>OU343121.1:20000000-22400000 GCA_910594945.2 Amphipyra berbera | reverse complement strand
TTATAAAATATTTTTGAAAATTTTACATTAAAAGAGTAAATTAAGTTTTTTTTTTCAATGTGCATTGGCTAGTCGTACTATTTACTGCTTATCTATCGACAAAATTAATGTAAAGTATTATAAAAACATAAAACCGATGAAATTTATACAATAAATTGGCGTACAAGAACTTAAAAAAAGGTAAAAAAGAATAGATCTTCTTTTGTTTTTTTTTGATGGGTCGTTATTTCTGCTACACGGCATTGCAAGGTTATCCATTAATAACAGGACACCCTGTATAACTAATCACAACAATCCGTGTAAGGTCACTGCTGTCTCCAGAATAAACAAACTCCGTTACAAAAACCTGGCTTCTTTATACTACGTTTATCAATCAACATGGTAGCCTCAAGTGACACCTACGAAAAGAAACATGGTCGTTTATTTTTACATCACAGTCAATCCATCACTGTCCCGGTGCTGGGCACGGGCCTCTTCTCAAAATGAGAAGGGTTCAGGCCTTAGTTTACTACGCTGGCCTGGTGGGGGTTGGCGGACTACACACACCATCGAGAACTTTATGGAGCCCTCTCAGGTGTGCAGGTTTCCTCACGATGTTTTCCATCACCGTTAACGCAAGTGATAATCAAATTATGATCCGCACATGAATTCGAAAAGTCAGAGGTGCGAGGCGGTGTCGTACTCAGACCCTCCTGGACGGAAGGCAACCGTTTAACCGCTAGGCTAATAACGCAATTTATTTTAATACCTGACAAAAAAGGAAAAATCTATTGTCTTTTTTTTTATTTGAAATGGGTTTGCTCTTGACTTTAGTCTAGGTCAGAGGAGACAGAGTCAAAGTCTACGTTGGAGTGAGCTTACCCAGAAGAAGCCTGTTAACTCTAACTTTGAAGAGATTCAGCTTGAATGCGTTCGGGAACACAGACGCAGGTAGTGAGTCCCACACTACTGTCGTGTGTGTGTGTCTCACTAGTGTTGTCTGTCGATGTCCCTCAACAGGTGAACCTATTTTAATTCGGTTTTTGGAATAGGTGGCGCCCGAGTCGTATCGGAAAATTGAACTTATTATGCTGGCGGAGCCGCTAGGGCACGCTAGTACAAAATCTCTACATAGTATAAAACAGTCGCTCCCGCTGTCTGTACGCTTAGATCTTTTAAACTACTTACGCAACGGATTTTAATGCAGTTTTCACAGCAATAGATAGAGTGATTCAAGAGGAAGGTTTATATGTCCCACATTAGTATCTACATTGCACCCGTGCGAAGCCGGGGCGGGTCGCTAGTAAGAAATAAAACCAGTAAGGATCATATTATGCATAATCTTATTTATATGACAACCGCATTTTAATTAATGCAGACAAACTAGTTATAAGAATAATTACGTGTTGCTAAGTACAAGTTTTAGATTTACTGTAGTACAAATCTACCAACCATTCAATAAAGAGATATCGCAATAATTGTTTTAAACTGCCTCGTTGGTCAAGTAGTGGCAAGCGCGACTGCTGATAGTGAGGTCTTGGGTTCGATCCCCAGGTCGGATGAAGTGTTATTGGGTTTTTCATGGCAAAAGGCTCATCCCTATTACATGGGACTTAAACATAACTGCGAAATGAGGGTGTTACTATACACCTCTGCTCAACCCTTTGGGGAATACAGGCGTGATATTATGTATATTGTTACGTTTAGAATTAATTTAATCAAACAGCATCAAGAAGCTGCCCGGAAATAGGATATGTACTGGCCCGCCCGGATCTAATAGGATATGTACTGGCCCGCCCGGATCTAATAGGATATGTACTGGCCCGCCCGGATCTAATAGGATATGTACTGGCCCGCCCGGATCTAATAGGATATGTACTGGCCCGCCCGGATCTAATAGGATATGTACTGGCCCGCCCGGATCTAATAGGATATGTACTGGCCCGCCCGGATCTAATAGGATATGTACTGGCCCGCCCGGATCTAATAGGATATGTACTGGCCCGCCCGGATCTGATAGGATATGTACTGGCCCGCCCGGATCTAATACCATCGAATACTTTAACCAAAGACCGTCAACTTACTGCAGTGTGGGTGTACATCAGTACATCTTTGCCTATGTCTTCAGGCAATACAAGCATGACGTGACGTAATACACTGACACCAAATCACAACACCGTCAAAACACCGAACACCGCCTTTGCCGACTGCGCAGAGTATTACATTTCGTTAATTGGCCCCGTTTAGAGGTCGGGGAGTGCCGTGATTGTCTGTAATTACACTTTGTGTACCTTTTTCGGTAATGGCGGCTAGTCTAAATGAACGAACAATTTGGAGATTTGAATATGCGTTGTATGAACAAATAGGAATAAAATTCGATATTAGTTAAAGAAAGAAACAAAATGATTTGTTTGAGTCTCGTAACAGACATACAAACACATTAAAAGATAAATACAAAAAAGCAACAAAATTAAAAAGTAACATTGCCTCCACGAGACTAAAGAAGGAGCCCATCTCAGAATAATGCTGCTACACCGAAGTATAGCAGTGCTGGTTTTTTAAAATACCCATAATAAGAGATAACTTTTGTTCTACAACTTTTCCTAAAACTCGATAATTTAAGAAAAATTACTTTTCAAAGTTTTCGTAAAAAATATGCTAAAATCTATCTTTCCATAGCTATGATCAGCTGTTTTTACAATTTAGTTCATATTTGGGGTCACGAATTAGAAAATTAATTTTCTGAATTGTTTGACAAAACTAAAATAAAAATCGTTTTGCATGCAAATAAAAATTATCGAATTTTGAAATCTTAACACTTGCTTTAAAATAGTCATCAGTGATACTTTAGGTGTCCCGCGGCTTAGTACCCCCTTTCCGACTAACCTTGTATATTCCCAGCTACAAACGGAGTTGACTACAAATGTAAAGTCATGGACGTGAACGGTGTTAAAGTTAAGCTTGGTTTTTGGGATACAGCGGGGCAGGAGCGATACAGAACATTGACATTTGACATCACGTTTTCACAGAGACGCTCACGGTGATTAGGTTACGATGTCAGAACCAAAGTTCCTAGCAAAACTTAATGAGTGGGTCGAGGAACTTCAAGTATACTCCACCAAGAAGAACATAGTCTGCTTAGTTGTCGGCAATAAGATTGACAAGCATATAATTTTGGGACCCAGTGCATAATCCCAGCAAGCACATTGGGTCAACCGCGCGACGTCGCAACAAATATTCCCAAGGAGGGTTGACGTCAGGCAGGCGGCCGTTCATAAAACAATAAGCCAAAACCTCTAACAACATGGATTTATTAAATACATGTTGTGCCGACCCCACCTAGTGTGAGATAAGGGCAGGGAGAAGAAGAAGAAGAAAGAATTTAATAATGAATCATTATAAAAAATATTATATGTCAGGCAGGCGGCCGGTCATAAAACAATAACCCAAAACCTCTAACATCTAGTGTGGGCTAAGGGCAGGAAGAAGAAGAAGAACATATTCTATACATACATACATAAACCCACGCCTTTTTCCCATGGGGATAGGCAGTAACTACAGAACGCCACATGCTACGATCCTTACATACTCCTTTCGCTTCTTCCACATTTACACATCTTGTCATAAACGCACGCCGCGCCGGTTGAGAGTACTACGCACCTGTCCTTTGTGAAGAACATCACCAATCAATCTACCTATACTAATACATATTATAAAGCTGAAGAGTTTGTTTGTTTGAACGCGCTAATCTCAGGAACTACAGTTTGGAATTGAAAAATTCTTCTTGTGTTGAATAGTCAATTTATTGAGGAAGGTTAAGGCTATATATCATCTCGCTACGACCAATAGGAGCGGAGCATAAATGAAAAAAGTAGCAAAAGCGGGAAAAATGACCACCCGTGAGAAGCCGGGACGGGCCGCTAGTACTTAATAAATGTTCTAGATTTTTGTAAATAGGGTATTTAGAAAGAGAGACCACCAAAGTAAAAATGTTTCGACTTTGAGTAGGTGTTCGTGATGTGATCTCCATCTTACACCTTCACGGTTGTCATGAGAGTTTTATGACACTTATAAAACAAAGGATTTTTGATTCATGCAGAGTTAGCAGAGAATCGGTTAACGTGCTATTCCAATGGTGACTGCAAACTGCAGATCGCAAGTGACACTACTGTTGTCTGTAGCTGGTAACACTGGACCATGTTGACATAGGAGGGTAACCGTCAAGATTAATCAATGTACCCGAAGTTATAAAAACAGTGGTCATTCGACGGAGCAGAGGATTCCATGTCGAACAGCCGAAGAAGTGTGACCTTTTATATCTGGTTTACTTGTCCTCATTTTCTGATCTTGTGTTAATTATTATATTGTGATATATTGTGAACTAGCATCTGTAACTAATTACTAACCTAATTAAAAGTAGGTACTCTCAGTGGTGGAGAGTCTATGTTGGTTTAATTTACTTTATTTACCATGTTCCCAATCCTGATATACTGATATTAG
Source organism: Amphipyra berbera (assembly GCA_910594945.2). NCBI lineage: Eukaryota > Metazoa > Arthropoda > Insecta > Lepidoptera > Noctuidae > Amphipyra > Amphipyra berbera. The sequence goes on along the minus strand of OU343121.1, from coordinate 22,395,521 downwards.
CAATAACTGTAATGATAAATTCACCCCTACAAGATTCTGTTGTTCGTATTTTATACTACTGGTTTGGTCGAATGGTGTCCAGGTCACTCCCGTTCATCCCTTGTTTTTTATCGTTGGAATTTCTTCTTGTATGTCCCCCGCCCGGGGAAGGCGAGGTGTCTGCCGGACTCTTACCGGCTAAAAACCAACGGTGTTCCTCCTCCTAACCTATGGCCGGATTTATGGAATTCGCTATTGCATGCACCGCAACCCCGGACTCCCGCTTGTTCCTGCAGCATCCTGACCAAACCATTTGGTCGCTTTATACGAAGGCTACCCAACCCAGCCCAGAGGCTACTTTGGACTAATGTTGTAGTACACGTCTATGGGAAAGACTCCACTGAGAAGTGCATAGAACGGCAGAGCTGATGGATAGAATATGAACTACATACCTGAGGAGTTAACTCCGCCTTAGTGGTGTCGATAACCACACGTGGCCGAGGCTCCAGTTTTAGGATTCCACGTTCTCTACCCTGCAAAAGAAGATGAGGAAAGAGTTGAGGACTTGGATTTTATTATCGATAGCTCATATGGAACATACGTTTGTGTCTTTGTAGGTTTTTATCTGCTATCAACGGCCTGATTTGATGAAAGCAGTGATACAAATGTATCCAATATGCACACTTTATTCTTTAGTCGTGTGTACATGATCACCCATGATGTAATACCAGTATTTTAGACGAAGTGACTGCCATTAGACCTCCGCAACCCAATTACAGTGCATTACCGATATCCTAAGGCTAGACCGGTCGTCACTTTCGGGCCGCTGACTACCTGTAACAACTGTCATAGGTATTCGTATGACACCCGGAACCAACAGTTTAACGTGCCCTCCGAGGCACGGAAGGGTCACGATGGAATGGTCACCCATCCAGGGACTGACCGCGGCAAGCATAGCTTAACCTTGCAAATCATATGATCCGCGCGGTTGTTAATTAGCCACCAGCCCCTCCATGGTACCCATGATGTATCTTAACAACTTAACGAATTATATCGCGTTCCCTTCCTTCCAGTGTCTGCATGTGCGTCATGAGCTCGTGCACTTACGTTTTATTATACGTCAGGATACTGATACGTAGGTACTAGGTATTAAAAATGAATAACGAGAACGTGATATCATTCTTAAAGTTGCTTACATCAGAGGTGATTATGTACACACGGCTAAAGAATCAAGTGTGCAGGCTTACGCTGCCATTGTGTATGCGATAACTTTCTATGATCACCTCATACGAGTGATGTTTAGGATTTGGTCACGCGGCACATGCACAAAGATGTCGTTAACTCTTTAACTATCTTTTCAAATACATAGTACTATGTGGAGGTAGATCGCAGGATTTTTAAACAATCCAATTACAAATATAAAGCTGATTTGGCTGATGTATCGAGTTGTCAAGAAGTAAGTAGGTAGTTGGTATTGTAAGTACAAAATAAATTAGAAACAAAACTGAAAATTATGCTTTTACGTAGTCTTGCTGTTAAAAAATATTAAAGATCTCTTCTCAATAAAGTGTTTTAAAATATTTAATGCACAAATATTTTATTTCATTCAAAAATCACAGAACATTCTGGTGTTCACTCTTAGGACAAGAACAATGTTGTGTATTACGAGAGCCTTCTCCAGAACTCGCCAGCTTTAATGAAACACCACTAATTATTAAATACAAAACCGCTTATTCACACAAGAATCATGTACACACAACGAAATAGTTCCTCTTACCGCTTTGAAAATAGTTAATTAAGTAATAAACAAAGTTATCAATCACTTATATCAAAATATTAAATTAAAACGAGTTGTACCTTTGCGTCCATCGTGGGCCGCGATGTGGACAGCGGTGGCGGTTACCGCTGTGACGGCTCCTGGCGTACGTTGAAGAGGCTGCCTGCCGAAAGGGGTAAAAGTCAGTATTTTAAATTTTTAAGAATACAACGTGTTACTAAAATACCCCTAAAGCCGAAAGGGGGTTAAAAGGTCCCTTGTAAAGAGTCTCTTGGCAATATTTGAAAACCGCAGTACGACCCATAAAAAATAATTTGGATAAAACATAAAATAATCATCATTGAAACGCAATCCTGAAAACCTAAAACTAAAGAGTAGACCACCCAGAAAGTTATTTACATTCTTACCTAATTTCCTGTGAGAGGTAAATGACAACAACCATAAAAGACTACCTACTTGATTATTCACATTTTTCATGGGGAATTATGTAAGACGTATATTCTTTAATGTTCCGAGTTAAATCTTCAAAGAGAATTATAGTTATGAAACTCCTGTTGATATGATACCTAATTAGCCACCCGTCTAAATAGCTTCTTGATTACATTGCGAAGAGAGTTGCTTGGTTGCTGTGGACATAGGATATTATACCAACAGATAACTTTATTTGCCCGAATATCGATAGGTGGAACCCAACGGGTGGTTTATCTTCATTTACCTACCGCTGATCTCCCTCTGATCTATAATGAGCAAGAGATTACCATTACCATAGCATTTGTTCCATAGTTTCACAGTTACTTATTCCACACTTGATACACACTTGCTAGTGCGTACTGTACTCCCATCCAATATTGTACAATCTCATCGTCACCAAAATATAAATTTCGAGAATTTGTCACTTGATCTTGTCCATTTATGTATTTCAAGCAGTTACTGAATTTTTTTTTCTATGGATCACTTTTTTCAGGATGTCACTTTTAAGCTCACGTGTTGTAAGCGTCAATGTAAACAACGTTATGATACCATAGCTCATACTTCAAGTTATTAACGTAATATGTATTTTACTGTCAGGTTTTACGGAACGTAGGTTGTTGACAATTTAGCACTTTATTGTTATAATGGTAGGTATTAATAACTGATCTCAATTCAAAATCTCTGTATTGATGTAGGTTTCAATATAACATAACATCACGCCTTGTATTCCCCGAAGGCTTCGGCAGAGGTGTTTTAGTACACCCTCGGTTCGCTTTAAGTCCCATGTAATAGGGGGCAAACCTGGTTCTCTGCCGTTTCGCCGAAAATTGTTTGCCAGATTTTCACTTGCCAACTAACGTTTCGCAGAATTTTATTTCACCGAATAATCATTTGCCAACTTATCATATAATTTTGTTTTTTTTCCCAACCTCACAGTTACCAACTGTACGTTTGGTCTGCTTTTCATAATGACAATTTTTTAAATGCCAACTTTATCTTTAATGTGACCTTACTTATCTGTTTCCATTTACAAAAGCGATTCGCTTCTGGCACATCGCCGGCCGCCGCCGCGGCACGCTCGCTTCGCTCGCTCGGCTCGTGCGTTGTTTGTCATACTCTAACCTAACCTAACCGAAATGTTTGACAAATGATAAATGTCCCAAACGTTTTGTGTCATTATAATAATCAGCTTAACAATAATTCTACCAAATGAAACGTTGTCATACAAAAATTTGCTAATCGTTAGTTGTCAAAGTTAAACATCGGCGAAACGTTGGTTGGCAAGTGATAATCTGCCAAACAGTTTTCGGCGAAAAGGCAGAATACCGGCAAATCTATTGTCATTAACCGGGCACAAATCTAGAAACCGGGCTGCTACTGATAAATTCCTAATGGAAAAACACAATAACACTTTGTCCGACCTGGGGATCGAACCCAGGACCCCATGCTCACCACTCGCGCTGGCGACGGCTAGACGCCACACGGGACTTAAACATTACGGAGAAATGAGTGTTACTATACACCTTTGCCCAACCCTTCAGTATGTTATGTTTTAAAATTTTCATGATACATTTTTTTTATTTGTTTGATTTAAAAAAATGCGTATATAAAACACTTTTCAAAAATTTTAGTTTTATAAACTTATGCCGCTTTACTACAAGTTTTGCAGTAATTAGTGGAAAACTGCTCAAAGGTGGGTTGTTAAAAGGGGTGAGACGAGCGGGTTGTTTTACATCGCCCATCCACTCAAATTAAATAAAACGTTCGTGTTCATAAGTGAATATTACTAAGCATATAAAAAAAATTGTTTTGCACCACTACGCATTGCTAATCAAATTCTTCTTCAGCTTTATGAAACTGCCTCATTCAACTAGTGGTGGCAAGCATGACTGCTGATATTAAGGTCCTGGGTTCGATCCCCAGTTCGGGCAAAGTGTTATTGGGTTTTTCATTTTTATGGAACTCCTCAGTAGCAGCCTGGAGTTTAAATTTGTGCACCTATTACATGGGACTTAAACATAACGGCGAAATAAGGGTGTTACTATACACCTCTGCCTAACCCTTTGGAGAATACAGGCGTGATTTTATGTTATGTTTATGAATCCAGATTTCTGCTAGGATCCACCTTCCAGTTACTCCATGTTTTCACTAAATTTTCTGCGGTCAGTTCGTTGCTTGATATGAATATAATTAGTAGTGGTAGTACCTTTTCACAGGATCTATTTAAGATAGGAACAGCATCCACCTGGAATTATAACCCAAAAAGCTACTCAAGAAACACAGAGGTTATAATTTGTTGAATTTATAAACCACACTGTCACGCCTCTAAAGGATGGGTGATGTTGCTAATCACCAACAGTAGGTATTTGAAAAGCCGCTAAATAACATACCTATTATATCGTTGGAACGTTTGAGAACTGCATCCGATCAGAATCCATGAATACTCGTTATAAATCTACGATATTAGGACCGGGTGTAGTGCGGCGGGGCCACTAACTTGACCCGTCGCAGGGGTACCAAGGGTGCCCAGACACGGGGTCGCCTGGCGCCCATGTGCTGGTTTGGTCCCCGGTGTGGTCACGGCGTGCTATGTGTTCTGATGCGCCGGTAATGGGGGGTACTCTCCAGAGGAGAGTCCGGTGACAACAGCCCCGACGGGTTAACGGATGAGTGCCAACGCGTGCCCGTGTCCCCGCCATAAGTGGCAGAGGAGGACATCGTGGAGTTTTAGTGGGTTTGAATCCTACATAACTGCACTATCAGCCCGTTGTAGCACAGTATGTGTGTGCATTCCTGCAAGATAAAAAAGTTCCGGATGTAGTGCACAACCGTTCATACATATACTAAGTACTGCAGCTTCTTCGGATAATACTTTCTCGAATTTGGATCGTATGCACGCTTGAACCAGCGAAGCATAGAAGTAATAAGTCCTAATAGATGGGCGACTAACCCTTGTCATATCGCTTGTCGCCGCTTGTCATGGTACTCGTAAAGACAGTGCTCCTGACATGCTGTTTGTGTCATTCACCCCTCTATCTATAAGTAAGCACAGTAGTTTGCTCAATTCATAAGTTCTTGTCATAAATCTGCAAAAAAAAAGTTGTCAACATCAGTTATAGCCTAGTGGTGTGACTTAAAAACGGTGAAGGAAAACATCGTGAGGGAACGGGCATGCCTGAGAGATATTGCTCGACGGCATATGAAACCAAGTCAGCCCATGGGCGGCATAAACTCTGACACCAGGTTAGTCACTAACCACACGAAAAAGAAAGAAGTTGTGAATGCATTCGGAACATCATAATTTTTAAAGCATAAATCAATATTATCTGCTCAGGCCTTTTCCCAACTATGTTGGGGTCAGCTTCCAGTCTAACCAGATGCGGCTGAATACAAGTATTTTACACGGAGTGACTGCCATCAGACCTCCGCAACCCAGTTACTGGGCAATGCCGATATCCTAACCCGGGTCACTCACATGCGCGCAAACATTCGTACATTGTACGAATGTTTTCCGTTTTGTATGGAAAATGTTCGCATAGTCATTGCGAATGTCAGTCCCACACTTGTGGGTTCGCGTATTCGTGCGAATGTGAGTGACCCGCATAAGGATAGCTCACATCATTCCTCAATCTACCATTCAAAGTTACACCGTACATATTTCGCAAGGAATGTATTTCCACGGCATTTATTCTACTTTCATGCCTCTTCTGCCACGGCAAATATTCACTTCCATACATAAACATGTAAACTTAACGGGTTTTCTGCCAGACAGCAGACAATTGTTAAACAATACCGCGAATTATTATGTTATTCACGGGACAAGGAATGAGTATGCTCGTACGTCATTCCCACAGAATTTTGATTTCTGTGTTGAACTTTTTTTTTATCATTGGAATATCCTCATGGATGTCCCTCGCCCGGGGAAGGCGAGGGGTCTGCCGGACTCTTACCGGCTAAAAACCAACGGTGTTCTTCCTCCTGACCGTTCGGCCCGGGTCGCGGGATTCGCACAAGCATAAACTGCAACCCAGGGTGTTAACCACACCAAGTAAAAAAAAAAGCCATTCATTATAATATTATGCAGACAAAAGGTGTTTACTATGGGGGGGGGGGGGGGCTCGTGGCTTTTACCAACCACGCGGATCATACGATTTGCGAGGTTAAGCTGCGTTTGCCGTGGTCAGTCCGTGGAGGGGTGACCGTTCGTTACACATCGAGACCTCTCCGTGCCTCGGAGAGCACGTTAAAACTGAAATTGAAACTAAAATGTAAACACACACATCACAGCTGATCGTAGCTGAGGATAGATAAAATTTAGCGTATTTTTATGAAATATTTTAACAGCTATTTCTCTCAAACTATCATTACTTTGAGAGAAATAGCTGTTAAAATAATTTTCATTTTGAATTTTTCTCAAAAACTCATGTTTTGGAGAAAGTTGTAGAACAAAAGTTATCCATTATTATAATTATGTAATTTAACACCCCCCTTTTCAACTAACCTTGTATAAATGCAGGACGTTTTTAAATAAAAAGCGCCATCTGTTCGGAAATATGCGAATTAAGTGGAGGGAGGGCAAACTCCATCCCGGTGAGGGGTGAGGTTTAGCAGGGCCACCCTGCAGGGGTGGTTTACCGCTTACAATAAAACATTTGAATGAGTTAGAAGATGGCGCTGTTTTGTATAATTAAACCGTAATTAAATTATTTTCAGTGTGTTTGTGTGATATGGGAGCGACACAAGTCCAGCAGTGGACAAACGTTTGAGTTGATTGATCGACTGAATCACATTATCATAGTATGACATCACGCCTTGTACTCCCCGAAGGGTTCGGCAGAGGTGTGTTAGTACACCCTCGTTTCGCCAGCTATGTTTAAGTCCCATGTAATAGGTAGCGAGCCTATTGCCATTAACCGGGCACAAATCCAGACTCCGAGCTGCTACTGAGAAATACCGAATGGAAAACCCAATAATACTGCCCGACCTGGGGATCGAACCCAGGTCCTCACGGTCAGCAGTCGCGCTTGCCACCACTAGACCAACGAGGCATTACATTATCCTGACGTTGCTTCGATCAATAATGTAAGCAGGCGCGGTCGCAGCAAAGATTGGGGGGGGGGGGGCATATTAACAGTAAAATAAGATGAACACATGAGAGCAGGCTGTATTGCAGCAGATGGATGGATTGTGTGAGGGAGGATATGAAAGATAAGGGAGTAAATGATAATGAGACGGCTGACAGGGAAGAGTGGAAGAGAAAAACATATTGCGCCGACCCCAAGTAACTTGGGACCAGGGCAGGAAGATATATAAATATACGTGAGAGCAGGCTGTCTAATTAATACGGGCCTAAGATGCATCTTAAAGAATACTGTACGTGCGACCACGCTCAAGCTATCTGGGATAAACGACCTATGACATTAAAATTTAATAAAAAACAAATTTTGTGTAATAAGTATCTATTTCGCGAATGTTTGTCAATTTGACGTGTACGGTTTTGGGCGGGGGGGGGGGGGTCATGGCCCCTACGACCCCCCCGCCAACCCTCGGGCCGTGACCGTGATAAGTGACGTTTATACAGGATGTAAACGAAATCATTGTAATTCCTTCAATTCTCGTGATATAGATTAGAGACTGACATAGATTAACCCTGAAAGGAATACTTTTGGATTCAATAAAAAAATAATTACAAAAAGTTAACATGTGTTCTTAACGTGAGCCATTTTAACGCTCCGAGTTAAACAACAATAGCTGCGCAATTCGCTCGGGGCGCTAAAATGCCTCACGTTAAGAACACATGTTTATTTCTTGTAATTTTTTTTATTGTACCCAAAGCTTTCTCGTTCAGGGTTAATCTATTTCAGCAGTACATCACGAGGTTTGAAGGATTACAGGATTTCGTATACACTCTGTATTTTATCATTACATGGTAAAATACAGAGTGTATATCGGTTGTCATGGTATGGGCATGTGATGCGGAGGAACGAGGAACATGTCGTGAGGAAAGTATTGAGTATGAATGTGGATGGTTATAAGAGTAGAGGAAGACCAAAGAAGCGATGGATGGATAGTGTCAGTGAAAGATGATATGGCTAAAAAGGGGGTGACTACTGAAATGACGGCTAATAGAGATGTATGGAAGAAGAAGACATACTGCGCCGACCCCAAATAAGTTGGGATAAGGGCAGGAGGATGATGATGATGATGATTTTATCATTACATCTAACGGTGCATCCCACATATGCTTTCCTCACAGCCTCATAAAACCAAGAGATTACACCGTAATAATGTCAGTGAGAGTTCCCTGACCTCTTATCAGTGTACAGACACGATTTAAAAGCTTCCGTTATATCTAAAATTAGGCGGTCGGGATTTATCTCATAAAGTCACATGAGTTTAACAATATACATTCTTTTGTGACGTCAGCTTATTAAGAAACTATAGAACGCCACATGCTACGACCCTTACATACCCCTTTCGCTTCATCCACATTCATACCTCTTGTCATACACGCACGCCGGTTGAGAGTACTACGCACCTGACCTTTGTGTAGAACATCACTAATAACATCGATGTATGTCCTTCTAGGACATTGACATTCCCATTGACATCCGCCTTATAAATTCCTTTTGTTAATCGCCGTTCACTCATTCTCTCAACATGTAATACAATAACCAATAATTTTAAACACAGGCCATTTAGATGAAAAAATGTTTCCTTCCTAGCCTTTTCCCAACTATGTTGAGGCCCGGTATCCACCGAAGCGGAGATGAGAGGAGATATCTCGTTTAACCCACAGGATCGCGTTATTTTCACTTCTCTCCGCTTAGCTTCAACTCAAAACGAAATCCTATTGGTTGTTTACGACACATCTCGTCTCCTCTCCGATTTGGTGGATACCGGGCATGAGGTCGGCTTCCAGTTTAACCCTAACGTCCGTCTGATTGGTAGCGTCGTGCAGCGGTCGGGTTGTTAAGCTCCCTGAAATAAGGTTAGAGCTACGCGATGACTGATGCAGGTGTGCCTTCAGTTAGGACAGGTCAACTCAAACCTGCTATGGCACTTTCCTCAGAAGGTCATTCCAGACGTTGGTACATTGTTTCACTCTCATAGTTTACCATAATGTCTGGAGTTCAAAAGAGATCTTGTTGATCTCTGAGTTTGTTTCGGATTTTCTTCTCAGAGCTAATCAGAGAGGAAATGCTGGCGCCATCTAAGTCTTTAAAAAAAACATTACATTGACTTGTAAAAGTGTCTGTAACAGATTTATTTACGGTAATAAAAATCATTTATCACTTAACCAGATGCGACTGAATATCAGTATTTTACACGGGGCGACTGCTGTCGCCGTGTTATGGATTATTTCGCCGTGTTATGGATTTACCGCCCTTTCGGGTTTGGTACATCTGACTGACCTTTCATCGTCTTCCTTTTATTTGTGACACTATGTTATTTAGCAAATAATAATCCTTATGATGAAGCCTTTCGATCGGTATGATAAAGCTACAGGCTGACTATTTTTCTCATGTAACGGGTTTGATTCCCGGTTCAACCATGTAATTATTTAAATATCTATGAATGCAGTTTAAATTGTTTTTTAAATTCAAATAATGTCTTGTTTCAGTAAAATGTTCCATCTACAATATTCAAGGTACTTTCCCTCCATGTGGCATATCCGTAGGACGCTAGTGTATATAGTATAATTGGGTAATTCTGTGGAATTACCCAATAACACCTGCTACTGAGTAGCAGACCGGAATTTGGATTTGTGCCTGGTTCATGGCCGACTCGCCCCCTATTACATGGGACTTAAGCATAACGTCGAAGTGAGGGTGTTACTATACACCTCTGCCCAACCCTTCGGGGAATACAGACATGAAATATGTATGTTATGTAATTAAAATATTCCTCTGCATCTGGCTAGACTGAAAGCCGACCATATCATAAGGTGCTGCTAATGGCTAGCTTGATGATAGTAGAATTGGGATGGTAAGGCCCACTTGTGCAACATTGAAGTACAGTAGGGGAATAAAATAGTTCATCAGTTTTCAAATTCATTCCTTTCCCACATCGCGGGCACATGTTACTTTTTCAAACTGTTGAACGAAACAGACCAATGCATAGAAAATTATGTTTAATTATTTGGTAGCAAAGATCAAAATTGCCTGTTGTCTCCATATGACGTAGTAGTGACATGTAATCTCTTTGATTTGCTTAAAGGAGTTTTGTTGTAAAAACCATGACATCAGTCAAATCGATGATTAAATAAATTAACATTTCTTGTGACTGTCACCATGTCACAATAATATCCTGTCAAAAAATACTTGTAATTTCATTTCTATAGCGTTGGCAATACGTAGTCGGTAAAATAGTTTGTTTCTTGCACTGTGCAAGCAAAAATAGACCTTAAGGTCATTTCTATTTCTGTCGCCAATTTTCATTCCTCTACAACTGTACATAATATTGTTTAGTTAGCCTGGGTTAGTGAGAGTTGTACGGTCACTACTGCCGAGGTTGCGGTGCATTCTTATGCGAATGCCGCCACTCTGGCCGACGGTCATGAGGAGGGGAGGAACACCGTGAGATTTTAGCCGGTAAGTGTCCGGCAGACCCCATCACCGTCCCCTGGCGAGGGACATCCAAGAGGACTTACGAAACAAAAAAACTGTATAGCAACTTCTTTTTTTTTCTATTCGGCTGCTTGTAGATGGTCTTGCAGACCGTTTCTACGTAACCGGGCAGTTATTGGCGAGACCTAAAGTCTCTAACCAATGGGGACGAGTAAAATACTTAACCTAAGCCAACTACTACTACTGACATCATGAGTACTAGCAACAACAGCACTAAGGGCGACCCCTAATGGGACTCGGACCTCGGCTTAGGGCGTTGCTGGCGGGAGGACTGGGAGGGTTGGTCGAAGTTGGTCCCATTTAAATTTGGTGAAGATCTGATGAAGTACTTCGGAGATAGACAATGGAACTCCTCAATGACGAACAGTACGCATATTGTGATGATGTGATGATAACATAATTGTTACGAGCAGCGTCTTTAGTAGGTCCAACCAAGTTTTAATTAAGGCCACTAAAATGAAAAAAATAAAAACTTTTTTACAATAAATTTAAACCGACTTCAAAAAGAATAAAATAATTACCATATAAAATTAACAGTTTCAGAAGTCGGTGCCTTCAATTTGGTTCAGCGTGGATCAGCACCGACTTCTGAAACTGTTAATTTTATATGGTAATTATTTTATTCTTTTTGAAGTCGGTTTAAATTTTTTGTAAAAAAGTTTTTATTAATAGTGATATATCGTGTTTTGATCCTCAAGTTATTAAATTCAATAAAAAGTATGCAGTGTCCCATGGGCTCAACTACAATATTAAGAAGAGTGAACTTATTATGTTCAAAGCGAGTGCCAAAGACTATTCTGATATTCCCGGCGCGGGCGTCTCGCTCTGTGGCACTCCTTTAGAATGGGTGACTTAGTTTAAGTACTTGGGTCATTGGGTCACTGATGACCTTAGGGATAATATAGATATAGAGAGGGAGCGCAGGTCGCTGGCTGTTCGATGCAACATGGTGGTCCAAAGATTTGCACGTTACAAATCCAGTTAAAGTCACTCATTTTAAAGCTTTCTGTCAGTCATTTTACACGTGCAGTCTTTGGACCCGTTTTACGCAGAGGACATACAGCGATCTGCGTGTCCAGTATAATAACGCATTTAGGATACTGTTTGGGCTGTCGTGGGCGTTGTAGTGCGTCCAGTAGGTATGTTTGCGGAAGCGCATACCGACGATTTTTACGCCAGAATAAGAAAGAGGACCGCCTCCATAGTCGGCCGGCTGCGCACCGCCACTAACAGTCTCCTGAGCGTTTTTTCTGATCGGTGGGGCTCCCCTCTGCTGCGCCACTGTGTAAAGACCCATACCAGTTAAAAAAAAGTGTTACTCCCTTATTACTAAGACTAGTTATTAAGTTCTTCTTTGCCTTTTCCCAATTATTTTGGGGTCAGCTTTCAGTCTAACCAGATGCGGCTGAATACCAGTATTTTACACGGAGCGACTGCCATCAGACCTCCGCAACCCAGTAACTGGGCAATGCCGGTATCTTAAGGTTAAACCGTTTGTCAGACTGGGCTTCTGACTACCCGTAACGACTGTCATAGGTATTCGTATGACACCCGGGACCGACGGCTTAACGTGCTCTCCGAGGCACGGAGGGGTCTCGATGTGCAACAAATGGTCACCCATCCACGGACTGACCGCGGCAAGCGCAGCTTAACCTTGCAAATCATACGATCGGCGCGGTTGTTATTTAGCCACGAGCCCCTCACACTAGTTATTAAGTTATTTGAATTTTAATAAGTACATTAGGTATTAGGTTCATTCGATTTCATTTAGTATTTTTTCACCTCACTACCTTTATTTTGTCAAAAACTGTTATCCCTCTAACCCCTCGTTTACACCTAGGTATAAAACATGTATTCTACATGTATCAGATATTTTTTCGAAAAAATTATTACAATTATGCATACTTTAAGTAGCAAACAAGTACATAGGTAGATCTTTAAAACACTTGTTTGAAATATTTTACACATGATCATTAAGACTAAGTAATTTCTTTTAAAAAGACATTTACACAAATTATGTTTACAACTTGTTTTTAGGTGTAAACGAGGGGTAACTGTCAAGTTACTGCATCGAATTAACGTTCCGACTTTAGTTCTGATCGTTGATGAGATAACTGGCCCATTGATCACTGGACCAAAAATAATTTAGATAACATTACATCAACAACAAAATACACTGGCCTGCAAAAATAAGTATCACACTTTAAAAGTGAATATCATTAAAAGTGTAGTACTTAGTTTTGCAGGCCAGTGTATTTACTATGTAGTATGTTCCATACCGACCGACACGTAAATTGTAAGAAGTCTAAAGCGCAGGCCACACAGCGAGCTGACGGGCGGGCGAGCAACGTTTCACCGAGCCTAGCTACTTCAGCGACTCAAACGATGTGAACGATGTGAAGCGAAGTATGATAAATAACTTTATAACAAATATAAAACCGACTTCAAAAAACACAAAAAAGGAATATAATAATTACCATATTACAAATTAACAGTTTCAGAAGTCGGTGCCTTCAATTTGGTTCAGCGTGGATTAGCACCGACTTCTAAAACTGTTCATTTGTAATATGGTTATTATTTTATTGCCTTTTTCGGTTTTTGTTTGAAGTCGGTTTTATTTTTGTTAAAATGTTTTTTTATTTTTTTCGTTTTAATTAAAACCTTGTTGGACCTTCTAAAGACGCTGCTTGTAACATAATCACATCATCACATTATGCGTACTGTTCATCATAGAGGAGTTCCATTGTCTATCTCGGAAGTTCTTCATCAGATCTTCACTAAATATAAATGGGACCACTTCGAAAGAATACTCTTTCAAACAACAAAATAATCGTTAAAATCGGTTCACAATTAGCAAAGATATCGCTGAACGAACATACAAAAAATAAAAGTCCAGTCGAATTGAGAACCTCCTCCTTTTTTTGGAAGTCGGTTAAAAAAGCCAGTTCGCCCGCCCGCCAGCTAGCGGTGTGGAGTGCGCTTCAATTACCGTCATCGTCCCATGTGGCGGACATCTGCTAGACATTACTATTCTGTGTAATTATGTGCAACTATGTACCTACGTGTTCTTCATAATTATGTTGTAGCTGTACAAGGCTATTTAAGGCGATGTTTTCTATCAAATTTGACGACATGTTTGGTGCAGTGGCTGAGCGATTGGCTTCTGCGCTGCGGGTCGTGGGTTCGATTTCCACACGGATCACATATTTGTATTTAGGGCTAGTGTGGGGCAACGATTAATAATACAATAAAAAAAACTACTTTATATAATCTCTCTTTAACAAAAATAAAATCGACTTCAAATTGTCTATCTCCGAAGTTCTTCATCAGATCTTCACCAAATTTGAATGGGACCACTTCGAAACAATACTCTTTCAAACAAAAAAAGAATCATTAAAATCGGTTCACAATTAGCAAAGATATAGCGGAACAAACATACAAAAAAAAAAAAACATACAGTCGAATTGAGAACCTCCTCCTTTTTTGAAAGTCGGTTAAAAATGAGTAGGTTTGTGTGAGAGTAACACCCATATTCTAAGAAGTTTCTCCAAAACTTACTCGACTCATACTCGACTCAGGGCGGCCTCGAAAACACCTTCAAAATTGTATTCCTAGCTGCATTTTTTTTATTAAGGTGGAATTAGACGATCATTTTCCTTTCATTCGGCCTCTTTCACTCGATATGAAACGTCTGAACACAAAATGAAATTAAATAAACAGTAACTATCACTTTGACTGCCTTGTTGGTCTAGTGGTGGCAAGCGCGACTGCTGAGCATAGGGCAACCCTAGAGGGATGTCTCAAATGAGAGCTGCTTATCAATTCGGGCTAAAAAGACCATTAATTATTCGTTCACTCGTAAGAACATTCGAGTGAAAGTTAACATAACATTATAACATCACGCCTTGTATTCTCCGAAGGGACCGCCAGTTATGTTTAAGTCCCATGGGCGCGAGCCTATTGCCATTAACCGGGCACAAATCCAGACCTCGAGCTGCTACTGAGAAATTCCTAATGTAAAAACCCAATAACGCTTTGCCCACCCTGGGGATCGAACCCAGGACCTCACGATGAACGAGGCCGTTCAGTTAATTCAATCTACTGCTACGATAAATCTTTGGCGACTATTTTAATTAAAATAATGGAATCAGGCGTTTTTTTATTTATTTATTTACAAAAATATTTATTTACTTTGCGGTAATCCATGACATACAAATATACAATTAAAACATTTAATGTTAATTCCAACTAATTATGTTAGTTGTTGATCAGACCTGATCAACTAGTTTGGACCTGCAACTATAAATTTGTAAATTACTACAATATTATTCATATTGCTTTTTTTATTTTATTTTTGTTTGTTAATTTTTGTACTCAAGTCTTTTAGTACTACATTACTCATTGGTCTGTGGTCAGGACTTCATTGATCTCTATCCTAAATCATTGTACTGTATCCACTGAAATTGTTATATTATTTTTAAAAGAGGAACCATGGAGTTTCTTGCCGGCTCTTCTCCATAGGAAACGACTAATTGGAACCGCGCACCTAAATTCGACGTTTCATAAGCATCTGTATTGGTTTATGTGAAATATTTTTTTTTTATTTGATTTGAGTTTGGTGGAATTAACACTAAATATTGTAATTGTACATTTGTATGAAATAATAACGATAAAGATAGTCTATTTTACATCATCTTATCTTGCGGCCCTATAGCACATCATCCTACGGGTCATCGGGGGCCGCAGATATGTTAGAAAAAGATAAAACATAAGTACACAAAAATGTGCCGTAACATACCCGTGTTATCATTTTATGAAGCTGTGGGCTACATTCACAATAAGCTATTGTTCGCGAAATAAAAAATAAAATGTCTCTTCTTTCTATCCTTTTCCTAACTATGTTTTTTTAATTAAGTTTCAAGTATTACATGGACAACATTACGGTTAAAACGAATGCGTTGTACAGATAAAATATAAATAATTATAAAATAGAATAAGAATACACGAAACAAAACATAAAAATATAAAAAAATCTTTAGGAATAACATTCATAATATTAGGTCCCTATCTATGAAATTGGCGTTTTTTTCTCACAAATAGAGAACCTCGTCACTTCTATGATTTAAAATATTCATCAATTGCTTGATATTATATCGAATAATGACCATCATAGACAACTACCAATAGTAAAAAAAACCTTCTTACTTATAGTTTTCTAAACATGAAAAATACCTTAAAAGTGACTCCTTTTTTGTTAGCAGAAATGACCACTATTTTTGTTTTAACTTAGCCATAACTTAGTTATCTTAGTTTTTAAACATTAGTGCATAAAAGTTTTAAAACATTAGTGTTCATAGTTGTTAAATAAATTAAGAAAATGTTAGTATGAAAAATGCAACTTCTCGAAAATTCTCCATACAAAACGCTGATTTCATAGGTGGGGACCTAATAATATTCATATGTCAGCCATCATCTCACAAAAACTTAAACATACATGTTGGGTCACTTTCCAGTCTAACCAGATGCGGCTGAATACCAGTATTTTACACGGAGCGACTGCCATCAGACCTCCACAACCCGGTTACTAGACAATACCCAATAAACATAACATCACGCCTTGTATTCCCCAAAGGGATCGGCAGAGGTGTTTTTTAAGTACACCCTCGTTTCGCCAAATATGTTTAAGTCTCATGTAATAGGGGGCGAGCCTATTGCCATTAACCGGGTACAACTCCTAACTCCGGGCCGCTAATGAGGAATTCAAACGGAAAAATCCAAAACCACTTTGCATGACCTGGGGATCGAATCCAGGACGCGGTCGCGCTTGCCACCACTAGACCAACGAGGAAGTTAAAATAGTTTAAATTCAATTGTATACCTATCCTTTCATTCTTTATCATCATTAATTTGGACCCAACATTTTTTTTGCGTACGCTTTTTAGTCCAAGCTAATCACCATACATTTAGCCTTTGTGCGAGCGAGACAACGTTATACGTAAGAACGAGACAATAATATGAATGACCTAATGCATTGGTACGTTAAAGCACCGAAGACTATTCATGTGTTCAAAACGAAATAGTCAGAATAGGGAAACGGCATAGAATACATTATTATTCTCGGATGTGGCAGTGTGTAACAACATCGATTATTCTACCTATTTATGCCCGGTTTCTATAAACGAAAACGAATCGTTCTGCTTACCAATAGTACCATATTTTATTGCCACACTGGGCATATAAATAGACTCGTAAGCTAATTTTAGCTGTGATAGCTACTTCCATATGGGACGGTCTACTATGCAAAACTATGAGGTCTTTGCTTTATTATTGGTAAAGACACAAGAGTCTCAAATTAGTGTTTCTATTGTTGTATTTTTAAGAGGGCTGGCTTTGCAGTTAAGGACCCACTTGCTTGGCGTGGCATTTTAGAACAATATATATTGTGGACTGTCAAAGTTTGATACGAAATACAAAATTTTAGCGTCACCATCAAACCGACCGCTTTTGACCGCTTTGTAATTTCGAATTTATTTATGTCCACAGAAGTATTAATAACCGTTTCATAATACGCGGAAGGTTACTGAAGGGACATGTTACAGCTAGTTCACACAAACACTGTTCACAGGACCCGTTTTAGCGGATCCGTTTTTATCTTGGTGATGGCGCCTGTAGTTGTATGAGCGAGTTCACATACACGACAGTATTCCGAATCCAGTAAAAAATACCGGTTCCGTTATTTTTATCGTATCCTGCCTGCAAGATGCGACGCAGCTGCCATTTAACTGATCCGTAGGTATTGAGCAACACATCCAGTATCGATGGATTTATTAAAACGGACCCGCTGTGTGAACGGGCTCTAATAGGTAATGTTCAATAAAATCTATAAAACCAGAGCATTAAAAGCAGTACGTCATCAGCGGCTATTTTTATTTTAACAACATTAAACAAAATCGATAAAGCAAGCTGATCTATCATCGTACAGCCTAAACCGCTGAGGTAAGAAACTTGAAATTTTGACATTAAGTACCTTCTATAACGCAAGTCCCATTAAGGAAGATTTTTACAATATTCCTCCCATAAGGGGGTGAAAAACAATCACGCAGGTAAAGCTGTGGGCAAAAGCTAGTCATTCAAATATATCAAACAATATACTTACGATAATATCAGAGGCAGAGAAAAAAGATTAGAATGATAAAGTAAAATGGTGGGTTCGTTCTGCCTAGCCTTTTCCCAACTATGTTGGTGTCAGCTTCTAGTTTAACCAGATGCGGCTGAATACCAGTAGTTTACACGGGGCGACTGCTGACACCTCCGCAACCCAGTTACAGGACAATGCCGATATCCAAAGGTTAGACCGGTTGTCAGACATTCGGGCTTCTGACTTCCCGTAACGACTGTCATAGTTATTCGTTCGTATGACACCCGGGACCGACTGTTTAACGTGCTCTCTGAAGCACGGAGGGGTCTCGATGTGTAACAAACGGTTACCCACAGACTGACTGCGGCAAGTTCCGCTTAACTTCGCAAATCGTATGATGCACGCGGTTGTCACCTAGCCACGAGCCCCTCTTAACTAAAATGGTGGGTATGGACATTTATTTATTTATAACCATTTCTTACTACACATACAGGGTTCCTTAAAGGGCCACTTTACAATATACAAGGTTAGCCGGAAAGGGGGTACTAAGCTGAAAGGGTGTTAAAGTGCCCATAATAAGGGACAACTTTTGTTCTACAACTTTCCCCAAAACTCGATAGTTTAAGAGAAATAGCTTTTCAAAGATTTCGTAAAAGACATGCTAAAATCTAACTGTCCATAGCTATGATCAGGTGTTTTTACAATTTAGGTCATATTTGGGGTCACAAACTAGAAAATTAATTTTCTGAATTCATAATTATAGAATATTGAAATTTTAACAGTTGCTTTGAAATAGTCATCAGTGATACTTTACGTGGCCCTCGGCTTAGTACCTTTCCGACTAACCTTGTATAACCTTCAAAATAACACACAGAATTCGTAGAACTGCTTACCTTTATTGTGGAAAATATCCTCCTCTGGTCGCTGCGTCGTTTCTGTTTGCTGATAATAGGAGACTTTTATTACTAACTGCTTCATTGGTCTAGTGGTGGCAAGCGCGACTGCTGATCGTATGGTCCTGTGGTCAAACCCCAGGTCGGGTAAAGTGTTATTAGGTTATTCCGTGTGGAATTCCCCAGTAGCAGCCCGGAGTTTAGATTTGTGCCCGTTGATGGCAATAGGCTCGCCCCCTATTACATGGGACTTAAACATAACGGCGAAATGAGGGTGTTACTATACACTTCTGCCCAACCCTTCGGGGAATACTCGTTATTATTATTTCAAAAACAACATTAAAAAAACTTCACTGATGACCATAGGCTAATAGACGTTATAACTTCCTCTTAGCCTTTTCCCAATTATCTTGGGGTCAGCTTCCAGTCTAACCAGATGCGGCTGAATACCAGTATTTTACACGGAGCGACTGCCATCAGACCTCCGCAACCCAGAAACTGGGCAATGCCGGTATCCTAAGGTTAAACCGTTTGTCAGACTTTCAGGCTTCTGACTACCCGTAACGACTGTCATAGGTATTCGTATGACACCCGGGACCGACAGCTCAACGTGCTCTCCGAGGCACGGAGGGGTCTCGATGTGTAACAAATGGTCACCCATCCACGAAGTGACCGCGGCAAGCGCAGCTTAACCTCGCAAATCGTACGATCGGCGCGGTTGTTATTTAGCCACGAGCCCCTATTAGACGTTATAACATCCTTGATAAACTCATAAAATACTTAAACCTAAGTATTTATTAAGAAATGTTCACTCCTTTGACTGACATGAAACTTACATAATCTATTACTCTTCTAACTTATATGGTAATCTGTGCCTGTTTAATGCACTTCATGGGTATTTTATGGAATACAGTCCAAATAGTTTAAATAGGTTTGGACAACTAAGTAATTATTGGGTAGTGTAAAACTTTGTATTGTTAGTCATTTGAGAGTCAGCTTTGTTTATTATTCTTACTTTAAAATACGTGTTAATTTTATCATTTTTTATTAATCACCACATTGATCGGATGGTAAATTTAATTTAATGTTATTAATATGTATAAACTTTTATCACGGTATACCGGTATTATTTGTAACTGATATCATCGTCAGCATCAGTTTTTATCAAAGGGCTCCAATGTCCTTTTTTATTGTGAAATAAAGTTCTCATGACATCCTTAACATACGGAAAACAAAATAAAAAACCCAAAAAGGTCTTTTTATACCGTCGTGATACCTTGTATCTCAAAAATTGGGAATAGGTAACATTGCGACCTTTGCACGGCTCGCCGATTCCTTCCTCGAGTGACCGCACATGTTGGCATTCTAACAGAAAACAAAAGGCGAACCTTTTCAGGTTTGTTCACAAAAAACTGTCGGTATGGGGCCACGTTCTCTGCGACTGTTGGGCTTGCAAAGAGTAAGGAGTGCGTAGATGTGGTACAGCTTTATTTGGGTAGTTAAACGGAAATGGGTATTTGGAAATCGGCTTTATTAACAGAAATCGGTTTTGTTATTTATATGTGTAATTGAAGACTAAGTGCCCATTCACACAGCGGATCCGTTTTAACCGATCAGTTGGTATTGGATGTGTTGTTCACATCTGTACCGGCGGATCACTTAAACAAATGGCAGGTGCGTCGCATCTGGCAGACAGGATACGATAAAAATAACGGATCGTGTGTGAAGGCACCCATACTTCTCATTAAATCCTCATGTCCTAATCCGCTTTTTATACTGTTTCGACATCCAGTTTTTGATGGAAACTGAACCCCGAAGGAGTGGGTAGAGGTCTATAGTAACACCCTCATTTCGACGTTATGTGTAAATCCCATGTAATAGGGGGCGAACCTATTGCCATCAACCGGGCACAAATCCAAATTCCGGGCTGCTACTGAGGAATTCCACACGGCAAAACCCAATAACACTTTGCCCGACCTGGGGATCGAAACCTCACGATCAGCAGTCGCGCATGCCACCACTAGACCAACGAGGCAGTGCATGCAATAATTTGCGCAATAAAACTTGTTAGTGAATTTGGCATTTAAAAACTCCATATATATAATAATATGAGCGTTCGCTATGGTCGATATAGTGAAAAAAAATTGTCTTGAGAGTAAAAACTAAGGTCATCGCTGAATTAGGCCTAGAAAATGCTGACGTGATAATTAGATGCCTATATTTAAGACTACACGTGTTGATTTTCAGAGAAACACGACGAAGCGTTAGAGGAAATGCAGTAGTCTTTTGCTCAACAGTGGGCAGGTCACGAACAATAGTCTGACAGCTGAGACGTCGGATACAGGGGTTGCAGATATAAGCGATAGTTTAGTACTACGTCTGCTCCACACTCCACACAACCCGAGACTATAGATCCTGTCCTTTGCTATTTGATGTTAAAAGTAAAGGATAGAGAGAACGTCTCGGGTTATCGCGGCGAGAGTGTGAAGCAGGCATTAAGGAAATGTACTTTACGTTGTCTGTTATACATAGTTGATTTGACACCAACAATATTATTTTTAATAAATTCGTTTTCTGTACTTATTTTTAAAGTGGCTGAAGAGTTACTGAGCCATTTTAATAATAATAAAAAATAAATAAATAATAATAAATAAATTTTTTTGTAGAAATATTTAAAAATATAATTTATATGTATATAGAATGAATAAACGAAAATAATAAAAAATAAAATTAAAAACTTTTTTCTTTCCTCACAGAGGCAATGCGATCTCTCGCGATGCAGCTACTTAATCTTTGGCCGAGTGTTGTGAAATCGGCGCGCGTCACTCAGTGCTTGCTCGAAGCGCGCGGGCTAACGTCGCGTCGCGCAAGATGGCGCCCGTCCCCTCTCTATTTGTCTCATTTATATCTATAATACTGTCTGTCACCGCTCAGGATTACCACCACACGCCCCGGATTGGCTCCAAACAACTGGCTTCGTGTTACAATAGTGAAGGAATACCTCAAGTAAGTTGAGCTTTTGGTTTACACTTATTTTTTGTCTTATTTGTTCGGCTTTCGAGTGTAACTGTATGTTTCGTTTTAGTGCATAAGAGCTTGTTGTGTTGTTCAAAAGTTACTGATTTTAAAAAGACTTGAAGTTAATTTCTTCGATGTAAAGCAGATAGTTGACAATGTAATTTGGATTACAAAGTTCGTCAAGAACTCTTTTTGTTTATGAGAGCTTTTGGTAGAGTCAGTCTAAACTTAGTTGTGAGCGTTAAAAGTAGAGACTCTCTACTGTTGCTTTTATTGATGGATATATTCTTTGTTTATATAAGGCTTATCTCAATAAATATTATAAAACTACATAAAAGATTGCTCATTTGTGGGTAAGAGGTTTAAAACAAGATAATTTTCTTGAACTACGGAACGTTCGGTTGTAAATCCATATATGGTTAGGACTAATTATTTACTAACAAAACCAATGACCGGTACTAACATTAGGTATATCACATTGCTTCTTCTAAACGCTGGCTAAGGAGAGTTCTATCAATCAAAATGAAACTAAATACACTACGGACATTTCTTTTCCCAAAAACCATGATGATGCTACTAAATTATACAGTATTTTATAAAAGTATACCAAAATTTACTGCATCTAGGTACTTACAGCTAGTTCATACAGAAACTGTTTTAGTTTTTTTTGGTGATGGCGCCTGTAGTTGTATGAGCGAATTCGCATACACGACAGTATTCCGAATCCAGTAAAAAATACTGGATCCGTTATTTTTATCCTATCCTCTTTGCCAGATGCGACGCAGCTTACATTTGTTGAATTGATCCTTCGGTACAGATGTGAACAATACATCCAGTACCGACGGATCCGTCAAAACGGATCCGCTGTGTGAATGGGCTTTAGTAGTACCATGATGTCCGATCACATTATACACTATTTTATCAAAGTGTATCAAAATTGACTGCATCTAAGTACTTCGTTTCCTATGGTTAGTGACTAACCTGGTGTCAGAGTTCGTGCCGCCCATGAGCCTCTGACTTGGCTTCACACGCCGTCGAGAAATATCTCTCCGGCGTGCCGGTCTCTAAAAACATACATTTTATGTATGTAAAGATGTATAAAGGAACTGTGGTTTAAAGATTCTTTATTTATTCAAAAGAACAATGTTCACTTACGAATAAATAGGTACACAGTGTTACATTAATGAGTTATGTTAAATTATAAAAAAAAAAATACTGTGACTCTGTACTGTGATGATGAGAAAATAAACATTATTATTTCCTTTATTCATTTAATATACATAATAGATTACATTATAAAATATTTCTATAAATAATTAAAATCATTTAAAAATATAAAAAATAGTAGACCACCGGCATCGGGAACAGGGTCTAAGATACCGGTGGTCAGGGCCTCAGAGAGAGGAACTTCCTGACTATACGTGCCGTGTCCAGAAGTACCGCTTTCTGTATCAGGCGCTTGACCCAGCTGCCCAACGAGAGCCTCATCAGATGTTGGTGTAGGCTCTTGGCTATTAAGTCATTGGCCGTAACGACCAGAATGAAAATTCTATAATCACCACACTTCACTGGTTATGGTGATAGTTGTGTACAGTATTTACAGTAAAATGATAACAAGGAGTGTGTAAGGAGTCAATTCACTGTTGGATGCTGTGGTCTATCTAGTAGATATTATAGTCTTTTTACGACACTAACCGGAAGAGATAAAGACGTATCTAGGTATATGCAGGGGCCCAATAGGGACATGACACACACAGCTTAGCTGTGAATAAAAATAGTATTAATCAAAGTTCAAACTGCCTCGTTGGTCTAGCGGTGGTCAGCGCGATCATGAAGTCCTGGGTTCGATCCTCAGGTCGAGCAAAATGTTATTGGGTTTTTCCGTGAAGAATTGCTCAGTAGCAGTCCGAAGTTCGGATTTGTGCCCGGTTGATGGCATAGGCTCGCCCCCTATTACATGGGACTTAAACATAACGGCGAAATAAGTGTAACTATACACCTCTGCCCAACCCTTCGGGTAATACTGACATGATGTTATGTTATGTCAAAGTTATTATTCAAAAGTTCTTTTGATTTTCAATCAAATCATTTTGAGATTTGATCAGCACTGACTTTCATTTTAGGTCTTTTTTAGACTAAAATAAAGGGCTCCACCATCTGTCTGTAAGAGCTCTTTGTTGCCAGTTAATGCGGTCGCACACCAGACCAGTATAGAGCATGCATACATTAAATGTTTTATGAATAAACTAGCAATCCGTGCAATGTAGATACTAATGTGGGGCATATAAACCTCCCTCTTGAATCACTCTGACTATTGCTGAAAATTGCATTAAAATCCTTTGCGTAGTTTAAAAGAACTAAGCGTACAGACAGGGGGAGCGACTATCTTTTATACTATGTAAAGAAGATGTAGGCACCCATACATTTACCCATTGATTCATAAAATATATTTAGCGGTGTGTTTGTTGCAGGCTGCTTTAGTGTGTGGCCTCCTTTATAGACATAAATGATGATTGGTCTTTTGACTGCCAAGGGGCTCGTGGCTAATTACCAATCTTCTTCTTCTTCTTCCTGCCCTTATCCCACACTAGGTGAGATCGGCAAAACATGTATTTCATAAATCCACGTTGTTAGAGGTTTTGGCTTATTGTTTTACGAGCTTTTACCCGCGGCTTCGCTCACGTGGAATTAACATGATGTTTTTCCAGGACCAAAAGTAGCCTATGTTACTCTCCATCCTTTCAACTAACTCTATGCCGAAAATCAAGTCGATTGGTTGCTTAGTTAGGGCGTGAAGGAAGGACAAACAAACAAACTCACTTTCGCATTTATAATATTAGTATGGATGACAAGCCGCCTGCCTGACAGCAACCCTCCATAGGCTAATTACCAACCGAGCGTTTCATAGGATTTGCAAGGTTAAGCTACGCTTGCCGCGGTCAGTCCGTGGATGGATGAATATTCTTTACACATCGAGACCCCTCCGTGCCTCGGAGAGCACGTTAAACCGTCGATCCCGGGTGTCATACGAATATCTATGACAGTCGCTACGGTAAGTCAGAAGTCCGAAAGTCTGACAACCGGTCTAACCTTAGGATATCGGCATTGCCCAGTAATTGGGTTGCGGAGGTCTGATGGCAGTTCCGTGTAAAATACTGGTATTCAGCCGCATCTGGTTAGACTCGAAACTGACCCCAACATACTTGGGAAAAGGATACGCAGAACGGTCCTTTGACTGTCGGAAACATCACGGCTGAACAGTGTACAACAGAACACCTACTAAAAGAGCCATAGTAGTGACAATACCCATTGTTCCAACAAAAAAATATGTGAATGAACTATCAAAAAACTGTTTACAGATTTAAAAAATATAATATACATATAAATAACCCTCATAGTTGCTAGCGAGTACATTTTGGGAGATCGAAGGTTATCAAGCGGAGTCGGGCTGGCTCCATATAGTAATGGGTTCGTTAGCTCTCCGCCTAATGTACCGTTATCTGTGCAAACGGAACATACTTATCACATCCGTCATGCTTATTTTATTGTCTACATGTAAATTGTGTCATTATTATTGTAGCTTAACGCCGTCCTTTTGGGGGGTAAGCTGCGATCTAATAACCGGCTTCAGGTAATGTTCTAAAGTATGTCAAAATGTGCTGATGGTTATTTACTAATGAACCTGGTTCACTGATAAGAATAGTTTGGCAATGTAACAGCTAGTTCACACAGAAACTGTTTACAGGACCCGTTTTAGCGGATCCCTTTTTATTTTGGTGATGGCGCCTGTAGTTGTATGAGCGAGTTCACATACACGACAGTATTCCGAGTCCAGTAAAAAATACTGTATCCGTTATTTTTATCGTAGGTATCCTGTCTGCCAGATGCGACGCAGCTGCTATTTGTTTAAGTGATCCGTCGGTACAGATGTGAACAACACATCCAGTACTGACGGATCCGTTAAAATGGATCCGCTGTTTGAACGGGCGCTTAGTACGTTTTAAACGGGAGTTCAGTCTTTCACTAGCAATGAATGTTTCCCTCTCTCTCTTTAATCTTTCCCTCTCTCTCTTTAATAGTCTCAATTCTCTCTTACTCAGTGTTGAGGATCGTGACCCCTGCACTTGGTATTGTATCATGAACAAGTATCCCAATTGTTTATTCCTTAGAACCTTAGATTAAATATCTCCAGATAGAGCCACCGCGTGGCCGCTCATGAGACAACAATATAGAACTAAAATACTGCATCCTCCCATAGTAGAGCATACAATATACACTAAACACTTAACTAATGGAGCATATTTCTCAAAAATAACAAAAATACGGGAAAACCGATGTTATGTGACAGTGAGTTGGCTAATATGAAAAAGTTCGCCAAGCGAAAAACCGGCTTATATACGAGACAGAAGATAGACTATACCCATTACGAAAAAAATACATATGATTATTTGAAGCCGGTAGTAAACTTTATAAAATTACAAAATAAATAATAACTCGAAAACTACAAACTACAATCGCGGAATTTACATGGGGGTATTTTCGAATACCCCTAGGTGTGAGGAATTATAGATTTTTCTTTTGGACGTCACTATTTGGACCAACCTGTATATGTATGGATAAAACAAAAAAATGGAATCAACTGATCATACACGCATGACAGCAGAGAGTATTACACATGTGGATGTATTGTATGTCCTAGCTAGGCTAGGCCCTAGAGCCTAGGGCGTCCTCTATCGGCGGTTCCACTAACATCCGCCGCATTAATTCCTTTTGTTAATTGCCGTTCACTCATTCTCTCCACATAACCAAACTACCTAAGCATACTCCTTTAATTTTTTGTCAGTACATCATTACACATTTGTTATTTACAAGCATATCATTTTGGGACCCAGTGCATAACATCAGTATTGGGTCACTCGCTCGACGGCGCAACGAGTATTCTCAAAGAGGGTTGATGTCAGGCAGGCGGCCGGTCATAAAACAATAAGCCGTAAGCTTTAGCAACATGGATTTACGAATTACATGTTGTACCGACCCCACCTGGTATGGGATAAGAGCAGAGAGAAGAAGAAGAAGAAGACTTTGGCTTACCACTAACTTTGGCCAATAAGTTATCTCAAAACTTGCTATAAGATAACTTATATAACAAATGCTTATTCTTGAACAAATGCCGGTTTCTGACCGTCTATTGTTAGGAGACAAAGGACATCTGTTTTTCATTCTATAGATTGTTACATGTCTAGGAATATCCCAGAAGCATTTATTATACTCTTGTTGCTAAGCCTTCCTTTGTTTTCGGTTTCGCCGTTGAATTAATTGAATAGACTATTTTTAGGCCCCTCGCCCACGGCGACTTTTTGTAGCGATGCATCGCTACTAACGCGCGTTAGTCACATTTGTAACGCGCTACAGAAGCGATGCTAACGCGTTACTAACGCGCTACAGCATCGCGGCTGTATCGATTGTCCACCAAGTAATCTCTCTTTATTAAATGGGTGCATCCAATATTGACGCTGCTTTCGTTGCCCACGCTTCGGCTGTCCACGCTTCAGCTGCTTACGTAAAAGCAGCACCAAAGACAACGTGACTAATGTTGCCTGAACGGAGTCCATCTTGCAACTATGACATTTTTGTGCCGTTATTGAATCGCGATTGCATCGCGACAGAAGCGCGATAGTATCGCGTTTGCATCGCGACTGAGAATCGTGGTGTGGGCGAGGGCAAACGGCTAGCGACCGCATCGCGACTGTATCGATGCGAACGCGCGACAGCATCGCTACAAAAAGTCGCCGTGGGCGAGGGGCCTTAGTAGTTCGATACGTTTGTCTCATATACGTATAGTCCGGGACTGGTATTGTGACCAACAAAAAAAATCAAAAAGGGAGTTACTATCGGCATTTCTTCTCAGAATTCTACATGACGTTATGTAGAATTCTTAAGGACCTGAATAAACCTTAGATTATACAAGGTTAGTTGGAATGAGGGTACTAAGCCGCGGGCCTCTTAATGTATCACTGATGATTGTTTTGAAGAAAGTTTTAAAATTTCAAAATACGATAAAAAATCCATGCAAAATTATTTTAATTTTAGTTTTTTCAAAAATTCTTCATCCCTGCCTTAGTAACGAATTCAGAAAATGTAGAGGCTCCGTCCGTGACCCCAAATATGACCTAAAATGTAAACACAGCTGATCATATCTGAGGATCGATAGAATTTAGCGTATCTTTTATGAAATCTTTGAACAGCTATTTCTCTTAAACTAATGACTTTTGGGGAAAGTTGTAGAACAAAAGTTATCCATTGTTATGGATACTCACCCTTTCGGCTTAGTACCCCCTTTCTGACTAACCTTGTATACCTTCAGATGTAGCCATGATTACAGTAGGAAGTGTAAAAGTGAGAAGCATATATACAAAATTAGTAAGAAAACTGAGATAAAGCATCCTATCTTCTGTCTCATATACAAGCCGTTTTTTCGCTTGGCGAACTTTTTCATAGTAACCAACTCACTGTCACATGTCGGTTTTCCAGTATTTTTGTTATTTGTGAGAAATAGACTCCATTAGTTAAGTGTTTAGTGTATATTGTATGCTCTACTATGGGAGGATGCAGTATTTTAGTTCTATATTGCTGTCTCATGAGCGGCCACGCGGTGGCTCTGTCTAGAGGTATTTGATCTAAGCAATAAACGATTGGAATACTTGTTCATAATGAGACAACACCAAGTACAGGAGTCACGATCATCAACACTGAGTAAGAGAGAATTAAGACTATTAAAGAGAGAGATTTATAACTAGTGAGAGACTCACTCACTCTAGTGAACTCTCGTTTGAAACGTACCCGTAAACCGTTCACACAGCGGATCTGTTTTAACAGATCCGTCGGTACTGGAAATGTTGTTCACATCTGTACCGACGGATCAATTAAACAAATAGCAGCTGCGTCGCATCTGGCAGGCAGGATACGATAAAAATAACGGATCGAGTATTTTTTACTGGATTCGGAATACTGTCGTGTATGTGAACTCGCTCATACAATTACAGGCACCATCACCAAAATAAAAAGGGATCCGCTAAAACGGGTCATGTAAACAGTTTCTGTGTGAACTAGCTGTAAGGTGAAGGAGTACATGGAGTACGTTCGCCAAAGGACCAAGTATACGGCGAGGGTGCAACTGCTGGAATCACGCCGCAACGTCAACTTTAGGGCGTTTTGGTGCGAGTACCAACGTGTAAAGCTATGGCTTTTAGGATCTCAAGCGTGACATGATCACTTTTATAGAAACGAATTGTATCGTAAACAGACCAATGAATCGTTACACGCCTCATTACTGTTTGATTTCGAAGCGACTTCGAAGCTGAATGTATCAAATACAAATCTCTAGGGAATTAATAAGCAGCTCTCATTATAAAGCTTCCAAGTGTCGGTTTGATGTCACATGAGAGGTTCGTTCTGCCTAGCCTTTTTCCCAACTATGTCGGGGTCAGCTTCCAGTCTGACCAGACACGGCAGAATACCATTATTTTACACGGAGCGACTGCCATCAGATCTCCGCAACCCAGTTACTGGGCAATGCCGATATTCTAAGATTAGATCGGTTGTCAGATTTTCGGGCATCATACTACTCGTAACGACTGTCATAGGTATTCGTATGACACTCGGGACCGACGGTTTAACGTGCTCTCCGAGGCACGGATGGGTCTTGATGCGTAACGAACGATCACCCATCCATGGACTGACCGCATATCTTATGGTCCGTGTGGTTGTTTATTGGCTACGAACTGATATTTGTTCTATTAAAATGCTTTTTAGCAGGCTTTCTAAAAGCGTTCGTACGAATCAGGCCTTAGTAGAGCTCTGAGGAAACCTTAGAGACTGATGTCCATAGCGTCCATTGCCAAAGTATCCTTGGACCATAGCCAAAGTAACCTTGGTCCTTAAGGCCCTTCCCGCAGCTAAGTGGCGTCGCTATTAATTAAAAAATAATTACTCGCTATGAGCATCCTATTTTTTATTCAAATTTTTTTCGAGACTCTATTTCTCTTTTTCTCGTCTATGCAAGCCTCATTTGTACGTCCTATTTTATTACTTCAAAATAATATTACCTAAGTACAAAAAAATTACATACATAAAAAAACGACGTCACGGAACCGCTGCTTAATTCCACCGGCACACATTTCCAGACCAGAGGTATCAAGTTGAGCTTTGTTATGCAATAATGTGTCAACCCACAAAAATATTAACTCTGTGTTAACGCCATCTAGTTATAGTGGTATGTCAAACTAACGCTTGAAAAAATGCAAATGGTATTAAGATTTTTTTGATAGACGCTCTATTAAATTTACTACAGTTCTGGATATTTTTCAAGCGTTTAGTACAGACCTACCACAAGA
Source organism: Amphipyra berbera (assembly GCA_910594945.2). NCBI lineage: Eukaryota > Metazoa > Arthropoda > Insecta > Lepidoptera > Noctuidae > Amphipyra > Amphipyra berbera. The sequence goes on along the minus strand of OU343121.1, from coordinate 22,365,222 downwards.
ACTAGATGACGTTAACACAAAATTCATATTTTAGTGGGTTGACACACTCCCAATCAAAACTTTCCAAAGAAAGCAGATGAGTACATAATTTAACGAAAATTATAAACGATGAAATTGAAGTATAGATACTATAGTTTATTTAAAAACTATCAACTCTATAAAATATAGTTCGCTGTAGTTGTAGATCGAAAAAGTGACAAAAGTGGTCGTTTCTCGCATTTTAACGAGAAGATATCGTTGCTGCGGGAAGAGCCTTAAACTCCTAAATTATGTCCCTCATACAAACGGTAAACAAACCCCTCAAACAGAAAAAAATAAGAAATACAAGGAAACTCGCTTTATATCGCGACACATGGTAGCAGCCAAAATAGTGCGGCTATATATAGCACCGCCTCATAGGACATTCACCCATACACCTTACTTGTACTACGTAAGTATTTTGCGTTAACTCTTACAACAGTGCCAGTGTAACCCAATTTTGCGTAAAACGTAAACTTATGAGCGTAAGATTTTACGTAATTTAATGTGTTTACGTTTTTTCTTGTGTAGACTATCTATCTTGCCGTGCGTTAGTCTCGCAAAAAACCGAAAATGGCTCGACCGATTTATTTATTGTTTAATACTGGGGTGATATAAAAAAAGAAAATTAGAAAAATATATTTGATTGTACAAAGTTCACCGAGTCATCTAGTAGTCAATAAATTGTAATTTGGCAGTATATTGAATTTGTCATCACTTCGCTTGCGGTATCGTACCTAACCTGAAAGTTTTTATAGATGAAAAATTATATAAGAATATTTCTGTACCTACTGAACCAATGTACAGTTGGGGAATAAATAGGTTCGTCAGTTTTCAAATTCATTCCTTTCCGACATCGCGGGTACATGTTACCTTTTCAAACTGTTGAACGGAACATACCAATGCATGGAAAATTATGCCAGTATTATAAGTGCTCTGTGAAATTATGTTTAATTATTTGGCAGCAAAGATCAACATTGCCTTTTGCCTCCACATGGCGTAATAGTGTCATTATAATAACTGTCTTTGATTAATTTAAAGAGTTTTGTTTTAAAAACCATTACATCTATAAATTCGATGAATAAATAAATTGACATTACGAGTGGTTGTCATCATGTCACCATTATAAGTTTTAATATTCTGTCAAAAAGTACTTGTATTTTCATTTCAATAATGTTGTCAATATGTAGTCGGTAAAATAGGTTGTTTCTTGCACTGTGCAAGGAAAAATAGACCTTAAGGTGTAACATTTTCATTCTCCTACTGTACTAATGACCTGCTTAGTCAATATTGTATCTTTTTGTAATCTGGGTAAGAGCGCTTGTGCAATGCGTGAACTGCGTCCCATCCAAATCTGAAAAAATAATATCTTAGGCTTTAGATTAATGATTGGTCTCCGCTGCGCTCCAACGATTTACCGTCGGCGTACTAGTAAAATGCGGCTACTAATACTACGCCGAAGTCGGCATACTCGAGTCAGTCTAGTTGCAACCAATGTGTGATATTGACGTGCCGCGTATTAAACTGCTCATAATCAGCGCTACCAATCGCGGGGAAAATCCCCGATTTGCGGGGAATTGGGGGTTAGCGCGGGAAGAATGCGGGGAATGACAGAAATTTGGGAATTTCGGGGAATTGAGACGAATTTCAATTTTTTTCGGTTTTGTGTTTGTAAAGGTCGTCCAACTATCGCTTGAAAAAGAAGAGGCAAAACAGGAGAATTAGAAAGAGTGAGGGGAGCGTCTAAGAAAAAAGGTCGTCCAACTAAAATAAGATCGTTTCAAATGTTTAGTTGCCGCATTCAAGGAGCTATTGTTCTTAGGTGTAGCGGTATTTGGAGTGCAGTGGAGACCAATCATTAATCTAAGATCTTAGGTAGCTCGGATGCAAATCTTTGAATGTCTGTACACCCGTAAGAGCCCGTTCCAAAGCGGATCCTTCGGTACTGGATGTTTTGTTCACATCTGTACCGACGGGTTAGTTAAACAAATGGCAGGTGAGTCGCATCTGGCAGGATACGATAAAAATAACGGAACCAGTATTTTTTACTGGATTCGGAATACTGTCGTGCATGTGAGCTTGCTCATACAACTACAGGCGCCATCGCCAAAATAAAACCGGATCCGATAATACGGATCCTGTAAACAGTTTCTGTGTGAACTAGCTGTAAAAGTTAGACAAAGCAATAACCAACATTATAAGTATATTCTTTCTTTGTTTTTTTTTTATAAAAACGTTGCCCCACACCAGGATTTCTCCTGTATCGTGGGTGCGTTTACAAACACAAATCTTCACATGCACGAACATCCAGACCCGGAACAACTATCTGTAGGGCATACAAATATTTGTTCCGCTCGGGAATCGTACCCACAACCCGTAGCGCAGAAGCCAATCGCTCAGCCACTGCACCAATCGTTTCGTCAAGATAGATAGTAGTCGTCGTTAGATAAGATCTTTCGTGTTCTCATTAGCATTTTACGACACATACCAGAATCAACGACCCATTAGACTTAGATAACCACAAAATTTATAGGAAAACGCAGCTTAAAACCATACCAGTTCACTTTGTCAGTAACGACGGCTTGGCTTTACATTGTCGATTGTATAACTCTTATAACACACCATCACGCCTTATATTCCCCGAAGGGCCCGGCAGAGGTCTTTTTATTACACCCTCGTTTCGTTATGTAAGTCCCATGTAATAGAGGGCGAGTCTATTGCCATTATGCGGACACAAATCCAGATTCCGGACTGCTACTGAGAAATTCCTTATAGAAAAACCTAATAACACTTTGCCTGACCTGGGGGTACAACCCAGGACCCCATGCTCAGCAGTCGCGCTTGCGACCACTAGAACAACAAGGCAGTCGTATAACTCTTATACAGAGTGTAAACGAAATCATGTAATTCCTTCAAACCTCGTGATGTACTGCTGACATAGATTAACCCTGCATGGAATACTTTTCGCACCTCCGCTCAAATAGTGTCATAAGTCCAAAATACTAAACGTCGAAAAAAATTCGTTTAAAGGTTGCTCTTACTTGATTTTTCACTTTTTACGGCATAACTCAGAAACTTAGTTAAACCACTACCTAAAACAGTATTTGAGATGAAATTTTGAAGTATTCTGAACCTAACGAAACAATAAAAAAAAGGTTTTTGATGTTTTTGAGTTATGATACTACTAGAGAGGAGATACGTTTTGGATTAAAAAAAAATTACAAGATGCAAACATATGTTCTTAACGTGAGGCATTTTAGCACCCCGAGTGAATTACGCGGCTAGTTAAGAACACATGTTTACTTCGAGTAATAATTGTTTTATTGTATCTAAAAGTATGCCTTGCAGGTTTAATCTATGTCACCAGTACATCACGAGGTTTGAAGGAATTACATGATTTCGTTTACACCCTGTATAGAAGTATGAGCACTTTCCTCGACGCAACGCTACAATTTCATCATGTGTATACAGGGTGTACCTGTATATTTACCAAAAACAAAACATTTACAACAAGAACTAAGAACAAAAAGGTTACATAATTCCAATGAAATAAAAAAATATAATTACATTACCTCAAGTACGGTAATTTGCTAAAATGCGGACACAGCGAAAACTGATACGTAGTTTCAAAACATTACACAACAATACTGCGGTACTTAGGTACTTATTTGTTTGTTTAATTAACGCTGCTGCAGATAATTCCGGATTGCATTACTCATTACTAAGCATATTCCTAGCGTGGCTAGGCATGTAAATAGGATATTCTTAGAACGCGTCCAGATGACACGTTTTATATAGGGTGTACCGAAACTCAACGTCAAGCCGTCTCACAAATGATAAGGCAGTTTATGACTGTTCGGAAAAAAATCTTTACTTAACAAAACAAAGTCGCTCCCGCTGTCTGTACGCTTAGATCTTTTAGACTGCGCAACGGATTTTAATGCAGTTTTCAGCAATAGATGGAGTGATTCAAGAGGAAGGTTTATATGCCCCACATTAGTATCTACATTGCATCCGTGCGAAGCCGGGGCGGGTCGCTAGTATAAAATAAATTTAACTTTTCGTTTTCGTGTTTCTAAGTTGCCATGAATATAATTTTACCTCACAAATATAACTATCGAATGTATTTAACAAACCGGCCAAGTGCGAGTCGGACTCGCGCACGAAGTGTTCCGTACCATTATCTATAATAAAGCGTGTAAAAACGGCAAAAAAATCATGTCTGTTGTATGGGAGCCCCACTTAAATATTTATTTTATTCCGTTTTAGTATTTCTTTTTAAAGCGGCAATAGAAATACATAGATATATAAATAGATAGATAATAATCTGTGAAAATTTCAACTGTCTGGACTATTACGGTTCATGAGATACAGCCTGGTGACAGACAGACGGACGGACGGACGGACAGCGGAGTCTTAGTAATAGGGTCCCGTTTTACCATTTGGGTACGGAACTCTAAAAAAGAATAGAACTTTAATGTTTTTTTCTGAACTGTCATAATTATCCTGACCCATCATTTGTTCCCGGCTTCACGTTAAGTTTCGGAACACCCTGTATGCGTCGTAGTTTTATGGCTTTAGATAAGCGAGGCACCTGGTTACATCGACCAATGTACCATCGGAAATTTTCGTTAACCGGACGGTGTCGAATAAAATGTGACCAAATACACGAATGTATGTTCGTACTGCCTAGGGTTACTTTAGGCCAGGCATTTACCGCATTAGACATGCATTTTAAGGTTTAGACAGGCGTGTGGCCGGCATTACTCTGAGATAATAAGAAAGAAAAAAGACCTTTATTTATTTTACCTTTATTTATTCTACTGACCTGTCATATATATTCGTTCTTCTATTCTGCAGAGATGTATACCGGAATTCGAGAACGCGGCGTTCATGGTCCAGATGGAGGTGACCAACACCTGCGGAGACAACGGCAACAAGGTCTACTGCATCCAGACATCAGCTGGCACATCTACTAGGTATGATCATTGTTTTATTGATTCACTGGGGCAGTCTGATCAGTGGTATTAAACAGGTCAGTGTGATCAGTAGTAATATACAGTAGGTCAGTCTGATCAGTAGTATTGACTAGGTCAATCTGATCAGTAGTCGTCTCAAATAGGGCCGTTAACCGCAATATTGTAATCGATAGGTGTCAAGTATTTACGACATTAATAGAAAGCGATGTATTACATACCTCCCAGGTTTTAGCATCGCCGTTACCTTGGCTGACGCGATATTATTGTTGCAGTGCTTATAAGTTCGTAAGTAAGACTTATAAAAAATATTTAATTGCTGATGTGTGTCTGAAATCGATAAATTCAAGAATTGATATTACCACACAATCGATCTACGTTTTTTGTTAGGGAGCATAGATCACTTGTATTTTCTTCCCTAAGGGTCAGTCTCCTCCAAACGGAAAAATGCTCGCGGATGCTCGAGCACTTTTTAAATGTCACAAATGGACGTGAACGGTGTTAAAGTCAAGCTTCGTATTTGGGATACAGCGGGACAGGAGCGATACAGAACATTGACGTCAAGTTTTTACAGAGACGCTCACGGTGCTATATTAGTTTACGATGTGTCAGAACCAAAGTCCCTAGCAAAACTGAATGAGTGGTTCGAGAAACTTCAAGTATACTCCACCAAGAAGAACATAGTCTGCTTAGTTGTCGGCAATAAGATTGACAAGCATATCATTTTGGGACCTAGTGCATAATATCAGTAAGCACATTGGGTCACCCGCGCGACGGCACAACGAGTATTCCCAAGGAGGGTTGATGTCAGGCAGGCGGCCGGTCATAACACAAAAAGCCAAATCTCTAACAACATGGATTTACGAATTACATGCTGTGCCGACTCCACCTAGTGTGGGATAAGGGCAGAGAGATGATGATGATGATGATGAGTATTGCCTTTAAATATAAAATTTGACGCTCGTTTTGAGCGTATTTGAAGTTGACAAAGTTTGTAGATGCAGGCCGTACACCAAACAGTAACTGAACTGACATGACCTTTTTGTTATACTTTCTATCCAGGTCATGCGACAGCTGTCAACCAGGCCAGTTCTCCAGCTACTACCTGACAGATCTCCACTACGAGCAGGACAATCAGACGTGGTGGCAATCTGAGACCATGAAGGAGGGAATCCAGTACCCTAACCAGGTCAACCTGACGCTACACTTAGGTAAGGGCATTTTGTTGTGTAGATAATATTTTACTAAGAAAACCCTAGCTAATAATTTCACGGCGTAAAAACATAAGCAATGATAGCCTAGTGGTTGAACACTTGCCTTCCCTGCAAGAGGGTCTGAAATTAATCCTGGTCCGCACCTCTGACTTTTAAAATTCATGTGTGGATCATAATTTGATTATCTATCACTTGCATTAGGAAAATTTCGCGAGGAAACCTGCACACCTGAGTGGGCTCCATAAAGTTCTCGATGGTGTTTGTAGTCCGCCAACCTGCATCAGGCCAGCATGGTGGACCGAGGCCTAAACCCTTTTCATTCTGAGAAGAGGTCCGTGTGGCCAGCAATGGGATAGCAATGGGCTGATTATGTTATATTTTGAAGCATAAACATGTCTATGCGTAAATCCTAAATTACTCGTGTGGGGGAACGAGGTATGATGTCCATCTTCCAACGATAAAGAGGACCCTCCAAACAGGCGAGCCTTATGCCTGGCGGGCTACTGCCCAACGATTGATGTTGGGCTGTTGTATATATACTATCTGCGTAACAAAGCTTGATTGATATCGCGATGCAGGATTCTGTGACGTCATATTTAGGAGTTGTCATTATTGTCGCTGTAGTCTGCTAAATAATCATCGTACTGCGTAGTTCGCATGTGGCGCGGTAGATGTCGCCACACTCGTAACTGAAAATAGAGAAAGACTAGAAAATAAGACATTTTGTCTTCTAGAAGACAAAATATCTTATAATAGTATAGCCGTATTCACTAGTGAATACAGCTATACTGCTCATATTCAATTATGTTATTGCAGTATAGTATTATTAGTTGGACGAATGTTCTACCTGTACCTCCCCTAAAAATAATTCATCCATTGTTTACGTCATTACTGTCCCACTGCTGGGCATGTGACTCAGAGAATGAGAAGGGTTTAGGCCTTTAACCATCTGGCTATCTGACCGGTGCGAGTTGGCAGACTTCATATACCACGAAAACTTTAGCAAGTCCTCTTAGGTGTGTAGGTTTCCTCGCAATGTTTTTCCTTCAACGTTAACGCAAGTGATAATCAAATTCCGATCCGCACATGAATTTCGAAAAGTCTGATGTGCGGGTCGGGATCTATCTCAGACCCTTCTGCATGGAACTAGCACCAAACCATTACGAAGTGTATTAAGACTGTTGCTTATTTCAGGCAAAGCATACGACATTACGTACGTGAGGATCGTCTTCTACTCGCCCAGACCTCAGAGCTTCGCCATCTACAAGAAGACTGACGAAGAGAAGGTTTGGGAGCCTTTCCAGTACTTCAGGTGAATAGTTAATAAATTCTTAATATTTATACCCTGTGGTTGACATATACCCAAAAGGCTTATAATGCTCTGCGTATCCAATATAATAATGCGTTCGGGGTATTGTTGCGATTTCCATGCTTCTGTAGTGCCTCAGCAATGTTTGCCGACGCACGCACTGTGAGTTTTGACGCGTTGTGGCGAAAGAAATCTTGGTCACTACTCCACGGGCTGCGTGGCAGTCCTAACACTATCCTGCAATCGATAGCAGCCCGGGCAGATAGCCCGATAGTGTGGGCACTAAGTAATCGCACCCGATCTGTTCTAGTAATTAAGTACTACCATAGGCTAAGTTATATTGTTACTAACACAGTGGACCTCCCTGTAGTCTGTTATATAAATAAATAATAATAATAATATAATCACATACATAGATTCTTTGTGTCTTGGATCCTGAGTTATTTATAAAAATACATAAATTCCGAGCAAGGTTGGATACTTCGACAGTTGGTTACTACAGATGGATTCTTGCCACAATTCTACTTAAAATCCTCACCATAAAAGCTTTACCTTTCGGGTTCCTTTAACAATTTATTGTTGTCCAAACTCCACAACCAGGAAACCAATATAATCTTTTCATTGTAGTCCATTGGTCTCTCTTTCAAGAGAAAAAGGAGTAATAGGGATAATAGAAATGCAAAGAAAAACATTTAACCCAACATGGTCAGAAAATATCTGACGCTTGCGCGAAGGCCCGCTGTGCATACATTTTGTACTAAACCCGGCAAACGGTCAGGATTAGCCGAATCCGGCAGCCTTTAGACTCTATAGTACGCGCGCAAGTCCAGAGATATGGGAGCAGCAGACGGGGGTGCGCGCGCGGTAGGATAGATAAGACAAAGCAAACTGACAGCGCGTCTGAGGAGTGACTAGAACTTACGCGCTGACTATACTACAAAATATATGCGCAGTGAGCCTTCGCGAAAGTATCAATTTCTTAAGATACGACAGCACAGAAGACAATAAAAAAGAGAAACAAGTCACAAGCAATGATAACGAGCTGTCGGCATCATATTGAATGGGTGGGAATGGTAATACCACAAAGCACACCAAGACCACTATTACACAATATCCTGTTCGCATCCTCCCCAGTGCATCATGCCGCGATACGTACGGCGTCCAAGAACAGAGGGCAGCGGAGCTGGGGGCTGAAACCCGTGCGCTCTGTACCAGCGAATACTCCGACATATCTCCGCTGTCGGGAGGCAATGTACTGTTCTCTACCCTGGAAGGACGACCCTCAGCTTTCACTTTCGACAGCAGCCCTGAGTTGCAGGTACTGTTTTGTTCTTTCTTATATTTAAGCTGGTTGGGCCGATGTATGTTATCGTTTCCTGTGGATTTTAAATGATCTACCAAAGTGGTTTTACCCCGTTGTCATTAACCACCAGATTTGTTGCCAATTGATTGGAGACCCTTCAGGTCTCGCCAATAACTAACCGGTTACGTAGGAACGGTCCGCAAGGACCAGCTACAAGCTGCCACATAGAAAAAAAAGTTGTTGCGGAACAGTTAACGTCAAAACTTGTTTGTTGTCACGTCCAGTTATTATTAAATACATTCAAGATTGATGGCGTTATTTAACTTTCCAGAAATTGAGGGATAATTATCTGTCCTTTTAAAATGCTTCATAATTATAATTGTCATCATATTTGCAACCAGGAATGGGTAACTGCTACCGACCTCAGAATCTCATTGGACCGTCTGAACACCTTCGGAGACGAAATCTTCGGCGACGTGCAAGTGTTGCAGTCGTACTGGTACGCTATTGCCGACGTGGCTATTGGTGCCAGATGCAAGTGTAACGGCCACGCCTCAGTCTGTGAGACCCAGGAACTGCCTGATGGCACCAGAACTAGAGCTTGCAGGTAACTGAACTGCTAGAGTTGCTTTCTTTTTAACCTTTTCACCGCCAACGTACACAGAATGCGATCCTCGCCAGCGCCAAGCTCTAAATGTATTACGAAATATATAGTAAACAGTAGTAAATCAGCTGATGACCTGGTTAAATACAGTAAACTTATTTTTATAACATAGTTAAAATGAAGAGCCTCTAATGAAGTTGTGGCGCTGGAAGAACGAAAATCTGGAACTTCTATTAAGTCCGTGGCGGTGAAAAGGTTAAACAGCCTTATTTGTGATTTTTGATCACTATCAATAACAGACCGTGCACAGGTCCAAAAATCTCTACGTAAGAGCGCTTTTGCACTGCATCCGATCCGAATCCGAGATAATATGATCCGAGGAAACTCGGTAATGTTGAATGTTGTCGTCTCATGAATAAACGGTTCGGAGTCGACACCGTTTGTCAGATTCTTAAATAATGTAACATTATTTCCAGATGCGAACACAACACAGCCGGCCGTGAATGCGAGAGGTGTCTTGACTTCTACAACGACGCGCCTTGGGGCAGAGCTTCACCAACCAACGTACACGAATGCAAAGGTTAGTTTTATATACATTGCTGCTGGCTGTGTGCACCGCAATTTACTGCTATGCGAAAAGTCCTCGTACGCGGGTGATGGATGATGAACAAAGCAATACAAACGACCTTTTACAAGCAATATGTAGCGATGATCCAGTATCTCTACCAATAATGAGATCTCCTGATAAATATTTGGGGTTGGTTACAGCTAGTTCATACAGAAACTGTTTACAGCACCCGTTTTAGCGGATCCGTTTTTATTTTGGTGATGGCGCCTGTAGTTGTATGAGCGAGTTCATATACACGACAGTATTCCGAATCCAGTAAAAAATACAGGATCCGTTATTTTTAGCGTATCCTGCCTGCCAGATGCGACGCAGCTGCCATTTTTTTAAATGATCCGTCGGTACAGATGTGAACAACACATTCAGTACCGACGGATCCATTACAACGGGTTCTTATTTGAGCTTAGGTCTTTTCGTTTTGTTAAATTATTTGCTTAGAGTTTGTGTGTGAAATTCGGACGTCTCTAGGAACTATAGGTATACTTGGATTCATGTTCAAATCTTGCCTGCAATCGGCTGACGGCTTTATATCGGGTTCTGCCGTCAAAGGCTCTGCGAAGAGTGAATATGCTTGTTTTAAAAACTTGTTTTAGGTGGATATTTCACCGGCTTTGCAAATTAGATGTGTAGGTACTATTACTCAGTAGCCACCTTAATAATCTGTGTCCGTGGGTGACGGAATAATACAATTACAGCTAGTTCACACAGATACTGTTTACAGGATCCGTTTTTATTTTAGTGTTGGCGCCTGTAGCTGAATGAGCGAGCTCACATACACGACAGTATTCCAAATCCAGTAAAATATACTGGATCCGCTATTTTTTATTGTATCCTGCCTGTCAGATGCGACGCAGCTGTCATTTGTTTAACTGATCCGTTTGTACAGCTGTGAACAACACATCCAGTACCGACGGATCCGTTAAAACGGATCCGCTGTGTGAACGGGCGCTTAGATTGCATTAAAATTTGCTACATTCGAAGCGATATTGCCGGGCAGTCAAATAGCACAAAGTGATTACCTCAAACTCATTACGGCTTTTGTTACAAGACTTGTTAGTACACTAAAATACGCACTAGTCTTAATCGCTCGCGCCATTATCCGCATCCTGACTGTGCCTCGTTTACAGCGTGCAACTGCAACGGTTTTTCCAACAAGTGCGAGTTCGACAAGGACCTGTACGAGCGGACGGGCCACGGCGGTCGCTGCAAGGACTGCGCCGAGAACAGGGACGGGGCTAACTGCGAGAGGTGTAAGGAGAACTTCTTCCAAGGTTCTGGTGATATCTGCCTGCCTTGCAACTGCAATCCTACTGGTAAGTCGAATCTTTTTTCCAAAAAACTACATTGAGTAGGTACTTAATATCCACATGGGTCATTGGACCTATGCATAAAGCTTTTAGAGACTCGTGGTAACTAGGGATTCTCTGAAACTATATTCTTCTTCCTCTTAGCCTTTTCCCAATTATCTTGGGGTCAGCTTCCAGTCTAACCAGATGCGGCTGAATACCAGTATTTTACACGGAGCGACTGCCATCAGACCTCCGCAACCCAGTAACTGGGTAATGCCGATATCCTAAGGTGAAACCGTTTATCAGTCTTTCGGGCTTCTGACCACCCGTAACGACTGTCATAGGTCTCTGAAACTATATTATAAATGATAAATAATTTTTATTTCTGTCAATAAAACTGTTACCGACACTTTTACAAGTCAATGTAATGTTTTTTTTAAAACAAGATGGCACCGTCTTTTCCTATCTGACTAGCTCTGAGCAGAAAAGCCGAAACAAACTCAAAGATCAAGGTCTCTTTTAATATCCAGACATTGTGGAATAAAAACTATGCGACGTAGGGCAACGTCTGGAATAGCCTCTCGAGGAAAGTGCCATAGCAGGTTTGAGTTGACCTGTCCTAACTGATGGTACGCATGCATCAGCCATCGCGTAGCTCAAATCTTATTTTAGCTTAACAACCCGACGCACGAAGCTACCAATCAGAGGGACATTCGCTTAACTATGTGGATTTGTTAATTTATTTTATTTGGGAAGAAGATACGTGGAGACGACGAAATCGCCATTACAAAAGAACCAGAAAAGAACACCTATTATGAATCAAAGATTTAATTTAAAAAAATATGTGTACCTATTCTGCTGCTTTTACTTCTTCTTCTTCCTGCCCTTTTTCCACACTAGGTGGAGTCGGCACAACACGTATTTCGTAAATCCATGTTGTTAGAGGTTTTGGCTTATTGTTTTATGACCGGCCGCCTGCCTGACATCAACCCTCCTTGGGAATACTCGTTGAGTTGTCGCGCGGGTGACCCAATGTGCTTGCTGATATTATGCACTGGGTCACAAAATGATATGCTTGTCAATCTTACTGACGACAACTAAGCAGACTATGTTCTTCTTGGTGGAATATATTTGAAGTTTGTTATATATTCTGCTGCTTTTACATGTATATCAATCGTAATCCGTGTCTTCAGGATCCCGCAGCCTCCAATGCAACGCCGAGGGCAAGTGTCAGTGCAAGCCGGGAGTGACAGGTGATAAGTGCGACGTCTGCGCACCGAACCACTACGAGTTTACAAGCCAGGGCTGCAAGCCTTGCGGTTGTAACGAATCAGGGTCCTACGCCAACACCCCTCAGTGTGACCCCCAAACCGGCGTGTGTATGTGCAAGCAGAACGTTGAAGGAAGACGTTGCAGAGAGTAAGTATAACTATACTAACTATTTGCAAGTAGGTTCCAATGTTTTAGGGTACAAATTGAAAGACGTTGTTATTCTTATTCTTTATTGTACACAAAATAATAATATATAATACAGTTTTGCTGCTTAATTCATGTACAAAGGCGAGCTTAACTCACAAATGAGTTTTCTAACAGCAAGCTTTAGAGCGATAGAGAGATTTGATGTTGAGGAGAACAATTACCTAAGTGTATAAGTTCGATAAAATTACAAATTAAATACATAATAAATATACACATCTACATAAACTAAACAAATATGTGTATAGCACACAATACATAAACGTAATACCTACATACAATATAATATATAAAATACTACATACATACATACAGGTCATGTAGACAGGAAATGTTCCCTAATTCTTATCTTAACAACATCTAACGACCGAAGGGTGCCTGTTGAACGCTACTCTACAAGGTGTAAACAAAATCATATAATTCCTTCATACCTTGTGATCTACTGCTGACATAGATTAACAATGAATGGGACACATAGGGTTACAATTAAAAAAAAAATTACAATATGTAAACATGTGTTCTTAACGTGAGGCATTTTAGCGCCCCGAGCGAATTGCGGGGCTATCGCACGCCGCGCGGGGAGCTAAAATGCTTTACGTTAAGAACACATGTTTACTTCTTGTAGTTTTTTTTAAATTAAATGCGAACCTATCCCGTGCAGGGTTAATCTATGTCAGCAGTACATCACGAGGATTGAAGGAATTACATGATTTCGTTTACACCCCTATAGACGTATGATCACTTCCCTCCACGCAACGCTAAAATTACATCGTACTTTTTGACTGCTATTGACGTCATTGGCGGCCCGAGCACATTTTTCTTTACGTCTATAACCGTCTATGGCGTTTTAAAGGTTAAAAGAGCCTCCATGAGAGACAATATCCAAGTACTCCAAACGCACCCTGGACAGTCAGCTTCGCTATCAACTTGCTGACTGTCTAACAGTGGCGAAGGGTGAATTTTCTTAAAAGGGAAGCCAAACCAAAAAATGTTTACCTTGCTCAAGTGTGATGCGTGAATTCCAGTAACTACTCGTATAGCTGTGGCCCTGTGGCTGACTTCGAAATCTTGTACAGATGAATTGGCTTTAGCTCACTTTCACTATACATGTAGGCACTGATACTAGAAACAGTGTCTTGCAAGTATAATAAAAGTGGCTTTGAGAAAAGCCGTTTGGGGATGGATATGAGAAGAACATCAGCAGTCCGACTGACGCTAACGTCATAGAAACCAAGAAAACGTTCTTCGATTCCAGTTTCAGATAAATACCTAAATATTACCGTTAGTTGCTCCCTATGACTAACATCGGGCGTTTCGTCAATCATGACCGATACAAACTGAGCCTTATTTATTTCCAACTTTAATTTAAAACGAATGCGATACTTTGTATTAAATCATTTTGTATATCACTCGAAAGGCCAGAGTATGTGGGATTCTGTGTTGAGGAACATTGTTCCAAATGCGAATCGATTACGGTATCATACTTGCTTAAATATAATCATGTCAGGGCGAGCACGGCCTAACTGAATTACATGTTTTTTATTTTCAAAACTCAACTTTGAAAAGGATGTTTCCTCAGTCAACAAATAATCTGTCAAACAGCATTCTCCTTTCACTAATGCCGCCATGGTATCGAATTTACTCAATAATAACAAAATCACTACTTAAATAACTACTTTCTAATAAAACTAAAAAAACTATCTTAGTAATCCTTACTTACCTAAATACCTATTTAAATAGACGATCACCAAACAATACAACGCCACTAACCTTGTTTTTACTGCACTATCACTTCGCAAAACTATCACTAGTTTACACAAATAAATCAATTTCAACAATAATACATGAATAATGCTATAAAGATTCTAAATTATGATACGAATATATCAAATCAAATGCAACTGAACAAGTGAAAACAATAATATAAACAAGCGCGAAAAAATCTGTTGTGAATCTGTCATCCAAATATTACTATCTGAACAAATTACGAACTTCAGTAACATTATTTCCATCTTGTTCTGGCGTACGCATTTCCTATCTCTGTCCTTATCGTAACTCGATGGATCGCGGCTTGCCATCGTCCGTATATCTAGCGGTGTTATGTTGCCTCAAGGTCACGATCGCTACAAGTGAAACTATGAATTAAATGTACTGGATTCCTGCCGCGCCTGACCGGGTTTTCTTTTGCGTCATTTCAACATTTTGCTCCGAAAAAAATGTAGGCGTTTATTTATTTCTTTGGTTGTTACTTTCATAAGCAAATGTTATACCTGCAATGTAACTTCGTAAATACCTAATTATTTGTTTAAATGATAATTGAAAATAATAGATACTAGTATTTGCCATATTTCGAAAGGGAAGCCGATAGGAATCGAGTTGTATGGAGCCTCCGCCACTGCTGTTTAATCTTTTCACCATGATGTGGCATGATCTTCGTAAAGCTCATCCAAGCCCAACGTACTCGAGATGAGAGAAGAAAAAGGTGGTCTATAGATAGATTCTGTGGAGGTACGAGGTACGGTGTTCCACCAACGAAAAGGGAGGATCCTCCAACCGGGCGGGTCTTGTGCATGGCGGGCTACTGCCCAACGGTTGATGTTGGGATGTTATATATATAGGTATACATCTGCGTGTCAAATCTTGATATCGCGATGCAGGATTTGTGACATTTCATTTGTCAGCTGTCATTGTTGTCGCTGTAGTCTGCTACACAATCGACGTGCTGCGTTGTTCGCATGTGCACTCAAAGTTTCTGGACCCTGATAAAGTAAAAAACGTAATGTTTATTTTGTGTTCATTGTTTTTCAAAGTATTCTACGTCGTATTTTTTTATTTGAAATTCCGTTAACTCACGCGGTATCCATCTCGAAAAAAGCTTCCAAACGTTCATGTGTATTTGAAAAATATTTTGCACTTGGCTTATGCCAATGTTCAACGTTGTACGAATTTGCTGACATGTATTGTGTTATCCCATTGAATCATCGTACACCATCAATGTTAGTTGCTGTTACCGCTGCCGCTGGCCGGCTTTCACGTGAATCGTCTTGGAGATGAATGTATTCATGTATTCATCCACGTTTGAATTAATTATACGGGAAGTACACAGAGTTACGATACAGGGCTTTATCACCAAACGTTAATTTAAGTCTTTGGCAACTTTTTTGTTGACTTAAACCACAGCGAAAATCGCAAAAAATCATACTTCGAAAATGTTCGCGACTTACCCGGGTAACTCACATACGCGCAATAATTCGTAAATTGTACGAATGTTTTCCGTTTTGTATGGAAAATGTTTGCATAGTCATTGCGAATGTCAGTCCCACACTTGTGGGTTCGCGTATTCGTGCGAATGTGAGTGACCCGTATTATATCCATCGTTAGGTAAACGCGCAGTTTTCAAATTGGCCCCATTAAGAAAAAAACAAATGACGACACGTTTGACGCAGTGGCTAAGCCATTGGCTTTCTGCGCTACGAGTCGCGGGTTCGATTCCCGCACGGAATAACTATTTGTATGATCTACAGATAGTTGTGCCGGGTCTGGGCGTTTGTGTATGTGAAGATTTGTGTCTGTAAATGCACCCACGATACAGGATCAATCCTAGTGTGGGGCAACGTTTTAAAAAAATAAAAATAAATTACAGACTTAAAAAATGAAATGTAGGCTAATCTACAGCCAAACAGTTCCATAAAAAAAAATAGGAATTACATTTTTAATATCTTTAACGCAAGTGCCCAGTCGAGAAACTTTCAGTATGGCCCACGTATAACCCGATTATTTAAAGAATAGGATTAGAAATGGCGGATCTATTTGCCTTCCGTTCTCAGAGAACATGCGTGAGCGAGACGCAAATAACGACAACAATAGCCGCCATTATAAATTCGAGCTATCCTAGTTCGAATCTTATTTCTAATTTTAACCTAACCTAACCTTCTAGATGCAAGCCCGGCTTTTTCAACCTGGATATCAGCAACGAGTTCGGATGTACGCCTTGCTTCTGCTTCGGCCACTCCTCACAGTGCAGCTCAGCGCCCAAGTACCAAGCCCAGGAGACTAGTGCCCACTTCATAAGAGACGCTGAGAAGTGGGCCGCGGAAGACGACCAGGAGAGACCCACTCAGCTGCAGTTCAATGCTAATACACAGAATATTGGTAAGATCTTTATTTATGAAGAACTCATAAGGAGTGGCATGTGTCGTCAGAATACCAGGTATATTTTCCAGAAAATTTGCAACCTTTACATAGTATAAAACAAAGTTGTTCCCGCTGTCTGCACGCATAGATCTTTTAAACTACGCAACGGATTTTAATGCAGTCTTCAGCAATAGATAGAGTGATTCAAGAGGAAGGTTTATATGCCCCATATTAGTATCTACATTGCAACCGTGCGAAGCCGGGGCGGGTCGCTAGTGTACCAATAAATTGTAGCTGCTGATTCTCATATTCACGAACTAAACTAATATTAAAGATTTTTGCTATCTTCTACTAACAGATGGCGTGAGAAAAAGACGGTGATATTTATGAACTAAATTTGAAATGTCAAATTAGTTTAGGTACGTCTTGAACTTCACCGTGTTTTTTGTGGATTCGTTCCGTATGGTTTAAAGGAGAATGAGCCTTTTGGTCCAACCCTTCTCTAGCAATGAGTGATATATAAATAGAAAGATTATTTTAAGTAGAACATTTTGTTGTATTACAGCTACTGTCAATTAATAGTATTTATCGAGTTAAAGCCCATTACATATAACCATTTAAAAACTGTGTTAACGCTCAAATATTGCTATTTTTTATCTTTTTTACACGATTTGCCATAGGAGCTTTGTCATAATAATTATTTAATATACCTACCTAAGTAACACCGTAACATTGACGCCTGAATTTCCCAAAGGGGTAGGCATAGGTGTATAATGCATCCGCGTTTTGCCAGTTTTGTTTAAGTTCTTTTTCTTCGCACATTATTTGCAAATAATACGATAGGAACGTAGCGACACTTTAGTATAAGTAACAAAAAAAGAAGAAGCTATGATAGTATGGATATAAACGATTTTTCACTTTAAAGGTGTTATAACTCCGAAAATACTAACAATTGACTGTAGTTGTGTTAGTACCAAATTTTTCGCATAAAAAGACCTTTCTAATGACATATCACTCATTGCTAGAGGAAGAGTAGACTAACTTCTAAACATTTCGCCCATTCTGCTTTGACAGCTCTTATTTATGTCCGTCTCTTTCTTATTTTATCAGAGTGAAAAAGAAGGCAATAGTGTATATTAAGTTTAGTTTGTGCACTACAGAATACCTTTACCTACCTTGATAATGGTACATTAAATTGTAACGACGTAGAACTTTAGTTTTATCAAATATTTGCCAGATAACGTGAGCATTATCAACATAGGCACGGTTTTTATCGAATCAGTTGTCCCACTACGATGTCTTTAGTGCAAGGATCAATCACTTTATCAATCTTTTATCGGTGCCGACATTGCTGGGTGCTGAGTATTCAAGTCGAGAGATACACATTATATTCTACTTCTAACAACAAAAGCCTGTAAATACTTCTTCTTCTTTTCGGTTAGTCACTAACCTGGTGTTAGAGTTTATGCCGCCCATGGGCCTCTGACTTGGCTTCATATGCCGTCGAGAAATATCTCTCAGGATTTCCTCACGTTTTCCTTCACCGTTTTTAAGCAAGTGATAATTCTACTATACGCACATGAATCCGAAAAGTCAGAGGTGCGTGCAGTCCGACGGTCACACCACAAGGCTATCACAGCTTGTAATTGTACTGTAAATACTAACCAAACGTAATTCTACAGCCGTCGCCTCTGAAGCCGCCGAGACCTTATACTTCATTGCATCAAGCCAGTTCCTCGGTGACCAGCGACCTTCCTACAATCACGACTTAAAATTCTCGCTACGACTCGGTGAGATTCGGGGCTATCCATCAGCACAAGACATCGTTCTGGAAGGACCTCGGGCATCCGTGTCAATAAACATCTACGCACAGAATAACCCAGAGCCAACTAATCAGGTATGTTAAGAAATGTGTTTGCCATGTGATGCTAACACGATATTGCTGCGACTGTGTTTTTGTGCAGGTTCTTTGTATTTTGTGTGTGTGTGAACAAACTATTGCGTTGTTTTGAGCATACAATTGGATGAGGAGACTGATGACTATAAAGCTAATGTCGTTATTATAATACTTCAAGCGATTGTAAAACTTTACATGTGTAGATAGATAAATATATGATAATTATGAACTGTGTAGACCATTCGGTTGTAGGAAGGCTGGCGGTTACTCCTAGCACCGATGCTCTTAATTTACTTGGTTTCTAGTGCAAGGTGACCACTTTCTTATATGCTTTGCGGTCATGCTCTTACAGCTAGTTCACACAGAAACTGTATACAGGACTCGTTTTAGCGGATCCGTTTTTATTTTGGTGATTGCGCCTGTAGTTGTATGAGCGAGTTCACATACACGACAGTATTCCGAATCCAGTAAAAAGTACAGAATCTGTTATTCTTATCGTAATCTGCCTGCCAGATGCGACGCAGCTGCCATTTGTTTAGCTAATCCGTCGGTACAGATGTGAACAACACATCCAGCACCGACGGATCCGTTAAACTGGATCCGCTATGTGAACGGGCACCTAGATTTCTATTGAAGGTCACCATATTCTTATATGCTTTGCGGTCATGCTCTAACGTATTGAGACTGAAACCATTCAGCAACCATGCAGTAACATAGTTCAACGGCTTACGATCGAGCAATCTCGAAAGCAGCTAACGCAATGAATGCCACCAATCTGTCCATTTCGATGTAGAACCTATTGTTTGTTTTTTGAAAAATCGGCTTTTGCGACTTTAATCACTCAACTCAATCTCCCACTTCACCAATTGTTGCAGGCTCAAGAGTACACATTTAGACTTCATGAAGACTCACGGTATGGCTGGTCTCCGACCTTATCAAACTTTGAGTTCATGTCTCTGCTCCAAAACCTGACAGCTATTAAAATCAGGGGAACCTACAATAAGCCTGGTAAAGGTTACATGATGAACTTTAAACTGGAAACTGCGAAGATTGGAAGGGAGAAAGGTTCTGCTCCAGCGAACTGGGTGGAGAAGTGTTCTTGTCCGAAGGCCTATGTAGGAGACTATTGTGAGGAGTGCGCCCCAGGGTTCAAGCATGAACCAGCGAATGGAGGACCCTACTCTACGTGCATACCTTGTGACTGTAACGGACATGCGCATATTTGTGATACTGCTACTGGTGAGTTTCATATTTACAATGGTTATTGTAGGCTAGCACCCTAAAAAAACTAGGTTTGATCCACTATGACTACAACACTCATTGACGTCTCGTTTGGCGCGGCTGAGATTAACTTCTGCGCTATGGTTCGCGGGTTCGATATATCTGTTTATTTTTTTAATTTTCGGTATATCCTTATGTATGTCCCTCGCCCGGGGAAGGCGAGGGCGTCTGCCGGATTCTTACCGGCTAAAAACCCACCGTGTTCCTTCTTCTAACCTACGGCCGGGGTCACGGGATTCACGGGTTCGGATATATCTAGATACTTGTTCCAGGTCTGGGTGTTTGTACATATCCTATCCGAGAATTTCTAGTAAAAGGCACTCCTTAATTTTTAAAGAAAAAAAAAAAACCTGTTCTTGGACTTTATCTAATGCTACGTTCGTATATGGTTTATCTAATGCTACATCCCAATATCCCTTTTTAACAGTGACAAAATATTTAGCAATAAGTTTTCAGTCATTATTGACAGTAGGCGTGCGACAATATTTATGGATCTGTGCCTACTCGTTCGTGGTACCAGTTATCTAACGCTGATTTAATATAAATAAAATATTTTTCCAGGTTTCTGTATCTGCAAACACAACACAACTGGCAGCAACTGCGAGCTGTGCGCTAAGGGTTTCTACGGCAATGCGATCGCAGGCACTCCGGACGACTGCAAGGCCTGCCCATGCCCCAAAGACAGTGGGTGTATACAGCTTATGGATGGCAACATCGTGTGCACTGACTGTCCTGAGGGCTATGCTGGTAAGTACATGTTGTACGTTAACCGATGTACTGTAAGTTAGTAGGGTCAAAGTCAGCGTGTACCTACCGACTTTTATTGAATTCTATGAGATATTTTCGTCTTATCTGAACTGAACTTGGAACCTTCAAAAGACCATAAAACATAAAAACATAATCAGCCCATTACTGTCCCATTGCTGGACACGGGCCTCTTTTCAGAATTAGAAGGGTGTAGGCCTTAGTCCGCCACGCTAGCCTTGTGCGGGTTGGCAGATTACCCACACCATCGAGAACTTTATGGCGCCCTCTCAGGTGTGCAAGTTTCCTCACGATATTTTCCTTCACCGTTAACGCAAGTGATAACCAAATTCGGATCCGCAGTCAAATCGGAAAGTCAGAGGTACGAGCCGGGATCGAACTCAGACCCTCCTGCACAGAAGTCAAGCGTTCAACCGCTCACCACTGATTCAAAAGACCACTTCACATTTCATCTTTGCAATTGTTTTCAGGACCCAAGTGCGAGGTCTGTGCCGACGGCTACTTCGGCGACCCGACCGGGCAGTTTGGACCTCCAAAGCAGTGCGAACTCTGCCAGTGTAACTGCAACGTGGACCCGAACGCTGTCGGCAACTGTAACAGAACCACCGGCGAATGTCTGAAGTGTATCTACAATACTGCTGGGGAACATTGTGATAAGTGTTTGAGTGGTACGTAGGACGAAAAATTTGTTATTTGTAATTATGATCTCAGGCACTGATAAAAGGGTTCTCGTATATTTGTTATATTAGCGTATTAATATACGAAAATAGAACTTATGCGAATTGATAGTATACAATATGTAACATAATTAATGCACATCCTGAAAGTAGTTTGTTCAGAATCGTTTACTGAATCGACTTCAGCCATTGTGTTTTTTTTATAAACCTGTTTTTTACTAATTAGTTTTTTAATTGGCATAACGAAAATTGAGCCTTATGTCAATGGCATAAGACTGAATTTTAAATGAAGTTAACAATGAAAAAGTAATACTATTTTCTTGAATAAACAATATTAAAAAAAAAAGTCTGTGTATGCATTATGATTATAGCATAATATTCTAATTGGGGTGTTTGAGCGTATGCGTTAGTTACGTAACATGTTGTATAGCACTTAGCTTCTACTACACACAAAAGATCACATCTACGAATGTAATTGAGGTGCTTAAAAACTAGCTAACTAGCAGCACGCCCAGGCTGGTAAGCATTGCTTTGAAATCAGCCTTAACTCAGAATACGGATATCTAGAAACGACGAGGCGTAGATAAATTTTAACATTCCTTTTTAACACTCTCCCTGCCAAGGGAACCTCCAGCGACCCCCAAAATATTTTGTTCAGCAGGCCAAAGCACATTTTTTTAATACTTTTATCACATTTTCCATAACAGCACGCCAGTATTTGTAAAAACTATTTAAATTCAGTCAGGGCGGGTCAGGGCGGATCCCACGGCGTTCAGAAAGATTTTTTTTTGTATCCCACGGCCTCTTGTAATAATTTTGACTGTTGACTCACGGCGTTCACAAGCAGAAACTTTGGGACACGACGGCGGCCTCCATGGCCTCCTGAACGTATAATGTATTATAATTATATTGTCGGCAGGGAGAGTGTAATAGCCACAATGGTGTCGATTCTGTCGTGCACTTTGACAGGACTAAACTATTCTAAGGGTGTTTGTCTCTTTCTATTTCAATAGAAAAAGAAAGTGACAGTTGCGTTTAGTCTAGTTTAGTACTGTCAAAATGTGCTATAGAATCGACACCAATATCTCGTAACCAAAATCTTCCACACCCAGGTTACTTCGGCGATGCCCTCGACCCCAAGAAGAAAGGCGACTGCAAGCAGTGCCAGTGTCACGAAGCCGGCACGGTGGAGAGTGCAGAAGGTCCTCCTCAGTGCGATGGTCTCACCGGCTTCTGTACTTGTCATCCGCACGTCATCGGCAGAAACTGCGACAAGTGCGAGGTACGTGCTACATACCTTACCGCACCTCCTCCATAGTCCAACGGCCTTTAGCAGTTATATTCGTCTCCCAATAATCATTGACTGAAATAGGGTATTTGACTATTATATTTTTATAAAAAAATTCGAATCTGGTACAAAAATGATAAGCAACAGTGAAAAAACCAATGAAATATTTAATAAAATGCCAAAGTTATAAATGATTGAAAATTGTTCACTAGACAGCAGAGACAACACTACTTATACTACCATAATGACGTCACAGCTTAAATACTTCATAGTTACTTGATATTAGGGCTTGTACACAAAACTGCGATGCGACGTCGCATCGTATAAATATACGAGCTCGCACGACGCATCGCAAGAACTTACGAATTGATTCGCGTAATTGATTTTTCCTATATCTTCTTGTCAGTAACAGCAGTGCGCAAATCTTTTTACGTAAATTTATTTTACCTAGTATAAAATACGATCAATACGGTTGACGATCGTCGAGGGATTGGTCATCCGAACCTTGGAAGGCCTTGCCGCACGTAATCGCATCGCAGCAATTTGCGTCGTAGTTTTCTGCGTTGCGAATTCGCATCGTGCCGATTCGCAGTTTTGTGTACAAGCCCTTACTCCGTACAATATCCGTTTCGCGCGGCAAGGACAGAAAATGGCCTTTCCACAAAATTCGCAAACGTGTAGCACCTCTATTTTTTCATCGATTTTATTTATTTTCCGCATATTCAGATCTATCTATACTTTTTTTTAATAATACTAAATTGTTGCATATTTAATTAATTTAACTGACTGATCGTGTGGTCCTGGGTTCAATCCCCAGGTCGAGCAAAGTGTTATTGGGTTTTTCCGTATGAAATTCCTCAGTAGCAGATTGGAGTTTGGATTTGTGCCCGGTTGATGGCAATGGACTCGCCCCCTATTACATGGGACTTAAACATTACGGCGAAATGAGGGATGAATAATGAATAGTAACAACTATACACCACTACGAACCCTTTGGGAAATACAGGCGTGATGTTATGTTATGTTTATGTTGTACATTGTTAATAGTAGTCAAATACCCTATTGTGAAGAAAAGTGCAATTTAGACAGCAATTATGATAACAGAGGAGCAAAAGCTTTTACATCACGAAGTGGTTCTGGTCCTTACACTTTTATTGGTCCTGGACGCTTTTATTGGTCCTTTCATAAAAGAACCCAGACATACAATGCTAGTACACAAGTTAATTCTATCACAGACATTCCACCATGTCACGCAAACGTGATCCACTGGAAAAATTCCTCGAATTTCGTAATTTACCAAAATACAAAATGGCCACGATTCTGACGACAAATCTACTACAGATAGCGGCACGTAAGTTGAACCAAAATGGCGGTCGTCCCCGCAGACATAAATCGCGGCAGATAAGTTGAACTATGACTTTGAATGCGCAGTAACACATTTTCGTGTCTCAATCGAAGTGCAGTATGAGGTGCGCCGCGAGGGGCCGCGCGTAACCATAGCTGACGCGATTTATACCTGCGCGGACGATCGCCATTTTGGTTCACTTACGTGCCCCTATCTGTACTTTGATTTGACTCCAGAAATCTATCGAAGTAATACAATGAAACCAACTATCTTTCTGTTCATTAGGATGGCTACTACAACATCAACTCGGGCACTGGTTGCGAGACGTGTGAGTGCAACCTAGAGGGATCCTACAACAATACCTGCGACCCATTTAACGGACAGTGTTACTGCAAGCCTGGTATAGATGGGTGAGTATATTTCTATAAGAGAATAATTAAATAATTCGAATATAATCCATGTTTGTCAGCAAAAACAAAAACTGCTGTCAAATAATCTGAGCACCTCGACTAGATTATGTTAGGTTAAGGTTAGCTCCATCAAATTCTTTTGGTGTAAACAGAGACAGAATCCTTTCGTTGTTCTATCTTGTTTGCGGAGATTCTATGGAATGTTCTAAGAATGCTCGCTCGCTTGATGTAAACGGCGCACGAGCGTGCGAACAGTTCCTTAGAGCGTTCCTTCGTGTTCGCACGTGCTCGCTCCTCGAAGCGATCTCTAGAGCATGTGCAAGAATTCCAGTTCTTGCTTGTTACCATTCTTGCGCGTCGGTATACTTTTGGTGTAAATAATGAAAATGAATTACACCAAAAAGCCACAAACAACGACGCTCTGTGCTCTTGTTCAAGCTCTAGCTCTATATTCGTTTGGTCTAAACCCACCATAGAAGTGTGGTTATTTCTTTTTAACAACGCAGAAAAGCTTATTGTTGTAAATCTGACACAGCTTTCTCCGCTGATCATGTATCTCTGATGAATTATACATTTTCGCTGACCAAAACCTCAATATTTAGCTAACCGTTTTATTACAGCCTTTCTATAATAACTTTTGCTCGTACTGAGTGAGGCAGACATTTTAGTCACAATAATTTAAATGATAGCGGTGTTAGCTTAGTGGTTGAATGCTTGCCACCCATGCAGGAGGGTCTGATTCCAGCCCTAGCCTCGAATGTTATGTGCGGGTCAGAATTTAAGGTTTAAAGAATTTATTTTCAAAAAGACCAATAATGCCACTTACATGAAAATAGTAATAACATTTAGTATACTTATTCTTATTCTAATGGTCGCCGAACACTTAATCAAGTTTCAATTGGAAGGTGAAATATGTTCCATAAATATTGTGAAAGTTGAGACTTAAAACCACCAAATGAGCTTACATTTTTTATATTAGAAGGCAATTTGTTATATAGCTGTGCTCCTTCAAAGGTAATACTTTTTTTGCATAGTTTGTTCGTACTTTTGGCAACACAAGCAAGCTAGGTCGACGAAGACTGCGTTTACAAATTTGCGATTTTTTTACAAAAGACAAGTTAGTATGGATGGTTTTATCGATAATTTTCCTAATAATGATGCAAGTATTATATATATATAAGGTCTAACCAAAATACCTGGACAAACTTTTACACAGTGTTCAATACGTTTAACTAATCACATCTATGTAAAAGAAAAACGAGATCCAAGTGTTTTTTCTAACAAAAAAATAATAATGTTTTAAATTGCCTGTACTCTCTAAGAATAAACTCATCCATTTCTTATGCATCGACCGCCATTGGGGTGCGTGCTAATTCCGTGCCGCGTTTTACTACACAGCGAAGTGAAAAATGTAAAAAAAAAAAAATTTAGTAAAATTAAAGTTGAAAAAAAAAATTTGGTTAGAAAAAAAAAACCACTTGGATCTCGTTTTTTTTGCATAGATATATTCAGTTACACTTACTGAACACTGTGTAAAAGTTTGTCCAGGTATTTTGGTTGGACCTTATAAAGTTGTTTAATATTCATTAGCTTGGTTTCTTTGAAAATTTTAAATGTTGATGTTAGATATGGATAATGAAAAAGTAATTTTATGATTTTATTTTGTATTCTTTGAAGTTCCTGTAGCTTAGTTTTAGCAGCATTGCCCCATATTTCTATAAGATAAAGTAAGTGTGATTTGACTAATGAGTTATAGATAGTAAACCGCATCTTTCTAGGTAAACAATGGGAAATATTGCGGAGTGATCCAGTAAGTGCCGAAAGTTTATTTTTGATGTGATCTATTTGCTTATTCCATGTTAGGTAGTTGTCCATTCTCAAGCCAAGGTATTTATCGGAAGTTTTTTGATAAACAGTTGCGTTATTTTCATATTTTCTAGAAAACACTGCGATCGCTGCCGCGCTTACCACTATGGATTCTCTGCTGACGGCTGCAGGGACTGCGACTGTGACGAGTGGGGCTCCACCAACTATCAGTGTGACATGTCTGGACAGTGTTCCTGTCAGGATAACGTCGAGGGCAGGCGCTGTGACAGGTAAACAAACAGTGTAATAAGTTTTAAGGAAGATATCACACTACCGGTACTTAAACTGGTAAAATGGGACTATTCGACAATAGAGGGAGTAATTGGAATTCAGCTATGAGAGTCCGGACCTCTCAATGTACGCAATTCCCGTACAAAGAGAGGTCAGCTTATACTGAAATGAATAGCTTGATTAGTCGTCGTGTGTACTCAGTTTATACTCCTATGTTACTCCAGATGTATGGAGAACAAGAAGCGTCGCGCTGACGGTCAAGGCTGCGAGGACTGTCCTCCATGCTACAACCTAGTGTTGGATGCCGTCAACCAGCATAGAAGGGAACTGAGGGAACTTGATGATGTGAGTATTACGTGTTGTTATTGTTATGATGACCAACTGCGACAACCTCCATAACCTCTTTTACTTGCGTTCACAATGCTCATCGAAAGCACCATGCCGTCGTTACCTGTTTTAGAAGAATAGCTCTGCTCTGCCCAGGCTAGTGTGGCATTCTTGACTACGATGGATCTCCAACGTGTCTTAAGTCGTCTTCCAAACAAAAAGGTTCGCATCTCTTTTAAAAATATACACAATAGCACAATCTAATTGCAAATCATCTTGATTCGCAGATTCTGGCCAAAATATCAAAATCTCCGACCGTAGTTGAGAACGCCGACTTTGATAATGAGTTGCAACAAGTAAGAAGCGAGATCGAGCGTCTGGCGCAGGATGCGCAGGCAGAGTTGGGCAATGGACCTGGAGCTAGCCTGACAGATAACCTGGCGGAACTGGCTGACAGACTAGCGGACGTCAGGTAAGTTCATCACGTAGTAACTAGATTTAATATGTGGAGGACCGAGGTGTGGACCGAGTTTTCCTCTAACGAGGCAAAATCCTCCAACCAGACGGGTCTTATGCCAGTCGGGCTGATGCCCCACGGTTGATGTTGGCAAGTTATATATTATACAATCTGCGCGTAACATCTTGATAGCGCGATGCAGGATTCGGTGACGTCATTTTTGGGGGTTGTCGTCATTGTCGCTGTAGTCTGCTACACAATCGCAGTGCTTCATAGTTCACATGTGGCGTGATAGATGTCGCCACAAATACAGTTGATAGTTGAAAGTCGGAGTGTAGTGAAAGTTGGGTAGTGGATCCGCAGCTAGCCTGACAGATAACTTGGCTGAATTGGTAGATAGACTTGGTTACGTCAGTTAAGATCATGACATGACATACAAGGTTAGTCGGAAAGGGGGTACTAAGCCGAAAGGGTGTTAAAGTACCCATAATAATGGATAGCTTTTGTTCTACAACTTTCCCCAAAAGTCAATAGTTCAAGCGAAAAAGCTGTTCAAAGATTTCATAAAAAATACGCTAAATTCAATCTATCCTCAGCTATGATCAGACGTGTTTACATTTTACGTCATATTTGGGGTCACGGATTAGTAACTCCGTTTTCTGAATTCATAATTAAAGTATGGATGAGGAATTTTTGAAAAAATAAAAATATTTTTTCATGGATAAAAAATTAATCGAATTATTAAATTTTAACTCTTTCTTTAAAACAATCATCAGTTATACATTAAGTGGCCCGCGGCTTAGTAGCCCCTTTCCGACTAACCTTGTAAATGAGAGCCTGTTCAGTCCACGTTTACAATTATGCGATGTTGAAGTTGGTACCACATTCATAGAATCATTTTTATTATGATAATGTATTTTCAGGAATATGCTGTTCAAGATTGAAGACGAAAGCTATGATGGTAATGAGGCGGTCGAGAAGAGTAAGGGCAACGTGTCCAAAGCAGAAGATACCATTGAAGCTGCGCAAAAGGAAATCAATGTAAGAACAAATTGAATTCATCAGAATCATTACACTCCACCAAACATTCACAGTGGTGTTAAACCACACCATAAGAGCGTCACAAAAGAAAATCGTTAAGGCTTCATATTGTATTTACCTACATACGTTTGTTTGAACCCGCTAATCTCAAGAACTACTAGTTGGAATTGAAAAATTCTTTATGTGTTGGATAGTCCATTTATCGAGGAAGGTTATAGGCTATATAACATCACGCTACGACCAATAGGAGCGGAGCATAAATTTTATTTTTTTCAAAAACGAGAAATATGTTCACCCGTGCGAAGCCGAGACGGGCCGCTAGTAATTAATTTAATTAACCCATTGCTTTCCAACTGCTGGGCGCGGGCCTCTTCTCAGAACGAGGAGGGTTTAGGTCTTAGTCCACCACGCTGGCCTGGTGCGGCTTGACAGACTACACACATCATAGAGAACGTTATGGTGCCCACTTAAGTGTGTAGATTTCCTCACGATGTTTTCCTTCACCGTTAACACACGAATTCAAAAAGTCAGAGGTACGGGCCGGGATCGAACTCAGATCCTCCTGCATCGAGGGCAAGCGTTTAACCGCTAAGCTATCACTGCTTGTATTTACCTAAATGACATAAATTACTATTTTCTATTCAAACCTTCCTAGAGTGCCTTGGAATACCTAGATGGTGAAGGAGCAGCAGCCTTATCTAAGGCTCGCAACAGATCAGACCAGTTTGGCAAGCAATCCGTCGACATGTCAGCATTAGCGAAGGAGTCCAGACTGCTAGCAGAAAAACTGGAGAACGAGGCCAAGAACATTCGAGAAATAGCTGATAAGGCCTTCAATACTTCGCTAACAGCCAATATGATTGCTAAGGATGGAATCACTAAACAGGCTAACATAAGGTGAGTTTTATTTATTTACCGAATTTCCTTTTTTACACGCTTTATATTAGCTTCACTTGTAATGTAATAAAATCTTGGAAGTCAATTCTAATCTACTTCTAATTGTCGTATCGAAATGAAACTTTGTATGTATATGTAGTTTGGATGACAATACTATAATTTGGTATGTTGGAGCTGATGTGATGATGGAGCTAGGAGGTGGATAGTGGAACTCTTCAGTGGCTACTAGTAATCCCCTGGAGTTTGGACTCATAATTATGATGCCTTTCGACGAGTCCAATAGATTGGACTTAGTAACAAGGGTATAATGATGGAGCCAGGAGGTGGATATTTTTTAATGCGTGATAAAAGCGTCTTTTTTAGTTTTTTAAACTAAATATTTTTATCATTGATATACGGTAGGGTCTAGAAGCCATCAAGCATTTTCTTTGACGGAAATGCGGCGCTCTAAATAGCTTACTATCAGTTCTCTATAATAGGGCTTGCTTCTTCCGTTACAGGTAACTCGTAAATATTCAATTTTTGCAGAAAAAAATATTACCTAGTGCAGGCAAGGGCCTTCAAGGCACTTCGACATAATGAACAAAGAAAATAATTCAATCAATCGTTCCTATTTCAAGTCAATTTATCCAAAGGGTTGTTGTAGGAAGTTATCTGTTTATCTTTTCTTAGCCGAAAACTATACGTGTATAGATTTCAGGGTTCTTAATATCGTGGAAATACAATGCATCACAAAAAAATATAGTTTTTCAACACACTTGCTCGTAAAGTGGCTCTTATTACATTGCTTTTAGGTTCATAATGGAGCTTATTAAGGACTAACTTACTAACACACTAGTGCATTTTACCACTGATAATACATAATACCGCCTCAAGTGCAATGACCAACATAGCACACTTGTATCATAGTTAGCTACAAGCATGGCTACAGATATACTTATCAAAGAAGGGCGAGAGTAGGAGCAACTGCACAGATGTCGGCGTTTTCATGTTGAATTCTGGCGACTTGCTAGTTAATAATAGACGGCGAGGATTGCGCATTTTCACATAATCTGACACACACAGCAAACCTAAACATAGTCAGCAATACGGTACATCTTTTTCCAGCAATGAAGTTCAAATCCTAACAAACGAGCTGAACGCAGCGTCAGGCAAACTGAACAGCATGACTGAACTGGCTGACCAGGCACTCAAGAGGGCTAAAGAGGTTTACGATGAAGCTCTGGGGCTATACGCCGAAGTCAACACCACGCTTCTGCCTGATATCAAGCTAAACAAACTCAAGGAGACGGCTAAGGAGATGAATAAGACGGTGAGTGTATGGAATATAGCCAAAGTACCTGCTTACTCTGTACAATTCGTAGATATCCAAGAGGTATACCGTTAGTGCATTCGCAATATGATGTTTGACGACACGTTTGGTGCAGTCGCTGAGAGATTGGCTTCTGCGCTCTGTGTCGTGGGTTCGATTCCCGCACGGATCAAATATTTGTAAGGCCTACAAATAGTAGTTCCGGATCTGGGCGTTAGTGCATATGAAGATTTGTATCTGTAAACGCATCTACGATACAGAGCAAGGTTCTTAAAAAAATAAAAAGGTGTCCGAGTTTCGCCGTCCCCTAGACTTCCTTAATATGCAAGGTTTATAGTCAAAATATCTAATCTTATTCTGGCATTAATAATTGCAACGTCAACTATTTATTCAACCTACAATCCCCTTTTCAGATTGACGAAAAATCTTCCGATCTAGAACGCCTGATGGCAGACAATGAGAACACGTTAGAACAACTAGAGAACGCCATCAAACAGGGCCGTGGTCTCCTAGACCAAGGTCACGACCGACAGGATGAGCTGAACGACCTCCTGGCCAAACTAGATGAACTCCAGGAACAGGCCAGGAACGATGTGGAGCTCACAAATCAGACGCTGAAGGATGCTAACGAGATTTATAAGACTTTGAAAGGTAACAAATAATTAAGCAGATGACAATGATTTGGAAATATAAGGATGTAGTATTGTTTGTAGAAGTAGTTTTTGTATATAATTTTCTATCGATTCTCAAAGCAAGTTTAAATAACTTTATTCAAGGCCTTCTGTTGGTCGTTCTACACATGCCAACCATTTTTTTATCCTGGGAAATTCCTCATGGATGTCCCTCGTCCGGGAAAGGCGAGAGGGTCTGCCGGACTCTTACCGGTTAAAAACTCATTGTGTTCCTCCTCCTGACCGTCGGCCGGGGTTGCGGGATTCGCATAAGCATGCACCGCAACCCCAGCAGGTCTCCTGACCACGTCCTCCTGAGAGACGCGCACGGAACACTGCACGGCGATTCTCGGCCCTGTTACTTTTCGGGCGGCGGGTCCCCTAACCCACCGCCCGCAGGCCACACACCCTAGTACCAATACAAATATAATGCACCTAGATACGTAACCCACCTTGACGATGTTGGCACTGATAGGTTTGCGGGGAACAGAGTTCCCGACTTTTTGCACTCCTGAAGAATTTCAGGGCGTCGTCGTTTGGCATCGGAATTGTTGGCATTTTATCTATATCTACCTATATACTTAATATTATAAAGAGGAAACATTTGTATTTTTGTATGTAACGAATAAACATAAAAACTACTGGACCGATTTCAAAAATTCTTTTACCGTTAGAAAGCTACATTATCACTGAGTAAAATAGGTTATATTTATTACTGGAATTAAACTTCTTACGCGGGCGAAGCCGTGAGGAAACAAATAGTAATTTATAATTTAATAAATTAAAACTGCTGTCATGTTTATGCCACAGAATGCTGATACGTTGGAATGGGTGTTTCTCAACCCGCTGTCTATGTATTACAATGATCTCAGTGTTAAGCGTAAGCACTATTCTCAAATCTATACCAAGCACTAAACACAACATTCAACAATCCCACAGAATTCAGCGATCAAGTCACAGAATCCCGTCAGTTAGCTGAGCAGGCGGCTCTAGATGTGCCAGCAGTACAGCAAAAGATAGCCGCGGCTGAAGACAGCATTAATAGCATCACTGAACAGCTTTACACTGCCAGTGATAAGGCCAAGGAGGCTAGAGACTTGGCGCAGCAGGCGCAGAAGGAGTACGCTGATAAGGCATCAGAGGTGAAGCATCTTTGTTACTTAATTCATTCATTTACAACCAACCTAAGCAGGGGTCATAAATTAGTTTCGCTCGGTGTCCATTTTAAGAAATGAAATGACCATCGCGGTCCGCTCATTTCATAGCTTTTTTTTTTTACAAATTTACTTCAGCAAAGATAATGCGGGGGATACATTTTTATTAAATTACTTACTCTGTAGTGCAAGTTGCTGTGTTCTCGCGGTCCGCACAAAATGGGACCGGGGTCCGCCATTTGGCGACCCCTGACCTATATCATGAACAGAGATCAAAGATCTTCGTCAGATGTTCACTGCTATAAGGTTAAGGCACAGAAAGAGTACGGTAAAAAAAGTCTCTTAGGCAAGTCTTGGTGACATTACTCATTAATTTGGTCTAGTGGTGGCAAGCGAAACTGCTGATCGTAAGGTCCTGGGTCATATCCCCAGGTCGGGTAAAAGAGTTTTTCCGTGTGGAATTCCTCAGTAGCAGCCCGGAGTTTGAATTTGTGCCCGGTTGATGCCAATAGGCTCGCCTCCTATTACATGGGACTTAAACATAACGGCGAAATGAGGGTGTTACTATACACCTCTGCCCAACCCTTCGGGGAATACAGGCGTGATGTTATGTTATGAGGGACTCGTGGCTAATTACCAACCGCGTGGATCATACGATTTTTAAGGTTAAGCTGCGCTTTCCACGGTCAGTCTGTGGATGGGTGACAATTCGTTGAGATCCCTCCGTGCTTCGGAGAGCACGTTAAACATGTCCCGGGTGTCATATGAATACCTATGACAGTCGTTACGGGAAGTTAGAAACCCGAAAGTCTGACAACCGGTCTAACCTTAGGATATCGGTATTGCCATGTAACCAGTGACATGCCTAGGGGTCAACATTAGGGCCAGCCCGATATTTTTTGAGTACTTATTTTGATATTTATAATTCGCCTGATATTAAATAGTTGGAGATCTTGTGTTATTCGCTATGTGTGCTTTTTTATAGGACAAGCCGGGCGTTTGGGCTTGTATGAAAGTACTGCCACTGCCTGTAACTGGGTTGCGGAGGTCTGATGGCAGTCGCCCTGTGTAAAATACTGGTATTCAGCCGCATCTGGGTACATACATGTATCGCTAAGTGTTCGTGCTGCCATGCTCCATTTTTTCTATAATATCATTAAAATAATCTTGGCAGATGGTTAGTAAGAAATCAATAAAATCTGCCTATTGAAGTCCAATGCTGGGCATAGATCTCGCCTAAGTTAGACCACAAAAGTTTTATCTTTACCTTTACATAGTATAAAACAAAGTCGCTCCCGCTGTCTGTCTGTCCCTATGTATGCTTAGATATTTAAAACTACGCAACGGATTTTGATGCGGTTTTTTTTAATAGATAGAATGATTCAAGAGGAAAGTTTATATGCCCCACATTAGTATCTTAATTGCACCCGTGCGAAGCCGGAGCGGGTCGCTAGTAAATAATATTTTAAAAATAACCTATATAAACATTTGTATTGATGCTTTTTATAATTGTTATTCAGGCAGCATATGAAGTCAGGAAGAAATCATCTACGTCCAGAGCCGAAGCTTCCAAGCTTAGGTTCGAAGCTGAAAAACTGTCCAGTAAGTACTCATTTATTCCGCCCAACTTTCACCGTTTTGGAAGCGGCACAGCAAACCGCCCATTACAGGGAAGACGATGCAGGTGTGCAAAAACGAATGATGATGCATTTTGATAAAAAGTCACGAAACATTTTTGACGAACTGCCTCTTTGGTCTAGTAGTGCAAGAGCGACTGCTGATCGTAAGGTCCTGGGTTCGATCCCCAGGTCGGGCAAAGTGTTATTGGGATTTTCAGTGTGGAATTCTTCAGTGGCACCCCCGGAGTTTGGATGTGTGCCCAGTTAATAGCTATAGGCTCGCCCCCTATTTCAATGGGACTTAAACATAACTGGCGAAACGAGGGTGTACTAAAAACACCTCTGCCGAACCCTTAGGGGAATAAAGGCGTAATGTTATATGTATGTAAAACAATTTCACAGCTCGTGTACAAGAAACGGCGAAACAGATCGGGAGCTTGGAGAAAGAGGCAGCCGACAACATGCAGCTCACCAGAGATGCTAAAATGAAGGTAGATATTAATAACTATTATTATGAGCCCGCCCTAAGTATACCGGCATTGCAGAGTAACCGGGTTACGCAGGTCTGATGGCACTCGCTCAGTGTGAAATACTGGTTTTCACCCGCATCTTGTTAGATTGGAAGCCGGCCTCAACTATGTTGGGGGTAGGCTAGGCAGAACAGAACAAAATGGGAGAGAGAGAGAGAGAAAATTATTTATTTAAGTCTCGTTACAGACATACAAACACATCAAATAAAAAATAAAAAATCAACAAAGTAAAAAGTTACATGCCTCCACGAGAATAAAAAAAAGGAGCCCATCTCAGCATAATGCTGCTTCACCGAAGTATAGCAGCGGTGGTTTTCATAATTAAATTAGATAATAGATTTCAAAATTATAATTAGATAATAGATTAATTTATAATTTTTTGTATTTGCACGGGGCTACGTGCAAATACAAAAAATTATAAATTAATCACATAAATAAAATAAATAAATTAATGAATTACAATAAATACTTACAGCCAAAATGAGCCAGTTGACGTTATAGTCCAGCCATAAAAATGTCCATAAAAGGTAAACAAAACTTGTATCGAGAAAAAATAATTTTGATACCGTTTAAAACACTCATTTAATGATTGAAGGATAAGTGCTAGGGTTATGTTAAAGGCTTCTAAAACAAAATTAATATTTTACAATACAAGTTATATTTGAATTTTTATAAAAAAAAATAACGGCCGGACAATACAATATGTAAAAAAAACCTATCCAATTCAAAACGGGCACGAAGGTATCGCAATAACGTTACTAAAATTAAATTTAAAAAACACATTATTAATTAATATAAAAATGTTATTGTTATTTAAAATGCACGTTTTTAGTACCCAAATTTCTATAAAAATTAGTAAATTCCTAAAATTTGACAACACCTAGTCGGCCACGGTGCCTTTGAACGTGTGTTTTAAGGAAATTGGGGTAATTTGATTACTCAAAACGTGCATTTTAAATAACAATAAAATTTTTAATATTCATTAATAATGTGTTTTATTTATTTATTTAACAATGAACAATTTAAATTTATGCCTCTAACAACATGTATTTCATAAATCCATGTTGTTAGAGGTTTTGGCTTATTTTTTTATTGCCAAGGAGGGTTGTCGTCAGGCAGACGGCCGGTCATAAAACAATAAGCCAAAACCTCTAACAACATGGATTTATGAAATACATGTTGTGCCGACCCCACCTAGTGTGGGATAAGGGCAGGAAGAAGAAGAAGAAGTGTTTTATTTATTTATTTTTAGTAATGTTATTGCGGTACCTTTGTGCCCCTTTTGGATCGGACACGGTTTTTTTTACATAATTTGTAGGGGAAGATGGGGTAATGGCAGTCAGCGGGCAATGCCGGTCACGTCAAAATATAAGACTTCCAAAAAATTCTGCTATCGCTACTAGTGTCGCCATTTAGTATTTAGTAAACTTATTTACCCAGCGGGACCATTTTCCTTCGCGCGCAATGAGTTTGACAGCTGTGTAAAAGTTCGGGTGTGTTTTGTTGTAAGAAAATCGAAAATTCGGCGAAAGGTAATTTTATAGTGATTTATACCAATCAATATCTTTCTTAAAGTGAATTACTATACATTTATAATATGAATTGTACATTTCAGACGCAACCCTGTGTTAATTTGGAATGACCGGTAATACGCCAACAGTAGACTGCCATTACCAGCACCTGCGGGTAATAGCGGTTAACGAAGGGTTTTACAAAATGATAAAAAATAAGAAACCCGTAATAGATTTATAATGTGCCTCATATATATCTATAGCCCACTATATAAGCTATGTAAAAAGTCAGTTACCTATACCGTAAGTCCCAGAAATAAAATAAAAAAGGGATTACTGCTTAAGTGACCGCCATTCCCCCATCTTCCCCTAGGTATACGTGTTGCTACGTGACGCTGAGTGAAGTTGCGTGAAGCTGCTGGAACGCTTTGACGGAAATCTAATAAACGTACCAATACACGTTTATCAATTCAAAATAAACCACTGTACAGAATAGTACTACATAAGCCAAATAAAAAAAGTGCGTAACTATTTTAAAATTAATTATCTACTTCAGGTTGGTCAAGCGAACACCGACGCCAGGGAGGCTGAAAAGCAGGTGTCCAAGGGTCTGGAAGACCTGAAGGTCATTATGGACGAGCTACAGAACTTACCGACGCTGGATGACCAGGCCCTCGACCGATTACGTGAGTACAAGTTCAAATATGAGCTTCAATTTCGTTCCGCTCGAATCTCGACATCATTATGAATCAAAAGTAGAAAGGCTAAGGGGCTCGTCGCTAGTTACCAACCGCGAGGATCATACGATTTGTGAGGTAAAGCTGCGCTTGCCGTGACCATTCGTTAAACATCGAGACCCTTTCGTGCCTCGGAGAGCACGTTAAACAGTCGGTCCCGGGTGTCATATGAACACCTATGACAGTCGTTACGGGAAGTCAGGAGCCCGAAGTCTGACAACTGGTCTAACCTTAAGATATCGGCATTACTCAGTAACTAGAGTTGCCACCTTTATTTTGAAGGAATATAGTATTTTTCCCAAATAAGATGATATAGTACATTTAGGAAATTCAGCAAAAAAAGTACTCATTTATTATTTATCATTAATAGGTATGTATACAAGGTTAGTCGGAAACGGGGTACTAAGCCGAAAGGGCATCAAAGTACTCATAATAATGGATAACTTTTGTTCTACAACTTTCCCCAAAAGTCAATAATTCAAGAGAAATAGCTGTTCAAAGATTTCATAAAAAATACGCTAAATTCTATCTATCCTCAGCTATGATCAGACGTGTTCATATTTTACGTCATATTTGGGGTCACGGATTAGAATCTCCATTTTCTGAATTCATAACTAAAGCAGGGATGAAGAATTATAAAAAAAAACTAATCAAATTTTTAAATTTTAACTCTTTTTTTTAAAACAATCATTAGTGATACATTAAGTGGCCCGCGGCTTAGTACCTCCTTTCCGACTAACCTTGTATATTCTATTGCTCTTCGCTTTGGCCATCAATGATATATAATAAATAATAAAATAATTGTAGGAACCTGAGCAATTTAGATTCATATTAAAATAAATTAACAATTCATAATTAATTAAATTAGTATATGCTCTAATTCGTTCTTCTTTCCGTTTTTACAGTTAACATAAAAAAGCGCGACAGTTGAATTAGGGATAAAATATAGTATTTTTCGTACTATATTATTTTTCTATAATATGTATAGTACAATTGACTGAAATATAGTGTCTTCCTGCCCTGGTCCGAAGTTACTTGGGGTCGGCGCAATATGTTTTTCTCTTCCACTCTTCCCTGTCAGCCGTCTCATTATCATTTACTCCCTTATCTTTCATATCCTCCCTCACACAATCCATCCATCTTTTCTTAGGTCTCCCTCTCCCCCTCCATCCATCAACATTCATATTCATCACTCTCTTAGTCACATGTGTTTCATCCCTCCTCAGCACATGCCCATACCAAGACAAACGCTTTCCTTTCAACTTTTCTGTCACTGGTGCCAATTTCAAACTTCCTCTAATATACTTATTTCTTACTTTATCCATTCGCGTCACTCCACACATCCATCTCAACATTCTCATCTCCGCTACGTGTAATCTTCTTTCATCCGTCTTCTTCACGGCCCAACACTCTGATCCGTACAGCACGACAGGTCTTATAATGGATTTGTAGATTTTGCCCTTCAGCTTGAGGGGCATCCGTTGGTCACAAGTTGTCCCTGTGACCTGTCGCCATTTAGTACGATACTATATAATTATTATAGTACGGGTGGCAACCCTACCATCGGTCTAACCTTAGGATACTGGCATTGCCCAGTAACTGGGTTGCGGAGATCTGATGGCAGTCGCTCCGTGTAAAATACTGGTTTTCAGCCGTATCTGGTTAGACTGGAAGCTGACCCCAACATGTTGGGAAAAAGCTAGGCAGAACATTAAGCTTTTGGCCAGACTGCAAACGCGGGCGCGGGGCGGGCGCGGTGCGGCGAGTTCAAACAGAAGAACTTCATTTGAGTGTCCATAGTGGGCACGCGGGCGCGGGAAGCGGCGCGGGCTACTTGGCGCGGGGAGCGCGCGGGTAGCTCACGCCATAGGTCGTTCATACAAGTGGCCGCAGTGAGAGCGCGGGCGGCAAGCGG
This sequence comes from Amphipyra berbera, assembly GCA_910594945.2. Classification (NCBI taxonomy): domain Eukaryota; kingdom Metazoa; phylum Arthropoda; class Insecta; order Lepidoptera; family Noctuidae; genus Amphipyra; species Amphipyra berbera. The sequence goes on along the minus strand of OU343121.1, from coordinate 22,326,343 downwards.
CAACCCGCGCGGGAGCGAGGGATCTCAAACTAGTTCGAGCTGACCACGCGCGTTGTTGTGATAGCGTCTTCAAAATTAAAGGTTGAAGAATTAATAAGTGCTATTCAAGCACGATCTGCATTGTGGATGTCGAAACATCGTTTTTAGTAAGAATTTTCCAGTAAAAATAAGTCTTCTTCATCCATATGATATTTTGACAAACACTGGACACGACAACGCTCAGAACGAACCACGCTCTACTGCGGACAGGTAAATCGCGCGCGTTCCCGCACCCGCGCCGCTCCCTGCACCGCGCTGCCAGTCTGGCCGAACACTAAGAAATAAAAATTACATATTTCAGAGGAGAGCTTGGACAAGGCTGAGAGCGACCTCATAGCCGTTGACTTGGATGGCAAGATTAAGAGCTTGACTGAGGCCAAGAATAACCATCAAAGGTACGTTACGAATTACTCGCACAATTTTTATTTATATATCAATGGTCATTATACAGGTTGTAAACGAAATCATGTAATTCCTTCAAACCTCGTGATGTACTGCTGACATAGATTAACCCTGCACGGAATACTTTTGGATTCAATAAAAAAAAATACAAGAAGTAAACACGTGTTCTTAACGTGAGGTATTTCAGCGCCATGAGTTTAATGACCGTGGGGCGATAGCCGCGCAATTCGGTCGGGGCGCTAAAATGCCTCACATTAAGAACACGTGTTTAGTTCTTGTAATTTTTTTTATTGAATCTATAAGTATCCCGTGCATGGTTAATCTATGTCAGCAGTAGGTACATCACGAGGGTTGAAGGAATTACATGATTTCGTTTACACCCTGTATGTATTTTAATAAACAATATAACGCAGCGACATAAAAAAGCAAACAGAAAAACTGATTAAAACAGAATGTATTTATATTAGACTAGCGGCCCGTCCCGACTTCGCACGGGTGGACATCTTTCCCGTTTTAGCAACATTTTTCATTTATGCTCCGCTCCTATTGGTCGTAGTGTGATGTTATATAGCCTATAATCTTCCTCGATAAATGGACTATCCAACACAAAAATATTTTTTCAATTCCAACCAGTAGTTCCTGAGATTAGCGCGTTCAAACAAACAAACTCTTCAGCTTTATAATATTAGTATAGATTAATTTCTGCGAAAGTAGCAAACTATTATCTGTGCTAGAGGCCTTTTGTAAAGATTTTTAAACCAAAGAAACTGGTTGCTATTCAAGTAATTATCTTTATAACATCGTATTTTACGCATAAAATTCTTAACACCTATCTAAATAATGTAAGAGCCCGTTCACACAGCGGATCCTTTTTAACGCATCCGTCAGTACTGGATGTGTTGCTCACATCTGTACTGACGGATCAGTTAAACAAATGGCAGCTGCGTCGCATCTGACAGGCAGGATACGATGAAAATGTCGGATCAGTATTTTTTACTGAATTCGGAATACTGTCATGTATGTGAACTCGTTCATACAACTACAGGCACCATCACCAAAATAAAAACGGGTCCCATAAACAATTTATGTGTGAACTAGCTTTAAGCAGTCCCAACCCATTAACAAATGTGTTACACTCATTTTATATCCATGTCGTCATCAACAGGTGGATGAAACAATACGAAGACGAACACGACCATCTTCGTTTGGAGGTGGATAATATCAAAGAGATCCTTGACCAGCTGCCCGAGGGTTGCTTCAAGAGGATCGTGCTGGAGCCGACCGAGGGACCCAGTAGACCAGCTAGCTTTAGGTAGATTGGCAACTAGCGTTGATAGGCCGGAGAACGATAAAACAGAGGGTTTGGATCAAGCGTGGAGTACCTAGGAATATTCCCTAATAAATGAATTTGAAAGCATGCGAAATATAAATAAAATTGTTTATGGTTTTCTGATTTCGAAATAAGTTTGTACCATTACAAATCTAAAGTTATTAAAAAAAAACAAAATTAGTTATTCAAAAATATATTATTATTTTCCAATAATAAATGGACGAGTGGAATTATTTATTAAAAATGAGTACGCATTCGTATTGAAGCAGGTACTTATTATACTAAAATAATTATTTTAAAGTTGTATATGGATTCCCATTCTTACTGTTCGTAATATTTATAACATCAAAGCCGGAGCGGCTGGACTGTTTAGAAACACAAATACTCTTGCCTTACAACGTTTGCCTAAGTGCCTTTAGATACTATAGTTTTAAAATAATAAAATAAATAACTGTATAATAATAAGAATTCCCAATGACTACGCTGTTTTCTTTTTTAAATAATAAAAAGTTTTTATTCTTCCCATTGCATTGTGCAGAAGCGTATTCGATGGAAATAATTCCAAACTAATTTCACATTTTGTATTCCCAAGACTGTAGTTGTATATCAAAATATTTTTGTTTTTGTTAATCTTTTCTTCATTATTTTGTACTTACAGATTGCATTTACTATTTGCATTTTCGTACTTAGGAGTTACATATTTAAATAACTTGAAATACCTATTAATATAATACGAGGCTTCTCTATGTTAAAAAAAAAATGTGCCATAGTTTTATTGGTACCTTTGTAAATATACAATATAATAAACATAAGTACTGTTTTCGTAAGTGCCTTAAGTCTTTTTGAATTCGGTTTTAATTAAATATTCCTTTTAAAAGTTCGCCAAAGAATTGACGATAATGATGTGTGTTATTTAGATTTTTTTTACTATAATTTTTATATGTGTCTTTACTGAAGGATAATTTTGTGAGTAATATAATTTTTATTGTAGCATTTATAGTATTTATTTGTAATAAAAACATGGACAAAATATCGTCTTTTATTTTCTATTTTTCAACTCACTCAATACCTATAGTCTACAAGGTTAGTCGGAAAGGGGGTACTAAGCCGAAGGGGTTTTAAAGTACCTATAATAGTGGATAACTTTTGTTCTACAACTTTCGACAAAAGTCATTACTTTAAGAGAAATAGCTGTTCAAAGATTTCATAAAAATTACGCTAAATTGTATCCTCAGCTATGATCAGCTATATTTACCTTTTAGGTCATATTTAGGATCACGGATTAGAAGCTCCATTTTTTGAATTCGTAACTAAAGCAGGGATGAAGAATTATTGAAAAAAATAAAATAAAATCATTTTGCATGGACCTTTTTTTATCGAAATTTGAAATTTTAACACTTTCTTTTTTATATGATGGAATCAGGCGTTACTTTGCGGAAATCCATGATCTATAAATATACAATAACAATATTTAGTGTTAATTCCGCGAAAAAACAGTTGATCAAGCCTGAATGCAGTATGCAGCACAGCCCTCCCGCCCGCAAATATATGCAAATGCAGAAGGTGCGATTAATAACATGCAACACACAAGCAAAACAAACCGATACGACACGTGTTTCGCCCCTCCACGGGGCATCCTCAGGTGATGTTGACTCGTCGACCGTTTGGACGCGAAAAAAACTAAATTAGTTTGGTCATTCAACAGTGTATATCTATCTGTATTATGTTTTAATATTTCCAACTGCTCCAACACACACAACCGGAAACTTTTATCACATACTTGCAAAAACTACATACATACTTTCGCGTCCAAGCGTAGCGCCAAGTAATGTTGGCGTGTAGTAGGCCTTGCCTAAAGTTATTCTGCTTAGTCTTTTCTCAACTATGTTGGGGTCGTCTTCCAGCGAACCGATTAATACCAGTATTTTACATGGAGCGACTACCATCAGATCTCCGTTACACACTTACTGGGCAATGCCGATATCCTAAAGCTAGATCGATTGTCAGACTTTCGGGGTTCTAACTTCCCGTAACGACTGTCATAGGTATTCATATGACATTCGGGACCGACGGTTTAACGTGATCTTCGAGGCACGGAGGGACGTGTAATGAACGGTCACCCATCCACGGACTGAACGCGGCAAGCGCGAAGTGTGAGGACAAAAAAGTATAATTTTATTCAGTTATTATTCCGTTTATTCATCTATATACATATTTTATACATTTTTAAATATTTCTATAAAAAAATATAAAAAACATTATTCAGTTTATTATTATTTATTATTTATGATATTTTTGAATAATTTGTATTTTAATAATTTTTTATATAGGTAGTTAGTTTTGTCTTTAGATTTGTATGTTTTTAGTTTCGTTTTATATTGTATATATTAGGTTTAATTGTAGGTAAATGATAATTGTGTATAGATAAATAATTAAATAATTGCATTTATTACCTGTAAAATACATAGGATAATAGCATAATTACATAGCTCTGCTGCTTGGGTATAGGCCTCTTCTCAGCATGAGAAGGGTTTGGGCATTACACCCATATTCTAAGACGTTCCTCCAAAACTTACTCGACTCAGGACGGCCTCGAAAACACCTTCAAAATTGTATTCTTAGTTGCAATTTCGAGTGAACTTTGAGGTTCCTCGACTCAGGGGTCCTCAAATGAGTCAAGGTAGAATAGAGTCATTACGTCATAATTTGAATTATCTGCATCGCGCAAGTAACGCCGCGATAAATAGTTGTAAGATTATCGTAAGCATATTCGATAAAGTCTTCAAAAATAATTTTTGTTACATACGAACTTTGACACTTCCTTCCTTAAGGTAAGTTCCGAGGTACCTTGAGTTTGACAGATGATTCCTTACCTCGACTGAGGAATAATCTCGAGTCGAGGACGTTTATGTCAACTATAACTACCGATGGTAGATGGAAAGACTGGGTCGAGGTGGAGTCGAGTCGAGTAAGTTTTGGAGGAACGTCTTAGAATATGTTAGTCCATCAAGTTGGCGGGGGTTGGCGGACTACATGCACCATCTAGAACCTTTTCTTTGGGGTCCTCTAAGGTATGCTCATGATGTTTTCCTTCACCGTTAACGCAAGTGATCATCAAATTCTGATCTGCACATGAATTCAAAAAGATTGAGGTACGGGCCGGGAACGAACTCAGACCCTTCCGCATGGCAGCCAAGCGTTCAACCGCTAGGCTATCACCGATTTAATAATGGATGGATGTTGTAAATTTAACCAAATATTTACCTAGAATTTTTATTCACGACTAGCGGCCCGTCCCGGCTTCGCACGGGTGGACATGCATTCAGTACATCAAACTAAGTAACTCTACGCAAAAATTATCGCTGCGAAACGACTTTTTTTTGGGTGTAAAAGGAGATCATTCATGTTTCATACAAAGTTGGGCCCAAAATCGAAAGTGATGGATGACCTCAGGATGATGTTCCAAACGGATTGAAAACATTTTTTTCCGTTGACCGGCACTTTCGATTTTGGGCCCAATATGAATGGTCTCCTTTTGTTTTACTGTAAAGCTAATTGTAACGTACTCAAAACACTGTACTGATAGATGCAATGAGTAGTAAACGGGTAATGGAGGTATTTCAAGTACATTTGCAAACTTCAAAACTAGTATTTTAAAAAAAAGTTGTGAAAAAGTTGGAACTTTGACCTCCAATATCTCCGTAACTAGAAGGTTCCCAGGCATAGTCCAGAAAAAAAAATGTTCGCAATGACGTGGAGAATAAGTGTTTTTCGGCTTCGTTAAGGTTCTTTTTACACCGCTATAAAATATGCTATAAATAGGCTATAAATGCACCGCTATAAATAGGCTATAAAAGCCTATAACCTTCCTCGATAAATGGACTATCCAACACAAAAAGAATGTTTCAATTCCAACCAGGAGTTCCTGAGATTAGCGCGTTCAAACAAACAAACAAACTCTTCAGCTTTATAATATTAGTAAGTAAAGATAGGAGTTTAGGGTTTCTACAGAGCTACGACCGTATAACCTCTACAAGTTTTAAAGGTAAGATATTCGCAGCACGTTATAATATTGGTGAAAGGTTGTGACACTTTAGGGTGACTTTAAGAGACAACCCTCAACTAGCATGTGCACATAAAATTTAGCACGCGTGTACTTACGGGAGGATAAAGAATAACACTTGTAACCGTACACTATATATATTCTAATCAGAATTACAAAGAGATCAACAGGGCATGGTTCGTAGCAATGCGAGGAATGTCCAGGGTCTTCTTGAGCAGGTGTAGCACTTAGCTTGGCCACTGCAGCGGCGCGAGACACAGATTAATGATGCGCGAGAGGCCGATCTGCAGTGTGCCCGACCTTTTATAGGCCCGGGCCCCCGCCATTCTGCTACCACCCGTCACAAGGTTCACCCCTACCTTAATGACACCTCATACTCTCAATAGGACTGTGGATCCACCTACTGCGTACAGTGAAACAACAACATTTTAATTTCTACCTACCTAGTTCTAATTTCTGCCTCGTTGATCATGTGGTGGCAAGCGCGACTGCTGATCGTGAGGTCCTGGGTTTGATCCTTGGCTTTTGGGTTGTTCCGTGTGGTATTCCTCAGCCCGGAGTTTAGATTTGTGCTCGGTTGATGTCAATAGGCTCGCCGCCATGAGACTTAAACATAACGGCGACATGAGGGTGTTACTATACACCTCTGCCCTACCCTTCGGGAAATACAGGCGTTATGTTATGTTATGTTCTAAAAAACGAAAACAAAAATTAACAGTAAATTGGATCAAGAAACACGAGTAATGTAATGTCTTAGTAAAATTATTGCTAATCCGTGAATCCCACCTTAAAAAAAAACAACAAAGCCGAACTTTTAGAAGCGGCAAGCAGTCAAAAAGATGTATACATGATAAAAGCTTAAGCATCGGGCTCATCCAGGGTTGCACCACGCGGGAAATCATGTTCGTATCGGGCTGGGAGCACATAGTGCGCGCGGCCCTAAACGGACTGTGTATGTGTGCCGTGTGTAGGGAGTGTGGCTGTATGTGTACGATGTACGGTGGCTATGATTCAGGGTTTTATGTTTTATAGTTTTCATAACATAACATCACGCCTTGTATTCCCCGCAGGGTTCGGTAGAAGTGTTTTTAGTACACCCATATTTCTCCAGTTATGTTTAAGTCCCATGTAACAATGGGCGAGCCTGTTGCCAGTAACCGGGCACAAATCCAGACACCGGGCTGCTACTGTTAAATTTCTAACGGAAAAACCCAATAACACTTTGTCCGATCTGAGGATCGAACCCGAGACCCTATGCTCAGAAGTCACGCTTGCGACCATCAGACCAACAAGGCAGTATAATTATATTTTATAGTTTTCGGTTTTGAGATTCTTATGGGACTGTATCACTGTATCCAAGCAATCAATTCGAAAAACGTCAGGTGACTGGCAAAAACTTGGATAAAAAAACTAGTTTTTGTTCAATTATTAAAAAAAATATATACTTGTGGTGCCAAGACTGATATATGCCAGATGGAGCTGGCTGGAGTCGTAAAGTAATGCACGAATTGGAGGAAGGTTCTTCAGCTTGGTAGACAGAAAATATGGAATCAGCTACCAGAAAGATCCAATTCTAAAGACCGGCTTCTTTCTTCAGCGCAAAGCCTGAAGATGAAAGTTTTCCCTTCCTGCATTCTACTTACTTGTAAAAACCTATAGAGCCAAGGTTTTTTTAAGTAATGCAACAAACTATGAACATCTATGTTTCTTGAACTGAGAAGATTTGGAGTCTGTTTGCAAAATCAATAAGTAGAACGAGCAGTGAGCTGGACATATCTGAAGACCGATGACATTAGAAGTAGACAAGTGATTGGACTGGAGTAGAGTGGAGATTGATTCTTGGGAAACACAGTGTAAGAAACCCAGATAAGGTATGGGTAGGTCCCAGCCAGTTAGAGCGATGATCTGATGAAGGTAGATAGCTCGGGTTGACTAGATGCAGAAGAACGAATACCAAATATTGTAGAATAATTTGGCAGAGATCTGTATGCGGCAAACGACTGATTGAGTTGCGTCGGTGGCTCCAACCTTTTAGAATCACTAGAATCTAATTTAGATTACCAAGTTTTTAAATTCCCAAATTGAAAAGTTTGAAGTCACATAATACATAAACACGTAACATACATAACTGTAATAAGGGGCGAGCCTATTGCTATCAACTGGGCACTAATCCAAACTCCAGGCTGCTACAGAGGAATCCCATACGGAAAAACCCTTATAACACTGCCCAACCTGGGGATCAAACCCAGGGCCTCACAATCAGCAGTCACACTTGCCACCACTAGATCAACGAGGCAGAGGTTTATTCTAAATTCGTAAAACAAAAAACTAGATTGTGTGATAATCTTCTCGTTCTTGTTATTTTTAATGAAATTATGCAACGATATATTACGATTGAAAATAGCGGGTTGAGCGGGTTCATCTTTTGCCTTTAACTCAAATTATCAATTCCATTGTTTAATTATATCCAGTCTCTTTCTTCTTAGCCTTTTCCCAAGTATGTTGGGGTCAGCTTCCAGTCTAACCAGATGCGGCTGAATACTGGTATTTTACACGGAGCGATTTTTCATTAGAAAGCACTTGTCCTAAATTCCACCAAGTCACATGCCCCCTACTCGGCGGGTATGCAAACGCTAGCTCCCACGAGCAGTACAATTTATGTCGGGCATTCCCTTGAATTTTCTTTTGTTTTTTTTTTCAAAAGTAACGCTGCTCCTTAGCTGTGTAGCCTCCAGGGTGCCGGTTATGTAGAAATGATTGAAATAATATTCACGTTCGGATACGGCTATAGTTTACTGTTGAATTCAGATTTTTAAGGGATGATTTTGTTTGTATGTACCTATACAATCACTGCTGTTGTAGATACACAATGAAGTTTTGATGACATTTAATTATGTCAATTGTTTTATATAGTTTAGCTTCATTTTCACTTTTGTAAATGTGAGAACTCTGTGGACCTGCATCTATAATTTTGTAAATTAATATTATTCATATTGTCTTTCTTTTTTGTTAAATTTTGTACTCACGTCTTTTAGTACTTCATTACTCATTGGTCTGTGGTCAGGACTTCATTGTTCTCTCACTATCCTAAATCATTGTACTGTATCCACTGAAATTGTTAAAGATATTATTTTTAAAAGAGTAACCATGGAGTTTCTTGCCGGCTCTTCTCCATAGGAAAAGACTAATTGGAACCCTGCATCTAAATTCGACTTTTCATAAGCACCTGTATTGGTTTGTGTGTTTTTTTTTAATTTGATTTGATTTGTCACGGTATGGGGTGTTTTGAAAAGAAAGCGACCACGAGAGTCTTAAAACGGTTTTATTTTACTTTGTAGCTTTTTCTAGGGGATTTTCTATACTAGTAGGTACCCACCTCTTTTATATGTAGCATTCAAGTAAATAGTTAAAACAATAATATTCGAAATAAAAATACAAGGATCAAATATTATATGAAACAAACATTTGCTGCTTGTGGCTAATTACCAACCGCGCGGATCATACGACTTGCCGCGGTCAGTCTGTGGATGGGTGACCGTTCTTTACACATCGAGACCCTCCGTGCCTCGGAGAACACGTTAAACAGTCGGTCCCGGGTGTCATACGAATACCTATGGCAGTCGTTACGGGAAGTCGGAAGCCCGAAAGTTTGACATCTGGTTCTAACCTTCGGATATTGGCATTACCCAGGAACTTGGTTGTGGAGGTCTGATGGCAGTCGCTCCATGTAAAATACTGGTATTCAACTGCATCTGGTTAGACTGGCAGCTGACCCCAAGATAGTTGGGAAAAAGCTAGGCAGAACATTTGATGCGAAACGAAATTGTATGATATTTCTATCTGCGAAACAAGGGAACACCAGCAACTCCCCGTACTACGGCTGGATTAGGCGTATTCGTATGAAAAGAGGCACAAATAGGTACATACTCATCAATCAGACCGAAGTTATTCATGGCTTAATAAGCGTTAGTCCACTACAACGAATTATTGACATATTATTATTTACTAGCGACCCGCCCCGGCTTCGCACGGGTGCAATGTGGGGCATATAAACCTTCCTCTTGAATCACTCTATCTATTGCTGAAATCTGCATTAAAATCTGTTGTGTAGTTTAAAAGATCTAAGCGTACAGACAGCGGGAGTGACTTTGTTTTATGCTATGTAAAGATACCAGATTTCAATTCCCAAAATTATTGTACTACGAGTAAAACAGTCAACACCAAAAATCAATGAATGTATCCGAATTTCAAAGTTAATTATTTTAGAAATTAAACATATAACATCACGCCTTACATTCCCCGAAGGGTTCGGCAGGTGTTTTCTTAAAGCACCCTCGTTTCGCCATTTATGTTTAAGTCTCATGTAATAGGGGGCGAGCCAATTGCCATTAACCGGGCACAAATCCAGACTCCAGGCTGCTACTCAGAAATTCCTAATGGAAAAACCCAATAACACTTTGCCTGACCTGGGGATCAAACCCAGGATCCCGTGCTTGGCAGTCGTGCTTGCTACCACTAGACCAACGAGGCAGGCAAATTAATTGACTTAGAAATTAATTGTTTTTTAATCTATACTAATATTACAAAGCTGAAGAGTTTGTTTGTTTGTTTGTTTGTTTGTTTGTTTGAACGCGGTAATCTCAGGAACTACCTACCGGTTGGAATTGAAAAAATATTTTTGTGTTGCATAGTCCATTTATCGAGGAAGGTTATAGGCTATATAACATCACGCTACAATCAATAGGAGCGGAGTATAAATGAAAAATGTTGCAAAAACGGGGAAAATGTCCACCCGTGCGAAGCCGGGACGGGCCGCTAGTACTAAATAATAATAACATTCTTTAATGTTTCGAATGCCACGTTATACACGTGTGAGCACTTCCCTCCACGTTACAAATTCATCGTACTTTTTTGAGGGCTATTGACGTCGTTGGCGGCCGGAGCAAATTTTCGTTTGACGTCTGTGGGGTTCATACCTACACCATACCATTTATTTATTCATGTTTTAAACTTACACAACACATTTATATACAAACTACATAGCCAAGGTTAACACGAAGTAGGAACTCTTTCCCCCGCAAGACAGAACAAAAAGAAGAATTCATAACATCAGCTCCTTGTCATGTATATGTGACCGTCACTAGTATCCAGCAAAATAGCATTATATAATAATGTTACTAATGAATGAATTGTATGAATTACTAGCAGCCCGTCCCGGCTTCGCACGGGTGGACATATTTCCCGTTTTTGCAACATTTTTCATTTATGCTCCGCTCCTATTGATAATTCCTCCTAATTTTTAAATTCAACCAGTAGTTCCTGAGATTAACGCGTTCAAACAAACAAACTCTTCAGCTTTATAATATTACTACCTATAGATATTATATTATCATTGTTATCTATCGTGTTTGACGTCTATAGTCGTCGATGCCATTCAAAAGGTTAAAGAATTTACTACTGAATCGTTTTTGTTAACTTTTTTTAAATGGCCTTATTTCATTCGGAAACCAATTTTGAAGCTTTGAACCGTTATCACTTAGGTACCTACCTTTGATGCTCACTGTACACCGACGGACTTTCTGTCCATGCGACTGAAATAATCCTTTTGTCACCTCCCACTACACCTAAGGTAACGGAACTTTCTATTTGTGGACTTAACAAGAAAGGCGAATGGCTCCTTTAGCAGTAAGAATTCTAAGAAACTGCGTCCGACAGGTTTTAACTACACAGCACTCGTTGCAGCAGAAAAATATCAAAAAATCTAAGAAAAGACAAAAGCCTCTTAGGAACTGAAAAAAAGACTGTGCCTACTATAAAGTGAATGTTTTTTAACATGGAAATTCTGGGCTTTTAAAGAAACTGCGTTACGTAAGTTCCACAGTGCTTTTAGTGTTAAAAAATCGAGCCGCTAACAGCCGTTGTCGCCGCATGCCGCAAGCGAAACAAGCCGACAACAAAACAAATTTGCAACAACGAAATTAGCAAATATCTCACTGTCTAGGGGGCGGCGAGTTTCCGAAACACCGTAACTAAACTAAAACTAAATAAGTGGCCGAAAAATGTTGTGACAACAACCGTTTTTCATGGACCTCCCATTCCCCAAACAGGGACCGTCCAACCCCGAACTTTGTACAAACCAAAGGGGGGTTAGTAGTCCAAGTTACGTTGGTCGTTACAAGTGGAAAAACAAGGTGGTTAATCCGAAAACTTTCCTTAATTACGTTCGTACGAAACTAATTCCCTGAACGAATTAAGTGCGAGCTGAATTTGGGTGAAATCCTGGATCAGATTATGAATGTAGGTCCCGGGCGAGAGAACGCGGCGGGAACTTTTTGTTGTAAAAACTGCACAAAAGGGAGTGTTTGGCAAACATTTCATGTAACGGAACAACATTGGGGAATGTAAACTGACAGGAATTAAAGTGGTACACCTTAATTTTTCGACAGTTTTAACCGATAAGCTATCACTGCTTGACGTTTAGGCGAAACACACACTGCCCCGCGCTACACCGCGGGGTGCGTGGCGGCGGAGCCACAACAGTGCGCGTGAATGCGTCTTCTGTGTGTTGCATTACGCGTGTTTTCTATAAAAAACACAGATACGAGCTTTGCACGGTTGTTTTTTTGTAAATCGTCGTTTTCTAAAAATGAAACCTGGCTAGATCGATTTATCGCCCCCGAAACCCCCTGCATACTACATTTCATGAAAATCGTTGGAGCCGTTTCCGAGATTCAGATTATATATATTATATATACTAGCAGACCCAGCAGACGTCGTCTTGCCCGACCGATAGCAGCGCCACCTACCGGGTCCAATTGTGAATCTAAACCATCCAGGGCGCCACCCAAACGCATACAAAAAAAATCATTCAAATCGGTCTAGCCATTTAGGAGGAGTTCCGTGACATACACACGTAGATACAGTCGAATTATATATATAAAGATACAGTACCTGGATGACCGAGCCTTACTCGGTTTTTTTTTTAATAAATCGTGTTTTTTGGAAAGAACAAAAAAAGGGAAAAAGGAAAAGATGAAACTTGAAAAAAAAGGAAAATAAAACATCTGTTCTCGAACCGGGGTCTTCTGGCTACGGGACCTCCCGATTTCCCACCAGAGCTATTATAACCTTGTAAAAGATTGCGAAATTTACCTTCGTATTCTAATGATATTATAGCAGTTTTTCATTGCCTGAAAACACGGAAATAACGACGTTTTTTAAATATTAAACCTAGCTAGATCGATTTATCGCCCCCGAAACCCCCTGCATACTAAATTTCATGAAAATCGTTGGAGCAGTTTCCGAGATTCAGATTATATATATATATACAAGAATTGCTCGTTTAAAGGTATTAGATAGATTAGATAGATAGATATTTACAAGAATTGCTCGTTTAAAGGTATTAGATAATTAAATTACATTATTTTATTTATCAGTATAATTAAGCAATGATAGCCTGTGTGGAGGTACGAGGTATAGTGTTTCTTCAACGAAAAGGGAGGATCATTCAACCAGGCGGGTGCTATGCCTGGCGGGCCCAACGGTTGATGTTGGGAACTTGTATATAAAATATACTATCTGCGTGTCAAATCTTGATATCGCGATGCAGGATTCTGTGACGTCCTATTTGAGAGTTGTCATTATAGTCGTTGTAGTCTGCTAGATAATCATCGTGTTGCATCGTAATTTACATGTGGCGTGATAGATGTCGCCACAATGTATCAGCATTAGGCAATGATAGCTATCGCTTGAGCGCTTGCCTTCCATGCAGGAGGTCTGAGTTCAATCCCGGTCCGTACCTCTAACTTTTCGAAATCACGTGCTGATCTGAATTTAATTATCACTTGCGTTAACGGTGAAGGAAAACATTGTGAAGAAACCTGCACACCAGAGAGGGCTCCATAAAGTTATCGATGGTGTGTGTAGTCTGCCAACCTGCACCGGGCCAGCGTGGTGGACTAAGGCCTAAACCTGTCTCATTCTGAGAAGAGGCCCGTGCCCAGCAGTGGGACAGAAATGGGCTAATTATGTTATGTATCAGCAACGCTAGACTCGACCATAATAGTAAGCCTACCCTAATATGTAGTTTACCTATCAAAAATCTACAGTTACTTTATAAATTCCAACTTATATTCAACGATGTTCCAATATCTCTTAGAGCCCGTTCACACAGCGAATCCGTTTTAACAGATCCGTCAATACTGGATGTGTTGTTCACATCTGTACCGACGGATCAGTTAAACAAATGGTAGCTGCGTCGCATCTGGCAGGCAGGATACGATCAAAATAACGGATACAGTATTTTTTACTGGATTCGGAATACTGTCGTGTATGTGAACTCACTCATACAACTACAGGCACCATTACCAAAATTAAAATGGATCCGCTAAAACGGGTCCTACAAACAGTTTCTGTGTGAACTAACTGTTATATAGTAAACAATCCAAAGAGAATAAATATAAAGCAGAAACATTTTGTTGTTTATTTATTTATTAAGGCATATGAACAACATAAACACATACATTGACAAATAACAAGCAAGACACATAGACTGGTGCTTATATCAATTAAAGACATGCACAGCATTCGCAAAAATTATAAAATTGAACTTAAAACATACGAAATATAAAAAATTCAAAAAAAAACAGTATCCACAATATTATAGCTTTTTTTCAAAGTTAACAATTATAACCTAAAACATGTCAAAGAAAACATAATGATAAAATTACTTACGAATCTAATGATAAACCATTATATTAGTAACAAGGAGACTTTCTGAAAATTATACCGAGAATTATACTTATAGTGAGAGGTACATACATAATGTGAAATTATATTAACTAATTTTATTTCAATTTTATTTGTTGTTATTTCACTCAAATCGATCATTTTACTGTCAGTTTGAACTAATGTAAATGGCACAATGGACTGCTAAATTGCACAACCAACTGGGTAATTTCAAGTATTGATTTCAGAATAGGTATAAGATATTTATTCAGGCTCGCATGTGAAATCAAAGTCATAATTATTTCTAAATTGTCTCGTTTAAACTGTAATGTAAAAGTACATACATAAACTCACGCCTTTTTCCCACGGGGTAGGCAGAAATTATAGAACGCCACGTGCTACTATCCTCATATCGACGCTCGGCAGTGAAAACCTCGTAAATAAAATTTTCTTCAAAAGCGTTTTATTTGTAGGTACTTTAGATTGATTAACTCGTCATACAGGTACTCGTTCTACAAACTTTCAATTCAAATATTCTAAGCTATCTATGACGTACGATGACAAACTTGTATTAACATTTGATCGGCCATTTTTTTTGCAGGAGACTGTTATTTCTATCTCTTTAAAAAAAATATATTTTACACATATGTGGTTTTCACTGCCGACCGACGATATACTCATTTCGCTTCATCCACATTCATACATCTTTTTTCATACTCGCACGTCGGTTGAGATTGCTACGTAACTGTCCTTTAGGAAAACATCATCAATAACATCGATGTATGTCCTTCTAGGGCGTCTTCTACCGGCGTTTCCAGTGACATCTTTCATCTCTCCTTCCTCCTAGTCTTTTCCCATGTTGGGGTCAGCTTCCAGTCTAACCAGATGCGGTTGAATACCAGTATTCTACACGGAGCGACTGCCATCGACCTCTGCAGCCCAGTTACTGGGCAAAGCCAATATCATAGTTTAGACCGGTTGTCAGATTTTCGGGCTTCGGATTACGCGTAACTACTGTCATAGGTTTTCGTATACGTTTTCTGTACCTGGGACCGACAGCTAACGTGTTCTCCAAAACAAGGTGTCTCGATGTGTTACGAACGATCACCCATCAACGGACTGCCCGCGACAAGCACAGCTTAACCTCGCAAATTTTATGATCCATAGCCACGAGCCCCTCCTTATGATATAACCAGTATTTTACTGAAATCTAAAAATAGATGTATAAAAGTAAACATAAATACATCTTCTATAATTAATTATCACAAAGAAAACCAACTTGCTCAACTCAATCACAAATTATTATTAATTGAAACAAGTTCAAAAAACGACCAAAAGAATTAAAATAAAAACCTCGTTCCAAACTCAATTCGAAAAATTGGCAAAAATTAATTGCAAAAAAAACATGGTGATTAAAAAACAGCCCGGAGTAATGAAACGGCGCGTAAATTTTCCAATTATGGCGGGTACGAACTTTGGTGGCCGTTACTCGGGCGGTTTCGAAAAAAAAAATTAATTAGTCCTTCGCGCCCAGTCCCTCTTCTAAGTAACTTAATGTCGTAAAAACAAAATTAGAATTTTTTCTTCGGCGACTTGAGAAATAAAAATTCGTTGTCCCCATGTGGACTTATTTTCACTTGCGTCTAATTGGAGTTTACAGTCGCGGGGTCTTTTTAATCTGTGGTTGGAACTTTTTTTAACATTTTTTTTATTGGTGAGGCACGTGATCGCCTGAGGGGTAGTATCGCGCTCCATCTCGCTCCTATTAAAAACTACTTTGTTTATTTTATGCGTGAATGAAAGTTAACGTGCTTTTTATAATTAAATTATTAGTCTGCGATATATTGATTATTTTAAGGATATTAAAAAGAATACCGGTTAATGGCAATAGGCTCGCCCCCTATTACATGGGACTTAAAAATAACTGGCGAAACGAGGGTGTACTAAAACACCTCTGCCAAACCCTTCGGGGAATATAGGGCGTGATGTTGTGTATGTATTAAAAAGATTTTTATTTTTTCTTTGAAAATTTGGTGGGACATAGGCGGGTTTAACTCAAAATTGAGTTTGTTTAGAATTTGTTTAAAGCCGGGTACAGACTTACGAAATGTAACATGCAATATAACACACAATGAAATAATTTGCCGTCCACATTCTCGCAATTTATCAAGCAATGTAACAGAATTCCCATAGTGTGGACGCCTTGCGCGCACGAACCGTGCACACTACGCGTGCGTACTACGTACCTTTCATGTTACATTGCATGTTACGTTACAGCAGCCTGTACCCGCCTTAAGAAAACGTTGCCAGATACTAGGAATGCTCCTGTATCGTGGGCTGCAGAAGGTATTTAAGCGCTATTAGCCGTTTGTATGCTACTAAAATAAAAGACACATGCTTTGCAATCATCACCTCATCTATGATCGGTCCTATTACAGAAATGACACGGGGAAACATTGACTGGCATGTAACTTGGCAAAGTTTTGGCGTAGTGGGAGTAAGTTTCGCATGTACACTTAGTGAAACAAAAAAATGGTCACTTTTATTGCTTGTCATGGTTTCTGGTATTCTATGGTTAATATTACCATATTTTATTTTAAGATATGTCTGATTGGAAGAAAGAAAGGAGAGGAAATCTCTTCTTTAGTCTTGCCAAGTTACGAGCCACCAACTATATCTTCCTACAACTAATGTAACCCTTGCCATTTCACCTTGCGACGCAAATCATTGAAATGACTATTCCTGTAATAATATAACGAAGAAGGTGTACATGAAACCATTACTAATAAAATATCTTAAATCTTCTTTTCGTGTGGTTAATGACTAACCTGGAGTCAGAGTTTATGCCGCCCATGGGCCTATGACTTGGCTTCACGTGCCGTCGAGAAATATCTCTCAGGCATGCCGGTTTCCTCACGATTTTTTTCTTCACCGTTTCTAAGCAAGTGATAATTATACAATACTCACATGAATCCGAAAAGTCAGAGGTGCGTGCCTCGAGTTCTTATTAGGATCTATCTTAAATGTAGTAAAGGCATGACGTTATGTTTTAACAGCAGTGATAGCCTAGTGGTGTGACCGTCGGACTGCCAAGTCATAGGTGTCGAGTTCAAACTCAAGGCACGCACCTCTGACTTTTCGGATTCATATGCATATTGTATAATTATCACTTGCTTAAAAACGGTGAAGGAACACATCGTGAGGAAACCGGCATGCCTGAGAGATATTTTTCGACGGTATGTGAAGCCAAGTCAGAGGCCCATGGGCGGCTTAAACTCTGACACCAGGTTAGTCACAAACCACACGAAAAGAAGAAGATAACGTCAATGTTTAATCTATTCTATTCTGCCGCGTTATTGGTGAACTGTACCTCAGCGTGGCTGAAAATCATCGACGCAATCTTCCGTTGGATAAGAAAAGCAGTACAGTTAATAGATCGTTCTGCCTATCCTTTTCCCAACTATGTTGGGGTCAGTTTCCAGTCTACCAGAAGCGGCTGAATACCAGTATTTTACACGGGGCGACTGCCATCAGACCTCCGCAACCCAGTAACTGGGCAATGAAGATATCCTAAGATAAGAACGGTTGTCAAACTTTCGGGCTTATTATTCGTAACGACTGTCATAGGTGACACTCGGGACCGACTGTTTAACATGCTCTCCGAGGCACGGACAGGGACTTCGGAATTATCTGCCTCACAGCCACGGCCCTTTCCAACACCACTGTCCATACCAGATGAACAGCTTTATTCGGTAAGGGAATACTTCGACAATCCGAGTAATAATGAATCTTCACAATGAAACGCTATTTTGACACAAAACCAATTGTAGGTATAAAAAAATACCACAAATATAAAAAAAAAACGATTGATTGTGAGACGGATCGCACCGTCTTGCGTGTCACTATAATAGGCGATAGTTAACACAAGGTTAATTGAAACCCACAAAATACATATTAAACTTTATGTGTATAGGAATAGGTGTTATTAAGACGGTAAATCACAAGTTTGCGTCATGCCAGTCGCCCACAAGCTTCGGTAAAATCACGGACCAGCCTACTGAAGTATTCACATGAAAAAAACGTAATGAGGGGTCCTGATCAAACTTTTACGTGGATAAGGATGAGGGATTATCGACGATAATGATATCGATATTACATTGTAATTTTACACCCATATTCTAAGACGTTCCTCCAAAACTTACTCGACTCGACTCGACTCAGTCTTTCTCACTACCATCGGTAGTTATAGTTGACATAAACGTCCTCGACTCGAGATTTTTCCTCAGTCGAGGTAAGGAATCATCAGTCTGTCGATCTCAAGGTACCTCGGAACCTAAAGGAAGGAAGTGTCAAAGTTCTTATGTAACAAAAATGAATGTTGAAGACTTTATCGAATATGCTTACGATAATCCTTACAACTATTTATCGCAGCGTTATTTGCGCGATGCAGATAATTAAAATTATGACGTAATGATTCCACTTTATCTCGACTCATTTGAGGACCCCTCAGCCGAGGAACCTCGTTCACACGAAAATGCGACTAAGGATACAATTTTGAAGGTGTTTTCGAGGCCGTCCTGAGTCGAGTAAGTTTTGGAGGAACGTCTTAAAATATGGGTGTTAGTAATAGTAGAGCTGCCACCATACCACTTCTGCCACCAAGCAACTTTGCCGTGTTCTGGTTTGAAGGGTATGGGGTGCCGGTGAAATTACATCCACATGAGAGTTTTCAACTTCTTCTCTAGGCTTGGCAACGCATCAGCAATAGGGAGGCACATGTAAAACGAAAGCAGATGGCAGCAGCTCAGTTTGTACCAATTACAACCAATCAGAACGGGTTAAATTAACATTAGCAATAATGTTGCAGGGAAACGAGGCATGGTGTTCCACCTACGAAAAGGAAGGATCCTCCTACCAGGCGGGTTCTATGCCTGGCGGGCTACTGCCCAACCGTTGAAGTTGGGAAGTTGTATATATACTAACTCCGCGTCAAATCTTGATACCGCGATGCAGGATTTGTGACATTCCATCTGACAGCTGTCATTGTTGTTGCTGTAGTCTGCTAGACATTCGTCGTGCTGCGTAGTTCGCATGTGGCGTGATAGATGCCGCCACAATGTCAAACAAATTTTAACCAATGAAATTGCGTTGGTACAGTCGACAGTGGCGCCATTAGTTCCCCAGTGCGCTACTCCATTGGGGTTGTAGGCGCTTATAGTCGGCGATAATCACTTACCATCAGTTGGGTCGTCAGAATAAGTGCCAATCAAACATTAAAAAATAATTGCTTCCTAGATACTAGCGAAGCAGTTTTAGATCAACCTCGTCTGCCCAGATTAATACAAAAAAGCTGTACCTAATAGGATAAAATCATACGTTTCATTGAGTCTTCGTGGTATCCTGTTTGTACGTATCTAGATACTAGCGGGAGCGGCCCGTCCCGGCTTCGCACGGGTGGACACTTTCCCCGTTTTTGCAACATTTTTCATTTATGCTCCGCTCCTATTGGTTGTAGCGTGATGTTATATAGCCTATAACCTTCCTCGATAAATGAACTATGCAACACAAAAATAATTTTTAATTCCAACTAGTAGTTTCTGAGATTAACGCGTTCAAACAAACAAACAAACTTTTCAGCTTTATAATATTAGTATAGATTGAACTGTAAAGAAAATGGTTATGTACCGTAGCCCAAATCTTTCCTTAGAAGTAATGAAAACGTTACATTATTTATTATTGTCTCAATCAGTTCATTTATATCACTTTCACGTAAATTCTGAAAAAGAAAGATGTCGACCGTAAGTCGCATTTTTAAGATCGGCACAAATAAACAAGAATCTAATTATTGTTAGACCTACTAAGTAATATGGATCTTGCCTGATCGTGCATGGTGCTACCAAGAACAGCGTAGAATATGTATTGGTCATCATTCATTTATTTTTCATACAAGATTCTTCGACACTAATTACTAACCTCGCGAATCATGTAATTTGTGAGGTAAAGCTACGCTTGCCGCGGTCAGTCTGTGGATGGGTGACCGCTCGTTACAAATTGAGATTCCTCCGTGCTTCGGAGAGCACTTTAAACAGTCAATCCCGGATGTCATACAAATACCTATGACAGTCGTTACGGGTAATCAGAAGCCCGAAAGTCTGACAACTGGTCTAACCTTGGATATACGTAGCGGAGGTCTGATAGCAGTCGCTCCGTGTAAAACACTGGTACTCAGCCATATCTGGTTAGACTGAAAGCTGACCCCAACATAGTTCGGAAAAGGCTACGCAGAACAGAACAAGAGTCTTCGAGAGCTTCATATGGTATGTAATAATCTCAAACTTATTAACATAAGTAGTCTACCAAAACGAAAAATGGTTAAGAGGAAATACGGTCGGCATTTAGTCCATGCAAACGTATTCCTCAGTTTCCTCCTTGGATAATGTCACTAGAGCAAATATTTTATACCATAATATGATATATACCTACCACCGGCTATGTTCCTATGTTTTGATTTTGTCAATAAATTAATTATTAAAAGAACTAGAAACGTTTAAATTTTACAAAAATCGACCGGTTTTACCACCGTTTTCACACATCTGGTAAACAACTTTGACGAATATAATAAATAAAAGAAAATATACAGACATAAATAACCAAAGACTTTCTTAAACATTTACAGAAAAAAATATTGAATTCGGTCCAGATTTGAAGAAAGAAACAGGGAAATACAAAAGTACGATTTCGCTAATACCACAGGAGAAATCAGTCCGAGATGCAAGTGTCCCTTTCGCGCTCAATTTGGAAGGTCTGCGGGAGGGGTGGGACGGAAATAGATCGCAAAAACCTATTCAAATTGTTAATATTTGGCAGCCCGCGTTTCCTCTTAATTAAGTAAGACGAGAAAAGAACATAAAGATTTACTGTCACACTGACGTCACAGATTAGCTAAATTATAACGTTAATTTATTAATCTTCGGGACCCTTATAAATGACAGTTATCGATACAACGTTGCATGTATCGACATTCGCCAGCACTGGCCACGTCGGCGGAGCTTGAAACCGAGTGCACCTCCGTGCAAGTTGCTCTGAGATCTCGCGCATAGAGGCTTAGCTGCATTGCTGAGTTTTTTTTAGTAATAGGCAAAAATGGAAACTATGAACACCTAATTTTGGTCAAAAAATGTAACCTTGAATAATTATATCACTTTCTATACAGGGTGTAAATGAAATCATGTAATTCCTTCAAACGTCGTGATGTAACGCTGCCATAGATTAACCCAGCACGGGACATATTTGGAAGCAATTTTTAAAAAAAATTACAAAATGTAAACACGTGTTCTTAACGTGAGACATTTTAGTGCCCCAAGCGAATTGCGCGGCTATCGCTCGCCGCGCGGTCATTTAACTCGGAGCGCTAAAATGCCTCACGTTAAGAACACACATGTTTACTTCTGGTAATTTATTTTTATTGAATACAACAGTATCTTGTTCAGGTTTAATCTATGTCAGCAGTACATCACGTGAGAGCCAGAAGGGTATAGGGGAATCCCTTTATATCTCTGTTCCTTGCATTCGTTTGTTCTATTTTAGACCCTGTCTGCGCTTACCATCAGGTGAGACTAGGGTCAAAGGCAACCAAACCAAGAATTAAAGAAATATCGTTAAATATTTTAAAATCAACATAGTAACAGCCTATTCACACAGCGGATCCGTTTTAACGGATCCGTCGGTACTAGATGTGTTGTTCACATCTGTACCGACAGGTCAGTTAAACAAATGGCAGCTGCGTCTGGCAGGCAGGACATGAAAAAAATAACAGATGCAGTATTTTTAACTGCATTCGGAATACTGTCGTGTATGTGAACTCGCTCATACAACTACAGGCGCCATCACCAAAATAAAAACGGATCCGCTAAAACGGGTCCTGTAAACAGTTTCTGTGTGAACTAGCTATAACGTTGAGACTGCGGCGGCATCTCTCACGTCACGTTATAACTACCCAGCACGACGTTTGTCTAGCAAACTACAGCGACAACAATGACAGCTATCAAATGAAATGTCACAAATCCTGCATCGCGGTATCAAGATCTGACACGGAGTTAGTATCAACCGTTGGGCAGTGGCCCGCCAGGCATAAGACGCGCCTGGTTGGAGGATCCTCCCTTTTCGTAGGAGGAAGACCATACCTCGTTCCCTACGTTCGTAGTACACAACTATATTCACACACACATGCACTGCTCATATACACACACATGTTGGTTTAAGTGAACGGGCATGAACACTGAGACATCCGTAATTAAGGGTCAACAGTATTTATTTGTTTATTTATTTCAGCACGCTTTTTATCTGTTTGGAACTGGTTTACATCAGTTACGTCACAATGGGTTCAGTTGAAAACCAGCGTCAGGCACTAGTGGTCTGACAGTTTTGCTGAACTGAACCTATTTGGCGCAGCCGCTAGACACACAGATACTTAATTTTTTATTTTGTTTTGTCTCTTATGATTTGTTTTGTCTGTGTGTCTGACTGCTTTCGTGCCAAATAAATTTCTTTCTTTCTTTCTTTCCCCTACAAGACTTTTTATTTATTTTTCATTTTATTTGGGAAAAAAAAACGATATTACATAACATAAAACACTTATCAGTAAGATATATTAAAACAAAATCAATGTAATAACCACAACATTTTCCACATATTAACAAAGAGGTCTGCTATGATGAGGACTCAACGGTAAGCTAGTTATTATTCACATTCAAGGAAATATTTTATGTCGTTACTAACTAACAAACTAGTCAGTTACAACAAGATATATATAAGTTGTTCAGTACATTAATAACTTTACTTCGAAAAGCGCTTTTATTTAGAATAAATATATCAATACCCATGAAATGTTCATTGTGCACCTGCGCGAGACGCCAAAGGGGTGCGTTTACCTGCGTTTGTCCGGTATGATGCCTGATCAAACAATCGGTAATCACGCACTCCACGGCGATAAATTGATCTATTACTTCGTTATAATTTTTGCAGTTACCGTCGTGTTCGTGTCCGTCCAGCATTGTACGGCGTCTGTGCTCTCGGCACATTGTCTTGCGTCCCCTGCAACCTTGTTTATACTAGGTACTACTGTATTAGTCGCCTTTATTTGTTTTCATATCTACCAAAAAATATGTACCTATAGGTCGGCTGCTTTAATCAAAAAGAAAGTAAGCGGCAATTTATTGACGATGTAAAATGAACGTAACTTCATAATTCAATAAATCATATATACTGGCCTGCAAAAATAAGTATCACACTTTTAAAATTGCAATAACTTTTTAGGTACACAAGATATATTTTCAAAACAAAAAGGACTCAAAAAAGAGTTTAACTTTGTTACTATAGTTTCAAAGAAAGCTGATAAAAATTGCTATAAAACGTTTTTCAGTTTAAATCTCTAACTTCTATAGTTTAGAAAAAATTGAAATTTTAAAAGTGTGATAGTTATTTTTGCAGGCCAGTGTATTTCAATTTCACAGTAAAGTCGTTTCCTTTCTTTTTGCTTAGAGCAGCCGAGGTAGATAGGTACGTAATAGAATGTATCAGTAGTATGTAATACCACAGTAGATAAGTTCTGCCTAGCCTTTTTCCCAACTACGTTGAAGTCAGCTTCCAGTCTAACCAGATGCGATTGAATACCAGTATTTTACACGAAGCGACTGCCATCAGACCTCCGCAACCAAGTTTCTGGGCAATGCCGATATGCTAAGGTAAGTCCGGTGGTCAGACTTTCGGGCTTCTGACTACCCGTAGGTAATGACTGTCATAGGTATTCGTATTCACCCGGGACTGACTGTTTAACGTGCTCTCCGAGGCACTGAGGGGTCTCGATGTGTAACGAACGGTCACCCATCCACAGACTGACCGCTCCAAGCACAGCTTAACCTCGCAAATCGTATCATCCACGCGGTTGGTAATTACCCACGGCCACAGCAGATAAGTATAGGATGATTATTACTAGTAAGCTGTACGCGCTGACCCCTTGATAGATTGTATTAGGAACCTACTATTAGTTATTATAACATAACATCACACCACTCCTTACATTCCCCGAAGGGTGCGGCAGAGGTGGTTTAGTACACCCTCGTTTCGCCGTTATGTTTAAGTCCCATGTAATAGGGGACGAACCTATTGCCATTAACCGGGCACAAATCCAGATTCCAGGCCGCTACTGAGAAATTCCTAATGGAAAAACCCAATAACACTTTGCACGACCTGGGGATCGAACCCAGAACCCCATGATCAGTAGTTGCGCTTGCGACCACTAGACCAAAAATGCAGTCAGTAGTTATTATAACTGACTATAATAAGTCTGATCTGATCTGAGAGGCTCGTCACTAATAAACAACCGCGCGGATCATTTGATTTGCAAAGTTAAGCTGCGCTGGCCGCGGTCAGTCTGTGGATTGGTGACCATTCGTTACACATCGAACCGTCGTTACCTGGTATCAAACGAATACCTGTGACAGTCGTTACGGGTAGTCAGAAGCCCGAAAGTCTGACGACCGGTCTAACCTAAGGATATCGGGTTGTATTTTTATTTCGATGCGCGCCTCTTAGAATTGCTCAATTGCTCAATATGACACATAGCGGGTTTATTATTTTAAAATAGTGTGGAAAATCCGCTAAGTGTTCTAGGAAGACCAACAATGAAAATTATAGCGGTATTTACAACCCAAAAAACTTACGCTATGTGACCAAATTCACTTTAAAAAAATCCTAGCAGCCGTTATATTGTAGAAAAAAGCAAAAAAAAAAACATTTATGATGTCTCGACATAGTCTAATTTTCTGCGTACCTACTAAGTTTTTAAATGTTGTTATCAGTTTGGGAAAAAAACAGGTTTTTGTTTCTCCTGTAAAGTTGGGTTTTTTTCCCATAGCGGATTTTGCAAGCGCAGCGACGATATCTACAATACATGAAGGATTTTGTCGATTTTTAACCGACTTTCAAAAAAGGAGGAGGTTCTCAATTCGATTGTATTTTTTTTGTATGTTTTTTCCGCTATATATTTCCTAATTGTGAACCGATTTTAATGATTCTTTTTTTGTTTGAAAGAGTATTGTTTCGAAGTGGTCCCATTTAAATTTGGTGAAGATCTGATAAAGAACTTCGGAGATAGAAAATTTGAAGTCGGTTTTATTTTTGTTAAAAAGTGATTAATAATACAACGTCTGGACACTCGTTCAACCTTCAATCTTCACACACGTCCAACCTGCTTACTAACCAACACACATAAGATAATCAGCCTATTACTGTCCCACTGCTGGGCACGGGCCTCTTCTCAGAATAAGAAGGGATTAGGCATTGGTCCACCACGCTGGCCTGGTGCGGGTTGGCGGACTACACACACCATCGGGAACTTTTTAGAGTCCTCTCAGGTGTATAGGTTTCCTCACGATATTTTTGCAGGTAACGCAAGTGATAATCAAATTCCAATATATAGCAGTGATATCCTAGTGGTGTGACCGTCGAGCTCACAAGTCACAGGTCTCTAGTTTGAACCCAAGGCACGCACCTCTGACTTTTCGGATTCATGTGCGTATTGTATAATTATCATTTGCTTAAAAACGGTGAAGGAAAACATCGTGAGGAAACCGCCAAACCTGAGAGATATTTCTCGACGGCATGTGAGGCTAAGTCAGAGGCCCATGGGCGGCATAAACTCTGACACTAGCACCCATATTCTAAGACGTTCCTCCAAAACTTACTCGACTCAGGACGGCCTCGAAAACACCTTCTAAATTGTATCTTAGTTGTAATTTCGAGTGAACTTTGAGGTTCCTCGACTGAGGTGTCCTCAAATGAGTCGAGATAGAGTGGAGTCATTACGTCATAATTTGAATTATCTGCATCGCGCAAATAACGCCGCGATAAATAGTTGTAAGATTATCGTAAGCATATTCGATAAAGTCTTCAAAATTCATTTTTGTTACATACGATCTTGGACACTTCCTTCCTTAAGGTAGGTACCTTGAGTTTAACAGATGATTCCTTACCTCAACTGAGGAAAAATCTCGAGTCAAGGACGTTTATGTTAATTATAACTACCGATGGTAGTGAGAAAGGCTGAGTCGAGATGGAGTCGAGTCGAGTAAGTTTTGGAGGAACTTCTTAGATGGAGGATCTTGGGTGTAAGTTAGTCACTAACCACACGATAGCAAGAAGATCAAATTCCAATACTAAACAACAGTACCTAAAGCAAAAACCGTCCCTATACTATACTAGATAATATTACAGCGAAATTTCTCTGACCATTTGCAACAGTACGTACATTCAACAATAACGGGTGATTTAGTGACACCCTCCTAGAATTTAGAGTTCCCGGGAGGCGTGGTGGACACCCCAAGCGGTTTTGAATTGATTTATTTATAGCGTAGTGAGTACGGGTACCGTACCTGGTACACTACTTAGCTTTCTAAATTGAATTGATAGGGCGGCGTTGTTTTAGCCGACTTTCAAGATGATAACAGTCTTGTGTTTTGGGGAGAAACTGTTTTAAGAGAGGCGTAATTTTGCAATATTGTATGTATAATATGAGGAAATAATCTATACTAATATTATCTATACTATAATATTATAAAGAGGAAAAATTTGTATTTTTGGATTTTTGTATGTAACGAATAAACTTAAAAACTACTGGCCCAATTTCAAAAATTCTTTTGCCACTAGAAAGCTACATTATCACTGAGTAACATAGGCTACATGTGGAGCCATGAGGACACAATAAGTTTTAAATAATTTTAATTAGCTTCACTTCGTATACCTACTTGTTTGTTTGATTCCAATCTTGCGACTGATTTTTCAACTACTTCTCTTGAAACTTCGCACACAAATTCAGTTCCCATGACGACACAACTTTATAATAATTTCAACCATCAATTTTCAAATCCAGATGATGCAGGGGTACTGCAGGATCAAAAGACACGTTTGGTGCAATTATGAGCGATTGGCTTCTGCGCTACGGATCGTGGGTTCGATTCCCGCACGGATCAATTATTTGTATGGCCTACAAATAGTTGTTCCAGGTCTGGGCGTTAGTGCATGTGAAGATGTGTGTCTGTAAACAATAAAGCCGTAGATTTACAAAAACTTAGATTTTTTTCTATTTCATATATTGAAATTTGAATTTTTGTAAATAATAATTTATTTCATATTTTTTTGAAATAGTAATGCATGAATGGTAGGTATACCCAAGCTATATTTACCAAGTTATCAATTCTCCAATGCTTTATTGATGTGTTATATTATATTGTACGTTGACAGGTAGTCAATAGATGGCGCTAGCTTAAAACTCTATACCCGATATTTAAGTTACTCTATGGCAAGGAGATATTGACAAACACAACGCTTGCGCCTGTCCAGTAGTTTTTGTGTGAAAGCCGGACAACAGACAGACAGACAAAAATTTCAAAATTATTATTTTTTGCTTTTGTTTCTTGTATGAAGACCCCTAAGGGTATTTTTTTTAGTTTTTATACAATGTACTGAATTGAACTTCTACAGTTTTATTATATGTATAGATAGATTTTTTTTTTTTGCTTTTGTTACTTGTATGAAGACCCCTAAGAGATTTTTTTTAGTTTTTATTCAATGTACTGAATTGAACTTCTACAGTTTTATTATATGTATAGATTAGCACTTGCCCTTTGGTCTTTCACCTGCGCGCGTATAGCTAACTCGGCCACAAGCACGGCGTGTGAAAAAAGAAATACACGCCCCATTTTCCACAAATACTTATCAAAATAACCAACTCAGCTTGTCAGTATCATAGATACCTAAAGTCTGTTTTTTTCCTCGCAAGTGTATTGAAAAACATCGTATGAAACGCGTGTGCATTAATCATTACATTCTCGGCTCCCATATCGCGCTCGTCTGCGGCTCGCGCGCATAATGCCGCCTCGACTGTAATGACCAACATAGCACACTTGTATCATAATGTACTATTATTGCCCTTCTCTACTGTAGTTAAATGTCCACGATACCCACGTTGCAATCACATTGCATATTACTCACGTTTAGACCGACGGCTTCGTAATCCCTTTGTCGCCTTTGACAACGCATCCGAGACCCATTATCGGCTGCTGGTTCGAACTTTGATATATTTTGTGCGTC
Organism: Amphipyra berbera; assembly: GCA_910594945.2. NCBI lineage: Eukaryota > Metazoa > Arthropoda > Insecta > Lepidoptera > Noctuidae > Amphipyra > Amphipyra berbera. The sequence continues at coordinate 22,297,634 of OU343121.1, read as the reverse complement.
GTATCAATATTTATAGTAAGTTGAGACCACTACGTCGCTGTAATTACTAACTATTACAATAAGCATGACTGCATTGTTGGTCTAGTGGTGACAAGCGCGACAGCTGAGCACGGAGTCTTGGGTTCGATCCCCAGGTTATTAAGTGTTATTGGGTTTTTCCATTAGGAATTTCTCAGTAGCAGTCCGGAGTCTGGATTTGTGCCCGGTCAATGGCAATAGGCTCGCTACCTATTACACGGGACTTAAACATAACTGGCGAAACGAGGGTGTACTAAAAACACCTCTGCCGAACTCTCAGGGAATACGAGGTATGATGTTGTTATGTGAAAAAAGCGTTTTTAAGACCTCAATAATAACCTGTTGTTATTGTACCTAGGTATTTCTAAGACCTCAACAAGTTACCTACAATGGGCTGATTTAGGTACTCGTATTTATCTATGGGAAAAAATACAAGCTGTCTTCACGTATCGGTGGTTTGGGTCCACGACGACTTCTTACAGCGATACAAAAGTGCATTTCGTGAACGCGCGACTGCGTCGCTGCGTGTGATCGCTTGTCGCTTCCGCAAGCGACGCAGTAGCGATACATTTGCGTTGTATCGATTCAGAATCACTGCTGCATCGATTTTAACACGCGACTAGTGCTGGCGACATCGGGAGTAGAAAGAGTATGCCTAGGCATATACGGAGGCGTAGGAAACATAGTACAGTCATAGTTTTACAATCCAGACAGTTGGGCAACGACTTTCAGAGACAACGCGGGCTGCATAATATTAATAATATGAATAGGTTATTGCGATCTATTTCCGTCCCACCCCTCCTGGAAACTTTCTCAATTGAGCGCGAAAGAGACACCTACATCTCGGACTGATTTCTCCTGTGCAATATTAGAAATCGTACTTTCGTATTTCCCTGTTTCCTTCTTCACTTCAAATCTGAACCGATTTTAATTTCTTTTTCTGTAATAATTTAAGAAAGTCTTTGGGTGTCTGTATGTTTTTCTTTTATTTTTTATATTCGTCAATTTTGTTTGCCAGATGTTTGCCAAACGGTGGTAAAACCGGTCGATTTTTGTAAAGTTTAAACGTTTCTAGTTCTTTTAATAATTAATTTATTGATAAAAACAAAACATAGTGACATAGTGTGGTAGATATATATCATATGGTAAAAAATATTTGCTCTAATGACATTACCCAAGGAGGAAACTGAGAAATACGGTTGTATGGACTAAATGCCAACCGCATTTCCTCTTAATATCGGGAGATGCCACCGCCCCTGCAAGCGTTGTCCAACTGTACGGATTGTAAAACTGTGACAGAACTGCGTTGCGTGTATGGAAGACGCCACACAGATCGCGTGGCAGTCTCTGTGTGGTATCTTCTATACTTCTTCTTCTTCTTCCTGCCTTTATCCCACACTAGGTGGGGTCGGCACAACATTTATTTCATAAATCCATGTTGTTAGAGGTTTTGGCTTATTGTTTTGTGACCGGCCACCTGCCTGACATCAACCCTTCTTGGGAATACTCGTTGCGCCGTCACGCGGATGATTATATCGTGCATAAGCACTGCGTCCCAAAAAGATATGCTTGTCATTGTTATTGCCGACTACTAAGCAGACTATGTTATTCTTGGTGGAGTATACTTGAAGTTCCTCGACCCACTCATTCAGTTTTGCTAGGGACTTTGGTTTTGACACATCGTAAACTAATATAGGACCGTGGGCTTCTCTGTAAAAACTTGATTTCAATGTTCTGGCGTCTTCTATACATTGTCATAGTAATTCGCACGCTAAGAGCACGCGATCAACACGCCACGTGAATATCACAGCCAGACACGCTCTCTGTCTGACCAGGCCTCTGTACATGACGTCATCGTATGACGTATGCGCTGGATACGGAGCTATTAAAATAAGTATAATATATGTCGCAGCAAGGAGGCCGTAGATTAAGAAGATTGTTTGACAAGTGTCAGTGGGGTGTCATTCATTGCTCTGCCGGAAAAGTGTGATGGTGATCGGAAGACCTCACGACCTCCATCCATCATTTTCCATCGCAAATACTAATGTAGGAGGAGGAATGCGTGCCTGAAAGTAGCACTCATGCTCCCTCGCCGTCATATATTTGTTCATAACTTAAGTAAAAAAAGGTTTTTTTAAAAAAATTCAAAAAGTGCTGTTTTCTGTATATACCACTTAACCAGTAACTACACAAAATTTACTGATCTTTTACTAGGAGACAAGCTGATTATCCTTTCTAACTTTACTGGTCTTATACGCACCCTCGTCCAGTAATATGCTTCGCTGAATACTAAAACAACTTGGTAACATAACATCACGCCTGTATTCCCCGAAGGGTTGGGCAGAGGTGTACAGTAACACCCTCATTTCGCCGTTATGCTTAAGTCCCATGTAATAGGGGGCGAGCCTATTGCCATCAACCGGGCACAAAGCCTAGCTCCAGGCTGCTACTGAGGAGTTCCACACGGATAAATCCCAATAACACTTTGCCCGACCTGGGGATCGAACCCAGGATCTCAAGATCAGCTGTCGCGCTTGCCACCACTAGACCAATGAGGAAGACCACTTGTTATTGACAGGTTAAACATATTACAGATTATTGGTGGATTAGAGAACTACAACTTCTGCTGATTTTACGGCGCATTCCATTTAGCGCACCTATTTGAATAGCACCAATTCGAATCACACCAATAGTGATCCTATTCCTGTTACTAATAGTGGGATTCGAATTACATACATACATACACTCACGCCTTTTCCCACGGGGTTAGGCAGAATCTATAGAACGCCACATGTACGATCCTTACATACACCTTTCGTTTCATCCACATTCATACATCTTGTTATACACACACGCCGGTTGAGAGTACTACCCACCTGTCCTTTGTGAAGAACATCGTCAATAACATCGATGTATGTCCTTCTAGGGCGTCCTCTATCGGCGTTTCCTCTGACATCCACCTTATAAATTCCTTTTGTTAATCGCCGTTCACTCATTCTCTCAACATGACCAAACCACCTAAGCGTACTAAAATTTTTGTCACTACATCATCTTTTAAAATCGGATTCGAATTGGTGCTATTCAAATTGGGGCGCTAAATGAAAACCCTCGATTTTACGCCCTCTAAGTTTGAATAGCCGTGAACATAATCAAAAATACTATTACACTTCAAACACTATCACAGGAGCACACTAAATCAAACCACGTCGACTTTGGCCACCCCTCAAATATTCATAGCGCAATAAAGTGGTAGATACACCGGTGAATTACCCTGTTTGTGTAGGAGCAAACAGTGGAAACCATTGTGTGAATTATTATTACGGATGCCTGACATATGGTCGGGTGTTCTATCCTGATTTGAGGAAGGAGTCTACCAGATATGAGTACTTGTGGAAAGGGTGATTGTTTTATTGTTATCGATGAAGTTTGGTTAATACCAGTTCTTTTGCGAGTACTAGATTAGAATCTTCGTGCCAAGTTGACGTCACCTGGATATGAAATGAAATCGAAGATGTCGTGATTGACCCAAAAAATTGGAACGGTTTCACATGTTTGAGGAAGCGTTTGATTGACCTTGTGTACGATGTCGAGTTAATAATTCCAATTAGAATTTTATATCGATGTCATCTTCTTCTTCTTTTCGTGTAATTAGTGACTAACCTAGAGTCAGAGTTTATGCCGCCCATGGGCCTCTGACTTGACTTCACATGCCTCACATGCTTCACATGACTCAGGAATGTTCAGGATCCTCATGATGTTTTCCTTCACCGTTTTTAAGCAAGTGATAATTATAGTCAGAGGTGCGTGCCTTGGATTCGAACTCGAGACCCATGACTTGGTAGACCGACGTTCACACCACTTGGCTATCACTGCTATCGATGTCATAATAAATACCTACTTATGCCAAGGCTATGTCATCAAAGGGAGACTTCCTCTTTGATGACGTGGGCTTAGCAATACGTTTTCGGTATATAGCTGATTTGCGCAGGCCTTGCCTTCTTGGGTTATAGTTTAGACTGTCTCTAAATAGTAGCAATAGGTATACCAAGTTGGCTACCTCTATTCTTCTCTACCATCCGTCTGGATTCTTTAAACCTTATAGCTGCTGCTATATTTTGTACATAACTTTGATTCAACTAATCACTTCAATGGATAATTAATTTCAGGAACTATAAATTACTCAGATTTTTTTCGACAAGAAATACAAATGCCGGATGTATACAACAAAGTATTTTTCTTTTGAATTACTTAGAAGTACACTGACCGATAGTGATACACTTAACAAAAGCACACTCTAGCACAGATTTAGGCATTTATCAGATCAGAAAAAATAGAATCATTTTACTTCTAATTAGAATATGCTGTTTAAAGCATTATAGTGAGGATCCATTTAGCGCACCAATTTGAATAGCACCAATCCGAATCATACTATTATCAACTATTGGTGTGATTTGAATTAGTGCGCTAAATAGAATACCTCCAATAATCGGTCCAACATGGGTTAAAGTTGGTATGGGAAAACCTTAATCCGTGTGCAATAAACATAAGATAACATAACTAGCCCACTGCTGGGCACGGACCTCATCTCAGAATGAGAAGGGCTTAGACCTTAGTCCACCACGCAGGCCTAATGCGGGTTGGTAGACTACTCACACCATCGAGAACTTTATAAAGCCCTCTCAGGTGTGCAGGCTTCCTCACGATGTTTTTCCTTCACCGTTAACGCAAGTGATAATCAAATTCTGATCCGCATATGGATTAAAAAGGTCAGATGTACGGGCCTGGATTGAACTCAGACCCTAATGCGTGGAAGGCAAGCGTTCAACAAAATATAAAGACAACATAAAAAATATTGTTGTGTTTTAGTTTATTCCTCTAAATCGAACACACACATTGATTCAGATTATAATAGCTGTTTCAATTAGCTCACCTCGTGTTTGACTAGCTAAGCTACATAAGCGTCTGATACTAGTGTTATATCTACCTATAATATAGCTTTCACCCACAAGGGCCTAAGTCTACCCACCAACCCAACTTGGCCCAACAATAGATGCAGCATGTTTGCTCATGATCGGCCCCCTAATATCGAATGTATAGTGATCCATTGTTACACAAACATTATTTGGTTAATCTGCAGATGTTTGTTCTACCGTCTAATTGGATGAACTGTTTGGCAACCTCTGTTGTGAGGGTTAGAATGCCTTAGGCTAATCATTAAGGCTAATACTGTTGATTGAACAAATGTGTAGTTAATATTGTAATTGAATCTTGGATGAAGGTTGGAGGGGCTCGTGGCTAACCAACCACGCGGATCATGCGATGTGTGAGGTTAAGCTGCGCTTGCCGCGGTTAGTCCGTGGATGGGTGACCGTTCGTTACATATCGAGACCTCCGTGCCTCGGAGAGCACGTTAAAGTATATGTCATATGACAGTCGTTACGGGAAAAGAGAAGCCCAAAAAGTCTGACAACCCGTCTTACCTTAGGATATCGGCATTGCTTGGTAACTGGCTTGCGGAGGTGTAATGGCAGTCGCTCCGTGTATAATACTGGTATTCAGCCGCATCTGGTTAGACTGGAAGCTGACCCTAACATAATTGGGAAAAGGTTAGGAGGAAGATTTCTGACGTTTAACCCTCCTGCAGGAAAACGTGTTTGAATTGTAAAATAGATTAGGTAGAATACGTAGTATGCATGACAGCCATACGGAGAAAGAAAGCTCAACCACTGCACCAAACGTGTCGTCAAACGATACGACGACGACGTGAGTTATCTATCTTCTATATACATATTTATATAATTACTTGTCCTGACTGACTCATCAACGCAGAACCTCAACCACTGAAGCTGGAAATTTGGAATTTGGACAGTAGGTTCCTTTTTTGACGTAGGCATCCACTAAGAAAGGATTTTTAGAAATTCTACCCCTAAACGGGTAAAATAGGGTATGGAAGTTTGTATGAAAATTTACGCGGACGTAATCGCGGACTAAGAGCCCGTTCACACAGCAGATCCGTTTTAACTGATCTGCGGTGCTGTATGTGTTGCTCACATCTGTACCGACGGATCAGTTAAGCAAATGGCAGCTGCGTTGCCTCTGGCAGGCAGGATACGATAAAAATAACGGATCCAGTATTTTTTACTGGATTCGTAATACTGTCGTGTATGTGAACTCGCTCATACAACTACAGGCGCCTTCACCAAAATAAAAACGGATCCGCTAAAACGGATCCTGTAAACAGTTTCTGTTGAACTAGCTGTAAGTGCTAGTTCTATTATAACAACGCTCAATTTAAATTGTGATATGCAAAATAGAACAACTAAATACTACTCACAACTAAATCAGAAAACGTGCATGAACTATAAAAAACCACATCAAACACACCTCGGTACTGCCAATAAATGAAAACAAACAATTGCTCAACGGTATTTAAACAAGTTGAGCACGGAATTAAGAGGAGCAAACACATCCAACTTGCTAAATGCTCCGGGCACTTTTACCATACAAATTTAATGTAACCGGTGCACTGATTAATTCTGTATTACATCAAATTTTATTAGCTTGTGTGCTGATTGATTTGATGTTTGTACTTTGTATGCGTTTATGTTGAAATATCGTAAATTTTGACCGACTTCCAAAAAAGAGACGGTAATCAATTCGGCTGTTAATAAAAATACATATACATACACTGCCTTGTTGGTCTAGTGGTCGCAAGCGCGACTGCTGAGCACGGGGTCCTGGGTTCGATCCCCAGGTCGGGTAAAGTGATATTGGGATTTTCCATTAGGAATTTCTCAGTAGCGGCCGGAGTCTGGATTTGTGCCCGGTTAATAACAATAGGCTCGCCCCCTATTACATGGGACTTAAACATAACTGGCAAAATGAGGGTGTTACTAAAACACCTCTGCCGAACCCTCCGGGGAATACAAAGCGTGATGTTATGTTATATAGATACATAAACTCACGCTCTTTTCCCATTGGGGTAGGCAGAAACTATAGAACGCCACATGCTACACACATGCCACATGTTCATACATCTTGTCATACACGCACGGTTAAGAGTACTACGCACCTGTCCTTTGTGAAGAACATCATCAATAATATCGATGTATGTCCTTCCAGGGCATCCTCTCCGGCGTTTCCACTGACATCCGCCTTATAAATTCCTTTTGTAATTTTAAATCAACATATTATAATATTTGTTGTAATGGTGTTTTTTTTTCAAATATTTTTTTCGAGGCATTTGGTCGCTTTACCGCGACTATGCAAGCCTCAACATGTACGTCCTATTTTATTAGGTACTTAAGAATAACAATAAATATAAAGAAAAACATACATAATAGTACATTACTGCCGCGGTCTGTAATGACTGCGTTGCTGGCAGCAGTGATGATGGCCGAGAGCGCAGTGTAGCGCAGCTCCAGGCCATCACAGCGCGGTCAGCATTGCAACTCTTGATGGACAAGCTGGAAGGCCGAGAGCGAAGCTAACCTAAGCTTGAGGCCATCATAGCGTGGCCAGTAGCGCAGTCATTGCAGACCAAGGCTTGTATAGTGCTTTACTCAAATAATACGAGTAATTTAAATAAAACCAGCTTAGTATAGTAAGAATTTATTTAAAATAAGGATTTGTTTCTTTCCCGGGCTTTAGCTTTTTTTTAAATGAGTCATTAATGATTGTGCTGCCTGTACCTATACAGCCCAATTTTGAATAAAAACTTTTTGCACCAGACTATTTTTGAAACAAAACTCGACAATAATGGATTTTCAAAGGAAATTGCTGGTGGCTAAAACTCACCAGCAATGAAATTCCATACAACTTTGCTGGGGCCTATTCAAGTAGCGCGGAAACGTCGACTTTGCTCAAAGAAGGTTGTCAAAATAATGACCACATTACAAGCATTTTTGAGTAAAAAAGAATTAAAGAATTTCGACATCAGGGGACCGCTACACAATTGCACCGGCACGGATTCCCACAACAGAGGAATCAGTGACACTCCCAATCAACCCTCTCCAAAGAAAGCAACAGCTGCTAACAAACCCTGAATGGGGTTGATATGGTTTTTTTTTATTCAGTCATGATTATCCCACTGCAGAGCAAAGGCCTTCCTACCCTCCTTCCACTCTTCTCGGTTTAAGGTTTTCTGCAGCCAGTCCTTCCAATAACAACCAAGTTTGTTCCGCCATCTCCTTAAATGATGAACACTCGTTAGCCTTTTTTGGCTTAGTATGAACGTACCATTAGCATTTAAAAAGTCTTGGCATTTGCACTCATTACAGGTTGACTTCAGCAGTCAGCAGTGTACGGACTCTCCAACCCAGAGCATTAAAACCTGTGGCGACATCTATCACGCCACATGCGAATTTCTAGCAGACTACAGCTACGACAATGACAGCTGTCAGATGAAATGTCACAAATCCTGCATCGCGGTATCAAGATTTGACACGGAGTTAGTATGGATACAACTTCCCAACATCAACCGTTGGGCATTGGCCCGCCAGGCATAAGACCCGCCTGGTATGAGTATCCTCCCTTTTCATAGGAGGAACTCCATACCTCGTTCCCCTACAAACCCCCACCTGTATCCACTCCAAAGGAGTACATCAAGACAGGCACGACCCAACCGTTAAAATGTATCCACCAGACAAAACTTTCAGTACTTTTATCAAGTTTTTAACGGAATTAATAACTGCCTCGTTGGTCTAGTAGTGGCAAGCGCGACTGCTGATCGTGAGGTCCTAGGTTCGATCCCCAGCTAGGGCAAAGTGTTATTGGGTTTTTCCGCATGGAATTCCTCAGTAGCAGCCCGGAGTTGGGATTTGTGCCCGGCTGATGGCAATAGGTTCGCCCCCTATTACATGGGACTTAAATATAACGGCAAAATGAGGGTGTTACTGTACACTTCTGCACAACCCTTCGGGGAATACAGGCTTGAAGTTATGTTAATAACTAGCCACTCGTTTACTGACTACGCTGCCTTTAAAGTGTTTTAAGATTATCTTTTTATCAAATACATTGTACAGTAGGGGAATGAAAATTTTATACACCTTAAGGTCTATTTTTGCTTGCACAGTGCACGATACATACTATTTTACCGACTACGTATTGCCAACATTATAGAAATGAAAATACAAGTATTTTTTGACAGTATATTAAAAATTACAATGGTGACATGGTGACAGACACTAGATATGTCAATTTATTTAATCAACGATTAGATTGATGTAATGGTTTCTACAATAAAACTCCTTAAACCAAATCAAAGACACTATTATGTCATATGGAGACAAAAGGCAATTTTGATCTTTGCTACCAAATAATTAAACATAATTTTCCATGCATTGGTCTATTCCGTTCAACAGTTCGAAAAGGTAACATGTGTCCACGATGTGAAAACAGAATGAATTTTAATACTGACGAAGTTTTTCATTGCCCAACTGTACATAGATACTATCATTGTAGGTATATAAGTATTATTTTAAACGAACGCCAAGTTACTTCAGGTTACAAACAAGCGATCTTCAGTACGACCGCTATAACTATAACTATAGAGGTAGTTATATAACATAATTCGGTGCCGTCCGACAATAAAATGTATCGCCCAAGATACCCGGACGATGCCACGAGAACGTAAACTAGCGCGATACGGACAAGGAATAAAAAAAGTCCGACGTGCTGGCTAAGGTGTGCGAGCGAGAAGGAAGAAGTTGAAACGGTGAGTTAGATACTAGAGATATTACGTTGACCATAAGTAAGGGTATTACAAACGGTGCGCTTCTATCATGCGCCGCACGCGCGACAGTCCCAACACCATCCTACGCGCACTTGCGGACCGGTGGGACTCTCCGATGATGGCTCGATGGATAAGGCTGCACGCAGTCGTATAGTGATTTGTCACCATCATCGGTGAGTCCACCCGGAACTGCCACTTAATGTTTAATTGAATAAAATAAAATAAAATTGTTATTATATATTATTTAATTAAATTATATGTCAATCAATTATTTTTATTACTAACACTAGTTTGTAAGCTCGCAATTGTACTAACAAATATGGATGTAATCGTAAGATGAATCTGAAATAAATGATTTATTATTATTATATTATATTTCGTTTATTCATTCTATATACATATAAATTATATTTTTAAATATTTCTACAAAGACACAAATATATTATATTATTATTATTATTATTTCTCAGTTCTGAATAACCAGTGTTGTGGAATAAGTAGGTCCACAGTGGAGCGCCACGCCATGCCAAGGGTAACGATAGGGTCAATATTTGACAAAGTTGCTCACACTCGTTATAAACAAATATTAAAATTAGTTGAATCCGAACAACTCGATGGTCTGAAGCACTTTCATTTTTTTTGCTGAAATCCAAACTCTTTAAACGACTTCCAAATCCATAACCAATTAATATACCCATAACCAATAAATATAAAGCGAAGGCTCTAAAATGTAGCGTAGTTATCTCTTCGATCCACCAGCTGTAGCACTCGTAAGTAAAATAAAATTAAACTGTATAGATGCAATTTTTCATCACCAAACACTACCAAGTAAGTAAGAGCCCGTTCACATAGCGGATCCTTCGGTACTGGATGTGTTGTTCACATCTGTACCAACGGATCAGTTAAACAAATGACAGCTGCGTCGCATCTGGCAGTATACGATAAAAATAACGGATCGTGTGTGAAGGCACCCATACTTCTCCATACATCTTCAAGTGCGGATCCATTTTTTATTCTTTTCCGACATCCAGTTTTTGATGACAAAACGGAGCATGTAAAAATGTCGGACCAGTATTTTTTGCTGGATTCGGAATACTGTCGTGTAATACTTGTCGTGTGTACTCGCTCATACAATTACAGGCGCCATCACCAAAATAAAAACTGATATCCCCTAAAACGGGTCCTATAAAAAGTTTTTGTGTGAACTAGCTGTAAAACTTTTTTTTAATAATCTGTTTTTGTTATCTTCACTTCGTATATTTGTTTGATTCAAATCTTGCGACAGATTTTTCAACAACTTCTGTTAAACCGATTCCCTTGAAACTTCACACACAAATTCAATTCCCACGACAATACAACAAATAAACCTTCAAAGCTCAAATCCTGATGCTGCAGGATTACTGTAACGTATGATGAAACTGTTTAACTTAAAAGCTTTTTTAAGGTGTGGAGGAACGAGGTATGGTGTTCCTCTAACGAAAAAGGGAGGATTCTCCAATCAGGCAGCTCTTATGCCTGGCGGGCGACTGCCCAAATATTGTTTTATTTTTTCGTCATCTTGTTGATCATCTTGCGGACCGTTTCTACGTAACCGGGCAGTTATTGGCGAGACCTGAAGGGTCTCCAACTAATAGGGACGAGAGTAAAATACTTAACCTAAGCAAACTTCTACTACTACTAACAGCATGACTAGTAGCAACAACAGCACTAAGGGCGACCCTTAATGGGACACGGACCTCGGCTTAGGGCGTTGCTGGCGAGAGGACTGGGAGGGAGACAGGTTGATGAGGGCTGAAGTAACGGTGTGACTACGGAGTCAGGAAGGACGACTCAACGACTCATGAAATCTTGGTATCGCGATGCATGATTTGTGACGTCATTTTTGAGTGTTGTCATTTTTTTCGCTGTAGACTGCCACATTCATCATGCTGCATAGTTCGCATATGGCGTGGTAGATTATCTTTTTCATATGACACAGCTAGTTATTTATATAATATTATTTCTGATTAAATATTATATTATATATCATACAAAGCTATTATTTTATATAGAAAGCCCAGCATAATTCTATTCTACAATTCTTAAACACACGTCGTTCAAAGTCGGTAAGCGTGTCGAGTTACGTGCTATGCGCTATCCCCCAGAGTCGGGTGACGTACGGCACGGGGCGGCACTAACTCAGTCGCGTGCTTCCACCAGCATGCCCAACTTAGCGGTACATGGAATTAACTGCACGTTCTTCGTTCTTCAGCCTACTCCTGCGAAGTCGGTTGAAGGAATTGATGTGAGAGGTGAGTTAAAAATATTTGATCTTTTGTATGTTCAAATGAACAAGTATACCAATATTTATAAAATACATACAACAGAATCTTGTAGGGGTGCATCTATCATTACAGTTATAGCTAATATCGGTATGTCAGGATTGGGAGCATGGTAAATAAAGTAAATGAAACCAACATAGACTTTCCACCAATGAGAGTACTTTTAATTGGGTTAGTGATTCGTTACAGAAGCTAGTTCACAATATATCACAATATAATAATTTACACAAGATCAGAAAATAAGGAAAAGCAAATCAGATATAAAAGATCAGACTTCTTCGGCGGTTTGAAATGGAATCTTTTGCTCTGTCGAATGACTACTGTTTTTATAACTTCGGTTACGTTGATTCATCTTGATGGCTACCCTTTGCTTTATCAACATTATCCAGTGTTGTCAGCAGAAATCGTATAATCGGATGCATATTTACCTAAAGTTAATTTTTCGCTACGAAAGTATGGATAAGGCTTCTTAAAATAATTTATTAGAAAAAAAACTCGATATCACGGGATTGCATAACTAATCGAATGCATATAATTAATTGAAGTTAACTTTTAACCCCTGATGTGTGTATGTAGGGTGTAAGAAAGTAAGGGGTGCACGTCTGTGTTAGTTAAAAAAAGGTAACTTTAAGTATGTAAATAAATAAATATACATCGAATTCTAGGTAAATATGATTCTATTCTACAGAACACTAAATTTGACGACCCCGGAAAAAGTGCACTCCATATTAGCCAACCCTGAACTTTAGGTAAATATGCATCCGATTATCCGATCTCTGGTTATCAGCTACCGATAATATATTTAGTATTAAACATAACATAACACCACGCCTCTATTCCCCGAAGGGTTCGGCAGAGGTGTATAGTTACCATCAACCGGCCGCAAAACAAAACTCTGGGCTGCTACCAAGGATTTCCACAAGGAAATACTTTAACATTTTGCCCGACTTGGGGATCTAACCCAGGGCCTCACTCAGGATTTGTATTTAGTATTAATTCCGCCAAACTACACTGGCCTGCAAAAATAAGTATCACACTTTTAAAATTTCAATTTTTTCTAAACTATAGAAGTTAGAGATTTAAAATAAAAACGGTTTATAGCAAACTTTATCAGCTTTCTTTGAAACTATAGTAACAAAGTTAAACTCTTTTTCGAGTCCTTTTTGCTTCGAAAATATATCTTGTGTACTTAAAAAGTTATTGCAATTTTAAAAGTGTGATACTTATTTTTGCAGGCCAGTATAGTTCATCAAGCTTGGATACAATATGCAGTACTGCCTACCCACAAATGCATGCAAATGCAGAAGCTGAGATTAACATAACGCAACAAACAACACAAACCAATACGACAAGTGTTTCGCTCGTCCACGGGGCATCCTCAGGAGATGTTGACTCGTCGACCGCTTGAACGCGAAATATGCGCTTTATTCCACTATTTATGTATGCTAACACGGCTTCAATAAGACAATTACATTAACATAACAGGCTAGAACAAGTAATAAAGACACTAAATAATTCAATAACTAAAATATAATAAATATATATAAATAAAAATGAATCGCCAAATGTCTTGCTAAGCGCAAAACTTGAGAACAGCTCGACCAATTCAGCAATTTTTTTTTATATATTCCTTAGGGCACAATGTAGGATCTTATGTAGAGAAAAACATAAAAATTGCGTGGAAAATAGTAAAAACAACACTTTTCTTTTCCCATACAGGCCAATAACTTTTGACAGAACGAAGTCTGTCCGGGCAGCTAGTATATAATAAAACAATTGAAACATTATGTCAAATCGTCTTGCTTTCGCAGAAGCTTATGGTGAGTAGGTACACACGTACGTACATGCTCATCGAGCAAGTCTCATCGAACAAAGCTCTTCTCCATACATGTTTCACCTTGCGTCTACACGTAAAAGCTTGCTCAAAGACCATGTTTAGTGTGCGTAGAAACTCTTCGAGCAATAGACGATTTGTTGTTGTGTTTGGTGGGCATCGCCTGCTGAAGAAGGCGCCATCGTCGTCGTTGGATTAGGCCAATGTTGCATAGAAGGGAACGTCACAGTCATGTTAACTTGATAAAAGAGTTACAACCTGAAGAGTTTCGTAACTATTTACGAATGAATATGTCGTACGTAACGCCTAAATTTAAAAAAAACAAGATACAGTGATGAGAAAGTCCGACATTTTAGCTGCGCTCTTCACAAAAATATCAATCACACTACATGCTCGACGTCGCGGCTACACGTACAAACATGTTTACTTCGAACATCGAGCAAAAATTATGGACGTTTGAATCTTGTTCGAATCGAACATTTTGCTTGGCTTCGAGCATTTGTCTTGAGACTTGCATGGTACACACGTTCGTACTTGCTCGAGATCGAGCAAGTTTATCGAGCATGTATGTACGTGTGTACTTACCATCAGACATACGCACATTACAGTCTTAAAATCGTCCGCAAATAGATCAAATTTCGGGTTGGCTTCTATTAGGCTATTGAGCGCGGACAGAACGCGAGGAACAGGGGATGACGCGCGAGCCACTGTGCGGCATGTAGGCACGCTTATTAGACGATGCTTCCGGCCGCGGAGATAGTTACTCGGAGCGTAAAGACAAATCAGCTCATTGAGGAGATCAGGAGCATCTGTTGTTCCCCTACATACTTTAAGCAAGATGTTCAGCTGGTCATTATGCTCTTCTGGTTTCTAACATATTATATAAAAATAAAAATAAAATGTTTATTTCAATATCTTATGAACATATTACATTACAGTGTTAGGAGTCTTCTTTTAAGCAAATTAATTGCTTGTGTTATATCCTAGACATCCTAAAATAAATTTTGTTATTTATGTTCAAATGAAAAAAACTGAAAATAAATGCGTTTACACAATTGGACGTAGTTTAGCGAAAAGGATCCAACCCACACAGTTATGAGATATTCAATTTTTAAGTTTAGACTTTATTTCTTCATTGATTCTTAGTTAGTTAAATTTCTTAGTTTTATTGTAATTAAGGGACAAATGTCTAATATTTTACATGTTAAAATGTTATCATGTGTAGTTTGTCTTAAGAAGTTTAAGGGGTATTTTGATATAAATAACTCATTTTCGATAATTTTGTGGGTTGGATCCTTTTCGCTTAACTACGTCCAATTTAAGTTCAAAAGGATGGCTATTGAATATTTAAAGTAGCCATCTAATACCTATTATCTCTAAATCACATTTGAGTGCTTACTTAATTTTCATCATTAATATTAATCCACGCATTTAACTACCTATTATTTAATCTTTATTTCGCGGACATTGGTGTGGGTTACACGTTTATTTAGTTTAAAACTTATTTTGTCATATCTTTTGTAATGTGTAACTGTTAAATGTGTCAATAAAGTAAAATAAAAATGACAAAGAAAGTAGGCCGGCAATGGTACTGACGGGTTGATTACGCTATCAATGTAGTAAATACGGTCCCAAAAGTTGTTCCTATGTAGAAGAGCAAGCGAGATACTGGCGCCGATTCTGTTGTCCACCAACTAAACTAAAATTAGAGAATTGCTATCTTTTACTAACAGGCAGCGCGAGAAAAGGACGGTGATAGATAAGAATTAAGTTAGAGATGTCAAACTAGTTTACGCCTTGAACATCACCGTGTTTTCAGTCGGCACGTTCTGACGTGTCGACTAAATTTGTATTGGAATTTTAGTTTAACTAAATTTGACAGCTCTTATTTAAGTCTGTCCCTTTCTTATTTTATTGGAGTGAAAAAGATGGCGATTGCATAAATTAAGTTTAGTTGGTGAGCAAGAGAATCGGCCCCACTGTTTTAGGGTTCCGTACACAAAGGGTAAAACGGGATCCTATTACTAAGACTCCGCTGTCCGACCGTCTGTCACCAGGCTGTATCTCATGAACAGTGATAGTTAGACAGTTGAAATTTTCACAAATGATGTATTTCTGTTGCCGCTATAACAAAAAATACTAAAAAACAGAATAAAATAAATATTTAAGGGGGCTCGCATACAACAAACGTGATAGTTTTGCTCGTTTTTGCTCGATATTGATAACGTCAACAGGTAGACGCTTGAAATATTCACAGAATATTTAGTTACATATTCACTTTGAAAATAAATAATTAAATTAAAATAAAACAAATATTTAAGGGAGGCTCCCATACAACAAACACGATTTTTTTGCCGTTTTTATATATAATGGTCCGGAACCCTTCGTGCGCGAGTCCGACTCGCACTTGGCCTGTCTTTTTTATCATTCCTCACACACGTTTTTTATTTACCAGAATAATATTAGGGTTAGGTCAAGTCTAACCAGATGCGGCTAGATATCAGTATTCCTCCTTCGCAACCCAATTACTAGGATACCGACAATCCCACAGCTAGGATACACTATACTGTGACAAGTCATTATAGGCCATATTGTTTACTATCACTCAACAACGCGTAACATACGCGTGACGGCTTACTTAGAGCAATAAAACAAGAATTTACGCGAACTCCTAACATAAAACAATACTTTGAGTGAAATAAAGCTTGTCGTTCACTTCGTTGGAATGCTGTCTGTCCATCATATGTCTAGTGAACAAGACTCCGAGATTTTTCCCGAAGAAATATTGAACAATCTTAATCTTCTTTACATAGTATAAAACAAAGTCGCTCCCACTGTCTGTACGCTTAGATCTTTTAAACTGCTCAACGGATTTTAATGCAGTTTTCAGCAATAGATAGAGTGATTCAAGAGGAAGGTTTATATGCCCCACATTAGTATCTACATTGCACTCGTGCGAAGCCGGGGAGGGTCGCTTGTATTTAATAAAATTAAGATCATAATATAATTACACAAAACCTATAACCACGAAGGTATAGGTAAAACTAGAGACCAGACTACGAACATTTAACTGAAGTCAAAAATGTTACATTGAATATTTAGTTTCGTGGTCTACCTCTTTTTAAATACCCTATTAGAAAGAGATAGTGAACCTATATGTAAGGACCAACCAAAATACCTGGACAAACTTTTACACAGTGTTCAATACGTTTATATAAACATATCTATGCAAAAAAAATCGAGATCTAAGTGATTTTTTTCTGACCAAAAAATAATAATGTTTTAAATTGCTTGTACTCTCTAAGAATAGACTCATCCATTTTTTATGCATCGATCGCCGCCGGGGCACGCGCTACTTCCGCGCCGTGTTTTACTTAATAGGCGAAGTGAAAAATGTAAAAAAAATATAATTAAATTAAAATGAATGATGAAAAACATTTTTTGGTTAGAAAAAAAAACACTTGGATCTGGTTTTTTTTTACATAGATATGTTTAGTTAAACGTACTGAACACTGTGTAAAAGTTTGTCCAGGTATTTTGGTTGGACCTTATATACCATCAACAACATGTATGTGAAAAAGAGGTCATTTTCCGTACAAAGGCCGTGTGGAATTGTCGGCTTCATCTAACAAGAATTGAGATTTAAATGGCCGCCAAAATTCTACAGAAGTTCCATAGATCCTAGTTGCAGGAATTTACTACAGCCTTCAATTGCTACAAAAATAATTGTTATGTTCTTTGTTATTAAATTTGCAAATTATCACATAAAAACCAATAATTATTTGTAGTATAAAATACGACAATTTACAAATCTAATCTTATCCTTGTATTATATTATATACGTTAATTCCAATTAATTGAATATTATTACTATTGTTGGCTGATCGTCAGGTCCTGGGTTCGATCCCCAGGTCGGCCAAAAGTGATTGGGTTTTTCCGTATGTTTTTTCCGTCTTCGGTAACAGCTTGGAGTTTGGATTTGTGCCCGGTTGATGGTAATAGGCTCGCACCCCACATGGGACTTAAACATAATGGCGAAATGTGGGTCTTACTGTACACCTCTGCCCAACCCTTTAGGGAATACAGGCGTGATGTTATGTTTTTGTTATATTTGATTGACTATTAAAACTTGCCAAGTTTTGCCTAGACAAAAAAGTCATTACGCACACAATAATTATGATTGTCCAATATATGTATACCTAATATTATCCTATTCGCAATATGACGAATATCTCGATTCAAACGAAGCGATTATCACTTAAATTCGAACATCGCATCATTCGGTGTCGGCAACTTTGGTACCTACACTGCACAACTAGCACATACCCACGGGTTGAGCGCTCGTGAGCGGAGCGGAGCGCTTTGAGCTAATCAACTGTCTGCGAGCGATTACCCGCGTCTTTACGACCTAGCCGGCGAAATTAGATGCGACGTGGAGGTGCGAAATTGTGGAGTGGGTTCTTTTATATTATTTTTTGAATAACATCATTTTTTATATCCTAAATTGTTTAGTACCTTAATGACTTGGAATTCTCATGCTACATTAGAGCCAAAGACATCAAGAGTTTAGGGCCAAAACCGTTACAGGAGATTGGGCACTTTTGTATAGAGCCTGGTCCAAGAAGCTAAATAGTTACATCTTAATTACTATGACCCATATTATTTTTTCCCTGTATTATTTTTTAAAGTTATTGATAAAGAATGATGTACTCCAAACAAGCTTTAGTAATACATCGGTCTCAATCTCCAAGACCACTTACTTCTATCAACTATTCATAATATTGACTTTGTGAAATGACTCGTAACTTTTTTCCACCGATGTGCTTTTTTTGTGCCCGTAATAAAAAATCATGCTCTTCAAATAAGCTTCAAGAAGACAATGACAAACGGGGTTCGGACCGCATCCACCCCTTCTCCTCTGAAACAAAATAATGTTATTTCCTTGATTTTCTTCAACATTGGCAACTGTAATAAAAAAGCCAAATATAGTAGCCATCTAACATTCCCGCATCACTCTCACAAAAACAAGGATTTCTCTATTAACCTCTTGCCAAATGAAAAGTAATTCTAATTAAATAACATAACATCACACCTGTATTCCCCGAAGGGTTGGGCAGAGGTGTATAGTAACACCCCCATTTCGCCGTTATGTTTAAGGCTATGTAATAGGGAGCGAGCCTATAGACATCAACTGCCTCGTTGGTCGTGGTGGTGGCGAGCGCGACTGCTGATCGTGAAGGTCTTGGGTTCGATCCCCAGGTCGGACAGTGTTAAGTGAAATTCCTCAGTAGCAGCCCGGAGTTTGCATTTGTTGTCTAATTAAATGCTCATGAAATATTCTGTACGATCATACTACTTTCATAAATGCAACGTGTGTTAGGCTCAGTGTTGTTAGGGCGACTCCCATCCTCTGGATTGAACTGGATTGTAAAATTACTGCCTAGCCTTTTCTCAACTATGTTGGGGTCAGCTTCCAGTCTAACCAGATGCGGCTGAATACCAGTATTTTATACGGAGCGACTGACATCAGACCTCTGCAACCCAGTTACTGGGTAATGTCGATATCCTAAGGTAACACCGGTTGTCAGACTTTCGGGCTTCCGACGTCCCGTAACGATTGTGTAACGAGCTCCTCTGAAGCGTGGGGCGGTTCCGATGTGTAACGAACGGTCACCCATTCACAGACTGACTGCGGCAAGTGCAACTTAACCTCGCAAATCGTATGATCAGCGCGATTTGTGATTAGCCACGAGCCCCTCCAACAAATAAGTACCTACTCTCCTTCTTGGCTGTAATCGAACAGAATAAGTATTCTATATTATTGTCATACTCAGGCCACAAAACAGATAGGTACAGAAGTCAATCTACATACAAGTGCGCTCGAGCAACGCACACATAGACACTGCTCACGGACACGATATCTCGGACTGTTTCGGACTAGAGTGCGAGTGAGTGTGAGCGCGAGTGCCATGCGCTTGAGAGAGATAGATATATACCTATAGATAGAGCGACCGCCGAGCGTAGGTATGAAAAGTTAAGTACATACATGTGAATGACTTCTATACCTATCTGTTTTGTGCTCAGGCCTTAGATATCAAGTCTGGCAGTGTGGAGGAACGAGGTATGATGTTCCTCCAACGAAAAGGGAGGATCCTCCAACCAGGCGAGTCTTATGCCTGGCGGGCTACTGCCTAACGGTTGATGTTGGGAATATACAAGGTTAGTCGGAAAGGGGGTACTAAGCCGAAAGGGTGTTACAGTACCCATAATAAGGGATAACTTTTGTTCTACAACTTTCCCCAAAACTCGATAGTTTAAGAGAAATAACTTTTCAAAGATTTCGTAAAAAATATTTTAAAATCTATCTGTCCATAGCTATGATCAGCTGTTTTTACAATTTAGGTCATATTTGGGGTCACGGATTAGAAAAAATATTTTTCTGATTTCATAACTAAAGCAGGTATGTTTTTTTTTTAAAGAACTAGATATTATTTTTGCATGCTAATAAGTTTTATCGAATTTTGAAATTTTACACTTGTTTTAAAATAGTCATCAGTAATACTATAGGTGGTCCGCGGCTTAGTACCCCCTTTCCGACTAACCTTGTATACTATCGTTTTTTTTTCCTATTCGACTGCTTGTAGATGGTCTTGCGGACCTTTTCTACGTAGCTGGGCAGTTATTGGTGAGACCTGAACGGTCTCCAACCAAATCGTATACTATCGCACTATACTGTCGCATATATACTAGCAGCGTGTCAAATCTTGATATCGCGATGCAGGATTTGTGACGTCACATATTTTGAGAGTTATCTTTTGTTGTCACTGTAGTCTGCTAGACATTCGTCGTGCTGCGTAGTTCTAATGTGACGTGTTAGATGCCGCCACAGCAGTATGATGAGATACCTTACGGCGTATCGACAAGCATGTTCTTAACATTATGATTGGCTTTTAAAAAACGATTTTAATCTTTTTCTAATTCATTTCTGAAATATTTAAAAGTAAACGCTTAACTTTTTGACCGCACGAGTCGGATTTATGCGACAAATGTTTTGGTGCCCGAGTCGCCTCAATCGTATAAATATGACTGTGGAGACGCGGGCACGAAAACATTTTTATTTGTCGTATAAATCCGACTGGCGCGGTCAAAAGGTTAAACATGGATTTTCACATACCACTCCAAGAAACCATCTTAGGAGAAAGTATCCTAATGATAGTTTTTAGCAGGTTAATTGGTGATTAATACAAATAAACAATTAATTTCAAATGTTGGCAAAGTTAAACATTTACGGATATAACAGATAACTAATACAACAACGTAGGGCGTACTACGTAATCCGTAGAGCGTACTATTTAATCCGTAGAGCGTACTACGTAATACGTAGAGCGTACTATGTAATCCGTAGCTCACTCCACGGCGCGGCGGCGTAGCTTCGTAGCTCTACGTCGTTCAAATGTTTTACATTAAATAATATTTCCTTTGTTTGTGTACAAGCTAACTGTAATTATTTTTTATAACACCTAAGTATATCCGACTCCGAACTAATTATTATAATAAAAGAGAGAGAATTTTCACCAATTTTTCGAACATGGAATTGATGTTGATATAAGTATGATTTCTACCTAACGTCTCACATCGCATCGGATCGGAACGGATTTTACAATCTTTAAACGAAATAAATCGTGTACACAGTATTTAAATTCTATATTACCAATCCGCGCACAGCAGCTTGACCGTGGGCGTCTTCCGCGACACGCGATCGTAGCTGAAAGTATGCTGCGACGCGCGATCGGCTCCGTACGTCTGTCGTCGTATCCGACCGGATCCTTTCGGCTGTCGTCGTGTGCACTCAAAGGCGTGGCCGGTTTTTCTTTTTCTCTTCTGTTTTATGATTATTTTAAAGATAAAGATAAAAGATAAAGATAATTTATTTGTATAAAACATGAGTGTACAGTACAAATTGTGGTTTGCAGTGTAAGGTGTTAATTACATGGTATGACGGTCTGCATGTTTTGCCAAAATAAAGTATGGCGTACAAATTACAAATTGAAACGAAGTTCGGTAGGTAACAAATATAAATTGCATTACATTATTGGACTATGAGGTTTTAATTAAACAATGCAATAGTATTGTCCAACTTAAAAAAAAGTAACAATCGATATAAATTGAAAAGAAGCAAAATGTCATAACATTATGAATTGTTCAGAAAATCTGTTAGAGTATAATAGCACTTATCAATTAAGTAGTGTTTTAGTTTTTGTTAAAAATGTTTTAAGTTTAACTGTTTTATTGATTTCGGTATTTTATTGAATATTATTGGTGCTAGGCATATAATGCTTTTGTGCATTAATGTCGTGTTAGCTTTAATTACACAAAGTCTGTCATTATTTCTCAGGTTACGACTAGTTACATCAGAGACGCGATTAAATAAATTGGGATTAGTTTTCACGAAAATCGCTGTCTCATAAATAAATAAAGAAGGAAGAGTGAGAATCTTATATTTAATAAAATAAGGTCTACAGCTATCGATTGTATCGAGTCCAAACATAGCTCTAATGCATCTTTTTTGAGATTTAAATATAACTTCTTTATTGACGGAATTTCCCCAAAATAGAACCCCAAATCTTAAGAGGGAACCCACCATGCCATGATAAGCCGTAAGAAGGGCCTCATGATTTATGACAGATGCAAGTTTAAAGAGGGCATAAGCAGACGAGTTAATTCTTTTATTAAGTTCCTCAGTATGAGGCTTCCAATTTAAATGTTTGTCTATAATGACACCTAAAAATTTTGTTTTGTCAACTGTGTTAATCTGTGTTCCTAGATAGTTGATATTAATATTTGGAGGCGATAAGCGCTGGCTAAATTCCATTTTCTTAGTTTTGGTTAGATTTATTTTTAAGTTATTATTATCCATCCAGTTTATCAGTGATTTCAGAGTATCGTTAACATCCTTTTCGTAAGTATTCTTATTTTTCATATTTATAATCACCGTGCTGTCATCGGCAAAAAGTGTCATGGGGTATTGCGTTACTTTTGGCAGGTCATTGATATAGATAATAAATAGCAAGGGTCCCAATACGCTTCCTTGTGGTACCCCATAACTGATTGTGCGCATGTGTGACTTGAATATTTTTTCCCTTTTTTTAGTAAAATTAATTCTAGTTATTTCAGTATACTGCGTTCTGTTTTTTAAATACGTTTTCATAAGCTGTAATACGTTTCCTCTTATGCCGTAAGCTTCTAATTTATTAAGTAAGGTGTCATGATCAACACAGTCAAATGCTTGAGTCATGTCACAGTAAATAGCGCATACGTGTATTTTTTTATCAACATTAGCTATAACACTTGTAATAAAATCGAAAATTGCCATATTAATCGTATTATTTTTACGAAATCCCTTTTGCTCGTTTGTCAGAATATTATTCTTTTCTATGAAGATGTAAATCTGGTCATAGATATATTTTTCAAATATTTTGGAGAATATCGATAGAAGTGCAATTGGTCTGTAGCAGTCCATTAATTGCCTATTCTCTTTTTTAAATAAAGGCTTAACGACAGATACAGTTTTTCCGGGAATGTTCCTGTAATAATACACGTGTTTAAGATATGACTTAAATGATCACAAATTGTATAAGCAACGTGTTTTAAGACTTTCGTAGATATTTCGTCGTGACCAACACTTGTAGTGTTTTTTAGGGATCTTATAATATTGATTATGTCATTAGGTGAACTAGGTGCCATAAACATAGAATTATTTGATTTATTTAAATTTAAGATTACTTTGTTTCTAGAATCCGGTATGGGTTTATTTTTATCAATAAAGAAATCGTTAAAGGAATCACAAATTTGTTGCGGATTAGTTATTATACTATCTCCAATATTTAATGATGAGATTATATTGTTTGGGATATTTATTTTTGATTTATTGATAATGGCCCAAGCTGCCTTCGTTTTATTTGCTGAGTTTTTAATATTATAATTATTATGTGCACGTTGTGTAAGTCTTATAATTTTTTTATATATTTTGCTATAGACTTTAAATTTGTTTTTATTTAGTTCATTTGGTTTTAACCTATAGTTGTCTTTTCTTTTTACTGCATTTTTTTATTCCTTTGGATAACCATTGAGGTTTTTTTTTGTACTAATTTTTAGCTGTCTGTAAGGAAAACATAAATTGTATAACAGTTTGAAAATGTCTATAAAATAATTGAAAGCATTATTTGCGTCGTCAGTATTGTATATTTCGGAAAAAGACATAGTTTGCAAACAGGCTTTAAATTTTTGCATGTTCGCTTTATTGTAGTCACGACGTCTTATGTGCCAATCATTTATTAGGTAGACTTTTTCGACGGGAAATTTAAGAAGTTGGGACGTGTGATCAGATAAACTAAATTCTATTATATCTGACTTACATTTGTTCCCGATGTTATGTGCAAATTTTGTTCTTCTTCTAATGCAATAGCCAACAATACTATGTCTACATCAACCATTTTTAAAAATTAGACCTCGTCAACACGATAGGAATGAAACTATTTGAGTAGGCGCAGAAATGGATGCGTTCGCAAGCGACGTTACGGAGGGGCGTTACGGGTTTAAAGGCGTTACGGGGACATCCTGCTGGACGCGATCGGCAGTCACCGCATCCGTTCGTATCCTTTCCGATCCGATGCGATGCGAGCCATTTGGTGGAAAACATCCCATAAGCGGCAATATACTTAACATACCTATTATATAAATTGCAGTAATTGTTCTATACTTACAGCTTAAAGTGAGAAGGTGATGTTTTTAGCCATTGACGGAAAAAATCTTGAAGTCGGTTGCCTTAAAAGGTGACTGGAAGAGTCACAGAAGTCACAGAAGTAGACAGAAGAATAGCAGCTTTCTTCTGCGCTCTCATTGATATAATGTACTTGCATACTAGATGCGCTGTTTAGAAGAACAACATGGTATCAACGAGTTGTGGTTCCGGAACCACAGTGCCATTGAACTTGACAGCTGACTAGCGGTAGTTTGAACCTTATTGCGCCAATGCATAACATAACATCATGCCTATATTCCCCGAAGGGTTGGGCAGAGGTGTATAGTAACACCCTCATTTCG
The DNA here is from genome assembly GCA_910594945.2 of Amphipyra berbera. Lineage (NCBI taxonomy): Eukaryota > Metazoa > Arthropoda > Insecta > Lepidoptera > Noctuidae > Amphipyra > Amphipyra berbera. The sequence goes on along the minus strand of OU343121.1, from coordinate 22,272,625 downwards.
CCGTTATGTTTAAGTCCCATGTAATAGGGGGTGACCCTATTGCCATCAACCGGGCACAAATCCAAACTCCGGGTTCCTACTGTGGGATTCCACATGGAAAAACCCAATAACACTACCCGACCTGGGGATCGATTAGCAGTCGCGCTTGCCACCACTAGACCTATGAAGCAGTTGTGCCAATGTATTTGGCACATGTTGCCTATACGAGATAGCGTGTCTATTTATTTCAACGTCGTTTTGTGCTCTAAAGGATGACTCACGCTAGACCGTGCCGGATCCGAGCCGGGACCAGGCCGGAGATCAACATCGCATACATTTTGTACCGAAGCAAGACCTCAGTCACTCAGTGCTGGTTATTTGGCGTAAGTGAATAGCCCGGAAGCGACGGAGCTCTTGCTTCTGTATAAAATGTATGCGAAGGTGATCTCCGGCCCGGTGCCGGCTGGGACCTGCCACTGACACGGCACTAGCGTGAATCATCCTTAATACTACCAACTGTGATCACCAATACTTATCCTTTTCCCAATCACATTAGAGTCAGTTTCCAGTCTAACCAGTATTTTACACGGACCGACTGCCATCAGACCTCCGCAATCCAGTTAGAGAGCAATGCCGTTATCCTAAACTTAGACCGGTTGTCAGACTTTCGAGGTTTTGACTTTCTGTAACGACTGTCATAGGTATTCGTATGACACCCGGGAGCGACAGTTTAACGTGCTCTCCGAGGCACGGAGGGTACTGGATGTGTAACGAACGGTTTCAACGCGGCAAGCGCAGTTTAACCTAGCAGAGCCACGAGCCCCTCATGTAATACACTAGCGGCCCGTCCCGGCTTCGCACGGGTGGACATTTTCCCCGTTTTTGCAACATTTTTCATTTATGCTCCGCTCCTATTAGTCGTAGCGTGGTGTTATATAGTCTATAACCTTTCTCGATAAATGAACTATCCAACACAAAAATATTTTTTCAATTCCAACCAGCAGTTCCTGAGATTAGCGCGTTCAAATAAGCAAACTCTTCAGCTTTATAATATTAGTATAGATGATTATGATCTATGCATATAATAAATCTGTAGACTTGGCGTGTCTGTACATAGCAAATATTTTGAAAAATCCTGGTTGGGGTGTTAAACTATAACCAATAAAACCCATTTTTAACATTTTTGGAATTTTTGTCTGTTTGTATGTTTATCTGTTTGTTTGTGCAAGCATCACGTAAAAACAACTGATCCAATGTTGTTGACTTTTATAAACAAATATTGTGCTTATCTCCATGTAACCTATCGTTTTTGTTTCATCGCAATCGGTTCACGCAATCAAAAGATATGCGAATTTTAAGTTTTCTAGAAGAACTTAGCATGTGCATGTTTATACCATTTATTTTCAATAGATGGCGTTACGTGTATCAAATCACGTTGTGAGGAAATATATTACAACGAATAAATCCACAGATTACCTAATATTGAATTGGTACCTATTCTCAGTCTACGGAAGGTCTATTGAAATGCTATCTTTATGAAGAAGGTACTAAGCTTTTATCAAAAAAAATCGAAGATATTGTTATTTAGAATTTATTAGGTACCTATCTATATGAATGGTAGTGGAAGAGAAATACACTCAATTTCATAAGTGAGTGTATTCATAATTGTTAATTGTGCAAGGCAATACGATAGATTAATTTGAAATAATTATCCAGTCTAACCTTAGGATACCGGCATTGGCCAGTTACTAGGTTGCGGAGGTCTGATGGCAGTCGCTCCGTGTAAAATACTGGTATTCAGCCGCATCTGGTTAGACCGGAAGCTGACCCCAACATAGTTGGGAAAAAGCTAGGATGAAGAAGAAGAATTTGAAATAATCATATATTTTATTAATATTATCATAAATCTGTGGACTTGCCGTGTTTGACAATGGGAAATACTTTATAAATAATAGTGGGAGTCGTTAAAAGATAAGAAAAAAAAACCATTTCGATCATTTTTGGAATTTTTGTCTGTTTGTCGGTTTGTTTGTTTCAGTGTGATTGACTTTTATAGACAAATAATGAGCGTATCTCGGAGTAACATTTAGTTTCTGTTTCATCCTAATCGGTTCGCTCAATCTAAAGTTATTAGAATTTAAAGTCAATAAGAAAACAATTAGCATCATTTGTTGTAACATATTTGCTCAATAGATGGCGTTGCGTGTATACTAAATTACGTAATCTATTTTCCGTTCAGTTTTAAACGTGTACAGTTTCCGGTTAGCTTATGTTATGCTATGAAGCTGCTTCTCACACGATTAGCTGTCTTCTGTATACCTAAGCAATCTAAGCTATCTTAATGCACACATCCCTTTTTTTATCGTTGGAAAATCCTCATCGATGTCCCTCGCCCAGGGAAGGCGAGGGGGTCTGCCGGAGTCTTACCGGCTAAATACCAACGGTGTCTCTCCTTCTGACCTAAGGCCGGGGTCACGGGATTCGCTATTGCATGCACCGCAACACCGGCAGGTCTTGACCCAACAGCTTCTTCTGGTGGATCTCTCCAGTGGTGGGGCAATTTGATGAATAAAGTTGTAATGTCTTTTGATGAATAATGTTATTATTATAGGTTGTCACTAACAACACGAAAAAAAAACAAAAAATAATTGTCCCCTGCCCTGCAACTTCCTTCTGAGAGGCGCACGCGGAATCCTCCCGGGCCTGTTACTGGTCGGGTGACGGGTCCCCTAACCCGCCGCCCGCAGGCCAGTCACTAGGATTGGCCGGAGATCGTCACGTGCCCTCCGGCACCCGGGGTGTCTAGCCGGAGAAGGGAGGGAGGAAGACGCCTCCCTCTCCCTCTCCGCTACCTCCTTGGTGACCATCACCTGAAGCGAGAGGTCACCACCCACTGCCGCTACCAGGTCACGGCACTGCGCTGTCCACGCAGCGCACACTTACAGCGTCTACTGCGCCGTGTCCTCCTGGCAGTCCACACAGTGGTGACATCCGAGCGTCTGCTCCCGGTCTATACGACACAGGTACTTCCCGAAACAGCCATGTCCCGAGAGTACTTGCGTCAGCCAGAAGCTGAGGGCACCATGACGCCTCTCCAGCCACATGCACTCATCCCTTTTTTTTCGTTTTTTTTTTTACGTGGGGAAGTCCTCATGGACTAGTGGGGCAGACGGGGGGGTGTGCCGGACTTTTACCGGCTAAAACCACCACGGTGTCCCTCCTTCTGACCTAAGGCCGGGGTCGCGGGATTCGCTATTGCATGCACCGCAACTCCGGCAGGTCTTGGTCCACCAATTGCTGGTGGACCTCTCCACTGTAGGGCCCCACCCCACGACCTCCTGAGAGGCGCGGGGGGCACCCCACATCACCGGCGCACCAGAACACATGGTACGCCGTGACCACCCTGGGGACCAAACAAGTACATGGGTGCCAGACTACCCCGTGTCTGGGTACCCCTGGTCCCCCTGCGACGGGTCAGATTAGTGGCCCCGCCGCCTACCACTTTTCGGCCGCAGAGGATAGAAAGGGCGGCCAGGTACACACCGCCACTCCTCTTTCCCTGCGGCACCACCGCGTCCGCCATCTGACGGTGGCGGCCCCGTCAAGGCCGCGGAAGGTAGGGAGAACGGCGCACCGTAATACCGGCACTCCTCTCCCGCCGCGGCCTCCCGCACTCAGCCCCGATGCGTTCCAAACGACATCGCGGCCCGCCTCAGTTGCGATGTCGCCAAAGCGACACCGCAACCTACTTGGCCGCTACGTCGAGGGCTACCAGACCCAAGCCCCGACCATGCACTCATCCGTTTTTTTTTTTTTTTTTTTAGCGTGGTGTCATCCTCATGGACTATCCCCCGTCCGGGGAAGACGGGGGGGTGTGCCAGACTCTTACTGGCTAAAACCACCACGGTGTCCCTCCTTCTGACCTAAGGCCGGGGTCACGGGATTCGCTGTTGCATGCACCGCGACCCCGGCAGGTCTCGGTCCACCAGCTTCTTCTGGTGGACCTCTCCTGTGGTGGGGCAGTTGCTCCCCCGCCCCACATCCTTCCGAGAGGCGCGCGCAGGACACGACGCGCCATCCTCCCTGGGCCCGTTACTGGTCGGGCGACAGGTTCCCCAACCCGCCGCCCGCGCAGGCCACTCACTAGGGTGGCCGGAGATCGTCACGCGCCCTCCGGCGCCCGGTGCGTCTAGCGCGAGAAGGGAGAGAAGAAGTGGCCTTCCTCTCCCTCTCCGCTACCTCCTTGGTCGCCATCACCCCCTCGCAAAAGGAGGCGATGGCTTGCCACGCAGTCTCGCTCCCGACCATGGACAGGACCACGGCCGGAAGCGAGAGGTCACCGCCGATCGCCACGACTAGCTCGCGGCGCTGCGACCCCCATGCTGGACACGCCTGCAAAGTGTGCAGCGCCGTGTCCTCGGGGCAGTCGCAGTGGTGACAATCGGGCGTCTGCTCCCGGCCTATACGACACAGGTACTTCCCGAAACAGCCGTGTCCCGAGAGTACCTGCGTCAGCCGGAAGCTGAGGGCGCCGTGACGCCTCTCCAGCCACTCCTCCATCACGGGTCTTACCGCCGCTATCGCGGCGTGCCCCACGCTGGGTTGCGCAAGTCATTCCCTCCACTCGGCAACCAGGATCTGGCGGAGCTCGCTCCGCTCAGGCGCCTCCTCGCGCTGACGATATCTCAGCGCGAGGGCTCTCGCCTCCAGATCCCAGGGCACGGATCCGGCCAAAAGACTCGCCGCCTCGAAGGAGATCGTACGGTACCCCCTTATCACCCTGACGGCCATCGCCCGCTGCGGTCCCCGCAGGATAGCGACGTTGCGGGCCGTCAGGGTGTCCGCCCAAATCGGCGACCCGTAGAGGGCCATGGATCGTACGATCCCCGAGTAGAGTCTCCGGCATGCACTCATCCCTGGTGTTTCTACTGCTAACATTGTTCACATGGAAACCTTATTATAATGGACCTGACTACTGATAGAAATACAACATATTTTGTTTAGTAAAAATCCTAATTTTCAAATCTAACAAACTAAACATCTACTCAGCCTAAACCGTTGGTGAAAAAAACATAGAACACCCGAAGCTATGTGAGGTTTCCGTTTTTTGTGTATTTTTTCATAGTTGTTAGAATAAAGAAAGATTTTAAGAAACCCACCTAATCTATACCTAATAATAATTACATAATAATTTCAGTTAAGCAAGTAATGTTGTCCTTCGACTTCTACGCATACGAAGTTGCGGGCACAGCTAGTACTTAAATAACCAGTATAGGGTTAAGGGAGAACTTTAATTATAACAAAAGGTCTTTTTGAATATACAGGATAAAAAAAAGCCACCTAGAGGGAAAGACTTTACACAGACTCCGGACCCAGGTTTGTCGAAGTAAGGAAAACCTGCTCAGGTGGAGATTCATGGACGATTCCAGCTTGAGGTGTAAATGTGGTGCTGTACCACAAACGATGGGACACCTGACAACATGCCCTGCGTGCCCTGATACCTGCACGTTACAGGAACTAATGGACGCTACTGATAACGCTAAACTCGTAGCTAAGTTCTGGGCCGATTCAATTTAGATTGCCATCGGCACGCTAAGAAGAAGAAGAAGAGGTAAAGTACTTTAAATAGTGAAGACAGCAAATTTTTCTCAAAAACCTGCTTATTCTATTTTCGAACGTAGTAAAAACTCAGTTTAAAAATCTATAAAACGTCACTTTTATATTCCCGTAAATATATCTGAACTAAATCTAGCAAAAGGTTGTGTAACCCGGCCGTGGCATTGTAGTCGCCGGCTCGTAATAGTATCTCTATTTCTACTAACTGTCTTCAAAGTTACAAGTGGAAACCTGCTATAATAATAATATTTTTTTATTGACATAGAACAATGTTACATTTACACATTGAAGCCCTGACTCCTGAGCTAGGTTATAACCTGTGTTACAGGAATCAGTGTCTTCTTCCATATTTGTTACACTAAAATGTATGCCATATAAATATAAATAATCATCAAAATCTTAAAATCATCAAAGAGTATGTGTGTGAGTGTGTATGTGTGAGTGTGTAATAGTTTATGTTGTAAGTAAATGTGTGCGTGTGTGTGTTTGTGTCAAGGTTTTGTAATGGGTATGTATAGTACTTGTATTTAGTGGAACCTGGTTGTGAAAGGGTTTAAGTCAATAAGTTTTCGGTTTGTGTGTAATCCAATGTTTGCAGCCAAATATTTATTTTCGTTTTAGTTTCATTTTTAGAAAGTGGGTTAATTAGAAGGGCCTTATTAATCTTATTATAAACTAGCTTTTGCCCGCACCTTCGCTTGCGTGAAGTTTGAAATCCTCGTTAAGCCCATTTTAAAGTGACATTTTAAAATCCAAAACGTCCGTCTTTTATCACCCCCAGCGGTTTAGGCTGTGCGTTGCTAGATTAGTCAGCCAGTCGGTCAGTTTCTCCCGATGCTTCTTACTTCAAAAGTATCAGATTTCTCATACAAACTTTCAACACTTATTTCACCCCCTTAGAGATTGAATTTCCAAATATCTGTACATTTATTCCTAACCAGAAACCTTAATATTTAATTTCATCTTTCTTACTTCAAAAACGACGGACTTACATACAAACTTCAACCCCCCATTTCACCCTCTTAGAGGTGGATTCTCCAAAAACCCTCAAACACCTATACGTTTATTTCTTACCAATAGCCTAAATATTTAATTTCATGTTTCTCACTTCAAAAATACCAGATTTCTGATAAAAACTTTCAACACTTATTTCACCCCTTTAAGGGTTGAATTTCCAAAAATGCTCAAATAGGCGTACGTTTATTTCTAACCAAAAACCGTACTATTTAATTTCAAGCTTCTTACTTCAAAAATGACGGACTTACATACAAACTTAAAAACCCTATTTCACCCCCTTAGGGGTTGAATTTCGAGAAATCCCTTCTTAGTGGATGTTTACGTCACAAAATGAATCTACTGTCAAAATTTCAAGTTTCTAACCCCAGCCGTTTAGGCTGTGCATTGATACATCAGTCAGTCAGTCAGTCAGCTTCTCCTTTTATAAGTATAGAATATAGAAGATATACGTGGCTAGGAAGAGATGTTGTCGTCTAGCTGAAGCAGTCTTACATTTAACAGTTTTACAGACATCAGTGATGGTGCGTTTGCTTTTGTATTTGTCGTTTACAGGTGTTATTAGGTGTGTCTTCAATGTAAGATTGAGAAGGTATAGTTGCCTCACTGTAAGTACTTTACAATTCTGATACAAAGTTACTGTCGGGAACCGGTAAGGTTTGAATGTCATGCCTTTGAGGAGTGATCTTTGGGCTCTTTCGAGGTGGATCATAAAAGTTTTACAGGCACCTCCCCACACAGTGATACAATAACCCACTATCGACTGGGCTAGAGAAAAGTATACAGTACGTAGTAGATTAAAATCGCCCACATGGCGAAGTTACTTAAACGCCCAGATTAGTTTCCTAACTCGAGAGGTGGTCAGTCGACATGTGGACGCCAACTTAGACTTTCATCCAGAAGCACACCTAAGTACTTTATTTTTGCCTTTTGGGTAACTGAAAGACATGAGCATTGCAGACTATTGTCGGGATAGTTGCAAGAGTGTGGTTTTAGACTTATTGCCATAGGTTTCGTTTTGGCGAATGTAAACTGCAAGTATGAAGTCTTGGCTATGTTAAGGGTAAGTAAGTTGTCTTCCAGCCAGTAGCTGACTTTACATAGTCCCAGCTCAGCCCTGAGCTGCACCTCTTCCCAAGTCTCTCCATGAAATATGAGCGCGGTGTCATCGGCATAGCTAAATATAAGAGTAAGAGGTTGCTGGCATAGATCATTTACATATATCAGGAAGAGACTCGGAGAAAGGGTACTGCCTTGTGGGACTCCATATGTGACGTTGGTTTCATTACTAACCACTCCACCAATCTTCACTGTTTGTGTCCGATCACTCGAAAATCAGAGAATTGAGAAAATCAGTAAATATACTGAGAGCCTCTACCCGAATCCCTATGTGATCTAGCTTGTTCACAAGAGTGGAAATACAGACTGTGTCAAAAGCCTTAGCGAGGTCGAGAAAAACACCTATGTATTTCTGTTTAGCATCGACTTTCTCAGTGACGTAACCAACGAGTTGATTAACTGCATCTTCGGTGCTTTTCCCAGATCTAAAGCCAAATTGAGCATCTGATAGAGTTTTGTTATGTTCTAAAAATCTAACGAGTCTAACATTCAAAAGCTTTTCCAATATTTTTGACAGTGCCGGTATAACTAAGATAGGTCTATAGTTTTTGACATCATCTTGACTCCCACCCTTGTGAACTGGTGTGATAAGAGATTTTTTAAAGACTTGGGGGAAAAACTCCCTGCAAAACAGATCCAATGAGTTTTGTGATCGGGGGAATTAAAATTCCTTTACGTGCTTTAAGTAGCTTTGCCGAAATAGAGTCCCACCCCGTGGCGCAATCAGTTTTTAGGCTGTTAATTACAGATTCTATTTCAGCCTCATCAGGGGGGAGTAGAACAATAGAACTAAGCGCAGGTGGTGAGTCATACATATAAGATTACGGTTGGGACTTTCGGTTTTTAATGACAGTATCTGCAAGTTGCTTACCAACATTAGGAAAATACTTATTTATGTGCTCACTTACTTTCGGAGCATCTTTTGTAGCAGGTAATAATTTATCAACTGATGTTTTTTGCCCCGCTTGATTAGTGATTGATTTCACTTGCTATGAAACAAGAAAGTTTCAGTTGTAACGATCTTGGTTGAAAGTTTAACATTTTGAAGTATATTTGCAGACAATGTTAACAAACTCGATGATGAACAGATACCTTTTATAGAATGTTACTTTTCCAAATTTAGATTTTTGACCTGGCCTCTGGAGTGGTGCTCATAAGAGCCTATGCACACGACGCGCATTTACTTTAAACTCGAAGTTAGACGTTAATGCGCGTCGACTGCGCGTAGGAAAAACTAAATAATTAATAAAACAACACATGTTACTAATATTTCTATTTTCAATTTATTGTTTATTGGTTTTCGAAATAAGATTGTTTCCTTTTTATTATTAATAATAATAATTAATTAAGAATTAATAATTGCAAGAGAAACGTTTTCTAATGTCTACTTAAAATTATTACTGACTTAGTTACCAGAACTAATAGTAATAATAGTTACGTTCGGTCTATTATTAATTATTTTCATTTTTATTTACAAATTAAAATAATTCATCAATTTTTTTTGTACATAGCTTACGTCACATTTCGGTAAGGTTTGTTTTCTTTTGCATTTTAAACATTTATTTACAAATAAGTGGATAGTTTATTCGATAGGCATATGTTTTTTTAATACCATATTCAGAGTTTTTTTAATCCAATTTTACCTATGCTAAAGTAAAAAAAAACATAATTCTCAAACAATAAATGCATAGTTATTTCTAATATTTAACGCTGTAATATCACGTATCTTAGTTCATATTGGGGTAAGTGGTGACGTAAGGTATTGTACAATATTTCAAAATACCAGTAAGTACCTACTAAATTTCAAAATAAAAGGTACATCTTCTGTCATATTTTCTTAATAATTATACTTAAAATTTGGTAAAATTGTACATGGGAATAAAAAATTAAATATTAAAAATTATTTAACATCAATAAATTATAAAAATTAAGTCTTTGGAAAACAATACAATAAAGTTTAATATAAATAAAACTATCACTAGATCGTTTATAAAGAATAACGTGTGTTTTTCTTGTCTGTGGTAGATCCCATAAATTCCTAGCAGTTATTTTTATAATTACCGAGGTCTAGATTGCACGTTTCATTACTTAAGTCTTTTTATTAAATCTATATTTACAAAATATCTTTTAAAAATATTATTTATAATTCGCAAATTTTTATGTATTTTTTTTCGGGTTTTCTATTACTTAAGCCGTGGTGCATAACACCATTTTGGATTCATGCAGTAAAGAACCAAAACTAATTACAAATTAGTTTTTATTCAAATTCATTTCGTCAATAGTTTGGCCGCATTTAAATTTAGAATTTATTGACGTTTCAAATTAAGATTTTGGCATCGATTTATTTTTGTTACATCGCCTTTCCTAATTTATCTAGGTCATTACAAAATTTACAGAAAAACCAAATATTCTATAAGATGTGCATGAATCCAACCGCGTTGTACTAATTCCTTTCGTTTTTAGTAACTATGTGTATTTAAACTAACGCCTACTTGTTAATCGAAATGTGATCTATTTACAAATGAATTGTTAATACTATTTTGGCTAAATGTCACTAATAACCTCTTAGACTAGAAATTGTGCCATTTCGTGAAAATTTTAATAATTATTAAAAATGAATAAACCACCATAAAGTAAAACAAATTAATATAATATAGTACAAAATCCTACCGAATATTATCTACAAATTAGGCTTGAAACTATAATTTCTTACAATTATTTTGTACAGTATCAATATAATGAGAACAAAACGCCTAACAAATTTATCATTAAATATAATTTAAACATTAGACTGCGCACATATCGCAGACGGGTAACAAATGCGAGAACGATGTTCACTTCTAAATAATGAGCAAAGTCAGGAAAATGAATACGTAATTTTACATTTAAAAGGATGCCTCTGTCTCGCATGCACCCGTCCGTTCCGAACACGTCACATCATACCGTGTTACGACCAGACACCGGACATCCGGCTGTCTGGTACGACTCCTGCGACTCGCAGCAATGAAGTACTAATATTAAAACACAGAATATTGATTATTTGCAAGGCACATTCTCTTAAAAATCCTGAATTTCAATTTTTTATTCATGTACATATTCGATGCTCCGAAAACATTGAAAAGACGGCGCGCACGAACTGAACCATTGAAGCGACATCTACTCACTGTAATGATATGTATATAATCGATTATTATATACCCTGTGTCTCGAAAAATATATAAGAATCCCTAGAACGTGTATAGACAAACTCAAGAACGGTATAATATCTACACTAAAGACTAAGTTGCTTGACTCGAAGGGAGTTTAAGAATGAGATCGGAATGAGATCCTTATTGCTGTGTGAGGGGTTTAGTTGGGGCGTGCCGGGGCGTGGCGCGCCGGAGCGGCGGTGCTCAGTAGCCGTACCCGGGGCCGGGGTACAGCAGAGCCGCGCCGCCGCCCGCCGGTCAGTGCTGCGCCGCAAATTTCATACGCTTCTGTTTCTGCCGCTGATTGCAAAACCACACTCTCACCACGTTCTTCTTCAGGTCCAGCTTCTCTGCGATTGCCGTTATCTTCTCCCCAGATGGCCGCGGCTGCACCGCGAAGTATGCCTCCAGACTTCTCTTCTCCGGCGCCGCGATGGAAGTTCTCTTGCGTTTTTTTTCACCAGCTGGAAGCACACTCGGCGCGTCAGGATCTCGTCTTTTGTTCTTTGCCTGTGCTTCTGCTTCCTCGAGCCACGCCTGCAGAATCGGCTTCAACGCTATCATGTTGTTGTGACTTAGTGTGAGGCTCTCAAAGCGGCAGATGGTGCTCTGTGAGAGGGCACCTACTCCTGGAAGTTTTAGGTTCGCAAGTGCTTTACCAACATCTGCTTGAGTAACGCCTAGTTTAATTCTTCGCTGTTTGAATCTTTCAGCAAAAGCTTCGAGTTCACGGGGATCTGTGTCGGTGTCGGGGTGGAGTGCTGTTCCCGGGTGTCCAAGGTGGGCTGGCGGGGCGTGGGTGAGTCCCCCGGCGTGGTGGTGGTGGTGGTTCATGACGTGGTTCATGGCTCCGTAGCCATGCAGTTGATGGTGTGGGGGCGCCGCTTCACCCATTGGTGCTAAAGTGGTCATCGATGACGAAGTCAGTGGATCTAGCATGTCCAGCCCTTCCATGCCATGATGGCCCATCTGTGGACAGAAACACTCGTTAGTTCCCTGTCAATATTTCAGTGATTAAGAGGATTATGAGGGGCGTCGTCGCCATTATACTCGTCCGCTGTATTAACTTCTGCATTCATGTTAAATCGTACGTTTTATTGTAAATAAAAGGAGGGTGCTCGTCGCAACAATGGTGCTCGGGACGATATGGAAACATAAACAATCATTGTGCAGATTTGCACTCATTCTTTATGAGAGCAAACACTTGTTTTTATATAGATGGGGGCGAGTGTTGTGACGTTGATTGGGAGTGAGTGTTCAGCCAATATGCTTAAGTTGTTGACCGGCATTGTTGCCAAAATGAATGTTTGTCGGGTAGTCGTCACATATGCGCTCGCTATAAATATTTCGCTGCATCCCCTGTTGGGTTGGTTGCTTTGATTTTTTTATGATGAAACTTCTTTTGTTAGTCGTCTAATCAAATGTTATTGTATAGTATTGAAAAATAAACGCTTAGGATTTATGGATAATAATAGAATGAGTATGTTGATATAAGTAAACGTGTTATACAGCGTACTATCATGAAAGATTAAAGCTATTCGGCGCAAGAGGTACAAAGTAACAATAATATTTTGAATAGAAAATGATATTTTCTCTTATGTTTTGTCAATTCCTAATAATTGTCGTATTCTACCATTAACAGTATTTTCAAATATTTTAACAGAACTTCTAAATGATTTTTATTGATTAATTATAAATGATTTTTATTTCTGTAAATAAATCTGTTAAAGACACTTTTAGAAATCAATGTAATGTTTTTTTAAGACTAGATGGCGGGGCGTTTCATATCTGACTAGCTCTTAAGAAAATCCGACACAAACAATTTTTAAATAAGTCGGTTAAATAGTAAAATGACTGAAGTGTAATTTTTATCAAATTACTATTCCTAAATATGTGTCCACCATCAATAATATCACCTCAACTCCTCGAAGAAAGTCGCAATGGAACTAGAATAAAAGTACAAAGTGCACTATCTATTACGCGCAGTCGCGGGTTCGTGTCTGGCGGGTCCCCAGGGCGCAGTATGTCACAATTACGGGTCCGCACGTTACTGCAATGTGGCTGCACGATATATTTTTTTGTTTTACGGTCTTTGCTTTTTACCTTGAGTTCGGTAAAGTACCTACCTACGTTCAGTTGCGGGTTGATTTTTAACATAAAAACATAACATCACGCCTAGTATTCCCCGAAGGTTTCGGCAGAGGTGTTTTAGTAAGACCCTCGTTTCGCCCATGTAATAGGGGGCGAGCCTATTGCCATAAACCGGGCACAAATCCAAACTCCGAGCTGCTACTGAGGAATTTCACAGGAAAAACCCAATAACACTTTGCCCGATCTGGGGATCGAACCCAGGACCTCACGATCAGCTGTCGCGCTTGCCACCACTAGACCAACGAGGCATTTATCAAAGAAAACCCTTATAAAGGTTAAGGTACCGATACCGAAATATACTGTTTCGCATATTCAGACCCTAGTTTTCGGTACCGAAATATAATATTTAATTATCGTAATATTCAGGTAACCAGAATTTAGGGGTATGACGTCATACCGTATTGTAAAGGTACCTATCTTAATTTGTGAGTTATTCGGTCCCTGATTGTCTCCGCGAGTGACGATTCTTAATTACCGGCGCATCTTGGGTAGTTAGCATCGCTATCAACCTAGCTGACCTTCTTATTATTGAACTTGGCTCCGATTTTCACATTTCTGTTTTATCGGATCAGTTAAACAAATGGCAGCTGCGTCGCATCTACAGGCAGGATACGATAAAAATAACGGATACTGTAATTGTTAGTGGATTCGGAATACTGTCGTGTATGTGAACTCGCTCATACAACTACAGGCGCCATCACCAAAATAAAAAGGGATCCGCTAAAACGGATCCTGTAAACAGTTTCTGTGTGAACTAGCTGTAACGCGCTAAACTCGTGTGTTATTGTTTCGCTCGAATTTGACACAATATAATGGAATCAAAGATATTTTTTTAAATCATACTCGTGATGTGTCTATAGTGTAATGAACTGTGAAACTAATGGCCGATTCATTGTGGTTGAAAAGTAAGTCGTTGCTTTTATTTCTCTAATGTTCTGCCTAGCTTTTTCCTATCTGTGTTGGGGTCAGGTTCCAGTCTAACCAGACGCGGCTGAAAACCAGTGTTTTACACGGAGCGACTGCCATCAGACCTCCGCAATCCAGTAACTGGGTAATGCCGATATCCTAAGGTTACACTGGTTGTCAGACTTTCGGGCATCTGACTTCCCGTAACGATTGTCATAGGTATTCGAATGACACCCGAGACCGACTTTTTAACGTGCTCTCTGACGCATGGACGGGTCTCGATGTGTAACAAACTGTCACCCATCCACAGATTGACTGCGGCAAGTGCAGCTTAACTTTGCAAATCATATGATCCGCGCGGTTGGTAATCAGCCACACATCCTTCAATAATATTAATTCTTTCTTAAAATTCATAATTTGAGAATGTTAATTAAGCTCCTTACCACATTAGATTCACAGGTGCAATACAACTATAATTCGATCTTCGAACGAGGGCTCCCCTCGGTTTTGATATACCGCGTGGGGACACACGTATGTAATTGTATAGTGATGGGACATGCACGGTTTTTTATGTATCGATAAAATTATTAATTATTTTATCGATATCAGTGAAATTGATAACTTATTGCAATAGAATAGATAAAGTTGCTTGAATGTATCGTTTTGAAGCCATAATGGATATAAGGAGAAAATAATCTTTCATTATACAGTCTTCTTGTGATGTTTGCTTATACAGTAGCTTTTGACTTTTGCACAGAGATGTTGTGTGTGAAGAAAATCTCTATACACCCTATTCAAGGCATTAACGTGAAAATATTGTTTAACGTTGCAGATAATTTGATCTGAGCGTTAGCCCTTTAACTCAACACCCCTTAATCTTTGCCTTTTCTTCTTTCATGGTTACTTAACTACTGAAAACCTTGACCACATATCCCATACACTTTCTTTAGACAAATAAAAATACCTCGAAAGAACTCGAGGGGTTAACTTACTTTTTCCGACTTATTGAAGTGTAACAGTCAGTTCCATTTCAACAAATCCCATCAGAAACTTATTGTTTTTCAAGTAGGTCAGGTTGTGATGACTCCAAAAAGGTCAGCGCAATATTCGTGACTGGCGCGCATGTATCAAAAAGTCCATGAATGGGGAAAAGGCTATGGGGCGTGTAACAATTGCGGCACGTGGCAATTTTACCTTGTGTTGTAATCGGAATTGTTTCTGAATGTTGGATCGTAACTTTTATTTTTGCATTATGCCTCTACCTGGTTCAAACTATGCTAATAAAAAACCGTCTGACGCGATAATAACCACGAAGAACAAATTAATTTGATCGTTGTCTCAATCTAGAGCACATAGTAACGTACGTATGTGAAGCGATAAAATACACAGTTGAATTTGTTTGCAGTATAGATAGGTGTGTAGATCTAATTAGCACACGTGTACACCCTGGTATACTTGTCACAGTTAAACGATGAATCTAACATATTTATTTTCTGATACCATGCTTTTTAAGTGGTTGATTCTAAATGCTGGAAAATTGGATAATCAACATCTGTGGTCTAGGCTGATACTTGGAAAAGTTAGATTTTGCGCGTTTCCCCTTCACACCTCAAGACCTTCTTCCTGCCCTTATCCCACACTAGGTGGGGTCAGCACAACATGTATTTCATAAATCCATGTTGTTAGAGGTTTTGGCTTATTGTTTTATGACCGGCCGCCTGCCTGACATCAACCCACCTTGGGAATACCCGTCGCGCGTTCGCACGAGTGACCCAATGTGCTTACTGATATTATGCACTGGGTCTCAAAATGATATGCTTGTCAAGCTTATTGCCGTCAACTAAGTAGACTGTGTTCTTCTTGGTAGGATATACTTGAAGTATACTTCACACCTCAAGACCACTGTTTATTAATTCTAAGACACTCCAAAGTGACAGAAGCTTATATAGGTATAGCCACATAAATAGCCAATACTGCTTTTGCTAAATTAAATTAATTGATAACATCCTCTCGGTCGATGTACCTAATATATATTTGTTTAAAATTTACCGACATGCAATACGCGGTATGGGGTCATGCCAATTACGGTTCTATAGAAAGTCGGCCTACTAAAGTAAGTTAGGTCGTTACTCCCAGTACGACCTAGATCTCCTTCCATAATTATCGTTAACATCGATTAGCTTCTTTTATATTATTATCGGAGAAACCAACGTTTGGAAACGTCGTGTAAGTAGCATGAATTGTTTTTTACTACTTAGAGACCCATTTTCTGTAGGTAGCACAGAGCAATTCATATCTATGCCATTTTAATAATTCTTCAAGGAAGGTTTTATGTAGTGTTGCCCACAATGCTATTTTGAACTACGAGCACCTTCATATTTGTAAGCAAAATGTTTTGCAATTACTAACATCAGGGGCACGGCAGTACCCCCGACAACCTCGAGCACGCACGGCCCTATAGTCTTTTATCGAACTAACTCAAGGCACTTTTAAACCCCCTATACCTATGTAACAGATGAGAGCGAAATCCTAAAAAATATGTTACAGAGCGTATCTAATAAATCCATTTTTTGTTTAACGATAAAATTTACACGTCCGTCGACAAATTATAATCTAATTATTTTGTATGTCGACTAATAATAATTAAATTATTTTTATTTATCGACGTTTCCCCCTCACTCTGATCCGATTGCAAGTGGATATTAAATAAATTATATTCCTTTAATAGTGATTTGTGTCGGTACATTATGATTTGGACAAGTGGCCAAATTTGTCCGAGGGAGTGGCCATGGAACGGGCGGAAGGATGAAGCGGTCGCGATAGCAATTTGTGACAATGGTGCTGGGGATAATAAAAAAATTGTTTTGTAAGATTTTTTTACTAAGGTGAATTTAGTGGATAGGTACTGTTGATTGTGTAATGTAAGTAATAATGGTTGAAGGTGGTAGAGGGAAAGAGTACATTGAAGAACTTGGGGTAGGCCTTCCCCCACCAGTGGGACAGTATAGGCTGATATAAAAAAGTATTTCAAGATAAATTCATTCCATCTTAGATTCTTACCTACTAATCTTTAACTATATTAACAAACTTCATAGCCACATTGAACCGCTCCACTCCCCCATCGATTCAGACAACGCCATACAATTTGATGGCTTTTACACACCAGCTCTTATCCCAACGAAATAAAGATTAATTTCCTTTGACATCGCCTGTCAAACATCAGTCTGTAACCTTTATTGCTATGACTATATGATTCAATTTCGCGCAACAATGTTTCAAATACAGTACGATTACTATTGAATTGTGTTTTGACTGCTCCGTCGTGGTTGGGTTTACGTGTTGTCGTAGCGTATATGATTTCCGGGAATGGGTAGGCAGAAGTCTAAATGGACCTGTTTGAAATGCATCGGTAGTGGTATGTTGTTGCGGAATAAATGAAAAATGAATGATTTGAAGGAATTAGGATGAGGGCTTTGTCTAGCAGTGGACTACCAGTGCTAGGCCGAGTTGATTCGTTGGTGGGATATATCGGGTGTAAAAATAACCGTAACGAAGCCGAAAACCATGTATTCTTCCCACCATTAAGAACATTTTTTGGTATTGGGCCATACCTGAGACCCGACTAGTTATGGAGATATTGAAGGTCAAAGTCACCATATTTTTGTGAGTTTTTCACGAAAACTAAGTTTAAATGTTATTACTAAACATTCTTCTATACTTCTATACAATTATAAATTATCAACATTTTTGAAATGTAGGCATAGTCTGCTGCGCGCGCGCTTCCATTGCGCGCTACAATTAAAAGCTTAATACCAAAAAATAAAAGTCGTTTCTCAGCCATAATTTTGCTGTATGTTTCTTAGTTTTATGTACAACTTCGGCTTCGTTAAGGCTATTTTACACTCTGTATAGGTAATATCCATTATTGCCAAAAAAAAATCGAACTTTATCCTGATTATAATTATGTGTTTTTATGTGTCTTCCCGGCAATTCGCTGTCTGCTAGGCACGCTCGCAGATTATTATTGGCAAAATGGGGTATCATCAAACCAGAGCATGCGGCCTGTTAGTGTGGCGCTCCCGAGCAGACAATGGCCCATCTGATCCAACGTCCTCTGTGTCCTTAATCAGGCCACTGATAGCGTCTATGGCGTGACCACCTACTAGGTCAAACTAGTTCGACTATCGTACTATAGATGCGATAAGAAGGTCTCAGATGACAATGTGGAGGTATATTTCGACGCCTAACGACCGATCCCTTTAATTTACGGACCGTTATTGGTTAAAACTAAGACTCTTATATAACATAAACATAACATCACGCCTTATATTCCCCGAAGGGTTAAGCAGACGTGAATTAGTAACACCCTCGTTTCGCCAGTTATGTTTAAGTCCCATGTAGGTAATAAGGGGCGACCTATTGCCATTAACCGGGCACAAATCCAGACTCCGGGCGGCTACTGAGAAATTCCTAATGGATAAACCTTTACCAATAATGAAGCAGAGACCTCATACCATTGCATAGTAGACCCTCCCATATGGAAGTAGCTATCTATCACTGTTAAAATTAGCTGACGAGTCTATTTATATGCCGAGTTTGGCAATAAAAAATGTTACCATTGGTAACCAAAACGATTTGTATTTTTTGCATAATAGTTAGTTATTAGGTAGTTTAGATTAATATTGTAACCAGAAAAAAATAATTGTAATTAGAATAATAATTTATATTTATGATTTATTTACGGTTTAATGACGTGCATTTTTCATGATTTAGGGCTGCGGTTGGGTCTGAAAATAGTGGGGTAAGCCGAAGAAAGACAGTGAGTAAACCGTTAATAATTATAAAATTAAGAGGAAACGCGGGCTGCAATATAAATATATTAATAATTTGAATAGGTTTTTGCGACCTATTTCCGTCCCACCCCTCGCGCAAACCTTCCCATTGAGCGCGAAAGAGACACCTGCATCTCGGACTGATTTCTCCTGTGCAATATTAGCGAAATCGTACATTCGTATTTCCCCGTTTTCTTCTTCAAATCTGGACCGATTTTAATATTTTTTTCTGTAGGTAATAATTTAATAAAGACTTTAGTTAGTATGTCTGTATGTTTTTCTTTATATTCGTCAAATTTGTTTGCCAGACGTTTGAAAACGGTGGTAAAACTGGTAAACTTTTGTTTGTATTAATTTACTGACAAAAATAAAGCATAGGGACATAGTGGTGGTGGATAATTATATATCATATGATAAAAGATATTTGCTCTAGCGACATTATCCAAGGAGGAAACTGAGGAATGGACTAAAAGCGGTCCACATTTCCTCTTAAATATGAATGTTTCACGAAAGTTATTTAATATAATACACCTATCTATGTATATTTATTGGTACCTACAATTATAATAAAATCGTAGGTAATGAAAAAAAAAACTGTACATTAAATATTTTTGGAAAAAAGTAAGTGCAACGCATCCTAGGAACGATACTGATGCCCAAAATGACGTTTCTAGATTTTTCTAGATTTTTAAACGTTTATCGGTTTGTCCGTTTGTATGTTTGATCTTCACGCCAGTACTACTGAACAGATCCAGTTGAAATTTGGTAGCTACATCCGTTACAGAGCGGGTCAGGTTATAGGATGCAAATTATCACGCTATTGAGTGTGGGTGATGAGCAGTAACCCTGTTTTTAGCAAAGCCGCGGATATAGCTAGTTGTAAATTTACCTATTATAATGAAACATACTCTGAGCCAATAATTTATGAGATTGATGTTACAAACAGTTCTGGTACAGTAGGCGAATGAAAAGGTAATACAACTTAAGGTATATTTTGCTTGCACAGTACAAGAAACAAACTATTTTACCGACTACGTATTGCCAATATTATAGAAATGAAAAAAACAAGTATTTCTTGACAGGATTTAAAACATTATAATGGTGACATGACTACAGATACTAGTAATGTCAATTTATTTAATCATCGATTTGATTGATGTCATGGTTTTTAAAAAAAACTCTCTAAATCATATCAAAGACATTACATGGCTCTACTACGTCATATGGAGGCAAAAGGCAATTTTGATCTTTGCTACCAAATAATTAAAGATAATTTTCCATGCATTGGTCTGTTCCGTTCAACAGTTTGAAAGGTAACATGTGCCCGCGACGTGAGAAAGGAATGAATTTGAAAACTGACGTGCCTTTTTATTCCCCTACCGTACATAGACCTATGCGCCGCCTATAAACTCACAATGAATGCTAAGTTTTATTGACATAAAACTTACAGGCAATTTTCCAATAAATGATAGTTTACAATCTTAAGCTATCATTATCCTGTCTCAAGTAAACAGTTTAAAGAAAACTCTTTCCGTCTGTCTGTTCTGTGCGAAAAAGAAGGCAATACATTGCCGTAGTTCTTTCTCTGTTGCACAAATATATGCAGGATTAGTATGCAGTAGGTGGAGTTGGTCTGTTAAACGCCTTCTGCCATAACATAATGTACCCATGCAATTTTGAACTTGTTTATCTGTCTATACAAACGATGTTATTATAGGTTATAATATGTATGTAGGTACACACTGGTTTTTTAATAGGAGAGGCTCGTGGCTTATTGACGACCGCGCGGATCATTTTCTAGGTTAAGCAGCGCTTGCCGCGGTCAGTCCGTGGATGGGTGACCTTTCGTTAAATGCACATCCAGACCTCTCCTTGCCTCGGAGAGCACGGTAAACTGTCGTTCCAGGGTGTCATACGAATACCTATGACAGTCGTTACGGGTAGTCAGAAGCTCGAAAGTCTACAACTGGTCTAACTTTAGAATGTCGGCATTACCCAGTAACTGGGTTGCGGAGGTCTGATGGCAGTCGCTCAGTGTATGATACTGGTATTCAGCCGCATCTGCTTAAACTGGAAGCTAACCCCAACATAATTGGGAAAAGGCTAGGCAGAACTCTTTTGAAACTTCTAGACTCGGAATAATAAGCCATAAGTTTCAAAGGATAATATAACAATAAAACGAATTAGAATATTGTTATCGGTAGCTGGTAACACTGGACAATGTTGACATAGTAACCGTCAAGATTAATCAACGTACCCAAAGTTATAAAATCAGTGGTCATTCGACGGAGCTGAGGATTCCATGTCGAACAGCCGAAGAAGTCTGACCTTTTATGTCTGGTTTGCTTGTCCTCATTTTCTGGTCTAGTGTTAATTTTATTATATTGTGAACTAGCTGCTGTAACTAATCACTAACCTAATTAAAAGTACTCTCAGTGGTGGAGAGTCTATATGTTGGTTTAATTTACTTTATTTACCATGCTCCCAATCCTGACATACTGATATTAGCTATAACTGTCATGATAGATTCACCCCTATAAGATTATGTTGTATGTCTTTTATAATATCGTAGTTCATTGCTGAAAGAATATTATTACTTTACATGTTACCCGCGGCTTTGTCTACAGAAACACAAGGTTCCTGTTCATCACCCTCACTCAATAGTGTGATAAATATTACCCTAAAACCTGACACGGTTCTTAATATTAGTAGCTGCGAAATGTCTACTGGATCGGACCAGTAGCACTGGCGTGAAGCTCAAACATACAAACAGACAAAAAATCTAACGACATTTTGGCATCAGTATTGTTCGTAGGATGCGTTACACTTATCATCCTCTTCCTGCCCTTATCCCAATTTATTTGGGGTCAGCGCAGTGTGTCTTCTTCTTCCATACATCTCTATTAGCCGTCGTCTCAGTAGTCACCCCCTTTCTAGACATATCATCTTTCACAAAATCTATCCATCGTTTCTTTGGTCTTCCTCTACTTTTACAACCATCCACATTCATGCTCAAAACTTTCCTCACATGTTGCTCGTTCCTCCGCATCACATGCCCACACCATGACAACCGGTTTCCATACGACTTCTCAGTCACCGGCGCCACTTTCAGGCTTCCTCTTACATACTCATTCGTAATTACGAATGAGTAGACGCGAATGGATAGAATTCTATCCATTCGCGTAATACCACACATCCCTCTTAGCATTCCCATCTCAGCTGCATGCCTTTCATTTATCCCTTTTGTGGCCTAACATACCGATCCATACAAGACAGCATACAAGGATGCATTGCACTTAGTTTTTTCCAATAACATTGTACAGTCTTGGCATCGTTTCGACTTTATTATATGGGTAGGTTGAGTCCTTCACAAAAAAAAGAAACAATAACTCCAAGCGCCTACTCCTACCGTAGCTACCCCTAAACAGTAAACCCTTCACATTACACGGTCGATTTTTTAAACAAAAGTACAAAAAAACTGTCATGGAAGTCCCTTGTGACCGCAGCGACAATTGCGCACTAAAAATGTTGTAGTCTCCCTAGTGTGTGTGTTTACCCTTTGTACAAGTTTTTGTTTAAGTTCCAACGTTTGTTGCACGAATAGGGTTATCTTCACGCTCGTATCTTAGAGGGTCTACAGTAATACAGTCCCCTCGTGACGGGTAGTATTAGGCGAAAGTGAATTGTTTAAATGTACGTACCTAGATGTTTTATTTCGTTTAAAAGCCCTGGAAACTATAATTATAATGCAAATATAATTATAACATAATATCACGCCAGTATTCCCCGATGGGTAGGGCAGAGGTGTACAGTAACACCCTCATTTTGCCGTTATTTTAAAGTCCCATGTAATAGGGGGCGAGCCTATTGCCATCAACCGGGCACGAATCCAAACTCCGGGCTGCTACTGAGGAATTCAACACGGAAAAACACAATAACACTTTGCCCGACCTAGGGACCGAACCCAGGACCTCATGATCAGAAGTCGCGCTTGCCACCACTAGACCAACGAGGGAGTTTAAAATACGCTAATATTACAGCGAGAAAGATCAATTACATTTAATAAAATGATTCTCACAACAGTCATCCATTTGATAATGCTTTGAATGTTGCGCTGACACCGCAACTGCGAATTTTCCACAATAACTCCACCAAAACATTCAGAAATTATAGTTTACTTTAGCCAAAACCTGACAGTAAGTAGATAGTTTTATTAAATATGCGTTCCCTTCTTCTGCTTTTCGTGTGGTTAGTGACTAACGGTCAGTGTTTATGCCGCCCATGGGCCTCTAACTTGGCTTCACATGCCGTCTAGAAAGATCTCTCAGGCAGGTTTCCTTACTATGTTTTCCTTCACCGTTTTTAATCAAGTGATAATTATACATACGCACATGAATCCGAAAGTCGCGTGCCTTGGGTAGGTACGGACTCGAGACCTATGACTTGGCAGTCCGACGGTCACATCACTAGGCTATCACTGTTTTATTCGTTTCCTTACATTGTCATAAAGATAAAAAAATCTAACTTACGATTTCATGATCCACTGCGACACAAACACAGACAGTGATAGTACCTTCTGTACATCGGAATAAAAACCATGTTGCAGGGACAAGTGGACAAGCCATCGTGTATCGACAAACTGAAGGAAATACTTGTTCACGGTCATTAAACTATTTTTAAGACTACATGTTACACCCTTTCTTTGAGTCGATATTCAAGGCAAACATGAATTTATTTCCACTTGACCTGAATATGCTGAATGCATTTTACCTACGTACAATTTTCTACCATAAATACTTATAAGAGCCCGTTCACACAGCGAATACGTCGGTGTTGGATGTGTTGTTCACATCTGTGTCGACGGATCAGTTAAAAAAATGCAGTTACGTCGCATCTGGCAGGCAGGATACGATAAAAATAAAGGATCCAGTATTTTTTACGGGATTCGGAATACCGTCGTGTATGTGAACTCGCTCATACAACTACAGGCGCCATCACCAAAATAAAAACGGATCCGCTATAACGGGTCCTGTAAACAGTTTCTGTGTGAACTAGCTGTACGGTAAAATTTATTTTTATGTACCGTTCACACCTGAAGATCCTCATCGGAGGGGATGATAGCGCAATTTACAATGCAATAAATAATATCCAATTTTCGCAAAAAGTACCTATCTCCTAATTATTAAAGGTCATATTGGCATATGCTTTGCGGCTCGTTCTAATTATCAACCGCGCGGATCATACAATTTGCGAGGTTAAGCTGCGCTTGCCGAGGTCAGTCCGTGGATGGGTGACCGTTCGTTACACATCGAGACCCCTCCGAGCCTCGGACAGCACGTTAAACAGTCAGTCCCGGTTTTCATACGATTACCTATGACAGTCGTTGCGGGTAGTCAAAATCCCGAAAGTCTGACAACCGTTCTAACCTTAGAATACCGGCATTGCCCAGTGACTGGGTTGCGGAGTTCTGATGGCAGTTGTTCCGTATAAAATACTGGTATTCAACCGCATCTGGTTAGACTGGAAGCTGACCCCAACAGAGTTAGGAAAAGGGTAGGCAGAATAATTAGCATATTATGTTTAAGCGGCGGCGGAGACGGCTGAGCGTAGCCGATCAGCTATCGCCGCATGCGAGCGCATACGCACGCGTCCTCACGCTCTCAGCGACCTGCGGCCGGCTGCTACCACGTCCTACATTTCGATTCTCTTTATTGCATTGTAAATTGCGCTTCCAACCCACGCGCTTCATCAGGTGTGAGTCACCCTTATTGTATATTAACTGTTGCCCGTGGTTTCACTCGTATCCTATAGGAACTTCTTCACGTACTCAGTTAAAAAGTATCATATGTCCTAATCCAGGTCATGGTCTACCTATGTGCCAAATATTATCCAAATCTCTTCAGCCGTTAAGTTGTGATTGATTAACATACATTAAAATTCACAAACTCGCAAACATCCAACCTTACACGTTTATAGTAATTTTATATACCTACGATAGGAAGGATACCAATACTATGTATATCGGGTATAAAAATACCCTTAACGAAGCCGAGATCCACGTATTCTTCCCATCATTACAAAGATTTTTTGATATTGGGCCATACCTGGGAACCGACTGGTTATGGAGATATTGAAGGTCAAAGTCACCATATTTTTGTACGTTTTTTACGAAAACTAAGTTTAAATGTTATTACTAAACATTCTTCTATACAAACACTATAAAAAAAAATGTAGTCACAGTCTGCAGCGCACGCGCTTCTTTTACGCGCTACAATTAAAAGCTGTTTTTTAATACAAAAAAATAAAAGTCGTTTACCAGCAATTTTTATTTGATACTTATCACCTGTATGACTGTGTACGTTATCTTAGGAATAAGTGACCTGGATTAGAAAACCGGATACTTTTTATCCGAATATAAGAAGCCCCTAAGATACGAGCGAAAGCGCGTGCAACAGCTAGTAAGTAATAAAACCAACCCCGATTTTAAACCAATTCCATAAAATACTTCATCAGAACTAGTTGGTACCACTTTACAACGTCCCAACTACCCCAAACAACTACATTTACAGATTAGAGACATGTAAGGAACCCCAAACTGCAGCCGTTTGGGTTCCGTGGGCAATAAAGAACGCATTACGTGGGATTCAACCCTCCTTGGAAGGGGAGGAAGAAAAATTGCAAATACATTCCTTCTGCAAGTTTATCATGTTAACTCTATTATTTTATTATTTACTAGCGAACCGCCCCGGCTTCGCACGGGTGCAATGTAGATACTAATGTGGGGCATATAAACCTTACTCTTGAATCACTCTATCTATTGCTGAAAACTGCATTAAAATCCGTTGCGTAGTTTAAGAGATCTAAGCGTACAGATGGCGGGAGTGACTGTTTTATACTACGTAAAGAAGATACATTTTCTTCCAATAAGTGTAAAATTGTAGTTTAATCTGAGATATCTCACAATAAGATAAAATTAAAGTCAAGGCCATTTCAATAATGGCGAAATGCTCAAACGTTCCTCAATTTGGCATGCCATTAATTTCGTGCCGTCACTGTCATTTCGCCTTAGAGTGAAAGAGACAGCACAAGGCATAACGGCATCTTAAAATTAAGTAGCGTTTGAGTACTTGTTTATAAGACCATTTATAGGCAGATATTGTAAGGAACTGTCTTAATTGACTGCTGAGCTTAGGGTCCTGGGTTCGATCCTCAGGTCGGGCAAAGTGATATTGGGTTTTTCTATTAGGGATTTCTCAGTACCAGCCCGGAGTCAGGATTTGTGCCCGGTTAATGGTAATTGGCTCGCCGCCTATTACATGGGACTTAAACATAACTGGCGTAACGAGGGTGTTACTAAAACACCTCTGACTAGCCCTTTGGGGAATACAAGGCGTGATGTTATGTTATTGTAAGGAAAAAGTTACTGCGGCGTTCTAAAGTGAATACCCATAGACAAGAATGTATGTTATGTTCACATAACTCGACAAAATGTATGGAACAGCTGATTTTTTCGCGATTTCAGGGTCAATCCCACAGTAAAAGTTGTGCATAATAATGAGTACAATGACCCCTTTTCGGTTTAATGGTATACAAAAAATAAGGTTGCATAAGAAAACATCAAATATTTCTATGAAACGAACAAGCTAGATACTTTTTTACTTCACAAACCGATAGAACCCTATTGAAAACTTCGTACAAAAATAATTTTGTAAAAATAAACTTTTCTAAACAAATGTTAACAAAAACTTTAATGTTAAGCAACAACCCGTCCGTCTGTCACGGCGAAACTCAAAAACTATTTTTCAGTGAGCAGAAATAGCAATAAATAATTTATGAGGTCAACATCTTCTCTATATTTTTATTTAACCTTTTACAAAAGTTTTCTTTCACTGGAATTGTTAAATGTTTTAGTTTAATTTTCTTTGTTGTATAACAAATCTTATTTTCAGCACTAAACATACTTAATATAAATTAAATAGGCATATATATAATTGTACTAGCGGACCCGGCAGACGTCGTCCTGCCCGGAAAAACAGCGCCACCTACCGGGGCCATTTGTGTTTTGAAACCACCCAGGAACCCATTGAAATATACACACAAAATTTCATCCAAATCGGTCTAGCCGTTTAGGAGTTAGGTGACAAACACACGTACAGAAGAATTATATATATTAAGAGGAAACGCGGGCTGCAAAATATTAATAATTTAAATAGGTTTTTGCGATCTATTTCCATCTCACCCCTCCCGCAAACCTTCCCAATTGAGCGCGAAAAAGACACCTGCATCTCGGACTGATTTCTCCTGTGCAATATTAGTTTTCATCTACAACTAATACAACTTACTATTCATACCTAGACATATAGGTAATATAACTACCAATAACATTACATGTTAGATCTTGAACCACATTTAATGTTACAAGGGTTAAAATAAGACTCTCACACAATAACCCTACTCCTACTGACGTCATTTCGACCCTAAACTCAATACAAGCTACAACATACGTCGTTCCAGCGTATAGTGCATAATATTAGTTTATTTTTATAGCACCAGGCACATATTTCTTGCGTCCTCCAGCCCCTTTAGTCCCAAAGGAGAGACCATACGGACCCAAAGATTTCCTACACACGCATACAGAAATGCATTTGTTATTATTATTTATGTTGCTGTGTTATTTTTTTTCTTGGGGAGGCGATCTTCGGTGTTGGCAATGGATTGTTATTATGATAGTTGAAGTATTGTTTTATGTAGGAATCTATATAAATAAAAATGAATCGCCAAATGTGTTGCTAAGCGCAAAACTTGAGAACGGCTCGACCAATTCGGCATTTTTTTTTTTAATATATTCCTTAATGCATAACGAAGGTTCTTACGGAGAGAAAAAAACATAAAAATTGCGTGGAAAATAGTAAAAAGAACACTTTTCTTTTCCCACTACAGGCTAATAACTTTTGACAGAACGAAGTCTGTCCGGGCAGCTAGTACTATTTATTATAATAATATACTTAGTTCACTTATTTGCTTATTTTTCTTTCATCCATGCTATCTACGGGCTCAATTTCTAATTAACAATCGAATGACGAATGACAATTACACAGTACTTAATTTTATTTTAATACTCTACTAAGTCTAAATAGATTTTTGTTTGATTCTATTCTACTTAACTATTTATTACCATTTGTGTTCTTGATGTTTTGCATGCCGCTATATTAATTATGGTTAAAATACTTGTATCTTACATTTTTTTGTAACACCATTTGTCACAGTATTTTGCAAATAAAGATTCTGATTCTGAATGACTAACTTAATAACTAACTTTTCCATAAATTTTGCAGGAACTCGCCACACACGTGTAGCAAGTGGCGGCTACGCTTGACTGTGGCATATAACCCGTGTGTGGGTGGCCTTAGAAGATGCGTATGACCATTGACCAACTGTCAGTGGACTACAATTCTACAAGGTTAGTCGAAAAGGGGGTACTAAGCCGCGGGCCACTTAAAGTACTATCACTGACGACTATTTTAAAGCAAGTGTTAAAATTTCAAAATTCGATAATTTTATTTGCATGCAAAAAGATTTTTATTTTAGTTTTTTCAAAAAAAACATACCTACTTTAGTTATGAATTCAGAAAATTAAGTTTCTAATCCGTGACCCCAAATATTATAGTAAACACAGCTGATCATAGCTATGGGCAGATAGATTTTAGCATATTTTTTACGAAATCTTTGAAAAGCTATTTCTCTTAAACTATCGAAAGTTGTCGAAAAGGAAAGTTGTAGAACAAAAGTTATCCCTTAGTGGGTACTTTAACACCCTCTTGGTTTAGTACCCCTTTCCGACTAACCTTGTATAGTAAGTCTGTTCAAAGACTGTTCCAATTTCAAATTAAAAGCTACTTATATCTAGCCATTCATGATAAAAATATGCCGCATATTGCCAAACTTACCATGAAGGTTACATATAGCAAGGGTGGTTTACTAAGGGAAAGTACGCGAAGAGCGGTCGAATTTGCGAAGAGTTTTATGGACTTTTATGATACAGCCTTAGTTTTATTGATGTTAAACTCGATTTTGTATGATATGTATGGATTTTGTAGCGAGGGCGTTACGTTATATCATGGGGTAGGTTATGTGTATTTATTTGTACTTCTGTTGTTTATGATGCTAGATTATGTTAGGGAGGAGTATAAAGTTTTAAATGTTACAGAATGATTTTATAACTATTTCCTTTTCTTGAGGAAATGTATGAGATGGATGTGTGATTTCGATGGATTTATCAATGTTATAGGCCCCGGATTTAGTTAGAGTGCGCGCAAGATAAGTCTGCGCACGGGCAAAATCAGAACTAATCATGGTCCACCACAATGTTGCCGTTTCATTAACTTAGTCACTAGATCTACCTGATTTATAAGATTATAGTAGATCTCATCAGATGATAATAATCATAATGCATTCTCATTAATTCACGGCACATTTATAAGCTTAGTTCTTTTACTTTGCAAATTACGTAAAAATACTAAGTAGTTTAATGGGTAGGTTACTACCTAACTTAATTTTAACGTAAAGAACTTAGCTCAATTAAAATATAATAAACCGCAAAAGAGGGCTGCCCAATTTTTATGCTCGCGAATATAATACTTTTCCTTAAAAACTAGTTCTTTGTATTTTTGCGATCATAGCAACATTTAGCACGCCCTCCGTCGCGCGCAGAGTTATCTTGCGCGCCCTCTATGAGTAACACTTGTCTTGCTTAATGGGACCACAGGTCTGACTGAAAGATCAAATAGCTTGACAGACTTTTAATTATCAATTAATGACGTTTAGCATGTACATCTAACGACATACCTAAATGAATCGTAAAGATGGAAGATGAACGCCCAGTTTACATGGTGTCTATTTACGGCCAAAACAGATAACAGATCTCAATCCAAAATCTCTAATTGATGTTAGTTTTTGACATTATTTTTGTTGAATTTCTTTCAAATACCTACATCGATGCAGAGATTTTTTTTATTTATTAAAACGTTGTACGTGGAGTGGATTTCTCCTGTGTCGAAGGTGCTTTTACAGACACAAATCTTCATATGCACAAACATCGAGACCCGGAACAACTACCTATCTGTAGGCCATACAAATATTTGTTCCGTGCGGGAATCGAACCCACGACCCGTAGTGCAGGAACTGTTTGCTCAGCCACTGCACCAAACTTGTCGACTGGATTGGGATCATTGTTTTCAGCAGTTACAATCCCTGTATACTGTAGTATCCTATAATAATTCTTAAGTCAATGTGCCTACCTGATGTGGTCTGGCGTTGTGCGGCGAAGGTCCCCCCACTCCATGATGGTAGACCATGTCATGCTTGAGTTGCGGCAATGGGGGCCCCGGCTGTGGCCCCGACTGGTGCTTGCTTATGTCCACCGCAGCCAGCGCCTCCGCCCTACTCAGCAGACCATCGTTGAGGCCCCCGAATAGGTCACCCTGAGTTACAAAGGTACTGGATAAGTGATTGGGACTGAATGTTAAGATGCCTTTAGACGACCCAATTTGAAATCAAATCAATCTATTTACTTATTGCGGTAAAGTTTAATTACCATGGGTAATAAATGTTATTACCCAATAACAGAGCTGCTATCGTCCTAAGTTATATAGTGCTATAAGATAAATCCAAACATTGTAATATTCCGAAAATTACGAATTTCTACTAAACCAGGCATTATTTTTTACTCTGGCAACATAATAATGCTAGAATGTGTAATGTAATGCTGCCAGAGCAAAAAGTTTTGCGTGGTGCAGTAGTAATTCGTAATTTTCGGAATATTCCCACGACCGTAATTACCCTATACCACTATACATATAAACAATCAGGTTCAATGACTTCACGAGACTGCTCCAGCAGGTTGAGTCTCAAATCAGGACATCTGTAGGCACGTTGGGTCTTAATCATGAATTGGACTTTTCACATAGGACGTTTTCTTTAGATTGTCGTCATTACTTAACCAAGTTGGAGTCGATTTACAGTCTGACCGGCCCTGATTCAAAACATTTCGAAAATTCAGTTGTCAAAACGTTCTGAATCACGCTAACATAGCTGGACCACGACACGTCACTATTTCACCCAAATCAACAACCCACTTACTGGAGGACATCTATGGTTTTAACAGTCTTTCAAGGTTCTGACTTCCTGCAACATCTGTATAGGTAATCGTATGACAGCCGAGACAAACGGCTTAGCGTGTTCTTACAAGAGTGAAGAGCCTTGTAAGTCTCTTAAAATTCTTGTAAAAATGGGTAGGTATCTTAGGAAAATGTCCTATGTGTATAAGCGAGCAGGGGATTACCAAAAGCAAGGATTAGTTGTATTTAGTAGGGCTACTATACACCTTTTAAATAAAAATAGAACTAAGAACACAATAGCAGTTAAATGGTTAAAATTAATGTTAATAGATAATAATTGTCTAAGAAATAGAATGAACTAATAATGGAAACATATTCACATATAAATAGTTATTATTTAAAGCTTAGATTAATGATTGTTCTTCGCTTCGCTCTAACGGTGACCTATAATTAATCTAAGCTTTAAATAATAATTATTTATATAATTCACATATAAATTGGTCACCGTTAGAGCGAAGCCGAGACCAATCATTAATCTAAGATGGAAAGCAGGTATATTGACAACTTAGATTAAATATCTCTAGATGTAGCCATAATTACAGTAGGCAGTGTGGAAGTGGGAAGCGTATATACAAAATTATTAAGAAAACTGAGACAAAGCATCATATCTTCTGTTTCATATGACGTGTCAGTTTTTAGCTTGGCGAACTTTTTATTGTTAGCCAACTTACTGTCACAGAACGTAGGTTTCCCCTAATTCTTGTATTTGTGAGAAATAGACTCCATTAGTTAAGTGTTTAGTGTATATACCTAATTGTATGCTCTACGATGAGAGGATGCAGTAATTTAGCCTTATATTGCTGTCTCATGTCACGTGGTGGCTCCATCTAGCGGTACATAATCTTAGATTGACAACAATTAAAAAGAACCATAGTAAAATAATGAATAGATAATAGTTTCATATTTTATTAAACTAGCTAATAGCATAATATATAATAAAATTCTACAAGTTAATATTTGAGAAAACTGGTAAGGTAGGTATAATACGATACAACTAATAAACATCGGCAAACTTCGTAAAACCGATCGATTCCGAACTGAGTGCGATTTCAAGGTCATTACGTAGTACTACAATGGTGCCGATTCTGTTATGCACAAACTAAACTCAATTTAGGCTATTGCCTTCTTTTTCACTCTAATACAATAATAAGGAGACAAACATAGATAAGAGCTGTTAAATTTAGTTGAACTAAAATTTTCATACAAATAAAGACGACACATCGGAACGTGTCGACTAAAGACACGGTGAAGTTCAAAGCGTAAACTAGTTTGACATCTCTAACTTAGGGTATGCTCGCACTACGAAATGTATTCGTTGCGACTTTTAAAGTGCGAAATAAAATCGCAAACGACAATAATTCCTACGCGCACTACGATTTATTATCGCCCGCGAAATAGCCGGGCCAAAGACAGTCACTGTGCCACAACCGACACATGTACTTCGAACCATGGATTTACAAAAGAAAATAACTATTATATTCTTCTTAATTTTATTTTATTTATATATTTATCTCAAAAATCACAAGTCAACTGACCACTGCGCTTGCGATTTTTTCCGCAATGCGTGAATCTCATTACCGCTTCATAGGGTACAAAATATACATACGATTTCGCATAGTCTGCTATTTTAAATCGCTAACGATTTATTTTCTCAGTGCGCGGATTGTAGTACATTTCTGTTGTTCACAGATTGACGAATTTTCTGCGCAACGATTTAATCTCGTAGTGCGCACTTAGCCTTAGTTCTTATCTATCACCGTCCTTTTTTCGCGCCGTCTGTTAGGAAAAGGTACCAATTCTTTAATTTTAGTTTAGTTGGTGAACAACATAATCGGCGACAATGGTGTCGATTCTGTAGCGCACTTTAACAGGACTAAACTAAACTAAGGGTGTTTGTCTCTTTCTGTTTCAATAGAAAAAGAAAGTGACAGTTGCGCTTAGTCTAGTTTAGTCCTGTCAAAATGTGTTACAGAATCGACACCAATAACAAATAGTCTTTACGCTGGCGCATTAAGTTTGAGTGATGCGAAGATAGGCGACTGCCATTGGTTGTTCAAGTTTGTCGATGCAACTTCTTACTTGTATCGTACTATACTAACTTTATTTAAAATTCGTTTAGTTTATTTCTCCGTATATCTGTCATGCATACTACGAATTGTAGGAAATCATTTTACAATTCATACACACACTTTTCTGCAGGGGTTTAAACGTCAGACATCTTCCTCCTAACCTTTTCCCAACTATGTAAGAAAGAAAGAAAGAAAGAAAGAAAGAAAGAAAGAAAATTCATTTATTCAGCCAAGAACACTGACAGCATAAATAAAATAAACAAACAAAGAAAGAACAATATAATAGGGTTAGCTATGTTAGGGTTAGCTTCCAGTCTAACCAGATGCGGCTGAATACCAGTATTTTACACGGTGGGACTGCTATCAGACCTCCGCAACCGATTTATTGAGTAATGCCGTTATTCTAAGGTTAGACCGGTTGTCAGACTATCGGGCTTCTAACTGTAATGACTGTCATACGTATTCGTATGACACCCGGTATCGACAGATTAACGTGCTCTCCGAGGCACGAAGGGGTCCCGATATATAACAACAGGTCACCCATCCCCGGACTGACCGCGGAAAGTGTAGCTTAACCTCGCAAATCGTATGATCCGCGCGGTTGTTATTAGCCATGAGCGCCTCAATTAAACGTCACAAATCCCACAGAAACATGTAGTAGTAATATTTGAGGCGATAGGAAAGTAAAACTATTTCAGATTTGTTATATTGGTTATCACGGCTCCGCCCGCGTAAGAAGTTTTATTCCAGTAATAAATATAGCCTATGTTACTCAGTGATAATGTAGCTTTCTAACGGCAAAAGAATTTTTGAAGTCGGTCCAGTAGTTTTTAAGTTTATTCGTTACATACAAAAATACAAATCTTTCTTCTTTATAATATTAGTAGGTAAGTAGGTATAGATTACCGTACCTACCTAACCCTTAGCCTGCAAGCGTTTCAACAAATGAAATACCGTACCAACAATTGACATTGATTACTCCAACACTGACCATTCTGAGGTCTACGATCATACAATCATTTAGTATACTAACTTACTAAGTAGTCGTTCTGACCCGTAGGTACCTACCAGTACTAAAAAATACACAAAATCCCTCCATAATTACATTACACAGAAAATTAATTTCGTCACGAGATGACAAAAATTAACACACAAAACGTAGAGGGACCTTCGCCGGCACTAATTTGGAACGCAATATGTGGTACATAAATAAATAAAATACAAGTACCTAAGGCGGCCGCGGACAGGGGTTTTTCCCGGATTATTTTAAATAATTTATGAGAAATTCTGACCCATGAGTTACTCCGAGACTTGTTATTTTGCGCCGCGTTTACACTTGCTCCGGACTCCGGACTTGAAATTCAATTGGTCAGCGTAATTGATATTTGTTGAATTCGGATGCTATTTTGTAGGATTAAATGGTTTGCTGATTGTAAATATGCGTATTTAAATTAGAGCTTTCGTTTTGATCGTATGAAAGAGTATGGATGCGATGTTTTAACAATAAACTGCTTAGTGAAGTATAATTTCACTCCTCAGGGCCCGTTGCGAGCTTGTCAAAGACAAGGAAGGTATTTCATTGCGTCTTTACTAATCAGATCTTGACAGTTATCCTTAGTTGGTCTATTATTTTCTTTGCAATAAAAATGGCAGTAGAATTACTAGCTTATTTGATATACGACATTTAATTAGGGGGCGTGATTTATAAAGTACCTCAACTACCAGGTATCTAACGTCAACACAAGACGTCGTCGTCAATACAAGAAGTATTTTAAACGTAGCCATAATTTGTTAATTCATGTCTCATCATAAAAACTAAAACCGAAAATAATCTAAAAATTAATTCGTGTACACCAAACAATCTTCCTTAAAACCATTTAACATTAAAAAGTCTGGGTCCATTCCATAAGTCAAGTGTAAATGTGGCTTGAGGCAAAGTCCCGATAGATGCTCGCTTCGCGGCCCGACTTCCAAACAGGCAGTTTTATGGACCCGGACCTCTTAAAACGCTAGTTCCTCGCTTTGCCAATGCCAGCACGTTTGGCACAGGCAAGCACGTCTGCCAGTTTTATTTGGCAGGCCCCCGGTGATTTTGTTTGCATTGGAATTTTGTGGGCTTAAATCGATTCGGTTTTCTGTTGGCTCTCCGTGTTTTGATGCGATAATGGAAGTGGTAGGTTCTCTTAGGGTGAAGGGCGGTTCCTTTTTTGAGAAATAAAAGGTTGAAAGAGCAATTTTTTTGAAGGTATGTTTTTGTCGATAGTTTAACTGTATTCTGATTGATGTGTGAATTTGTTGATGGGTTTAATAAGTTACAAGTGGTAATGAGTTCAAATTTTATACGGCTGTTTAAAGCAATTTTCTAGTTTTATCCCCGTATAGTATGGGATGGAAACAAAGTCAACTTCTAGCTATTCTGCCTTGAAAAATGCATGCAAAATATAGTCAAAAAAAATTGAGCCCTCAAAAGTGAAGTGTTCGAAATTCAACAAAGAAAAATTATAATCCGAAGTAATTGAGCGCGGGAAGGAAGGTTGTTCGTTTGCCCTCACTGAAATCATTAGTTCGCATAACCCCTCATTGTAATTGCTAACAAGTGCCCATTTGATGTGGAGCGTCGAGTAATTTGTCGCCGGGTACCACCGGCTGTGAAAGGGTTAGGTGTCAAAGATTTTCTTTTATTCAACTTAATTTATGCACAGTTATTTTAGTTTTGAAAACAAAAATGTAATCTGGTACGCTATTTCAGATTACAATGTATTATCCTTTTATTTAAATAACTAGTAATTTTAAATTTTCGAAATAGTTTTTTTAATATTTGCCATCGGAGAAACAGATAACCGAACCGTTTTTAAGGAATACAATGTTGGCAGTTGTGTTGCTAACAAAATTAAATTGTCAACATCAGCTGAAGGCTGTGAACGTGGATTGCTGATCATGGACCTCCAGATTTATCGCCACAACGAATAGGTCGCTTACGTATAATATATTTTGCACATTGACAACATTAATTAATTTAGTAATAAACTCCCTAATGTTCTCCATTTCTAGACACTATAATTAATATTTCCTTTATTAATTTTAAAATACTTACAAATTACATTTTTAAATATTTCTATAAAAACACAAAAACATTTAAAAATATAAAACATAATAGTCCACCGGCATCGGGAACAGGGTCCAAACTGCCGGCAGTCAGGGCTCCAGAGAAAGGAACCTCCTCACTATGCGTGCCGAGTCAAGGAGTACTGCACTCTACTCTCGAGTAATTAATATCATTATTATACCATAGAATACAAGTTCAATCATTCGCTCAGTCATTCAATACTCATTCGTATCAGCATGAAAATAAACTGATGAACTAGCATAAGTTAATCAATTAGATGTAACGTTCAGAGGGGAGGTATGCAGGGGTCCAGCTTAATTCAATTGTTCAGTCATAGCCCTTGTCAAACAACAATTATTACTGTCACAGTTTCAATTGCAATTGTTATGTTGCAGTAAAATGAGAGGAACCCTCTATTGCTAATGTTGAATGCAATTTTTATTGTGTTATTGGAGACAGAGACGTGCGTGTCTTTTTTTAAAATGTCTCTTAAATATAGGTAATATAATCCCTAATTTTTTTTTAAGTCAAACCGTTTCTTCTTTCAGTAACACTGCAGCATCAGTGCTTGAGGATTGAAGGTTGAAATTATTATATGTTGTATTGTCATGGGAATTGAATTTGTGTGTGAAGTTTCAGGAGGATCGATTAAGCAGAAGTAGTTGAAAAATCTGTTGCAAGATTTGAAACAAACAAACAATTAATGTGCGAAGTGAAGCTAATTAAAATCGGTTAAAAATAATTTAAGTACCTACATTAATTAGATAACCGTTTAAAAATATGTCTATTGAAATAAAAATGGTTTGAAACCTTTTGATTATTATGCAAAACACAAAAAGTGTGACAAAGCTAAACTGACATATAATTTCGACTCAAATAAGCTTTATTAAAAAAAAAACACCACGATATATTTGTATTTCAAAAATAGAATGGCATTAAAAATAAAACACCACGATATATTTCTATTTCAAAAATAGAATGGCATTAAAATATTGTCTGTGATTCGTCACCCATCACTTTCGTGGCATCAAAGTGTTATTATGACATGTGCCCAACGTATAATTTGAAGACCACAGGTGATGTAATTGCGTTCTAACAATATCTGATCGCAGTTTACGATTCAAGCATGTCAGGTAATTACGGTGGAATTCTAACAAGGATATTCCCTTTTACGAGTTTTTTGGAAGCTAATTACAAATAGAATATTTATTTAAAAATATCCAACAAGCATCTTATCTTGGATTTTTTAAATCATCTATATCTATACTAATATTACAAAGAGAGAAGATTTGTATTTTTGGATTTTTGTATTTTTCTATGTAACGAATAAACATAAAAACTACTGGACCGATTTCAAAAATTCTTTTGCCGTTAGAAAGCTACTTTATCACTGAGTAACATAGGCTACGGGTGGAGCCGTGAGGACACAGCTAGTCATATATAATAGTAAAATGTATTAAATACTACAATGATGACCCGGTGAACATCGTACAACCAATTTTTTTTCGTATTTTTCTTTTTCCTAAACCACACCAGTTATGAGGCGGTCAAAGCAAAAAAAAATTCAAATCTTTCGAGCCATTTTGAGGTTTTGCGAGACTAACGCATGGCAATTGATTTTTATCATAAATAAATGCTTCCTATTCACAAATAATACCTAAACTTTATTCTATTTATAGTCAATAAAGACTACTTTATTTAATTCAAATAACTACTGAATAATCGATCCCTCTCCAAAGCCCTCTACAGACACAACCCACCAAAACTTATTACTAAAAGCTGGGCGCATTAGTCCCGGTCTAATCCTCGCTATTATTACTCATCAGCCGCGCGTTTTAGGGTTAAGAGGCGGCATGATCCCGGCTGACTGTATCAAATGTCACAGAGATACGGGGACCGGTCGATTAGTCCGCTGTAGTAACATCGACGACAAAACTGTTGGGGACAAGAATATATTAACCATTTGGCATTATGATAGCAGACGTGTCTGGTGCAATGAATGGACGTTTATTTTAAATAGTATTTTTTTCTTTAAGATTTTTATTGATTATTACTTGAAGCGGCCAGATTGTCAGTTGATTATCTATTAAAAATCACACAAGTTTATTTGTTTTTGGTTGCAGTATTAAATTCGTAAGTTAATAGTTCTTTGAGTATTTTAATAATTCTAGGCGGAATCAATTCAAACTTAGCACTTACACACCTAAATATATTTTTACGGACTAGAGCAATATTTCCTACAATTGACGTAACTTTTAACCTTATTGATCAACCATTAGCATCCATC
Organism: Amphipyra berbera; assembly: GCA_910594945.2. NCBI lineage: Eukaryota > Metazoa > Arthropoda > Insecta > Lepidoptera > Noctuidae > Amphipyra > Amphipyra berbera. The sequence continues at coordinate 22,234,182 of OU343121.1, read as the reverse complement.
GCCCAAAATCACAATGACATATTTTTTCTTAAGGACGATGCGACGTCTGCTCTAAAAATCCGTCCGGATTTCAAACATAGCAAATAAATTGTCGGAAGCACTTTCGTCGTCGACTGTACATCACTCGTTGCGTCTGGGATTATGCGTTGTGCACTTAGTACCCACGATTATTGAGGGGGCGCTCCGAAGGGAACAGACTCCGTTTTGATCATAAAATATACAAATTATTTTGATAATTACGAATTATTCATGTATTTTATATTTGTGAACCTTAGTTTCCATTTTAATAGAATGTAAGTGATGAAAGATTTTTATTAGGATGTTTATTCTTATTTCTACGACCACCCATCCCCTTTTTAGCAGATTTCCTAGCAAACATTATTTATAACTTATTTATGCATTATTTTAGCTTTATGAAAAAGAGCCTGTAATTTTCTCTAGATGTCCCCGGCAACGTTTGAAATACGCATAGATAAATAAAAACTAGTAGCACGTAACAACAAAATGTCAATTATGTATTGGTATTTTTGCGTTCTTACAAATCATCAAGTTTTAAATAGTACGATCTCTTGGGTTCGTAATTAAATGACCCAATTAAAAGCTTATAGTATTTGTGAAGGAAAAACATCGTAAGGAGCACACCTGAGAAGGCTCCAAAAAGTTCTCGATAGTGTGTGTAGTCTGCCAATCCTCACCAGGCCAGCGTGGTGGACTAAGGCCTAAACCCTTCTCATTCTGAGAAGAGGCCCGTGCCCAGCAGTGGGACAGTGATGGGCTAATTATGTTATGTAGTATTTGACTCGAAAAAAGTAACACGTTTAAACACGTTATGATATAGATGCGTTTACGAATAACAAAAATGTGTAATCAAATGTTACTTTTAGAAACAAACTGAAATTCTACGTGTAATAACGAAAAGTCTTGATATATTCGGCTGTGCTGGCCTTCAACCTGGCATATCACGATATAATATCTATCGTCAAATTATTTTCAACATGTTCTACGAAAACTCAATCACATACAAAATGCCAAGTTTTGTTTCCATATAAATTAGATTTTGGTAACACGTGCCCTCAGTACTGATAGAAAAGGTTGATGTTAAGTAACACTTGGAATACGATGGATACATATGAATCCTATTCGATTTTATTTTTATTTTGGATATATCGGTGTTAAGTGTTTCTTTTTAAGAAAAACGTATCAAAACTAAACTAATTTGACTTAACACATCATAATATTATTATTTACCAGCTAATGCCTACAGTTTCGCTTGCGTGATTTTTTCCCCCTAAGGTAAATCCTTATTTTGAAAAATCTTTCCTTATTGGATGCCTACGTTATAAAAGGTAAATACTGTCAAAATTTCAAGTTTCTAACCCCAGCGGTTTAGGCTGTTCGTTGATAGATCAGTCAGTCAGTCAGTCAGTCAGTCAGTCAGTTTCTCCTTTTATACAAGGTTAGTCGGAAATGGGATACTAAGCCGAAAGGGTGTTAAAGTACCCATAATATGGGATAACTTTTGTTCTACAACTTTCCCCAAAACTCGATAGTTTAAGAGAAATAGCTTTTCAAAGATTTCGTAAAAAATATGCTAAAATCTTTCCGTCCATAGCTATGATCAGCTGTTTTTACAATTTAGGTCATATTTGGGGTCACGGATTAGAAAATTAATTTTTTGAACTCATAACTAAAGCTACTATGTTTTTTTTTAAATAATTAAAATAAATACCTTTATGCATGCAAATAAAAATTGTCGAATTTTGAAATTTTAACACTTGCTATAAAATAGTCATCAGTGATACTTTAGGTGGCCCGCGGCTTAGTACCCCCTTTCCGGCTAACCTTGTATATAAGGTCCAACCAAAATACCTGGACAAAGTTTTACAGTGTTCAATACGTTTAACTAATCACATCTATGTAAAAAAATAACGTGATCCAAGTGTTTTTTTCAAACCAAAAAAAAATTACGTTTTAAATTGCCTGTACTCTCTAAGAATAAACTCATCCATTTCTTATGCATCGACCGCCATTTAATTCCGTGCCGTGTTTTACCTAACAGCGAACTGAAAAATGATAAAAAATAATAATAAAAGTAAAATTAAAGGTGAATAAAAAATTTTGGTTAGAAAACAAAAACACTTGGATCTCGTTTTTTTGTATAGATATGTTCAGTTACATGTACTGAACACTGTGTAAAAGTTTGTCCAGGCATTTTGGTTAGACCTTATATACAAACAATTAATTATACCTATATATGTATGGATAAGAAAGTTTGTGAAGATGGATGTTTGTTACTCAATCACGCAAACGGCTGAACTAATTTAGATGGAATTTAGCACACAATAGACCATGTCCTGTGTTGGGGTATGAAGCCCAACAGTGTATATGTTGGTTAAATGTTAGGTAGACTTGTAAGGTCTGATATGTTATTGTAATTGTTATATAGACTTGTAGGTATATTATGTTAATGTAAATGAGTAAACAACTTATTCCCTTGATGGATTTATTGGTACTAAAGTATAATTATAAAATTACATGTTATGTATGTTACAGAAATGCATATCTAAATACTATCAATATGCATGTGTGAGTAAGACATACAAACTACTGCAAAGGTCAATGTACAGCGTAGCTCGTACATCCTGGATACTTTTACATGGAACACATAGGATGCATTTTATTCGGGTACATGGTGTAGTTCCTATAGGATGCGAGTGAAGCAGCGGGCAACAGCTAGTAACATTATATGACGTTAACAAGCCGATTTCGAAGCTAAATATCAACTTATTTCAGAAAATACCTAAAATATATTTATATCGTAATAATGTTAGTTCAGCCTCGTTAATTCAAATCCGAAGTATTTCATTTTGGTATGTTTCATTACAGAATGTTGACACAATCGTACTAAATTATAGTGTAGAGAAGACGGAATTAAATGCCATATCTGTTGCTTTCCGTTTATGAATAGCAGATTCCATTTTATTATGCACGTCGCGAATCAACTGCAATATTTGCCAATTATCTAAACGTCTGTGTTTTATGTTATTTATGTGTGTTTTATTTTGTTCATCGTGAGTCATATGGAATACGTTGCACAAAACAAACTCTATTATGTTTGTTGCATAATTTTGTTAGTAGAAAAAAACAACATACGGTCAAAAAAATATCTGACAAAAAAAACATCGAGATAAAAAAAAATATTCGTTGACTTCTAAACTATTTTTTTCATTGTTTTATTGTAGGCGATATAGCTATCTTATTTTGGATAGAATGTATAAATATGTGTCTACCTATGTGTAGGTATGTATAAAACGGATGGCCGCACTATTCGTAGTCATATTTTTACTCTCGGGGCTTGGGTGAGATAACTTTTATTGGCGATTTTAAATCCTTCGCTATGCAGATATGATTGTTTCTGACTGTACCTGCCACTTTCAATGAATTACTTAATAAAGTTTCTGTTATTTACTATTCACCCGTAGCTAATATGACATTTTTTTTATAATCGTAAAACGGTACTTAGTTTAATCATTATTGTCAGTAAGTTTGATTATTAAATTAATATTTAATTGTACTTTAACCCTTTATAAGGCAAAGGGAATATATTTCTCACCAAATTTTTTTGAAAGATGTCGCGAATGCCTCGTTTTCGTATTTTTATTTTTAAACCTAGCAATTTTCTTTTTACTATTTTCGGTAACAGAAAATAAAAACAAAGAGGCAACTACATAAAATACAAACTATTTTTTATTATTTATAAAAATATGCCAAATTGTTTGTTATTTTCTTTTCTTAAAACCTTCTGCCCGTTAAAGGGTTTAGTTAACGGAAAATTCTGATTAAATTAAAGACATTCATATAATCATAACGTGATAAACTATTCACGCACAGATAAAAAATTAAAAACCTCATCTTCCTGTAAAGAAAATAATTGATGATGTCACATTAAAAGTAAGTACCGCCATTTGTTAAAAAAGCTTGTCAGGCACACTAAATTATTGTTAGTAACGTAATTGAAACTAATTGTTCTGAATTCATTATTACTGATTCATCGAACCGTTTCTAAAGAAACTTACCTACTTCAGTACGAGTGACGTAAAACGTTGGTAATGACGTCATATCCCTGATAATTTGACGCCAAAGTCTAATCAACTATCTATAAAACAAAATATAGTTAAATCAGACTAGTTCTACGAAAATGTAAGAAGGTTTCAAATTGCAGGTTTATATCTACAAGGGAAATAAGATTACAACAAGATATTTTATACAAAATTACAATATATGCGCAAAATAATGTCATCGCTTGGCAAAACAAAGAAAAACAAACAGAAATTTTCAAACATCTTTGGCCAAAGATGAGCGCAAGCTTATTCGCAAGGCATGTCACAGTGCAATTCCGAATATAGACAAAAGAGAAATTGTAAAGTTTTAGGGCATTTGAAATTTTAAACTTACGTTGTGCCTTGGTGACCATGAGTTGCACATCAACGATGCATCTTCCAGTATCCGACTCTGGAAAGAAAAATCTTCGTTCTTTTATGAAAACATTATTTTGCATGCACCTTTTTATGAAGAAATCACCAAATTAGGACTAAACATGTTATTTTCAATATATAAATATATTCAATATATTTTATCCATCCAGTTTTAAAAGCGAGTGAAATGGATCTATGCCGTGGTGTTCTGAGTGAATTCATAAGCATGGCTTTGATTGCCATAAAAGTGGAATTTTCAAATTTTAAAATCTTGCAAATAATCGTTTTTGTTGATTGGTAATATGTTTTGATGTACGGCTTATTTTTATGAAGTTTTGTTTATGATCATATTGAATTCGATAATCATATAAAGTGTATGACGTTCCACATGAGAACGTAAACAATTTTTTAACTGTCCAACGTCTCTTCCAATTTGCTGACAACACCCGGTTCTTCGTATTTTGCATCAGTCTACACTAACCATCTTCATCAAGAAATCCTCCAGGAACCTAATGCACAAACGAGTACTAACTTCATCGAGCTACAGCTCACTCCTAGAGGTAAAAAATGCATACATAAAAAAAATTATAATGCCACAAAAATCCGTTTATTTGTACAAGCCCACAAAGGCAGTACAGTGAAGGCCGTATCCTACTTACAGAAAGTATAAAAGCGTACACAACACACTACCTAGTAAAATACAATTTATTACCGTCGCTTCAGGTTAGACTCACTTAATACGAGATTAAACGCGGGACCTAATAAACAAACAACACTTTCTTCTAATCCGTTTGAAAATAAACAAAGAATTTCTAACTACAACCTAGTTTTTAGAGTTAATTGAAAATGATTCCAAGAACCTAATTTGTGTTATTGCTGAAACAGTTGCGGATTGAGAGGCTTTGAGCCGATCCTCAAAGTGTAATAACTTATGTAGTGTTTATTTGTTATAACAACCTTATTTCTGGGCCTTTTGGGTTGGACTCAATAAAAAATATCTAATCAAATTTTCTGGCGCTGGTGCATTATAACTATATTACATAAGGCCAAAGAGCGAAATTAAAAACGAATGAAAATGTCTAAACTCTAACTGGTCCAAAAAGAACCTCGTCACATTCCCTCAGCAATGTGCAGAGGGAGACCTCTTCATCTCCATACGTAATGGGTTCCTCAAACCCGCTTGGAACTGCAGTGCCACTACAATCAGGGTCCATTGAACTGCTCTTAATAATTCAAGATGTTTGTTTTTCACTTTCGTCTTCTAATTCACCACACGAGTCGACCGTAAGCCCTTAACTGCTAAAGGCATAGAATCAAACGCTACACCAACCAGCAATGTTGAATATTTTAACCTGCAACGACCAACCCGGTGCTGCATACAAAATAAAAAATAAGACAAGTGTGTAAATGACTAACCTAAGTACTGCTTAAATTTTCATTTGGATTAACAGGCGTGGTTGGTTGCATTCGATACGATAGTAATGGTTGCTAGTCGTTAACCTAACACTATGATCGTTTATTTGTTTGTTAAATGTATTTGCTTATTTACCTAAATGATCAATGACGTACCGTACTAAACTTTGTGGGTACTTTGTTAGTCAATTACACGGTTGTTTGTTTTTGTACTGAAAATGTTACGTTAGAAAATGATACTAATGTTCTTCGTATCGATGGGTTGAAATGTATGCAGCAGTTTTACAGCCACGTGTGGTTTAAAGGGCATTAGTGCATGGTAAAACGTTGCCAAGCCATTACAAGACCTTTAGCGAGTCGTTTAGCTCATTATACTATGCATTATTAGTGCAATGTAGGTTCAAGTAATGTCAGCACAGTTTTGCCCCAAGTCATTGAACGACTATTTTAATTATCTTTGCCCATACGTGGACAAATAGACTGTAGTTACACTAATGCCGCTTGGTAACGAGTCGTATCTGAATAACTCACTGACTGGACTAGTACTGGCTTATTTATCAACCTACAAGTTCTGACAATATTTCTTAGGCCACCATACTATACCCATTTTAGTTGTAACTATTGTACCTACAACGCTTAAATGAAAATAGACGATATAAATGCTGTTCGCAATAAATATAAATTAATACATAGCACAATGATTGATTGAACTGTAAAGGTTGAGAAGGACAAACAAAGCAATTAGATTAATACCTTGTCAGTACCACCACGTTGAGTCATTTTCCACTATCCTTAATTTAGCTGTATTATTCAAAATCGGGTTACACTCCTTTGGAAAAAGTATAATGCGGCTAAATTGGGGATAGTAGCAAGTGGTTCAACGATTAAGTTTAGTGACTGTACTTGTATTTGCTGGTTGGACTAGTAAGCGGTACATTGTAATCGATATCGAGTCCTTTTTAGGGAATGTTGAACTGATAATTGATGGTCAGTTTATCAATTATCAGTATTATTTATTTAAACTTTATGTAAAATTGGTGGTACATAAGGCGGACTTAATGCCAATGGCATTCTCTACCGGTCAAACTTTGGGTCAAAAATTAAGCACTTCGAACAAGGTATAAAAAAAGAATTTAAAACAAATATTGGAAAGGTAAATAAAAATTATTAAAAACAAAATAATACATAAGTACTAATAAAATATATACTTTATATATATCAGTATCAGTCGTCACGCTTACATAACCTTGAAAAATGTAGGTGAAAAAAAAAGGTTTAGACAGTACAACAATGTACCACATATCGATCACCAATGGCTGTATTAGGTACCAAGTACCTGAAATACTTATCGGCTAATACCTGCTGACTTCAATTAGAATAATTTTCTATACACAATAACCTAAGCCAGACTTCAACATCCATCACTGCATTTGCATTATAACAGGTAAATTGAACAAGTACCAGTACCTACCATTTCCAGTAAGTTTCCGGACATTTATGAAAATGTACAACTACGCGCAGCGTCGGTGGCATTAATATCGTTTTTATTTACACCTCTTATGAAGGTTGCAGAAAGCTGGCTGATAGTATTAATAGTTATTTTACTGTACGAAGCAATTAATAGTTATTGTTATTTTTCCTTGTTTATATTATAATAAAAAAACCTTTTTATGAAAAGCAATTATACAGCGTATAAAACAAATCGTGTAATTCCTTCAAACCTCATGATGTACCTAATGCTAGCCTGCACGGGATAATAGAGGATTCAATAAAAAAAAATTTTAGCACTCCGAGCGAATTGTGCGGCTGTCGCTCGCCGCTCGGTCATTTAACTCAGGGCGCTAAAATGCATCACGTTAAGAAAACATGTTTACTTCTTGTAATTATTTTTTTATCGTGTACGGGCTGTTGATTATAATGATATTCAAATATTTATACAAAATTAAATAGCGGTACTCCTGGACACGGTGCGTATTGTCAGGAAGTTCCTTTCTCTGAGACCCTGACAACTGGTAGTTTGGACTCTTTCGCGATACCGATGGGCGACTATGTTTTATATTTTTTAAATGTTTTTTTTATTTAGAAGAACATACATCGATGTTATTGATGATGTTCTTCACAAAGGACAGGTACGTAGTACTCTCAACCGGCGTGCGTATATGACAAGATGTATGAATGTGGATAAAGCGAAAGGATTATGTAAGGATCGTAGCATGTGGCGTTCTATAGTTTCTGCCTACCCCATGGGAAAAAGGCTTGAGTTTATGTGTTTATATTTTATAGCAATATTTAGTAAAGTGTCTTATATACGAAGAAATTAAATATAAATAGATGTTATTATAATATCTAAACGGTGTAAAAAGACCCTTAACGAAGCCGAAAGGCACTTATTCTCCACGTCATTGCGATCATTTTTTTGTTCTGGACTATGCCTGGGAACCTTCTAGTTACGGAAATATATATTCAAAGTTCCAATTTTTGACAACTTTTTTTTTAAATACTGGTTTTGAAGGTTGCAAATGTAGGTACTTGAAATACCGTTTACTACTCATTGCACCTATCAGCACAGTGTTTTGAGTGCGTTACAATTAGCTTTACAATAAACGAAATTTTACGTCTTGTGAAGGGTCTTTTTACGCCTTGTATAGGTATAATTATAATAAAAGTTTCATTCTCAATCAAGCGTAAGTATCAACAGAGGCTGTATCGCAAAATATGACCATCTACCACTTTGAGTGACATCTTCCTCCTGTACAAGGCTCTTAAATAATTAATACCTAGCCCTTTGCCTCGGCTGTTTAATGGCGTGACTAAATAAGGGAGGGCCGACCCTCCTCCCCCAACCCTCAGCTGAAAACTTTTAATACTGAACGTTTGTTTTAGGGCAATTTTGAGTGCAGGTCAGAGGCACATTGATAGATGGTTTTTGGTAAATATTTTTTTGGGTAATAGCTTGTTTAAGCCCTTATTATTATTGGAGGAACAAATTTAAGCTCTAGAGTGTATGTTGAGACACCCTTTAGTTTACAATAACCTACTGCAGCTTTGTCCAAAAACAGCTCAGTCTACCCTACCAGATAAGTTTGATTTATCCAAATGATTTCAGCTAATAATAATATGTTTTTGTTACTCTAACCTTTCGTATACATCAAGGCACAAAACATAATTATTCTAAATGAATTTATCACTCAAAAGGTTTTAAAATAATAATTGCAAATACAAATACAACAAGTCGCAAACATTTGTGGACGAGTGTATCAATAAGCAGACGACAGCTTTAATACAGGCTAAAAACAAGTAAGTAAGTAATTTTTGACTTACAAAATTTGTAAAAAATTTGCGTCACAATAATTATGTTTTTGGTGTGAACGAGGGGTGAGGATTTGTTGTATCATACCTTAACGTAGGAATTGTATCTCGAACATTAAGTACTAATTGTAATATTTTTCTAAAATTATTTTTATAAATGAGTTAGTAACAAGAATTACTAGATATTATAATACTTCAAATTAACTTGCAAAACTAGATTACAAGTATTAATAAAAAAAGTTGACTGTCTTTAATTAGATAACAAGATACCTAACTAATAAAGTAGCGAAGAACGTAGTAGGCATATATTTTTATTTAAATGTGTTCTAGTGATGAGATCTAGTAACCCTATGACGTTTCGCCCGGAATAGTAATTCTACAAGATAGTCTAGACAAGGCATTTACCGCTTATAATAATTATATTAAAGGCTCACTGATAAGCTTTGATATAATTAGCCATAATTAGATAAATGTTTTAGTGGAATCCTGACAAAAACCCTATTTCAAAAACATTCATTCAACAAAATCGGAAATAAATTATCCATAACAATTTTTAATTCAAATTACAATATACGATTCATTTTAGAAAATAATATAATTTACCTAATATAATATAAAACCATACTAAGTAAAGCGGCCTATTACCTGTGCGACATCTGCGATCTTTCACACGAACCATAAAAAGTATCTTACAAAACTCATTCTACAATTACAGAAACATAATACTCTCGGAGAATTCAATCTGACACAACAGAATGAGCCTTAAATTCGTCGGACTTTAAGATAGACAGAGATGGAAACACTTAAGCTGTTGAAATCCAATACGAGCGAAGGAGACGACTATAAGATTATGATAATGATAAAAATGCCCGATGAGGGTGGTGGTACTTACGACCAATTTAAAGATATGTATTTAATGTTTGAAGCGGAGTTTTCGGGAGGGGTATAAGAGGGATTTGAATTGATAATTGGGGTGCACTCTATCGCTTCGGTTTTTAGGGATTTTCCTATTCGCGTGTCGAGTGAGAACTTAGTTAGGCTTTTAGTCGCAACGAAGGGTTATTTTTCGAATTCCGTGTGTACGGGAATTCGTCGTGCTTAGCACACGGTGTTTGCTTATGTTGTACATAGGTAGATGTGTTTTTTTATTACTCTGAGTTGGGCTTTCACTATAATTCTACTGATATACCAGTAGGTAGGTGGTAACCTACATTAGTTACCTAAATTAATATCGTTTGTATACAGATTTTGTGTTAATTCAGAATACAAAGATCTTATGATTGTCCCTTTCAGAATATCTAATCAGAGCGATGCTAAGCTTTTATCTCATCGGGATGGGATAAAGGTACCTACAGATTTGAAACGCCCGATTTGTTTACCGATTTTACAATAGACAAGCTGCCTGTCCACATATTTGCTTGATTTTTGACTATCGCTTATGTCCTTCGAGCCGAATCTTTAAAAGATCATAAGTAATAGTCATTTATATCGGCAACACAATAGCGCGCTATTCTATTTTTTTTATTTGCCACGTTTAATGCGGCGATACGGGTGTGAGAGCGACTACTGCGTGGCGACGCTCGCGATGGCAGACACACGACGGCAGACCTTCGTAACTCGTCGGCTCTCTTCGGTTTGATTCGGCCTGTTGTTTTTTTAACAAATTGAGTTTCGATATTTCCCTTCTGCCAGGCGTCCCACGACGGCTTAATTCTTTTTTATATAAGTAAAGCTAAGTACTTAACTATAAGTACATAACAGTCGTTTCCAATTCTAAAGTAACAAAATAGTCTTATCGTAACACTTCTTTTACTACAGAACGTAACGAACATTACCATAAAGTCCATTCCGTTACACTGTTTACAAGAGCAAGCATTTACTGTAATCTAACGCATACAGCGTTCTACAGTGTACATATCTATTATATCCTTCCCGGTTAATGCGACCTGGTAATCAGCAGGGAAGCTATAACAATAACGGTTAATGAGTTTCATTAGAGACGCGCCATTCACTCCGCGATATAGTCGTGGTTTTCTGCGGATAAAGCTCGCCACTCCCGGCGCGTGAAAATGTAATTATTTGGAGTATGGAGTTTCTTTAGTCATGCGACTAAAAGTGTATAGTTTTTTTGGAGATTATTATGAGCGGGAATATGGTCGCTTATAATTAAATTACTAAATTCGTTTCAGAAACTTGAAAGTACTCGGTTATATGAAATGAAATGTATCCTACGTGATAATACAAGAAACATTCTACATCGGCTTAATAATCGTTAACGAAGTAAATGACAAAAAAAACGTTTTTCTAATTAGTAATATTAGTGAAATAGTATATAGTCAGACGTCATTCGCTCAAAGCCTCAATTTCCTATAAATAAAAAAAAAACAATGGAGAACTCACGAGTGCGGTAGGTACTAGTTTCTCTAATTGAATCAGTTCGGAGAAATGTTTGTATCGAGAAATAATGAAAGTATTAAAGCATTTCATACGAAGAATACTGAGAATATCAATAAAGATAGAAATCATAGCTTACAGAGGGATCGGGTGCGCTTATTTAATATTTAATGTGGCGCTCTCTCCCATAAGTTACGAGACGCAGTACCTACATATTGCTACTTACTGCGTTATTGCAACTTTGAGCTCAAATGAAAGTAGTATTACCAACACTTAGCTATGTCATACTAGTACACTAACTTCTTCTTCTACTTTCGTGTGGTTAGTGACTAACCTGGTGACAGAGTTTATGCCGCCCAGAGGCCCATCTCTGACTTGGCTTCACATGCCGTCGAGAAATATCTCTCAGGCATGCCGATTTCCTCACTATGTTTTCCTTCACCGTTTTTAAGCAAGTGATACAATACGCACATGAATCCGAAAAGTCAGAGGCCTTGGATTCGAACTCGATACCTAAGTATGACTTGGCAGTCCGACGGTCACACTGCTAGGCTATCATTGCTGTATACTCGACGGTCCCTACGTAAACTACCGAAAGTCGAAAATTACTACTTTTGAGGAAAGCGTTCTGTATTTTGTTCTTTGAATATTTTCAACATTACGTTTTGAAAAACACGAAATAATATGATATTTTAACTTTTTAATTTTATAACCTTTAAGATAACATAATTTCACACATTTTAAGCAAATAAAATAAATACTGAGATTTTGTAGTTTCAATAGTATACGTAGGGACCATCGTACTAACTAATACTCTAAACTTACTTTATACTTAATCAAAATGCATTTGGTGAGATCCACCCTTTAGTCCAGTCTATTTTATCATGGAATTCTAATTGGATGACAATCGAACTGGGGAACTTATGTAAATTTTTTTTTATCGAGCATGACCGAAGACCTCCATGCAAGGCCTACACAACCTTGCCGAAACCTTAACTGTCATATCAACCTTTTAAAGAACTTACGTCACTATAATACAAAGAAATCATGGCTGCCATCACTGAAATGTATAAGCAGTATGACATAATAATTGTTATAACTACGACATAGTTTCTGAAATAGACTCGTTAATGGTACCCTGAACTTATGCAGTAGTAGCCATGATTAAATAATGATGGTACGTATGACGTCACTTGTTAAGAATGCAGTACCAAATCAATACTCTAGCGACTAACAAATCATAGTCATTGTTGCGCGAAATGAATTTATATGTTTTTTTTTACTTATACGTCACATAGGTAACTTATTTTCTGGAATCCATGATTGGATATAAGTAGTCAGTGGCGGTCCGAAGAAGGGGGGCGCCGTAGGGGTCACGGCCCCCCCAAAAACGTACACGTCAAATTGACAACCTAAAAATAGAAACCTAATTTAGAAAAAAAATTACTTTCATAAATTCTAATGTGCTGAACTTCTTTTACTGTTAATATGACCATAGTCTTTGGCTACGACCGCGCCTGTAAGTAGTCGCATATTCTCGACGGTCCCTACGTATACTATCGAAACTACAAAATCTCAGTTTTTATTTTATCCGGTTAAAATGTGTGAAATTATATAATCTTAAAGGTTAGAAAATAATATTTTTTATGAGACCAAATGGCAACTATTCCGCATCAAACTAAAGAAGAATCACGAAAATCGGATAATAAATCTCGGCGTAATCGGTGAACATACATAATAAAATAAAAACTGAGATTTTGTAGTTTCGATGGTATACGTAGGGACCGTCGTTCTATGCGCAAAGGTCGTATACAACATAAAACTTTAATTTATTAATCATTTGAAAAGGCGCGATTTTCATTATCATGTGCGCATTACGACAAATCGAGCTATACCGTTCTAGTTTATGCTGACATTACAATATTAAAGGATTTATGACCGATGGTTTAAGATTATGATTAAGGCTCAGTTGCACTAACTAACTATAAATGTTAACTTGCCATATTTATGTCAAATTTTGTACTGAATTGACAGAAATTTTGGTATGGTTACGGTTATAGTTAGTTAGTGCAACTCAGCCCAAGACTATTGTATCTATATCAATGATCGAGCCAAGACCTCATAGTACAGTAGGGAAATGAAAGGGAACGCCAGTTTTCAAATTAATTCCTTTCCCACATCACGGGTACATGTTACCTTTTCAAACTGTTGAACGGAACAGATCAATGCGTGGAAAATTATGTTTATTTATTTGGTAGCAAACATCAAAATTATCATGTCTTTGATTTGATTTAAAGAGTTTTGTTGTAAAAACCATGATATCGATCAAATCGATAATTAAATAAATTTAAATTACTAGTGTCTGTCACCATGTCACCATTATAATTTAATTTAATATCCGGTCATTAAATAATTGTATTTTCATTTCTATAATGTTGGCAATAGATAGTCGGTTATAATTTGATTCTTGGACTGTGCAAGCAAAAATAGAACTTAAAGTGTATATTACCTTTTCATTTCCCTACTGTACATCCTCCAATACGTGAATAACTAAGCTTACGATTAAAGGGCAATGTCCATTTTAGGCTACGCGTGAACATAATGCTACAAATTTAATAATTTTAACAATAATAATTTCATATTTTTTTCAAGTCTTTTTGATTATATCTTTGCATCAATCAACACTTTTATGAATATGAATTTTACCAGTATTTTATTTGATTTTTATGATTATAATACCGGTCGTCTATGAAACAAAGGAAATTGGCCATTTTTATGAACATAATTATATCTCCACCTGCCCGGTTTCTAGATACCATATTGTTAACTTATAAATCAGAATAAAATAAAAATAATTCATAAAAATGTATTTTATTTTACATTTGTTACCTTATTTGTCACATGTAATAGATTCTATTTAAACTCTTTTGATACTAAATCATATTCATATTCTTTTTCTTAGGACTGCTAACTAATTAATTATTGTAAAAATATATTTGTCAATGTTTGTTCATGCCAGGCCAAAGTCTCATACTAAATGGACAATCCCCTTTATATACGACCAGTTTTTTTATTTTTTTATCTTTATTTATTTACAGGGTTTTTTCTATAAAGAATATGATATGACCTGTTTGGCAACTAAAAGTACTACAATTGTTGAGCAAAGCGATTCATTTTCGCCATAGAAACGGACAGAATACCTACCTACCGACATGTAATTCATAATAAACACCAGATAACATACCTAATATCGTATTAATTATTTACGACTTCCTAACAGACGCACTCACAACTTTTTCCTTAACCGAATTTTAATCGCATAGTCGTCAATCGAGCAGCGAGTGTCCCGCCTTACGATACAGAATAACGTTACATTAGCGGTTAGCTGTAACGGTTAATGTTACAGTAATTGTTATTGCCGATGTCGTAACTGGTAGGGGAGAAGTGGCATGAAGGAGCCAGGTTTTGAAAGAGCCACTTACATTATCTTGGTAGTTTAGGAACGGATTTGGTTGGTAACGTTATTTTTAAGTAGCAACACTGATTTCCCGTCACCCACAAACATTTGACAGTTCGCCGAAACCAACGGACACCGGCACATTGAGTCAAAGTTTTTGGCACTAAAAAGTAAGTATTTTGCTTCATTTAAGTTGTTTTTTGGTATTTTATTGGAAACAAATATAGGTAAATGGCTTGTAGATTGAGTTAGTGCATATATTTGGCCTTGCAGCTGCGTACAAACTGAGCCGCAAAAGTTTTGATATTGTTGTTATTTTGAAGGATATATTTTTTTAAAGAATAAGTTATGAAAGAGCCGGGTAAGTGGGCCACAAAAGAGCTAGCTCTTTCACAACCGGCTCTTTCGTAACCCTGCATTTGAATATTGTAAATAAAATAAAATAATAATAATAATGCATTTTTTTCATATATTATGAAAACCGGCTCTTTCGTAACCCTGCATTTGAATATTGTAAATAAAATAAAATAATAATAATAATGCATTTTTTTCATATATTATGAAATTATTTGCTTCAGATATTGCATTATGAAAAAGCCTGGACCAAGAAAACTAAAAAGATCCGAAAAATCAGTACCTAATTGAAGAAGCAGTCAGTGAAGTTTTGGAGAAAGGCCAGTCCATAAACAAAACTGCATTTGTCTCAAATATATTGAGGGCATACTTAGCAATTAATACTGCAATTATTATTATTTTCCATAATTTTATTTAATTTTTTTTTTAATTTTTTTTGCACTATATGTTTCTAATTTTAACAAAATTACAAAGTTCCTGAAGAGTCTGAATCTTAAACTTAAGTAAATAGATAGTTAAGACTTAAAAGCTCAAAGTAATGAAAAAAATAATTATTGATAATAATTATTGATATGAAAGAAAAACATTTTTAATGATTTAACGATGTTGTTTTTGATAGAAGATATTATTTGTTATTTTCTTTAATTTTCGAGATTGTTATTGATAAAAAATAATCCGCCTCTGATATGTTAAGATTATATACGGTATATAATAGGTAAGACTGAATAATATGTTAAGATTAAAGCGACTGTTAGAATTACTTAAAATGACTGATAAAATTAATAATTTCTTAAAAATGTCATTAGTTTCTAAAAAGGATTTGTTAAAATTGTCTTTTTGTTTTTTTTTAATAGTGTAATTATTATTAATTTGCATAATTACACTTTATAATACAGACTGTCTCTTTCATAACTTCTAGTAGCTCTTTCAATACCGAAATGTTATGAAAGAGCCAAAAGACACACTTTTAAAAAATGAATGTTTCATTGATTTTTTTACATTGTTCGAGGTTTTTTCGTATGAAATTACCTTCTTTAATAAATAAATATTAATTGAAGAAAAAAAAAACATCATTTCTTTCATTAAAAGTTTTTTTTTTTGCTCTGTTTAGTAAACTGGCTCTTTCATGCCACTTCTCCCCTACTATGTTCGGCACTACGGTACGTATAGTGTTATTCTGGTACTTTTAGATTTTTGTAGTATATAATGTATGTACAATATAACTCTCATGTGGCTGTAAGGTCATCAGTAGCCGTTTCTTAGCCACATAATTGGAAAAGTCAAGCTGGACAAAAAAGTCTGTAAACTGAACTAGTTTTTAATCTTTGTCAGTGCTGTGTCATTCACTGTTTTGACATAACATCACGCCTATATTCCCCGAAGAGTTCGGCAGAGGTTCGGTGTTACTGTACACAGTAACACACTCATTTCGCACTCACTCTGTTTCTTAAAACATATTTTGCTTACCAATTAACATATGTAATATTATCTATGTAGGTTTATTATATGGTTTATATATAACTAATACCTTTAAACGAGCAATTCTTGTATATATATAATCTGAATCTCGGAAACGGCTCCAACGATTTTCATGAAATTTAGTATGCAGAGGGTTTCGGGGGCGATAAATCGATCTAGCTAGGTTTCATTTTTAGAAAACGTCGATTTACCAAAAATAACGAGCAAAGCTCGGTCATCTACTTTATGTATATATTTACTTATTATATATTTATTTAGGTATATTATATTTTATAGCATAAATAAGTAGAAATAAATAAGACAATTGTACACTGGCATTTGCCTTCAACCACATAATCAATCTCTCTCTATCACTCAAAGGTTTGCTGGTAGAAAACTCATTTTTGAGTTAAGCTCGCCTTTGTACATAACTTCACTAAATTGTAGTTTTATTGCTGTAATTTTTCTTGTGTACAATAAAGAATAAGAATAAATAACATTTATTATCGCCTATCTGGGTATACTTATAAATAGAGTCGTAAACTAATTTTACCTGTGATAGCTACTTCCATATGGGAGGGTCTACTAAGCAAAGCTGAGCTCTTTGCTTCATTATAGGTTAAGGTACAAGAATCTCAATTTTAACCAATAACGCTCCGTAAATTATAGGATTCGGTCATAAGACGATAAAGTTAATTAAAACATACATACATACATACATACATGCATACATACATACATACATAAACTCACGCCTTTTTCCCATGGGGGTAGGCAGAAACTATAGAACGCCACATGCTACGACTCTTACATACCCCTTTCGCTTCATCCACATTCATACATCTTGTCATACACGCACGCCGAATCTCAAATCTCAAAGTTAATTAAAATTCATAAAGAAATAGGTAGTCTTTAATTAATAAAACACTGGCTCGTTGGTCTAGTGGTGGCAAGCGCGACTTCTGATCGTGAGGCCCTGGGTACGATCCCCAGGTCGGGAAAAGTGTAA
This sequence comes from Amphipyra berbera, assembly GCA_910594945.2. Classification (NCBI taxonomy): domain Eukaryota; kingdom Metazoa; phylum Arthropoda; class Insecta; order Lepidoptera; family Noctuidae; genus Amphipyra; species Amphipyra berbera. The sequence continues at coordinate 22,216,313 of OU343121.1, read as the reverse complement.
TTGGTTTTTTTTCGTGTGGAATTCCTGAGTAGCAGCCCGGATTTTGGATTTGTGTCCGGTTGATGGCAAAAGGCTCACTCCCTAATACATGGGACTTAAACATAACGGCGAAATGAGGATGTTACCTACTATACACCTCTGCCCAACCCTTCGGGGAATACAGGCGTGATGTTATGTTAAACATCTAAAAAATTACATCTATAGGTACTTATCTTAAGGGGCCGATTTTCCATGTCCATAAAACATTAATTAATTCGGCTTCCAATACTTATATACTTTAAAATAATTAAAATCTAATTAAGTACATATTTTTCGTATGTATATTCTTAAAAATAATTAACTCTTAATTCTTAAAGATCATTTCTTCTCTCAACACGTTTCTAATTCCTCATAAATTAGTACCTCATCATCAATCTACCTTATTTTCCCTATCACATAATTATATATCATATATATCGCTCATTTGGTGCAACAATGGCATAATTACACTTTTAGTTTTACAGGAGATGTAAAAATAGTCAAAATAGTCTTTCCGCACATTTTGATATATTTAACTTGTTTTTTAAAAAAAAGTGTAATTACGTCATTGTCGCACCAAATGAGCGATATATAATTACAATATTTATAAATGTATATATATATACCTATATGTAAGTATTGTGTCTATGTATGGTGTGTAGTATATATTTTGCAGCAGTACACCATGGACTACCCCCTCTATCTTATTCATTGACTTCCTGTTCATCCAAAGGTTGTCTGGTAGATATCGCTATCAGCGATAAGACCGCCATTGTACCCTTTAATGTTTGTTATTGTATAAGAGCTGTGTTACAATTTTGGTGTACAATAAAGTATATTCTATTCTATTCTATTCTAACCGAACATTTTTTTTATAAATAACTAGTATACTTACATCTTTCTGTTTAGTTAATTATATGATTTCTATTAAATGTCCTTTAACTTAATAACAGCGTCTACAGTTTTTCTTTTAACCCTTCAATTACTGCGGGTATAATTGCACCAACATAAAAATTCACTTAATTAAGTCCAGTCCATTTCTATTGCACCAATAGAAATACGTGTATTTTTATAATGACATGTTTTGACTCTTTTATTAAGGCAGAGGTATAATTAAAATTATAATAAGAGTTATTAAAAATAGTATAGGTTACAATAGTACCTACTTCAAGCCACAAAAATAGCATAATTATGTCATTTGACAATTGAATCAACAACAAATATAATATGACGATAGTTCTATCTAGCGTTTTCCCAAGTATATTTTGAGGTCAGCTCCTTGTCTAAACATATGCGGCTGAATACCAGTATTTTAAATGGAGCGACTGACATCAGACCTCCGCAACCCAGTAACTGGGCAATACCGATATCCTAAGGTTAGACGCGTAGGTAACACAAATACAAATATATTAGGTATGTCATTATAAAATCGCGTTATTAAACAATTATAGGTACTCGCAAATGTTTTATTCCGTTCTCACAATTATATCGTCAGTGGAAAGGTAAAAAGACTAAAGCGCCAATATACATACTTTACTTATTAAATAGATAATTTAATTATCTATTTAATTTGTATACTCTAAGAAAAATATCTATGTTTATTTTCTTAAAAAAATACTTTGCATCTCTCTACTGTAAAGTAGGTATATTGGCGCTTTAGTGTTTTTTCCTTTCCACTGACGATATTATTAGAACCGTATTGTCATGCCGCACTCTGCTTACGACGTTCGGCAAAGCTACTGTTGCTTGGTAGTCTAAGTGAATTGAGTATACGATTTACTATAAAGTACAACAGTTCAGCCGAGCCTACTGCCTACAATTGCTAACTATTACTCCGACATCAAATTCAACACGAGCCCCAATTTAATTACTAATGACCGGTTCCTATGGCCAAAACGAATCGTTTTACTTATCGATGGTAGGTAGCGTTTTTATTGTAAAACTGAACATATCGTCACCGGAAAGCCAATACTACTTAAGCGCCGTTTTGGCTGAAATGAGTTATATAATTATATCGTCGGATTGGATTCTTTTTCTGCGTCGATTAGTTGGGATTTCGTATTTTATTCTATTATATTACGAAATCCTAAATAATCGACGCAGAAAAAGAATCAAATCCAAAGATATAATATATAACTCATTTTAGCCAAAATGGCGCTTAAGTAGTGGCTTGCCGGTGACGATATAAACAGACTCGTAAGTAAATTTTACCTGTGGTATCTACGTGTGGGAGGGTCTACTATGCAAAGTTGTGAGGTACTTGCTTTATTGTTAGTAAAGATCCAAGAAAGTTAATTTTAACCAACAACGCTTTAAATCTTAGGAATCGACCGTAAAAGGTATTATTAAATAATATTTGTCTATACACTGTCTGATTATTCCAGTAACACGATAACTATGCAATTATTTACACGGTTAAAAAGTCATCAGTAACAGTACATAACAACATCACGCCTGTATTCCTCGAGGGCTTAGGCAGAGGTGTATAGTAACACCCTCATTTCGCCGTTATGTTTAATTCCCATGTAATAAAAGGCAAGCCTAATGCCATCAACCGGGCACAAATCCAAACTCAGGGCTGCTACTGAGGAATTCCACACGGTAAAGCCCCAATAACACTTTGCCCGACCTGGGGATCGAACCTAAGACCTCACGAACAACAGTTGCACTTGCAAGGAGGTAGGTAGTAACAGAGAAATATTTTATTATAATCAGCGTTGGAAAGGAACGAGCAAAATTAAACCATTAGCACAAACGATACCGCATGTAAAGCCTAGTTCAACGTGTAATTATTTGACGAGCTGACGTGTTATTAGGTGTGCGTGTAGGTATACATGTTCTGGAAGTAACAATAACCATGTCTACTAGGACAAAACTAGGACCTGAAAAAAGTCTGAAGTTTAAATGGTAAGGAAACTTGACGAAATACGATTTTATAATAACTAGTAAATAAACAAGTTGTTCAACGTGCAGCTGAATGCTAAAACCACCGCTAACGGGTTAGCATACAGTGACTGTTTACGCACTACGGGTATCGTGAAATACAATATACTGGCACATAGCGCGAGCGTCGGGTACGGCTCCAAGCGGTATTAGGACCCAGCTTCTTGAAAACATAACATAACCCACTCTCCCGTACTATATCTCTACATTTTTATCTTTTAAGATTTCATCTTTAAGTAAACGGACATATTATACCCACACTTTTAAAATTTTATTAATACTTTTATTTCAAATTACGTACGTACTTTTACTGATATTCAAAATTTTATGCAGTCAACCTACGAAAACACCAAATATCACCTGAAAAACCCGAAAAAATCACGTTCTCCAAGCATAACCGACAGAAACAAGAGTAAGTTCGGCGCACGAAGCAATTCAGCGCATTTGGGCGGGTACGATCGATAGAAGGCGTGGCCTGGGACGCTGCGTGCCTCATCTGCGCTACCCGCTATAATTGATTGACACAAACGAACTGACAGGCAGACGCAGCGTTCGACTTTTTATTGCAGGGAGCTACTGGATTTAATTTCCTCGCGGACTTTTTAGGGTTAATGCCTAGACAAGTGTGTTACTGCTTTTTTTTTAATACTGTGGAACGTTTGAGTAACGTATAGTTTAAAAAAACACGATTAACTCACATGTGGAAATATTTATTATTATAGAATTCTAATTACTAGGAAAGTGTAATTATTGTTTTTTTTACATATAGGTAGTTTTTGACGCAATTAATTCAATAAAAACTTTGTAAAGTATCTACAGGTATATTTATATTACTTTATCATTTACGATTTAAATTAAACCCATGAAGTGTTTAGGTAAAGTCAAGTTAGATAATATATTTTTTAAGGTTTGGGTAAAGTAGATACTTATGTAGTTATGTAGTAAACACAACGATATCGCAGTAACATCGGTAATGTATTTAGTATGAACCATCATCATTACATTAGCCCGTTCACGTCCGCTGCCGAACATGGCCGTACCATACACATTGAGCGCTACATTGCGCGCTACAATACATATGGACTGTTACATTCAGCGCTACAATACATATGGACTGTTACATTGAGCGCTACAATACATATCATCACCGGAAAGCCAATAATACTACTTAATCGGCATTTTGGCTATAATGAGTTATATATTACTAGCTGTGTCCTCACAACTCCGCCCGTAGCCTATGTTACTCAGTGATAATGTAGCTTTCTAACGGCAAAAGAATTTTTGAAATCGGTCCAGTAGTTTTTAAGTTTATTCGTTACATACAAACATACAAATCTTTCCTCGTTATAATATTAGTATCTATCTTTGGATTGGATTTTATTCTGCGTTCGATTAGTTGGGATTTCGTAATATAATAGAATAAAATACGAAATCCCAACTAATCGACGCAGAAATAAAAACCAATCCAAAGATATTATGTATAACTTATTTTAGCCATAATGGCGCTTAAGGAGTATTGGCTTTCCGGTGACGATATGGTCCGCTTCATTAGCGATGGTGGTTTGCATATTGTTTTAAAAACCTTAAATATACTTCCTTTTTTTAACATTCATTTTTTTCGAAGTGAGATCTATTTTGTTCTGCCTCCACAGCCTAACATCCCTGCAATTTTATTAGGTAAGAATGTATGCTGTCACACAACGGCTGCCTAATTGAAACCGTTCCTAGTTTAAACTGCAACAAAATGGCGAATAGACTAGGCATCCCGTCGACATCAGCATGCATATAAAATGAGACAATCCGAAATTCCAACCGAATAATTTTTTTACCATTTTGTTTTTAAACGAAACGTTTTGTTAGTTTAATTTAGAGAGTTCAACGACCTCGACCAGAAATTCCGCGTTGAGTTAAATTGTACCTAGTACATAAGAACAAATATTTGTTATGTACTCACTACTAAGGAATGGAGGTAATGCTAAAATAACAGTCGCAAACATTGTTTGATTATAGGTACAGGTTTCCCAATAGAACGTTTACCAGGCCGGAAGACCTTGTCTGGCCTGCGAATCGTGTACGTAGTAGGTACTTTGTACGAGACCCTTCTCCCATTTTTTCTTTTTCAATCGCAGTCCAGCCTTTTTTTAACCAAGACCGTTCGTCCGTTATCTTTAAAGGAAAAAAGTTAAAGGAACGTACGAATACGTTTTTTTTTTAAATTAAATAGTATTTTCCTCTATTCAACTAACAAAAATCAATCAATAAACAACTTATTGCGTGCGTAATATTTTTTTATACACAACACACTCAAATGAGCGATGACGCCATCTTATGCTTGGTTATATGTGTCTAACGTTTTCCTGACCGATGATAGCCTTATCATCGGTCAGGAAAACGTTAGACCTACGAGGTGCCTACCTTTATCAAAATAAAAACAAACCTATAAAGTCCACCAGGTCAACGAAACGCACTGAGTCACGTGACAAATGATAGTAAATAGTTCTTATATTTAGTCATTTACTTTTTTCTACCTATCATTTATTTATGACATTAAAACATTATTAGATTTGCTTTCTACAGAATAGATTAAATTAGTTGACATTTCAAACATTTGACATATAATATTTACAATCATTTGACAAAATAATATTTATCATTTATAGAGTAAATATTTAAATCCTGTTGACATAAGATTTATCATATATGTTATTAATTATTTTGAGTGAAATTTACTGTTTGAAATTCATAATTATTTTTTCTTAGCTGTAATTATTAATGTACTACATAATTCAAACACAATGCAAATTGTTATATGAATCAATAAATAAAATAATAAATAAACGCTTTAAATAAATCTATACTAATATTATAAAGCTGAAGAGTTTGTTTGTTTGTATGCGCTAATCTCAGGAACTACTGATTGGAATTGAAAAAATATTTTTGTGTTGGATAGTCCATTTATCGAGGAAGGTTATAGGCTATATAACATCTCGCTACAACTAATAGGAGCGGAGCATAAATGAAAAATGTTGCAAAAACGGGGAAGATATCCACCCGTGCGAAGCCGGGACGGGCCGCTAGTCTAAAATAGAATGTATGCCAGACAGCTTAAAGTCCTTTTTCAGTAACTGAGTGGTGAGGCGAGGCGGTGCTGGTCTGTTGCTGAGGCAGTTAATGGACGACTGCTTTAAGTCTTTCCAGCCCCTGGGCTGCCGGTATCACCTAATGTTACTTCAAATGCGTCTCTTTTGGGCTCTGTGGTCAATAACCTGCTTGCCGAGCGGGGTCAGGCATTAGAGGTCCGTGGCCTGTGTCCATAGCAATGTTGATCAATGATCATTGTCAACTCAGCGGCCAGCCAATCAGTCTATAACTGGAATTATAGTTAGCACAACAGTTTTGTTGTAAGTTTTGTCCCATACTGGGATTTCGCCTGTATTGTGTTCGTGGGTGCGTCCACAGACACAAAAGCCGCAAAAACTATCCATGTCAAACCCGCGACCTGTAGCGCAAAAGCCAATCACTCAGTCACTGCACCAATTGTACCATAAAACTCCTAACTTACGCTTAAAAAAATACACAATTAATAAGCGTCTTAAAAAACAATGACTCTTTTACCACTTATGACGCACAGTTTCTACCCCCTATATAATGAACATACCTTTATATCTTAGACCACGGCTGTATTAACTTGATACCTGCGAAGCTGACAGGCGAGCAGTTATTTATAACTGACTTTTAAATCAGAATCGTCACGTCACCCAACCTGTATCTTAGACATTTATAGGTAGACGATAACTTCAAATATTTGGGGTGTATTAAGGGTGATGCCTCATTAGTGCGTTGCGTTGCGTTGCGTCGTCGTAACGGATCAACGCATTGTATGCCACATCTGCGTTGCGACGACGCACATTCGTCTCTTGTCCACCGAGCCGTTGACACAACGTTTTAATGTGGCATGTCATTTAAAATATATGGAAAACAACGCAGCGTTGACGCTGCGACGACGCAACGCAACGCACTAATGAGGCAGAGCTCTAAAAGAGCGTCCACGAGTGACGGTTTAAGTGAGTCTGATGCACCCTGGGCAGTCGGCCTCGCTACCAACCTTGCTGACTGGCCAGTTTCTTCACCACGGCATGAACTATTCTCATATAGCTCGTGCGGACACGAAAGAAGACTATGTCATGCACTTCCAGACGTTTAGGATGCACGACGCTCCGTAAATAGTTAATATGAATCTTTCTAGAAGAGTCATGCCACAATCACGGAGCTTAGCAGAATGATTTGTGGTCGTAGCATGACAATGTGATCCAAAGATGCTTGAGAAGTAGCCATGCATTTTTTTTATAATCAATTTTTTTTCTATTTCTTAGTTCGCTATGTAAGCCTCATAGGTACGTAATTTGAAAAGTGTAATCGCTAATTAGCAACCTATTCAAGACTACTCAAGACATTTATATAAAGAAAAACTGTCAGGAAACTCTATTGTGATTCCAAAATCAAATATAATGTGATGTCATAGTCCTTTGGTGCACTTAAAATCTAATTAGGTACATAATAAAAATAAATTAAACAGGGTTATACAAAACAAATTAATTAGTGACCATTATGATAACCGACCACTCGACAACCAAAAAATCATGACAGATGCATGCCATCCACCAGACATGGGGTGGTTATAATGGCATTGATAATTATCAAACCATAACTACCTGCAATACACTTGACATGTTTCGAGCACCGGAAGTCGGGGTGAATCCGGGTACCGGTCACGTGACCGGCCGGCGGCCATCTTGTTTAACTACGTACTTCCGGTGCGGGCGCACTGGTTGCAAACATTTGGACAGCCGCTATTGATCCTGTTTTCAAATTTATGTGGCCAGTGTCAATGTTTTTTTTAATAGTTTGCGTTTTTCGGCGGCAAACGTATGGACTTTCTAGATGGACTTTTGTTGAAAGCTTCATCTTTATTGAAGTTTTTAAACAATTGAAAATTGCATTCAACATAGTAGAGTTTTAATTGATTTATTTGTTATCCTTTTAGTATTCCTCAAGGGTTAATTCGCTAAAATCAATATTAGTAAACAAATTCTGTTATGACCCTAAAAACCCCTGTGTCGTATCAATTTTTAATAAAAAAAATATTGGATTTAAGTTGTGAATTTTGCTAGGTATGCTAAACTTTTCAAAGATGGTCAGACAATATACCGAAGACCTTAATATCTGGAAGACCTTACAATCCTATTTACCCCCAAAAAGAGAAAGTTCAAAGTTAAGCCAGACATCGATCTCATCTTCTAATTTGATGTAGCTCTATACTAACTATAACTATAATGTCTGATGGATTGATATCGGTCCTCGGGTTGTTTCGGACCGCCAATTTATTAGCTGGCTCGGTTTTAGATAAACTTTGCCAGCTATTGTGAGGGTAAAAATAGGTCCATTGGAAATCCATTGGAACAAGTTCTTATAAGCTTTACTATACTTCTTAGCTTTTATCAGGAGTATTAGTTTCAACATATAAAAATCCCACTCTCGTTAGGCTATTACGAAATTCTGCCACCCAACTGGGCCAATAATTGGGTTCTTACCAGAAAATAGTTTGTTTAGAAACGATTACTTAATCGGTTTCAACAATTTTTTGTACTATTAATATAATAAATGCTTCTTACAAATCAGTCATTCAATCGAAATAAAGAAACAATTAAACTTCATTTTAAACTTTTAAAAGTAGATGCTTATTTTTTTAATAAAGTTTAATTTTAGCAATTTTATTGTTTTTATCTTAATACTCTAATTGGGGTATCTGAGTAGTCTGATTAATTTTGTTACTCATTATATAATTATAATAACTAATACAGACAAAGAATCTTCGAAAACAAATATTATCTAACCTGGAAAGTAAAGCCAAAATCACAATAGGATGAAAGTAGCAAACAAAAAATCAACTTGCAAAAAAGACCTGGTAAAAATCCACTAAAATTCCTTTAAAGTGCTTATAATTTCAAATCCCATCTACCACTATTCCAATCCGGTCACCCTAAAAAACTATTTACCTCCCAACAAGAAAATAAACTTAAAACTGAAACTTTACAAAGATCTAAACTGATTTAAACCATAACGGACAACTCCAGAAACGGATGAGACCGGATTACGAAACCAAATCTCCTGACCGAATCGATCCTCGCTCCCCGACAGTTATGAAAAGGCAGCGTTTGAGAGAGAACAAAAAAAATAAAAGCCTGTAAGCCTCCTTGCGGAAACCTCGGTACGTTTTCAAAGAAAAATATTTTCTTAGATACCGCACAAGTTTCTTGACAACCTACGTATACAGTCATCACGGAATCTGTAAACCATTATGTGGTTGACATAAGGTTGAAAGTCGTTTGTGTTTGAAATGTTGGAGGTAGACTAAGAGTGTATCCGTGTAGTAGGGGATGTCAAAGCCGGTCTTGTCACCGACTATCAATATCAACCCTAACTGATGTATGGGGTGGCAAAGGCCTTAAATCGATAAATTTCGTTCAGAAGCTAGTTAGAAAAGTTTGGACAAGTTTATTGGTTATATTGACACTCTGTCGACGCGAGTTAAGACTGTTAGGAGTGAGGACTTGAATGATGTGTTAAGATCCTTTTACTTTTTATATAAATATTGTATAATATATACTTCCTTTAGTTGTAGGTAGTATATAAATAATAAAGTAATTTCATGTGATAAAAAGCTACGATAGCCCTGCGATTGAACGTTTGCCTTCCATGCATCGGATACGTCTGACTTTTCAAATACATGTGTGGATCAGAATTTGATTATCACTTGCGGTAACGGTGAAGGAAAACTTCAACAGGAAACCTGCACACCTGAGAGCGCTTCATAAGTTCTCGATAGTGTGTATAGTCCACCAACCCGCACTAGGCCAACGTGGTGGACTAGGGCCTAAACTCTTTGCATCATGACAAGAGGCCCGTGCCCAGCAGTGGGGGAGAAATGGGCTGAGTATGCTATGTGATTCTGAAGTTGAAAGTAAACTTTAATATCAATATTAGAAATTCAAATTAACAATTCGGTTAAACAATTATTATTACCAACCGGTCTTCAATGTTTAAAAATGTTAAACTCAGTTAAAGGCTGATGAAAATTATTGCTTAGAAATTAATCCATAAGGATTAAATTATTGATTAATATCAAATCACCACGTCTGCAGATGGCTACATACTCTACATAGCGTCGGCCGGCAATGAAAACCACGTATGTGTAAAATACAAAATTTTAAAAGACGTAGAAATAACTGTCTCCTGCAACAAAAATTACCGATCAAATGTTAATACAAGTTTGTCATCGTATGTCATAGATAACTTAGAAGTATTTGAATTGAAAGTGAACTAGTACGCGTATGACGAGTTTATCAATCTAAAGAACAAATAAAACGCTTTTGAATAACATTTTATTTACGACGTTTTCACTACCGAGCGTCGATAGGTAAATCAGCACCGTATGCTCAACATTTTGTCAAACTAAAAGTTGATTAACAAAATTGATCAACTTTTAGTTCAAACTAAAACTTGTCAAAACCACAACAAATTGGCAAATAAATAAAAAAATACTATAAAACGAATCTAGATTATAATTGTACTCGCAGAAATGAATACAACCACTACGACCGCGATCGACTAGACTTATTAATATCTGCCGTTTCCGGTGCCGTGTGCGTGCAACCGGAAGTGGCATCCGTAACGTCGGTGACCGCGGCACGCTGCTAATAATCTAGTAGGAACCATATCCGTGGTCAGGACATCATACATACGTCATGTGAGGTAACCATCATATATTTAAAGTACCTATGTGTAGTTACTGAAAATTATAATAGATTCAAAGTTTTTTTTTACTTTTAACATAACATCAAGCCTGTATTCCCCGAAAGGCTGGGCAGTTAAACCCTCATTTTGCCATTATGTTTAAGTCCCATGTAATAGGGGGCAAGCCTATTGCCATCAACCGGACACAAATCCAAAATCCGGGCTACTACTGAGGAATTCCACACGGAAAAACCCAATAACACTGCCCAACCTGGGGATCGAATTCAGGGCCTCACGATCAGAGGTCGCGCTTACCACCACTAGACCAACAAGGCAGTTCGTTTTTCTTTTAATAGTTTCTTTTATTACCCTATAGGCGACCACAGCTGAATATAAACCCTCTGGACAGCGAAAACGGAAGGTAGTATGAAGGGCACGAGTAGATTCAGTGCTGTAACTAGAGCTGTGCCAGTGGTGCAGCCACATAGGACGCAGACCCTAAAGAGGCGTAGAAATCTTGATCATTCCTACAATAGAGCATTTTAGAGGGTGCAGTAATAGAAACTTGCACCGTGCTTACGTTACGGCACTGAGTAGATTCTATGATCCACCTTCCTACCTAGGGTAACCATTTTTATTTTTTATTCTTGACTTCGCGTTTGGCCCTAGTCCCACCTGATGGTAAACGCAGACAAGATCTAAGATGGCGCATAAGAATTCAAGGAACGGAGATACAGAGGGACTCCCCTATACCCATCTGGCTCTCACAGATACATGACGGAACACAGTAAACTGATTGGCGCTGGACTTTAATATGAGGGTGGTAGCTAGCTAGGCGGACCGTATAGATCCTACCACCAAGCGTGCTGGGTTTTGTTGAATCTTACAACACGCATCTATTCCCAGCGTGCGGTGAGGAGTTTTATATTCTAAGCCGTCCCCACACAGGACAGGTATTTGCTGCGTTTGACAGGTATTTTCAGGGTGTTGATTCTGGAGCAAATTTTGACAGAACTAAACTAGACGAAAGGCAACTGTCACTTTCTTTTTCTACTGAACCAGAACGAGACAAACACCCTTAGTTTAGTTTAGTCTTGTCAAAGTGCGCAACAGAATCGACACCCAGGTATAGAATGGCGTGTTACCGGCATTACTCTGAGACAGGCATTATTTTTTATTCCTGGGACTTGATTCTCTACTGGCCAAATACTCAAATGCAATGCAACTCAATTTAAAGTTGCCATTAATACTCAAACGCTACTCAATTTAAAATTGCCGTTAATACTCAAACGCTACTCAATTTAAAGTTGCCGTTGATACTCAAACGCTACTCAATTTAAAGTTGCCGTTAAAACTCAAACGCTACTCAATTTAAAGTTGCCGTTGATACTCAAACGCTACTCAATTTAAAGTTGCCATTGATACTCAAACGCTACTCAATTTAAAGTTGCCGTTGATACTCAAACGCTACTCAATTTAAAGTTGCCGTTGATACTCAAACGCTACTCAATTTAAAGTTGCCGTTGATACTCAAACGCTACTCAATTTAAAGTTGCCGTTAGTTCGTGTTGTCACTGTCACTTCGCCTTAAACAGTGACAGCACGAGACTTGACAGCATCTTAAAATTGAGCTTCGTTTTAGTGTTTGGCCATACGCAAACAATGCGAAGGCGTTACTCTTAAGAGGAAATGCGGTCGGCATTTAGTCCATACAAACGTATTCCTCAGTTTCCTCCTTGGATAATGTAACTAGAGCATATATTTTTTACTATCTATACTAATATTATAAAAAGGAAAGATTTGTATTTTTGTATGTAACTAATAAACTTAAAAACTACTGGACCGATTTCAAAAAATATTTTGCCGTTAGAAAGCTACGTTATCACTGAGTAACATAGGCTATATTTACTACTGGAATAAAACTTCTTACGCGGGCTGAGCCGTGAGGACACAGCTAGTATGATATATAAGGTCCAACCAAAATACCTGGACAAACTTTTACACAGTGTTCAGTAAGTGTAACTGAATATGTCTATGCAAAAAAACGAGATCCAAGTGTTTTATTTTCTAACCAAATTTTTTTTTTCAACTTTAATTTTACTTTAATTTTTTTTTTTTACATTTTTCACTTCGCTGTGTAGGTAAAACGCGGCACGGAATTAGCACGCACCCCAATGGCGGTCGATGCATAAGAAATGGATGAGTTTATTCTTAGAGAGTACAGGCAATTTATAACATTATTATTTTTTTGTTAGAAAAAAACACTTGGATCTCGTTTTTTTTTACATAGATGTGATTAGTTCAACGTATTGAACACTGTGTAAAAGTTTGTCCAGGTATTTTGGTTAGACCTTATATATCTACCACCACTATTTCCCTATGTTTTGTTTTTGTCAATAAATATATTATTAAAAGAACTAGAAACGTTTAAATTTTACAAAATCGACCGGTTTACCACCGTTTCAGACATCTGGCAAACAAATTTGACGAATATAAAAAATTAAAGAAAACCATACAGACATAACCAATGTTTTTCTTAAAATATTATATAAAAAAATATTAAAATCGGTCCATATTTGAAAAAGGAAACAGGGGAATACGAAAGTACGATTTCGCTAATATTGCACAGGAGAAATCAGTCCGAGATGCAGTTGTCTCTTTCGCGCTCAATCGGGAGGTTTGCGGGAGGGGTGGGACGGAAATAGATCGCATAAAAACCTAGTCTTCCAATATTTTGCAGCCCGCGTTTCCTCTTAACAATCTGTCAAAATACGTACTACGTCACGATTTGTCAAAATTTCCTTCGTCCCACTAATAACGTCAAAGACAACAGAAGTCGAAGGTTATTGGTTCTAATAATATGTGTGTTACTATGACGTAGTACTGTACAGTCACATGATCTACCATTCACGGGAGGAGACTACCTTCTTTTATTACGTCATGCCCATCTTCTTTACATAGTATAAAACAAAGTCGCTCCCGCTGTCTGTATGCTTAGATCTTTTGAACTACGCAACGAATTTTAATGCAGCTTTCAGCAATAGATAGAGTGATTCAAGAGGAAGGTTTATATGCCCCACATTAGTATCAACATTGCACCCGTGCAAAGCTGCGGCGGGTCGCTAGTACCATTATAATTGGCAGTCAAAATAGTAGGTGTTTCCCATGAAGGTATAGGAAAAAATGGAGAGCACATTACGAACACCTACTCTTAGTCAAAACATTTGGCCTTTAATATTCACTTTGGAATTCTGTCTCTATCTAAACACCCTACTTGGAAAAGGCTTAGAGTATTTAGTTTGGAAATCTATATGTTTCTAAATAAATTAAATACAATGGATAACTTGTGCTTCCAGTAACCACAGTTCAACTCACTACTAGTAGAAAGAAAGAAAGAAAGAAAATGTATTTATTTTCCGCCCACGCGGACGCATACGGATAGGTACTTAAAATTAAAAATATACTTAAAATTAACACATAACATAATATTAACGATACCTCTGTCTTTTAATCCCGCCAACAACGCCCTAAGCCGAGGTCCGAGTCCCATTAGGGGTCGCCCTTAGTGTTGTTGTTGCTAGTAGTCATGATGTTAGTAGTAGTAGTAGTAGTAGTTAGCTTAGGTTAAGTATTTTACTCGTCCCCATCCTTCAGGTCTCGCCAATAACTGCCCGGTTACGTAGAAACGGTCCGCATTACCATCTACAAGCAGTCGAATAGAAAAAATGTTTCTAAATTGGTATTGAGAAAGAGAGAATTCCAAAGAAAATATTCAAGGCCAAAGGTTTAACTTTTTTTGTAGTTCGATCTCCATCTTTACCTATACCTTCATGGTAATTCTACATACTCCTCACTGCCAAATCTATACTAATATTAATTTACTTATAGATATAAGTGCATTTAATGTTCACGAATTACTGTTTTCAGCTTAAGTCTCAATTTAGAGGCCTGTGCTTATGGTTGCTAGACTTGAACTGCAATAGAAAAGAAAGAAAGAAAAAGTATTTATTTTCCGCCCACGCGGACGCATACGGATACTTAAAATAAAAAATATAAAATTTCTTAAAAATTAACACTTAAATTTAAACCTAGTATATTAAACAACACGGTAACCCAAACACACAAAAAAAAAAACTATGGTTACTATTATTTAGTCTATGGTGCACGGGCTACCATAACCTTAAATCCTCATGCATCATAAAACTAAGTGACATTATACAAATACAAACAATACAAACATTTAAACATGTTGAATTTGTGCGTCGCATGGTGCGTGAAAATTTAGGTCATTGCTCAGCATTATGCTGAGGCTTCGGACGAGCCTAATGCCAACAGCGCTGATTTCCAGCAACAACCTCAATACAAAGATGTATTTCGATACTGTTGAATATTATCGGTATGGAAAATACAACCTTCCTTTTTGTCGTATAGAATATTATTTACATTATATCTATACTAATAACATAAAGCTGAAGAGTTTGTTTGTTTGTTTGAACGCGCTAATCTCAGGAACTACTGGTTAGTATTGAAAAAATATTTTTGTGTTGGATAGTCCATTTATCGCGGAAGGTTATAGGTTATATAACATCACGCTACGACCAATAGGAGCGGAGCATAAATGAAAAATGTTGCAAAAACGGGAAAATATAATCCTTTTTGAGAGCTTCCGTTGCGTGCGCTGCGTAAACGGTTTAAGTTACGCGAATGTCCAAAAAAACTTCTAACGCGGGCTGAGCCGCGAGGGCGCAGCTAGTTGACATATAAAAGAAAAGTTTTCAAGACGCAGTACAGGTTAACCACCATCATTTTTACTAAAAAAATATTCGAAACCCTGACCGATGCGTCCGATAGCGTGTTTTTCACCGGAAGCGACCTCCACAAATCAAACGCACGACACACGTGCGACTAATTATTGTCGCACGACGATTTATAATCGCAGCGCGTTGGGGAGCGATCCTATCGAGTGAAGGGTACTTCAAATGAAGCGCGTTTGCGTAAGGGGTTGTAAATATAAATATGGATGTAATAATAATCGTTTTTTTATACTGATGTTGAAGATAATATTACTCGTCCTCTATTCTTAACAGAAAAAGCAGCGATAGCCTAGTGGTGTGACCGTCGGACTGCCTCGTCATAGGTGTCGAGTTTGAAAACAAGGCACACACCTCTGACTTTTCGGATTCATGTGCGTATTGTATAATAAAATTATCACTTGCTTAAAAACGGTGAAGGAAAACATCGTGAGGAAACCTGCATGCCTGAGAGATATTTCTGAAAGGCATGTGAAGTCAAGTCAGAGGCCAGAAACTCTGACATCAGGTTCGTCATTAACCACACGAAAAGAAGAACAGAAAAATGTGTCTTGAATTACGTACGGTCAACAACGAAAGTTGGTTAACACTGTTACTTTTACATAACATCTAAATGACATTTATTCGATACACTTTTCAGAATTTCATATAATAGTCAAGAGTTTTTGTTATTTTATTGTTACATGTGTTCCGATTAAATTTGAATATTATTGTGTTCAGTTTTCGTAGACTGTCGTTGCTGACCATACCTGAAAATATTAGTAAAAATCTAAATGTTACTCAATATAAAATATATGATAATTATAATTAAGCTCAAATGGGATTGGGCAGGTCACATCAGCCGCATGCATAACGACCGCTGGGCAAGAGTCTCCAAACAATGGGTGCCTGAAGATGGATGGCGCCGCCAAGGTCAGCCCAGAAAGAGGTTGTGAGATGACCTGGACGCGTACCGCGAGGGCTGGTTCAGGTGGCGCGGGAAAAGACTACATGAAAGTACTTGGGGGAGGCCTTTGCCGAGAAGTGAAACAGGATACGCTGACAAAAAAAAACTAGCCATTACTGCTCCACTGCTGTTTACCTTTTTTATCAAATTGCTTTGGGCCAGACTTTAGTCTTTTACATTGGAATTCAGGGGTAATTTTTTCTCACTTTTGTGACACCCCCTTACCATTATAGTAACACGTTTATTAAATAACATAACATCACGCCTGCATTCCCCGAAGGGTTGGGCAGAGGTGTATAGTAACACCCTCATTTCGCTGTTAAGTTTTAAGTCCCATGAAATAGGAGGCAAGCCGAAGCCGAATTCCGGGTTGCTACTGAGGAATTCCACACGGAAAAACCTAATAACACTTTACCCGATCTGGGGATCGAACCCAGGACCTCAGCAGTCGCGCTTGCCAACATTAGACCAACAGCAGTTATTAAATCTACGCATTACGTTTATTTAATCTCATAAAAAAATCTCACGACTATTTCAATTTCGTTTAGAAGAATAAATGCTGATATGGCCACCTAAATATACCTACAGTAGACCGAGACAGCCAACCATTTAATATTGTACAACGTCAACACGACAGCTAACCAACCTTTAGCGAGCGATATCCACACCGCGGACAGATTTAGAATATTTGAAAATCAATACTTCATACAGTTAAAATAGATATTATGTTTGTGGCTTGGAGGGACTCATAGCAAATTAACTACCGTGCCGATCATATGGTTTGTGATATTAAGCTGCGCTTGCCACGATCAGTCCGTGGATAGGTGACCTTTCGTTACACATCGAGACCAGTCCGTGCGTCGGAGCGCACGTTAAACCGTCGGTCTCGGGTGTTATAAGGATACCTATGACAGTCGTTACGGGTAGTCAGAAACCCAAAAGTCTGACAACCGGTCTATCCTTAGTATATTAGGATTACCCAGTTATTGGGTTGGGGAGGTCTGATGGCAGTCGCTCAGTGTAAAATACTGTGGCGACATCTCGCCTTATGAGAATTACGCAGCACGAGGAATGTCTAGCAGACTACAGCGACAACAATGACAGCTGTCAGGTGAAACGTCACAAATCCTGCATCGCGGTATCAAGATTTGACACGGAGTTAGTATATATACAACTTCCCAACATCAATCGTTGGGCAGTGACCCGCCAGGCATAAGACCCGCCTGGTAGGAGGATCCTCCCTTTTCGTTGGAGAAACACCATACCTCATTCTTCTACAATACTGATATTCAGCCGTATTGGGTTAGACTGGAAGCTATCCTCAACATAGTCGGGAAAAGGCTAGGCAGAATCATCATCTTCCTGCCCTTATCCCACACTAGGTGGGGTCGGCACAGTATGTAGTTCGTAAATCCATGTTGTTAGAAGTTTTGGCTTATTGTTTTATGACCGGCCGCCTGCCTGACATCAACCCTCCTTGGGAATACTCGTTGCGCCGTCGCGCGGGTGACCCAATGTGGCTAGGCAGAACAGGTACTATTATAATACCTCGCGGGTTTTTGGCAATGTGTGTTATGATTTGCTAATAGAAAATAGCATAAATTACGCATATATTCTCCGGAGGGTGGGGCAGTGGTGTATGATAACACCCTCATATCGCCAGTATATTTAAGTCCCATGTAATAGGGGGCGAGCCTATTGCCATCAACTAGGCACAAATCCAAACTCCGGGCTGCTACCGAGGAATTCCACATGGAAAAACCCAATAACACTTTGCCCGACCTGGGGATTGATACAAGGATCTCACGATTAGCAGTCGCGCTTGCCACCACTAGACCAACGAGGTAGTTGTTGTTTTGCTAATATACAAGGTTAGTCGGAAAGGGGGTCGTACTAAGCCGCGGGCCACTTAACGTATCACTGATGATTGTTTTAAAGAAAGTGTTAATATTTTAAAATTCGGTAAAAGATAAACCATGCAAAATGATTTTATTTTAGTTTTTTCAAAAATTCTTCATCCCTGCTTTAGTTATGAATACAGAAAATGTAGTTTCTAATTCCTGACCCCAAAATAAATATGAGCTATTAATGTAAACACAGCTAATCATAGCTGAGGATAGATAGAATTTAGCGTATTTTTTATCAAATCTTTGAACAGCTATTTCTCTTAAACCAAAGACTTTTGGGGAAAATTGTAGAACAAAAGTCATCCATTATTATGAGTACTTTAACACCCTTTCGGCTTAGTACCCCCTTTCCGACTAGCCTTGTATTGTACATTTTTTTAGTATAATTTCCACTCTTACAATTAGATACAGCTAAACCATCAAACGATCTCTATGAAATAGAACGATACGAAGGAATGTAAATATAAACAATAGAAACATTCCCAAGACAGTCCTGGGCAATAATATGCCAACATTGACCTATTATTGACCCCGTTCCAGCGTTGCCTCATTTGGCATACAACTGCCATGGACAGTCGATACGGAACTTTGGTATTCGGGTAGCATGAGAAATGAGAACACTTCTGGAATAGACGTCTAAGATGGCCTAAATGGAAACCCATGTACGACTTTGATCCTACGTAAACAATGAAAAGGAGAAAGTGGAAACTTATAATAACATAACGTCACGCCAAGTATTCCCCGAAGGGTTCGGCAGAGGTGTTTTATAGTATACCCTCGTTTTGCCAGTTATGTTTAACTCCCATGTAATAAGGGGCGAGCTTATTGCCACCAACCGGGCATAAATCTAGACTCCGAGCTGCTACTGTGGAATTGGTTAATATGATAATATATAATATTACCTATTATCCTATTTTATTTAGTTTCCCTCTACAGCTTACCATATATTATTTCAATACATTTTAGAATAAGATAAAATGTATAACGGATCAAATCAAATATCGTTTATTTGTCAATGTAGGTATATTACAATAGATGATAAGTAAGAAATTAGTTCGCTACATTGTATCTATACAGATATACCTACAAATTAGTTTGGTTTTTGTAATTCTAATCTAGGTACTTAACGCTAGTGAATTTATAATTATAATATCTATTAACACCAATTATGTCTATCCTTGTAATTATATTAAACATATCATTATAGAAACATAAATATAATTGTAACAGTTTTATTATTCTACATCTATATATATATTATTCCATATTTATATATTTATTCTATCTCTATCAGATAATAATATAAATAAATAAAAATTTTGTCAGACCAACTTTATATTTTTTTCTTTAAGTAGACAGTTTATAAATACGGAATGGATTAATATTGGTATTGAAATAATGGCCTATAAAGAGAAATAGAGCTACTACCAATTCATAATTTTTAAGGACCATAATCCATCTTTGCGAAGCCCTCACAGTATCACATGATTTCCCTTTATAAAATCCTTCTGAAAAACATAACGTAAGAACTTCGATATTGATAAGACAAATCTGAGCAGAGTACCAAAGTCTGTTAATTAGCCATTCTACGTCATCACACGTCACGCCATACTTAACAGACAATCGGCAGCAATCACAACTCTGGCACAAAACCACAAGTCCACTCCACAATAATCTTGGAAGCACAAAGCCTAAGTGTATTAACCGTCACACTCAACCAAGCAATAAAAACAAAAATAACCACCATTGAAAAATGGACGTTATTTCTCACAATAACAGGGTCCATATTTCAAACTGAAGACATGAGTCTAAGGCAGGCACGCCAAGGGAACTTTCAAAGTAGTAACAGACCAATAAAAGTTAGTCCAATCAAGTAGACGGCAAATAACATTATGGTGACCGCTGACCGCTCATGTTTCAGACTTAACTTATAGACACCAGAACTGTACGATTAAGGTGACCGAAAGCCTACCAAATAGTGCTAGGGTGCCTATATCGACACCAAATTTTAATGATAGAATATTAATTATTCAAAATTAATTTATAGCTGTGATAGCCTAGTGGTGTGACACTCGGACTGCCTGGTCTCGAAATCGAACTTCGAACCCAAGGCACGCACCGTTGACTTTTCGGATTTATGTGCGTATCTACAACATTTATTTACAGAATTATCCTAATATACCTATACAATATAAATCTTAACTACTAAAATACAAATATAAAGTAAAAGAATCAAAGGGCATCAAAAAATTCGTCCGCTTCGCTGTCAACAGGAAAAGTGCCCATAAGGCTGGCAGCATTGCCACGTTGTATGGCAATGCTGATTCTTTGGCCAAAATATAGGCCAGCCCTATGGTCACGTGAAGAGTCGACCAACCGCTTGGCGATGTCGCGAAAAACTAAGTGGGCACTCGGACCCCATGGCCCTAGTGTTTCAACCCCAAACGGCTCAAACATATAAGACACAAAAAGATTGGAGTATTTGCGCCGTTTGAGGTTTTCCGCACCTGCAGCAGCCGCCCCAGCACAGCCCGCTGTGCTAGGAAGATGGGATGGCGCAAGGGTGTCGACACAAGTTGCATCCCACACCAAAGGCCTACCTACCTTCCAAGGCATTATGGTCATTCCGTCTGGTCTCTTCCCATCGTCGCGTGCCAAGCCATTGGGTTCTAAAACAGCTGGCACCCCGGCGGTGACAAGAGCACGACGGATGATGTCATTAATGCTAGCGTGCCGTGCTATCCGACCTGCGCTCTTACTACAAGATAGGCCATGGTGACCGAGGCAGTCGACACCTTCACCGCATTGGCAGCGATGCGGAACCACGCAATGAGCGCCGAGACGCAAACAAGTAGCGAGCCGGAAGGTAGTGTCACCCAGCAAAGTGCCTATGTTGGGTGATGGTAGTGCCTGAAGCCAGAGGCCCGATTCCCACTCACCCACAGCCAGCAAACGGGCACGCTCAGCAGAGTTGGTGGACGTATTAATGAGATTATTCCGTACCAACCTGCAGAGCGGCTCATCCCACTGCCTCTGGGAAGATGGGTTCACGGGCCGATCTGTATCCGGGCAAGCCATTTTCCAGGCGTTCACCGCGTCGGTCAAGCACGGCACTTCAAAGTCAACTAGGGAGGGGGCTAAAATTTTCCCGGTCAACTTTTCGGTGCTGTGGACAGAGGACAGGAAGCTAATACTGGAAATTTTGCGGACACCGAGGCCTCCAAAACGGATGGGTAGTGTGGCTTGCAGCCACGCTCGGTTGTCCAAGGCCACATTTAAAATGGATGTTAGGGTGCTGCGAATGATTTGGTCGATTTTGTCCAAGAGGTGTGGCTGCTTCCATAAAGGGGAAGAGCGTAAAGAATATATAAAATTTGGGCCAAAACAACAGTATCTAATCAGGGTGAATGCCGTATGTAAATTAATTTTGGAAAGTCTGTCCGAAATATCGTTAAAGTTTTTGATTTTTTCGTCGATGAAAGGAGAAAAGCTGTCTTCTAAAATTGGGGAACCTAGGAGGTGCAGTGAACTTTTTTCTAACAATTTGATTTGTGGGGCTATTGCATTAAATTTCTCTAGGGTCAGTCGTCTGTCGGTAATGTCAGAAATGTAAACTTCGCATTTTGATGGGTTTAGGTCCAGGCCAATAGATTTAAAATGTTGTTTGAGGAGTTGTAGGTCTTTCAAAACGGTGTCTACATCACCTCCTAGCGTTCCATCATCTAAATACCACACATTAAATTTTGAATTTAGTTTCTGGATAATTGGATGAATAGCCAAGCTGAAAATGACTGGCCCGAGAGGGTCACCTTGTTGGCATCCTACTGCAGATTCCAAAACATTGTCCTTGTATAATAATTTAGAAGGGTACCTGTAACATTGCCACATAAAACCATATATTTCGGGTAATTCCTTTTTGACTTCTGCCAGCAAAGTGTCCCTGTTGACAGAGTTAAAGGCATTCTTAACGTCGACCTTGAGGATGGCCTCACATTTGTTGGAGTTTAAAAATGTAGACAGCATGCACGGCAGCCTCACAGCCCCCTTTTGAGCCAAAACCAAGCTGCAGGGGCTGAAACTTAGCTGTGAGCGATTCGCTGTATAACTTACAGCATATCTTGGCTGCCGTACGCCTGTAGGTGCACCCAACAGCGATGGGACGAATGCCGCCGTCCTTCTTGCGCAGGGCACATAGGTTGGCCCCGTCTAAGACATCGACGACGGCCTCGTTCACACCGCCGATGAGCATCAGGTTTATCAGGGCCGCAAGCTCCTTCAAAAGCGACTCACCAGCTTCCCCGGCGCCTGAACTCAACAGATCCTTTAAATGTTGTGGAGTCAGGCCGTCGAGGCCACCGGCGGAACCACTTCGGAAGGAGCTCACAGCTGCAATTAACTGGGGAGCCGAAACGTTTAGAAATTTTGAATTTAGGTCGGGAGGGTCAGGGGGGTCGGGAAAGGCGAGACCATCCTCAGGCGCTGGGTGTTTACTCTCTAGTGCTGTTAGCGTTTCTGCAGAGTAAGGCGCCACCACATCACTGCTGAACAATAACCTCGCGGCTCCCCTGATGTCACCTTCACTTAATTTAGATTCCACATGTGAACACAAGTCTTTTTGTGATGGGTTACTGAATGCAGGTAATTTTGAATCTAAAATTAGGGTCGAATTGTTACAATTTTCTTTAATTTGGTTTGTTAAGGTTTTTTTTGTAGCCAAATTTTTTTGAACATGCAGGATCCTATAAGGGAAGGTAAGTAATTGCTCCCAGGCACTTGGTGAGTTCTCCTGGGTCGCAAGACGGAGACATTGCGCCAAACACAATGCAACAGACCGTCTCGCGCCCCGGGGAACTCTCTTTAACACAGGAATAGAATTTTTAAATTTTGCAAGCTTTTTCCGCAAGGTTTGTTCTAGAGGTGTTGATGTTGGGGATGTGGCTGGGGGGCATGATGGTACACTATGTGATTTATGGATCTTACCGTAGTGTATCCTCAGCCCCCGTTCGCCTCTAAAAAAGCGTGCCTGAGAGCAATGTGGACATCTCACCAGCTGGACATCAAGCGATGTGGTAGGTTGACTGGCAGTTTCCGGCGTCGCTACAGCTGGCATTAAACATGTATATAAAAACGCTACCTACGGTTAAACTTACCTAAAACTATAAAATAAGCTACACGCACTAAATAAAATATACTAAAATCAAATCACTGTACAGAAAATGACACAAAATAAAACGTCAAATGTGACGACTGCGGCGCAGTCGCGCTCGGGGCCTGGGGCGCTGCGCATACAGGGCGCAGCCTTCGCACCCGTTGCCTTGGCTGCAGGCGTCTTCGACGTTATATTTATTAATTGAATTCTATTCTCGTTGAAATTAATTCCATCAAAATAAGTGTTGCCATTAATCACAGATTTAAATAAAAATCTTTTTACATTGTGAAATAAAATAGTTCATTTGAATAAATAGCTTGAAAGCAAAAAATAATGTTCCATTATAAGGCTGCATATTAAATGTTCAAACATGTTCGTGTTAAACATCAGTTAACCACAATTAACACATAATTAGTTCTTTTTGTAATCCACATACTGCTTCAAATTGCAATTCAATGCTTCGAATTATTGAAATTTAAAATACAGAATCTTCTTCTATCGTAACAATGGCACGACATAGGCAGATATAGATTCAATTTTTAAAATTATATTTCAATTTAAATCGTAGATAGATCAAATGATTGTAAGGTACTTTTGAGAGCACGTACTTTCATGTTTAAACAAAGTTTGGCAAAAGATATTTATTTATATTTATTTGACATTCTACGATAAGATGTCAATTTTTTTTTACTTTTACACTTGCTTAAAAACAGTGAAGGAAAACATCGTGAGGAAACCGGCATGCCTGAGAGATATTTCTCGACGGCATGTGAAGCCAAGTCAGAGGGCATGGGTGGCATAAACTTTGACACCAGGTTAGTCAATAACCACACGAAAAGAAGAAGAAGAATTATTCAAACACAGGACACTTGGGTTTTTAAGACGAATACAATACCTTAACTTTTAAAATCTAACGTACGAGGTAATAAAGGAATTTACAAACAAATATACATACATACAGGATACGCGCGAAAAACATAACCCTTCCTTGGCACTCTGGTAAAAACGGGCCTAACATGCGGGGCGCGACATAATTTTGTCATGCTGCGTATGTTAATCCTGCTGATTGTTCTCTTTCTCTAAGAGGTGATTACGTAATATTTCTGACTTAAAAACATCACGCCTTGTTATCCCCGAAGGATTCAGCAGAGGTGTTTTAGTATACCCTTGTTTCGTCAGTTATGTCTATTGCCATTAACCGGGTACAAATCCAGACTCCGCGGGCTGCTACTGAGAAATTAATAATGGAAATACCGAGTAACACTTTGCTCGACCTGGGGATCAAACCCAGGACCCCATACCTACTCAGCAGTCGCGCTTGCAACCACTTGACCAACAAGGCAGTCTGAAGTAAAATAAAACTCCACGCTTACGTAAAGTATTTTTATTACAAAACTTTAAGTATCTTTAGACACTCAAGACACTAAAAAAGGCGGTTTATACTAAACAGCAAGTATAAATCTTAATTATTGAATACTAGCGGCCCATCCCGGCTTCGCACGGGTGGACTGTTTTCCCGTTTTTGCAACATTTTTCATTTATGCTCCGCTCCTATGTTATATAGCCTAATAACCCTCCTCGATAAATGGACTATCCAACACAAAAATATTTTTTTAATTCCAACCAGTAGTTCCTGAGATTAGCGCGTTCAAACAAACAAACAAACAAAAAAAAACTCTTCAGCTTTATAATATTACATAGTATAGATAATTATTAAATTACTAATACTAGTCCACGAAAACTGAACCCTTCTTCCGTTCAGCAAACAGTCCTAATTGCTCCATGTGCGTGACCAACCGTGAGATCCACCATATGCCACCATCATGTAAGCCAACTATTATAATCACAACCATACCCGATAATTTGCCACTGGACACGGTACATGCAATCGATACCACATGCTATGTACCCAATTTTTGGTCAAGCTCTTTGGTTTTGGATAGAAATGGCCTGTGGTTTCGAAAAGGCGACCACTATCCCCGTGGTTGCTACAAAAGTGACAGGATAACGTTATGTGGATGCACAGCAGCATCTTCACGAGTTGCCATGGGCATGTGATGTGGAGGAATGAGGAACATGTCGTGAAGAAGGTATTGAATATGAGTGTGGATGGTTATAAGAGTAGAGAAAAACCAAAGAAGCGGTGGATTGATAATGTGAAAGATGATATGGCTAGAAAGGGAGTGACTATTGAAATGACGGCTAATAGAGGTGAATGAAACAAGACATACTGCGCCGACTCAAATAAGTTGGGATAAGGGCAGGTGGATGATGATGTTGTGAATGTGACATTCGCCCACGACAGCTTTTTGCATCCAATCCATCTTTAATTTAAAAAAATCAGACCAATTTTATAGGCCAAATAAGTCTTATAATTGTGTCTGTCATTTTTACCCCCAGTTCAAAGTGGTGCCGCTTGGTGGATTTTCAGCCCCAAATTAGCCCCAATTATGAGGCGCAATGGTTACCAGCATTTACTGGTCTGACATGATAATGAAAAGTCATAATGGTCGTGGCTAAATGGCTATCGCGCAGGTCGATCGATCAACGAGGGTAAGGAACGTTGCCGAGGTCACGCCTTAGGTGAGTTACCGCTGTTTACCCCTCCCACCATCACTCCAAAAGCGTGCTAAGCCGTCAGTCTCATGTGAGCAGCGCCAGTGGTAAGTCTCGGCCGTGACAGCTACGAGAACTAGTCGATTCGATAACCGGAAGTCTGACAACCTTTGGGAGAATATGTCAGCCAAATCTTTTCATGTGAAATTCTACCGTGAAATACTTATTTGGGAAACGGATAAAAAGATGATATAGTAGGTAGAAGAGTCACCAGTGATGGTTACTCGTATCATGGTCTCGCGTAGGCACATGAAATACTTCGGAATCCTAAACCTGGCACTACCCAAACTTTGACTCTGATGAGAGCCGAAGAAGCACTGGCTGATGCAGTCTTTAAGGCATAAGACCAATCAATCTGACTGCTGAAGATGCCCACAGAACTAGAGAATAAGAGGAACCTGGCTACAGAAATCTATGCAAACATTGCTGCGATATTGAGGACCGTCCCCAATTACGAGAAACCGAATACTTTCATAGTGGAACTCTGGTAATTCCCCTGCCATTTCATCGAAAGTAGAAGTAGTTTTATCATCATTTGCCTATCCTTTTCCCAAGTTTGTTGCAGTTAGCTTCCAGTTTACCCAAGTACGGCTTAATATCAGAATGCTAGACGAATTAACAGCCATCATCAATCTCATTGCTGACGGATACCAATACCCAAATATTAGAGCTATTGCCAAATTTGTCTGATTTTTGAAGTGGTCTTCGATACACCGAAAGGTCTCAATATCGGCCACCCATCTAAGGCATATTTGAATTGTTGCGACATGTAAATATAACTATTACCAATAAATTATTTTATCTTTACTTTTAGGACTGCTTTGTTAGTCTAGTGGTCGCAAGCGTGACTGCTGAGGGTGGGGTCCTGGTTTCGATCCCCAGGTCGGGCAAAATGTTATTGGGTTTTTCTATTAGGAATCTATCTGTAGTACTCCAGAGTTTGGATTTGTGCCCAGTTAATGGCAATAGGCTCGCCCCATATTACATGGAACTTAAACATAACTGGCGAAACGAGGGTGTACTAAAAACACCTCTGCCGAACCCTTTGGGGAATACAAGGTGTTATTTTATCTTATCTGATCATAACACACATCGCCAAAAGCCCACAAGGTTTTATAATAGTACCTGTTCTACCTAACCTTTTCCCAACTATGTTGGGGTCAGCTTCCAATCTAACCACATGCGGCTGAATACCAGTATTTTACTCGGAGCGACTGCCATCAGATTTCTGCAACCCAGTTATTGGGCAATGCCGATATCCTAACGTTAGACCGGTTGAGACTTACGTTCAAGTTTTATTATAGTACCTATACTTAAAAATACATTTACTCACACTTTCTCAGCGTTGAGGGAACTGATGACCTTTGGACGTTGACATTGCACTCTCTCAGTGTGAAGGCTAAGAATATAACGTAGTTATTTCTGTTTGATATCGGCTCCTCATGGCCACTCGCGGCTGTTACACCGACTGACCATACTACGATATTCTCATACATCGGTGAGGATCGATACAGTTTCCGTTCTACAAGCTACAACAGGTCTTAATATATCCGACCTTGGCTAACTAAGTTGTTCTGTTCTGCCTAGCTTTTTCCCAACTATGTTGGGGTCAGCTTCCAGTCTAACCAAATGCGGCTGAATACCAGTATTTTACACGGAGCGACTGCCATCAGACCTCCGCAACCCAGTTACTGGGCAATGCCGATATCCTAAGGTTAGACCGGTTGTCAGACTTTCGGGCTTCTGACTACTCGTAACAACTGTCATAGGTACATTTATGACACCCGGAACCGACTGTTTAACGTGCTCTTCGAGACACGGAGAGGTCTCTATTTGTCACGAATGGTCTCCCATCCACAGACTGACCACGGCAAGCGCAGCTTAACCTTGCAAATCATATGATCAGTGCGGTTGTTAATTAGCCAAGTCAACAAATTAGCCTTGGCTAACTAAGTTGTTAAAACAAAACACAACTACGTAAAGCCAGTCTGTTGCAACCATGTTTTTGTTAGAGTAGGGATTTTTGGTTTACTTGGTCGCGTTTGGCCCTAGTCTCATCTGATGGTATGGAGTCTAAGATGGAGCACACGAATCCAAGGAACAAAGATATAGAGGGATTCCCCTCTGGCTCTCACAAACACACGATGGAACACAGTAAAGTGCTTGTCACCGGACTTTAATGTGAGGGTGGTAGCTAGCCAGGCGGACCGTATAGATCCTACCACCAATCGTGCTAGGTTTTGTTGAATGTTACACCGGTAATGTTTGAGTGTTAACTAAACATGTTTTGTTAGTTTGTTTTGTTAGATTTATATCGCAGCTCACGCTCAAAAGTAGTAACATAAAAAATGCAAAATCAAATTCAAACATAAAATCCCATAGAATTACATAAAGAAATCGGTCAAAACCCTTTCGACGCCCTTCGAGGCGAGGACCGAAACTCGTAAAAATGATAAGTCGTAAAAACAGTCATAAAAAATATAAGTAGATACGCTAATATGCGGTTGGGTCGACGCGTGATTTCGATATGAATTATTCTAAATATTTTGTTTATTTATTTACCTTTATAACTGGATTTTCTCACATCATGAGACATTTTAAATGTTCAACTGATGTTTTTACGGATGTGGTCCCTTGGACTTCGACTTAGACTTAAGCAGTGATAGCCTAGTGGTGGGACCGTCGCACTGCCAAGTCATAGGTCTCAAGTTCGAACCCAAGGCACGAACCTCTGACTTTCGGGATTAATGTGCGTATTGTATAATTATCACTTGCCTAAAAAGGTGAAGGAAAACATCGTGAGGAAACCGGCATGCCTGAGAGATATTTCTCGACGACATGTGAAGCCAAGTCAGAGGCCCGGCGGGCGGCATAAACTCTGACACCAGGATGGTCACTAACCACACGAAAAGAAGAAGAAGAAGACTTAGACTTGTGAACATATTAAACCGATACCTAACCAGCATAATACGTTACCGAACAATGGTCTGTTCCATCAACTTTCACAGTTACCAAAACCTATTAAGTTCAAGATGTTAGTATTTTAATAAATGAGAGAACGTCACAGCCACTCTCCCAACTTGAAATTAACTTTGTACCCTTGGGACTTGTATGAAAGCTATGAATACGGTACGGCATACTCTGAAGCCATTGTTAATGGCAGTAGACGGTAGTTCATGAAGTTGCAACGGAACTTGGTTTCAGTGGCGCCATTGTGGGTTGGAGCGCCGTTTTGTTGGTTTTTGATGGTGCACGATGACCGAGAATAGACGTGATTTCTATGGAAGTTTGGAAGTTTCAAACTGCTTATATCAGTTATTTTTATTGGTATATGTTGGCCTAGACAATGGTGGAGTCATCTGTGATAATTCAACGCAAAGACGAAGTAACCATATTCGATAATGAAAGGATATCCTTGTAGTAGGTACCTAACTTAGCATGTCTAACATGCCTTGAATTGAAAGAGGAAACCTCGATGATACTTTCAAATAGATATCTATTACGACCAAGTGCAACTTTGCAGTCTTCAACCTCATATATTAAAAGACATCCGTACTTTTAAAACTTATAAAATGACACGACTATTCCGCTATCTTTTAACTATTCTACTAAAATTATAGAAAGTTTTCTTTAGCCTAGCCTTTTCCTAAGATTTGATAATTAATAAAATAAATATTTATTATAATAACGAGTAAGAACGCTTTGAAATTACATGCGTTGTGGATACCCACAGCGACTTTTTTTTTAGAATTCCATAATGAATCTGATTCACACCATTTTACCGATATCGACAACTACCGGCCCGTCCCGGCTTCGCACGGGTGGACATTTTTCCCGTTTTTGCAACATTTTTCATTTATGCTCCGCTCCTATTGGCCGTAGCCTGATTTTATATAGCCTATAACTCTCCTCGATAAATGGACTATCCAACACAAAAATATTTTTTCAATTCCAATCAGTAGTTCCTGAGATTAGCGCGTTCAAACAAACAAACTGTTCAGCTTTATAATATTAGTATAGATATAATGTAAATAATTTTCTATATGACAAAAAAGGAAGGTATTTTCCACACCGATAATATTCAACAGTATCGAAATACATCTTTGTATTGCAGTTGAAGTCTAGCAACCATAAGCACAGGCCTCTAAATAGAAGTAATTCGTGGACATTACAATGCACTTATATCTATAACATTAGGTACATTTTCTAAGATACCTTTTACGTAAATAGCTACTAGGTATTTTAATACACCCGGCTTAAATTTATACCTACCTCCTGCAAATCTAGCCTTTGTATACATTAGGTATCTACCAAACTACCTATTGGATTGTAAAACTGTGCCTTTACCGTAAAATTGGGCTATTTGAGATTCATGGGATTAATTGGAACGAACAAGGTACATATAGGAGATTTTACGATATATGTGTTAACTAACAATTTAAAAAAATTAAGTACCTACATAACGAATGTACCAAATATTGCATGCAGAGAAATTAGCGAAACATATAGAACCTTATTTTATGTAAAATCTTGTATTTAACCGTGTTTCAAGCAATAAATTATTTATTATTATTGTAATTAATTATTTCAATTTTAATATTAATTTTTATAATAATAAATATACAATTTGATTGACATCTGTCGGGCATGCCACTGTCCCGGCGAATCCATTCGACATATTATTTCTGGTTGTTCTCGTCTTGCTAACGGCGAGTATTTGCACAGACACAACCTAGTGGCTAGGATTATCCACCAGCAACTTGCTCTGAAATACAACCTTGTGGACGCAGAAGTACCATACTACAAGTATGTGCCCGACCCAGTTCTCGAGAATGGTCATATCACATTGTACTGGGACCGATCTATCATCACCGACAGGACTATTGTTGCCAATAAGCCTGACATAGTGGTGATAGATCGATCAGAGCGTCTCGCAATGATTGTTGATATCACTGTCCCACATGACGAGAACCTTGTGAAAGCCGAGAAAGATAAAGAAATTAAGTATCAAGACTTGGCACACGAGGTTGTCGACATGTGGGAGGTTGACTCTGCAGTCATTGTGCCGATAGTCGTGACGGCCAATGGCTTAATAGCCAAGAGCCTCGACCAACATCTGACGAGGCTCGCGTTGGGCAGCTGGATCAAGGGCCTGATACAGAAAGCGGTACTTCTGGACACGGCACGTATTGTCAGGAAGTTCCTCTCTCTGAGGCCCTGACCACCGGTAGCTTGGACCCTGTTCCCGATGCCGGTGGGCTACTATTTTTTATATTTTTAAATGTTTTTTTATATTTTTTATAGAAATATTTAAAAATGTAAATAATATGTGTATATAAATATACAATTTCATTGAAATCATAAATTTGTATAAGAAATACGTTCCATAACTGTATTCCAATTAACCTCGTGGTTCTGAAATAGCACCATTTTACCGGTACTAAAATCTTTCAGTAATATTACAGCCTACCATCGTATTATACACAGCCTTACAATTTATACACAATAATAAGGCCTGGTACGGTCTAATTCAAAGGCTAAACCGTTCTGTAGATGGTTCAGCGCAATGCTGACATCACATCACTCGGAATTACTAATGAGGGTGGGGTCCCATTGACAGGGAGCGCAGATTTTGGACAAACTGTTTTAGATCCCATCGACTTAAGTCAAATAAAGAGTTACATTCGACCGGTATGTTACAGATTTTTTAATTAATATTAATAATCAGAAAACTGTATACCGATCCCTGTCTACCTTAGGATAGTGATGATAACAATGGTCAATAAAGTTTAAATGCCTCGCCGAACAGAACGCGCTCTGAGTGACAGTTATGTATTTGTCATAGTATAATACAATGTGGTGGGAGAGCGTTACAAAGTACGAACTGACGCGCGTAAAATACGCGCACTGTTTGGCGAGGCCTTAAAGAAATATATTTTGTGTATAACAATAGTGGATGTGATTATGATGAGTCTTTTTGTAATAGTATAAAAAAATTACAAAGGCTCTATGGAAACTCAAATAGAAAATGTCTCTGGTTTATTACTAGATTTATTGTTACAACGTATTACAAAGTATTTTTTCAATACAGTTACCACACTAAGTATTTCAAACGACGTTGATTAGGCAAACATTTCTGAGACAAAAGTAAATTATGTTTACTGAACTTTACATGACTGAAACGACGAGGAACATTAAGTATAAAATGCAAATGATCGTATACATGAAATCTCGTACAAAATGTTTTATTAAAATTTGGAACCACCACAAGTCTTTAGGGATCAAAGCTCAGGGACGAGATGTCAAAGACCTTTTCAATTAACCTTGAAATAAACTTGGTACTTCATATAATACTTTCACCCGTTTACTGAATCTATCGCAGTCCACTGGTGGGCATAGGAATCTCCCTAAAAGAACAATTTACCACTAAATGTAAAATCAACGTCAAATGATTGAGCATAATAAGTTGTTCGCGGTGTGCCTTATTAATAAACAAATAGTCTCAAATATTAGTTGCCTACAGATCTGTTCAATTTTATTTAGATTTTGACATTTTTTTCAATTTAGGTGACGACCATTTCAAACGCCTAAATCGATCAACTAAATCGCAAACCAAACCCAGCCAATTAACATATTGCTTGATCGTTCTTACAGAGCGCGTTCTGTACCTGTGCAAATACGCCACGGCCCTATGTGACAATCATGTACTGTCATAGTACAATACAACGCGGCGGTAGTAGAGCGTAAAGATACAATTCTGTGCCCCGCGGCCGAACGCAGCCGCGCGCGATCGAACGCTTGTGGCTGACGCGCGTGGCTGATGCGACAATAGTCAGAGTATGAAAATGTATGGTACTGCTCCTGAAGTCTGCGACAGACAGATGCTAACGACAGGCGTCTGTCGCAGACCTCGGAAACGGCGCCATACATTCTCATACGATCGATCGCGCGCGGCTGCGATCGGCCGCGATGCACGGAATTGTATCTTAAACAACGAAAGAACGCCCTGACGCGCGCTAGGAACGCTTTCTGTTTGCGCAAGCCTTAAATCGCTATCAAACCCGCTAATTCTTTATCGCTGATTCCCGCTAACACACGCGCCCCAAATCATCAATGCATGTAAGTCGGCCTGACACCTGGCTTTGGTACCAAACCGCCCTGACTGATGGCCGTAGCTCATCGCGTCTAGACTGCCTAATATAGGTAGAAACGATTAAATATCTCGTCACATAATGTTTGTTTATTTAACGTGCGTAAGGCCGGTCACAAACGGCGACGCGTATTACAGGTGATTGTTGAATTATATACTAGGTTAATGTGCCTTTATGATGTTAGTTAGTAATGATAAATTGATAACTACGTTGTTAACTATGTTGGTTGTTTTTCCTTTGTATAATCTGTAGTACAGTGTTACTATAAGTAGACACGATGTCGAGATGAAAATATGAACCAATCTTCTCTTTTTTTCGTGTGGTTAGTGACTAACCTGGTATCAGAGTTTGTGCCGCCCTTAGGCCTCTGACTTGGCGTCATATGCCGACGAGAAATATCTCTCAAGCACGCCTGTTTCCTCACGATGTTTTCCTTCACTGTTTTTATACAAGTGATAATTATACAATACGCACATGAATCTCGAAAATCAGAGGTGCGTGCCTTGGGTTCGAACTCGAGACCTATTACTTGGCAGTTCGACGATCACACCACTAGGCTATCACTGCTAGAATGTAAAAAATACGAGTCAATGGATACGCTATATAATTTTTGGATCAGTAAGTAGTCCAACATAATGCAACCAAATACTAAATGATTCAGATATAGGTCAGTCAATGAAAAACACTACATTATGGCAACACTTTAGCTACTAATAGTCGCCCCGTGTGAAAATCTCACGCAACACAATGCTAGTTAAATATTAAAAGTGCAGTTAGCGACAGCGCCAGTTAACCTGTGATTGGGTAGGTACCTACAGTTAGCACATAATTGAACGGACTAACTAGATACCACATGTTTTTAACCTGAAAACTGTTGTAAAGTATGTTAGGAGAGGTTTTTTCTTGTATTGTTTATTGATGGATGAGTTCTTTTGTATGTCTCTTAAATTATATTTCGTCGCCTTAGAGTGAAAACCTCGGGAATGGATTTTTGCACAAATTTATTTTATTACGTTTTTAGGAAGAAGACATCGCAACGTACATCCTGATCTGACTAATTTGTTCATTCGATACTCGTAGTGCTATCTGTGACAGTAAATGAGAACCTCATAAATACTCGCATCTGTCAGTTTGGCGTGAATACTTTGCAACGAACTTGTAGTTTCTTATTGGGAAATTAAAAAAATTAACATCTTATACTTAGTATCGAACAGTTCTGGATATAAAAGCAGGTTAAATTTCCATATTAATTAATAAATAAAACATAAAAGACGCCGTACAAAAATTTTACAGCACGCAGTTTTTTCTTCCTCCTGATAAGTTACTGCTTGTACACTTACGAGGTTTTCACTCTAAGGCGTCGATTTGGAACTTAGTCTAGATGCAAGGAAACTATCAGTGTTGACAATCGTAGATTTTTCGGCTGATGAACCAATCTAACACGGACAAATAATATTATAATCTTTACATACTTAGTATAAAACAAAGTCGTTCCCGCTGTCTGTACGCTTAGATCTTTTAAACTACGAAACGGATTTTAATGCAGTTTTCAACAATAGATAGAGTGATTCAAGAGGAAGATTTATATGCCCCACATTAGTATCTACATTGCACCCGTGCGAAGCCGGGGCGGGTCGCTAGTTTAAAATATTGTGATAATCTTAATAAAAATCGGTGAGGAAACCTGCACACCTGAGAGGGCTCTATAAAGTTCTCGATGGTGTGTGTAGTCTGCTAACCCGCACCAGGCCACCGTGGTGGACTAAGGCCTAAACCCTTCACGTTCAAAAAAAGAAGCCCGTGTCCAGCAGTGGGACAGTAATGGGCTAATTATGTTAAGTTATGATCTCATTACTATATTAAAAAATTAAAAAAACCCCGACTCAAAAAATAACCCCTAAAAAGTAAAAAATAAAATGTGTTTATTGGCCATTTAACTTTATTAAAAGTACCTAGTAATATTTTGATTCAAGCGTCGTCACGTCGGGGGACCGCTAAGTAAATTATCATTACCAAGCTTCTTTTTTTGTATTCTGTTTTTTTTTTTATTTATTTAGTAGCGGTCCCCCGACGTGACGACGCTTGAATTAAAATATTACTAGGTACTTTTAATATAGTTAAATGGCCAATAAACACATTTTATTTTTTACTTTTTAGGGGTCCTTTTTTGAGTCGGGGGTTTTTTAAATTTTTAATTTAATTTTTATTTAATACTTTTTAAATTACTAGTAGTCACCATCATCTACCTAACATCTACTCATTGAGACCATTCTTATGAGCCCAAAGATGCTATATCTGCTATAAGTTGCTGAGGGGTTGGGTATCCTGCAGACTACTTGATACTGCAGCATCAGCTCAAGGTTGCCATGTCTTGGAAATACCACCAAAGTAACAGTACACGAAATTTCAAATCAATCGGACCAGTGAAAGTTGGTAAGACCCTTTTGTCAAATAGGAAATGAGCTGATGATCTTCAAACGCCTGAACAGATCTTCATAAATTATAGCTAACAAATACTGATCAAAACGAATCCAAACACGACATATCTGCTATTATTTTTTCAAGAGTGTACTAGTGCACTGGTTATCCTGGCTGCAGCATCAGACCAAGAATTTCATAATCTTGCATAGTTATATAGCATACATGAGTGTTTCAAATTTTATTTCACACGTATGTTTGAAAGTAAAGTAATACACATTATGCGTCTAAGAACCCTACCGCAGCTAACAAAACAGCTGATAACCTTGAAATGGCTGAACCGATTTTAATAAAACATGTCTAAGATCACTCGCTAGAAAACCAGCTTTCAAATAAAAAAAACCGCACTCAAATCGGTTCACCCGTTTGAGCTACGGTGCCACAGACAGACACACACACAGATAGACAGACAGACAGACAGACACACATAGCGGTCAAACTTATACCCCTCTTTTTGCGTCAGGGGATAAAAAACACATCTATAAAAATGAATCCCTATTTCCCTTGGTCACGCCATAACTTGAGAACGACTTTACCGATTGAGGTCATATTGACACAATATATTTGTTTCGTCAAGATAATGGTTCGCAGCTATGCTAAGATTCGATAGGTGGCTCTGTAGTCAGTTTATTTACGCGGGCACAGCCTCGGGAAAACAACTAGTATATATATAGGTATATAAAAATGAAGAAGAAGAAGGTGTGCTTCAAGTGCGCCCAGAAGAAACCCTGCGCATTACGTGTAAGGCGAAGCTGTGCGTATGTTAAAACCATTTAATTTTCTTTTTCTTTTTGTGTTATTAAGTTTAAGTTATGGAATAATAAAGGCTTAAATAAACATAAGGGCTATATTAATAACAACTGTATCAACGATGCGAGTACAAAGTCAGCTGATAGTAGGTATCATGCATATTAAATAACAGTGATAATATCACCATCATGATTTGACTGCCTTGCTGGTCTAGTGGTCCCAAGCTCGACTGCTGAGCAAGCGGCCTTAAGTTCGATCCCCAGGTCGGGTAAAGGACTATTGGATTTTTGCATTAGGAATTTCTCAGTAGCAGCCTGGAGTCTGGATTTGTACCCGGTTAATGGCAATAAGCTCGCCCCCTATTACCTAGCGAAACGAGGGTGTACTAAAAACACCTCTGCCGAACCCTTCGGGGAATATAAGGCGTGCTGACGTTATGTTATGTTTGATTAATTTAAAATGAGTACAGAATATGGCTCCTCCCAATGACACCGGATCCTAATATCGTCATCGACTAACTGTAGATTGGTATATGGTATACAATTGTACACTTCGCTTTACGGATTATGGACGTGACGTATACGGACTACGTATGAATGCATATATATGCGACTGTTCGACCGTATTATGGAGTTTGACAAATTAGCTGTCACTCAATTCGTCTAATGCGTGTCAGTGATGGTACCTATTAATGTGCTATGTGGTCCATGATTGTGTAACGATTTTTTATAAATATACTCTATTTTTTATTTGCTTTTATTTTTTAACCTACAGACTTTTTGACTTTTTTATAAATAAAATGTTTGAATGGTGTGTGGTGCATGTGTATGGTTAATGTATAATACTGGTTTTCACTACATTATACTTTTTATTGTTGAATAAAAATAAAGTATACAAAATACTGTTTTCAGCATCAAAATGCATAACAATAAGTGACTTTTGTTGAAATTTTTAAAATTACACAAAATGATAAATTGGGCGAGAAGCACTAAAAAATTAGTCTTTAAAATATTAAAAAAAAAACTTACTGTTCATTCTTCTTAAATACTGTTTTTTTCCCTTCTCAGACCTAAATAGACTTTATTTCTTGTAAAAAAAAGTAGGCAACCCTATGCATGTGTAATTCCTGGTTCCTATTAGCGAAAACGAATCGTTTTACTTACCAATGGTAGCATGTTTTATTGCCATAATAGGCATATAAATGGACTGGTAAGCTAATTTTATGTTTAAAAGCTACTAACGTAGTGGAGGGTCGACTGTGCAAAGCAAGTCTATGTATCAGGTATGACACTCTTCCAGCGAGGATGGCGCGCCGAGTTCCGCGCGCGCCTCTCAGAAGGAAGTGGGGCAGGGGAGCAATTGCCCCACCACTGTAGAGGTCCACCAGAAGAAGCTGGTGGACCGAGACCTGTCGGGGTCGCGGTGAATGCAATAGCGAATCCCGTGACCCCGGCCTTAGGTCAGAAGGATACACCGTTGGTTTTTAGCCGGTAATTGTCCGGCAGACCCCCTCACCTTCCCCGGGCGAGGGACATCCATGAGGATATCCCAAAGCAAAAAAAAATGTATAACACTCTTAATTTTAACCAATAACGCTCGGTAAGTTTTAGTAATCGGCCATAAGCGTACTTTTTCACATAATTATGGCGAACAACGGCTTATCTAAAGCGAAACAAAAATAATGAAAGAATACATATTATTTTACAATTTT
The DNA here is from genome assembly GCA_910594945.2 of Amphipyra berbera. NCBI lineage: Eukaryota > Metazoa > Arthropoda > Insecta > Lepidoptera > Noctuidae > Amphipyra > Amphipyra berbera. Next base: position 22,178,039 of record OU343121.1, on the reverse strand, counting down.
CAAATAGATCTTTGTCGCCTGTAAAAATTATAACCTGAGACTAATAATGTTATACATAATTATTTCAGTACGCGATGTGTTGTGTACTATTTCTTATTTTTGCTTTTTCCAACAATGTAAACAGATGACGTAACTGGTAATGATATAAACTATTTCTCGTAACCTGTTTACAGTTTTGGAAAAAATAAAAAGAAGAGTGTATGTACTTACATATGTGTGTATGTTCGCTTCCATGTTGACCTGGGAATTAAAAAAAAACATGGTATATCAGGTGCTTGGTCAGTGGGGGAACTAACTAAGGGGAGTCCTAAGTCTTACAGAGGACTGCGACAGTCGAGTGGTCATAATTAAAGCCTGGCCACAGAGAGCGTGGCTTTATATTCACGTCGCGTGGAGATCGCGTGCTCTGGCGTGCGAATTACTGTGACAATGTATGGAAGACGCCACACAGATCGCGTGGCAAGCTCTGTTATACACAGTGATTTTTAATGCACTGTTAACCTTTCAGGAGGTGAAAGTACTCATGATTATAAACAACTTTTACTATGGGACCAACTACGAAATAGCAAAAAAAAAACATCTATTTCATACATTTTCATCAGGTATATATTGCATTTTTGTATGAGACAGTTGATATTTTTTTCGATATTTCAGAGTTGGTCTCATAGTGATAGTTGTTCATAACTATGAGTACTTTCACGCCCTGAAAGGTTCACAATGAATAGAAAATCACCGTGAATAAGGAACGGCTTGTAGCTAGAGATGGGTTCGATAAAATACTCGACGATGAGTAAATACTCAAAAACACTAGAGTAAAAACGAGTTACTAACTTTTTATTGTTTATTGAGTATTTATTATTTGAGTATATCGGCTTGCCCATCTCTACTTGTAGCCCACCATACCGTCGTGTTACGCATATTTTAGGTTGTAAGAGATATCAAGCAATACCTACATATTAATGTTTTTTTAAATTATTATTTACTATTTATTACAAGTTTTTATTTAATTTTACATGTTATTTTAATTACATATTTAGATAATCGAAGAGTTTATTGAAATGATCTTTTTACTTATTACCATAGTTATAAGGCATCAGATAGAATACACAAGTACGGATTTATTATGTTTTAATTAATATTAACTGATCATAAACACTTTAGATCATCATAATCATTCATCATCATAGAGATGGGCAATGCAGATAAATAATCAATAGTAAATACTTGATATTAATAATAAAAAGTTTTGAAATATAACTTTACTATTATACAAAAAAAACCTTCTAGTTCTGAGAAGAGGCCCGTGCCCAGCAGTGGGACAGTAATGGGCTGATTATGAATGTTATGTATTAAAAACATCTACCCATTTCGATTTGTACACCATTATTTTGCGATTTATTCAAATTATTACAAAAAATGTCTAGTCTCAGAATAATTGTATGATTGCTTAATATTTGGGAAGATACGGCACGTGAATTCGTGACCCCATGCAAGTGAGCCCACCAGACCCACTGCACCATTCACGACATCAACAACCCAAACAGTATTTCTATTCTCTAACCCACAAAAAAGAATAACTTCGAATGGACTTAGAAAAGCCTTTTTTAACCCATCAAATAAACACTCATCTATAATTTATTTATAAACGCCTTTCTCGAAATACTTCCTCATTTAATATAACCGCTAAGGTTCAATTTCGTGTACATTTTTACTTTGTAATTCCGCCTGGAGAATAGCGAGTAAGGTCAACAGTTGAAAGGAATATCGACCTTAAGAAAAAAACAATAGCCCGTACGGAATACAAAGGACTTGTGTGATAGGATTATCGGACAATAATGTACTCTAATTCAATTTCCACAAAGTTGATTTTAGAATACAACTTGATATCTAGAGTTTAATATGCAGAACCAATTTGAACTTAATTTTTCAAGGACTACGAAATACTAGGAATGATTTTGTAATGGTATCGTGTCTTGCAAATAAATAAATAATAAATACATCACAACATAGAGACTTTGAAACGGCTAATTACAACTTAATTATATCGAAAGACTGGCATAGATATTAGTCTAATTTTACTTAAGAGGAAATGCGGGCGGCAAAATTTTAATAATTTGAATAGGTTTTTGCGATCTATTTCCGTCCCACCCCTCCCGCAAACCTTCCCAATTGAGCGCGAAAGAGACACCTGCATCTCGGACTGATTTCTCCTGTGCAATATTAGCGAAATCGTACTTTCCTATTTCTCTGTTTCCTTCTTCAAATCTGGACCGATTTAAATATTTTTTTCTGTAATATTTTAAGAAAGACTTTGGTCATGATTGTATGTTTTTCTGAAATTTTTGTTATTCGTCAAATTAAACAAATTTGACGAATATAAAAAATTCCAGATGTTTGAAAACGGTGGTAATTAACCGGTCGATTTTTGTAAAATTTTAACGTTTCTAGTTCTTTTAATAATTTATTTATTGACTAAAACAAAACATAGGGACATAGTGGTGGTAGATATAATATATCATATGGTAAAAAATATTTGCACTAGTGACATTATCCAAGGAGGAAACAGAGGAATACGTTTGTATGTACTAAATACCGACCGCATTTCCTTTTAACACTAACGTAACAATAATCGTAATTAAACGACACGTTTGGTGCAGTGGCTGAGCGATTGGCTTCTCCGCTACGAGTTGTGGGTTTGATTCCCGCACGGAACAAATATTTGTATGGCCTACAAATAGTTGTTCCGGGTCTGGGCGTTTGTGCATGTGAAGATTTGTGTCTATAAACGCACCTAGTAACAGGAGGGATCCTAGTGTGAAACAATGTTTTTTTTGGAAAAAAACAACACATCCTTACTAATGTATGGATGGATGTTACTCTTTCACGCAAAAACAGCTGAACGGATTTGAATGAAATTTGGCACACAGATAAACTATGCCCTGGATTAACACATAGAATAATTTTTATACGGGTACATCAAGTAGTTCCCCTAGGATGCGGATGAAACCGCGGGTAATAGTCTAGTAATAACATAATTAAAATAACTAGCCCATTACTGTCCGACTGCTGGGCACGGGCCTCTTCTCAGAACGAGAAGGGTTAGGGCGTTAGTCCATCACGCTGGCCTGGTGCGGGTTTGCAGGCTACACACACTATTGAGAACTTTATGGAGCTCTGGTGTGCAGGTTTCCTCACGATGTTTTTCCTTCACCATTATCCACGTGTCATTAAAATGTAATATTCTTTAAGAGATACGTCGAGGGCTCTATTAGGCTGACCACACAGGCCACTAAGTTCGAGAGAGACACAATTGATGGCTATTTGAATCTAGCTACAGTTACCAAATTGGTGTATGGTCTGCACCTAAAAACAAAATGGCGATCAACTGTCTCGAGGAACTGTGGAATATATATGACGTGTGGTGTTTTGCCTTTTCCCAACTATTTTAGGATCAGCTTCCAGTCTAACCAGATGCGGCTGAATACCAGTATTTTACACGGAGCGACTGCCATCAGACCTCCGCAACCCAGTTACAGGGCAATGCCGATATCCTAAGGTTAGGCCAGTTGTCAGACTTTCGAGTTTCTGACTTCCGACTGTTTACTGTGCCCTCCGAGGCACGGAGGGTTCTCGATCTGTAACGAACGGTCACCCATCCATAGACTGAAAGCAGCAAGCGCAGCTTAACCCGCACAGTTGGTAATTAGCCGCGAGTCGCTCTTGTGTTAAATTTTATAACTGTGTAATTATAATTATAACAAATTATAGGAAACTAGCGACCCGCCCCGGCTTCGCACATGTGGAATGCAGATACTAATGCGGGGCATATAAACCACTATATCTATTGCTGAAAACTGCATTAAAATCTGTTGCGTAGATTTAAGAGATCTAAGCGTACAGACAGCGGGAGCGACTTTGTTTTGTACTACGTAAAGAAGAAGCTCAGTGCACTATTGAACTATTGAGACGCTGGTAATTGACAGAATAATTATAATAAGAGCTTCTTCTTCTTTTCGCGTGGTTAGTGACTAATCTGGTGTCAGAGTTTATGCCACCCATGGGCCGTTGACTTGGCTTCACATACAGTCGAGAAATATCTCTCAGGCATGCCGGTTTCCTCACTATGTTTTCCTTCACCGTTTTTAAGCACGTGATAACTATACAACACACACATGAATCAGAAAAGTCAGAGGTGCGTGCCTTGGATTCGAATTCGAGACCTATGACTTGGCAGTAAGACGGTCACAATGATACAATCACAGTTTGCCTAGGACAGAGTGAAGTTTGTAAGTATGTGTGCAAGCGAGTTAAGGGGTATCATCAAGGTCATCATAATCACTTAAAGATAATTCATCGCCATTATTTTTAAGCCACACCAATCTATTTTCTGAATGACCAAGACCATTTATTGGGCATTATGCTCTATAGGTACTAGCTTTGGTAGGAAATTCTCCAATAGAAAAAATACCTTAAATCAGACTTTTCAGATTTTTATATACATAATTATCCCCAAGAATGCCCCCGCCTTACAAAGCGCACCACTCTTGGCCGAGTATCCCCATCAAAATGTGATTAAAACCTATTGATGTATGTTTAAGGTTATTTCTGAGAATATAACTAAAAAGAACGAAGTAATCTAACGTTATTTTTAAAAAAGAACATAATTTTCTTTGAGTTATGGTTGCATAATTTAAAATAATAATATATACAAGTATATAAAAAAGGGAGGAAATAATCAAAGGGCTTAAAAAAATACAAATAACCTACTTAATTTTGTATTGATCAAGGAAAGCCTAATAACACATTATTATTTTACCTCCAATAATCTCCGTAAAGCAGTATTAAACCATAAAAAACTCATTCACATCCTCCAGCTTATAAAATCCCAAAACAATCCTAAAATTAACTAGTTAAGCCAATTTCGTCTGTCAATATCGACTACAGTTCGGCTTTCAAACCTCGCCAAACAATGATGGAATCGATTATGACAATTATATTCGAGTGAATTAGTCGAGTACCTATTACTCGATCGACTCGACCCCTGGACGAGTAACGATACCTTGCGGTTTAAATTGAACTATTAATATGGCATAATGATGTTTTCTTAGAATTTCTGCTTTTCGTTTTGTCAATCTGCCTCGTTGGTCTAGTGGTGGCAAGCGCGACTGCTGACCGTGAGGTCCTGGGTTCGATCCCCGGGTCGGGCAGTGTTATTGGGTTTTCCGTGTGGAATTCCTCAGTAGTAGCTCGGAGTTTGGATTTGTGCCAGGTTGATGGCAATAGTCACGCCCCCTATTAAATGGGACTTGAACATAACGGCGAAATGAGGGTGTTACTATACACCTCTGCCCAACCTTTCGGGGAATACAGGCGTGATGTTATGTTATGTTTTTATATATTACCTATATCTTTGTATTGGGTTTTTTTTCTGCGTCGATTAGTTGGGATTTCGTATTTAGTTCTATTATATTACGAAATCCCAACAAATCGACGCAGAAAAAAAATCCAATATATATAACTCATTTTAGCCAAAATGGCGCTTAAGTAGTATTGGCTTTCCGATGACGATATGATAAAAAATAATGCCTTTTCTTTACGCAGTATTGGGTCAAGAAAACTCGTGTCTCAACATAGGTAGGTACCTATCATGTAACGATGCGTGGATGAACAAAACAATAAAAGCATCTAACCTTCTACATGTTGCCTTACAATATCCGAATATCCAAATACAATAACTTGTTTACATATCTTCAAAGGTTACGATTCAATAAGTGCATCTTTTTTCTTTTTTTATTATAAGCATGCCTCCTTTACGGCTGTAGACGTACATAAGAATAACAATCGGTAGCGTTCCCTCGCCCGCGTTTTGTTCAAAGACGGCCGTCAGTAACGTCACCCGTCCCTTTCTTTCTCATTGTAAAATAGCTATGCCTGTCTCACGTTACGTCGGCGCAAACATGAATAAAATAACACTGACTGCCGCTATCTGTCTCGCTCTTTTGTGGGGTTTTCGAACAAGTGCGAGAGGGACAGCGTATGAGGGTAGAAATGCAATAAAACAGAAGCCTACATGGGAGATTTGTGCCTATACAGCGGTGTGGTTCTCTCCATGTGTGATATTTTATTTGCTTATAGAGAAACCGTTCCGAAGTGTTAATTTCCATTTAATTTGATATAATTATATTGTTTATTTGGTTTGTGTTGCTAAATATCCTTTATGAGTTATGGTTGGGGTTTCAAGATGTTTTTTTTTTGTATATGTCAGATGGTGCACAATTTTGATAGATGCTTACATTTTTACGTCGCATTTGATGTTTATGCTCATTTTGGCTGCTAAAACAATCATGGAGTAAACAATTTCAACGTTTATTTACACATTCCTCTATTAAAAGCCAACGATACGACTCTATTAACATTTTATTTAGCCACAATCTGCTGTAACCCGCTAAAGACTGTCAGATTTAATTGATCATTATTAAAAAGAAATACTCTTTGAGTCTAACATTTAATAAATATAACTAGCTTTACTCATCATTTGTATATCATCTATTTATACTTAGATGACCTAGAAGCCAATTATAATAAAAAAAATGTTTAAAATCGCGATAGAACCGCGGCTCAGCCGTTTTGTTCAACCATTATCTATATAAGAAAAAATGTTAATAATCCGTGGTTCAATTACAATTTTAAACAATTTTGTAAGTAAAATTGGCTTCCTGCACTTTTATCCATACTAGGGAAATACAGTGTTATTTCTCTAAATTCAGTAACCATGGTTACAAATATTAGAAATACCACCACAATCTTCTTCCGCCTCCTTAGCCTTTTCCCAACTATGTTGGGGTCAGCGTCCAGTCTAACCAGATGCGGCTGAATACCAGTATTTTACACGGAGCGACTGCCATCAGACCTCCGCAACCCAATTACAGGGCAATGCCGATATCCTACGGTTAGTCCGGTTGTCAGACTTTTGTAACGTCTGACGTCCCGTAACGACTGTCATAGGTATTCGTATGACACCCGGGACCGACTGTTTAACGTGGTTTCCGAGGTACGTAGGGGTCTCGATATCTAGCGAACGGTCACCCATCCACAGACTGATTAGCCACGAGCCCCTCCTCCTCCCTCCTCCCTCCTCTATAGGTTCAGATAAAACAATACCTGTCAAGATTATGCGCACCAGGCCAGCATGGTGAACTAAGGCTTAAACCCTTGGCATTCTGAGAACAGGCCTATGGCACATGTGGGACAGTAGTGGGCTGACTATGTTTTATGTAAAACTTACATTACAGTTTGGCGAATAATACGAAGCAGTATTTTCATACAATAACTATTAAGTATACCTAAGCCTCACAGAAGCACCAATAATGGTTAGTTATTAATCAAGAGTCGTCTACAAATGCACACTCTATGACATTACGTTACTTAGGCAAATAGCTAGGTAATTGATGAATCATTTGATGATAAGAGTTGCAGTTGTTTAGCGGCACGTAGACCTCGACTGCTGATAACATGTCTATAGGTATCATGGACCTCAAAACGAAAAGAGGAGAATTATACATACATACATAAACTCACGCCTTTTTCCCATAGAGGTAGGCAGAAACTATAGAACGCCACAATTATAGGGAATTATATCTTTCAAATTAGGTTTGCATTAGTATACCTTCCAGTACTGTCGCGGTTCTCTTTAGAAGCCATTTGTCGTTGGTGGACAACACACTATCAAGAACATTTTGGAGCATTTTCAGGTGTGCAAGTTTCCTTACGATGTTTTCCTTCACCGTCAACGCAAGTGATAATCAAATTCTGACTAGGCTCGCAGATTGGTCACCACCCAAGCAGGTATGCTAAATTTGTCCGGTTTATGTTAAACACAGAACGCTACAAGGCTGCAGCGATCGATTATGGAAATCTGATGTTGTTCACTACGGTTGACAGGCAAAACAGCGATCTCGATTGACAGAAGCAATTATGATAAACATCGCTCAGGTGCTTTCAAAATTCAGGATAGCAATTGACCCTCAAAAACCGACTTTCAAAAAAATACACCCCAAAAAAGAGGGTCGAGAAATCTACCAGTAATCTAGTAAAACTGTGCAGGTGTACGTCACTACGCGTACAGTATTCAACACAATCACGACAGCCAGACATTCGATAATCGAACAATAACAGGTCGCCGTTGTGCGGCGGACTGTAATGGTGAATCAATTTTGCGTCAGTCACGCTACCGGAATGCCGTCAAGTTAATGTTTGAATCGATTTTACCTTACCTGTTTACCGATTTTCGTGGTTCTACGGCGTGTTTTTAGTGATAGAACTGCTAACGATATTGATTTATTGTGTTGCCAATATTTCGGTACATAACGGAAACACAAAAAATAGTAAATAGCTCACTATAAGTGCAATAGCAGTGATAGGTGTGACCGTCCGACTGCTAAGTCATAGGTCACGAGTTCGAACCCAAAGCACTCACCTCTGACTTTTCGGATTCATATGCCTATAATATAATTATCACTTGCTTAAAAACGGTGAAGGAAAGCATCGTGAGGAAACCGGCATGTCTGAGAGATATTTCTCGACAGCATGTGAAGCCAAGTCAGAGGTCCATGGGTGGCATTAACTCTGACACCAGGTTAGTCTCTTGCCACACGAAAAAGAAGATGAAGTGCTAAAGATAGTATAACGAACGTATTCGCTACTGTAGCTATGTGAAGAGTTGGATAGATTTCATTGAGCTTATAGGATTTTTTACTCTTATCCTGTTTTAACAGACATTGCTTAGAGTCATCATCATCTCCCTGCCCTTATCCCACACCAGGTGGAGTCGCCACAACATGTATTCCTCTTCCATTCTCCTCTATCAGCCGTCATCTCAGTACTCACTCGTTTCTTACCCATATCATCCTTCACATAGACTTTGCCTAGAGTACCCAAGACTAATATCGAATTGAATAACATTTCATAGAGTATGTCAAAGATAACAGAATTACACTAACAGCGAAATCACACCTATGGACCAAGAACAAAAAAAATGCCCATAAACGAACTCCATTGACCGCATAAATTAACCCGAGTCGGGTTACCCGACCTCAAATATACATATCTCACAACACTATACAAAATATAACAAAGAAAACCGTAATTGCTTACTTTTATTGTGAATATTATTGTGGACTGCCAACTACTACAACACTTTGTGCAATAAACTCGAAGACAGTAGAAGAATAAATACGCTCACAGACATCAGACAAGACAATTTAAAATGCAGCGAAGAAATTGCGACAATTATCTACCTAGCCGTGGCAAGCCTGGAACAAAGCTCGCAAACAAAGGTTCAAAGTTCAAAACGAACAGTTTATAAATAAAAAAGGATATTCACTTTGCCTCTCTGTAATTTATTTAATCGTCCCACATGTCTATGGATACTAGAACGAAAATAAACAAATAAATAAAACTGTTGCATGTACCTACCAGTACATAGCTTTTTTATTTTCGACTTGGTCGTCTGTCGATGTTATAACTTTGAAAAGATACTAACTTGTTTAATATGGAACCTTGAATGTATAAACATTGTCACTTAGTATGTTAAGTTATATTTTATAGGTATATAGCCTATTCTCTCGCGGCTGTACCCATTTGACTACAGGGCCACCTATCGGATCCTAACATAGCTATGAACTATTTTCTCAACAAAACAAATATATTATGTTAATATGAACTCAATCGGTCAAGTCGTTTAGAAGTTACACGATCACTAACAGATATACCAACGATGACCGAGCTTTGCTCGCTATTTTTTGGTAAATCGACGTTTTCTAAAAATTAAACCTAGCTAGATCGATTTATCGCCCCCGAAACTCCCTGCATACTAAATTTCATGAAAATCGTTGGAGCCGTTTCCGAGATTCAGATTATATATAATATATACACATATACAAGAATTGCTCGTTTAAAGGTATTAGATAGATAAGGATGAAATATATATAACTGCCTCGTTGGTCGAGTGGTGGCAAGAGCGACTGCTGGTCGTGCGGTTCTAGGTTTGATTTCCTGGCCAGGCAAGGTGTTATTGGGTTTTTTTAAGTGGAATTCCTAGTATCAGCCCGGAGATTGAATTTGTGCCCGGTTGATGGCAATAGGCTCGCTTATTACATGGGAATTAAACATAATGCCGAAATGAGAGTGTAACTATACACCCCTGCCCAACCCTTCGAGGAATACAGGCTCTCGCGGCCTCAATTCATAACATAACATAGGCGTGATGTTATGTTTTGAATTGAGGCCCCGAGAGCAAGCACGGCCTACTGATTTGTCTTATTGAGAAATACAAATAAATTAATTTTGAAATTATTGATTTTTGTAAAAAAAAAATGCCGTAAAGGCTTTCAGTTTTTAATGCAATAAATGTGTTACTAATGCCATCTCTTGGTAGCTCGAAAAATCAATGTGACTCCATTTTGCTTCTTTAAAAAACAGAGTTTTGACGCAGATAGCAATTTCTTTTTATTGTTACTTGGCCGTTTTTGCTCTCGCGGCCTGAAATATCCTTACATAAAAACACGTCAACAAAACAAAAATATCAAAAGACGAATGCATTTCTAAATATCAATTTATTTTTGCACCATAATATTCAATAAGTATCTGATTTTTAAAGATAAATAAATGAACAACAGAAATTCAACTTCATTATTGCGATTGAAAATCAGAGTTAAAAAACATTTTGTCACATGTTCAACCAATAATTTTATGCCTGTTACTTTAGTTCCGTGACAGTAATAAAACTGTAGTCACTTTTTAATGGCACAGCGATTGGCGCGTCTGGTTCTATAAATACCTAATGATAATTGGCATTGCGAATATGATTAATAAAAGATCAAAAGTATTTATATGTGTATTAAGGCGGTCTGTTAGGCCCTCGTTTATCATTTGACGTATACGGCCTGATGTGGGTGTTATACCTTTTAATACTTTTAAATAATACTTAATAAATTCTTCATATCTAATAAAATTTTCTTTTTTTGCTATCGTTGCGGTGTAAAACTTTCTAGCCAATTGTTAAACCCTATTTTATTAGAGACTAGCGGCCCGTCCCGACTTCGCACAGGTGGACATTTTTCCCGTTTTTGCAACTTTTTTCTTTTATGCTCCGCTCCTTTTGGTCGTAGCGTGATTTTATATAGCCTATAACCTTCCTCGATATATGGACTATCGAACACAAAAATATTTTTTCAATTCCAACCAGAGTACCCGAGATTAGCGCGTTCAAACAAACAAACAAACTCTTCAGCTTTTAATATTAATATAAATTTTACTATTAAATCGGTGATTTAAAAAAATACTTAAACAAAGTCATGCGTAGCGGATTTCCACTTCGAAGACACTGCAAAACTTATCAATTTTAGCGGTCAATTTTCTACTAATTGTAAATTGCTATCTGCATCAACCAAAGTTTGCAGTCATAAACATAATAATGTATTTAGAATAAATAATAGTTTGTAAGTTGTAATAAAGGTACATAATTATTTCCTTTCTAAAGATACCTACCTATTTTGCTACCGCAATTCTAAGTTCAAATATTATTAACCAGTTTAATTTTATCTACTTATGCAAAAAACTTAAATTAAGTAAATTTTGATAGGTACTGTATTTAAATGACGCAGCAACTATATAGGTACATAATATATTTTCTTTTTAAAGATAGATTTATTTACCTATTTTGCTACCGTGATTCTAAGTCCAAAATATTATTAACTAGTTTAACTTTATGTACTTATGCAAAAAACTGAAGTTAGGTAAATTTTTATACCTAAATAAGTAATTATTAATGTAACTCCAGATTGTTATAAACTCCAGATTATAATAACAGACTGGTAGTACCTTCAAGTAAGTAACATGCGTCGACAATTTGGTGCTTGCGGTAGCTTCAAAATACTTAAAGTAACCCTAACATCAACCACCCATTAAATATGATAGCGTTTTTAATGGCACACACATATACACTGACGATAACGACACTATTTTTGAGATTGTTAGTAAATGAGAAGGCAGGTTCCTGGCACCGATAACTAGAGACCTCATGCCGTGTAGTCTGATGATTGAGGCTGCCCTAGATAGCTCAATAACAGACTAGGCCGTCATATAAGCAATTGAGAGCAATGAGTAGATCGGTAGGTTAACAAATAGCAATTAAATGCATAGTATAAAATAATGTGTATGACAAGATGTATGAATGTGGTTGAAACGAAAATAGTATGTAAGGATCGTAGCATGTGGCGTGCTATAGTTTCTGCCTACCCCCATGGAAAAAAGGCGTGAGTTTATGTATTATAAAATAACTATTCGTGCTTATCGTATTAGTATTTATTTCATTATTATCCATACTATATTAATACCAATGTTATGAAAATAAGAAGATTCATCTGCTTTTAAAAATTCCGGAATTTCGCGCCTACGCCGGTTTTTTTTTCTACTTATACTTCTGGGGTACTGCTGAAAAGAGCTTTACAAGAACAGCATAAATACATTTTCTTTTATTTTGTATTTAATTACCATAATTAGAGGCCTTCAAAAAACTCAAAGAACAATTATTATATCAAGTAACCACATTATATTTGCACATATATCAAATTTATGTAAACTCACCTCGAAATATTTTTTTAGCTGAAGCTGAACTTCAGGCATCAATTTCTCAGCAAGTTATAAAGATAAATATAATAACGCCAACAAATTTTTATATTTTACCTTTATTTTAAAAAGAATACTGGAAAAAAACATTGGTAACAGACTCATTGTACAAATTGTACCAATGTCAATGCAATGGTACAATTTGTACCATGAGTGGGGCAATCCCTACAGTCATTTCGTGTCAAAGCTATGAAACGTACCTTGTAATTTTCACTGGAAATTCCCAGATTTTTACCATTGCACAAACGCTTAGTAACAATAGTAGGTATTACCAGTTCGACGTTCGCAAAAACCTGATTACTGATACCTTGTTGAAAATTAGAAATCAAATCTTTCAAAATGTTCATAACACAAACATAATTAGCCTATTACTGTCCCACTGCTGGACACAGGCCTCTTCTCAAAATGAGAAGGGTTTAGGCCTTAGTCCAAGATGCTGGCCTGGTGCGTGTTAAAATATTTATGTTTATTTTTTTAATTTGGTTCAATGATCACAACATTACTGTTAATGATAAACCTTGTCATCAGTCCAAATTACGTTCTGTTATAACTAACTTTGTTTTAAACTACGCAGGGCTATTTTTTTCAATCGAAAGATAACTTTTATCTCAGATATAAGTAACACCCTTTGACAGTTTCTATTGAAAATCTGTCAAAACGGTGTATTCGTTCCTCAGATAAAAGTTATCGGTATCTTAATATAAAAATAATATTATTATGGAAACAAGATTTATATCTTGTCAATTATTAAGGTAGTCATTATTAATTTACCAACCGGTATGTAGTGAAGATTATTTAGATGGAAAGCCAACGCCGGCAACAAGCGTGCATTGGTAAAATAATATCAATTATTAATGTACCGATACGAACTACCAACAATAGGAAAATATTTATAACTAGCTATCTACTCACGGCTCCGCCCGCGTAAGAAGTTTTATTCCAGTAATAAATACGGCCTATGTTACTCAGTGATAATGTAGCTTGCTAACGGTAAAAGAATTTTTAAAATCGGTCCAGTAGTTTTTAAGTTTATTCGTTACATACAAAAATCCAAAAATACAAATCTTTCCTCTTTATAATATTACTACATCTCATAATATTATTTTTAAAGAGAATAGTATCTTCAGGAGTATACTTAAAATAAATGCATAATTTAGTAACTCACCGTTGAATTTTAAACAAAATAGCATATATTTATGCACATCGGTTTTCAATAACAACTGTACAAGAAGTTCCTATGCCAAAAATATTTGATAATTTGTCTACGTCAATAAAAGAAGAATAACTGTGGCTACAAGAAACTTATAGTTATCCGACGATGTAAATTTCATACCAATCGCATCTATTGTTATTATTTGTATGTTACTGGCTACAAAAGATCGATTTTATGAACATCAGATAACCTTTATCCAAGGAATACATTTTAAGTTTAGACAGAAATATAAAATAACTGTCAAAACGTCTAATTTATTCCTCAGATTAAAATTATCTAATATTGGTACAATTGGTCTTTATAAATCACTAACACCTAGTTTTGCAGACGAAATAAGAATCTATTTCATACTGAGACATAACAAACCTAAGTTAATCATTATTGAAGGTGAAAAATAAATTAATAAATCCTTTGTACTGTCTGATTGCATGTCCGTGAAGTATGTTCTAGTAGGTACAGTATGGCATAACTAAGATGCCGCATCGGCAAACTTCGTAAAACCAATCACTTCCGATCTGAGTGCGACTTCAAGACCTCGAATGTTTATTAGTACTACAGTAAAAAATGATCTTGTCGCTGACGCAATAAGTTTGAATGGCGCGATAATGAGCCCCTGGCATTGGTTGTTCGATTAAGTTTGCCATTGCGACTTCTAAGTTGTTTCGTACTATATTTATTGAAATTGCAATTCCTTTAATCAAATTGTACGAAAGCTCGCCTACTCTATTTCTGTTTCACTCGTACAACAACCACTAAAAAAATACTCTCTAATAAGACGTGAAAAGAGCTGACAATATAAGGTAACTTCTAGTAAAAGACACGACTGTTATTTTTATAGTGTTGTAACGTAAATTGGTTTTTAAAATATAATGTTATGCACTAAAATGCTTTTTATTAGTAAAATAGTACTTTAAGTTTTGGAGATGCCTAATTATTTAAAAATAATTGTTATTAAATGAATTATTGCCTTTTTATCTTTGTGACGCAGTTCTTAAACTTTAATACGTTACATTTTTAATAATTATAAACATTTAATCTTCACTTCGAAAGATATCAACTTAAGTTTAGTCTATCTACATAAATGCTAAAAATCAAAATCACTCATGTAAAGTGTTTAAAATAGCATTTAAAATAACGTTGCCGATACTATCGTTTAAAAAGTGAAATCGTTTTAAAATATTATCAATCCACATTTCATTCCGTTTGTTTGATTTTATTTAAGGCTCAGTTGACGGTTTTGCATTTTATTATTTACAATCAGCGGTTAATTGTCATTGCAAATTTAGGTATATATGTTTAAGGGTTTTATGATATTTTATTATATCTGAAACAATAGAAATCATATAGTGATTACTACATCACTATTGTTACTATTATTCTTGTCATTAAAATAGTTAGTTACTGAATCCGCATTTATTTCCGTTGGTTACAGTTCACCAGACACCAAAAACTTTCATTGAAATATTTGATTTAAATAAAATATATTAAATCAAACCCATAATAGCCCTTTGAAATACAATTATTGTAGTGCAAATTATAATGTAACTGACAGCTATTTCCGTAGGTAGCAATTAGCGTCGTATCGATTTCCAGTAGGCCGTCGTCCGCCGGCTGTAACCTGAAAAACTTCATTAAAATTCACGCCAATCATAATTATGGGTGTTCATTTGCATAGTTTTCAGTTAATAATACCTTTCAATGACATGACAATGCATAATAAAATAAAATATAAACTATAAATGAGATTAAACAATAAAACCGCAGAATAAATATTTTTATAAAGTTTCCATTCACCTTCCGATGAAACTGATTCAATTATTTAACGGAGATTAAGCTTTTGTAATTTTTAAGTCTATAGAGATTTTAAGCCGTTAATATTGTATTTGGCTCTTAAAATCAGTTCATCAACTTACAAGTAAGTATGATTTACAAAAAAGCGTACCGTACCGAATAAAATATTTTATTCGATATAACGAAAAAATGTTATCAGCCCCGCCTTCACAATGGCGTCGCTCGACCGTCTACGTCGTCAAAGATACTGCCGTCGCTACGGGCTACGGCGTAGCCGACGGCCGCTTACCAACAAGTACGGCATTACAGTAATTTGCGTTGAAAATTCTAGCTCATTATTGAAATTACATGGTAGTCCCGATGCAAATCGATTGAATGTTTTAAAAGGTATTCAAATCATTACAGTAATGCCTCGATTTTCTATCGGTATTTGAAAGAATTTACTTAACAATAATAAAATTACGTGCGTAGTAATAACCGACCGGTTTCCACGGTAAATTTAAATAACCTTACTAAATATTAATACGGCAACCATTCTTACATGTACGGGAGGTGCCGCCGCGCCGCCGCCGTCGGAAAATTGACTTAAATTTTTTCTTTGAATGAAACAGGTGCTTTAACTTAGAACCGAGTAAAAATAACAAGTCTATTGAAAATAAAACTGTTTAACAATTTAACTGTAATCAAAGGGCGGTAGCCGCCACCGTCGGCTCTTTTTATTACTGCAAGTGAAAAGCGAGCGGCGATGAAACTTTATAAATTACAGCGAGCAGGTAATAATCCGCGATCATTTTGTTTTTGTAATTTTTATCGTTCAACTTTTGATTTTATTTCATTGTTAGAGGGAGTCGAAATTTAACGCGTGTATTTTCGGAATAGGATTTACTTAATTAATATTTTTAATTGTATTATTTATTAAATGTTCAGTGAACAGGGTTTATTGTTACTATTTGATTTAGAATATTAAAAGTTAGTTCAAGAATTTTACTTGTTAGGTTTATTACTTGAGAACTTATTTTAAATAAATCATAACACTATCATCTTTGCTAAATTTTATTGAATCTTGAAAATATTGCATACATACGTTTTATACCTTAAGTGTTTTAAATTTTAATTGGTTATTGTTTCACTGTCAATAGTGGAATTATTAGATCCTACAGTTTATTTTTTATTTAATAAACTTTAATTATTGTCATGCCATTAATTTGATTAACAAACATTTATTGATAAAAATATGTCACTAAAAACTGCACAAAATGAACACACGAACAATTTCGCTGAAAGACAATCCCCCCATGGAGCTCCATGTAGTCGCCATGGCAAGCGCGAGCGAGGAAAACAGACACATCGCTTGGCAACAATATATAAATGTAAATAATATCCTGAAAGAAAAATATAAGTACGTCCTGAAAATTAGGTTTATTTGCCGAAGAGCCCCTACAGGTACAATTTTAGAAGACCCGACGAAATATAATAATATTTATTTAATGTTTACGGTGTTGTTTTCTGTTCCACACCAACCGTGACCTTTACTTGGTAACCGTAAGACTTTCAGTAGGTAGTAACAGGCTGTAGTATAAAGCAGAGTACTCACGGACGGGTTGGGGACGCACCGCCGCGGGTCGGAACTCCGGTACGTGGGGCTATACCGGCCCGGGAAGCAACCTGGTGGCGCCATGAGCCCCCCGCCGGATTTCATCTTATCCGGCGAGTACATCGCACATGACCCCCAGGGGTCGTCCTCCAATTTCAACACCTTGGAAGGTGAGTGATACTGCCGGTCGAAAATTTTGGCGATTTTTATCGTACTTTCGGGTGTATAAATGGCGGCGGTGCCGCGACCGTCCGCTTCGCCGGGTAGTGACCGACTGAAGCAGGAAAGCAGTGACGTCACGGGCCACGCCCTCGCCCCTCCACTCGCCCCCGCCTACCGCCCCCCTCACCGTCTCACGCATGTTTACGTCGCCGGCGGCGGGTTCACGAATTACTGAATTATTTAATTGGTCCATTCACTTCTCCTGCTTGTTACCTTTTCACGCTTCTCTAAAAAGGTTGACGGATGGCCTGCGACGATCGACGCCGGCTAATTGCGCGGCAATCGATACGGAGCGAGGTCTGAACGGTGACGGACTTATTATTGTGTTATACAGATACTTGTTAACCGTGCGACAGGTCTAGCGGTTAGCGTAGCCACTGACCTTGATGGGCTAGGGTCAATAGCGAACCCATTTTAATAAACTTTTATTTGAGGACACATGATTTTTCAATAGCTTTAGACTTTGCTAGAACTGAGCTAAAATATGACGATCTAATCTCCACATATAAATTTCTGATTCTTGTCTGTAAGTATAAGATCTACTTTACACACTGTTCTGCTAAAATCACAGTTTCACCCTAAAATAAGTAGTGATAGCCTTGTGGTGTGACCGTCGGACTGCCAAGTCATAGGTCTCGAGTTCGAACACACGCATTCATGTGCGTATCTCTACATAGTATAAAACAAAGTCGCTCCCGCGGTCTGTCTGTCCCTATGTATGCTTAGATCTTTAAAACTACGCAACGGATTTTGATGCGGTTTTTTTTAATACATAGAGTGATTCATGAGGAAGGTTTATATGCCTAACATTAGTTTTCTTTCTTTCTAATATCTACATTGCATCCATGCGAAGTCGGGGCGGGTCGCTATTATATAATAATTATCACTTGCTTAAAAACGGTGAAGGAATACATCGTGTGGAAATCTGCATGCCTGAAAGATATTTCTCGACGGCATGTGAACCCAAGTCAGAGGCCCATTAGCGGCATAAACTCTGACACCAGGTTAGTCACTAACCACACGAAAAGAAGAAGAAGACTCTAAAATAACAAAGAATTATAATTACCACGAAATGATAATGAAAGTTAATCCGATTTAAATCAAGCTTGACCAGACCACACCTCTAAATTTTTTAATCGGATAATATCCGTCTCTTGCGCTTGTCAATCATTAAAGATTTTTCTATAACACAAGTTACGCGTAGGAGTACCGTTATAAGCGTAGGTGGCAAGGTCGCAAGTCGCAAATGATCGACCGCACCGTGACTTCGAAAGTCGCTACTCTAACGTCGCTATTAAAGTCGCCTATTCAATAAACGTTCCTTTAATACATTTCCAGTCTTCAATGAAATGCACGTCTAAAACCGTAGATATGAACATAATTCATAGTAGGCACTCACAAGTTGTCTCAACTGCCTCCCTAGTAGTTTATAACATAACACATACATAACGTCACGCCTGTACTCCCCGAAGGGTTAGACAGAGGTGTATAGTAACACCCTCATTTCGCCGTTATGTTTAAGTCTCATGTAATAGGGGACGAGCCTATTGCCATCAACCAAGCACAAATCCAAACTACGGGCTGCTACTGAGGAATTCCATAAAGAAAAACCCAATAACACTTTGCTTGACCTGGGGATCGAATCCAGGATCTCACGATCAACAGTCGCTTGCAACCACTAGACCAACGAGGCAGTTAGTAGTAGTTGTTTAATTATACTAATATTATAAAGCTGAAGAGTTTGTTTGTTTGTTTGTTTGAATGCGCTAATCTCAGGAACTACTGGTTGAAATTGAAAAATTGTTTTAGTGTTGGATAGTCCATTTATCGAGTAAGGTAATAGGCTATATAACATCACGCTACGACCAATAGGAGCGGAGCATAAATGACAAATTTGCAAAACGGGACGGGCCGCTAGTAAATAAATAAAAAATAAATCTCTAACCGTGAACAGCTCAAATAAATACAAATTACTAAAATGGTTGTGGCCGTGGTACGCGTCACATTATTTTAGTAACGTAATACTCGCACCATACTAAAGACGAGAAATACTAAATAAGGCATAATTAACTTCGAGGCACGGAATTGATAATATCGATAGTTGGCGCAATGCTATCTTTTTTTTCGTTATATTAGCAAGCTTGTCATTCCACGGTTTAGGCAAAAAAATATGCACCCGCTGCTGCACCTCCAGAGTGGAACACGAATGAAAACAGAGCCATATGTCCAAAAATGTAATAAGAGTCTAAAAGCACATCGGAATTGGAGCGCTCTCGCCTCACAATAAAGCTCAATTTAGCATGGACGTAGGTTCTTTCAACGTATTTGACGCTTCGTGCGGGTGATGCGTTTCTGTACGTAGTATTTTTTATTACTCTGTGGTAAGTTTCAGAAGCCGTGAATACATGAATCTGCGGGCTGAAGCTACTAGTACACACCCTACTGCTAAGTAGGTACCATTAACTAACATACACAATATACCTAACGCATGATAATAAAAAATCTATCTTACACAACTGCACGGTATTCAGATTCATGTGCGTATTGTATAATTATCACTTTCTTTAAAACAGTGAAGGAAAACATCGTGATAAAACCAGCATGCCTGAGAGATATTTCTCGACGGCATGTGAAGCCAAGTCAGAGGCCCATGGGCGGTATAAACCCTGACACCAGGTTATTCACTAACCACACGAAAGGAAGAAGTTGGTATAGTTTCTCTATGCTAAATTTTGGTATACTTATGGCCAAATACTCAAACGGTACTCAATTTTAAGATATCGTTAATTTCATGCTATCACTGTCACTTCACTTTAAAGTGACAGAGACAACGCGAGACTTAACGGAAACTTAAAATGGAGTAGCGTTTGAGTATTTAGCCATAAAGCCCGTAATAATACACAACTCTCTCTTGAGAGATGAGGGATTTCTCTCCCATTTAAGAGAAGATTTAAAAGCAACTAAGACGTATTAAAAAAAAACAGTTGTCAAATGTTTGGAATTCTTCTTTATGTTGGCTGCTGTTGGAAGATCTCTGAAATCAGACCTGTTCATTAATGCGGACCTATTTCGTCCGTATCATGTTCTCGCGCAAGTGCTAGTCACCTCCTGAGGTATGGGCGCGGTAGGAGGGGGGTGCGCGTGGTAGACAAGACAAAGCAAACTGACAGAGCACGTCTATTGTTTCGCACCCGCTCACATACCGCAGGCTCGCGCGCAGATTATAGTACATATTTTTCAATACTATAGCGCCCATATGCGGGTTATTATACGCTTAAAATACACCGTGTGAATGCTAATGGTAGGTGCAATGACGGGAGACCCATTGGCAGCGTTGGCCTTCTGCGCTCAAGACCGCGGGTTCGATGCCGCGAAAATACTTTTCATTACCTTTATAGTTTTCCACTGTTGAGGAATGTGATGAATCGCGTGACGAAAGTAATTAAGGTAAACCATGGTATTCACTTGTGAACAATGTTTCGAAACAAGTTGCCAGCAGTTTCTGAAACATCACGTAAATGTTTCTAGAGAAAATGTTTCTGAGCTTTTGCCGTCTACAGACAATCAGCTGTGGCTATGTAGTTCTAAACAAAAATATTTTCAATGTAACATCTCCATGTTCAACAATCTTAAAACAGTGATAGCCTAGTGGTGTGATCGACGGACTGCCAAGTCATAGGTCTCGAGTTCGAACCCAAGGCACGCACGCACCTCTGACTTTTCGGATTCTTGTGCGTATTGTATAATTATCACTTGCTTAAAAACGGTGAAGGAAAACATCGTGCGTAAATTTGCATGCCTGACAGATATTTCCCAACGACATGTGAAGCCAAGTCAGAGGCCCATGGGCGGCATAAACTCTGACATCAGGTTAGTCACTAACCACACCAAAAGAAGAAGACAATATTAAACATTTGTTGCGAGACTGATGCAGCTTGCTTCACTGGAGTACCTACCGCAACAAAATGCGAAATGAAATGCGATACATAGTGCTTACCGCAAAATATGTAGGTACCTACATTTTTCAGAAACATGAAGTGTCTTGTTCTTCAATTCTTATACAGTGTTTATAAACATTATTTTTAATTGCGGAATAAATCTTTGCAAACAATACAAAAAAATTTACTAAATTCAAAGGGAGCCCTCCTAAATCATAAAATTGATCATTTCATGATGTGGCCAACCATTTCATGAAATGGTTGCATTTCATGAAATGACCAATATCCGCCGCCCAGATGTAAACATGGTCTGGCTAGATCAATGATTAATCAGCGTTTAATGATATGAATAGCTAGCGCACGGCTACTTCACGATATGGTCAAACATTAGTGATCATATCGTAAAATAGTTACATTATCCACCGGTAGAGGCGCTGTAATTGTTTTGTTGTTGTTGTGCATCATGGCGGCGGACAAGTGTTCTGTAATAAAAATAAAAGACAGTAGGGTGACCACGCAACGAAAATCAATGGCAATTCTATGATCTGGCCACGACATACTTATATACCTGCGCCAAATCCCCTCTATTGTTGGTGAATCATTTGGGTTAGGTTAGAACATCATCAATCATGTGTTTATTTGTCTTACTATTAAATTAATAGTTGTTATATTAGGAATTTTGAACCATTCGGAATTATGAAAATCATGGACACCCTACTTTAATGATATAGCCAAACGTGGATGGCCATATCATCAAACGTTGACGTTTAAACGATATGGCCAGTTTTAGCTGGCCATTTCATGAAATGCAACTACACTGGCCTGCAAAAATAAGTATCACACTTTTAAAATCTCAATTTTTTCTAAATAGAAGTTAGAGATTTAAAATAAAAAACGTTTTATAGCAATTTTTATCTGCTTTCTTTGAAACTATAGTAACAAAGTTAAACTCTTTTTTGAGTCCTTTTTGTTTCGAAAATATATCTTGTGTACCTAAAAAGTTATTGCAATTTTAAAAGTGTGATACTTATTTTTGCAGGCCAGTATAGTTATTGCACAACACCGAGAAGATTGCTGGTACCTATGTTGCTGTAATTTCACCGGCACCCCTACCCCTTAAACTGGAACACAATATTGGTTGGCCGCAGAAATGATATGGTGTTGGTACTTCCTTGGACGAATTCTTTCACAAGGAGCTCTAACCTTATGATATCGGTATTGCCCAGTTACTGGATTGCGGAGGTCTGATGGCAGTCGCTCCGTGCAAAATATTGGTATTCATCCGCATCTGGTTAGACTGGGAGGTGACTCCAACATAGTTGGAAAAAGGCTAGGAGACAGAAGACCTTCTTCTTCTTCTTCCTGCCCTTATCCCAGACTAGGTGGGGTCGGCACAACATGTATTTCATAAATCTATGTTGTTAGAGGTTTTGGCTTATTGTTTTATGACCGGCCGCCTGCCTGACGTCAACCCTCCTTGGGAATACTCGTTGCGCTGTCGCACGGATATTGTGGTGCTTGCTGATATTATGCACTGAGTCCCAAAATAATATGCTTGTCAGTCTTATTGCCGACAACTAAGCAGGCTGTGTTCTTCTTGGTGGAGTATACTTGTAGTTCCACGACCCAGGGATTTTGGTTCTGACACATCGTAAACTAATATAGTACCGTGAGCTTCTTTGTAATGTAGTTTCTTCTTTCTAATGTAATTTTGATGTCAATGTTCTGTATCGCTCCTGTCCCACTGTATCCCAAATACCAAGCTTGACTTTACCACCGTTCACGTCCAAGACTTTAATTTGTAGTCAACTCCGATTGTAGCTGAGAATGATGGATTGTAGTCTCCCGTTGTGAACGCTAGGATTTACCCACACCGCACTCACCGATAAGAGGAAGAAGAAGACCTCTACTACCACAAAAACTTGTTCTGCCTAGCCTTTTCCCAATATGTTGGGGTCAGCTTCCAGTCTAACCAGATGCGGCTGAATACCAGTATATTACATGGAGCGACTGCCATCAGACCTCCGCAACCCCGTTCTCGGGCAATGCCGATATCCTAAGGTTAGACCGGTAGTCCGACTTTCGGGCTTCTGACTTCCCGTAACGACTGTCATAGGTATTCGTATGACACCCGGAACCGACTATTTAACGTGCTACGAGGCACGATAAAAAAAAAACTAAACTACTACTACAAGAACTACAAGCCTATATTGTAACTCTGTCTGATTGGAATCTAAATGATTTAATCCTATATCTAATGATCGGCATTGGTCCTCTTGGTAGTCCAATGAAACAAAAAGCGAAAATCGACATCACCTAGTTTGCAGGTTGTACACTCAAACTTTGGTATTCAACATCGCTATTTTAGTAACGCCTAGTTTCTCAAGATACCTCTGACCGCTTTTCTTGACCAGCCAAAACTAGCGATGTTTTGAATAACCTATATCTTAACAACTGGGTTGTGTAACGAACTTTCGTTCGTTTTGGACTACTAAAACTTATATGATAAAACTGTAATTTTGTTAAACATACAACTACCCGAAACCGAAATCCAAAAAAGGAGGAGGTTCTCAATTCAGTTTTTTTTTTATTGTTTGTTCCCTCATTCCTCCGGCAATTTATAAACCGATTTGGAAAATTCTTTTTTTGTATGATAGAATATTTTTTCGAAATTGCCCCATTTAAATTTGGTGAAGATCTGATGAATAACATCGGAGATAGACAATGGAACTCCTCAATGACGAACAGTACGGATATTGTGACGATGTGATTAGGTTACGAGCAGCGTCATTAGTAGGTCCAATCATGTTTTAATTAAGGCCACTAAAACGAAAAATTAAAAAACATTTTAACGAAAATAAATACGACATCAAAAAAACGAAAAAGTAATCAAATAATTACCATATTATAAAATGAACAGTTTCAGTAGTCGGTGCCTACAATTTGGTTCAGAGTGGATTAGCACCGACTTCTGTAACTGTTAATTTTATAATATGGTAATTATTTGATTCTTTTTTTGGTTTTTTTGAAGTCGGTTTTATTTTTGTTAAAATGTTTTTTATTACCTTGTGGTTAGACCACTACCTGTACCTTGATACTTGCGGGTGTCATAAAGGCAACTAAATGATAATAGGTGTCGCTCTAAATATCCAGTTTAAGCTTATGCTAAAATGCTAATGTCTTGCACACACCGGGCACAACTTGCGACGAATGTGACGCAACTTGTACCAGCGCACATGGTGCGATACATGTGCCGCAACATTTTACTCGTCCTTAAGTTTTGATACATGTTGCGCAACATGTTTCTAGGTACATGTGCCGCTTACAAACAATGTGCGGTGGCACAAGTAACTGCACTTATCGCGGTACTTCTATTGGGCATCCGACAATCTCTGCCACATAGTATCTGAACGCTGTTGCGATACCGTGCGCCGCGATAATATCTGTCCAGTGTGGACAAGGCATAAGTTCGTAATGCTTGTCAGAATGACGCGTACGACTGTTTTTATCATCGTATGACACCTGGGACCGACGGCATAGCATGCTCTTCGAAGCACGGAGGGTACCTATTACCTATCCAACAACTGATGATGCCCAGATGACCTATCCACGCGGGCCTTTACAATATGCCGTACATAGATATGCTTTATATGAGAATTCATTTTCGAGCATTTTTGTAGAGGCACAAATGCCTTATTAAATCTATACTAATATTATAAAGCTGAAGAGTTTGTTTGTTTGAAAAAAAAAAATCAAAAAAATAATCGCTAATCTCAGGAACTACTGATTGGAATTGAAAAAATATTTTTGTGTTGGATAGTCCTTTTATCGAGGAAGGTTATAGGCTATATAACATCACGCTACGACCAATAGGAGCGGAGTATAGATGAAAAATGTTGCAAAAACGGGAAAAATGTCCACCGCTACGAAGCCGGGGCGGGCCGCTAGTAGGTATTTAATAAATGCATGGGAAAGATTTTTGTCATCCTGGCAACTGTCACAAGTTTCGTCAATTTGCCATTTCACAGATGAGTTGGTCGAACACTATTATTGAAGGTCTGGTCGAACAGTACATTTATAATTGATACCTACTCTATTTTTCTGATTGCAGCTGAGTCTGGTTATGATGTGGTCCCAAAACGTAATAAGGCCCCAACTCCCTAAAAAAGTACGTGTAAATGTAGCCTTCGTGTTTTCAATGTCACTATAACTTAGGCGCATCAAGAACTTGACATTGATATACAAGATCTGCCAGCTTAACGAATTTACTACGAGAATAATAGTCTTGATGCTAGTAACCCTCTTCTGAGAAACGCATGTGACGAGTAAACAAGCTTAGTCTGGATGTTGGGTAAAGCCTGGGTAAGACGGGGCTGTTTTAGCAAGACTGGGAATATTGTACCTTTGTGTATACATAGGTGCCTTCGTAGTATAAGATACATTCTAAGGTTTGCGTGAGGAGGTAGTATGCAAGGATGACCGAGATTTTTTTTTGGTAAATCGACGTTTTCTAAAATTGAAACCTAGCTAGATTGATTTATCACCCCCAAAAACTCCTGCATACTAAATTTCATGAAAATATACTGGCCTGCAAAAATAAGTATCACACTTTTAAAATTGCAATAACTTTTTAAGTACACAAGATAAATTTTCGAAGCAAAAAGGACTCAAAAAAGAGTTTAACTTTGTTACTATAGTTTCAAAGAAAGCTGATAAAAATTGCTATAAAACGTTTTTTATTTTAAATCTCTAACTTCTATAGTTTAGAAAAAATTGAAATTTTAAAAGTGTGATACTTATTTTTGCAGGCCAGTGTACTTTTCGTCAGGTGGCCCGTAGTGTTGGCTTGTTTAGCAACATATCACATTAAAAAAATCAAAATAACCAGCTCAAATAGGATCTTTAGAATATACGTATCGCATAAGAATAACACTGCCATGCATCTGCCAAACTTTTAGAGTTTAACGTACATTGTGTATATTTCCTATGCAACAACTTTATTTCTTAGTACTTTCATCCAAATACCTCAACAGCGCAGTATTAAGGCCTCGCCAAACACAACGAGTATTTTACGCGCGTCAAGCCTCCTTACCTACTTCGTAACTTCGCCAAACAGAATGCGTATTTTACGCGTGTTAAGCCTACTTACTTCGTAACTTCGCCAAACCGAACACGTATTTAAGCGCGTCAAACCTACTTGCTTCTTAACTTCGCCAAACAGAACGCGTATTTTACGCGTGTTAAGCCTACTTACTTCGTAACTTCGCCAAACCGAACACGTATTTAAGCGCGTCAAACCTACTTGCTTCTTAACTTCGCCAAACAGAACGCGTATTTTACGCGTGTTAAGCCTACTTACTTCGTAACTTCGCCAAACCGAACACGTATTTTACGCGCGCCAAACCTACTTGCTTCTTAACTTCGCCAAAGAGAACGCGTATTTTGCGCGCTTCACGCTTACTTACTTCTAACGCCTATCGCCGCGTTGTATTGTACTTTGACAGTACAGTACACCGAGCGCGGGGCGTATTTACGCCGCGACAGAATGCGCAAAACCAAATTAGGCGAGCACTTCTCGAATCTTATTTCGGTCTACTTACAATTAAGAAATTAGTCAAAAATAAGAGTTAATTGTTACTGCATTTGACCTTTAATTATTATAAAATAACCCACGACCATCCGCCCATAATTACGAAAGAATTACATGTCTAGAATTTGCCGGAGACAGTATTCTGCCTTTACCGCACACAGTACAAACAATTTGATCCTAAGAATTTTCTAACTGAAAAACTGTTTTACAGTTTGACTGACCAATACTCCGTTTCTTCATTAATCCTGTGATAGCTATTTCATTAATCGTAATACTTAGTAGAGCAACTACAACCTAAACATGGCAAAATAAGTACAATTATCGATTAACGTAATATTGCTAACAATTCTGCGTTTTGTTTTTCTTAAATATTTATCATTCGTCGTATGATTCGCCTAGTACGATAAGACCGCCCATTGTACATCTCTATTTTTATTGTAATGTTTCTTGTTTGTTTTGTGTACAATAAAGAGTATTGTATTGTATGATTACGTTCCCTGGAAATCTCAGAACATATCCTACGTGAAACACGGTATATATAAAATTCAAAATCCACCAATCACAGCCTCGTGGCCACCAACTTCACCCAACAATACTGCACCCTTTTTGTTTCATTCCTCAACATACTCCGAAATAGCTACACATTCATGATATTATAACCAAAACTCGGGCGATATTCATCCCGTTTTATCACAATGCTCATAATTAGAGCTGCTGTATCAAACGCCCCAGTAATTACGCTCTCACCCGGCAGATGGCGGGAGTTTTAATTTTTCGATTTCGGACCAGTCTGTATAATGCATGAGGCTTTTATCGCCGCCGCGGCTCCTTCGGGGATTCGTGAGTTCTTGGCCAAGGTAGAAGCGGTAGCGGGCTTGTTGGTTTAATTTCTTACGACGACGATACTGTGGTCGATAAATGCACCCATGGCCATATGGAGAGCTACCGCTTTTGCTTCCATATCAAAGGAAATATGAATGAGGAGAAATGAGGTCAAATATGATAATTAACTTGATTTTCAGTGGGTTAAAACAACCAACGGCTTTTTAATCTTACTGATGTTTCATGGCACTTTCCTCAAAAGGCTATTCCAGATGTTGCTCTATATTGTTACACTCACATAGTTTTTATACCACAACGTTTGGGCTTTAAAACAGACCTTGATCCCTGAGTTTTTTCGGCTTTTCTTCTCAGAGTTAGTCAGATAGGAAATGCTGGCGCCATCTGGTCTGAAAAAAACATTACATTAACTTGTATAAGTGTCTGTAACAGATTTATTTACAGAAATAAAAATCGTTTATTATATATATCTATCTGTTTTCGGGAATGTCCAAATCAATTCGTGAGTTAAGAAAGCTTCAACAAATAAGAATTGCTATACCGTTTTTTATTTTTACAAAATATCTATACTAATATTATAAAGAGGAAAGATTTGTATTTTTGTATGTAACGAATAAACTTAAAAAGTACTGGACCGATTTCAAAAATTCTTTTGCCGTTTGTAAGCTACATTATCACTGAGTAACATAGGCTATAATTATCTTTATTTATCCCAAAATGTTAAAAAAAAATGTCCACACGTGCGAAGCCGGGACGGGCCGCTAGTATTTAATATATAATTTATTCTTTCTGACTTTTCGGACTCATGATCGTATTGTATAATTATCATTTGCTTAAAAATGGTGAACAAAAACATCGTGAGGATGCCTGAGAGATATTTTTCGACGGCATGTGAAGCCAAGTCAGAGGCCCATGGGCGGCATAAACTCTGACACCAGGTCAGTCACTAACCACACGAAAAGAAGAAGGATTTTTACAAAACCTCTTACTTCTTACAAAGTGTACCACACTTCTACCACGTACCCTTTTTAGGGTACCACAGATAGGTACGGAAGTACGGCTGGACGGCGTTCTGTGTGCCATACTTAGCTGTCCATTAACTATTCTATCGCGAATTAGAACTGTAATTAAGCTCTTTCTTTATTACTGGTTTGTTCAAATGCTTGGATTTTCCGTATAGACCAGCTATTTTCGTTTTTAATTGCATTTAGTACAGATTGGAACTGTTTCAAGGTAGATAATAAACCGGAATAGATGTAATTTTCAGGGAATGGTATTTTTTTGTTGTTTGTATATCTTTTTGTAAAATCTAGACTAACTATTCTTGATCGAATGAGACGTGGTTGGAGTTAAAGAAACTCCTTCATTGTTCATAGTGATAATAGTACTTTCATAATACCGACGTGTAAGGCGTGCGGAGTAATCAAAATATTTCGTACGTGTACAGCTGGTTAAGTAAGCGAAACATTTCGTACGTGGTGTATGGTTGGCGAAGTAAGCGAAACATTTCTTACGTGTATAGCTGACGAAGTAAGCGAAACATTTCGGACGTGTACAGCTGATTAAGTAAGCGAAACATTTCGTACGTGGTGTGTGGTTGGCGGAATAAGCGTAAAATTTCGTCATTTTAACATTATGCAACCGCCAATCATTAAATTATCCTTGAATCAAAATTTTGGGAATTACCTGACGTGCCATCAAACCTGTAGATATTTCACCGCATGAAGGCATGACATAGATCATAGTTATTTAAATTATTAATTTAGTTATTTATTTATTTAGTAGGAGTTTATTACATACACTAACGTAGTACATAAGTTTTTATTCGATATTTAGTTATTAAAATTTTCATCTACTGCCTCAATGGTGTAGTGGTCGCCAACTGACCTGCTAGGCGATGTCCTGGGTATGATTCCCGGGCCATGCAATATGTTATTGGATTCATCTGTTAGTAAATTCCCTGTTGCAGAACGGAGTTTGGAATTGTGGCCGGAAACTGATAATAAGGTAGGCTCATAAGACTGAATACGATACGAAATGTGAATATACAATATTACACACTGCTTACCCTTTCAGGAAACACAAGCGAGACCTGCATTTATTTAGTTATATTTTATACTTAATCCTGCCTACCTCGTTGGTCTAGTGATGGCGAGCGCGACTGCTGAGCATGTAGTCCTGGGCTCAATCCCCAGATCGGGCAAAGTGTTATTGAGTTTTTCCATGTGGAATTTCTCAGTAGCAGCCCGGAGTTTGGATTTGTGCCCGGTTGATAGCAATAGACTCGCTCACTATTACATGGGACTTAAACATACGAAATAAGGGTGTTACTATACACATCTACCCAACCCTTCGGGGTATACAGGCGTAATGTTATATTTATTATGTTATACTTCTTTATATTTACATAGTATAAAACAAAGTCGCTCCCGCTGTCCGTACGCTTAGATCTTTTAAACTACGCATCGGATTTTAATGCAGTTTTCAGCAATAGATAGAGTGATTCAATAGGAAGGTTTATATGGCCCACATTAGTATCTACATTGCACCCGTGCGAAGCCGGGGCGGGTCGCTAGTAATATTATAAATGTGAAAGTTTATTTAGATGTTGGATATTTGTTACTCAATCACGCGTAAACGGCTTTACGGATTTGGATGTGGCACACAGATGGGCCGTGTCCTGGGTTAGAAGTTATTATCCGAGTACTTGAAGTAGTTGCCCAAGGATGCGAATGAAAACGCAGGCAACATCTTGTATATTTATCTAAAAACAAAAAAAACCTACACGTATTAACCAGAAATTGAATTTGTCGAATATTTAAAAAAACAAATTGTAGGCATCAACAATATCATTAGGTATTACATAACGAAAAAAGTTAAAACAGGAAAGGTTTGAACAAGACGAGCAAGACAGTGGGGCGGGGGCGGATTGCAGCATCCGCCGGATGTGGCAGCGCCCCCACTCCCACCGGAAGCTACCGAGCCCTTCCGACAAACGCTAAAGGTGGTACCGTCCGCAAATACCGCGTAGGTATTGTTTTTGTACATAACATAACATCACCCCTTATATTCCCTAAAGGGTACGGCAGAGGTGTTTTTAGTACACCCTCGTTTCGCCAGTTATATTTAAGTCCCATGTAATAGGGAACGAGCCTATTGCCATTAACCGGGCACAAATCCAGACCCCGGACTGCTACTGAGAAATAAATGGAAAAACCCAATAACACTTTGCCCGACCTGGGGATCGAACCCAGGACCTCATGCTCAGCAGTCGCGCTTGCGACCACTAAACCAACGAGGCAGTTACTAATATAATAGCTTGTAAAAATGACGATCTTCATCATATTGCAGACAGGCAGACAGGGCGCGACGATGCTGCTTCTACCGAATATACACCTCTGCCGAACCCTTGGGGAAAGAAGGAGTGATGTTATGTTATGTTATATTTGTATAACGTTTAGCTAGGTTGGTTAGGTAATGGTAGTGACATCTCCAAGTCAACGTTACTTCCATCTTGATTATGACTCTAATTACTGTACTGTATCTTAATTACCTGCAACGGCATCACCCATGGACATCAGCAGTCACCAAATCCTTTGGTTACCACCATATAAACAGTACTGGTCTATGAGACGTGACGTAGGTACAGTGCACGACAAATAACTTGATTCATTTCTCATGATTTTTGACTCATTTCAGCACGAGCTATAGGTAAGAGACCAGCTCATGGCGTGGTGAAAAGATTAGGAAGTCAGCTGTGTCGGTAACGCTACTGACTTCCAAAAAAGGAGGAGGTTCTCAATTCAACTGTATGTTTTTGTATGTTTGTTCCGCGATATCTTTGCTAATTGTGAACCGATTTTAATGATTGTTTTTTGTTTGAAAGAATATTCTTTCGTAGTGGTCTCATTTAAATTTGGTAAAGATCTGATGAAGAACTTCGGAGATAGACAATTTGAAGTCGGTTTTATTTTTGTTAAAAAGTTATATTATATATCAAATTAAGTATGTCAATAAATATATTGCAAATGGGTTGACTATAAAATTTCAGTCCAGAAAACGAATACTAAAAAATAAAATCTGGACTGATATTTTTTAGTACATAGACATAGACATATTTAACTTGATATAATATACTTTTCATCCATTAACCACCTCGGTGAAGGTCGTTCTATACTGGGATCTTAGACTATTAAGTATTGTCACTCGATAAGGCTCTTTTAATGCAACTCAACATTAATAAACAGCTTCTTTCCATTGTTCAATTGAGTATCAATGTGTCTTTTTCATCAAACGTACCTTCTTGTTATTACGATTAAT
This sequence comes from Amphipyra berbera, assembly GCA_910594945.2. Lineage (NCBI taxonomy): Eukaryota > Metazoa > Arthropoda > Insecta > Lepidoptera > Noctuidae > Amphipyra > Amphipyra berbera. The sequence continues at coordinate 22,145,844 of OU343121.1, read as the reverse complement.
AGAAGGGCAACACTAGTTAGTACATTTATGTTATAATGTTTATTTAGAAATAGATTGCTAATCCAATGTGCTATGCACGCGTGGGTTCGTATCCCATCCTCGTCACCAATGTTATATTTACTACTAGCTGTGTCCTCACGGCTCCGCCCGTAGCCTATGTTACTTAGTGATAATGTAGCTTTCTAACGATAAAAGAATTTTTGAAATCGGTCCAGTAGTTTTTAAGTTTATTCGTTACATACAAAAATACAAGAATCCAAAAATACAAATCTTTCCTCTTTATAATATTAGTATATACTGGCCTGCAAAAATAAGTATCACACTTTTAAAATTGCAATAACTTTTTAGGTACACAAGATATATTTTCGAAACAAAAAGGACTCAAAAAAGAGTTTAACTTTGTTACTATAGTTTCAACGAAAGCTGATAAAAATTGCTATAAAACGTTTTTTATTTTAAATCTCTAACTTCTATAGTTTGGAAAAAATTTAAATTTTAAAAGTGTGATACTTATTTTTGCAGGCCAGTGTAGATTTTGTTGACGTAATTGATTAGGTAATACACCATTTTATTAATAATTACTTTTATTATTCAAAACCAAAAAGTAAGAAGAAGTAATAATAGACTAAGCATTATAACAAAGAAATGTACTTTCTAGTATTGCCCTTTTATTAATCGTTATAACAGTATTAATTCGTCATTATCTAACGTACAGAAGCTGGAATGTGAAAAAAAAAAAAATACTATATTCTATACAAAACATGAAACATTTTTGCCGACGGTACAGAGACCCGCGCTCGCTCGTACGGACTGGGGAAAATATGTTATTCGCGTATCCCAATTAAAATCATAATTAACTCCGTATTAAAGCAAGCGCTAATCCCAATTATAGAGCTCGCTGACTCTACCTACGTGTGTAACAGTGTAGCGCATCATTTTAGCAGCGAAACCTACGAGAATGCAAATTATAGAAAACTAGTGACCCGCCCCGGCTTCGCACGGCTGCAATTTAGATACTAATGTGGGGCATATAAACCGTCCTCTTGAATCACTCTATCTGTTGCTGAAAACTGCATTAAAATCCGTTGCGTAGTTTAAAAGATCTGAGCGTACAGACAGCGGGAGCAACTTTATTTACTATGTAAAGATTGTAAAAACATAGACAGCTGCTGGCCGCGGTTGGTGCGTACATGGGTAACAATTCGTTACACATCAAGACCCCTCCGTGCCTCGGACAGCACGTTAAACCGTCGGTGCCGGGTGGCCTACGAATAGCTATGACAGTCGTTACGGAAAGTCAGAAGCCCGAAAGTCTGACAACCGCTTTGCCCAGTAACTGGGTTGCGGAGGTCTGCTGGCAGTCGCTCCGTGTAAAATACTGGTATTCAGCCGCGTCTGATTAAACTCAAAGCTGACCCCAACATACCTAAATGGGAACAGGCTAGACAGAACAGTGAAAACATAGGCAGAAGACAGATAATTCTAATTATAGAGCTCGCTGGTTGAATTTAAACGAGTAACAGTGAAACGCAAACATTTAAAGAAACATCTACTAGAAAATAAACAATAGGAAACAGAAGATGCATAATAAAGGGGATAGGACCTTTGAGGCATAGTCACCATGCCCCTGACACTCAAACAAACAAAAATTATCAGCAATATGGCGCCCTAAAGTGTTACGTTGCCGAGATATTTGGAGGCAAAGATCGCCGTATGACAACAACTAGCGGCTCGTCCCGGCTTCGCACTGGTGGACATTTTTCGCGTTTTTGCAACATTTTTCATTTATGCTCTGCTCCTACTGGTCGTAGCGTGATGTTATAGAGCCTATAAACTTCCTCGATAAATGGACTATCCAACACAAAAATAATTTTTCAATTCCAACCAGTACTTCCTGAGATTAGCGCGTTCAAACAAACAAACAAACAAACTCTTCAGCTTTATAATATTAGTATAGATGAAAATAATTAAAAACTGAACTAGTTATGTGTTTATATGCTTAATTAGTTCATTTTCAATTATTGTCATTGCCTCCAAACATCTCGACAACTTTTCACTTTAGGGCACCATATTGCCGTCATTTCTTGTTTATTTGTCCTTTAACCAAATATACGAGTAAAAAAGTGAGCCGCAATGGTGGCCGTTTGTTTGGCTTTGCCAGCTTCCATAGAAAAATGTTCGAACCCTTTTGATTTATCATAAGATGAGCTGGACCCCTACTTAAAGGATTTCTGTCCTTGTCACCTAATAGGACTAGTCAGATATATAGTAGTATACAGAGCACAGCAGTGATAGCCTAGTGGTGTGACCGTCGGACTGTCAAGTCATACTCATAGGTCTCGAGTTCGAACCCAAGGTACGCACCTCTGACATTTCGGATTCATGTGCCTAAATAATATTCCCTTTCTTAAAAACGGTGAAGGAAAACAACGTGAGGAAACAGATGCCTGAGAAATATTTGTCCAGGGCATGTGAAGACAAGTCAAAGGCCCATCCATGGGCGGCATAAACACTGATACCAGGTCAGTCACTAACCATTCGAAAAGAAGAACACAAGTCAGATAGAAAATGCCAGCGCCATCTAGTTTAAAAAAAAACATTACATTGACTTGTAAAAGTGTCTGTAATAGACTTATTTACAGAAATAAAAATCATTTATCATTTAGCACATTTCTCAGCTCTGCATTCAGATCGCGCCCATGTATCATTTCTTTCGCTACCATTCTACACAATTTCATATAAAAATTCCGAATTTATCATAACTACACAGCACTACCAGCAATAATAAATTCTATTTGATCGCAATAGATATTTCTCCCAAGGAAAATACCGAACGCGCCCTTCCTCTATTTACATTTACATATTTTTTTGTTACTTTCCTTCTATTCTAAATACATCGAGGGTAACAATAAATGGAACACTTCTATCTAATGTCAGCCGTTAGACTCACAAACCGGAACGATCCCGGATACGATTTGGATCCGGCACGTGGCCGTAACGACATGCCGACACCGCAATTGTGGACAGCAAAATTGTTTTAAATGATTGTATTAATTTTTTAGGGGTGACTTTCCCGGTTACGATATTTTTTTAGTGTGAGAAATCCTAGTAGAGAAATCTACTTATATGGAAGTATTTGTTTTCATTTATGACCAATTCCTATAGTTTACGAAGCGTTATTGGTTAAAAATGAGACTATTTTATCTTTACTAATAATGAAGCAAAGACCTCATAGCGATGCATAGTAAGGTAAAATTATCTTATGAGTCTATTTGTATCGCAGTATGACAATCAAAAATGCTACTATTGGTAGGCAAAACGATTCGTTTTTGTTTATAAAACAGGGGAGCGTTAAAATGTTTTTTGATACCTTTCGTTTAATATGGCGAATACCCCATGTTGAACATACATCTAGAAACGTTACTGAAATTGTGTTTCTACCGTTTTCTATACATTGTCGTGAATCCTTCTCTTGTTCACTCGGTGATATTTGTAGTCGTTGACATCCTCTGTGCATCCAAAGGACGCTTATCCAGGTTCTCAGTAAAACAAACAAACCCTTTGACATGGCAAATTCATGGTTTCACGAGAAACGACTGACGATACAAGGTTTTTTAGATGGATTTTATTTGTAAGAGCTAGAACACTACCAATGCGACACTAGTTGTCGAGTGTAGATGACGTCACGCGCAAGCCTACCTACAGGAGTACCAATCATAACATAACACCACGCCTGTATTCCCCGAAGGATTGAGCACAGGTGTATAATAACACCCTCATTTCGCCGTTATGTTTAAATCCCATGTAATAGGCGGCGAGCCTATTGCCACAAACCGGGCACAAATCCAAACTCCGGGCTGCTACTGAGGAATTCTAACGGAAAAACCCAATATCACTTTGTTCGACCTGGGGATCGAATGCAGGACCTCACCAGCAGTCGCTCTTGCCACCACTAGACAGTACCAATCACTAAACTTGAAACTCACTAAAACAACAGTAGCATCAACCCCGCCAAAAATTCTCACCCTGACGCCAAAAGAGCATGAACACAAACTAAATAATTATAATTGGAGACATCCTTAGCTGGTAGGGGTGTCCAAATTCACATTTGATTATTATTTTTTAAGTTCAAACGGGCATGTCTCTATTTGTTTGATTGCTGGTCACGTGGCCAAGTAAGTAAGTTAGGGGATGTTTTTACTACACGGGCGGGACGTACAGACATGCGCTTATGGGATTATACGGCAATTTGACGCGCAATTTATGTTCCGTTCTCCGTATCAGGGAGAGGATGTATGGTAAATTTTCTTGGTCTTGCTGTGGGATGCAATTTTCTTAACATCTATATCTATACTTAATATTATAAAGAGGAAAGATTTGTATTTTTGGATTTTTGTATGTAACGAATAAACTTAAAAACTACTGGACCGATTTCAAAAATTCTTTTGCCGTTAGACAGCTAATTTATTACTGAGTAACATAGGCTATATTTATTACTGGAATAAAACTTCTTACGCGGGCAGAGCCGTGAGGACACAGCTAGTTCTTAATAAAAGGTAAAAATTTTGTGTATATTTTTAGTGTTACTTGCTGGCAACGCCGTCAAACTATAATTTTAGCCGCAATTTAGATTATTATTTATTTCTTACCTTTTTTTATTTATTTTTATTCTTGAATTGGTCGCGTTTGGCCCTAGTCTTAGCTGATGGTAAGCGCAGACAGGGTTTAAGATGGAGCACACGAATCCAAGGAACAGAGATATAGAGGGATTCCCCTGTACCCCTCTGGCTCTCACAAATACACGATGGAACACAGCATATGGCTTGGCGCTGGACTTTAATGTGATGTGTGTGTTTTGGCATGAACGTTACGAGAATAGTTCATGTCGTGGTGGAAAGATTAGCTAGTCAGCAACGATGGTAGCGGGCCTGACTGCCTAGGGTGCACTGGACGTACTTGAATATTATCATTCCTGAGAATGCTAAGAGGGATATGCGGTATTACGCGAATGGATACAATTAGAAATGAGTATGTAAGAGGAAGCCTGAAAGTGGCACCGGTGACTGAGAAGTTCTGTGGAAACCGGTTGTCATGGTATTGGCATGTGATGCGGAGGAACGAGGAACATGTCGTGAGGAAAGTATTGAGTATGAATGTGTATGGTTATAAGAGTAAAGGAAGACCAAAGAAGCCATGGATGGATAGTGTGAAAGATGATATGGCTAAAAAGGGGGTGACTACTGAAATCACGGCTAATAGAGATGTAGGTATGGAAAAAGAAGACATACTGCGCCGACCCCAAATAAGTTGGGATAAGGGCAGGAGGATTATGATGATGACTCCTGGAGGCTCTTTTGATTATTTACAAAAATTCAAAAGAGGTCTAAGGTCGCAGCAGCTATTGGAAGACACAGATCAGAACTGTTATAATTCCCTCACCAAACCACATATTCAACATTTCTCAAGATACCTAAATACATTTTAGTAAAGACTGCACAAAACTATGCAAATACATCGAGACATCGAGGTGAAAACACCAAATTTCGGTCCTCACATACACTTGAAATAAAACGCGAAAGTGTCAGCGGCGTCCCTCGAGATGGAGCGTCGTGCATGTGCCACGCGTCGATCCGATGGCTCATTGATTAGATTATGCATTTTGAACGGACGTACGATATCGGTTTTCTATATACGACCTTTTTATTTAACCCTACATTCAAGTTTTAGTCTTTTTCACCCTTCCATGTGATGTGAAAAATTACGTTGGAAATAAATTCAGTTCAGTAAGGTGTTAGTTACTGTTAATCGCTTTGTTTGTGTGGTGCCTGAATTTACAGCAACCGAAGAATTACTAATGGGTTTTTTTGGTTAATTCTTAATGATATCTCGAAAAGAATTTTTCGTAATTAAAAGCAAAGAGAAGGCATTCCATAATCTATGGATTTTTGTGGGCGGCTGTTGCTTTTTTTGGAGAGGGTTGATTGGGAGTGCCATTGATTCCTCTGTGGTGGGAATCCGTGCCCGTGGAATTGTGAAGCGGTTCCCTGATGTCGACATTATATTTTCTTTTTTTATGTAGGTATGTATTTTTTTTAATAATTAATGTTATCTTTAAGCTTCTCATGTAACGGGTTCGATCCCGGTTCAACCATGTAATTATTTAAATGTCTATGAATTCAGTTTAAATTGTTTTTTAAATTCAAATAATGTCTTCTTTCAGTAAAATATTCCATCTACAATATTCAAGGTACTTTCCCTCCATGTGGCATATCCGTAGGATGCCCTGCCCAACTAACATTTTGGTTATAAGAATAAGTGCTACATGAGCTGCTTAAGAGAATTTTAAGAACCAAAGGTTCTGTAAAGGCACTAACAATTGGGTGATAAAGCGTGCTGTATCTCTCTTATAACCCTGGATTGGGCCTGTTCATTTTAGAGCTTGAAGTGACTTAATGGTTATAGAGTAGTGATAAATGAGTGATTAAGAAGAGATAGAACAGTGTTATTGCAGCAGTGATTACCACCTCAAGTGTTTTATAAGCTATACACAGGTTATAACTGCAAGCTAAAGTAGTAAATAAGTTATGGAAACCACTTTAATGACTTTTTTGGTTACACATGGTTACTTCTTGTAACCAATATATAACTTAAGAATATATCGGACTTATTTAGTAGCAATAAGTATCACCGAAAGCGCAAAATATTTAAACTGTTTTCATATATTTTTACGTTCTTGTTAAAGTCAATAGTGATAATATTTTTCAGCAGGCATTCATTTCATGGTGGTGACGCGTGTTGTATTTTAATAAAATAATTTATTAAGGTAAGTCAAGTCAAGATTACTGGGTGTTATAGGTATTAAATCTCATGCGGCGGTAAGTTTACGGTAACAGTATATACTAGTTTTCATCTCATTTTTGAAACGCCTTAAAAATAAACTACTTTTGATGATAAAATTATGTAAAAAATACGGGCCGGATTTTTTTTTTCTTAATTTATCGTATTTATCAATTCCTGGTACCACCTTTAGACATTTTAATTGAAAATTATGTACAATGTGAGTAAATAAGTGCACTGATGTAACATTTCAACAAGTTTTTTCTTTCACAATTTTCATAGATTATCTTTATTAAATGGCGTCTTAGTTCTAATTACTTAAGGATCCTGATAGCTCTGTTATTCCTCCCGTAGTGATTAAATACTGAAAGTATGCACTTGCATGACACTAGAAGTTCTAAAAAATGTTTATAAAAGTGAATAAAAACAAAGGGTTTATAGGTTTAACTTGTTTAATAGTTCTACGCGGAGCTGTAAGCTGATAATTTTTAGGGTTCTGTTATGGTTTGAACAAAACCCTTTACATATCGCACGCCTGACTGAATGACAAAAAATCCAAGAATTATGTATAATTGAGGCCGGTAGATACCTATCTATGTATCGACAGCGCCCAGCACGCCGCTACACCGCTGCGTGCGGCCGATATGATATTTTGAAATATTTTTTTACAGGTGTATCCCGCTGCATCAGGATTTAATAATATTACTTCCGAAATGACAGCTGCACCCTCTATTGGAATGGATAACGTCTATGAATATCACATTGTCCAGGATAATCAATGCACAACTAATCAACACCAGTGTTACAGTAGTGGATGATGGTTCCTTTATGGCTATACTAATATTAAAATTTAATGTAAGTAAGAATAGTTGAATGATTGAACACATGTTGATTTTGTTCATGACCATCTTGCGCTATTGTACTGAGTCATTCGCGCTGGTGTCAAAGAATTGGAAATCATCCACTGACTGATTAAATAACTTTTTGACTGATTATATTACTAGTAGATATGTCAAATAAAAAACAATTATAATAACAATCTTTTATTTTCAAACTGTGTGTAAAAGAGGTAAGAAGTACAGAAAATTACTTTTTTTAATACAAACTAATTTACTTTTTACATCTTTAGGATATAATATAATTTCATTCGATGCTGATGGTAATATGCTACTTTCACCACCACCACCACCACAACCTTGCTTGATCACTAGTTTCACCTTGATAAATGTTAGCTAATATAGGCCAGAATTCATATTTAGAGCTTTTAAATATAGGTAAGCCATCAAGATTTATATTCAGAAGAATGTTGTTTGGCAGCGGTATACAATTTCCAAGTATATTTGATAAAGGCATAATAATCCCATGATGCCAATATTCACCACCTTCGATCGTTTTAAGACAAATTGCTGTTGGCGTTTGTAAAATCTTTCGAGGATCGGTCGGTAAAATATCCGTAAATCTCTTATTTAAAATTAAAAGCAAATCTTTTAAAGCGGCTTGGCTTATATTTTTTGTAGAGCCCATGTTCGTAAATCATTTTTAAAATTTATATTTTTCATATATTCACTGTCTTATTCGTCATCCGAGTTGTTTGAACTACTGAGAGGTAACAGATCGTCACAGATTAGAGTATATTCAACATCAGAGATAATTTGCTGTTATACGGAACCCTGTTGTATTTTACTTGATTGCTTTTGATATGAATCGTTATCGAGTTCACTGGATTTGTATTTTGTACTTCTATGGATATCAGAACTGTTGCCTGGGATTGGGATAACATCAATACCTTTTTCTGGATTTTGATTAAGGAAACACTTTTTCTCCACATATGCAATGCTTCTCTAGTCATTGTGTCATAATTTTTTTCCTCAACTGATGTAGGCTCGTCGCATTGGATTTGCGATAATCTAATGATATTCTTATACTCTCTCAAAGCCTTTCTTTTGACTCCACCCGTTTATTTTTTAACTAGCCATGGTTTCATTTTGAAACAATCAAATATTTTCAAATAAACGCCGCGGTGCAAAAGTAACAAACTATAGTTTTTGAAGTTAGGTTAGGTTAAGTGACTTAAATCCTATTACTCAACTTAAAGTGATAATGAAGAGTTATAAAATATGCACATAATGTTTGCTGCTATATACAAGTTTTTATAAAAACCACAATATTACTTATAGTTGACCGATAAACTCCATTATGTTGCCTGCAATGATTTAAAGGTGGATTCTAACTCTTGCAGAATCTAGCTCTATAGGACTTATAATCAACACTTCTTAGATGCTTATAGCTTTGTTACTAACTCTTAAGGCTCGACAAAACTTGTAAGGTGGTACAAAGTATTTAAATAACTCTTTTTAAGAATACCAGTCGATAGTAAGTGTTAGTACACACCTGACCACCACTCACAGCGTTTAATACTTCTGGAAGCTATTAGGGTAAGCCTAAAGGTGTTACAAGACATTTTACTACCTCAGTAGTAGAATATCAGCCGATAGTAAGTGTTAGTAGACACCTTACAATTGCTTGTATTGGTTTGTGCCTCTTAAAGCTATAAGAATAAGTTATATAATGGTTTCGATAAACTCCATGCTACCGTCTTAAGTTATATTTTTTTTTTTATTACTGTTATTCCTCTGGAAGGTTTAATTATTTATAACTAACCCTACTGTAGAGTCGAATGTTGCTATCGGAGTTCTTATATACCATATATAATACTAAGAGCCTTAAAAAAAGGCTGCCGTAAACACTAAAATGTTTGTTGGGTGTACATACAAGTTCCCAACATCAACCGTTGGGCAGTGGCCCGCCAGGCATAATACCCGCATGGTAAGAGGATCCTCCCTTTTCGTTGGAGGAACACCATACCTCCAACGAAACCTACCATCGTTCCTCCACACTATCACTGAGATATTCTGAAGCACTAGTAAATATGAGCATGTGGGTCTGATGCAAATAAATAAAACAATTATTAACAATTAATTATTAGACTGACTTGTTAGTCTAGTGGGCGCAGGCGCGACTGCTGAGCATGGGGTCCTGGGTTCAATCCCCAGGTCGGGCAAAGTATTATTGGGATTTTCCATTAGGAATTTCTAAGTAGCAGCCCGATGTCTGGATTTGTGTCCGGTTAATAGCAATAGGCTTGCCGCCTATTACATAACTGGCGATACTTGGGTGTATTAAAAACACCTCTGCCGAACCCTTCGGGGAATATAAAGCGTGATGTTATGTGTTATTAACAATTTTATTATAAGATTTTTTATTTTGTTTAACATAAGTGACTTTTGTTTAAAATACCTATTGAAATACAAAATAATATGTAGAATATTTTCGGCCCGTACCTGTCGAACTGCCTAGCCTTTTCCCAACTATGATGGGGTCATAATAAAATACAGAATTCATTAGTTCATTATCATTCACAGACGCAGGTTATAAAGATCAACTCGTAGTTTTGTTCTTCTATATACCAGTACGCCAAGTGTTTTGATACTGTAGGCTTAGCTCGAACGTTTGACGTATACCTAGCATCGTAAACTTATATAAGCGAATTTTGAATCGAAACTACAACTATCCTATAAGATTTTGGTTACTACCTGCGTCTGTGTTCCCGAACGCATCAACCTGAATCTCTTCAAAGTTAGAGTTAACAGGCTTCTTCTATAAGCTCACTCCATCGTAGACTTTGTCTCTGTCTCCTCTGACCTAGACTAGAGTTGAGAGCAAACCCATTACAAATAAATTTTTAAAAAAGAACGCTTTGCACAGTTTACATACATACATAGATTTATGAACAAAGTTTTCAATTAAATTAAATAGTCGTGTCGATTCGGTTGCGCACTTTGAAAGGACTAAACCAAACGAAGGGTGTTTGTCTCTTTCTATTTCAATAGAAAAAGAAAGTGACAGTTGCGTTTAATCTAGTTTAGTACTGTCAAGATGTGCAACAGCATTGACACCAATACGAAACGAGTATTTCCGATTCATGATTCACTTACCTTTATGTTAGTAACTTGACAGCATTTCTGGTAACTCTCCAGATAAAGAAGCTCAGATCCATGGTTATTTACAACTTTTACGGACATTTTTAACCGACTTCCAAAAAAGAGGAGGTGAAAGAGGAGGTTACTATGTTCGTCTGTATGTATGTTTTGTTTTTTTTTTTGTGTATGTTCATCGATATTTTCGCCAATTGTGAACCGATTTTAATGATTCTTTTTTTAATGGATACTTCGAAATTGGTCCCATTTAAATTTGGTGAAGATCTGATGAAGAACTTCGGAGATAGACAATAGAACTCCTCAATGACGAACAGTACGCATATTGTGATGATGTGATTATGTTACGAGCAGCGTCTTTAGTAGGTCCAACCAAATTTTAATTAAGGCCTCTAAAATGAAAATAATGAAAACTTTTCTACAAAAAATTTAAACCGACTTCAAAAAAAGAATAAAATAATTACCATATAAAATTAACAGTTTCAGAAGTCGGTGCCTTCAATTTGGTTCAGCGTGGATCAGCACCGACTTCTGAAACTGTTAATTTTAGATGGTAATTATTTTATTATTTTTTGAAGTCGGTTTAAATTTTTTGGAAAAACGTTTTTAATCTCACAATGTCAATCATACTTTAATTCAACAAGATTAAGGGCATGTCCAAAATTATTCAATTCACGTTAAGTAGGATCGAGCAAACTTTACCACGGGTCTAATGTTGTGCCTAACTGTCAAACCGCTATCACCAATTAGTGAGGTGACATTAATTGTGATGTAAACTTCGGCAGTGGAGGGGGAAACTCTGAGGCACGCGTAAGCCACGCGCCCAAATTTGGGGCTTTTACCCTACTCAACTCTGCCAATTTCCCTAGACCTCCCCACCCTTCCCTGTTGTAATAAAAAATGGGTGTGAAAGAGGAAGTTTGTCGGACTTGGTTGATCAAGTTATACTGGTACTTGGTACTCGAACTTTAATGTAAGAGCACTTATCTGTTATTTCTTTATTGTTGTAATTTTCGGGGGCAGTTGAGTGCTTGAGACTGCATACATTTTGGCGTTGAACAAATTTTCGTTGATAGCCAACTTTGATGGGCGCGTTAAAACATATTGCGCACCCAAATTGTTTAAGAAAATGGCTGAATATAACCATATTTTTTTCTATTAATAGTACTTTGAGTAACAATATATTTGACGTAAAATCGTGTAAATACGTGTTATTATATTATAAAAAAAATACCGCTGTTACATTGTAACGCTCCAAATCAAAAGGGGTGTTTAAAATACTGAGAACAAATTTATTTTTTAATGATTGCTATTTTTGTTGGCTCTGATAGATTCTTTTAACATTTATTGTGTTGAAATTAAAACAAAAAAATATATTGCGCGTATTTTTGTAAAATGGAGCGTTATCGCTTCGTTTTGTTGTGTTTTCTTATAGAAAAACGTAATATTATTGCATAAAAAGCATAGGTTTTTCAAACACCATATCCCCATTGGGTTATTACGTAATAATTTATTTAAAAATATCGTGATTATCTGTACAAAAGGAATAATTTTCCGGACGGTAACTAAGACGGAAGAAATATAGCTAGAAGCCTGATTTTCAATGAGGTCCTAGTCCATGTTTCCTGCCTTATTAAGTCATTAGTTCGACGATAATTTTATATCCCCAGGCGATTCTGAAAAGGCTGTAGTCAAATCGGTAGAAAACCAATTAGAAAATCCTCAAATCCATTATTAATCAAGAAATTACACAAAAATAATCTATTGTAATTGTGTCCTGAATCAGTAGTTATTTTTCCTATAAGTACGATCAAAATAGCGTGGACAAGAAACTCGCGCGCATTAAAATTCAAAATACGCGCTCTAAAGGGAATACGGGACGAGGACCGAATTGTTATCCTTGGGGTTTAATTATGTCTTTGTGGTTGAAAAAAAGAATATTTCATAGTCCTCGGGGAGGTCCTGAAAGGCGAGGTTATGACTAGAAGGCTGGCTTACTGAATAAGTACAGAAGTTTGTAAACTTGCCATTAGGGGGTAGGGAGTTCTTTGAACCTCTTGCATATTAAAGGCGATTGATACGTTCTTGTTGTTAACTAGAAAAAGGAAGGATTTTTAATTCAAAATAAATTATAACGCCAGTATGGTTTTGATCAATTTACTTTAATATATAATTAACTAGCTGTGTCCTCACGGCCCCGCCCGTAGATTATGTTACTCAGTAATAATGCAGCTTTCTAACGGCAAAAGATTTTTTGAAATCGGTCTAGTAGTTTTTATGTTTATTCGTTACATACAAAAATCTAAAAATACAAATCTTTTTTCTTTATAATATTATTATAGATTATAGATATAGATTAGAGCGGTAATTCTACGGGCAATAGTTAAATGACACGCACAAGAATACCGTTTGGACAGTTCAGGCATTTGTTTTGAATCCTAGTATAACTAAACGTAATTTTGACGAATTAAAGAACACAATATGTTTGAATTGTAATAGATTGTTCTCCCTACAGAGTACCACTCATGAGACTTGTGCGCAGCATTCACAAAGGCATGGAGAAAACAGTTCCAATACAATTGATTAGTGATAACTACAACACATTTTAATAATATAATTTTAGTAATATTAAATCCTTGGACGCATCCTAGTACTTGCGATGTCAAAAACGAATGCCTTTACCGATTTATTGTTCGGAAATACAGTTTAAACCAGCTTTTGTGGATAGATCAAGCAAGTCGAGTCGACACAAAGAGTGCCTAGTTGCATATTAATTTTTTCCACGAAATAGCCTAACTAACATTTAATATTTAATCGATGTCAATCCAAAATCTATGGATTGATCTAGGTTTTTGACATTACTCATTGTTGAGAATATCATGTATAAACCAAACAGTTTATAACGTCATTGGTTAATAGCGCTTTGGTTAACCATCTGACTGTTGTCGTATTAGTATAGGATACCACTATAGAACGACCTTCTCCGAGCTGGTTAATAGATGAAAAGTAATTTATATCAAATTAAATATGTCAATAAATATATTGCAAATGGGTTGTCTAAATAGTCAACCTAACGTTTGCATATTCTATAGGCTTCATACTTTCGATTTGTATGGTATTTGTCTATTAACCAAACCAGAGAAATAATTAATTAATCATATTCTGAACTGAAATTGTTTAGTCAACCCATTTGCAATATATTTATTGACATATTTAATTTGATATAAAATACTTTTCATCCATTAACCAGCTCGGTGAAGGTCGTTCTATAGTGGGATCTCAGACTATATTATACTTTTTCATGTCGGTATCTGTCATCCTGCCGTGTACTGTAAAACTTAACTTAAAAATATATCTCTATTTATAACTTGTATCCTGGTTTATTTTGCTTATGATCCATCACTTATAAATATTGAATTTCTGTCTAAAACCAGTATCAATCCAGAGATTTTAATTCAGATCTGTTATATATACAAGGTTAGTCGGAAAGGGGGTACTAAGCCGCGGGCCACTTAATGTATCACTGCTAACTATTTTAAAGCAACTGTTGAAATTTCAAAATTCGATTAATTCTTTTTCCATGAACAATAATGTTTATTTTAGTTTTATCGAAAATTCTTCATCCCTGCTTTAGTTATGAATTCAGAAAATGGAGTTTCTAATCCGTGACCCCAAATATGACCTAAAATGTAAACACAGCTGATCATAGCTGAGGATAGATAGAATTTAGATTATTTTTTATGAAATCTTTGAACAGCTATTTGTCTTAAACTATCGAGTTTTGGGGAAAGTTGTAGAATAAAAGTTATCCATTATTATGGGTACTTTAACACCCTTTCGGCTAAGTACCCCCTTTCCGACTATATCATATATATATATTACAATATTTATACCTATATATATGTAAGTATTATGTCTATGTATTGTGTGTAGTATATATTTTGCAGCAGTACACCATGGACTACCCCCTCTATCTTATTCATTGACTTCCTGTTCATCCAAAGGTTGTCTGGTAAATATCGCTATCAGCGATAAGACCGCCATTGTACCCTTTAATGTTTGTTATTGTATAAGAGCTGTGTTTCAATTTTGGTGTACAATAAAGTATATTCTATTCTATTCTATAAGCCGTAAATGGACTACAAAATAAAGCACACAAAATATGCGTCAAAATGTTTGCGAATGCTATAATAAAGTACACAGCAACGTCCGAGAACTTTTACAGCCGAAAAACTTCCGAAGCCGAAACAAAAGCAACTGAAAAGTACATTGTAACATGTGTCCAATCTCCGTGCTATAAACTTGCCCCGCTGCCGCGCACCCGTTGCCCTGTGATTTCTTCTTGATATTTTATTTAGGATATTAAGACTCTTTCTGAAGGTCGTTAGACGGTTCCCTCCATTATCTCAGTTTATGATCCCATTCCGAACAGGCAGTAGTAGCCTGTTGACGCATTCTTTGTTTCTTTCTTCTAACAAATTAGGAGTAAAGTTTTGGTTGTAAATTGCAATGAGATGCGAGTGCTTGGTTGGTAGTTACGTTGCGGAGAGTATTTTGTAAAATTGTGTGTGCGCGAGGATCGATCTAAACAAGGCATTTTGGGAATTTTCTTGTTTTACCTACTTTTCGGGCTAACATAAAATCATAAGATCATGCCTGTATTCCCCGAGGGGTTGGGCAGAGGTGTATAGTAACACCCTCATGTCGTCGTTATGTTTAAGTCGCATGTAATAGGGGGCGAACCTAACTGCCACATTGGTCTAGTTGTGGCAAGCGCAACTGCTGATCGTAAGGTCCTGGGTTCGATCCCCAGGTAGGGCAGTGTTCTTGGGATTTTCCGTGTGAAATTCCTTAGTAGAAGCCCGGAGCTTGTATTTCTGCCTTTTTTTTTTTTTTTTTTTTTTTTTTTTTTTTTTTTTTTTTTTTTTTTTTATCGTGGGGAAATCCTCATGGACTATCCCCCGTCTGGGTAAGACGGGGGGGTGTGCCGGACTCTTACCGGCTAAAACCACCACGGTGTCCCTCCTTCTGACCCAAGGCCGGGGTCGCGGGATTCGCTATTGCATGCACCGCAACCCCGGCAGGTCTTGGTCCACCAGTTGCTGGTGGACCTCTCCACTGTAGGGCCCCACCCCACGACCTCCTGAGAGGCGCGGGGGGCACCCCACATCACCGGCGCACCAGAACACATGG
Source organism: Amphipyra berbera (assembly GCA_910594945.2). Taxonomy (NCBI): domain Eukaryota; kingdom Metazoa; phylum Arthropoda; class Insecta; order Lepidoptera; family Noctuidae; genus Amphipyra; species Amphipyra berbera. The sequence goes on along the minus strand of OU343121.1, from coordinate 22,129,819 downwards.
TACGCCGTGACCACCCCGGGGACCAAACAAGTACATGGGCGCCAGACTACCCCGTGTCTGGGCACCCCTGGTCCCCCTGCGACGGGTCAGGTTAGCGGCCCCGCCGCCTACCACTTTTCGGCCGCAGAGGATAGGGAGAGCGGCCAACTAAACACCGACACTCCTCTCCCCCTGCGGCCCCACCGCGTCCGCCATCTGACGGTGGCGGCCCCGTCAGGCCGCGGAAGGTAGGGAGAACGGCGCACCGTAATACCGGCACTCCTCTCCCGCCGCGGCCTTCACCCTTCAGCCGCAATGCCTCCCATAAGACATCGCGGCCCTCCTCAGTTGCGATGTCGCTCAGGCGACACCGCAACCTACTTGGCCGCTACGTCGAGGGCTTCCAGGCCCAAGCCCCGACGAGCAGCCCCTCCTCGGGTTCCTCTTCGCTTCACCGTGGGGCTCCAAGCCATGGCTACTAAGCCCCCCCGCAACGACAATGCGGGAACCCACCGGGGGGGTTGTATTTCTGCCTGGTTTATGGGCTAGTAAGTAACATTAACCATTTACAAAATTATATGTGTCTACATGATCACCGGGTTAGCTCAGTTTGCTCTCATTTGAAGTTATATTTTGTGCATTGTATTTTACACATAACATAATTATATATTTTACACGGAGCGACTGCCATCAGACCTCCGCAACCCAGTTACTGAACAATGCCGATGTCCTAAAGCCAGACTTTCGGGCTTCTGACTATTAGTAACGACTGTCATAGGTATTCGTATGACACCCGGGACCGACGGTTAACGTGCTCTCCGAGGCATGGATGGGTCTCGATTTGTAACGATTGGTCACCCACAAAGCAGAAACTATGCAAAAAGGGTTTCTATAACGTTAAAGACTATATGGATGATAAAAATGCTTGGAATTGAGCCGCTCGCTGTTATCACAGACACATCACTGTAATTAATGAAATTATTTTTATATGACATTATTTTTTATTTTATTTTTTATGTTTTTGACATCTATTGAATTTTTTTTTTTCAATTAATTATTGAATATTTCCTTTACTATGCCATGTCCTTATTTTTTCAAATTGTGAATGTGAGTACTATGTAGGCTAGCTTTATGCACGAATTTTTTAACTGTTTGGCGGTTTTGAGTTTTTTTTTTGTGACCTACGCAGATGTCCGGCTGATTGGTAGTGTCGTGCGGCAGTCGGGTTGTTGAGCTCCCTAAAATAAGGTTTGAGCTACGCGATGACTGATGCATGCGTGCCGTCAGTTAGGACAGGTCAACTCAAACCTGCTATGGCACTTTCCTAAAAAGGCCATTCCAGACGTTGCCCTACACTCACATAGTTTATATACCACAATGTCTGGACTTTAAAAGAGACCTTGATCTCTGAGTTTGTTTCGACTTTTCTTCTCAGAGCCAGTCAGATAGGAAATGCCGGCGCCATCTAGTATTAAAAAAAAACATTACATTGACTTGTGAAAGTGTCTGTAACAGATTTATTTACAGAAATTAAAATCATTTATCCACGGACTGACCTCGGCAAATATTGCTTAACCTCGCAAACAGAGACTAAAACTCGAGAATAAAAATGTTCCCGCACAAGTACATACAAGAATGTGCAGCTTCTTCCACTTATTACACTTTAACCTAATCCACTTATGGCTGCATACAAGTGCAGTTATTTAAATTTTAACATCGCCGGGTATGTTTTATGTGAGATATAGCGCCGTCTAGTAGCCAGTGACAAATAACCGGTGCACGTGGCCAGTCGCGGCTTTTATAAAGATATGCGGTGCAAGTTGGAAGCTCTAGAACAGTATACAAGGTTAGTCGGAAAGGGGGTACTAAGCCGCGGACCACTTAAAGTATCACTGATTACTTAAAGTATGGCTATTTTAAAGTAAGTGGTAAAATTTCAAAATTCGATCATTTTTATTTGCATCTAAAAAGATTTTTATTTTAGTTTTGTCAAAAAGTAATCATACCTGCTTTAGTTAGGTATTAATTCAGAAAATTAAGTTTCTAATCCGTGACCCCAAATATGACCTAAATTGTAAACACAGCTGATCATAGCTATGGACAGATAGATTTTAGCATATTTTTTACGAAATCTTTGAAAAGCTATTTGTCTTAAACTATCGAGTTTTGGGGAAAGTTGTAGAACAAAAGTTATCCGTTATTATGGGTACTTCAACACCCTTTCGGCTTAGTACCCCCTTTCCGACTAACCTTGTATACGAACATAATCAGAGGTTACAAAAATAGTGCTCAAAAACCAATACTGGTTGCACGTATTATCGTTTAAAATCATGACCGGGAAGGTAGGCTTCGGGATAGTAAAAACGATGAAGAGTGGGCATCGGAAATTACACAAATTAGATTTTATTTTTATCTGAATAAATCGAGTCCAATGCATATGAAACTGAAATACCTATATCATACTACACTACTATATTACGTACATCTATGTCTAAGCCAACACTTCAAATGAAACAATTTCATTGATAAAAAAACACAAAGCTAATAATTACCTGTAAAAGTAGTCCGTTTTTTAAATTCATAGGTCGTCATTATATCTTGTAGGACTTAATAACAGTGTGCGCGCGCAACTCTCAATTTTAATCTCAACAAACACACCAAAAAAGCATAACTTCAAGAAACGCGTTATTTTTTTAAATTTAAAATGTAGTAATTGAATGAATATACGTGGCTAATTATCAACCGCGCAGATTATATGATTTGCGAGGTTAAGGTGCGCTTGGCACGGTCAGTCCGTGGATGGGTGACCGTACGTTACACATCGAGACGTTAAACAGTCGGTCCCGGGCGGGTGTCATAGGAATATCTATGACAGTCTGACAAGTGGTCTAACCTTAGGATATCGGCATTATCCAGTAGCTGGGTTGCGGAGGTCTGATGGCAATCGTTCCATGTAAAATACCGGTATTCAGCCGCATCTGGTTAGACTGGAAGCTCACCCCGACATAGTTGGGAAAAAGCTAGGCAGAACTTTAATATTAGGTGAAATTAGCCACCTATGAAATTGGCGTTTTTTTCTAACAAATAGAGAACCTCGTCACTTCTATGATTTAAAATATTGATCAATTGCTTGATATTATATCGAATAATGACCATCATAGACAACTACCAATAGTAAAATAACTTTACTACTTCTAAACATAAAAAATACCTTAAAAATGCCTCCTCTTTTTGTTAGCATAAATTACCACTATTTTTGTTTTAACTTAGCCAAAACTTATTTTTGTCGATAACTAAGTGGCATACGTTGTCTTAGTTTTTAAACATTAGTGTATAAAAGTTTTAAAACATTTGTGTTTATCGTTGTTAAATAAATACTTAAAGAAAATGTTAGTATGAAAAATGAAACTTCTTTAAAATTCTCCATACAACACGCTGATTTCATAGGTAGGGACCTAATATAATGAATATGAATAATGTTAGAAGAATAGATAAAAATAATTTAAATGTTTTATTCAGCTCCAGCTTGTGCCTTGCACATTAAAGCCAATGCACTTACTTCGGGTCATATAAAGACAGCGAACTAAGTAAATCCCTTTTACGTGAGCAAAATTCACTTTGATTTTCAATATTACGTAGAGATTACAGCTTCTTATTTGTCTCGACGCCTTTTTATATGAGGGTAAGCAGGATGGTAGCCGCATGTCAGTAGGAAGACTCAGACGATAGGCTTAGCTGCCTTGCTTGGAGAAAATTGTCTGAACACGTAGTAGAATAGGTTATAGATTGAAATAACAGTTAGAAGTAAATATTAACTATTATTGACTCGACAGCTTTAACTGACAATCCCCATAAGTCCTCGGTTTTCTTAACTGATATTGTTTTAAATGTTTTTATTATGTCTAGGTATGAAACAAAACTAAATTCGAAATTTGCAGTATTAGGTACATACAAATTTACATTTTCCTTTAAAAGTGTCTCAGCTGCTAGGGGGGTCGATGGAAGATATTTAGTAGTCTCTAGGGGAATATTTATAAAAAATTGCTCCAAAAAATTTGCAACTACAGATTTGTCTGAAACTAGTTTTTCATCTATTTTTATGCTTAATACACTATCCGTAAGCCTACGATTACCAGTTTCAGTATTTATTATTTTCCATGTCGTATTAATTTTATTATTTGATTTCTGTATTTGGTTACTAATATAAGCAGCCTTTGCATACATTTTTAAAGATTTTTGAATTTTATTTTCTCTAAACGGAGCGACTACCAATATCGGTATTCTTATGTTAGACAGGTTGTTAGATTTTTATTTAGACTGTCAGGAATATGAATGATAAGGGAGTAAATAATAATATCGTCAGTGGAAAGGTAAAAAGACTAAAGCGCCAGTATACCTACTTTACAGTAGAGAGATTCAAAATATTTTTTTAAGAAAATAAACACACCTAGTTATTTATCTTAGAGTACACAAATTAAATAGCTAATTTAATTATCTAATTAATATGTATACTTTAAGTTAATTACTCTAAGATATTTATTTATTTAAACATAAGTGAAGATACAGTACACAGGACCAAAGTACTATAGGTTCGTAATAAAAGATTAAAAAACTACTTAAACTTTAACTGAATTAGTATTTAAAAAAATATATATAATTATTTACAAATTATATATTATATAACAGCCTCGTTGGTCTAATGGTGGCAAGTGCGACAGCTGATCGTGTGTCCTGGTTCGATCCCCAGGTCGGGCAAAGTGTTATTGGGTTTTTCCGTGTGGAGTTCCTCAGTAGCAGCCCGGACTTAGGATTTGTGCCCGGTTAATGGCAATAGGCTAGCCCCCTATTACATGGGACTTAAACATAACGGCGAAATGAGGGTGTTACTATACATCTCTGCCCAACCCTTCGGGGAATACAGGCGTGATGTTATAAAGGCCATTTAACAGTACTTTCGTCAAATCCAGTATATAAATACTCTATTTGTCCGATTGCACATTCGACCGTTAACGCGGTCATGTTATTCGCTTGTTACGTTTTTGTGGGTCATGGAACAACGGCCTCCTTGAAGAAGTTATTGACCGCAGTCAATACGCTGACCGAGTTAGTGTGCGACCGCATCAATTGTTCATACTCGCTGTATTTATAAAGGGAGTCATTGTTGTAGGTGGTGGGTGGTAGATGCTATTCTTAGTTCACGCGGGTAGTGTATTTTATTATCGTGACATAGAATAAACTGGGACGTTGCACTAGGTACTACTCGCGAGTTAGGCTATTTTTATAGCCCATCCTACTATGTCAATGTGCTCGGGACTCGTGGCTAACCAACTGCGAGGATCATACGATTTGCGAGGTTAAGCTGCGCTTGCCGCGATCAGTCTGTGGATGGATGTCACATAGAAAACCCCTCCGTGCCTACGTGTGTCGGTCCCGGGTGTCATACGAATACAGATAGTCGATACGGGAAATCAAAAGCCAAAAAGTCTGACAACCGGTCTAACCTTAGGATATCGGCATTGCCCTGTAACTGGGTTGCGGGTACTGATGGCAGTCGCTCCGTGTAAAATACTGTTATTCATCCGCATCCCGTTAGACTGGAAGCTGACCCCATCATAGTTGGAAAAAGGCTAGGCAAAACCTACTATATCGATGTATACGCACCCCAACTATTATAAATGACATTACGACAACGTTAAATAGTGCATCGTGGTCAATGTAATGTGTGGAATCGACATTGAATCGAAACCCTATTTCAAGGCATATAATGCGATGACTGATGCATGCGTGCCGTCAGTTAGGACAGGTTAACTGAAACCTGCTATGGCAGTTTCCTCAAAAGACCATTCCAGAAGTTGCCATAAATTGTTACACGCATAGTTTTTATACCACAATGTCTGGACTTTAAGAGAGACGGTTTTTATTCTCAGAGCTAGCCAGATAGAAAATGCCGGCACCATCTAGTCTTAAAAAAAACATTACATTGACTTGTAAAAGTGTCTGAAACAGATTAATTTCATCATCTTCCTGCCCTGGTCCCAAGTTACTTGGGGTCGGCGCAATATGTTTTTCTCTTCCACTCTTCCCTGACAGCCATCTCACTATCATTTACTCCCTTATCTTTCATATCCTCCCTCACACAATCCATCCATCTATTCTTAGGTCTCCCTCTCCCCCTCCATCCATCAACATTCATATTCATCACTCTCTTAGTCATATGTGTTTCATCCCTCCTCATCACATGCCGATACCAAGACAAACGCTTTCCTTTCAACTTTTCTGTCACTGGTGCCACTTTCAAACTCCCTCTAATATACTTATTTATTTCTTTATCCATTTGCGTCACTCCACACATCCATCTCAACATTCTCATCTCCGCTACATGTAATCTTCTTTCATCAGTCTTCTTCACGGCCCAACACTCTGATCCGTACAGAACGACAGGTCTTATAGTGGATTTGTAGATTTTGCCCTTCAGCTTGAGGGGCATCCGTTGGTCACAAGTTGTCCCTCTGACCTGTCGCCATTTCATCCAACCTGAGTTGATCCGATGCGTAACGTCTCGGTCAATTTCACCATCCCCTTGGACGAGTGACCCAAGGTACCGGAAGTCGGAGCAGACTGGTAAGGATATACCGGCGAGAGTAATAGGCATAGGACTGGAGAGACCGCCGAAATCGCAAAACATATACTGCGTTTTGCTTCTGCTCGTTTTCAAGCCAACACTCTCCAGTCTTTGCCACCATTCCTCCAATTTGCTCTGGACCTCTAGGCCACTATCGGCAACCAGCACAATGTCATTGGCATACAGCATACACCAAGGAGCCTTTTCCTGGATGTCCGACGTAAAAGCGTCCATTATCACCAGAAAGAGGTAAGGGCTGAGAGTTGACCCTTGGTGCAAGCCTACAGCCACATTGAAACTGGCAGTCGTGCCCACTGCGGACCGGACTTGAGTACGGCATCTACCGTAAATCGCTCGGATCAACTGCTCTTACTTTCTTTTCCAGAAACAGATTAATTTATAGAAATAAAAATCATACATACATAATTAGCCCATTACTGTCCCACTGGGCACGGGCCTCTTCTCAGAATGAGAAGGGTTTAGGCCTTAATCCACCACGCTGGCCCGGTGCGGGTTGGCAGACATCATAAAAATAAAATAAAAATCATTTATCTTTCAACATATCGACTCATATCGTGAAGAAACTACATCATCTAACAGAGCAAATAAACAATATAATATTAAACTTTCGTCGTCGAAAGCTGTTAGTCGGTGTCAATTGATCAGAACTGTCGGCGATTGCGAACAATGTGTGTCAACGAAAATGATGATTAGCAAAAAAATCACCCCTCGCGAATGTATGTGTAATAACAATGAAATTAGACGTGCACCGCCCTGACGTTTTGTGTGGTCCACCGGGAATGGAGAAGTAGGACAAGAATAGTATTAGATCGTTTTAAAATGAATCTTGTTTTTATTTTCATATGAAATTGAACATAACATCACGCCTGCATTCCCCGCTGGGTTGGCAGAGGTGTATAGTACTGCCGTCCGTATCATCAACAACGTAATCGACATTTTTGACAGAATCAGCGAAATGAGATCTACCGGGATCAATCGCCCAAGTTTTGATATATTTACTAGTTTAAATTTTATAATAATTATAAACAGCGTAATTGCTACATTCCAATTATTTTAATAGTTATAAGCATCGTAATCAACGTTGCTGTAAAAATACATGACCCAATATTCAATACACACTAGTAATAAACACCGTAAATGAACACTGCTTTATTTATGCTTAGTTCACCCCGAAGAAAATACTAAGCATAACCAACGCATTTGATACTTGTGACGTTTATAATAAGGGATTGATTTATATTACGTTTGTTTGTTTTAGGCATAACGCAGTATATGTTTTGCGATTTCGGCGGTCTCTCCAGTCCTATGCCTATTACTCTCGCTGGTATATCCTTACCAGTCTGCTCCGACTTCCGGTACCTTGGGTCACTCGTCCAAGGGGATGGTGAAATTGACCGAGACGTTACGCATCGGATCAACTCAGGTTGGATGAAATGGCGACAGGTCACAGGTACAACTTGTGACCAACGGATGCCCCTCAAGCTGAAGGGCAAAATCTACAAATCCATTATAAGACCTGTCGTGCTGTACGGATCAGAGTGTTGGGCCGTGAAGAAGACGGATGAAAGAAGATTACACGAAGCGGAGATGAGAATGTTGAGATGGATGTGTGGAGTGACGCAAATGGATAAAGAAATAAATAAGTATATTAGAGGGAGTTTGAAAGTGGCACCAGTGACAGAAAAGTTGAAAGGAAAGCGTTTGTCTTGGTATGGGCATGTGCTGAGGAGGGATGAAACACATGTGACTAAGAGAGTGATGAATATGAATGTTGATGGATGGAGGGGGAGAGGGAGACCTAAGAAAAGATGGATGGATTGTGTGAGGGAGGATATGAAAGATAAGGGAGTAAATGATAATGAGACGGCTGACAGGGAAGAGTGGAAGAGAAAAACATATTGCGCCGACCCCAAGTAACTTGGGACCAGGGCAGGAAGATTGTTTGTTTTAGGCATAATGAACACATTTGCTGTAAATAGGTTGGAAATATGAACTTACATCTAAGTTCTCTCATATCTTTACTAGACGTAAATATCACAAATGCAATTCCTAGACATAAATCACGCACTTGCTACATATGCGTTGTTTATGCATGGTAACTGAATCTTATTGTAATCCATGTTTACTAGTCTTTATAAGTTTTTGCTATTTTTAAATATTAAAATTAACTAAATATATAAATATAGTATCGCACACACAAAGTTCACATTTAAAACTTCCATACAGAACAATTTTTTTTGAAATATTCCTCTTAGTTTCTTCGGGATAACCAAAATATCAAAAAAACTTTAGGCTCGACTTTCTCGAAAGTTACCACCAAGCACTAACGTTGTTTTTAATAAGGACGGCAGAGTAACACTCATTTCACCGTTATTCGCCTCGTTCGCCTATTGCTATCAACTGGGCACAAATCCAAACTCCGAGCTGCTACTGAGGAATTCCACCCGGAAAAACGCAATAATGCTTTACCCGACCTGGGGATCGAAACCAGGACCTCACGATCAGCAGTAGCGCTTGCCACCACTAGACCAACGAGGCAGTTGAAATAAACTTATAACCTCTTGAGTATTTGACGTCACGTTTGGTGCAGTGGTTGAGCGATTGGCTTCTGCGCTGCGGGTCGTGGGTTCGGTTCCCACACGGAACAAATATTTGTATGGCCTACAAATAGTTGTTCCGGGTCTGGGTGTTTGTGCATGTGAAGATTTGTGTCTGTAAACGCAACCACGATACAGGAGAAATCCTAGTGTGGGGCAACGTTTTTTTTTAATACATAATACATTAGTAAATATTCTCATCTGGTCTAAACCAGAAATATGCCTTACCACACGTGGTACAGATTTCGATTCAAAAGATCTTTTAATTTCTATGTAAATGAATTTATTAGTCAGTTTCGTTTCATGTTATGCATCTAATCCTTTTTAACCGACTTTCAAAAAAGGAGGAGGTTCTCAATTCGGTTGTAATTTTTTAAATATTTTTTTTAAATGTTTGTTACCTCATAACTCCGTCATTTATAAACCGATTTAGATTTTTATTTTTTATTTGAAAGGATATACTTCCAGATTGGTCCCATTTAAATTTGGTGAAGATCTGATGAAGAACTTCGGAGATAGACAATGGAACTCCTCAATGTCGAACAGTACGCATAATGTGATGATGTGATTGTGTTCTAATTTTATTTTTATAAAGTATAAGATCGCTGGCACTTCTTGAACCTAATTTTAAACCTTTTCCAAACTCAATATGGATTCAGTTCATCGCAGTCTATTCTTAGGCATATCTCAAGTTACGTCCCAACACCTGATTCTGTGCCTGTAATATCGAGTCTATTTTATATTTTAATTACAACCAACTCCATATCCAAAACCTTATAATCTAAGGGACCAACAAATGGCCATGCAGACCGTACAACTATTCGCACATCACCCATCAAATTTGCCAAAAACTGGGGCCAAACAAAAGTGAACTTTATTGCCTACAAATTAGAATTTATATAATGTCTAATGGATACTTGTTAACCAATTGGTAGGGTGAGCATAGAAATATTTTTTAGGGTGTATAATCGATTATGTTATATTATATCTCGTTATGGAATGAGGGGTGAGCAGAGAGGTCGCGATTTTTTGTTTTTCATTGTGTTAATTTTATGCTTTTAAATTTATCTGATCGAGTTCTTTTAACCATTAGCATAGTAGCTTTGAGTGTTAAAAATTATGTTAATTTTAATGTGATGGTGTGATTTGGGATGAGTGCTTTATTCAACCTCTTTAAACTTATATGATAATGTTGTAGAAGTCTAATTGGGTAATCAATGGCAACCTGCAGATACACTTTTAGAGAACTGTGGAAACCACGCGATTTTTTTTCTGCTGCCTATGCTCAACCTTTTCCCAACTATGTTGGGGTCAGCTTCCAGTCTAACCAGATGCGACTGAATACTAGAATTTTACACGGAGCGACTGCCATCAGACGTCTCCAACCCATTAACTGGGCAATGCCGATATCCTAAAATTAAACCGGTTACGCGGCCGTCAGAATTTCTGACTTCTGACTACCCGTAACGACTGTCATAGGTATTCGTATGACACCCGGGACCGACAGTTTAACGTGCTCTCTGAAGCACGGAGGGGCCTCGATGTGTAACGAATGGTCACCTATCCACGGACTGACTGTGGCAAGCACAGCTTAACCTTGCAAAACATATGATCCACATGGTTGTTAATTAGCCACGAGCTCCTCCTTATCCTCCTATTCTGCTGCTTTTGTCTTCTAATTCAAATGATTTACTTGTGTTCTAATTCAAATGATCAGAAATTTTACAACGATAGCAAACATGGAAGAAATTTATAAGGCGGATGTTAATGGGAACGCCGGTAGAGGATGTCCTAGAAGGACATACATCGATGTTATTGGTGATGTTCTTCACAAAGGTCAGGTGCGTAGTACTCTCAACCGGCGTGCGTGTATGACAAGATGTATGAATGTGGATGAAGCGAAAGGGGTATGTAAGAGTCGTAGCATGTGGCGTTCTATAGTTTCTGCCTACCCCCATGGGAAAAGGCGTGAGTTTATGTATGTATGTATGTAGCAAACATGCTAGCTATACCAAACTTCAATGGTAGCATACTAACCCTAAACATTCATAGACAGTCCACCTTACAGCTAGTTCACACAGAAACTGTTTACAGGACCCGTTTTAGCGGATCCCTTTTATTTTGGTGTGGCGCCTGTAGTTGTATGATCAAGTTCACATACACGACAGTATTCCGAATCCAGTAAAAAATACTGCATCCGTTATTTTTATCGTATCCTGCCTGCCAAATGCGACGCAGCTACTATTTGTTTAACTGATCCGTCGGTACAGATGTGAACAACACATACAGTACCGACGCATCCGTTAAAACGGATCCGCTGTGTCAAAAGGCTCTTAGAGCCAATAATAGATTACCAACAATCAATAGCAATCAAATAAAAAAGTTTTTACTATCAAGTTCCGAGTGCAAAATACTAAATAGGATCACTGGACCCCCCGGTTGTCATAAACACTATTACGTCACATGTAGTTATGTCAAAATGATGCACCTAAGCCAATAGGATCTTCGATAAAGTTGCCAGATTGAAAAAGGATTCGCGGCTGTCAGAGGGCGAACTGATATGACCGGCTGTAATTCAATTGCAAAGATTTAGCAGTTTTTTTTTAAATATTTTTTACTAAAGTGTGTTTTATAAAGTGTGTTTTTATTAAATTAACATAAATATGACTTTGTCTTTCTTTAATTTTGTAGACAGTGAAAGATATATTTTGCGCCGAAAATGGGCGTGGTTTTTGAAAACAAACGTTTTTTACAGTCTTTTTTTAAATCAAAGCATTTATTTCAATTTTTTTCGGAATTGCTGTAGGTATTTACTTATAAAAACAAAAAATTGCTGCTGTTGTTGAAGCATCATCTATCAATAAAAACAGTAAAAAATATCCAAAAAAAATAAGAAACTCGCAGCCCATACAATTCTTGCCCAAACAATATAATCACTGGGGACCCGGCCTACTCGCGTAGAACCCAACTGAGACCACACCAGATCAAAGGCGCTATAAAAATCCAACTAAGTACATTATTATACCCGTGAAATGCCTACATCTGTTGTTTTTTTGCTATTAGACACAAATAAGCATTGATCTACCGGTCACCCCTATTAAAGCAGTCATCTCCCCTAACACACTGAAATAACAAGCTTATTAATGTAATCTCAAAGTCTAATTTCTTTTGGCGTAGTGTTCGATAATTTTTCACCGGATTTTACACTCTACATAAAAAGTATTAAGAGTAATTTTTGACCCAAACGTTGGATCGCAATGGGTCAAGTCGGTGCCGATTCAATTTCACTTGTGCCCCTGATCTGATTACGCTGTGTGCGAACGTGTGACGTTTCGCTTTTGCCTTTAGGCGGATGAGCGGCGGATTTATATAAACCGATTGAACATCAGTGTATTTATACAACACTCATTTTTTAAGTACGCTTTTGGCTACGACATTTATTTGGTGATTATTACGACGTGGTACGACGTAGCTACGTAGTCGTGCTACGACGCGACGTAGGTACATAAACGTGCTACGTCATCGCCTTGGATCATCAACATCCCCTATAACGATCTTTTTCTGCTTTCTTCTCAGTCCTCTTTCACCTAATGTTGAGGTACACTTACCTACACCTCTCCCATTGCATGGAGCCATATTATTTCTTTCGGTTTATAGAAATGTATTTCTCAAAAAGAAAAGATTACATTTCACTTACATTGACAAAGTACATAACATGATATTAGACGTTTAGTTATATTAAAAATTGGTGGACTAACAATTATTCGTAATATAGACCCGCTTGCATGACGACTCGCTAAATACATTTAGGGCCAAGCCACATCTAACGGAAAATATGTCGCCGATGTTCCATCGCGTAATTTACTCGAGGAATATTAGTAACGCATCTTCGGTCAAATGTGTACGGTGTGAGATGTTTATATGGAATGATGGGTACCGGCGGAAGATCTGCGACGTATCTTCCGTCAGATGTGACTTGACCCTTAGTGCTAAACATATTTTAAATGTAATTCTGTCACATGATCACATGAGTAGATAAACGGAATTATCAATTATCATAATTATTATTATTTCTATTTATCTACTCCTGTAATTCTGTGTCTATCAACTCTTTTAATGTTTAGCACTAAATGTATTTAGCAAGTCATTATGGAAACGGGCCCAAAGCTAAAACTATGTTTAAAGATAGCTAAGCTTTTACAATTCAGAATGTTATCCGGTAATACTATACTAAGTATTATAAATGTGAAAATTTGTCAAGATGGATCGGTGTTTTTTACTCAATCAAGCTTAAACCGCTGAATAAAAATGGATGAAATTTGGCACACAGGTAGACCATGTCTTGTTTTAGCACCTAGGGTACTTTTTACCCGGGTACATGACGTAACTCTGCTAGGATGCAAGTGAAACCGTGATTAACAGCTAGTTTAATAAAAAGTTGCGGTCCCTCGTAAAATACCTTTGATTTTTTTCATATATACATAAACTCACGCCTTTTTTCCATGGGGGTAGGCGCAAACTATAGAACGCCACATGCTATGATCCTTACATACTCCTTTCGCTTCATCCACATTCATACATCTTGTCATACACGCAGGCCGGTTGAGAGTACCACGCACCTGTCCTTTGTGAAGAACATCATCAATAATGTCATCGTCTTTCTAGGGCGTCCTCTACCGTTTTCATTGACATCCGCCTTTTAAATTCGTTCTGTTAATCGCTATTCACTCATTCTCTCAGCATGACCAAACCACCTAAGCATACTCCTTTTTTTCCATTGTCCTTCTATTTAACTTTGGCGATACCATTGCTTGTAGATTTTCTGTCTTTGATTCCAGAAATAACAAAATCCCTACGGTTAAAAAAAGTCTATCTCCTAAGACACGTCATTATAAAGTGGAATCCGCCGCTTAGCGACTCGCAGAGCGCAGCTAAAAACATGGAAATCGCATTAGGTGCACAAACATCATTTATAATTCACAAATCAACGCTCAAGTATTCTTAGATTTTTGATTACCTGAGTCAAAGTGAAAGGGTAATTGTTTGAACTGTGTGTGCGTCAATTAGAGAATTACCTGTAGGAAAAGTAACTGTTCCTTATAAGCAGTATTTAGTTGACAATATAAGCCTCTAACGAGGAGGGGCTCATGGCTTATTACCAACCGCGCGGATCATACGATTATATAGTAATTAACTGGTATTCAGCCGCATCTGGTTAGACTGAAAGCTGACCCCAACATAGGAAAAGGCTAGGAGGAAGAGAATGGACAATATAAGCTTATAATAGAAAAATCCAAAACACATATAATTGCTAGAGAGAAGAAAAAATATGCACAGTCACGGAAAACACTTTGTTTTTTCCAAAAAAACGTTGCCCCACACTAGGATTTCTCCTGTATCGTGGGTGCTTTTACAGACACAAATCTTCACATGCACAAACACCCAGACCCGGAACAACTATCTGTAGGCGATACAAATATTTGTTCCGTGCGGAAATCGAACCCATGACCCGCAGCGCAGAAGCCAATCGCTTAGCCACTGCACCAAACGTGTCGTTAAATTACATTACAAGTACAGAAAAGTACGCAAGTGTGACAAAAAAAAGTATAAAACATACTACAGTGACAACACTTCTAGGCTACAGCCTAAAACCTGTTACAATTCCTTGCTGTACAAAGACTAGCACAGTACTAAAAAATGTGAAAATCATTCGACTTCTACAAATGGATGAATTGTGTGAAGGATGATATGGGTAAGAAAGGAGTGAGTACTGAGATGATGGCTGATAGAGGAGAACGGAAGGGAAATACATGTTGAATCGACTTCTACCGGCAAAATGGTTATATTTTTTCTAGGTGCTGTGGTCCTGCAAGGGCATTATAGTACACTAGCTGTGTCCTCACGGTTCCGCCCGCGTAAGATGTTTTATTCCAGTAATAAATATAGCCTATGGTTACTCAGTGAAAATATAGCTTTCTAACGGCAAAAGAATTTTTGAAATCGGTCCAGTAGTTTTTAGGTTTATTCGTTACATACAAAAATTCAAATCTTTCCTCTTTATAATATTAGTATAGATAAATGATTTTTATTTCTGTAAATAAATCTGTTACAGACACTTTGACGAGTCAATGTAATGTTTTTTAAGACTAGATGGCACCGGCATTTGGTCTCTGACTAGCTCTGAGAAGAGAAGCCGAAACAAACTCAGACATCAAGGTCTCTTTTAAGGTCCAGACATTGTGGTATAAAAACTATGCGAGTGCAACAATGTAGGGCAACGTGTGGAATGGCCTTTTGAGGAAAGTGCCATAACAGGTACATAAGATTCTTCAATAATGTTGCTCAAATTAGCCAAACTACATGCTATGTAAGTCTACAAAAGTATGATCTCTCCCTCGAGAATACAAGCTTATCGCTGAATATATTCAAAGCATCAAAAATACAATATCAAATCTCCTTTTCAGTCCAAAATCTGGCTAACTATAGCATTGTTTACATTAATTTGCAAACGATTCAAAACCTGCTTAATGGATGCATATGTTCAGATATGTATACCGAACTTTACCAACCTTTAACTACACTCTAAAAACTAAATCACCATCTTTATATCGATGTAAGAAAGTCTAACTTTGCTTGTGAATAAGTTTCGTGGTTACATTTCCGGGTTGGTGTGCATCCCCCATCATATTTCGATGTATTATTATGAGTATTATTTTTTGTTCTGAGTTTTTGATACGCGAGGGATATTCATTCAAGTACAGACTTATTGTTTATTGTTCAGTACGATATTTATGATGTGTATCGTTGATTTTCATGGCTTTGTGCATCACTTGCTTTGATTTTAACGGTGAATGTAGCTGGTTGCTGACTTGTTGTTTTTTTTAAGTTACCACTTGCAATCTCTACTGTTTTTAAATGTTGTTCAGAAAAGCCATCCTAGCATTATGCAGTGTTGTATATGGTAACTCTTGTTCAATCGGTATTCTCTAATAATACCGTTTGCGCGAACGTTAGGTACTTGTGCGAATATGTTTGCGCATGCAAGTCGCTAGTTGTAGCCGGAATGATAAGCACCGTCTGCGAAAACTTATGATGGGTATAAAATCAAATGTAAATTGAAACAAAAAGCTTGCAATAAATTTATACATAATTGATTGATCTAATGCTTCATCAAAATTATCTTCTTTATTTTAGTTAATTACATGCACGGCGCGTGGGAAGCTGTTCTTTCACTATTCAACAGTGGGATTTTTAAGCTAGTTACTTTTAAAATTAAATATTCGACTAAATTAAGAGAACAAGAGGCTGAAAACAATATATCGCATCATCATTTGTTGCAAGAATCTTATTGAAAATTCGCAATATTCTTTTATTGTTTCTAAAATTTACTCGCGTGATATAATTTTATGCGAAATTGTAGGAATAGGTGAGGGTGACGGAGATTTACTTTACCGATGTAATAACAATCAAATATTATGTTTGTATTCGCAGATTGGTGTGTTTTTCCCGTTAAGAATAGGGCCCCCAATTTTGCTTATGGTTGTCGTAAGAAACTAAGGGATATCTTATCTAATCGATTAGTGCTAAACGAGGTGCATTTTGGCAACTTTTTATTTATAACATCTTCCTTTATTTTTTTTATCTGATTAATTTCATAAGGTTGCCGTAACCTATGATATTATTAAACACACCAAACAGCGAAATTCTAATCTAAAAAATAAACGTATCCCGCCAAAATTGCGCTCGGAAACACATTTGACATCCATCAAGGTTTTCCCTCCAAAGGTTCCAAGATGGCGTCGGCGGCAGTGCGACCGAGACAAATAGCGTTCATTACACCGACTCGAGTTTGTATTAAAACAATCGTGCGGCTAACTAACTCATTATTGTTGGTAACGACGCAATTTCACTTAATATAGACTGTGTCGGGGTAGAAAACTAAAGTAGGAAGTATAATTGACGTTTTTAAGTAGAATGGAAAGAATAGTGTTGGGGTAGGTAGTGGTAGGTTAGGATCTTTCTTTGTAGTTTTCTAGTCTTTTGTTTTTAGTCTGATTGGATTAAATATTTTGAAAATATTATCACGTTTTCCGTGTGGGATTCCTTAGTAGCAGGCCGGAGTTTTGATTTGTGCCCGTTTGATGGTAATATGCTCGCCCCTTATTACATGGGATTTAAACATAACTGGCGAAACGAGGGTGTTCTAAAAACACCTCTGCCGAACCCTTTGGTGTGTACAAGGCTTGATATTATGTTTTATTACGTAATTTTTTGTCATTTTCCTCTGTTTAACATCTTTGCCTCGACCTTCTGATAGATCAGACAACTATTTTTTGAGCAATGAATTTTCAGGAAAAACTGATGAGTGCCGCTATTTCCCCAATACAATTATTAGTAGCTGGATACTATGATATGAATATGGATATGGTATACAGGGTGTAAAAATAGCCTTAACGAAACCGAAGTCTACGCATACTGTACATAAAACTAATTAACATACAGCAAAAATAATTGCTGGGAAACGATTTTTATTTTTTGCTATTAAAAAACAGCTTTTAATTGTAGCGCGCAATGGAAGCGCGCACGCAGCAGGCTGCCTACATTTCAAAAATGTTGATAATGTTTGTATAGAAGAATGTTTAGTAATAACATTTCGTGAAAAACGTATATAAATATGGTGACTTTGACCTTCAATATCTCCATAACCAGTCAGTTCCCAGGTATGGCCCAATACCAAAAAATATTCGTGATGATGGGGAGAATACGTGGCTTTCGGCTTCGTTAAGGGTATTTTTACACCCGATATAACTTACCATATATGATGTTAGCAATTTTATCACTTTAGTATATAAATATGGTGACTTAAACCTTCAATATCTCCATAACCAGTCAGTTCCCAGGTATGGCCCAATACGAAAAAATATTCGTGATGATGGGGAGAATACGTGGCTTTCGGCTTCGTTAAGGGTATTTTTACACCCGATATAACATACCATTTATATGATGTTAGAAATTTTATCACTTTAGTAAGGTTCGCTACAACAATCATTACAAACTGCAGTGTTACCCTGTAGACACCTGACGTCACTAGATGTACTGATGACGCAGTGTCACCGACTTTTTGATCACGCACAGCCCAAACAGGCAAACTTGCTATTGTCCTTATGTTTGCTCCATTGGCCGTTCCTTACAACAGCCACGCGAACTGATGAAGTGGACTGGTCATAGCCGGCACATCACTATTGCATCGTATTATGTAATTAATGTGTATCTGATCGCCATAGCGGTTGCTCATTAACTTACGTTGAATCATTGCGGTATTTCGCTTTATTTCTATCGACGATATTGAAAAGACTTCCTTTATTAGGTACCTACTATTTATAAATATAAGTGATCTTTCACCGACAAAATGTTTAATATTCGGCGAATCATGTTTGGTCTTAATCAAAATAACGACGTGTTCGTATGTACTCTTACCAACTAGTTCACACAGAAACTGTTTACAGGACCCGTTTTACCGGATCCTTTTTTATTTTGGTGATGGCGCCTGTAGTTGTATGAGCGGGTTCACATACACGATAGTATTCCGAATCCAGTAAAAAATACTGGATCCGCTATTTTTTATCGTATCCTGCCTGCCAGATGCGACGCAGCTGACATTTAACTGATCGATCGGTACAGATGTGAACAACACAGCCAGTACTGACGGACCAGTTAAAACGGATCCGCTGTGTGAATGGGCGCTTAATCAACATAATGACGTGTTCGTATCTAGTTGTTACAATAGGTAAATCTTGAACAAAAGTGCGCTAGCACTGTATGTGTACAATAGTAGGCCAAACCTTCGGATACTTCATACTGGATCAATCTTCAGCGCTTTATTTAGCATTGCCTTGTTAGTCTAGTGGTGGCAAGTGCGACTGCTGATCGTGAGGTCCTGGGTTCGATCCCCAGGTCAGACAAACTGGTATTGGGTTTTTCCGTATGGCATTGCTCAGTAGCATCCTGGAATTTTACTTGTGCCCGGTTGATGGCAATAGGCTTGCCCCCTATTACATGGGAATTAAAGATAACAGCGAAATAGTATGTGTTACCTACTTACTATACACCTCTGAAAAACCTTCGGGGAATACAGGCGTGATGTTATGTTTATTTCAATGATCAACTTTATATTTCGCATTTTCAAAAGATTTGCCAGCACAATGCAGTAACAATTTGTGTGTGCGCGATTTTTTACAGCGGGAGGCGGGATGTGGAGCCCATTTGGGCCACAAGGAATGTTACTTAGCGTACATCCGTAGCTCAGAAGGCTGCTTAAGACGTTGGCACATTGGCGCTGGAGATTTATATTAAGTTACATTATTATACAATATTAAAATATAGGTTTTAGGATTTGGTATTCGGGAAAATACAGGAAGAGGTTTTAAATGTTGTTTACAATTCTATGCTGGCTTACAGCGCATCATTCTATTGTCCTAATTCTGTTACCTATTAGATATACTTTTGTTTATCTATTATCTTCATGGAGCAAGATACAAGATTCCTCCTTGATATATTTTATTCGTCAGATTATTTTGAATCCAAAAAGTACCCCTTGTAACTGTTGTTAGCAGTTGACAAATTCTAAGTTTCTTTTTATTCCATCTTTAGAACGAAGCTCACACACTTAAAAATCACTTCCAACGAAGCAATATGGCATTACCTTTACAGGAGAATAGCGGACTTATTTATATTTTTGCATTCTCTCGCCCTCATTCCGCGCAGAGGCGTATGATCGCGCTTGGGTTTCTTCGCTTTCAAATTAAATAAATAATGCATACAATTTGTGAGCAATAAAGTTTGCAAAGTGTAGGTGTGTTGGCGTAGTGCGCTGAATTTCGCGCGCCGCCCCGCTGGGAACAATAACGGTTGGCGGTGGCGGTAAGATTGCGCTGCGAGCTCGGACCGAACAAATGTACCAATAACACTATCCACGAAACAAAAAAAATAAAATGTTAACAACCTTTGACTACTCTTAACAGATATATTAAGATCAGTGATAGGCTGGTGATGTGACCGTCGGACTGCCAAGTCACAGGTCTCAAGTTCGAACCCAAGGCACGCTCCTCTGACTTTTCAGATTCATGTGCATATTGTTGAACTTGCTTAAAAACGGTGAAGGAAAATATCGCGAGGAAACTAGCATACCTGAGAGATGAGATGAGAGATATTTCTCGATGACATGTGAAGCCAAGTCAGAGGCCCAAACTCTGACACCAAGTTAGTCACTAACCACACGAAAAGAAGATAGAGATTTTTTATGTAAATTATTTCATAGCATTGAATTCTTGCAAAAATAAATTGTGTGTAAATTCAAGTTTCGAATTTTTCATCGATTTTACAGAAAACATCTCTATTGAGTAGTCAAATGTTGTTTACTTTTGTATTTTTTCGTTCCGTGAATAAAGGTTTGCTTGAGAAACTTACTAAGGTATTTAACTTTATTAATTTATTTAATACTGATATTCAGTCATGTTTGAATGTTTTAGATAAGGCCAGGCTTAGCTAGCAAGCATAGCATAAACAACAGTGACAAAGTATTTCACGGTATTTCTCGATTCTGTATGAGATATTCGACAAAATTCAATGTTTCTTATTATGGAAAAGCGGGCTAGGCTACTAAGGTAAGTTAGACTGAGCTAGGTTACGTTGGAACCAATAGCCCTAGGCGATAGGCAGTAAAAGCATGCACCGGTTGCGGTGCATGCTTTTGCGAATTCCGCGACCCCGGCCGAACGGTCAGAAGGAGGAACACCGTTGGTTTTTAGCCGGTATGAGTCCGGCAGACCCCCTCGCCTTCCCCGGGCAAGGGACATCCATAAGGATTTTCCAACGACAAAAAAAAACATTATTGGGATGGGCAGCAAGATTGCGCTGCTGACGCACACACAAACACACATCAGTTGTTTGTAGTCGGGACAGAGACAACTGGTGTTAAGGAAAGGAGGATAATACCCAAGAGTGCGTAATTTCAAGCTATAGGTCATATGTGTTGATTGTGGGCCAGGTGCAGTTATTAAAATATCAGTTTTATTAGAACACGGTGTAAGTAGATGGTGTGATGATCTAGACGTGTTTGCGGGGCTGGCATGGATAAAAACGGCACATAATGAAGAGATTTGAAAGGCGAAAGAGGAGGCACTTGCTCAGCAATGGGACATAAAATAGGAAAACAAAAAAAAGTTAGGTGTCTGATAGCCCGTGCATTATATACTGATGCTTTGGTTAAAAAAATTACATTAGGTGGTGTAGGTACGAAAATTACTTTTTGGGCTCCAGGGACTGAAGCGTAACTGCAGCCAGTCCGTAGTCACATCGCATAGAACTAGAAATTTAGTAAGTTTATCTTGGGCGAAAAACAAGAAAAAAACATTTAATTAGTTAAACATAAACGTAAAGATTTATAAAAAGTCGAAACTAGTTAAACATCACTAACTAACTTAACAAAGCTTGAGCGCCTTCAAAATCTTTGTATCAGATTCATATTTGGTTTGCGTAAATATGTTCATGTTTCTGAATTTCGTACTAAGCTCAAATGGCTACCTATTCGCCTTCGCCGGTATGCCCATATTCTTTCTCTGCTTTATAATGTGCTTTTTAATCCTTCCACCCCGTTTTACCTTAAGGAACGCTTCGGGTTTCTCTGTGACACACATTCTAGGTTCTTGAGATCATCAGAAAATCTTAAATTAAAAATACAACAGCATACCACTTCCTTTTTAGACAAGTCCTTTACAGTTCAAGCTGCTCGCTTGTGGAATGCATTACCACTCAATGTAAGACGTGCGCAATCAATGCCAATTTAAAAAAAGTTAATGTATGAACATTACTTGTCACTTTAATTTGCTATTTCTTGATTATCGCTCACATTTCATCTACTGTCTTATTTATAATATATTTATTTAAAAGTTTGTTTAAGTTATATGTACCTGTTACGTTTCTCTTTCTATTTTATATATTTGTGTAATATTGATATTATGTATTTTATGATTACTATATTTAAGTAATATTATGTACCATACGTACTTTTACACCAAGACTGCCCTATATCTATTTACGTTCTTCCAGTCCATCCTAAGGTTGTCTGGAAGAGATCGCCTTGTGCGATAAGACCGCCCATTGTACATATTGTGTAAATCTGTGTTCCTTTTATCTCTTACCGGTATACTTATTATATACAATAAAGTGTATATAAATAAATAAACTACGCTATAGTTGTTGCAACAACTATCACGCCACATGCGAACTACGCAGCACGACGAATGTCTAGCAGACTACAGCGACAACAATGACATCTGTCAGATGAAACGTCACAAATCCTGCATCGCGATATCAAGATCTGACACGGAGTTAGTATTATACAACTTCCAAACATCATCCGTTGGGCAGTAGCCCGCCGGGCATAACACCGGCCTGGTAGGAGGATCCTCCCTTTTCGTTGGTGGAACACCATACTTCGTTTCTCCATATTGTGTAATTTATTATTTTCCTACGAAAAACCAAAATCACTTCACATCAAGGGCGATGCCTCATTAGTGCGTTGCGTTGCGTCGTCCCAATGGATCAACACATTGTATGCCACACCTGCGTCGCGACGACGCACGACGTCGCACGACGTCGCAGCGCAAGAGGACGACGCGCGCACGTCTAGCAGTGGAACACTGCCCGTCGTCGCACCGGAGCTCCAACAGCGCAGCGCATCATCCTCACCCCGCTTCGTCTCTCGTCCGCCGATCCGTTGAAACGTCGCGTGCGACGACGCAACGCTTTAATGTGGCATGTCATTTAAAATGTATGGAAAACGACGCAGCGTTGACGCTGCGACGACGCAACGCACTAATGAGGCAGACCTCTAAATCCTAACTTTCTTTCCCTCTCCAGTTACCTCTGAAACTAAGCTACTTAACCACTCATAAGACAAACTTATGCAGTCAGCCAAAAACAAAACATAACCACGAGCGCCATCCTGACGCCCCGACATCCGTACCTAAAGGTGTATTCACATTGGCGTACACTGAAGCATTGTCATACTTCCGAGCAC
Source organism: Amphipyra berbera (assembly GCA_910594945.2). Taxonomy (NCBI): domain Eukaryota; kingdom Metazoa; phylum Arthropoda; class Insecta; order Lepidoptera; family Noctuidae; genus Amphipyra; species Amphipyra berbera. The sequence continues at coordinate 22,106,520 of OU343121.1, read as the reverse complement.
GAACCCAAGTTTGAATAGCAGCGGTTCTCTCCTATGTGGCCACTTCCTTTGTACTCCCGTTTACAGTATATAAATAGTAAATACGTGTGCTTGTAAACAAGCTTATAGGAAAGTTTTATTACACTTACGGTCAAAGTGTGGACGATATTTTAGTAGCTTAAGAACGAACGACTTTGCTATCGGTATTTTTTACGTTTAATCAAACTTTTTTTGTTGTATAAAGTGATTCTGTAAACAAAATTTGGTGGTGAATTTGTAACTACGGAGAGTAAAGTCGAAACTAATACTGAATTTTTGGGGTTAGCAGAGATCCTACCCAATTTACAAGGGGTCTGATTGGTACCTAAATAAAATCCATACATACATTTTTATTTGCAGCCACTTTATTATAAACTAGCGACCCGCCTCGGCTTCGCACGGGTGCAATGTAGATACTAATGTGGGGCATATAAACCTTCCTCTTGAATCACTCTATCTATTGCTGAAAACTGCATTGAAATCCGTAGCGTGGTTTAAAAGATCTAAGCGTACAGACAGCGGGAGCGACTTTGTTTTATACTATGTAAAGATAACTGCCTTGTTGGTCGCAAGCGCGATTTGCGGTTCGATTCGCGATTCGGACAAAGTGTTAATAGGTTTTTCCATTAGGAATTCCTCAGTAGCAGCCCGCAATCTAGATTTGTGCCCGGTTAATGGCAACAGGCTCACCCCCTATTACATGGGACTTAAACAACTGGCGAAACGAGGGTGTACTAAAAACACCCCTGCCGAACCCTTCAGGGAATATAAGGTGTGATGTTATGTTATGTTATTATTATAAATAAATTATAAACACTCACTTTGGTACACACCTTTTTAAAAAAAACTATAACCATCTAAGCCACAAAAGTACATTATCTATCTTAATAAATTCTATAAAAAACAATGCACACCTACAGTGCGGTCACCGAGAGAATGCTTTCCTAACAGATTCTGTTTCATAAACGTTAAACTAAAATATTTTAGCGCTAAATTTAATGGTTTCAGGAACGTATTCTCTCGGCGGCCGAACTGTGAACAATTTAAGTTTATTGTAGGCTGTTTTAGGTTGACGTTATAATATGAAACAATAGCACTCAGGAACGGATCTGCCGGGGTTACGGTGCATGCTTAGGCGAATCCCGCGACCCCGGCCGACGGTCAGAAGGAGGAACACCGTGGGTTTTTAGCCGGTAAGAGTCCGGCAGACCTCCTCGCCTACTCCGGGCGAGGGACATCAAAGAGGATTTTACCACGATAAAAAAACTCAGTGACGCATTCTCTCGGCGGCCACACTTTACGTAATACCATCTACGCTTACGTTTTATGAATCTTATAGAACGATACGATGGGATTAATTCCATTATACACAGAAAGCAATCTTGGGGTTTTAAGTATATAACACCAAATCCACTAGTTTCTTGCGCAAGTTGACACCTCCAATCTGTGGACACACCGTCTATCTGACGTCATTCTACCTGTACTCTGTACTAAACTCTATCTATAAGCATACAACACCAACAGTGTGGCCTATTTATTGCCGGGTACCACACATTCTCCTTCCATGCTTAGAGATTGAAAGATGATCTGTAATGGTCAACAAAAAATCAGTTCAAATTAAGGATGATTTCCACCAAACGGCTCGCAGCGCATCGGATCGGAAAGGATACGAATGGATGCGGCGACAGCCGATTGCGTCCGGCAGGATGTCGACACATACAATCGGTTCCGTACCGTCGCTTGCGAACGTATCCGTTTCTGTGCCTAGTCAAATAGTTTCATTCCTACGAACGGAGCCGATCGCGCGTCGCAGCATACTTTCGGCTACGATCGCGTGTCGCGGAAGACGCCCGCGGTCAAGCTGCTGTGCGCGGCTTGGTGTGATATAGACTTTAAATACTGTGTACACGATTTAATATCATTTAAAGATTGTAAAATCCGTTCTGATCCGATGCGATGCGAGCCTTTTGGTAGAAATCATCCTTTAAACCGCGTTTACTCATTCCAACAAACATTTCTAACATCACCAGATATACCGTCGCTCACACGATGTTATACTCCGATTTCTTACCCAGATATTACATATTTATTGCTATAAATAACATACAGTGTTGTTGACATCGCATTCAGCGCACGCGAGCCACCGATACATGAAGTATGCTAAACGGGACGGTTTTAGAATATTTTATTGGCCATGCATCATTGGCTACTCCAGTTTTGTTAAACACCTTATAAGCGCGTTGTACATCGCTGGTTTGGTTTCATAAATCTAAACATAGGTATATTGTGTTCTCCTTGCTTCGTCCAAAAGAAGGAGATCGGCAACAATGTCCTCAAGTCCAATCTTGTTTTTTCGTGTGGTTAGTAACTATCCTGGTGTCAGAGTTTATGCCGCCCATGGGCCTCAGACTTGGCTTCACATGCCATCGAGAAATACATCTCAGGCATGCCGGTGCCCTCACAATGATTTCTTTCACCGTTTTAAGCAAGTGATAATTATACAATACGCACATGAATCCGAAAAGTCAGAGGCGCGTACCTTTGGTTCGAAGTCGAGACCTTGGCAGTCCGACGGTCACACCACTAGGCTATCACTGCTGTTTTCAATAATTACCACACTTATGTCATAAGAAAGCTATTTTCAATAGTTATTAAGGTAGCTAACTTCGTGAGGTTTGTCAGATCTCATACTCTTGTAGTTACAAGAGAGCTGAAAACATTCGCAAACCTAGCCAGATTTGCGTCAATCTTGGCTATGTGAACCGAAATCAATCGGAAGAAGTTCTAGGAGGATGATGCTGTGCAGGTAGGGCTGCCAGGTGTCCGGCTTTTTACAGTCGTGTCCGGCTTTTGTTAGGCTTTTAGTCAACCCCGCCCCGCCAAAATATGCCTAACGAAACCGCGCGAGCGATCCACGCAAACACGTTTTTTTTTTTCTTTTATAATTGTATGGCTTTCAGGGCAAAATGTCCGGGTAAATATGAAGCTATGTCCGGCTTGTATATTATTGGCCTGGCAACCCTATGTGCAGGAATATAATTAAATGCAACTACTAGGTATCTAAAATATTTCGATCTTGAGCCATTATTTTATGAGATGAAGTCTTATTACTCGTTAGAATATACCAAAGCGTGTCTACTAATTTGAGTTATGGTACCCTCAAACCAACGCGTCCAGCTTGCGGCCGCGGTGAGGTGCACAGTTGCGATGAGTTACTGCGACTATACTTGTAGCGACGTGTAAGTACCCTTATTGTGTTCAAACACGTTGACGACACGTTTGGTGCAGTGGCTGAGCGATCGGCTTCGGCGCTACGAGTTGTGGGTTCGATTCCCGCACGGAACAAATATTTGTATGGCCTACAGATAGTTGTTCCGGGTCTGGGTGTTTGTGCATGTGAAGGTTTGTGAAAACGCACCCACGATACAGGAGAAATCCTAGTGTGGGGCAATGTTTTTTTTAAAAAAAAAGAAAGTAATGTCATATAAATAGCAATAGTGTGATCTCGGAAAAGTCTCTCATACATTTCTAACTTAAGGTCACTGATTTCCTTTCCTTTATTAAACCTTCCGAAATATAAATACCCGAGACAATGTACTACGGTTAATCCAAGGTCAACTTGCTAAACATTCCCCTTTTATTCTTTCTTTATTTTCCCTTTCTGTTTCAGCTAAAAAACACAAGCAATGTACAAAAAACAAAAGTTTAACACAAATACATAAGTTACTAGATGTTCTGCGTTTTACGCACCCAAACCACGTCTTGCAAGGGTGGGCAGATGACAAAATGTCGTATAAAATACAACGGGCACGGGTACATTTTGCATGTTTCATAAACCAACAGAAATATGTGTTTAGTGTTCCTACGGTTTTGGGTTTAGAATTTCGTGTTGTTGGTTTTTTGGTACTATGAGTACCGATACCTGTACGATTTTTTTTTAAATCTCGTACTTATGTAACGCTGTCCGCCCACCCTTTGGTACGTGTGTAACAACCCCAAGAAGATTGCTTATGCGTTGCCAACCTAGACAAACTTGAAAAATCTCATAAACATAACACATAACATCACGTCATAGTACTGGATCATTTATGTAAGTATGGTGGGCTGACAGATTTTATGATCTTCATGGCAATTTTTGCCATCTGACGAGAACATAAACATCACGTTTGTATTTCCCGAAGGCTTAGGCAGAGGTGTATAGTAACACCCTCATTTCGCCGTCATGTTTAAGTCCCATGTAATAGGGCGCGAGCCTATTGCCATCAACCGGGCACAACACCAAACTCCGGGCCGCTACAGGGGAATTCCGCGCGGAAAAACAAAATAACACTTCGCCCGACCTAGGGATCAAACCTAGGACCTCACAATCAGCAATCAACGAGCTTGCCACCACTAGACCAAAGAGGCAGTGAGAAAAGTCTCATGTGCCTGTAATTTCACTGCAACCATACCCTTCAAACAAGAACATAGCAATGGTACATGGCGGCAGAAATAGGTATGGCGGTAGTACTTCCCTAGAGGAACTTTTTCACAGAGAGCTACGAGGGCTACTCTTTTTTATATTTTTAAATTATATTGTAATTTTTTTTCTTATGAATGTATTTCAAAATATAATTTATATCTTGTAGTAGCTGTTCTCCCGCGGCTATGCCCGCGTAAATAATTTGACTACAGCGCCACCTATCGGATCTCAGCATAGCTACGAACTATTGTCTTGACAAAACAAATATATTGTGTAAATATGACTTCAATCGGTAAAGTCGTTCTCAAGTTATGGCGTGACCAAGGGAAATAGAGATTAATTTTTATATTATGTAGAGCAGCTCGTGGCTAATTACCAACCGCGCGGATCATACGCTTTGCGAGGTTAAGCTGCGCTTGCCGCGGTCAGTCCGTGGATGGGTGACCGTTCTTTACACATCGAGACCTCTCCTTGCCTCGGAGAGCACGTTAAACCGTCGATCCCGGGTCATACGAATACCTATGACAGTCGTTACGGTAAGTCAGAAGCCCGAAATTTTGAGCTTAGGATATCGGCATTGCCCAGTAACTGGGTTGCGAAGGACTGATGGCAATCGCTTCGTATAAAATCCTGCTTTTTCAATTGCCATATTTTTGATTAGCTGTCACAAATTATATTAAAAGTAGTTTTTATTTTTTATTATATTTTTGTAGTTTATTGACACATTATAAAACACTTTTATCCATTCAAGTGTAATAGAATATATATTTAAAATTAACTACCTCCATCCGTGTGTCACTGCGGGGGTGCCAGCTGAAAATCAGCGCTGGGTGTTTTGACGCCTAGCATATGCTGAGTTGGTAACCTTTTCGGCATGGACATGCTCGACAGCATAAAATTTGTGTTTAATTCTTATTGTATTGTTCTTTCTTTGTTTATTTTATTTATGCTGTCAGTGTTCTTGGCTGAATAAATAAATTTTCTTCTTCTTCTAAAATACTAGTATTCAGCCGCATCTGGTTAGACTGTAAGCTGACCCCAACATACTTGGGAAAAGCTAGACAGAACAGTATGTATTCTTCCCATGGATCACGGATTGGAGAAAGTGTGGCTTAGGTACTGGATGAACTGAATTCTAGTAAGAAATCAAATACACCTAGGTATACTCCATTACATATAACCGACAAAAGTGGCCCACCAATCCATGAATATCTTTTGAACCATTTTTACATCAGTAATAGCCTAGTGCTGTGGCCGTTGGACTGTCAAGTCATAGGTCTTGAGTTCGAACCCAAGTGCGTATTGTACTTGCTTAGAAACGATAAAGGAAAACATTGTGAGGAAACCGCTATGCTTGAGAAATATTTCTCGACGGCATGTGAAGCCAAGTCAAAGGACCCATGGGCGGTGTAAACTCTGACACCAGGTTAGCAACTAACCACATGAAAAGAAGAAGATTTGAACCATTTCTTCAAGTAGTGTTTCGGCTCATCTTGATAGATCGTTAAGGTTTATAAAAGCATAACATTGTGTTGAATCCCAGCTGGGAGCAAACATGTTGCTTATTTTTTTAACCTTGCTAAAATGGGTCTTACTTGTATATAAGGTCCAACCAAAATACCTGGACAAACTTTTACACAGTGTTCAGTAAGTGTAACTGAACATATCTATGCAAAAAAAAACGAGATCCAAGTGATTTTTTTTCTAAACAATTTTTTTTTTTATCTTTTATTTTACTTTTATTATTATCTTTTTACATTTTTCACTTCGCTGTTTAGGTAAAACACACCACGGAATAAGCGCGTGCCCCAATGGCGGTCTATGCAAAAGAAATGGATGAGTTTATTCTTAGAGAGTACAGTTAAAACGTTATTATTTTTTGGTTAAAAAAAACACCTGGATCTCGTTATTTTTTACATAGATGTGTTTAGTTAAACGTATTGAACACTGTGTAAAAGTTTGTCCAGGTATTTTGGTTGGGCCTTATATATGAAAGCCTAATCAGACAGAGAGCGTGGCTAGGTGTGATATTCAGAATCAGAATCAGGATCAGAATATTTGTTTGAAAAACAGATATTTATTTATTTTAATTTTAAGAATTTTTATATTTTTAATTTTTAAGCATACGTGTGCGTCCGCTTGGGCGAAAAAATAAATACTTTTTCTTTCTTCTATTTACATAAAGGTGTTAGGTTAACATATTTGGGCGCTATGTTTTGCCGTGAAGGCGTACAAATATTAATTAAAATGTAAAAATTATTAGTCTTCGTGCGAATTACTATGACAATGTATGGAAGACGCCACACAGCAGGCGCGGTTGCAGCCAAAGACTTTGGGAGGATCATATTAACAGTAAAATAAGTTTAGCATATTAGAATTTATTGCACAATTATTTATTTTGTAAAGTTACTATTTTTAGGACGTTTGTCAATTTGACGTGGCAGTTTCTGTGTGGTGTCTTCCACACGTTGTCATAGTAATTCGCATGCCAAAAGCACGCGATCAACACGCGACGTGAATATCACACCCAGCCACGCTCTATGTCTGACCAAGCCTTTAAATACAGTATAGGTACATACATACCATATTTACATCGTTGATAACTCTCCTCCTAAAACACAAACAAAGCTACATTAAAATTAACCCTTTCTCAACCAGATAGTCATAATCAATTCATTGCGAATGACCGACACAGCGAAATTACATATAACAAACCCACAAAATTAACAATGAAAATAATGTTACATCTATTAATCCCCCAAACACCCTATTAACAAGGGCGGGATTCGTATTAAAATGATAAATGGTTCTAATCATCATTTCTTTCTGACCAACCTTAATTGAGCTTCCACCCCTCTCGCATAACACCAATCATTCGTACAGTCAGAAGGAGGTGTATAGTCTTTGGTGTGTCAAAACAAAATGGCCGTTCTTCCCTAAGTTTGGCACACAGTGAGTTAACTTTTACAAATTGCCACAGCAATAGAGTGTGTTAGGCAACTGAGAAAAGAGATGGATTGTTATACTGATCTGTTTCCTCTTAAAATATTATGTTCATTTAAAGTTGGAGTTGAGATGGATGGTGGACGGTGTTAAGTGCCAGGTAATTGAATGACGTCACATAAATTGAGTGGGATGGCTTTTTCTTTTGTTTCAAGAGTAGCGAGGAGTTTTATGCTTTGTCGTGTGAAAAGGAAAAGAGGGAAACGTGTGTCTTGCACGATATCCGTTCTGAAAATAAGATGTGGTTATTTTGGACTAGTATAGTGGCTACATGGTCCCGAGAACTTATAACGGACTAAGAATATAGGTTACCATCTTGCCCAGCGTCGTATTTTATGTCCAGGCTCGAACATACGTAGAGTAGAGAAAACTTGTCGTGTAAAACTGAATTCAGATTTCAAGACTTTACCTATATTTGTTACTAAAAACGAATTTCAGCGTCACAACAAGGGAAGAGGAAAGGACCATCCCTGGCGGTTTGATATTATTAAAATTAAAATTAGATTAAGCTTTTTCGTTTAGGACCGTTGTTTTTGCAGTAATTATAAGGGGTTGAATATCTGGTGATTAACATGCCACCTAATTCGATAGCTTATGAAATATTAACGAACATTTCTCGACTAAACTTGGTTTTGTTACGTTTTTGATTGCAGTTCACTCGCCTTCATAATTGCCTCTGGGATAGGGTTGCCGAGTGACGACTACAGGGTGTTTGGAGTTCGTTTTTTGAGACTAAAAGTCTTCCTCAGATCTTTCTTGTAGGCTATCCTGGAAAAGAAAACGAATGGCAGAAAAATATGAACTATAGGTAGGTAAAGTCACGTAACTTAGCAAGAGTAGTGAAGACAATTCCTCTCCTTTCTTTCTTTATACTAACCAGACATGTTCGACAGCAGTGATAGCCCAGTGGTGTGACCGTCGGGCTGCCAAGTCAAAAGTCTCGAGTTCGAACCCAAGGCACGCACCTCTGACTTTTAGGATTCATGTGCGTATTGTATAATTATCAAATCATATCATCATATCAAATTATCATATCATCTTGCTTAAAAACGGTGAAGGAAAACATCGTGAGGAAACGGAGACGTATTTATGCCTGAGAGATATTTCTCGACGGCATGTGAAGCCAAGGCAGAGGCCCATGGGCGGCATAAACTCTGACACCAGGTTAGTCACTAACCACACGAAAAGAGAAGAGACCAGACATGTTTAAAAATAAATTATGGCAATAACCATAGAATAATGATGAGCATTAAAATTTACCATTTGAGTGTACATGCACAAACTTACCCCCACTACGCCAAAAGCTTATATTATGAAGCTTGATTTCTTGTATGTGGCTAACGATATTCTAAAAAACATTGTGCTGTACTAAGAACCAGATATTTGTGTGTTGATTTTGGAATCCTCACGATATAATGTTTATGAAAGTTTAAAGGTCATAGCTCATTAGAGCCACCTGGCACCCAACCAGCACCGCCTCGCCTTGTGCGGTTAGTATTCTTTATATGGACTACTTTGGATTAACACTCACTACATCAACTCCGTAGCGTCACCGGACCGCTTCGCCCGCAAGCTGTCCACGCGCGGGCGGCGAGTGGACCACGCGACGTCCACTCGTTGGCCAGGGGTTGTCAACGCGGTTTGCAAAATTAGGCATAATGAAACACACGTGTAGACCTAGTCCCAATCATTGACAGATTATAAGGCAATTCATGGATCACGCGATGTCCACTCGTTGAAAACGCGGCGTCCACCCGTGGACCACCTGTCTACAACGAGTGGACGCCGAGCGACGAGGCGGTGCTGGGCTCTAATAAGCTATGACCTTAAAATATCTAGTTCAACATCTTACTGAACAGATTTTAGATTCTGACTGAGTCTTCGTCACAGCTATTAAGGTTTTAGACTCGAACACAAGGTAAGGCAGGCTCAGGTAGATCCTTATGATAGTCAGCACTGAATGCAAGCTGTTTCATACTCATTCGGGTACTTTTATAGTTTAAATCGTAGTTATAAGGTCTATAAACATATGTATTCCTTCGTAAACATTTGTTTATAAACATTGTATCAGAAACAAGAATCTACTGGCAGTTTCTGATGGCATAAGTTGCGAAACATTGTTTCTAGAAACTTTTTATTTTTTATTCTGCATGCATAATATCACGCCTGTATTCCCCGAAGGGTTGGGCAGAGGTACATACCTAGTAACACCCTCATTTCGCTGGTTATGTTTAAGTCCCATGTAATAGAGGGCGAGTCTATTGCCATTACCCGGACACAAATCTAGACTCCAGGCTGCTACTGAGAAATTCCTAATGGAAAAAGCCAATAATACTTAGCCCGTCCTGGGAATCAACCCAGGACCTTACGAACAGCAGTCTCGCTTTTCACCACTAGACCAAAGAGGCAGTCATTTTTTAACCGACTTCGAAAAACAGGAGGTTCTCAATTCGGCTGTATGTCTTTTTTTTTAATGTTTGTTACCTCACTACCACCTCATTTATAAACTGATTTGAAAAATGTTGTTTTGTTTGAAAGAGTATTCTTTCGAAGTGGTCCCATTTTGGTGAAGATCTGGTGAATAACTTCGGAGCTAGACAATGGAACTCCTCAATAACGAACAGTACGCATAATGTGATGATGGATGATGTTACGAGTAGCGTCTTTAGTAGGTCCAATCATGTTTTAATTAAAGCCACTAAAATGAAAATAGTTACCTAATAAAAAACATTTTAACAAAAATAACACCGACTACAAAAAACCGAAAAAAAGTATTAAATAATTACCGTAATTATTATAAAATTAACAGTTTCAGAAGTCGGTGCCTTCAATTTGGTTCAGTGTGGATTAGCACCGAATTTTGAAACTATTAATAATTATGGTAGGTATTCTTTTTTTTCAGTGTTTTGAAGTCGGTTTTATTTTTGTTAAAAGGTTTTTATTATTTTATTTGTGTTGTTTCATAAACTATTATACCTACCTACAACTTGTATCAAAAACATTGTTTACTTAAGGGCCAATAAACCACACCACCCTGTATCGCTCGTGTTATTGTTATTGTGATTAAGGGCCCAAGTACCTACAGCCGTCGCAGCGTGACAGTTACGCTCAAATGTGCATTAATATTACAATCGCAGCCACGTCCCGCGAAGGTGGTAACTTGTTCGTAGTTAAGTCGATAAGGCCGCCGCGGGAGTCGTTGCCAACTTTCTTGGACGGCACAGGTGAGCTGAAAGTGGTATTGTTTTAACTTGGACTTCGGTACAAGATAGAAAAGATAAGTGTGAGATACAAACAATTGTGATCTTTTAATTTAATTAGTTCTATGAAGTTTGTCATTTCGTATCTGAAGTAGAGTTTTATCGGTACAACGTTGAAGCCCAGCTGGGCCGTTTTATGCAATAATGTGTCAACCCACAAAAATATGAATTTTGTGTTAACGTCATCTTGTTCTTGTGGTGGGTCTATACTCAACGCTTTAAAAATTGCCCAGAACTGTAGTAAATTTAATAGAGCGTCTATCAAAAATATCTTAATGCAGTTTGCATAGTGTCCAGCGTTGAGTAGACCTACCACAATAACTAGATGGCGTTAATACAGAATTCATATTTTTGTGGGTTGACACATTATTGCATAACATTACACATTTATAATTTATTCATTCGCTTATGAGAGTATACTTTGACCATTATTTAAGAATTCCTACTAATATTATAAAGCTAAAGAGTTTGTTTGTTTGAACGCGGTAATCTCAGGAACTACTGGTTGGAATTGAAAAATTATTTTCGTGTTGGATAGTTCATTTATCGAGGAAGATTATAGGCTATATAACATCACGCTACGACCAGTAGGAGCGGAGCATAAAAGAAAAATGTTGCAAAAACGGGAAAAATGTCCACCCGCGCGAAGCGGGACGGGCTGCTAGTACCTAAATGAAATCTCCGTTGGCCTAACGACTTTGATAGACGATTCCAATCCAAAAGTCTGGATTGATGTAGATTTTTGACAGAAATTCACTAGAACATAACATTACGCCTGTATTCCTCGAAGGGGCAGAGGTGTAATAACACCCTCATTTCGCCGTTATATTTAAGTCCCATGTAAAGAAACGAGTCTGTTGCCATCAACCGGGCACAAATCCACACTCCGGGCTGCTACTGAGAAATTCCACACGAAAAAATACAATAACACTTGCCCGACCTGGGGATCGAACCCAGGACCTCACGATCAGCAGTCGCCCTTGCCACCACTAGACCAACGAGGCAGTAAATTCAATAGAAGTAATGTAAACATGTCAAATACCTTCGTCAATCCAAAGATTTTGGATTAAGATCGTTTATTAATGTTTACGATTCTGTTGCACATTTTGACAGTACTAAACTAGACTAAACGCAACTGTCACTTTCTTTTTCTATTGAAACAGAAAGAGACCCTTAGTTTAGTTTAGTCCTGTCAAAGTGCTTAACAGAATCGACACCAATATAGGCCATATCGTATGCTGTCAGACAGGTATGGCCCTCGGTTCAATACATGCAAGAACTGCGTAACTACTTCTTGTAAAAATTAAACCCTCGAAGGAAACGGTAACCAACGAAGATTGTATTTTATTTTTAGATAGATAGTTTCTATACTAGAGGCCACATCTACTTATCTTTTGGGCTAGCCTTATATGAAATCTATAGTGAATTGCCCCTGCTATTTCTTCTGATGATGTATGTATACAATATATGTATATTGAATTGTACGGACAAAACTAGAACACTACTAGATTGACGTTGATTTTACTCATCATTAAATAAGTATACAACATACAGTAGTGTTTTTACAGCTGCGAGAAAACATTTAAATGGGTATCGATTTTAAATTGAATCCCAATTACAATTCGCAACTTATAATCGAATAAATTCTACCAAACATAATTGCAATCGAATTGACCGCTGTCAAATATAAACAAGAAACCGATTTGTTACAGAAGATACATTACAGTGAATTATAAAATTAAATTAGTGCAGTTCGACCCCAACAAGTACCATCTAATCGGCATCCTATGGTCTCTATAAAATCACATTAGGGCCCGATGTGTGCGCCTCGGGGCTACCGAGGGCTGCTAGAGCAATAAATTGGGACTGGAAGAGCCGTTGTATCTACGGTTTTCGTTCGTTCTGCAAGCGTAGTTGTGCACGAGACACCGTGATCCAGTGGCATAGTGAGTTGGTACAAATTCATCTTCCCAAAGCAACTCGTTATGCTGTCCGGTAACTTTGTACGTGAAAATTGTTTTTATTGTTATTTTCAAAAGTTTTGTTTGTCTATAAAAGTTAGTTGTAAGTAGGTACTACAAAACAAAGTAACTAGGTTGGTACACCCCGCACCGCGGGATGTACCAACCTATATGAAATCTATAGTAAGGTTAACTTAATTCAAGTTACATGTTGATGAATATTCAGTGTCTCTCTCTAAAATGAACATTACAACTAAAATGCCAATGGAGAATAATTGACTTTTAATTTTATTACAACCGCTGTAATGGAAAGTCCATACCTACCCGTTATTTTAACCCGCTTTAGTGTATTAAGTAATTATTTTGGAAGACATAACGGTTTTATAAAATAAAAAACATTATTTACGATTTCCCCGTAGAGAGTAAATGATATAGTAGGTAATTATTATGCCCGCAGGAGAAAGATAAGAGGACGTCTTAAAACCTATGTTTTAATTACACCCTTGGAGCATTTTTCATATCAAAAATAAGCCTTAGAGTTCTACTATGATCAAAATGGTCTAAATTCACACTTATAATCCCTAATAGGTATTTGTATCGCACAAAATTGATAAGTACAAAAGATCCTCTTGACGCTTCCAGAAAGTTTATATCCCCCTAATCCACCTTCTGCTCACGTTTTTGTAGATTAAAAATGTAATTAATTTTTTATAGCTTGTTCTATTGGCTTGTGCAAATGCTGTTATTTTTAGGTCGCAAATACCTCCAGAGACCATGGCGAGGATTATGGAGTTTACTCTGCTCCTGCGCCAAGATTAGTTTACTCTAGATTTCGGATTGGTAGTTGTTTACGTGAATATTATATTATAGATTATTTTGTTCTTCTTTGGCTAATAGTAGTTTAATCTTAATACCTACACTAAGCTGTCGATAATGTGGGATGTGAATTAGGCAATCATTGTGCCGATAGTTGTTACGACATTTCCTTATATTACCTACCCGTTGCCATTAAAAAATCACTTTATCACTAATTTTATTCTTTTAACAAAACTTTATACCAATATAATATCTACACTTCCTACCTAATGTTGGTAGGTAATTCTCCTTATAATTCCCAGACGTAATACCTACCTATAATTTAATGGTGTAGTGTGTAGTTTAGCTCAATGCTCTGAAAATTGAGCAGAAAATTATGACATATAACGCCATCTCATGGGGAAAGTAAATACTACTGCTATCACTCCACCAGTTTTAATAGTTCAATCAAGGCGGCGCTGACAGCACTTCGGTGTTGCAGACAGTCAGACTGTCTTTCCCCTTTTTTATTGGAATTTGTAAGTTTCATAAGGTGGCCCTTACCAAACAGAAAAAAATGTGATTTGTTATAAATGTAGTTAAGTGGCTTCCAATATACCAACAATTATGTACCTTGACTTACCTAACGTTTTGATGGCGTATAACACTGTAATTCAATTTGGCGTTTTTACTCGTTTTTATACAAAACCTAAGCTATTGGTGTCGATTCCGTTGCACATTTTGACAGTATTAAACTAGACTAAACGCAACTGTCACTTTCTTTTTCTATTGAAACAGAAAGAGACAAAAACCTTTAGTTTAGTTTAGTCTTGTCAAAGTGCGCAACAGAATCGACATCAATGGCAACCTTTGTTATAGCCTAATTAACCGACTTCCAAAAAAGGAGGAGGTTCTCAATTCGTCTGTTTTTTTTTTAATGTTTGTTACCTCATAACTCCGCCATTTATAAACCGATTTAGATAAAAAAAAAATATTTGAAAGGATATACTTCCAGATTGGTCCCATTTCAATTTGGTGAAGATCTGATGAAGAACTTCGGAGATAGACAATAGAACTCCTCAATGACGAACAGTACGCATAATGTGATGATGTGATTATGTAACGATCAGCGTCTTTAGTAGGTCCAACCATATTTTAATTAGGGCCACTAAAACGAAAAAAATAATAAAACATCTTAACAAAAATAAAACCGACTTCAAAAAAACGATGAAAAGAATAAAATAATTACCATATTATAAAATTAACAGTTTCAGAAGTCGGTGTCTTCAATTTGGTTCAGCGTGGATTAGCACCGACTTCTAAAACTGTTAATTTTATAATATGGTAATTATTTTATTCTTTTCATCGTTTTTTTGAAGTCGGTTTTATTTTTGTTAAAATGTTTTTTTTATATTGTGAAACTAGATTCAGGCAACTAGCAATCCTTGTTTATTTAAAACAGTTATATTTAGTACAGTAGAAAATCTATTTTGACAATGTAAATTAGCCTTTGAGGGAAGGTGTAAATTATGCCTATCTTCCTGGCAACATTTCATTATGAGATTGCGGAACCGTCGCGTCTATTTAAATATCATAAATCTGTGGTCTATCTACCAAAGTTGAGTTGTGGCGTGGACTCTTATCATCTATCTCTCTGAAAAACCCTTATTATGATTCAGTCAACCAATTTTTTTTTTCATAGTTGGTAACTTCTTTACCACAGGTGTTTTTATACTTTTTTCTATTCATTAATTATACAAAATGGCCGCTATTCCTGTTGTGTTGTGGTGACAAATTGAATTATTTGTTACAAAACTGTCGTTATTTATTGATTGCAGCACGTGTTCTGCTTATTTAATAATTCCAAAATGTATTTCAAGCTCATCGTGCTGATTTTCGCTGCGACCTGCGCAGTATTAGTGTCTGTAAGTACGCACTATTGTTTTTCAGAATTCACCTTATGTTTAGCAATTTTGCTGCTTCTTCGCGCAATTTTATCCTTAAATCACTTTTATATGTATCTTCCTGCGTACGAAATATATATTTTTTCTATTATTATTATTACTGATAAGACCTTTCATTTTGTGACAATGTAATAGGCCGCCTCCTCTTCATTGTTATTGAATTTTATCTTTTTCTTTACGTGGTTTGACACTCTTGACACCAAACTCACTAGAAACACTGCACTTTTAATTTTATTGGTGATGAAAAACAACCTTTATACGGCTGGTATTATATTCACTGTAGTTATAGTTCTGTAACCTTACTATAATATCCACACAATAACAAGGATAATAAATATATGTTTAATATTATTGTTTGCAAATTTTAATAATCTATTTAAATTCTTCTGTAGAGAAGGAAAGATGAAAATTCTTTCTGATTTTTGGGTACAACACCCTTTGTACCCAAAGGGTGCTAACGAGTCCCTATTACTGAACCCATAATGTCTCTGTCTCTCATGAGGCTCTATCTCAGTAACAGTAAGAGGTAGGCAGTTGAAATTTTCAGATTGTTCATTATTATAGCACGAATCTTAAAAAAAAATGCAGCTAGGACTGGCCATTTACATGCTCTCATGACCGACATAGGCCCATCTATTGATTGATCGCAGCTATGACTTGACTGTATGATAGATCCAAGCGGTCCCTATAACCATTACCTACATTAAATCACTATAAAGTCAAATGAACTTAAAACAATCCCCATATAGTCCAAATCCATAATGACACTATTGTACAACAAGAACTAATAAAGACTTTTGTACCACTTTACAGGGACACTCTTATGAAGACAATCGTTGCAAATGTGTGTGCCCAAGCCCAGCTGCTGTACTCAACAACACAGCAGGAGCTGACCGAAGCCCCTTCATGAAGTCTGCTAATGTTCCACCAAACAAGTGGTAAGGAAATAATTATCTTTTATTAACATACTACTAAAGCCTATTACAACTTGTATTATTCACTCAAAAGTGTCCCCTCTCTTTGTCAAAGTTTCATCAAAATTGGTTCAGTAGTTTAGTTGTCTTAACTGCTTCATTGGTCTAGTGGACCTGATCAAGCACAACTGCTGATCGTGAGGTCCTGTGTTCGATCCCCAGGTTGGGCAAAGTGTTATTGGGTTTTTCCATGTGGAATTCCTTAGTAGCAGCCCCGAGTTGGATTTGTTCCTGGTTGATGTCAATAGGCTCGCCCCGTATTACATGTGACTTAAAAATAACAGTGAAATGAGGGTGTTACTATACACCTCTGCCTAACCCTTCAGGGAATACAGGCATGGTGTTATCGTTATCACTTTCACATTTATAATATTAGTATGTATTGCTGTCCTTTTCTAACTAATGGGGTGTAGATGAGATTACGCCTATCCCTACATAAATGCCACATTTCATATTCAATAGTGTTGTTGTATAAATGATATAACATGAAAATGAGACATCTGTGTTCACGCTAACTCTTGTGCCCTATGCTGTGCTGAGATTTATATCACCTCAATAGTTTAATGGGTTAGATGACCCCTCTATTACCAATGCAAGGCCTCAGCTATTGTAGTTTCAATATCTGTTCAATCTGCATTGCTTGATTGTAAATGCATCTTGTTATTGTATTCTCGTTGCTTTCTTGGGCTGTGTGTTGCCTGCGTTGTGCAAATACATGTTTCCATCACTCCATGTTATAAGCAGACTTTGGATTTGTCAAGCGTGATGGATGTTTAGAATAGACCACCTTCCCTTTCGCCCTGGGTATCGAAAAGGGTTATTAAGTAGAATACATCCACCAAGTAACCATTCTACAATCAGTTGAGATGATGGCAATATTTTCTTACTACCTTTCACTATACATATAGTGGTCATAAAGACTTAACAGTAGGATCAAGTGCAGTACAGCTGAAATATATTTGCATCCTGAACAAGGGCTGGCCAGGATTTAGTTCAGGGGGGGCAGGCAAGGGAAATCTAATAATATTCATGCTACAAATAAGTTTAAAAAATACATGCAAAAACAGTGTTAAACATGCAAAGCGAATAAATTTCATAATGATTTTAAATTGCAACGTTGCTTTAAATTATTTACTCTTCGGTTCGGGAGCACTCCGACTGAGCCTTTAACCAGACCCTGCTAGGGGGGGCAGCTGCTTGAAATGTACCTGGCTACGCCCTTGACCCTGAACATAGGCTCTCGAACTTGCGCGCATGTATACTCAGGAAGGAAACAGTTAGTGTCAAAACTATCGAACAAACTATGCTTAAAAAATGGCCAGTCCTAAATTGAAGCTAAAAAAAGCTATGTGGTCCCTAAAAAAAATTGCACAACCACCTGTACGAAGTTCAAGACGGTCACGACATTATGGCCGTATGCACTTGATTTAAATTTCTATAAGACGCTAATATCGTGTATTCAGTATTGCACGTCATCGCACATAGTTTTCACATTCTAATGGCAATTTTGTAACAAACTATCGAGTTGAATGCAGTGTTAAGCCGGATGTTAGGATTGTTATCTGATTCAATCGTGTAGGGGTCTTTGAATGTGCAACTTTCTTGTGTAGGAAGGTACCTGCTATGCGATCAAGCTCCGAGTTTTGTAGGATAATGTGTTTCAACGTTCAACAGCGATTTGTACAATTAGAAATGCGAATTTATTTCAAAGCTATAGCTATATTATGTGTTCAAATAAATCCATAACTATGTTTTGGGCCGACTCAATTTAGATTGAAGATTTTAAAAGTACGAATGGAGGTCGCACTAAGAGCAGAGGCAGACCCAAAGAATAGGTGAAAGAATTTTGTGAAATATGATATGGTTGAAGAGGATTGAGGACAATATAGCGATATTTCTGATAGCAATACTTAGGTGCTCAGCGCAGTGAGGGAGGGCTGAGCGTATATACTCAAAAGGTGGCAATTGTGCTCAAACTATACAAACTTATTCTTATATTTCTCATAAAAATCCTGCCATACAATCCTTGCGTGTCGTAAATGGCGTCTAATCGATAAAAAGAAGCAAATCAGCAACTTTCCTGTGTGTTTATGGAAGAACGAGGTGTGGTGTTCCTCCAACGAAAAGGGAGGATCCTCCTACCAAGCGGGTCTTATGCCTGGCGGGCCACTGCCCAACGGATGATGTTGGGAAATTGTATATATACTATCTGCGTGTCAAATCTTGATATCGCTGTCATTGTTGAAAGCTGTCATTGTTGTCGCTGTAGTCTGCTAGACATTCGTCATGTGGCGTGATAGATGCCGCCACATGTTAAAGCTATTGGGATCACCAATTAGACTATCAGATAAAAAATTTACCCTCAGTCTTCATATAAAACTGATTCCAGAAGCGAATATCTACATAATAATTAATTAAATATTAGCATAAAATCTAATATGTGTAACGTGACACTAACAAGTAGCGATTGCTATTATATAAACAACTGAGTCCCATCTCTCTGAAGAGTCGCTAAAGGGTTGACCCACACCTGACCGCACGCGATAGCACTCACACGAAAAGGATAGAGCATGAAAAAACGCGATTGCTTGCTGACTGGACAGATGCGGGTCAACCCTTTCTCTTTCGTAAATGGGTATTTTATTAAAATATCCTAAATGTCCATAGTGCTTTCTGCTTGCAAGTTTATTTCTCAGGTTATTATGTAAAAACGCCGTTGTAATATTATATGCATCTCAATGAATACTGATGTTGTGCCCGACAGGGTCCATAATGATCTCATTTTCTTTAAGTTACCACCTAAGTACACATTGTAGAATGCAATAAAAGATTGAGTATTGAGTATATGTTAATATTGCTCGCGCTACTAATAACACAAATTGATTTTTACTGTATTTTTTCTTGGTCAGCAACTGTGAGGTAGTCATACTCCCTCGCGTGGCTGACCAGATCAAGGGACGGGAGCAGGAGTTCTGTCCCCGCTGCGAGTGCAAGTACGAAAACAGGAATACTACTATTATCAAGGTAAGTTCGTATCTTACATTCGAGGGGCTTGGTCCTAACTAACAACCGCGCGAATCATATGATTTGCAAGGTTAAGCTGCTCTGGCCGCGGTTAGTCCGTGGATGGGTGACCATTCGTTACACATCGAAACCCCTCCGTGCCTCGGAGAGCACGTTAAACCATCGGTCCCAGGTGTCATACAAATACTTATGACAGCCGTTAAAGGAAGTCAAACGCCCGAAAGTCTGACAACTGATCTAACCTTAGGATATCGGCATTGCACAGTAGATGGGTTGCGGAGGTCTGACGGCAGTTGCTCCGTGTAAAATACTGGTTTTCAGCTGCATCTGGTTAGACTGGAAGCTGACCTCAACATAGTTGGGAAAAGGCTAGGTAGCTTAGAGTTACAGACAGCCCACTGTGCAGAGCATGCATGGAGGAGGACGAGACGGCAGCCCACGTGCTACTAAACTGCCCTGAGGTCGCCACATACAGGGCCAAGTACTTCGGAAACCCAGGTACTCTCCGAGAGATCGTCAGCAACATCAAGGGTGTGCTGGCCTTTTTCGAGGAGTTAGGGTGGATCGAGTGACTACACCCGTGACGCAAAATACGCGCTCAGACGTGGAGTTCCGGCACCAGCCCATTATACCTTATACCTAAGGCTAGGCAGAACGAACATTCGTATCTTACATTAAATTGGTTGCATAAGCGATCTCTCGCATCGTCATGAGTTATACAAGAATATTTGTTATATAATTCATGGCGTGATGTAAAGATTTGCCAGTCAAAAAGGCTGGTAGCGGAGCTGACTGTGCTACGAAAAAATGCTCACATCAAATGCTTCGTTGGTCTATTAGTGGCAAGGGCGACTGCTCGTGAGGTCCTAGGTTCGATCCCTAGATCGGGCAAAGTGTTGCTGGGTTTCTTCTGTGTGGAATTCCTCAGTAGCAGCCAGGAGTAAGGATTTGTGCCCGGTTGATGGCAATAACCTCGCCCCCTTTTACATGGCACTTAAACATAACGCCGAAATGAGGGTGTTACTATACACCTCTGCCTATCCCTTTGAGAAATACAGGCGTGATGTTTATGTTCTCGTCTGATGGCAAAAATTGCCATGATGACCATAAAATCTTTCAGCCCACCATACTTAATATAAACCATACAGTATTATGACTTCGAGCATAACTTTAAATTCTTCTTAATTCCAGAGATACCTATATCCAGCACTGGACCCCAATAGGCTTGGCTAAAGAATTTCTTATTTTAAATCTATACTAATATTATAAAGCTGAAGAGTTTGTATGTTTGAACGCGCTAATCTCAGAAACTACTGGTTGGAATTGAAAAAATATTTTTGTGTTGGATAGTCCATTTATCGAGGAAGGTTATTATAGGCTGTATAACATCACGCTACGACCAATAGGAGCGGAGCATAAATGAAAAATGTTGCAAAAACGGGAAAAATATCCACCCGTGCGAAGCCGGGACGGGCCGCTAGTATTTAATAAACTGTTGACTCATAACATCCAGGTGGTGGTAATCATCGTGATCTGGGTCATCATGTTGCTGGTCGTGTACATGGGCTTCCTCATCTGTCTGGACCCTCTAATTAACAAGCGCGCGAAAGCTTCTTATCAGGAGCACACCAATGAAGACGTAAGTTTCTTTAAATTTTAATTGGGATCAAGTTAGGCGTGGGCCTGTTCGTTGCCGGGATTGCTATAGTCCGTGCACGAGTGCTAGTCACCGCGGTATGTGAGCGGCAGGAGGGGGGTGCGCGCGTTAGACCAAAGTAAACTGAACGAGTAGCCTATTGTTTCACTCACTCCCTCGACTAGTCACCTGTCTGTAAAATTTATTTAAACAAGTAAACAGTCAATACGTAACGAACACTTGACCTCACTTTAACATCTGTGACTGGCAAACTGTACGCCAGTACTTCCCCTTCCAGCCTATAAAACTAGTAAAATCGGCACTATGTATAACTTCTCAAGTGTTTGTAGAGGCAATTAATGCCTATATGAAGATACAGAATAAAGAGGGCTAATTAACATCTGCGTGGCTCAAATGAGTTGAGAGGTTAAGCAGCGCTTGTTGCGGCCTGTCCGTGGATGGGTGACCGTTGGTTACACATCGAGGCCCTCTGTGCCTCGGAGAACACGTAAAGCCCCCGGTGTCATAAAAATATCTATGACAGTCGTTATGGATAGTTAGAAGCTTGAAAGTCTGACAACTGGTCTAGCTTTAGGATATCGGCATTGCCCAATAACTAGGTTGCGGAGGTCTGATGGCAGTCGCTCCGTGTAAAATACTAGTATTCAGCCGCGTCTAGTTAGACTGGCAGCTGACCCCAAAATAGTTGAAAAAAGGCTAGGAGGTAGATGAAGATACAGAATAAACATATTGATTGAAAAACCGACTATCATGCTCACGATGCATCTTTGAATCCTCAGGACGAGGGCTCCCTCGGCGGACCTTCAGCGTCGCAGCAAATGGGAGCGCGCGGCAACGTCCTAAACAGAGTGACACACCAGCAGGACAAGTGGAAGCGGCAGGTCCGCGAGCAACGCCGCAATATTTACGATAGGCACACCATGCTGAACTAGGATTCACTTCATACCTCATCCGTGGCGTAACGCGAGTAAGGTATATGTGTTTGCCGAGGCCCCGGTTCTGCTGTGTAGATTATTGTAAATAGGGAGTATAGTGCTTAAGGGTGACGAACATGGGAATATTCCGAAAATTAGTAATTTCTACTAAACCAGACAATATTTTTTGCTCTGGCAACGTAATAATGCTAGAATGTGTAATGCAATGTAATGTAATATTGCCAGAGCAAAAAATATTGCCTGTTTTAGTAGAAATTCGTAATTTTCGGAATATTCCCATGTTCGTAATTACCCTAAAACACTATATAGAATATTGGAAAAAAGTCCAAAGTAGATGAGTTTTACGTTTTCTGTTTCAACTTTCCGAGTACCACAGTGTTATTTCGAGTTAGTGCAACTAGACGAATCAATCTCCACACGCCGATATCTCGCGGCGTTAGTTACTACTGAATTTGATGGCAAGGGAAGACTATCACCGCAATACATTCGCTTGTGGAGAAGGCGCCTTAAGGCTCATTTACAAGGAGATATGTTCTCGAAGCGAGTTTCATGCTATCTCTTTTTTCATCGCAGAGAAAGACAAAGACGGAACTAGTCGAGAAACTATCCTCGTGCAAATTAGCCTTTAGCGTTTGGTGCCTAAAAATGGCCTACATCTAAAACATGCCGAACAAATATATTTTTTATTTATTTATTATTACACAACTCACACAGTTACAGACTAACCTAGTATATAGTCTACTATATTTATGGTATATGATTATGAACGCAGTTTGTAGCGTTTAGAGACGCACAGGCTAAGTACAATACGACGCGATGGTAGAGCGTTACGACGTCAGTACGCCTTAGGGTACCGTACGCAAAACAGTGATGCGACGTCGCATCGTTGAAATATGCGAGCTCGCACGACGCATCGCAAGAACTTACGAATTGATTCGCGTAATTGATTTTTCCTTTATCTTCTTATCAGTAACAGTAATGCGTAAATATTTTTACGCAAATTTATTCTACCTAGTACAAAATACGATCAAAACGGTTGACGATCGTCAAGGGATTGGTCACCCGAACCTTGGAAGGAAGACGCCTTGCCGCACGAAATCGCATCGCAGCAATTTGCGTCGCAGTTTTGTGTACGGACCCTTAAAGCGTGTGTTTTCGCGAAGCCTTTAAAGAACGTTTAACACATGCGCGTCTTTAAACGCTACAAACTGTGCTACGAACGTTACAGAATACGCTCAAACTATACTTTTCTGATGAAACGAATTATAAAGATCAAATTTTAATAAAAATAAACATTACTGGGCGAATATTCGAAAAATATTAACAAAAATTGAGAACGTCACTAGCATCATCCCAAAGTTAAGAATGCAAATGTTTAATACTACAATTATGATAATGAAAACTGAAACTATACCGCTACCGTCAAGCAATAAGACAAGAATAAAAACAATCTGACAATACTATAACGTTAACAACCCGGGAGAAGAATGATTTGTTAAAATAATGTTAAAAATTTTCGAAGATTCACCCTACTATTAAAAATTTAATTAACCGGGAACGGCAAGGATTCTGTAACTTCTACTAAAAAGATTACTGTCTGCTACGAACACCGATAGTGCGAACGGCGAACTTTGTTCTACGTAATAGTCGTTTTCCGTGTAGTTGTGGCACGTAGTAATAAATGTGTTCAGAAAAAGAAAATTAAAAATGATACGTGGAATTGAATCTTAACGTGTTCAAATTATATGAACCGGGGCGGGCCCTTAACCCAGATAATGTCGCTGTTTGATGAGGTAATTAGAAAAAATGTATATATAAGTTAGTAAGATGCTTCGAGGACAGACAAATCGATGTTAATTAGCTAATTGACGAGTAGTTTATGTAAATGTAACAATACCAATAAAAAATAAACTGTCCAAATCAACATGAAAAAAAAGCAGAGAAAGGTGATGTGCACGTGCTTCACAGACACGACAGACAAACGTTCTGCCGCAGTGTGCTTTGACCACATGTTTTTACCTATTGCGCAAAGATGAGTAACAATGACGTGGTTATTTTATCTCGTAACTGCAATTTTTATACCTTTAAAACAATCTGCACCTAATATTATGTAAATACATGCATACAGGGTGTAAACGAAATCATGTAATTCCTTCAAACCTCGTGATGTACTGCTGATGTAGATTAACCCTGCACAAGATACTTACGGATTCAATAAAAAAATATCAGGTCTAAACATATGTGTTCTTAACGTGAGGCATTTTAGCGGCCCGAGCGAGTAGCGCGGCTTACGCTCGCCGCGCGGTCGTTTAACTCGGGGCACTAAAATGCCTCACGTTAAGTACACCATGTTGACTTCTTGTATTTTTTTTTATTGAATCCAGAGGTATCCTTATCAGAGTTAATCTATGTAAGCAGTACATCACGAGATATGAAAAAATTATATGATTTCGTTTAGACCCTGTATAATCATGCGTGTTTCCCATTGGGGTACGCAGAGACTATAGATTAAAACTATTATGTAAATAATTGTCAAATAGTCACCGTGTTTAATAGTATTAAAATTATTAAATATAATAATGTTTCTTTACTTGATGTTAACAAATTTCATCCGTTAGATAACACTATATAGGTACCAGTAGGCTTCCAACTCCAACAATCATGTAATAATTATCATTCCCGTTCCACATTGTCCGTACGGCCGTCCAAAGCCAAAGGTAGCTTGTTCTTCTACCGGCGCGCTGTTGAAAAAATTGCTTAGAAGAATAAAAACTCTTAAGAGGAAATGCGGTCGGCTTTTAGTCCATACAAACGTAATCCTCGGTTTCCTCCTTGGATAATGTCACTAGAGCAATTTTTTTCTACTATATGATATTATATCTACCACCACTATGTCCCTCTGTTTTGTTTTTGTCAGTAAATGTATTATTATTAAAAGAACTAGAAACGTTTAAACATTACAAAAATGGACCGGTTTTACCACCGTTTTCAAACATCTGGCAAACAAATATGGCGAATATAAAAAATAAAAGAAAAACATACAGACATAACAATACAACAGACGTCTTTCTTCAATTATTACAGAAAAAAATATTAAAATCGGTCCAGATTTGAAGAAGGAAACACGGAAATACGAAAGTACGTTTTCGCTAATATTGCACAGGAGAAATTAGTCCGTGATGCAGGTATCTCTTTAGCGCTCAATTGGGAAGGTTTGCGGGAGGAGTGGGACGGAAATACACTGGCCTGCAAAAATAAGTATCACACTTTTAAAATTTCAATTTTTTCTAAACTATAGAAGTTAGAGATTTAAAATAAAAAACGTTTTATAGCAATTTTTATCAGCTTTCTTTGAAACTATAGTAACAAAGTTAAACTCTTTTTTGAGTCCTTTTTGTTTCAAAAATATATCTTGTGTACCTAAAAAGTTATTGCAATTTTAAAAGTGTGATACTTATTTTTGCAGGCCAGTATAGATCGCAAAAACCTTTTCAAATTATTAATATATTGCAGCCCGCGTTTCCTCTTAAACGCGCGGTGTATTGACATGTGAACTAAACTCAAAAAGGAATGTCACTTCAATCCATTTATTCTTCGAGAATATCATCTTCTTTCTATATACTCACTTGTTTATATGTTGGCAACCATTTTCTTTGTCCCTCGCGCCGAGCCTCCTATTTTCACGCGTAGAAAGCAAGCGTGTTGCTAAGCCGCTCCAGGAATATTTGTAGGCTAGGCCTTCAGTGGTTATTGGCGATGAAATTATAAAGCCACTTTCAATAATAGTGTTTTATTTGCACCTCAGATAAATAAAAGCATAGATAGCTCGCTAAAATAGCAACTGAACTGAATATATTTGCATCATTTTGACTTAAGGAGCCGCTATGATGTTAGAGAAGGACACGTATACAGAACACGTTTTGAAATTTCGTAGGTTGTCACTAATTTTATTCTGACTAGTGATGTGACCCACTAAATTTCAACGTCGATAAAATGTACAACGATATGCATTATCATACTACCAAAAATTGAAACCGTACCTAAAATATGTATATAAATTATTAAGCATACTTAAGAGAAAATACCTACCCTCCTTCTATGCTTTAGTCATTATTCTGAGATTTGCACTGACACAATTTTATAATGTTTAAAAAGTATTCAATTAACTATGTTTAGGGAAACGTGCCGCACAAAAAATGGAAATGGAAAAGGAAGTAGGATCGGTGTTGCCACTTAAATGTTTACAATCATAGTCAGGCCAAGCTAACTCTGCATTAAAATCTTTACAAAAATCGACATTTTCCAATGCAAAGTTTGGTCTGCCGGGCTAGGTAAGTAGATATAGATATGACAATGCCAACTCTGGTTGGAATAACGACGACACTGCAAAGATTTTTACGGTAATTGTTTGCAGTGTTGCCATAATTCCTCTGCAGAGTTAGCGTGGCCAGACTATAATTTAAAAACCTTTTGTTATTGCCAACAACGCGTGAACATAAACTGTTATATTCAGTAGAATAACTAACAACGACTATGTATAGACAGCTATGGCAGGTTTCCTATAAAAAACCTACCAGTCATCCATGCCCTATCAAAAACCAGTTATTCTGCTTACCTGTTCCTAAGCTCATTAGCTAAATTTACCAGCGGATACCAGTGATAGCCTAGTGATGTGACTGCCGGACTCCATAGCAAGTCATAGGTCTCGAGTTCACGCACCACTGACGTTTCGGATTCATGTGCGTTATGTATAATTTATAACTTGCTTAAAAACGGTGAAGGAAAACATCGTGAGGAAACCGGCATGCCTGAGAGATATTTCTCGACGGCATGTGAAGCCAAGTCAGAGGCCCATGGGCGGCATAAACTGACACCAGATTAGTCACTAACCACTCGAAAATAAGAAGACCAGCGGATGCTGTTAATAGATGGGGGGATCTACAACTTTAATCTATTACCGAAGTTCGGTAAAGATACCAAGTCTTAGTTTTTAGTTTACAACAACGGTAGGTAAGATTATATGAATCAGATGTGCCTGCATTTTTCCTAATTGACAACAAGCCTTGGTTAGGTCATCTGTGATAACTGTCTAATAGAAGACGTTAGATTTAATTGGTGTCGTACCGGTTTATCTTAATATATAAATCATCTGTACGTGTGTTTGTGACCTGACGGCTGAACCGATTTGGATGAAATTTTGTCTGTATATTTCAATGGGTTCGTGGATGGTTATAAAACACAATTGGACCCGTTAGGTGGCGCTGCTTTTCCGGGCAGGACGACATCCACAGTATGAAACTAAGACTATAGGTCTGGTTAGATAGCCTGACACGAAATATCGTTGAATGAATATTACGACAGAGTGTACAACAAAAGGGGTTCAAACATTTTTTTCTATGGATGCTGGCATGGCCACCCTGCTGTCATTTTAATATTTTTTTTCAATATTGCGGCGCACTTTGGAACTGGTAGAGGAAAATTAAACCAAATAAATAAACAGCCATATGGTGGCCTAAAATGTCATGTTGCCGATGTATTTGGAGGCAAAGATCGCCCCATATGAGAACAATGACAATCATTAAAAATGAACTAATTACGTGTTTATATGCGTAATTAATACATATAATACCAGATTCAAAGTAAAGGTGGCCATAAACGCCCGGTATAACTGACAGGTATTCCTGTTTAGGCAGCTTATAAAGGAATTATTGTAGATGTAACACAATTTTGGATATACACTTTCAACTTGCAAGTGAAGGTGTCCTTAACAGGCATACCTGTCAGTTATACCTGAACGTGTATGGCCACCTTAAAGGACACCTTCAGTTGCAAGTTGAAAGTGTATCTCCAAAATGTTGTTACTTACACCTACAATAAGGCATATACAGGCTGCCTAACCAGGTATACCTTAGCGTGTATGACTAGCTTAAGGCGCAACTTTTAATAATAATTTAATGGCGGCAGTGTGACTATGCAACAAAAGTTCTATCCCCTTAAGAATCCAACAGCAAGTTCGATGTCGACGTGGTGGTAGATAGTATTGTTAGTAGTCTGGCATCACTGCCTACACATTTTGCCATGGCCAAAATATTAGGTCATTACCTATGAAATCAGTGTTTTGTATGGAGAATTTTAAAGAAGTTGCATTTTTCATACTAACATTTTCTTAATTTATTTAACAACTATGAACACTAATGTTTTAAAACTTTTATGCACTAATGTTTAAAAACTAAGATAACGTATGCCACTTAGATTATGCGACAAAAATAAGTTTTGGCAAAGTTAAAACAAAAATAGTGGTCATTTCTGCTAACAAAAAGAGGAGTTATTTTTAAGGTATTTTTCGTGTTTAGAAAACTATAAGTAATAAGATTTTTTTACTATTGGTAGTTGTCTATGATGGTCATTATTCGATATAATATCAAGCAATTGATATATATTTTAAATCATAGAAGTGACGAGGTTCTCTATTTATGAGAAAATAACACCAATTTCATAGGTAAGGACCTAAAGTAAGTATTCATACTACCGCAATAAACACTGATGTAGCAATAATTAAATTAAGGACCACATAATTGATCTTGACTTATTTTTCTACAAAACATAACTCGAATAGGTTAAGCACTTTACCTAAATCAAATTACAAATCTTTATATATATTTATAATGTAGTTACTGAAAAGTAACCTATATCACAAAACAGATAGGTACCTACAGAAGTCATTCACATGTATATACTTCACTTTTCATACCTACGCTCGGTGATTGCTCTATCTATATATCTATCTCTCTCAAGCGCATGGCACTCGCGCTCGCACTCTAGTCCTAAACAGTCCGAGATATCGTGTCCGTGAACAGTGTCTATGTGTGCGTTGCTCGAGCGCACTTGTATGTAGACGACTTCTGTACCTATTTTGTGGTCGAATGTTTGGTACCATTTTATCACGCGAATGGACTGCGACTTTTACAACCTTTTGTACCTCAAAACAGACTTGGTAGCTTTTATGAATACAAGTATAAATGTAACGTACGTTTCGTCGTGAATTAGATTCTTTAAATCAGAACGTGTATTTCATAAGACTACTATAGTATGCAGCTTGTTAATATTAAACACAAATACAGCAATAAATTAATATAAACGCAATCTGTCTGTCCTCGAAGCTTATTTATTACAAATATTTAAATGACGGATATACACGTTACGTTTAAATCTAAAAAAATGTTACATGTTTATAAGCCAGCAAGTATAAAAATCGTATTTCAAAGGCTGACAAGAAATATTTTAGGTGTTTGATTTTGTCTATGGCGAACTAAAGTCAGAGAATTGCTATCTTTTACTAACAGACAGCGCGAGAGACGGTGATAGGCAAGAACTAAGTTAGATAAGTCAAACTAGTTTACGCCTTGAACTTCACCGTGTTTTTAGTCGACACGTTCTGACATGTCGTTTAAAGGTCATTGGGCATTTTAGTAATGGAAACCTTACTCATGGCGGACACAAATAAAATATAGCAGAATAATCCCCTAATTACAAATGACAAATTTTACAGGCGCTTCAGAGTTTCAAACACGTATATTTCATGTTCTACTCAACGTAAAGTCATGATCTTTGTATGGAAATTTTAGTTCAACAAAACTTGACAACTCTTATTTATGTCCGTCTCTTACTTATTTCCTTTATTCATTAAATATACATTTAAATTGCATATTTAAATAATTCTAAAAAAATAACATTGAAATACCTATATAAAAAATAGTAGCCCACCAGCATCGGGAACAGGGTCCAAGCTACGGATGGTCAGGGCCTCAGAAAGAGGAACTTCCTGACAATACGCGCCGTGTTGAAGTACCGCTTTCTGTATCAGGCCCTTAACCCAGCCGCCTAACGAGAGCCTCATCAGATGTTGGTCAAGGCTCTTGGCTATTAAGCCATTGACCGTCACGTCTATCGGCACAGCATTTGCTGAGTCAACCCACATGTCGACAACCTAGTGTGCCAAGTCTTATTAGAGTGAAAAAGATGGCAATAGCCTAAATTAAGTTTCGTTTGTGAACAGAATCTGCAGCATTAAGTACCACCTTGAGAGTCGTGAGTTCAATACTTAATCAGTTGAGCATTCCTTGTGGGATACGCCTGTTATCTAAAGCTGGGTCTACGCTAGGCGAGCCGAGCACGAGCGGAGCACAAATTCGCGTAGCGTGAACGCACTTAGGAGCCTTCTACGTTATACAAATTCGTGCTCGGCTCGCCTAGCGTAGACCCAGCTTTATACTAGCTGGTCTTATGGTGCGTCCAGACCTGACGAACGCGCCGCGAATGCGACGCTCGCGAGCTGCGCGCGTGCATTTCATGTTCGTACAAAGCTCTGCGCGCAGTTCGCGAGCGGCGCATTCGCGGCGCGTTCGTCAGGTCTGGACGCACCATTATAGTTAACGACGTGTGTATTCTATAGACCCAAATTAAATCTTCATACTTATAATATTCGTAATATATTATCTCTGTAATCATTTTAAGCAATATCATAGCCCCTCATTCTTACTAATCAGAATTATATTGACATATTTTATAATACATTTATACAATTTAGATTTAAACCGTGTACTAAATTACAGTACGGTAACGTATTTTTCACTGCTGTATATCGTCGCTGGGCAGTGAAAACCTCGTAAAGCACAAATTCATTTTTATTTTTTGTTAAAAACCTTGTAATGCTTATTTAGTACGAACGTGCACAGCTCTAAGATGAAATAGATTGATGAATAGATAATAAAACAGAAGAACCTTACATCTACACTTCATACTTTTTTTAACAGGCAGTTACTATCTCCTCTTGTAAAATTACGTTCATTGCAATTACGAGGATTTCACTGTCCAGCGACGATATAGGCATTTTCAAAATAAGAAACAATGCTCATGGTCAATACGCTGGCAAAGTGTTATGTAGGTATATAGCCAGTTGACTTTGTCAACTTCCGTTACAGGGTTGTTTTTTCACGGAACTCATTTCATTTATTTATTTAATACTCTAGTATTATAACGACAATCGAAATATACATGTCTTTTGGCGTTTTTCGGTGTCGCGCTTTTGTATAGAATTTTGGTATATGTTCCACGTGGTGTTTATCCCAAATTGTTATGGAATATACAGGATGTAAACGAAATCATGTAATTCCTTCAAACCGTGTGATGTACTGCTGATGTAGATTAACCCTGAACGCAGGATACTTCTGATTCAATAAAAAAAACAAGAAGAAACATGTGTTCTTAACATAGGCATTTTAGCGGCCCGAGCGAATTGCGCGGCTATCGCTCGCCGCGCGGTCATTTAACTTGGTACGCTAAAATTCCTCACGTTAAGAACACATGTTTACTTCTTGTTTTTTTTTATTGAATCCAGAAGTATCCTGCGTTCAGGGTTAATCTATGTCAGCAGTACATTACGAGGTTTGAAAGATTTACAAGATTTCATTTACACCCTGTGTACTTATTTGTATTAACTATATTCGTATAATATTAATGATATAGCGGTCTCCACAATAAACACAGTGGTTATACAGTGTAAATTTCGAAAATAAACCGATCTTGGAATGCCTAGTGATGTATTTTAAGTGCATTGCCAATTACATTTTACAGTTGCGTCATAAACATCTGGCTGAACTGTAATTACAAATTATGCTCAATTCATATATTGTGCTTGTCGTAAAGCTGAAACTATTCTTATTCTTTATTGTACACAAAATAATAATATACAATGCAGTTTTGTTGGTAAATGTATGTACAAAGGCGAGCTTAACTCACAAACGAGTTTTCTAACAGCTAACCTTAGAGCGATAGAGAGATTTGATGTTGAGGAAAACAATAGGTGAGGTCTGTATTAAAACATGGGTATATCAACAATATATAGTTTATAAACATGGTATAAAATCTTACCATACCACCACCTAAGGAAAAGCTGGTTTATAAGTGTATAGTTTTTTAGCGTTTAGCTTAAGTTTACCATCACCGACAGGCCTTAGATTTAGCACTTTAATGTTGAATTTAAACCAATTTGACGGATTGTACCGCCATTTTATATTATTTTCTTTCAATACTAGAGTGCGCGCAAGATAACTCTGCGCGCGACGGAGGGCTAAATGTTGCCATGATCGCAAAAATACAAAGTTCTACTTTTTAAGGAAAAGTAATATATTCGTGAACATCAAAATTGGACAGCCCTCTTTTGCGATTTATTATATTATAATTGAGCTAAGTTATGTACGTTAAAGTTTACTACCTATCTATTAAATTAATTAGTATTTTTACGTAATTTGCAAAGGAAAAGAACTAAGCTTATAAATGTGCCGTGAATGAATAAGAATAAGAATGCATTATAATTATTATCGTCTGATGCGGTCTACTATAATCTTTATTATTATATTTTCTTTTATTCCTAAAATAGGGTTGATCTAGTGACAAAGTTAATAAAACGGCAACACTATGGCCGACCATGATTAGTTCTGATTTTGGCCGCGCGCAGAGTTATCTTGCGCGCACTTTAATCATGCACTTATTCAGACCTGGTACTAGACAACGAAAGAAAAAAGTATTTATTACGATAAAGCTGTATCGATTTTATAGCTACAAATGCATAATTATCATTTTAATTAATATATCAGTTAGTTAAAATTGCATTACAATTTTTTGAAATTCTATCGTTTGTGTAGGCTTGTGCTGAAGTATACAACGATATTGAGGTAAAATTTAAATGTCTTTACGACAATATGCCGAAAATAATATAAATATGAACGTGCAATGTTCCGTCAAAATAGTCTATATTCATAATAATTCGCGTTTATGTCTGATTAATAAAATAAACAGAGTTATAAAATATGTCTGAAAAACTGTGCAGCTGAAAACCACGAGTGTTTATTAGTACTGCAGTAAAAATGATCTTTACACTGACGCAATAAGTGTAAGTGGCGCGAAAAGAAGCGACTGCCATTAGTTGTTCGATCAAGTTGTGTCGTACTGTGAATGTATTGGCCCTGCTGTATGTAGGGCTTGTACACAAAACTGCGATGCGACGTCGCATCGTAGAATTATACGAGCTCGCACGACGCATCGCAAGAACTTACGAATTGATTTGCGTAATTGATTTTTCCTTTATCTTCTTATCAGTAACAGCAGTGCGCAAATCTTTTTACGCAAATTTATTCTACCTAGTGTAAAATACGTCCAATACGGTTGACGATCGTCGAGGGATTGGTCATCCGAACCTTGGAAGGAAGACGCCTTGCCGTATGAAATCGCATCGCAGCAATTTGTGTCGCAGTTTTCTGCGTTGCGAATTCGCATCGCGCCGATTCGCAGTTTTATGTACAAGCCAATCTTAAACAAAACGATAAAAAAGTATTTTAACATTTAATTGTATTATCGTGTCATGGTTATTTAAAATAAATGTGATTTAAACTATATTTTAGTCTTTTGTCTGCTCCAGTCAGAAATATATAGAATTTGCGTCACTCCACGACAAGAATACCAAGTAAAATGGGATTATTCGAGAATCACGGGGTTAGGCACGAACATATTAGACTGTATCAATCTGCAATTTCAATGATTGAATTATACAATAACATTGAAATCGGAAATAAAAAACCCTTGGTTTAAGAAGCATATTCCTTAAATGAGTTCCTATTAGACCGTTGATTCTCGAACGACGGTATAGTGCGTCCAATCCACGAAACCCGGTGGTGCAAGGTGGCAGGGCATCCGGGCGCCGTCCTCTAAAGACAGATGCTGAGGCTGAATACGACGAGGCCCGAGAATTTTTTTAATCGGCAGTCATCTCATACTTTCACAGGCCACATAGGTACAATAGCTGGGGGGGCTGGGGGGGAGGCTTGCTGAAATAGCTAGGGAGCCTAGAAACAGCCCTGATTGTGCATTATAAATTGCTATTGTGTTAGTTCTATCGCCACATAATAGTACAGTCAGCAACAAAAGTATGTTAACACTTCAGTTACTTCTATCGCCACACAATAGTACAGTCAGCAACAAAAGTATGTTAACACTTCAGTTTTTTAAATCCTATCTGAACGCAATAATATTCACGCCTGGGTACCTCTCACAATTGATTGAACGCACTGTAACATGCATTGATTTATGTGGTCAAATAACTCCTAATAAAATCTTTAAAACACACTTTTTTTTCTGTGCTTATCAAAACACTGCTAATACCGCGAAGGCAAGGAATTTTGCAATATTTTTACATTTCAGTTATTTTTTTCATAACGAAATGCTAATAACATTGCTATCTTTTGCTTTTAGATAAAAAGTAAGAGTTGTATCAAATTTAGATCTGTCAAACCAGGTTGAACTAAATTTCCAAACAGATGTAGGAGCGTACACACCTTTTATTTTCTTTGGAAAATCTTCATGGATGTCCCTCGCCCGGGGAAGGCGAGGGTTTCTGCCGGACTCTCACCGGCTAAAAACCAACGGTGTCCCCTCTCCTGACCGCTCGGCCGGGGTCGCGGGATTTGCAAAACCATGCACACGAACTTTCATCATTTGTTAATTTAGACCAAATTATGTATGGAACGAAACCGGTTTCATTCGGTTTTTAGCAGTATCGAGGCCCATTCGTTGCCTAGGTTGCGTACGCTACATTAAACAACATCTCATAATATGCCGCCTAAAAATATATACTGAAGTTTGGCATGTAATAGTACATTACTGCCGCGGTCTGTAGTGACTGCGTTGCTGGCAGCGCTGGTGATGGCCGAAAGCGCAGCGTAGCGCAGCGACAGGCCAACACAGCGCGGTCAGCATTGCAGCCCTTGATGGACAAGCTGAAATAAAGCGCGGACAGCAAGGGCTGCAATGATTACCAAGCTCGACTCCATCATAGCGTGGGCAGCAGCGCAATCATTGCGAACCAAGGCTTGTATAGTGCTTAACTCAAAAATGTTTGTAATTTAAATAAAACCAGCTTAGTATAGCAAGAATTAAAAAAACGGTACCTATACAGCCAAATTCTGAATAAAATCTTATTGCACCTGACTATTTTTGAAACATAACTCGTCAATAATGGATTTTTAAAGAAAATTGCTGGTGGCTAAAACTCACCAGCAATGAAATTTCATAAAACTTTGCTGGCGTCTATTCAAGTAGCGCGGAAAAGTCGAAAGGTTGTCAAAATAATGACCACATTACAAGCATTTATGAGTAAAATTGTTTGACACCGAAGCGTAGCTACCGCTAACAGCCGTATCAATGATACGGGGCCCCGACGTGTGTAAGCTAAAATTCGTAAAATGTTATCCACAATCTCACTCAAACTCTTAGGCCGTACAACAAACTCTAAACCAGTGATACCCAAAGAGGTCTATATCGACACCCAGGGATCGACAATGACCTACAAGGGGTCCAAGTGGGTGAAAAAAATTGTTAAGGGTCCGTGAGACGTAAACGGGGGTCCACCAACGATGATCTCATTTCAGCAGGGCGTGACTTTAATATTGACTTTCCATTAATGGAATAACCCACATTCACAGATGATTTTTTGCTTAGTTTTTACCTGAAAACGTAACAAACAGACCGACAACGATAATACCGTTGTAGGTCCTGTCGTAGGTTGAATAAATATATAAAATTTAACATATGTTTCTTTATTGTTTTTTCGCTCTACACCTCATTACAGTTAGAAATCAGTCAAAAACACATTTGAAGTCGATGAATTCACAAAAATGCAATATTAGCTAAGCATATTAGCTAATCTACCCAAACCTGAAAAACATGGTAAGTGGTCTATGTGACAAAAAAGTTTGGGGACCTCTGCTCTAAACTCTTAAACGCTAAACTCAGCACACCCCAGACACTCCATACAACCACGGACCATGGTTTTTGGTTTGGTTTTTTACATTTGGGCTTAGCCGCAGTCGGGTAGAAGGGCCCCCGTCTAGGGCGAGCTACGCCACCGGTTTGACAGTTCTAATTATGCTCCATCTCTTTCTAGTTTTATTTGAAAGTAAAAGAAAGCAATATTTTTAGTTAAGTTCAGTCGGTTTAGTCTGTTTTCAACAGTATCTGCGCAGTCTTATTTATAATCCTTATGTATTGGTAACTAAACTAGTACTAATATACCAATAAACTAACACTAACAATAATTGTTTTATATATTTTTTTCTACATCTTATCTTTATAAGATAAAGTGTAGATTCCCAGTTATGGGGAATAACATAAATATGTAGGTTGTACCTACATTTAATATTTTTGTCATATTGCTACTGATTATATAAAAATACTTTAAAAGTAGCCAAGAGCCGATTTTACCAGCAACTGTTATCCTAGGAATAAATTAGACGTTTTGACAGCATTTGTAAAGAAATTCTGTCAAAACCTCATAAGTTATTCCTCAGATAAGCGATATTCGACGATGGTAAAATCGGACCTAAGTGCGATAGTAGGCATTATGCTATGAAATCACTTGGAGCAACGCGTGTTGCTCCAGGGTTGGAATACATATTCCTTAAAATCCATTCAAAAGAAGACATTGGTAAAATCTGCTACGTCACAAATTCGTCGTCTGAAGTAATATAATTTTTCTTTCTTTATCCGTTTTCTGTAGTTTTCTTTTTCCTTTTCATTCTTTTTGTATTCTCTTTCGCAGTCTTCGGTTGTTATTATCTTAACTCAGTTCTGGGTCTTCCCATGATAACAATTTAGTCTGTAATCAATTTATAACCACATTAGGAAACACAGGGTACCGATATCCTTAGTGACTCTAACGGCCGAAACCGACATCTATCTGCCGGCGTTATTCCCTAATCCCTACTAGAGATACAAAATTGACATAAGTTACATAGAAATAATGTCATGAAATGCTGACTGCCTTGTTGGTCTAGTGGTCGCAAGCGTGACTGCTGAGCATAGGGTCCTGGGTTCGATCCCCAGGTCGGGCAAAGTGATATTGGGTTTTTCCATTGGGAATTTCTCAGTAGCAGCCCGGAGTCTGGATTTGTGCCCGGTTAATGGCAATAGGCTCGCCCCCTATTACATGGGACTTAAACATAACTGGCGAAACGAGGGTGTTACTAAAAACACCTCTGCCTAACCCTTCGGGGAATACAAGGCGTGATGTTTTGTTAAATAATGTCAAATTCCTCTCTAGTAGGCCAAACCGCCGATAGATAGGTTATTGGTTTCGGCCGTTAGCTTTTCGAGAGTTACCCCTTCACTAAAAACGCGAAATAAAGTTATGTCAAGAATAACGATAGTATAACCATACTTTTTTATGCATAAACCTGTGATAAGTTTATTCAGCGTTTATTAAATAAGCTCGTTATTGTTTAGCGAGGAACAATTACCAAATAAAAGAATAAAAAAATGGAGACAAATAATAAAGAGAACATAAAACGTGACAGAGCGAACATTTCCAAAGAGAATTTAGTATGTAAACCAGAGAGTAGAAGGATGAATATTAAAAAAAAATAACAAAAATGAAGTACGTCATTAACATCATCCCAAAGTTAAGAATGCAGATGTTTAAAACTACAGTTATGATAATGAAAACTCAAACTATACCACTGCCGTCAAGCAATAAAACAAGAATAAAAACAATCTGAAACTAACTGCTATGGGAACGTACCCATACTACGTGACCAGTTCAGGGGGGGAGGGGGGTCTTGAAAATAGCACGCTTAGTCACAGGGGCGGGGGGGGGCTTAGGTTTTCGTCACGTGGTCAATAACCTCTAGGGAAATCTCGCGCTTTTTCGAGCTATATTCAAATATGGCGCGCAGCGTTTAGCGCTTTTTAAACTCACAGGTGGCAACATTGACGCACAATGAGCCAAATAATTTTGTTTTTGCAATTTTTTTTATTTAAAACCATATTTATGAATTACTATGTGAAAAGTAGAGGGGGAGGGGGGGTATTGACATATACTACGGGTGGTCATCGAGGGGGAGGAGGAGGAGGGTAAAAATTTGTAAAAAATGGGTCACGTAGGGTACGTTCCCTATAATGTTAACAATCCAGGAGTAGAATGATTTGTTAAAATAATGTAAAGGCAATTCGAATATTCACCCAGAACCAGAATTTCGGATTTCTGAATTGTCACGTATAAGTGGCGAAGGCTCCATACAACTCGATTCCTATCGGCTTCTCTTTCGAAATATGGCAAATACTAGTATCTATTATTTTCAATTATCATTTAAACAAATAATTAGGTATTTACAAGTTACATTGCAGGTATAACATTTGCATAGGAAAGTAACAATCAAAGAAATAAATAAACGCCTACATTTTTTTCGGAGCAAAATGTTGTAATTACGCAAAAGAAAAGCCGATCAGGCGCGGCAGGAATCCAGTACATTTAATTCATAGTTTCACTTGTAGCGATCGTGACCTTGAGGCAACATAATACCGCTAGATATACAGACGATGGCAAGCCGCGATCCATCGAGTTATTACGATAACGACAGAGATAGGAAATGCGTACGCCAGAACGAGATGGAAATAATGCTACTGAAGTTCGTAATTTGTTCAGATAGTAATATTTGGATGACAGATTCACAACAGATTTTTTTCGGGCTTGTTTATATTATTGTTTTCACTTGTTCATTTGCATTTGATTTGATATATTCGTATCATAATTTAGAATCTTATAGCATTATTCATGTATTATTGTTGAAATTGATTTATTTGTGTAAACTAGTGATAGTTTTGCGAAGTGATAGTGCAGTAAAAACAAGGTTAGTGGCGTTGTATTATTTGGTGATCGTCTATTTAAATAGGTATTTAGGTAAGTAAGGATTACTAAGATAGTTTTTTTAGTTGGTAGTTTTATTAGAAAGTAGTTATTTAAGTAGTGATTTTGTTATTATTGAGTAAATTCGATACCATGGCGGCATTAGTGAACGTAGAATGCTGTCTGACAGATTATTTGTTGACTGAGGAAACATCCTTTTCAAAGTTGAGTTTTGAAAATAAAAAACATGTAATTCAGTTAGGCCGTGCTCGCCCTCTGGAAGCCCTCGACGTAGCAGCCAAGTAGGTTGCGGTGTCGCCTGGGCGACATCGCAACTGAGGAGGGCCGCGATGTCTTATGGGAGGCATTGCGGCTGAAGGGTGGAGGCCGCGGTGGGAGAGGAGTGCCGGTATTACGGTGCGCCGTTCTCCCTACCTTCCGCGGCCTGACGGGGCCGCCACCGTCAGATGGCGGACGCGGTGGGGCCGCAGGGGGAGAGGAGTGTCGGTGTTTAGTTGGCCGCTCTCCCTATCCTCTGCGGCCGAAAAGTGGTAGGCGGCGGGGCCACTAACCTGACCCGTGGCAGGGGGACCAGGGGTGCCCAGACACAGGGTAGTCTGGCGCCCATGTGTTCTGGTGCGCCGGTGATGTGGGGTGCCCCCCGCGCCTCTCAGGAGGTCGTGGGGTGGGGCCCTACAGTGGAGAGGTCCACCAGCAATTGGTGGACCAAGACCTGCCGGGGTTGCGGTGCATGCAATAGCGAATCCCGCGACCCCGGCCTTAGGTCAGAAGGAGGGACACCGTGGTGGTTTTAGCCGGTAAGAGTCCGGCACACCCCCCCGTCTTCCCCAGACGGGGGATAGTCCATGAGGATTTCCCCACGATAAAAAAAAAAAGGCCGTGCTCGCCCTGACATGATTATAAATTATAAACGACGCGATGGTTTTTTCAAACATTTTAACAGTTCTTTGTAGGTACGACAAATACCCTTGGCTTACGGGAAGTTGTAAATTAAATAAAATGTTTTGTTTTCCTGGCATATTATTCTCAGATTCTAGTAGCTTATGGAGCCACACGGGATTTAAAGATATTAATAATCTTTCAAATCCGTCCAAAAAAACATGTTCAGACCGAAAAACATATCCGAAGTTGTTTATCTTTGCATGATTTCGGAAATCGTAGGATAGAAACATTTTTTGCTAATACGTATGAAGTTCATAATAGAAGAAAAGTAGATCGGAATAGAATTTTAATGAAACGGTTCATCGACACAGTAATTTTGCTATGTAAAAAATAATCAGCTTTTCGCGGCCACCACGAAAATCCGGCATCTGATAACCGCGGTAACTATATCGAAACGTTGTTATATTTAAGCAAGTATGATACCGTAATCGATTCGCATTTGGAACAATGTTCCTCAACACAGAATCCCACATTCTCTGGCCTTTCGAGTGATATACAAAATGATTTAATACAAAGTATCGCATTCGTTTTAAATTATAGTTGGAAATAAATAAGGCTCAGTTTGTATCGGTCATGATTGACGAAACGCCCGATGATAGTCATAGGGAGCAACTAACGGTAATATTTAGGTATTTATCTGAAACTGGAATCGAAGAACATTTTCTTGGTTTCTATGACGTTAGCGTCAGTCGGACTGCTGATGTTCTTCTCATATCCATCCCCAAACGGCTTTTCTCAAAGCCACTTTTATTATACTTGCAAGACACTGTTTCTATGTATCAGTGCTTACATGTATAGTGAAAGTGAGCTAAAGCCAATTCATCTGTACAAGATTTCGAAGTCAGCCACAGGGCCACAGCTATACGAGTAGTTACTGGAATTCACGCATCACACTTGAGCAAGGTAAGCATTTTTTTGGTTCGGCTTCCCTTTTAAGAAAATTCACCCTTCGCCACTGCTACGTATTCGTTTGACAACCAGAACTGACAACGCTTACTATTTTTTAATCCACGTAGGCAAGTCAGAAATCAGCACTATGATGGAACAAGCCGTGAGCTTTATATCTGTGCAAATATAGGATACCATAGGATGGATCGCACCACGCTATAATACTTCGGTAATCAAAATTCTGTATCAACTATATCGCAATGATTATCACAAGTCGAGTTCGAACCCAAGGCACGCACCTCTGACTTTACGGATTCATGTGCGTATTATATAATTATCACTTGTTTAAAAACGGCGAAGGTAACCGGCACGCCTGAGAGATATTTCTCGACTGCATGTGAAGGCAATTCTGAGGGTCATGGACGGCATAAACTCTGACACCAGGTTAGTCACTAACCACACGAAAAGAAGAATAATGATCACTTGAAGAACAATAATTATCGAATTCAGGCTCATTTACACGGATATAGTTTCACGAAGCGACTGTCATGCTATCCGTTTTCATCGTAGAGAAAGACAAAGACGGAACGAGTCTCTCTTCGAGAAGTTATCCTCGTGTGAATGAGCCTTAACAAATATCGCTGCTTACCTCCTCAATCATCCGTTCCCGTGTACGGCCGACCATCAAGCTGAGCAACGTGTGAAGTAACTTGTACAGTAACAACACGGCTATTACAACCAACAGCATAAACACGACACCCTAAAAGCAAACAAAATTAAAGTTTTATTGATACAATTTTATCGCCGCATATAAACATTCACAAATGAGGATGTAGGATAGGATGCACTATGTACCAAGTAGACACATAAGTAAATTTATAAATATACTTTCATATAATTAGAGCCCTCAAATATTGCAACACCTGGAAAAGGTTGCTAAGCTGTACCTACTCTATATAATAAGATCTGTATTATTTTACCTTAGTGTGCAAATAAATATTTTGAGTTGAGTTTTTTTGAGATGTGCTGTCTGGTCATGAGCACCCCTGGGGTTTCATGGGGGTATACTTAAGAGGCATTTTCCGTTTTACAGCCGTCTCACTCTAACTTAAGGTCTTTTATAGAGATTTTAGACGATTGAAAAATGTATACTATAAGTTTCTTCAGGATAGCATTATAAATATTTGAAAGATATTTTCGTCTTGATTTGTTGCCTAGAATGAAGAGGCAAAAGAAAATTTGTCATTTGTTTTTTCTTCTATATAAATCATGTATGGAAATAAAACTATTGTTTAAATATTTGTGATGACAATAGGAAGGTGGTTACATTTTTCTATTTCAACTAAAAGCTCTTTAAATCTTTAAAAAAGGTTTAAAGTTAGAGCGAGACGGCTGTAAAACTGGAAAAGCCTCTTAAATTATTTACGACATTTATCATCCTTCGGATAATTTTTGGCCTAATCCGAAGCTTCGGTCGGACATTGACTCATGGACGTAGGCAGGGTGAGGCGGGTGGAGCGGTAGCCCCACCCTGGCAGTGGGAAGAATAGGTAAATAGTCTTCAGTGAACTCGTCACCCAAGTCTACTAAAATAGGCTGACCCCCAGCTATACTTATTTGGGCCTCAAAAAGGTGGGTTAGGCAAAATGGCCCCATAACCCTATTCAGCACTTCTAGATTTAGTGAAAAGATAAATATTTACTGTCAGAAAGTAGCTTTGCCCCGCCCTACGCCCTTGTACTGACCTAATACTTCTTTTGTTTTTCTAATGTATTGTGACACCCTTTCAACGCTCAAACTGTAATTATAAATT
Source organism: Amphipyra berbera (assembly GCA_910594945.2). Lineage (NCBI taxonomy): Eukaryota > Metazoa > Arthropoda > Insecta > Lepidoptera > Noctuidae > Amphipyra > Amphipyra berbera. The sequence goes on along the minus strand of OU343121.1, from coordinate 22,064,071 downwards.
AACATCGTGAGAGCTGTTTGCACAAAGACTTATGTTTGAATCCTCGAGCAGGCTGTTCGACCAATAATCAAATCCTGGCCGAATTCAAACGGCGTCACATCGCGTGCGCGTACTACAGTTCTATGCGTTATTATACTATGAAAATTATTTATGTAAAAATAAATGTAGATATCCTATATAAATATAAATAGGAATAATTTAGTCTCACCTCAGTCGTCCGAACGAGGAGGTAAATGTACGAGCGCGACAATCTGTCTGCTGAATTCATCCTGTATCCATGAGTAGCAGTGGAAGATTTAGAAATAATTTTAATAAAAACTTCTAGTATACACACCTACATAACGCATAATGCCAAATTGCAAATGTAAGTATAGTTTTTCTCATAAACTAGAGCAACTGCACACTGGTTCTACTTTTGCATTTAGAATTCGGAGGCGTAGCCATTCAACAAAATGGAGTAGTGAAAAAAAACAAAATAGGCCAGTTCGCTTTTCAAAAAAAAAAATTATAAAGCGTAGTATTGTTTTTATTTTTTGTTAATTCTAAATCTAATATTGAAATAACTATTATTTATGATGTGTGATATCCAGCCGGCATAGATTAGGCAACCGCACCCACGGTCGTCGTAAAAGGCAACCACAGGAACTAAGCACCTTAATCAGCATCCATTTTTGATAAGGTGGATGGATTTTAGACCCACTTATCCGCATTACCCGTAATAAACGCTAAATCCACTAGTAAGTATTTTTGCGCAAGTTAAGCACTTTAATGCTCGCCGAGTTAAAAAAATTTGCGATACACACGTAGTAGCGCAAAAAACAAAATTTGCTAGTGCATTTGGCGCTAAAGAGATGGCTCGATCGTGAACGTTCCAGCTTCGAAAACATTATATTCTGAATCTATGTGAAAGTGTGCATACGCATGCCCATATTTTTACTGTGCTGGTGTGGTATGACTGAAAAGAGCCTAAGAGATGCAGCAGCGGCAAAAAAACTGCTATCACAAAGCCGTCTGTCTACCAAGAAAGATGATTTTAACAATTATGTTAGTTGTGTTTAGATATTAGCCACACTGTCGCAATAGTTAATATGATAAGACAGTTGTTAAAGTAAATAAATAACAATTTCCCCTATGACCATTCATTCTACCCGTCATTGGAATGTCCATTTTTAATTCTGCACGTTTATGATTATGTTGATCGTGGTTATAAATAAAATTGAAGTAAGTATAAGATTAAACTTGCCATTATTAGTGCAGTATTTCTGGTCTGGTATATGCAATCGCAACGAGGGCAGAAGATGTGCTCCCTGCCTTGTACTTCTTTCCATATTATTGGTAAAATTACGCCTTCGCAGTTGCTGGGAACACAAACAATCATAAATTAAATATACCTGTAATAAAACTACAAGATTCTTAATAATTCGCTAATCATAAAATCTGTTTAATAAATTGCTCTACTTATTAAATATGGAAGAAAAAAATGCATGACGCAGCGGTATAACTACATATAGTGATTTTATAAAAAAAATTGTCAACAGATCATATTTCTCACAATATTAGATACTTACTGCATATTATAATTTTGCTTGTTATGGGACAAGTTGATTATTAGACGGAATATCATATTATGAAAATTATATAAATACAATCGAAAACACAAAAATATTGAAATAATTCTTCAAGTAATTAGTTTAGAAATAAATTAAAGATGGCATTTATGACATACGATGAAGGTGCCTAAGCCTGGTTTCCTAGTGCGTTGAACTCCGTTTTATAATGATTCTAGCCATGAAAAAAATTACTAATGCATGGTCAAATATATAAAATGAGATGGCTTAGAAGTTAATCTAGGCTCTACAAGCTATTCATACCGCATGTTCATTGCTTAATTTGTAGCAACCCAGCTGTGGACTGAAAACCTTTGAAGTCGGAAAAAAAGTGTTAGAATCATTTTCAGTTACTGAATGATATAGTCTGGCACACGAAAGTAGATCCTGTCAAATAGGAACTTCTTTTACAACATTTACATGCCAAGTATACCACGATAAAACGTGGAGCCCCCTTTTTAGGTAATTGACGAATTAATTCGCGAATAAGGTTTATGTACGTAGGTAGTACTATTCAACATTGCGTGCGTTTAGCACAAATTGTATATATTTCAGCTTGTATTAAGTAAAATCCATTGAATAAAAAATTATTGCCCGCAAATGAAAAAAAAATGAAAAATGTTTATTCAATGACAACAAGTATTTTACATTTGTTAGTGTGGGGATATTCTTCGCCCGAGTAACATTACTTCAGCGAAATCAGTTTTGCATGAATATCTCAATGGACACATGCCTATTTTTTAAATTTCCAGACGTTTAAACGCAATACAGCATTAATTATAAATTTTAGAATAGAATAGATTTATTTGTAAAAGTACAGGCCTAGAGACCAAAACACATCCCGTAAAATTATTATCTTTCCGGGATGATGCACATTCATATCGTAAATTCTGCAAAAGATATTATGATGGAAAAAGAGAAGTTTAACATACCACTTATTAGGTGGCACATTCCCATTGTAGATTTGTCGATTACTTGTGCTAGTGTTTAGAACCGAGGCTGGACTAGGACAAATGCAGTTACACCTTCTATCTTCAAACAACTGTGCCTATGAAAGAACATTAAGCGTTAGTAAAGTCACAAATTCAAACTATTCAGTGAGTATTCCCCTTTTGGTAGTCACATTAACTCACAAACTGGCGAATGACAAGTCGGTACCATGATCCGGCTACACGCAGCGACTTGGATGCGCAAACGGTTTGTACCAACGTTTGCGCAAATGTCTTGTAGGTAATAACATTAACGTTTGCGCAAATAAGATTGGGCTTGTAGCCGGACCATTAGCGCGGTATTTCGGTGGAAAAATAGCGCGGCGCACGCTCGTATTGCGAGCAAAATGCAAATAACTACAACAATAGAGTGCCCGAGTGCCGCCATTTTCAATCCCATTCTCTATGTAATTGAGTTGGACCTTTTCATAGACATAGAAGTTTTTTAACTTGAATTCTTTATTTGAAAGATTGATATAATTGTTGTCACCAAACATAACCATTGTACAGATTAACATCTTTCTTTTACAGTGTTATTCAGTCTTATCTTCTTAAGGTGGCGGTCGGCAGTACGACAAAGACAGAAGACCTTGTACTATGTTCAGTTCGCGAGCGAGACCAAGACAAGAGACCGCGACGTTGAACGGAATACTAAACACGAGAATAGATATCCAATACTTGTCTCCGATAGTCCAGGATTATGGACATTGGAAGGCTTCCACATAATACATTTGTTTAAACAGGCATACACATCCGATCACTTCTGATCTGATTATCAGATCGGACATCAGACACAGAAGCATCGCCATGAGACCAAAAAAAAGTTGGACACGAGAATCATACTTGTATTTGGTGAATCGAATCCAAAAGTTGGTTCAAACAATCGGAGGCAAGTATTGGACATCTATTTTCTCACTAAAGCCTACTATAAAGTCTCCTTCCTGTTATCATTAAATTTTTGGTCATTGTTGGTCATGAGGACTAGGTTCCGAATCCTTTATAATTTCTTATTGGTTAATTTAGGTAAACGAAAATAAAATGTACTCACCTTTACATGTCTTAATAACAACACTAAAACTATGATTTTTAGAAACATAATGACTAATCTCGACTTCACAGGACGCCGGAAATAGTAATATTGCAACTGCAGGTTCTTTAGCATTCAAATAATTGGTATGCTGTCTTCATCTTTATTGCTACTAACCTAGAATTCATATTTCATTAACTCAATATATTTGTATGTGTGAGATATGTAGTTTAGAACTGCAAGCACGAGGTTCATATTCCTGACAAAACAAAGTAAAATATAAATAAAATTGTATGAGAGTAAACTACTTGATATACTCCACCTAGAACATAGTCTGCTTAGTTGTCAGCAACAAGATTGACAAACATATCATTTTGGAATCCAGTGCATAATATCAGCAAGCAGATTGGGTCACCCGCACGACGGCGCAATGAGTATTGCCAAGGAGGGTTGATGTCAGGCAGGTGGCCAGTCATAAAACAATAAGCCAAAACCTCTAACAACATGGATTTACGAATTACATGTTGTGCCGACCCCACCTAGTGTAGGATAAGGGCAGGGAGAAGAAGAAGTAAACTACTTGAATTTCTGCAAAACCCCATTAGGTTTAAAGTTGAAAGGTAGACTCCATTTTCTTCCGGCAAAAGAAATTACCAGTCCACTAAACACCCTTTTCCAAGACCAGATATGTTTCAGCATATTTTACTATATTCTTGCACGCACCCGGGATGGTCCGTGATTGTACTCCAATAATCCGGCCGTGAAAACTCCCCTATCATTTCTAAAGAGGGCTCTGCGTGTTGGGCCTATTTCGACCGTATACAAAGGACCGGACTTCTTCCGCACGGAAGATGAGCCGTGACTAAAGCGAGATACAGAAATGAATTAGTTACCTTACTGATACGATACCCACACCCACAGGAGTCTTCCAGCCTGTGGAGCGTGGCCTATTATTTGGCGTAGATTTTTTAATACCTATATTACTAATATCAGACATTAGTTTGTATCACAGATTTGTATGGAAACGCAATATATTAAGGTAAAAATCCAAACTGTCAAATTGGGAATCCCATTTCGTAATTCGGTTCAGATAAACCGATATAATTAGTTTTTTGATAATTTTATTATTTTGTATTTGTATACGAATTATCGACTGACAGATGTCCAGACGATGACACAGACAATGACATCTGACACAGTGTTCACAACATAAACCCAGGAAGCTATCGTATCGCCGTAAAATTATCGTACATAGGTCAAAAATGACAAAAATTATCGTACTATCACGAAAAAGGTGTTAAAATCTCCTCTCGACTCCCCAAGCGACAGTTGGACGACTTTTTTTTTTTTAGGCTCCTCTTATTCTTTCCGACAAATTTACCGCTTTTTCCTTCAGCGATAAATTTCTCCTGTCGCTTAGGTACTCCAAAAATTTGGCGCTTTTTTGACAGTTTTTTTTAGAAGATCCCTTTCGTGGATTAACGGAAAATCTAAAAAAAGATCGTCTATCAGTGTCCTGAAATTATCGTACTTTCTGCGTACGATAGTAGTCTACTATCGTACATCGTACGTAGCTATGAAATTATCGTACATGTACGATAATTATCGTACGGTTAGGAACACTGATCTGACATTAGTTTCATTCAATGAATACATCAGTTTTTTTATGGAATGCACGACTTTCTCCTTCAGAAAATTAATGAGAATACTTATAAGTAAGAAAATTATATAGTCCAGGAAAATTAGGGGTTTCACCTTGGAATGAGAGATAGTCAACTATAAACTTGTTAATACCTTTATTTTGGCACCCTAAAACTTGTCTCAAAACCTACTTATCATAGGGTGTCCGCGACTACATAAATTCCAAGGTCAAAAGTAAAAAAATCGATTTTTTACAAATTTATTGCAAATATCTCGTTTCCTATGGGTTTTATGCTATTTGTATTTAGTACAAATATTGTATAGGATTAAATTCTCTACAACTTTTATTTAGACATTTTTTTTGGGCAGGGTAGGGCAGTGGTAGGGCAGAGCGCGCGCAATGTTTATTTATTTAGTATTTTTCAATAAAAACATTAATTAAAAAAATTAAACTTTTATTTAGTTACGAAGTAATTAGTATAAATAAGATTAGAATAAGAAAATAATTAAAGTATTTCTCTTTAATCTATAAAATCGTATAATAAAAATGAATCTCTATTTCCCTTGGTCATCGCATCACGCGTGAAAGGATGGAACAATTTCGCTAGTTCTTTTTTTGTTGTGTTAATTATTGTCAGGAGAAGGAGAAGGTAGGGTAGGGTAGGTAGGTAGGTGCGCCGTAGATACTTAGTGCTACCTGTGCAATGCCGGGTCGGGTAAAGCTAGTAATTTTATAATTACACGAGTAGGTAAGTGTTATTAAATGAATAGCTACTACATAATACATAATTAGCCCATTACAGTCCCACTGCTGGGCAAGGACTTCTTCTCAAAATGAGAAGGGTTTAGGCCTTATTCCACTACGCTAGCCTGGAGCGGGTTGGCAGACTACACACACCATCAAGAACTTCATGGAGCCCTCTCAGGTGTGCGGGTTTCCTCACGATGTTTTTCCTTCACCGTTAGCACAAATGATAATCAAATTCTGATCCGCACATGAATTCCAAAAGTCAGAGGTACGGGACGGAATCGAACTCAGACCCTCCTGCATGGAAGGCAAGCGTTCAACCGCTAGGTTATCATAGCTAGATACTGAATTATTGAAAAAAAGTATTAATTATAATGTACCTAATAGTTAATAAAAAATGCAAATTATTTAGAATTATATATTTAGGGGAGGGTGTTACTATACACCTCTGCATAACCCTTCGGGGTATACAGGCGTGATGTTATGTTATGTTATATATATAACAACAATTTAAAAACTTTATACGGCGTGTTTTTAATCGGGTCTACAGGTTGACCTCGACTGATAGGTACTCTAAATAGTTAAACAATGCGCGCGCTCTGCCCTCTATCTCAAAAAAGGTTCAAGATATAAAAAAATGACTAAACAAAAGTTGTAGAGAATTTATTCCTCTACAATATTTGTTATAAATACAAATAGCATAAAACCCACAGGAAACGAGATATTTGCAATAGATCGATTTTTTGACCTTTGACCTAATTTGACTAATTTCCCTGGGCTAATAATAGAATAGAGGTATCAACTATCGATGAAATACAATCTATAGTATTTAGATTCAACTTTTGAAATGAATAAGCTTTCAGCCAGTGAAAACAAAAACAGCTTCTAAAAAAAACTCATAGACAAGACAACAGCCTCAATACAGCCTCGTCATATACAGCCTCACCCAAACAGACGCGATATCTTATCTATAGTACATTTTGTATGAAGTCGAAGGAGTCTCTACACACTGGTACGATTTGTGGCACGATTTGTCACTTGACATTATAAGAGTATTCGGAATTGACAGTGCTCAGTACATATTTTGAAATTGCGCAAGGAGCGTTTTAAATTTTTATCATGGAATTCTTCGTTATAAATAACCCGCAATAAAAAAAACGATTACACTATTTGCGGTGTGGCATGGTGTGAGTAGCAGCTATTTGTTTTTGATTTTATTTGTAGACAATAACATTTTGGCAGGGTGAATGTGTTTAATTATTGTCACCCGCACCCTGCTATACCGCAAATAGTGTAGCAATTTTTTTCTTATTAAAACTTGAAATAAAGTATTTTCGCGTACTTTATTGCTCTCGTAACGTACATAGTTCATCTGCCCGAAATACAGTACAATACTTCATTATAAAGTACAAGTGGCAAGTGGCAACCCTAGCAGGGGATTCCCTGCGATCAGCTATTACCTACACAAGGTCGTGTCGCGAAGTCACCCGTGACTTGTCGCGCGACAAGTCACCTCTGGGAAGGGTGGGATTTATCGTCGTAACTCTCGATACGACTTACATAAATGTTGCCACGAAATAAGTTTTGATTTATCTCTACACCTTCATGCCTAGAACCTACATTCGTGTGCCAATCTAAATAAATTTAAAATAACTCAAATAGTTTAATGCTCTTTATTAGTCAAATATTTAAATGGGAACATTGTTTCTTATGATCGCCGGAAGTAAATTTAGCTTCAAGTGCACAATATTGTATTTACTAACCCAGTCTAACCCCCTTGCCAATAATCATTGTGTAAAATTATGCTAATGGTACACTGACACGTTTTATTTTAACACAGCGATTGTTAGTAAGGTGGCAAGTGTGTTAGTAGCTTTATGTCTGTCAGTCAATTTTTCCATTTCATAAATAAATTGCAAAATTCTATCTAGTCTATGTTTCACGGCTGCTGACCGATCATGTTTTGAAGTGGGTAGAAGCTATATGTGTTACTTTTGTGATGACTGTACGAGTTATTTGTAAGGTAATTACAAAAAAATAATGTTTTCACAACGTCATTGCACCCTCTTTTAATAAATACAACTGATGAACTGAGAATCATGGCGTGTTCAGACCAGCAGACGACTGCCTAGGTGGCAATTTTCAGATGTCATAATTTTCGTACAGTGTCTACTTTTTACGTTTTATATCATATTTTGGGGTTTATCTGAAATTTCGTAGTAACAATGATGACACAGAATGTACGGAGTATTTTAGAGACTCCATAAATAGAAGCGTTAAAATATAAATTTGTTGTTAATCGTCATGATTCTCAAATTGCAATTTTTTTTAATATGTTGGTGAATATTTTACCATATTCGTGGTCTTATTGACTTATAAATATTATATGTGACCCCTCTCCACGCTTGTGATATCGTTTAGCATTAATTCGGTATAAACACTTAATTATAATATCAAAGTAGTGCTAGCTTTACAGTGTGTGTCTACAAAACCACTTCTATAGATATATTCATATTTAGCAGCATATTTTAAAAGCACAATAATTTCACTTTAACATATCACTCTTCTATAAATAAATACATACAATATTTACAGTGAATATATTCAAATTAATTGAATCAGGCTTTAGTTTTGTTTTAAAAAAAAGAATCCAAAACATTTTTGCAGATGTACCTAATTGCTATTACTCATACGTTTTCATTGGTTTAATAAAGTACAACTTGTGAAGTGGGTTATCCCATTATGTAGGTACTAACTATACATACAAATAATAGTAATTTTCTAATTTTATATTTAATCTGTTATAACTTTATTAACATGGTGAGACTATCAAAATATTATTATAAGGTGAGTATTGGGAAATAAAAAAAAATACAATGTTCTAAACAACATACCTACTACTACTAATATTACTGTCTGAAAGAAAGAGAGAAAAGTTATTTATTCACGCCAACATGACGCACAAAATAAAATAAAAGTAAACAAAACTTAAAAAAAACTTGGCGAAAAATATGTCTCAGCATCTTATTTAATTCCAAAATTTAATAGAAGATTTTCTATTGAGAAACTACAATGGTTCTAGAATAAATACTTTATACAACGTAACAGCCTAACAGGTAATAGTTAACTTATCACTATGATAAGCCCTGTTTGTAATGAGTCAAAAACACAGCGAGCTGTTTCAGTTAGGTACATTTAGTTGATATGTATTTATTTATGAGAAAACCAGAAAATGGATTCTGTATATATTTCTAATTACTTAATCAGTTTCCATAATGCACGATAATGTTGATAGTCAATGAGATACTCGCTCATAGGACTACTAGGTCTTATACGGTTGCCATTTGGGAAACCTGGAAATTGTATTTCACTCATACTGTAAATGTTACTGGCAATTTTCTTGGTTTTATGCAAAAGGCCAAAGGGTGTCTTACTCCCTGCGTTGCTGGCTACGGGTGCCATTATGTCCAGAATCATGTGGCAGAGACATAGCGTAATTTAGGAATGTTAGACAAAAAAATAATTACTGTTACTTACTGGTTTTTGAAATATATAATTTATCTCTGGTCGTACAGAAGCTTTCCACATTCTGATTATGTTGTGTTTATATTCGGTGTCTGCCAGAGTTGGATATTAAATTTGATATATGTAATATCAATTCTTTTTTTAACTATTGCTTGCCGCATCGAATGCTAAATAAATAAATTAACATAAATTATTATTTTATTCAATATTTTTCTGCATTATTCTATCATGCTTTCACCTTTATTTATTTTTTTTGTGTTAAACAGTATTTTACATTAGTTCAGATATACTTTTTTAGGTCTGTGCACTGTGACCCTGTAATGGGTGAAATTAACTTAACATCAGGCTTTGATAAATGTTGTTCTTATTATTTTATATAATCCAGAAAGGGCTTACTGGGATAAAGTTTCGTATAAAAGCCTTGACATGTTATTACATAATCTGCCTTGTCTTTACTTAGCACCAAACAGGTATCCCGTATCAAGTTCCTTTGTTTTCATAGTCCTTTTTCATCCTATCTATCTAGCCCGCATTGACTTACTGCTGAGCACATGGGCGTAGCCAAGGTGGGGTGGATGAGGCGCTTGCCCCACCCTGGCACGGGGAAGAATAGGTAAATAGTCTAGATTTAGTCAACTCACCACTATGTCTACTAAAATAGGCAGACCAATGCTCGGCTATACTTATTTGGGACTCAAAAATGTGGAATGGGCATAATTGCGCCATGATCCCATTCTGCACTTCCAGATTTAGTGGAAAGATTAATATTTCTTTTTGACTGAGCTGATTTACCTCACCCTGGACTAAATTCTGGGTACGCCCATGGCTGAGCACCCAAACATTTGTACTATTGTTCCATGTTCATGCTTAATTATCCCTTCTAGATAGCTAATATTTTTGGTATGGGTGGAACCATGAGCAGCTTCTAATAATTAGAGGTACTTAGGTTAAAAATTACCATATTGAAAATATGTAAAAAATTCAGTAATTTTATCATAATTTTACTTTTAGACAAATATTGCAAATTGTTTACTACTAACGTAGGTACAGAAACTTCACTCCCTAACTAATCTGTCTAATACCTAGTAAAATGTAAGCCGCGCATGCGAAATTGAGCTTTAGTGCTAAGCGACAGAGTTCCCATTCCATTGTGCGTTTGCGCTCTTATAAAATTTCGTTTCATTCACTCGCTAACATTGGGTTCGGTTTTCTAATGTTTGACTCCGGCGTAGCAACGGCGCGTAGGCATGTTTGCATACATACATAGTGAGGAAACTTACATAACGAGAGGACTCCATAAAGTGCTGGATTATGTGAGTAGCACGGCAACCCGCACTTGACCAGCGTGGTGGACTGAAGCCTGAACCCTTCTCTCTCTGGACAGTAATGGGCTGAAAATGCTTTACTATCGAACACCATTAAATTTATTCACGTGTATTACTTGCTATCAGATCATCAGATTTGAGGATTTAAGTGCTAGTAGCAAAAGCTTTTTCATGCGCATGCCTACTTAATTTAGACTTTTCTACGTAACTCATTTTTTACAACTTTTTACCCCCCTCGGTGACCACCCGTAGTATATGCCAATACCCCCCCCCCCCCCCTCTAGTTTTCACGTAGTAATTCATTAATGTGGTTTAAATAAATAAAATACAAAAAGAAAATTATTTGGCTCAACGTTGCCACCTATGATTTTAAAAAGCGCTAAACGCTGCGCGCCATATTTGAATATAGCTCGGAAAAGCGCGAGATTTCCCTAGAGGATATTGACCACGTGACGAAAACATATCGCTATCCGCACAATCGTTCGACACCGGGCCCGTCCACAAAGCACGTAAAACTGATGAGCTAAACGCGATCTTGTAACCCGCACAATTGTATTGGACGGGCGCGAAAGGGTCCTCTCTTTCAAAAAGGCAATTTTGATCTTTGCTTCCAAATAATTAAACATAATTTTCTATGCATTGGTCTGTTCCGTTCAACAGTTTGAAAAGATAATAGATAATGTACCCACAATGTGGCAAAGGAATGAATTTGAAAACTGACGAACCTATTTATTGGCCTACTGTACAAAGAAAACAAATTGTATCTGTTGTATACGCTATCGATAGGAACACCCTATTGATGTCGTAAGTAATAGAGCCGACATGCGGTATGTACACACCAAGTCTATGAACGCCAACGAACATGGTTCGAACCTGTTCGCTTTGCTACACTAAACGAGCGGCGCGAGCGTGTCGTGTCAACAGCGCGGCGACATACCCGAGCTTGCATTTAGTGTGACATGCTTTATAGCATCAATCATTTGAATACTAGAGTCCGGCCACGGTTATACTGCAGAGGAATTATGGCAACACTGAAACAATTACTGTAAAAATCTTTGCAGTGTCGTCATTATTCCAATCAGAGTTGGCTTTGTATCCATACCTAGGTAGGTAAGTAGGTAACTCCTAGCCCGGCAGAGCCAACTCTGATTGGAATAATGACGACACTGCAAAGATTTTGACAGTAATTATTTGCAGTGTTTCCATAATTCCTCTGCAGAGCTAGCGTGGCCAGACTACTAACGCGAGCCCGCCGACGACACGCCCCGCAAGCATGTCAGCTTCATAGTAATCATTTTGAATACTACCTCGCCCCGCTCGCGCCCCGCGTTTGTTGCGACTTGACCTTAAATCCGAATCAAACTGATTCGTTCTATACAAAATTTGATCGATTCAACAAATGTCGAACATTCGTTGGCCTTCTAGGTGTGTACGCTGCACTGTATGATTTTCTTTATCTTTACGGAACAATCGCTATAGAAATATTTACAAGCTTTAGAGTTTCTTTCCTACGCTTATTTGCCGTTGCAATTTAATTTGTGTCATGATAAAAAGAAATTACATACCTTTGAATATATAATACGTTTAGGACGTATAAAACAAATCTGCTATAAATAAGTTGTTTGTCGGTACGTTTACTGATCAATCCATGTAAACTTGCCTACTTAGAATGATAGGAGGTTTTGAGGAATATGTACCAAAACTCACACCATTTTCGTGGGATCAGGCTACGAAAAATTAATATTATTGAACTATAAATTGTATAATTGAAAAATATTTTTTTTCTCGGCCTTTTTTAGACAATGGTGTAATCTATCCGTAGCGTATCATAACATCTAGTTAAGGTTTACGGAATAATAGGAAAATGTACCTAAAACAGCTTACTTATAGCAGATGCGTCCTTAATGCAAATCTTTTGAAGAATTTTGATCAAATGCGGGTGTTAGAAAATATTGTAATTTTGTATGCATTTGGTGACTATTTTGCGAATTGGCAACACGACCTCATCACAACCAATCAGAACGAGTTGAATTATTATTATCAATAATGTCAAACATTATTTAACCAATGAAATTGCTTCGGGCTTGCGGTGATCGCGCCATTAGTTGCCTAGTTAAACTTGTATGTCTTATTAGTATGTTAATTAACTTCTGTGCGTTCAAGATTCCATATTTAAAAAATACGTATCCTCACGCTTGCCCTAGAGAGGGAAAGAGCAGTATTATTCCGAAGCTATAATGTGTTTCAACGGTTGCAAATGCATATGTATAAAATGGATGAATCATCCTTGGTAGTATCTTTTGTACCACTTAGCTGTGTTGATGGGTAAGTTTCATTATATGCATGACTCTGTAGCGGACGTTTCAATATTAAGAGGTAATAAAAAAGTGTTGAAAGTTACTATAATCTGACGCTGTTTTACATAATATTCTCGAATATAATTAGGCTGCCCGCCCACGTCCGATAATCGGTAACCGATTTTTTGTAGGAGAAAAATAGAAAGTACTGATTGCAACAGTGCAACGCTCACGTCCTACAAAAAGTCGGACAGAAATAATAGACATTACAAAAATCGGCCCGATTATCGGTCCTACAAAAAGTCTGACGTGGGCGGGCAGCCTTAAGATGACACGGTTGGTGCATTGGCCGAATTTCTTGGCATCTGTGCCGCGGGTCGTGGATTCGATTCCCGCACAGAACAAGTATTTTTGAGATAATTGTTCCGGGTCTGGGTGTTTGTGCATCTGAGATTTGGATCTGTAAACGCACTAACGCCACGATATAGAGGAGTCAAGATAGAGAGGAGCAACGTATGATAAAAAAATACAAAGCGTGTCCGTAGATTCCACTTTCAAATTAATTATAGTTTTTTTTTTTGGTTTTTCACTTCGGCTTTATTAATTTTCAAACTTCGAACCCAGACACGCATGTAAAAATGCATCCAATTAAACTGAATACCGAACTTTATCGCTCGAAGTAAAAAGAAAAATTTAAAGCCTCTCCAGATAGGAAATGAAATGTTTGTTTTATGCGAACCCCCATCTGGCGTATTTACGAGGCATTGCACTTTCTGAGAGGACTTGTCTGAAGTATAAGGAGTTCTAAGAGGCTTACCTATTGTATAAAAGTTTTCAGTTCGTATCAAAACGTGGAATTCTGTCTACGAGTTACTCGCTGCTACAGTGGTGCGACTCACCATAATATTGTTAAGTTCCATACAAAAAATGTTTGCTATCGTGTATCACTTAGAAATTCTAGATGTGTATTATATAACGTTCGGATAGGTCGTTTAGTTCAACGTATTTACGGCAAACCGAGTTTCAAAGAAGCTTTGAAACTATAACTGTTTCGTTCCTAAGCATATTACGTATTATTAAATGATTGCTTTTAGAGTGCTTTCAATTTGTGCGGCAGATTGCAGCCCCGCAACCGCGCGACAGTATTTATAATGGCATTTTGGTGCGACGCTCTGCTGCCGCGCAAATGCCGTGCGGTTGCCGCGGTACAATTTGTCGCCCGAAATAAAATAGAGTAGGTTATCTATTTTCTTTCTAAATGACCATTTATTGATTTTAAGGTGCATACAAACATTGCGAGGCATGCGCCGCGAATGGTTAGCCACGCAGGCCTCGTGCTGTGTGGACGGGGTGGCTCACTGTAAGCATTTGCCGCTACCCCATACAAACAGCCCGAGGCATGCGCGGTAAACCTCTGAGGCATGCGTGACCAGCCATTCGCGCATGCCTCGCGATGTCTGTAAGCACCTTTACACGAATGAATAAAATTGAGTTCAAAGTGTTATAGGGTTGACCCACATCTATCAGCACAGAATCTCGTGTTTTCATTCTCTATCCTTTTCTGTCGCTCAGGAACATGATTTAATAGAGCGAGAAAGACATAGTGATACCGCACGCGATAGCACGAGACCGCACGCGATAGCACAAGAACGCACCCGATAGCAACCACGCTGTCTGTCTCGCTCCATTAAATGACGTTCCTATGCGACAGAAAAGGATAGAGCATGAAAATACGCGATTCCGTGCTGACAGATGTGGGTCAACCCTTTTTAGGGTTGTGATGCTTTTACACCAAGCCAACGAAGACCAACGAACGGGAGTATTTAGAGTTTGTTGGTTTTGTGTGGGCGACGTAGCATACCAACGAGCGGCTCGCAATCTAATGCGTCCACACCTTTACAATAGCAGCTTACGGTACTAGAAAAAGAACATGGAAAGACTCCTTAATGATGATCGTACGTAGTTGAGGCATGATTAATTGGCTTGCGAGTATAATATGTAGTGTTCAATTAAATGTCGATATGAAACAAGTGGCTAAACTTAGCATCTTGTGGTTTTAACCCTTTGTAAGATAAAATATTTTAGGAAAAGTAAATAACAAACAATTTGGTATTTTTTTTAAATCTTTACTCCTATACTAATATATTAAAGAGGAAAGATTTGTATTTTTATATTTTTGTATGTAACGAATAAACTTAAAAACTACTGGACCGATATCAAAAATTCTTTTGCAGTTAGAAAGCTACATTATCACTGAGTAACATAGGCTACGGGCGGAGCCGTGAGGACACAGCTAGTACTTAATAAATTAAAATTTCAATTATTTTTTTAAGTGAAGTTTTTATATTTTAATTAAACAAATGTAAAATAAATTGCATACAGCCAGGTTTGAAAATAAAAATATAACAAGGAGCCTTACGCGACATCTGCCAAAAAAGTTGGTGGCAAACATATTTCCACTGCCTTATAAAGGGTGAAAATGTATATCTCCATCTATCCGTGTATGTAGAATGCTTGTCTATTTTGATTAATTATATACTTTTTAAACAGCTTCCCTGTTTTTGTGTTAACTTGGCTAGTTTCTGGTATGTCCTACGTACTGCGAGATGGAGCCATTGCTCTGCAATCAACCTAGCCTATCACTTTCCTCTACTCTTCTGACTCCTAGCCTTTTCCTAAATTATGATTGGTTCAACTTCCAGTCTAACCAAACACGGCTGAATACGAGTATTTTACACGGAGCGACTGCCATCAGACCTCCGCAACCCAGTTACTGAGTAATGCCGGTATCCTAAGGTTAGACCGGTCGTTAAACTTTCGGGCTTCTGACTACCCGTAACGACAGTCTATACACCACGTTAAGTTTTCAAATTCAGTTTTGTGCCACCTCACTTAGTCCTCGCTTTCCGCATCTCACCCACTCTTAACCAAATCACCACAATTATCATTCCAAAACAGAAACTGTCCAATTCAATTTATTTGCCATAAGTGTTGGTACAATTTCGGTCTTATAATAAATACATAAACATCCATAACACTTAGTCATAACAATGTGACATGCAAACATTTGGGTTTATACTTATATAAAGTTAGGTATTATTATAGTGCAAGTTCAATAAACATTAAAGTTGGGTAGCAATATACCTAGTCTTGCCATAAATACTGTCACGAAGAAAAAATATTTTTTTTTGTTGCAAATAATCTTTATTACTTTTACAGTGTGTTAGTTTAATACATAAATATAAAACAATTTAAAATATAAAAAGCTTATTCGAAATGGTCTCCATTGGCTGCAATACAGTCCTTTAAACGTTGAGGCCAGTTATCAATAGAAGCACGCACTCTTTCCTTGGAAAAATTCTTCACTGCCAATCGTATGGATTGTTTTAGGGACTCCAAATTATCATGGCGTTTAGAGCAAGCCGTACTCTCTAAAACTGACCAGAAATCATAATCCAGCGGATTAAGATCGGGACTAAACGACGGCCAGTCTTCAGCTCTGATGAAGTCCGAAACGTTCACTTCCAACCAAGACTGCGTGGACCGAGCTTTATGACCCGGCGCCAAGTCTTGTTGGAAGGACCATACTTGGTTATTGAACATGGTGTTGTTAAAGGGCCTACCTTCTACTACCTTCTCAAGAATGGTATCTTGATACACTTGTGCCGATGTTTTGATACCTTTTTCACAAAAATATGGCTCAGTCACTCCTTCATAGCTAAAACCCCACCAAACCATCACTGAAACCGGTTAATGCCCACGTTGCACTCTGTCGACTAATTGGGAAGCTTCCTTAGAGCTTTGAGCATAAATACGGTTATTTTGTTTGTTAAAATGTTGCTCGATTGTAAAGATTTTCTCATCCGTAAACAATGTTTTTCTGTGACCTCCCTTTGCGTACCGCTTCAGTAGTTGTTTCGATTTTACCACCCTATTATTATTTTAAATTATCAGTTAAAAAATGGCCAGTGCGTCTCTTATAGGCTGCAAGTCCTAAGTCATCTTTTAAAATACGCGACATGGTTCTGGGTGCTATCTTCATCGCCTGAGATAAAATCTTTTGCTTTCGGACAGGATTTCTTCGAATTCTTTCCCTTACTGCTTTGACCACCTTTTTCGTACGAACACTACGTGGACGGCGGAGGTCTCATTGTACCTATTAAAAGCTCGGTACACAAACATTTGGCTAATACCAAGCGTATGGAGAGTTTTAAAAATTGCATTTGGCTCCATACCAACTTTGTGTAACGCAATCACAGCGATTCGGTTCTCTTTATCACCCCACTCCATTTTAATAGCGCAAAATATTGTACAATGTATTGGCGCCAAAATTAGAAAACCAATGAACAATTGTATAAAAATGGCAGATTCCAAATTCAAATGTAATATCTTTCTTATTTTTAATGGTAACAGTATTTATGGCCAGACTAGGTATATAGTAAATTGTGATTGCTATTTATCTTTTTGCCTCTTATTAAATATATCGCTTACTGAGTATACATTGTTTTCCATTAACCATTCTTTATATTAAGACACCTTGCAAATTTATTAGCTGGTAAGATTTGAATACCGTCAGGTATAGCATTAAATATGCGACCACACATTGCATAGCTATTCTTACTATACAATGCAGTTCTAGGGATTGTGGGCAAAACTATTCTACTCCTGTGCCTAATACTTTTTGGAAACATTTCATGAGCTTTTTTAAATAACTCCGGGTGCATTTTAACAAATTTAGCGCATTCAAAGATATGTTGCGTTCTCATTATGCATAATGTATGTAGTTTGTAGTCCTCACCAGGATGCTGTCACACACTCTTCACTTTATCCCTTGAAAAGGCTTATGCAGCACTGGCATCAAGGACGTCACAGACGCTCGTCGGCGCTGAATCGCAGCCCCCACAGTACTGGATGCTTGCACGAGGACACTCGTCCGTGTGGACACTGCAATCTAACGCAGAAATACGTCCATGACGTCCGTTATGGACGGTGGTGCGTAAGCCCTTTTAGTCGCATTTTAGAATAACCACGGGGTGGAGCCAAGGTGGTCTATTGTCTGACAAAAATGATACAGCTGAAGTCTCGAAAGACCTTCTTTTTTTTCTCGTTTGA
This sequence comes from Amphipyra berbera, assembly GCA_910594945.2. Classification (NCBI taxonomy): domain Eukaryota; kingdom Metazoa; phylum Arthropoda; class Insecta; order Lepidoptera; family Noctuidae; genus Amphipyra; species Amphipyra berbera. The sequence continues at coordinate 22,045,800 of OU343121.1, read as the reverse complement.
AAATCCTCATGGATATCCCTCGCCCGGGGAAGGCGAGGGGGTCTGCCGGACTCTTACCGGCTAAAAACCAACGGTGTTCCTGACCGTTCGGCCGGGGTCGCGGGATTCGCAAAAGCATGCACCGCAACCCCGGCAGAAGTCTCGAAAGACCTCAAGAACAGTTCTATGGGATAATGCCAAAATCAATGTATTTAATTGTTCCAGAATGCCAATCCAGGCGCCTCAATGGACGGATTATTTGAACTGTCCAGTGTGCTGCCGCGAATTCGGCGCTCCGCCCCGCAGCCCCATTAGCCTCGGGTGCGGCCATACGCTCTGTAGACACTGCCTCAAACACTTGCACAGAAAACAATGTCCGTTCGATCAGGTGAGTTCGGTCTCTTAATTACTGCATAACAGCCTGTAAACGTCCACAGCTAAACATGAGTGCCATTATGGAGTTGGCAGACGTATATGTGATCACAATATGTATTTTGTTATTATACTACCACAGTAGTGCTAGCCTACTGGTGTAACCATCGGACTGCCAAGTCATAGGTCTCGAGCTCGATCCAAGGCACGCACCTCTGACTTTTTGGATTCATGTGCGTATTGTATTAGTTATCACTTGCTTAAAAACGGTGAAGGTAAACATCGTGAGGAAAAACTGGCATGCCCGAGAGATATTTCTCGACGGCATGTGAAGCCAAGTCAGAGGCCCATGGACGGCATGAACTCTGACACCAGGTAGTCATTAAGCACACCAAAAGAAGAAGATTATACTACCAATGAGGAATAAGATGCTGCTCATCGTCTTGACAGTATAGTTCCATTTTTCATGGAGTCGCGTGTCCCCATTTTTTTTTCCTATTCGACTGCTTGTAGTTGGTCTTGCGGACCGTTTCTACCTGAAGGGTCTCTAACCAATCCCGACGAGAATAAAATACTTAACCTAAACTAACTACTATTTCTACGTCTACTACTAACATCATGATTAGATAGCAACAACACTACTAAGGGCGTCCCCTAGGGAAGACTGGAACCTTGGTTTAGAGCGTTGCTTGCGAGAGGACTGGGAGGGAGACAGCTTGATGAGGGCTGAATTAACGGTGTGACTGCGGAGTCAGAAAAGACGACCGGCTCCGCGGCTGCGGCTGGTGAGCACGGTGGATCAGGGTATGCGTGTCCCCATTTGCGCGCGAAGCATACATAAAGTCCGCAGCCAACCGCGGTGGACACGTCACTTTCCGTAAGCGCACGTGCATGAAGTAAATAAACATACCGCGATCTTTTCGCGATCAGTCGCGTGCTCACTACAAACATTGTTAACGCATTTGCGAGGAGTTTGCGATCTTTGTGCCCAGAAAAACTTGGTTATATTTTCGCAACGTCTACGCGAGTTACTCGTGAACAGCTCGTGATCGTGTCCAAACTGCATGTGCGCCAGTGTGGATGCACACTAAGGATGAGTCCTGCAAGCCTAACATGCGCAACACATAATTTTTTCGTCGCTTTACCTCATGCCAACGACTGTTCTTGTTCTGCCTAGCCTTTTCCCAACTATGTTGGGGTCAGCTTCCAGTCTAACCAGATGTGGCTGAATACCAGAATTTTACACGGAGCGGCTGCCATCAGACCTCCGCAACCCAGTTACTGGGTAATACCGATATCCTAAAGTTAGACCAGTTGTCAGACTTTCGGTCTTCTGACTAACCGTAACGACTGTCATAGGTATTCGTATGACACCCGGAACCGACTGTTTAACGTGCTTTCCGAGGCATGGAGGTGTCTCGATGTGTAAAGAGACGGTCACCCATCCAAAGACTGACCGTGGCAAGCGCAGCTTAACCTTGCAAATCTTGTGATCCGCGCGGCTGGTAATTAGCCACGAGCCCCCCATGTCTAACGACTGTTTTATATTATTCTAATATCGATAATTTAAATTCGATTCTCCACACGATCGTTCGTTTTTGTCGATTTTAAGACAACGAATTGACACTAATTCGAATCAAACTCTATTGATTCAGAACACGAAGCTGTCAAGAGTAAGCCCTCATAATCTCATTATCATATCTAATCTACCTTATATTAGACAGTGTAATTGGATTTTGTCTTTGGATAGTCCGGGGTTGGTTTTCGATAGTACAACTCTGTCTTACCATATACAGACGTGAAGGTTATCATACATAGATATTGTTCGTAGTAGACCACAGGCCAGAGAGGGTCATTAAAAAAAAAACCGGCCAAGTGCGAGTCGGACTCACGCATGAAGGGTTCCGTACCATTATCTATAAAAACGGCAAAAAAATCACGTTGGGAGCCCCCTTAAATATTTAGTACCTGGATGACCAAGCCTTGCTCGGTTTCTTTTTGTAAAACGTGTTTTTTGGAAAGAAAAAAAAGGGAAAAATAAAAAGAAGAAAATTGAAAAAAAAGGGGAAAGAAATCTTCTGTTCTCGAACTGGGGTCTTCTGGTTACGGGACTGCCCGATTTCCCAGCTGAGCTATTATAGGCTTGTAGATAATCGCGAAATTTACCTTCATATTCTAATGATATTATAGCAGTTTTTCATTGCCTGAAAACACGGATAAAACGACGTTTTCTAAAAATGAAACCTAGCTAGATCGATTTATCGCCCCCGAAACCTCCTGCATACTAAATTTCATGAAAATCGTTGGAGCCGTTTCCGAGATTCAGATTATATATATATACATTTATACAAGAATTGCTCGTTTAAAGGTATTAGATTATATTCTGTTTTTTAGTATTTGTTGTTATTGCGGCAACAGAAATACATCATCTGTGAAAATTTTAACTGTCTAACTGTCACGGTTCATGAGATACAGCCTGCCTGGTTACAGACGGAGGGATGGACAGCGGAGTCTTAGTAATAAAGTTCCATTTTACCCTTTGGCTACGGAACCCTAAAAACAACATATTTTGTTGCAAACCTTTAAATAAATCTAGACAGGGTTCGGAATGGTGTTCGAATGACGTCAAAAGACCCGCTCCCGTTTGCACGCTTATGGGTTATCGCATCAATTAACGTCCAATCGAAGGATTTTCACCACGTGATTCGGCAAACACCGCCCACGTCGACCATGTGAAGGAATCGGTTGCTTAACCCTATTCGGGAATACGTTTATTGAAGTATTTTCCAAAAATACCCTAGTGTTTATCCAAACCTCGAGCAGCAATGACGTGCAGGATAAGTTCAAGTAACATTGACTTAAATTGTGTACGTAATACAATTTAAACCTCAAGGCCAGTTTAAAAAGAAATCGATTTTAAAGTCGTCCTTTGTCACGCACTGCTTAGCGATGAAGCTTCAAGAAATATCAACACAATATCAAATTATTCGTGGCTGTCTACAAAACTGGCATATTAAGTACTTCAGCTGCCTTGTTATTAAAAGAATATTATATGTAAGTTAGCAGTTATACCCAATAATGTGACCATCGGACTGCCAAGTCATAGGTCTCGAGTTCGAACCCAAGGCCCAACCTCTGACTTTTCGGATTCATGTGCGTATTGTATAAGTATAACTTGCTTAAAAACGGTGAAGGAAAACATTGTGAGGAAACCGGCATGCCTGAGAGATACTTCTCGACGGCATGTGAAGCCAAGTCAGAGGCCCATGGGCGGCATAAACTCTGACACCAGGTTAGTCACTAACCACACGAAAAGAAGAAGAAGAAGATATGTAAGTAATTCTTTCACACTGATCTTAAACATTGAGTTAAATAAAAGAACACTAAACTTGGTTTTCATCACAAAAAAACAGAATTTTAGGTAAACGCTGGTTTAACTAGAGAATTATATAAGTGAACACCAGCCTTCCATAAGGTATCAGCTGTTGTTTATCGAGTTATCCGAGATGGATGTACCACCTTCGATATAGGTTCAAGACCGGATTCGTTCTTTCATTTAATCGGGATTTCATAGTTATATCTCAAGGACATTTCCATTGACCGATTTATTCAGAATCGTGATCGTTACCCGCCTCTAACGGACATCCAGGCAGATATAAGCCGGTAGGATTTGAAGAGTTTCGAGCAGTAAGCTAACGTACGCTACGAAGAAGATTCAAAGAAGCTGATTTAAATTCATTTGTGCCCGGCAATGCTCCAAAACTTGAGACACTTCACCGTTGAAACAGAATAAATAACTTTTGCATGAGAACATAGTTTTAAATATTTTCTATTTTTAAGGGCCTAGCCACATCTGACGGAGGGTACGTCCCTGATCATCCGCCGGTACACATAATTCCAAATAAACGTCTCACACCGTACATATTTGGCCGAAGATGTGTTACTAAAATTCCTCTAGTAAATTACGCGACGGAAGTTCGGCGACGTATCTTCCGTCAGATGTGGCTTGGTCCTAAATTGTTTTAAAACTTCAATATGTCGGCATCTAACCGCGGAAGACAAAAATATAGATCACACATAGCGTTGGAAAGAAGAGGCTATGGGCTACGCACAGGTACCAGTACCAGTGACCGGAGCCGAGCGAGCGAGACTGGTATATGAAACGTTGCCCCACACTAGGATTTCTCCTGTATCGTGGTTGCGTTTACAGACACAAATCTTCACATGCACAAACGCTCAGACCCGGAACTGAATCTGTAGGCCATACAAATATTTGTTCCGTGTGGGAATCGAACCCACAACCCGTAACGCAGAAGCCAATCGCTCAAACGTGTCGTCACGTTTGGGAGTAGGATGAACGAAAAACAAAATGTCAAATCGCGAAAATCGAATCGATCGTCGGATCCGCAACACTTTCGTGGTTGGAAAACGTGCGATCCGTCAGCCGAAGCTTCGCAGTTCGATTTTCGGAGTAGGCCCCTGTTTCGGGAACATTGCGAAGTACATGCGGCGCGGCGATGGTGCGAACACCTCTACCGCTGCTGTACCGGGACTGAAGAACATAGAGTTAAGATGACACCCATATACCTATATGTATATTTCAATCTTATACGCTAAAAAAGGACGTGTGTGCCGACACAGCCCCCACTCGATTTTCTTTTATTGTAAACTAGCGACCCGCCCCGGCTTCGCGCGGGTGCAATGTATATACTAATGTGGGGCATATACCCCCTTCCTCTTGAATCACTCTATCTATTGCTGAAAACTGCATTAAAATCCGTTGCGTAGTTTAAAAGACCTAAGCGTACAGACAGCGGGAGCGACTGTTTTATACTATGTATAGATGAGGGACTACGTTTCTGATTTTATGTTTAGCAATTAAGTTAATTATCACAACTTTTTTTTATCTGCCTTTTGGTCTTGTGGTGGCAAGCGCGACTGCTGATTATGAGGTCCTGGGTTCGATCCCCAGGTCGGGTAAAGTGTTATCGGGTCTTTCCGCGTGGAATTCCTCAGCAGCGGCCCGGAGTTGGATTTGGACCCGGTTGATGGCAATAGGCTCGCCCCCTATTACATGAGGGTGTTACCATACACCTCTGCCTAACCGGTTGTTTATTTTCAGTTATTTTTTTAAAATAATAATATGGTGTTTCCAAAATTTGTGATTATATTTTTTTGTGTTCCGCAAATTTTGCCGGTGTGGCCAGTGATAGAAATATCTTTTCTGCGATGATAAATTCTTAGTTTATTCATTTTTATATGACAACACTCCATAATTGGCATCGGAGCGGAGGATCTATTGAGATCAGTGAGGAATTGGGTCAGCGCAGCGCCTCAAGACGATAGACTCAGTAACGTGTCAGTCAGCGTTTTGCACAGTTTAGTAGTTTAACACGTCCGTTGCAGACTATTTTTTTAAATATCTATGGATTATATACCGTGTGGCGGCACTTTTAAATTTTTTAACCAACTTCCAAAAAGGAGGAGGTTCTCAATTCGACTGTATGTTTTTTTTTGTATTTTTGTATCTTTGCTAATTGTGAACCGATTTTAATGATTATTTTTTTGTCTGAAAGAGTATTCTTTCAAAGTGGTCCCATTTAAATTTGGTGAAGATCTGATGAAGAACTTCGGAGATAGACAATTTGAAGTCGGTTTTTTTTTGTTAAAAAGTTAATTATTGCTCCTATGTTTGTACTATGGACACATATACAGGATGTAAACGAAATCATGTAATTCCTTCGTACCTTGTTATGTACTGCTGACACAAATTGACCCTGTACGGGATACATTTGGATTAAATTAAAAAAATACAAGAAGGAAACATGTGTTCTTAACCTGAAGCATTTTAGCGCCCGAGTTAAATGACCGCGCGGGGAGCGATAGCCGCGCAATTCGCTCGAAGCGCTAAAATGCCTCACGTGAAGAACACATGTTTACTTCTTATATTTTTTTTATTGAATCCAAAATTCTTCCATTCTGATTTAATCTATGTCAGCACTACATCATGAGGATTAAAGGAATTTTCGTTAACACCCTGTATACATGTCCGGAGCTTTCGGCGACTACAGTCAAAGCAAATATACGTGTCGCCCCTCGGGAATGTGCTCACGTGTTGTTGAGCCCGCGCCTGGCGTGTTTATAGTGAATAGCGTGATACCAGCACGCTAGCTGTTTTGTTTTTTGAAACGTGAATACATGCTTAGTAGTGTGCTCATTCGTTTTGAAGTACGTACTTATTATCGTAACCTTGTTTTAGTAGGTACTCTAGCAGTGATAGCATAGTGGTGTGACCGTCGGACTACCAAGTCGTAGGTCTCGAGTTCGAACCCCAGGCACGCACCTCTTGACTTTTCGATTTCATATGCGTATTGTATAATAATTTATCACTTGCTTAAAAACGGTGAAGGAAAACATCGTGAGGAAACTGGCATGCCTTAGAGGTATTTCTCGACGACATGTGAAGCCAAGTCAGAGGAGCATGGGCGGCATAAACTCTGACACCAGGTTATTAACTAACCACACGAAAAGAAGAAAATTGGGTACTCTTGTCGAGCCGAATTTCCTTCATTTTGGTCACTTGAACGGACGTGATTATTATGTGCCCGAATAAAGGCTCATTTACACGGTGCAAGTTTCTTGAAGCAAGTCTCATGCTATCTTTGTCTTTCTCTCCGACAAAAACAGAGATAGCATGAGACTTGCTTCAAGAAACTTGTACCGTGTAAATGAGCCTTAATATCAGTTAGCGGACAAAGATTCTACTTAAATCACTACACAATGGATATCGGTTGTGGTAGGAGTATGTTGTTGTTGTGTACAGAGGCAAAAAACAGATAGGTACAGAAGTCAATCACATGTATGTACTTCACTTTTTAAACCTACGATCGGCGGTCGCTCTATCTATATATCTATCTCTCTCAAGCGCATGGCACTCGCGCTCGCACTCACTCGCACTCTAGTCCCAAACGGTCCGAGATATCGTGTCCGTGAGCAGTGTCTATGTGTGCGTTGCTCGAGCGCACTTGTATGTAGATTGACTTCTGTACCTATCTGTTTTGTGACAGAGGCTTGTCGCTCGGCCCGCGCCTTTCTAACTGATAATCCTTTAATAGCGAGCTCTTACGACATCGCGGGAAGTTATTAGACGGTAACCGATACTGTCAAACTAGACTTGTTTTCACCCTGAAAATCGCTAGAATAAATAAAATGTATAATTACTTTTCATCCTCCGTGCCTCGGAGAGCACGTTAAACAGTCGGTCCCGGGCGTCATAACGAATACCTATGACAATCGTTACGGGAAGTCAGAAGCCTGGAAGTCTGACAACCGGTGTAACCTTCGGATATCGGCATTGCCCTGTAACTGGATGGCGGAGGTCTAATGGCAGTCGCTCCGTGTAAAATACTGGTAAGTATACAGCAGCATCTGGTTAGACTGGAAGCTGACCCCAACATAGTTGGGAAAAGGCTAGACAAAACGAATTACTTTACATAACTGGTAAGAACTTCATTTTTATAGTTCACAGCCTGAACCTAGCTACAATATCTGCATTACTGCTTATACCCCATCCCCAGATCCCATATAATAATATAGTTTATTTCTCTCGTATAGGTACATTGTTACAATTTATTTGTATCATTTTGCCTTATGCTAGAACCTTTGTGAGAGCTGGAGTCTGAACTAGGTTTGGGACCTGTATCTCCAAGCTCGTACCCCTTTAGACATAATCATATTTTACGGCGTATTAATTCAGATTATACGTAACATTATTAGCAAACAATTTTGGTAGAGAGGCAAATCTATACTAATCAGTGTGATCTCAGTGTGAACTTAGGCTAAATTTAGGTATCGCTTAATTAGTTAATAAGTTTGGTCGACAAACACGTGTTGTTATGTGATGTGAAAGCCTACAAGGAGTTCGTACTGTAACGTGAGGTCACGTCAAGTGGTTTTCGTCTGAACCGAGTTACAGTCACCGTGCGAAATCCGAAGGCGATGACGACATTACGTTGACGTTTGACGGTTCGTCGTACGTCAACGGTTATCTTCGTAGCGTTGGTAACGGGAACAACGGCGTAACTTTAATGTGTGACATTAATTTTAATAACTGGTTCACGGCTTTTTTCTCCATTTTCAGAATGTTTAGCAAGTAAAAAATTATTAATGTTTAAAGGCTAAATTATATTTTAATCCCAAATTAGTCTGTATTTCACAAAATAATCACGTGAGTAAGTCGTCAACTCTATAATAAAATCTAGAAATATGTCCGAAAGCCTCACGTCGATTTTCGCGACTTGGTGTTCGGTCAAGATCTGGGCCACTGTTTGGTACCACAAGCTCGTTCGAACTTAGCCTAGGATATCAATATGAGTCGCGATTATATATAAAATGAAGTCATATTATGCGATAATATCTTGGGTTCCGTCCAACGATCACAATCATGTCACACCTTGTTACATCATCGCCTGCTGCCGTTTTAGTAATCAACCGTCTAATAGCTCATTTACATTAGTCAATAACTTGCTTGACATATGTATACCATGCATAACATACATTCAGGAAAATGATTCGTGTAACGTATGTACGACGCAACTAAGAAGTCGCATCGGTAAACTTCGTAAAACTGATCACTTCCGAACTGAGTGCGACTTCCAGACTACAAATATTTATTAGTACTGCAGTAAAAAATAATCTTTACGCAGAGGCAATAAGTGTGCGTGGTGCAAAAATGAGCGACTGCCATTGGTTGTTCGATCAAGTTTGCCGATGCGACTTCTTACTTTTGTCGTACTGTACAGATTACGTTACAATGTTTCGAAATGTCTTCTACAAATCCCTTAACAGTTGATTTGTAGATTGATTTTGCAGTTCAATTAAACTCATAATTAATTTTACAATGAAACTATTGTATGCTTAGATAAAATACCTCTAGATGTAGCCATGATTACAGTAAGAAGTGTGGAAGTGAGATGCATATAATCGTCACTATGCAGTGAAAACCTCGTAATTACAATGAAAGTAATTTTACAGGAGAAGATTAGGTATAATTGTCTGTTAAAAAAAGTATAAAAGTGTAAATGTGAGGTTCTTCTATTTTATTATCTATTCATCAATCTATTTCATCTCAGAGCTGTGCACGTTCGTTCTAAATATGCATTACAAGGTTTTATACCCAACAAAATAATAACAAAAATTTAAAATGAATTTGTGCTTTACGAGGTTTTCACTGCCCAGCGACGATATACAAAATTATAAAGAAAATTGAGACAATGCGTCATATCTTCTGTTTCATATGACGTGTCGTTTTTTAGCTTGGCGAACTTTTGTTGTTAGCCAACTCACTGTCACAGAACGTTGGTTTCCCCGTATTCTTGTATTTATGAGAAATAGACTCCATTAGTTACGTGTTTGGTGTATATTGTATGCTCTACGATGGGAGGATGCAGTGATTTAACCTTATATTGCTGTCTCATGAGCGGCCATGCGGTGGCTCTACGTAGCTAGAGCTATACAAGATTAGTCGGAAAGGCGGTACTAAGCCGAAAGGGTGTTAAAGTACCCGTAATAATGGATAACTTTTGTTCTACAACTTTCCCCAAAATTCAATAGTTCAAGAAAAATAGCTGTTCAAAGATTTCATAAAAAAATATGCTAAATTCCATCTATCCTCAGCTATGATCAGCTGTATTTACATTTTACGTCATAATTGGGGTCACGGATTAGAAACTCCATTTTCTGTATTCATAACTAAAATAAAAATAATTTTTCATGAAAAAAAAATTAATCGATTTTTTTAATTTTAACACTTTTTTTAAAACAGTCATCAGTGATACATTAAGGGGCCCGCGGCTTAGTACCCCCTTTCCGACTAACCTTGTATAATCTAAGATTGTATGTATTTGTAAAGGGTTCTTGATAGAGTGATAGAACTATAAAAGTTAAGCACTGTTTTTCAAATATGTTGTAGTTGTCTCCATTTGGTTGCTCTAAGTAGCCAATCGCAATTGACATTGTATTTTTTTTGTGATAACTTTATTCTAATTACAAAATATACTTGGCAAAAAAATAAAAAAAAATATCTAAAATCATTTATTTGCATAAATAAGGTACAGAAAGTTGGTAAAATGTACAAAATCGTTCTCTTATTCTGCCTTTAATTTCAGCGTGCAAATATAGAATAAAATTACATATTTTATTTAAATTAATTATTGACCAAAATGATGCAGTCATTAAACAGATAATCCCATTAAAATTGTATTATTGAATGTGCAGGCCCCAATTACGTTGTTACTGCATAACAACCCAAACAACTTTAGGTGTCCAAACAACTTTAGGTGTCATCCAGGTGTCGTGTAGAGCATTCAGATTGCAAATGGGGGGTACATAAGATCAACATTTTAAAGATCCTCTTCCTCCTAGCCTTTTCCCAACTATGTTTGGGGTCAGCTTCCAATGTAACCAGTCGCGGCTGAATACCAGTATTTTACACGGAGCGACTGCCCTCAGACCTCTGCAACCCAGATACTGGGCGATGCCGATATCCTTAGGTTAGACCGGTTGTCAGACTTCCGGTCAACTGACTACCCGTAACGACTGCCATAGGTATTCTTATGACTCCCGGGACCGACAGTTTAACGTGCTCTCCAAGGCACGGTGGAGTCTCGATGCGTAACGAACGGTCACCAATCCACGGGCTGATCGCAGCAAGCGCAGCTTAACCCCACAAATTTTATGATCCTTCTTCTTCTTCTTCCTGCCCTTATCCCACACTAGGTGGGGTCTGCACGACATGTATTTCGTGAATCCATGTTATTAGAGGTTTTGGCTTATTGTTTTATGACCGGCCGCCTGCCGGACATCAACCCTCCTTGGGAATACTCGTTGCGCCGGGTTACCCAATGTGCTTGTTGGTATTATGCACTGGGTCCCAAAATGATATGCTTGTCAGTCTTATAGCCGACAACTGAGCAGACTTCTTCTTCTTCTTGGTGGAGTATACATGAAGTTCCTCGACCCACTCATTCAGTTTTGCTAGGGACTTTGGTTCTCACAAATCTTATGATCCGCGCGGTTGTTAATTAGGCACGAGCCCCTCATTGAATCTGATGGTTGTTGGTACCTTTATATCAGCTTTACCAAACTTTACGGCAAATGCTACATTTTTATACAAGGTTAGTTGGAAAGGAGGTACTAAGCCGAAAGGGTGTCAAAGTACCCATAATAAGGGATATGTTTTGTTCTACAACTTTCCCCAAAATTCGATAGTTTAAGAGAAATAGCTTTTCAAAGATTTCGTTATAAATATGCTAAAATCTATCTGTCCATAGCTATGATCAGCTGTATTTACAATTTAGGTCATATTTGGGGTCACGGATTAGAATCTTAATTTTCTGAATTCATAACTAAAGCAGGTATGTTTTTTTTTTGAAAAAAGTAAATTAAAAATCTTTTCGCATGCAAATAAAAATTATCGAATTTTGAAATTTTAACACTTGCTTTAAAATAGTTATCAGTGATACTTTAAGTGGCCCGCGGTTTAGTACCTCCTTTCCGACTAACTTTGTATAAAGTTTTTCCCCAGCGGTGATTTTACAGAATGTGGCGTAAATAGTGGTTCAGCGTTTAGGGGTCCACACACCATATATTCAGCTATCACATACCATACTTAATTTGAATCATTTTTTACCAAAGGTCTCAAATTTTTTTTTTTGAAAAGTCGTCATTGCTTTAGATTTGATAATTCAAAATAATGTCATTTGTTGAAATTACAGCCAAATTAGTTATGCAAGGTGACGATATACAAAAAAAAAAACCTGAGACCTATGGTAAAAAATGGTCCAAATTATGGTATGTGATAGTTGAATATACGATGTGTGGATCCCTAAATGCTGAACCACTATTTACGCCACATCCAGTAATACTTGGCCACTATTCATATGAACAGCCTGCAACCTATGACTACCATCCTTGTAGGTAAAGGATTTAAACGTGAGAATCTCTCACGGTGCTTTCATATGTCGGAAGCTTGTTAAATTGGCACCTAGGATGACTGGATGAGCTATAGAATAGCATTTTCTTTAGTTTATTGTCAAGTTCCGGTTTGCATTAAGGAACGCCTTGCGTGGATATGAATTATGGCTATCTTCTCTAATGACCGTTCATTGTAGCTTTCTATTAGAAGGCCTATGTTTACCAGTGCATGTCTACGGGCATATATGATGATGATAATAATTATCGCACAGAAAGTACGTCATTTTTTGACGTGACAACGTCTGATAAAACGATGAACGTCGGCAGCATGCACGAAAAAGCGTGACTCATTGTCACGTTCCGTCTGAAACGAGCGTGCGAGCGAGAACGCGGAACAAGCGATAGAGAGGCACGATGTTTTGTTATGACGTTGTCACGTTAAACTATCGTCCGTAAACCGACTTTACAGACAAGCAATTTTTACACGCTTTATATTTTCATACTCTTATTGATCAACGTTTTGTGCCAACCCTGCAGGCAGTCATACAAGTGGAGCCCGAAGAGCTGGTGGTGAACACAGCCCTACTCCAGCTCGCCGGGTACACGCCGCCCGCGCAGCCCTACCACCCACCCTCCATCCAGGCACTGCCCGAACATGACAAACAGGCGTACGACTGCATCGTCAAGTGTATGGAACACCTCGCAGTTTATCTCAAATATTGCGGCAATGGTGAGTATAACGACCGTTGTCTCATATACATGCATACTGTACATAAACCTAAGTAACATACGCAAAAATGATTGCTGGGAGACGACTTTTGTTATTTGATATTAAAAAACAGCTTTTATTTGTAGCGCGCAATGGAAGCGCGCGCATCAGACTGCCTACATTTCGAAAATGTTGATAATGTTTGTATAGAAGAATGTTTAGTAATAACATTTAAACTTAGTTTTCGTGAAAAATGTTCAAAAATATGGTGACTCTGACCTTCAATATCTCCGTGGCTCTTGGGTTTGAAAAAGGGGTGGCATATTCTTCTCGGAAATTCACAATCTACAGGTATCTATATAAAATACATACAACAGAATCGTGTAGGGGTGAATCTATCATTACAGTTATAGCTAATATCAGTATGTCAGGATTGGGAGCATGGTAAATAAAGTAAATTAAACCAACATAGACTCTCCACCACTGAGAGTATTTTTAATTATTTTAGTGATTAGTTACAGAAGCTAGTTCACAATATAACACAACATAATAATTTACACAAGATCAGAAATTAAGGACAATCTAATCAGATAGAAAAGGTCACACTTCTTCGGCTGTTCGACATGGAATCCTTTGCTCCGTCGAATGACTACTGTTTTTATAACTTCGGGTACGTTGATGCATCTTGACGGTTACCCTCCAATGTCAACGTTGTCCAGTGTTACCAGCTACCGATAACATCTATCTAGATACCTAATTACTTGTCCTGACTGACTGACTGATTCATCAACGCAGAGCCTAAACCACTGAAGCTGGAAACATTAAATTTGGACAGTAGGTTCCTTTTGTGATGTAGGCATCCACTAAGAAATGAATTTTGGAAACTCTAACCCTAAGTGGGTAAAATAGGGGATGGAAGTCTGTATGAAAATTCACGCAGACGAAGTAGCGGGCTAAGTTTTAGTTACTTATATAAGTAAGCAAAAAATTATCCAGATCAGTTCAGAAATGCCCGGGATATGAGGTCACATACACAATAAATTATTAAATAACTATCAATATTTTCGAAATATTTTATACGTAAGAAACTTTCTAGGGAATACCTTTTTTCATTTGCGAAAACCGCCTTGAAATTTGACTTCTTTACATAGTATAAAACAAAGTCGCTCCCGCTGTCTGTACGCAAAGCCTTTGGCCAGACTGCAAACACGGGCGCGGGGCGGGCGCGATGCGGCGAGTTCAAACAGAAGAAGTTCATTTGAGTGGGCGCTCGGGCGCGGGGAGCGGCGCGGGCTACTTGGCGCGGGGAGCGCGCGGGTAGCTCACGCCATAGGTCGTTCATACAAGTGGCCGCAGTGAGAGCGCGGGCGGCAAGCGCCAACCCGCGCGGGAGCGGGGTATCTCAAACTAGTTCGAGCTGACCACGCGCCTTGTTGTGATGGCGTCTTCAAAATTAAATGTTGAAGTATTAATAAGTGCTATTCAAGCACGATCTGCACTGTGGATGTCGAAACATCGTTTTTTAGTAAGAATTTTCCAGTAAATATAAGTCTTCTTCATCCATATTACATTTTGACAAACACTGGTCACGACAACGCTCAGAACGAAGCCACGCTCCACTGCGGACAGGTAAATCGCGCGCGTTCCCGCACCCGCGCCGCTCCCCGCACCGCGCTGTCAGTCTGGCCAAACACTTAGATCTTTTAAACTACGCAACGGATTTTAATGTAGTTTTCAGCAATAAATAGAGTGATTCATAAGGAAGGTTTATATGCCCCACATTAGTATCTACATTACACCCATGTAAAGCCGGGGCGGGTCGCTAGTAATATATAAAAATGAATCCCTATTTCCCTTGGTCACGCCATAACTTGAGAACGACTTTACCGATCGAGGTCATATTTACACAATATATTTGGTTTGCCGAGACGATGGTTCGTAGCTATGCTGGGATCCGATAGGTGGCGTTGTAGTCAAATTATTTACGCGGGCACAGCCGCGGGAAAACAGCTAGTTTCAAATAAACGCGAACATACCTACATACATACATACAAGTTAAATTAAGAAACTTCATCTTGAAGTCGGTTCATAAAATAATTAAAACTAATTTTCATACATCTTGGACTTTTCTATGACGAAAGGTATTATCCCAAGATAAATCAGAACTTGAAAAACCGAAGTTGTTATGACGAATCAAAGTTAGTTTTGTTATTAAGTTAGTCGGCATTTTCCTCTTAGTTTTACTTGTGATGTCTTGTTCATCACATATATAGCTGCGAGACCGTAATTAAAAACTCAAGACTAAGGCTCAGTTGCACCAACTAACTATAATTGTTAACTTTCCATAATTTATGTCAAATTTGTACTGATTTGACAGAAATGTTGGTATGTTTACGGTTATAGTTAGTAGGTGCAACTCAGCCTAATAGAATTGGTTCATTTGAATTTTTATTTCGTTAGTTTTAATGAGTTTAGGCGCAAAATGGCCAGTTCTCAAAATTTCATATTCGTAAAAGGTCCAATTACCAAAATGTCCTATGTTTCGAATAAAACAAGCTTTGATTATTTTTGACTGCCTCGTTGGTCCTAGGTTCGATCCCCAGGTCGGGCAAAGTGTTATTGGGTTTATTCGCATAGAATTTCTCAGTAGCAGCCCGGAGTTTGGATTTCTGCCCGGTTGATCAATAGGCCCGCCCCTTATTACATGAGACTTAAACATAACGGCGTAATGAGGGTGTTACTATACACCTCTGCCCAACCATTCGAGAAATATAGGCGTGATGTTATTTTTGAATGCTCTACAACATATTATCTTAAAACGGTATACGGTTCGAAAAAATCGAATCGTATACATATCAATTATTGATATTTATACGTTTGTTACTTAAGCAGTGATAGCCTAGTGGTGTGACCGTCGGACTGCCAGGTCTCGAGTTCGAACCCAAGGCACGCACCTCTGACTTCTCGGATTCATGTGCGTATTGTATGATTATCACTTGCTTAAAAACGGTGAAGGAAAACATCGTGAGGAAACCGGCATACCTGAGAGATATTTCTCGACGGCATGTGAAGCCAAGTCAGGGGCCCATGGGCGGCATAAATTCTGACACCAGGTTAGTCACTTCTTCTTCTTCTCCCTGCCCTTGATGGGGTCGGCACTACATGTTATTCGTAAATCCATGTTGTTAAAGGTTTTGGCTTATTGTTTTATGACCGGCCGCCTACCTGACATCAACCCTCCTTGGGAATATTCGTTGCGCCGTCGCGTTGGCGACACAATGTTAGTCACTGTGGTTAGTCACTAACCACACGAAAAGAAGAAGTTACTTACAAGGCTCCAATTAGATTCGTTTTATAATTAGTACATTACTGCCGCGGTCTGTAATGACTGTATTGCTGGCGGCGCTGATGATGGCCGAGAGCGCAGTGTAGCGCAGCTCCAGGCCAACACAGCGCGGTCATGAAGTTCCATACAACCTTGCTGGCGCCTATTCAAGTAGCGCGGAAAGGTCGAGTTTGCTCAAAGAAGGTTGTCAAAATAATGACCACATTACAAGCATTTTTGAGTAAGATATATTAGTGTAGACAAATATTCAAACCTTATCACATGTATTAAATTACTAATCAGCTTTTAGAATTTTTGTGGGACAGTGGTGTTTTTATTACGAACGAGTATTTCCATCCCTGCAAGTGTTTTTACCCATTAAAAAGTTAAACAATGGGAACTTAAGTATATAATAAATCTATTTACAGTGCGTTTGTGAGGGTTCCTGAACGAGAAACCTTGGAAAGAGTTCGGACTTTCTCTTATTGTTTCAAACGTTACTTTTAAGAGTTGGAGCATAATTTCCAACCAATTGCGTAATAGTTGCGTGAAATTTTTAAACTAAAAATAACCTTTCATGAAACTTTAGGTACAACAGATTTTTGTTGAAAAGAATACGCTAATAAACTCACGCTTTTTTCCTTTGGGGGTTAGCGGAAACTATAAAACGCCTCATGCTACGATCCTTACATACTCCTTTCGCTTCATCCATTTTGATACATCTTGTGATATACCTACGCATGCCGGTTGAGAGTACTACGCATCTATCTTTTGTGAAGAACATAACCAATAACATCGATGTACCTATGTTCTCCTTGGGCGTCCTCTAACGGCGTTTCCACTGACATCCGCCATATAAATCGAAAAAAGAAAAAGAAAGTTCAGTTGAAAATAATCGATTACGAAAAATATATAAACTTGATATTTTCGCGAATCATATTTGAAATACCTGAAATAAACGTAGGTAATTTTCGTATTATTCATTATATACCCACAATAATCTACATAGTACAATAAATGCATAATTACTTTTTATCTCTACGCAGATTTCGGGTCTGATGTATACAATTATGTACTCTAAAAAATTAAGTATACAGTTTTATTTCAGATTATGCAATTAGCTAAGCAACTTGCATATAATTTGTCCAGCACGTGTTCAATTCGAGTGTTTATTTCGATACCTCAATTCCAACGTGTAATAATTCAGAAACAAGTTCTTTGAGATAATTTTAAAATTAAATTACTAGTGAGTTACTCGTTTATTTTTTAATCATTATTTAATTTATCTGAAATGTAATATTATTAAGAATGGCATTTCAGATTAATTAAATAAATAGTATTTAAAAAATACAGTGGTCAAAGTACCTACTTATTAGTTTTCAAATTTTTTTAAAGGACATGTGTCTGAATTATTACACTTTGGTACTGAGGTATCGATTTATAGAGTAATCGATTATGGAATAGACGAGACATTAATAATTTCGTTTTCGTGAATATAATTAGTGCATATAAACCCCTCCAATTGAACTGGCTGTTGTGCTGGGAGTGGGTCTACAAGTGTAACGAGTGGGATTAGAATTCAAGACCACAACACCGTCAGTCTTAAGCCCTATACGCCAGACCATTGTCGTTGCTAATAGTCCTAAACTAATAGTTTTTAGTACTAAGTACATACATAACATCACGCCTTGTATTCCCCGAAGGGTTCGGCAGAGGTGTTTTTAGTACACCCTCGTTTCGCCAGTCATGTTTAAGTCCCATGTAATAAGGGGCGAGCCTATTGCCATTAACTGGGCACAAATCCAGACGCCGGGCTACTACTGAGAAATTTCTAATGGAAATCCCAATAACACTGCCCGATCTGGGGATCGAACCCAGGTTCTCATGCTCAGCAGTCGCGTTGCGAACACTAGACCAAGAAGGCATTTATGTGACGTTTATATTTTAACTAGCGGCCCGTCCTGGCTTCGCACCGGTAGACATTTTTCCCCTTTTCGCAACATTTTTCATTTATGCTCCGCTCCTATTGGTCGTAGCGTGATGTTATATAGCCTATAACCTTCCTCGATAAATGGACTATCCAAAACAAAAAAGAAATTCAATTCCAACCAGTAGTTCCTGAGATTAGCGCGTTCAAACAAACAAACTCTTCAAGCTTTATAATATGAATATAGATTAGTGTACAGTTTTACTTACGCTGATGTCTTGCAGCTTGCTTACCAAGTTAGCTAATAGCCGGGCATCTCCAATATACTAGTCAAAACTTCTCCCTACGCTGACGTCGTTCGCGCGTACCAATATACTTACACGAGTGTGACGCACTACGGTGCACCGCTGACGTAGGTAGGCGTCACGTAAGCCGACATCGTACCGACGTCAGCGTTGGAGATGTTTCAGCCCTACCCTTAAATGTGTTATTTGGTGCAGTCAACAACAGTATGGCCGGCAGCCGGCTGTCTCGGCCTATGCAGAGAAAGCTGGTGATGCTACTGCAGTGCGCGATCACCGACGAGGAGGGGCGTGGAAGGGCGGCGCGCGCAGCCCGGTCGCTCGGCGAGCGGACGGTCACCGAGCTCATTCTGCAGCATCAGGTAAATTGTGCCTGTCACAATCCACTCCTAGACCTAGCTTTGGACCACAGTTACCACATTTCGGTAAAGATTTGTACTGACGCGGTTATCTTTTACAAGCTTTTATTTAACTTGCAATGTTTGTATGTAAGTATGTATGATCGGTTCAAATCTTGCAACTGAATTTTGAACCACTTCCTCTTATCCTACGGAGTTGAATTTTTACATGTTTGTTCAGTTCCGATGACAATGCATTTTTATGGTAAACATGACCTGAATCGACATCCAGGATTAGCTCCAGATAAAGGAACTCTTCAACGGTCAACAGCACAGACAAGCTTTTATATCATATAAATAAATTAATTGAATAATGTAATAAATTGATGGGTTTGATTTAATTTAAAGTTTATTTTCTTCGTTTAAATAAAAGCTTGTTATTAAAAATGTTTTCTTTTTATATCTCTCGACTTTCTTGTCCATCTAAATGTCATTTGTCAGAGCTCTCTAGCATATTCGTTTAGATTTGTAAGTGTGGTCATCACATACATCAATAACCACAGACATTTCTTGTATTAAGGTTATTTCGCATCGCGATACCACAAATATTCGCCGTAGCGAGTGTGGCTTCAGCATACTGAGTTTTTGAGGGTGGCCATCTGTCTGTGTTTTCCCGGATTCATCCTACTCTCGTCCAGAGAGCGTCCAGGCAGGTTTTTTTTATAAAGAGTCCGATTAAATCCTGGATAGTCTGACCATTCGAAGAAAAAGACAGCATGCGTTATCCGCCTAGATCGCCCTGAACACCCGGTGAGTAGTTGTGCAGTAGCATAATATACCTAATATTGCTCCTGTATCCAGTCCCTGGCCGGTGTTGGGTATTCAAATTCCGGGGTTTTCGAACTTCCGGACCTACTTGTATTATTTTACGGATGGCAGCCCTAGTATTGTAATCACCACACATTACTATTGGTAATCCAAACTACGCCTCTACACTGTCACATTATGCTCTCCAAAAATAACACAAATGTCATGTGAACGCTCGTCGAAGTACCGTGGAATGGGGTGACTGTTACTTTGATCAAAACTTCTTTTCGCAATAAAACTCAAGTTGTACTAATTCTTCCGATTATTTTCTTACGGTTGGCAGCATTAAACGTATTTTTCAGCGTGTGATCAGTCGTAGTGGGTGGGCTGATGAAAAAATATTAAAAATATGTCGGTAATAGTTTTTTGTAATTATTTATTCCTTATTGGGGTTACTTTCAATTTTTTTAGAAATAAGGGAGGCATCAAAGTAATCCCAAGCAAAGTTGTAACATTTATCACGAACATTTTATTTTATTTCTCAAAAAGTAATAAGAAAAGTTATAATTTTATTCAAGAAATGGTCAAAATTAACAAAATCGATATTTGCCCTTTTTTTGCCCTCATATTTCAAGAAAAAAATACATTTCAATTTTGTAATTGATCAAAGTAGTCCCATTCTACCGTACCACTAAATAATACATCGCACTCTTAATAAAGTTCTTCACTATTTCAAAAATATCAACTTTTGGGAAAATGTGTTAAAAGATTCAGGAAACCCGATGTTTACACAGTTTTTTTTACAGTATAATTACAGTATTTGCTTTAATATGGTCTTTTTTCTCTTTCTGTGAAAGCCAAGTGGTAGAACAGTTGATATTGAGACCATCTAACACAGAAACTCAATATCTCAATATTTCGAGTTGTGCCTTTATATTACTAAGGGTGCGCATCTGTCTAGCTTTCCACACCATTCGGAACGGCCGTAATAGAATATTGCTGCGATTAATCAAGCGATCCTTGTTTGTTCTAAAAAGCACAGAAGTAGCTGCTACCCGCCCTCATAACATGATCCCTATTGATAATGAAGTGTCACCTAACCGTTTGGTACTGTTATTACAGAACCCACAGCAGTTGAGCGCAAATCTATGGGCGGCGGTGAGAGCACGCGGGTGTCAGTTCCTGGGGCCGGCGATGCAGGAGGAAGTCCTCAAACTGGTGTTACTGGCGCTAGAGGACGGATCCGCACTGTCTAGAAAGGTAGTACCCACGCTTTGAGTGTGATCTTCTTGTTACAGACTATAGGAAATAGGATTTTGTTTTTTTTTTCAATATAGAACATACAAGGTGTAAATAGACCCTTCACAAAGCCGTCAACCGTGCATTCAGTACGTCAAACTAAGTAACCCTACGTAAAAATTGTCGCTGGGAAACGACTTTTTTTTTGGGTGAAAAAGTCGTTTTACTGTAAAGCTCAATATAACGCACTCAAAATACTGTGCTGATAAATGCAATGAGTAGTAAACGGGTAATGGAGGTATTCCAAGTACATTTGCAACCTTCAAAATTAGTTGTAGTTCAAAAAAAGTTGTGAATAAGGTAGAACTTTGACCTCCAATATCTCCCTAACTAGAAGGTTCCCAGGCATGGTCCAGAACAAAAAAAATCGCAATGACGAGGAGAATAAGTGCCTTTCGGCTTCGTTAAGGGTCTATTTACACCGTTTAGAATCATTTATTCAAAACAAATATGACCACAAGGGAGGTTATGGTGTCCGCTGGTGTCAGCCTCCTAGCATAGTGAAGATAGAACAACTGTTGCTTTTATAATCGTTTTACAACTAGTCAGTACTATGAAAATGAAAATTGTTTGATTATTTGCAATGTAAAACAGAATAAATACCAACACAGACTTTATTCCAGCTATGAATTGCATTCAGAGTTTTATTTATTTACTTATTTAATTAAGGTTCACCAACGGATGCATGCCCCTCAAGCTGAAGGGCAAAATCTACAAATCCATTATAAGACCTGTCGTGCTGTACGGATCAGAGTGTTGGGCCGTGAAGAAGACGGATGAAAGAAGATTACACGTAGCGGAGATGAGAATGTTGAGATGGATGTGTGGAGTGACGCGAATGGATAAAGTAAGAAATAAGTATATTAGAGGAAGTTTGAAAGTGGCACCAGTAACAGAAAAGTTGAAAGGAAAGCGTTTGTCTTGGTATGGGCATGTGCTGAGGAGGGATGAAACACATGTGACTAAGAGAGTGATGAATATGAATGTTGATGGATGGAGGGGGAGAGGGAGACCTAAGAAAAGATGGATGGATTGAGTGAGGGAGGATATGAAAGATAAGGGAGTAAATAATAATGAGACGGCTGACAGGGAAGAGTGGAAGAGAAAAACATATTGCGCCGACCCCAAGTAACTTGGGACCAGGGAAGGAAGATGATGATTTAATTAAGGTTCACCAACAGTTGTTACAGACATTGTACAGATAGGAACATACAAATAATTGTGTCTTAAATCTATCTGCACAACCAATTACAGGCAAACACCACAATATGCAAAATACTCTTTGTAATTACAGTTTTAAAGACTCAAGTTCTTAAGTTCTAGATATTAAATATTAATACTAATTACGTCTGACAAACGTCGATATTGAGTCTGCGTGGACGTCAACCAGGTCGCTGCGTTCATTTATGAGTTTGCACATGCGGGGTATGGGCTAATTAGCACCTGACACTGTACGGCGAAGAGGTGGAGCTAAGGTTGTTATAGGTTTGCGAGGTGCTCTGCGGGGTAGTCTGAAATTGAACTTACATACCAATTGTGGATGTGTGTTTTGTGTACCTTGGTCGCCTATCACACCAGACTACGAATATATTTTGAACCATTTCTTCAAATAGATTTCAGCTCATCTTGATTGAACGTTAAGGTTCATAAAAGGTTAATACTGTTTTGAATCCATGTTGCTTATTTTTATACATTTCCGTGCTAAACATAACATCACGCCTGTATTCCCCGAAGGGTTGGGCAGAGGTGTGTAATAACAACCTCGTTTCGCTGTTATGTTTAAGTCCCATGTAAGTCTATTGCCATCAATCGGCCACAAATTCAAACGCCGGGCTGCTATTAAGGAATTCCACACGGAAAAACGCAATAACACTTTGCCCGACCTGGGAATCGAACCCAGGACCTCACGATCAGCAGTCGCGCTTGCCGCGACTAGACCAACAATGCAGTGATACTAACGATATGTAATTATTTTTGTTGCAGGTGTTAGTGATGTTTGTTGTCCAAAGACTGGAGCCTCATTTTCCGCAGGCTTCTAAAACTAGCATAGGCCATGTCGTCCAGCTCCTATACAGAGCTTCTTGTTTTAAGGTAAGCCATTTTCCCATCCATTTCATCAGCGCCCAAGCGACCGCAGCGTCATGGGCCAATGAACGGTCGTGCGTATGCGCACCAAGTCTGCTAAACGGGTTGGTGATGGCCATATATGACGTTCTTTAAGCTAAAGTTACGGCTACTGTAACGGTAATACACCGAAAAATCCATCACAATTTTTTAAAGCGGATCTCTCTTTGGAACATCGCAATTTTGTTTTTTCATAAGTCCTTTTTTAAAACTTTATGTAGTACTAGCGGCCCGTCTCGGCTTCGCACGGGTGGAATTTTTTCTCCTTTTTGCCACATTTTTCATTTATGCTCCGCTCCTATTGGTCGTAGCGTGATATTATATAGCATATAACCTTCCTCGATAAATGGACTATGCAGCACAAAAATAATTTTTCAATTCCAACCAGTAGTTCCTGAGATTAGCGCATTCAAACAAACAAACAAACACTTCACCTTTATAATATTAGTATAGATTATTAATTAATTGCCTTATTATCTCTCTAGGTATCAAAACGCGAGTGTGACTCGTCTCTAATGCAACTAAAAGAGGAGTTTCGCACGTACGAGTCATTGCGGCGCGAGCACGACGCGCAAATAGTTCAGATCGCCACGGAGGCGGGGCTTAGGATAGCTCCCGACCAATGGAGCGCGCTTCTTTACGGTGACACTGCCCACAAGAGTCACATGCAAAGCATAATAGGTATGTCTAAATGTACTGGATATCGGCCCCAACTGTTGTGTAACGATAAATCTTTACTCCCTATGATGGCCCAAGACCCATCACGCCAGTATTCCCCGAAGGGTTGGGCAGAGGTGTAGGTACAGGGTGTAAACGAAATCATGTAATTCCTTCAAACCTCGTGATGTACTACTGACATAGATTGACCCTGAACGGTACACTTTTGGATTCAATAAAAAAAATTACAAGAAGTAAACATGTGTTTCTAATGGTGCGTCCAGACCTGACGAACGCGCCGCGAATGCGCCGCTCGCGAGCCGCTTGCGAACTGCGCGCGTGCTGCTCGCGTGCAGTTACAGCGTACGTTTGGTGCGCCGCTCTAGTGCAACTCCGGCAAGCCTCGAGTGGAGCGCGCGTGCAGCGCGCGCGCATCTCGCCAGCGGCGCATTCGGCAGGTCTGGACGTAGCATAACGTGAGGCATTTTAATGACGCGAGCGAACTGCGCGGCTATCGCTTGCCGCGCGATCATTTAACTCGGGGCCCTAAAATGCCTCACATTAAGAACACATGGTTACTTCTTGTTGTATTTTTTTTATTGTTTCCAAATGTATCCCTTGCAGGGTTAATCTATGTCAGCAGTACATCACAAGGTTTAAAGGAATTACATGTTTTAATTTACACCCTGTATATTAACACCCTCATTTCGTCGTTATGTTTTAAGTCCCATGTAATACGGGGCGAGCCTATTGCCATCAGCCGGGCACCAATTAAAATTCCGGGCTGCTATTAAGGAATTCCACACGGAAAAACCCAATAACACTGCCCGACCTGGAGATCGAACGCGTAACCTCACGTTTAGCAGTAGCGCTTGCCACTACTAGATCAACGAGGCAGATAATGGCCCAAGACTTTGTAACAAATTGTTATATTATTCCAACAAAGGTTAAAAATCCAAAACTCGACGTCTATGGCCTCGTTCCAACTTTGCAGTGACGACAGATTGTCAAGTCAATGAGAACGGCTAGCACGACAGTCGTAAAACGATAAGAAAACGTCACGACATCGTGACGGCAAATCATGTGTCGTTGTTACGACTATCTGTTGTGGCCACGATAAAAATATCGTCTCGTATTGTAGCTTGCTACTGATGTGCAAACGACAAAGCGACTGCTGTGAAACGATAAAATGTTGTCGCGATCCAATGGGAACAGCTAGATACGATAGTCGTCCAACGATAAATTGATCGTCACGACATAGTGGAAAAGCGCCCTATTGGTTGATCTGTGTGACGTGGTCCTGGACTAATCAAGACTTTTACGGAACAAGACTACCTGGCGTGGTATTGTTAGTCAAAAATAGTCTAATCCTATACTTATCGCTCATTGGTTCGCAAATGAAATGATTTTTTTCATTCCAGATAAATTGCAAACACCACAATCGTTCGCGCAGTCAGTTCAAGAGTTGTTCATAGCGTTGCAGAGGACCGGCGATCCGGCGCAGTTGATCGTCATGAGCCTGCATCTCGACAGACTCGCCAACATCGACGCGAGTCCCGGTATGTCATATTATATTATACCTACATACCTAGGTTATGATACACAAAAGTTGTTTGTAGCGCTAAAAGCAAGACAGCACGATACGATCCACTATTGCCCAGTTCCTATATGTAATAACGAATCGCTTTGCTAACTAATGGCAACATTTATAATTGCCAAACTGAGCGTATAAAAAAACTATCAAGCTAATTTTACCTGCTATAAGTAGCTACTTCCGTTTGGGACTGTCTACTATGCACACATATTATGAAGTTTTTGCTGCATTATTAGTAAAGATACAAGAGCCTCAATTTCGTAAATTATAGGAATTGGACATATAAAGGACGATTTCCACCAAACGGCTCTCATCGCATCGGATGGGAAAGGATACGAATGGATGCGGCGACAGCCGATCGCGTCCGGCAGGATGTGTCGACGCATACGATTGGCTCCGTACCGTCGCTTGCGAACGCATGCGTTTTTACGCCTAGTCAAATAGTTTCATTTCTACCGTGTTGACAGCCGAAAGGATCCGATCGGATACGACGACAGGCGCACGGAGCCGATCGCGCGTCGCAGTATACTTTCGGCTACGTTCCCTTGTCGCGGAAGACGCCCGCGGCCAAGCTGCTGTGCGCGGCTTGGTAATATAGGCTTTAATAATCACTTTTTAACAAAAATAAAACCGACTTCAAATGGTCTATCTCCGAAGTTCTTAATCAGATCTTCACCAAATTTAAATGGGACCACTTCGAAAGAATACTCTTTCAAACAAAAAAGAATCATTAAAGTCGATTCACAATTAGCAAAGATATCGCGGAACAAACATACAAAAAAATAATAATACATACAGTCGAATTGAGAACCTCCTCCTTTTTGGAAGTCGGTTACATACAGTGTACACGATTTAATATCGTTTAAAGATTGTAAAATCCGTTCTGATCCGATGCGATGCCAGCCGTTTGTTGGAAATCATCCTCAAGACGATACCGCGTGGGACACATTTTTGCGATGTGCAGTTGTAAATGTTTCCTAAAATATTATTTTCTAAAGCTAAGGGGTGACGTAATAAATAAATAAATAAAAATAAATATAACGTTCATTCGCGACTAACCCCTGCCTTCTTAAAAGCTGTTCAACTCAAAAATTAACTCAACAGTTGTCAAATCTCGTGTGAAGTGGTGTGATTGGTTGTTAGTATTTTGGTTGACCAATCACATTCGTTCACATAAAAACTGGGGGCTAGTCGCTGATAGCTATGTCGTAGCTTTTTTGCCACACGTGACGTCACTATAATTAGTCTCGTTCACACGCATCTAGTTTGATTTCGAAGACAAAAAATTATTACAGCTAATTACCTATTTCTTTGATTTTATAATGAGCTACATTATGGCATTATAATGAGCTATATACATAACACTTATTAGAATTTTTTTCATCATAAAATTACAACGCTTTTTACTCTAATTACAGTAAATTACTTAAAAGTATTTGTGACTAAAATACAGTTTTAATTCTAGTTTGCAATTCCTCTCACAAAACTGATTACACTGTCACTAATGATTGTCATTCTCAAATTAATCCACCTTCCAGTCTTTTTCGGGTAGACCATGCAGTGTGCATGCGATCTAAACTGGTGGAACACCTGGCAAGTTAGGGTGGTCTGAGTCACGCGGATTTCGTCGCGTGGAGTCCAAACTTCACTTTTTCATACATGTGTTTATTATGATGCGTGATACACGCACAAAAAGGTGAATTGCGAGCGTCAAGCATGTGGGTCGAACCCGGGTCAACCACACCCATAATGGCCTTTCTCATTGTAATAACAATGATGCAGCGGGAGCCGGGTCACGGGTCCAGTTAGTCCTTGAGAAGTCGCCAGGTGCCTGTTGCACTTAATGTCTGCACCTAAAGAGATTGCAACGTCTTCTATGAACTTCGTTACATCATTACGTACAATGTCAGTCACGCGCAACGTGGGCAAAAAATAAAAAAAACTTGAAAAGCGTGTATTTCGTTTTTCTTTTTTAATCCTTTTCTTTCTATTTATCATCTTTAAAATAATATTAAATACTTGGTAATTTTTTAAACTAGTCAAGTGCCCTATTTCCACATCATTGGAACATCTATATCGTGTATCTGTTTACAAACATGAATTACGCTCACATATTATGTACGGAAATCAAACCCCTACCGTTGAAAATCGTGGCTTACTTCGTCAATCTGCTCGATAAATTGAATAATATTATTCTGTAGAGTCCGATGACATAACCATACAAAATTGTGGTTGAACCAGGTACAGAGGGGCGCATTCACTCATTATTCAATAACAAATGTAGGTCCTGCTCGCGCGCCGCTGTCGCTTAGGTTTACGACCGCAGTCCCGCGTTGTAGACGCTCCCGCTTCGCGTCCCGCGTCACTGCCGCGCACATTTGACCTGTCGATTATTCTTAATCCGTTCGTAAACGCATAACAATCGGGTGCAGCATCAAGCAGGCCGACTGCGTTTTGCATGCGACGTCCCAAGGTCAAATACATTGCAGAAAGTAGGGTTACTGTTGACCCTATAACGGCGGATCTCATTATAATTACTATGGTCAAAGGGAACCGGATAAACGTTCCTGTCTGGTATTGTGTAGTGGCCAGTTGCCCGTTGTGCAAAAATATGTTTAGAGGGATGACTGTTTGAGACGGACGTCAGTGCGTGCGCGCCGATTGGTCGGTTCACATCTCTGATCTAGGACTGTGGAGCCGGTTTAATCGAATGTGAACTGGAAGCTCGTATTACTTTTGTGATTTTTGCGATTTTCATTAGTTGTGCTAGCGTTTGCCCTTATACAAGGTTAGTCGGAAAGGGGGTACTAAGCCGAAAGGGTGTTAAAGTACCCATAATAAGGGTTAACTTTTGTTCAACAACTTTCCCCAAAACTCGATAATTTAAGAGAAATAGCTTTTCAGAGATTTCGTAAAAAATATGCTAAAATCTATCTGTCCATAGCCATGATCAGCTCTTTTTACAATTTAGGTCATATTTGGGGCCACGGATTAGAAAATTAATTTTCTGAATTCATAACTAAAGCAGGAATATATTTTTTTTAAACTAAAATAAACATCTTTTTACATGGTAATAAAAATTATCGAATTTTGAAATTTTTACACTTGCTTTAAAATAGTCATCAGTGATACTTTAGGTGGCCCGCGGCTTAGTAGCCCCTTTCCGACTAACCTTGTATAAAGATCTTTGTTTTCCGGGTTGACCTGTCTGCCAAAACTGTCGTATTTATAATACCTAATAGTAAGGATGTTCTTAGTGAGTGCTTAGTCGTGTGTTTTCTTTATTTGTAAATGATTTGACCGTTACACCACACATCGCAATGTTATACTAGTTACATAATCGAACTGTTTTTAATGCCTAATTCATATTGTTTATTTCTAAAATTGACCTACATCTACATTATTTCCTACTCTCTGAATGAATTCACAAAAATGTCATTATATGTGTTATGTTTTGGATTTAATTAAGGACCACACTCCCGCATTGGATATATCCTGTAATGATAGTTGTAATTGTGATAAATATATACATAAATCAAAATTATTCTCATGTTACAAAACTCTCAATAATTCTATTCACGAATGTTGTAACAATAATTGAGCTCTGTTATGCAATAATGTGTCAACTCTCAAAAATATTTTTTCTGTGTTAAGTGCCATCTAGTTATAGTGGTAGGTCTACCCAACGCTTGAAAAAGTGCAAACTACTTTGAGATTTTTTTATAGACGCACTATTATATTAACTACACTTCTGGGTATTTTTTCAAGTGTTGAGTATAAACCTACCACAAGAACTAGATGACGTTAACAAAAAAATCATATTTTTGTAGGGTTGACACATTATTGCATAACACGTCACAATTTTAAAACTGTATCCATGGGGTTTCTTTCCGGTTGCCCTCCATAGTACCTACTATTTGGAACCGGACACATAGCTTTGATGTCTATTAAGTACCTGTAATCTGATCAATTATAAATAAAATAAATAGAGTTTATTTAATTTTGAACAATGCAACTCGGCTGTCGCTGACATCATAGTCTCCAATACAACATATCTTCAACCCTTTCAGATGCCAAAAGTCCATCGTGGCAGCAACTAGCAGAGGTTATGACATCATTGAAAGAGGTCGTAGCAGGATTGATACACTACCTACAGCAGCAGGCGACGGGGCGCGACTCCAACCACAACCAAAAGCATAGTTTGCCGGACCGGTGTATGGACTCCAACACAAGTGAGTGGCTTTAACCTTTGGAATCCCACTCTCTACAGGGTGTAAACGAAATCATGTAATTCCTTCAAAACTCGTGATGTACTGCTGACATAGATTAACCCTGCATGGGATACTTTAAGATTCAATAAAAAAAATATTACAAAAAGTAAACATGTGTTCTTAACGTGAGGCATTTTAGCGCCCCGAGCGAATTGCGCGGCTATCGCTCGCCGCGTGATTATTTAACTAGGGGCGCTAAAATGCCTCACGTTAAGAACACATGTTTACTTTTTGTAAAAAAAAAAAATATTGAATCTTAAAGTAACCCATGCGTTAATCTATGTCAGCAGTACATCACGAGGTTTAAAGGAATTACATGATTTTGTTTACACCCTGTATAGACGCATAAGCACTTTTCTCTACGCCACGCTACAAACTAATCGTACATTTTAGACGGCCATTTACGTCGTTGGCGGCCCGAGCACATTTTCTTTTGAAGTCTATAGCCGTTGATGCCGTTCAAAAGGCTAAAAATTGATATTTTATGCTTTTGTTTACAATATACGTTACGTTGAAACCTGAAAGTGATTCTCTGTGGTTCTATACAGTGGTTCATCGCCTTTGATTGATAGACAAAAAAATTATATAACATAACATCACGCCTGTATTTCGCGAAGGGTTGGGCAGAGGTGTATAGTAACACCCTCATTTCACCGTTGTTTAAGTCCCATTTAATAGGGGGCGAGCCTATTGCTATCAACCGGGCACATATTATCCAGACTCCGGGCTGTAACTGAGGAATTCTACACGGCAAAACCCAATAACACTGCCCGACATGGGATTCGAACTCAGGCCATCACGATCAGCAGTCGCGCTTGCCACCACTAGACCAACGAGGCAGCCTTGTAATTTCTCCATAATCATTTCTGTTGTATCCCACAGGCCAAGGATCTCCCCAGACAGCAGCGTCGACACCTACTCACACCAAGTACAAAGTGTCCATGTGCAGAGACGCTGCCACGCGCTCATTTTGTCCTCGAGGAAGCTCGTGCACCTTCGCCCATTCCGAAGAAGAACTGGAAAGGTATGTACAATAGGTAGCAATCAGGATCGCTTTAATTTTGACAGCTCAAAGATGTTCATTGTACTTGTAAAGAAGAGACCTTAGCTCAGTCTATCGCAGTCCACTGCTGCACAAAGTCGTCTGCCAAATTGCGACACAACACTCGATCCAAATCTAGAAAGAGAAAGATCCAATCTAAAAGATATGGTTCAATGAATATTATTGAACTGACAAAATGACTGCGTTCCGTAATTATCTTGCACGCGAGAGCATCCCACTTAACTGGAAAGCTCTGGACGCCCATTCTAGACATCACCATTCATTCTAGTATTCGTCAAATCTCAACAATTTATACACATTTCTGAAATGCATAAGGATTTTACCATTATACAGGGTGTTTGGTGCATCGTGTGCCAAATTGAAATGGTCGACTGAAGGGGTCATCTACTATCCTTTCAGACCCCTTAACATCTCTCATGCCCTATGGATGTCTTTTTATCGACTTTTAATTTTTTTATTAAGAAATGACCCAAATTTTACATTCAAATACAAATTTTTTAAAAGTATAAGTACTATAGTTGAACCGATAATTCGATGCAGTAACTTGACAGTTAGAGGGATACCAGTTTTTGACAAAAAAAGGTAGTGAGGTGAAAAAAAGAATGAATGAAATCGAATGAACTTAATAATGTACTTATATGCATACTTTTTATTGAATTTAATAACATGAGGATCAAAACATGATATATAACCATTAAAATAGCCGTAACCACTAGTAACTACTGATATGACGATTTTGAAGCGTCAAGTAACTGAACATAAGGTTAATTATTTATTTATTTAATACTTCAATGCACAATAATTGTGGTACATAATGCGGACTTAATGTCATAAGACATTCTCTATCAGTCAATTTGGGTCTAAGAGAACAGCATCGTGAAGAACAAAGAAAGAATTTATAGAGATTTGTTTAAATTGAACTATTTTTCGTATTCGTCCTTTTCGTAAAATCGCTCACTACCCAACACTATTAGTTTTAGTATGGTATCATTATTTTACTTTGAACTGTCAAGTTACTGTATCGAATTAACGGTCCAACTATAGACTCTAAATTTTAATTTTATTTAGATGTGTATTGTTTTAGAGTACATTGAAATACAAAACTAGTGACATTAGTCATCTAGTTTTTTTTAAATTTACTCGCAAAGTTACGGAACATGTAAAACTTAAATTAATACTGTGACTTTACATGGTTACAAAAAAAAACCAAAAGCGACCGGTATCTTCCAACTCCATCAAAAAATCTCTAGTCTATCCTCTTGCTAATGATGTACCACATGCCTAAAAATCTTTTAACAACTTTGTGAATTCGCTAGAATTGTGAATCGAGTCACATAAGGCTAATATTCAAAATTATGATTTAATTATTTTTTTTGCTTAAATTATACCTGACAAACTTATTAAATCTGTTATCTCACTCTTATAAGGTAAAATCTGTCTCGTATCCCTATCTTTTTTAGCTTATACTTTAAATAAAACTTTGGGTCTTTTTTCAATAAAAAAATAAAAAGTTGAATAAAAAAATATCCACAGGGCATGAGAGGTGTTAAGGGGTCTGAAAGGATAGCAGATGACCCCTTCAGTCGACCATTTGAGTTTGGCATACGATGCACTAAACACCCTGTATAGCTGATACAGATTACCTGTTACATTCGTTAAACATAAATTATTTACGTAATATTCTTTGGAGGGGCTTGTGGCTAATTACCAACCGCGTGGATCGTACTATTTACGAGGTTAAGCTGCACATGTCGCGGTCAGACCATGGATGGGTAACCGTACTTTACACAAATCGAGACCACGCCGTGCCTCGGAGAGCACGTTAAACAAATCGGTCCCGGATGTCATACGAATACCTATGACAGTCGTTACGGGAAGTCAGAAGCCCGAAAGTCTGACAACCGGTCTAACCTTAGGATATGAGCATTGCCTGAGCTCTGATGGCAGTCGCTCCGTCTAAACTATTGATATTCAGCCGCTTCTGGTTACACTGGAAGCTGACCCCAACATAGTTGGGGAAAGGCTAGGACTGTTAATGCCTACAATTAGTTAAATCGATTAATTCATAAACAACGAATTGAATAGTTTTCATTCTGAATCAATGTGTAGGTACGTATTGAGATTTTTATAGGGACGAAACACCTCGTTCTTAAGACACGTGTTCCCTGCATGCCTTACGGTTCCCGAAAAGAATACACCAACCTATTTCTTCTTATGCCCAAAAGATAGCCAACAGCATCTCCGTATTTGCCAAGCGAGAGATGATGATGATGACCACAACGTGGTAGAATCATTTTTGAGTGCCGTGAGATATATGGGGTAAACTATGTACACAATTGAATAATACGCCCATGTGCTAGTTTGGTCCACGGGGTAGTCACGGCGTACCATGTGTTCTGGTGCGCCGGTGATGGGGCTACCCCCCAGAGGAGGGTCCGGTGACGGACAGCCGCGGCGGGTTCGCGGATGTGTGCTTACGCGTGCCCGTGTTCCCGCCATAAGCGGCAGAGGACGACACCGTAGAGTTTTAGTGGGTTTGAGTCCCACATAACTGCACTATCGCCCCGTGGTAGTGCAGTATGCGTGCGCATTTCTCCAGGATAAAAAAAAGGTGCTTGCGGAATAGATTTTTTGCACACAAAATAGCTTTTAGTTAACATTTAATTATTACATCTTAGGATTGGCCATTAGTTAAGTAAAGTTTATTTAATAGTTTTTACATTAACTATTTTCTTCAAGAGTGTACAGTCACGTGTAATAATATATATACACATAGCGAACTTAAAAAGCTAATTTCTTTAAGAGAATAGATTGTAATTAAGAACAATTCGAAACCATAATTCGTATGTATTTGTAGAAACTAATATGTGTGTAACATTTCGTAATTCTAATAGATATTTTAGAAGGAAATCGCTTTTGAATTTCTCTGTGTGTATACATATTATTACACATGACTGTACATACGTGAAAGAATTTTGGTAATTTTTGACCCTTCCCTCCTCCTTGTCAGCAAAAGAAAGCAAAGCTCTTACCCCCCCCCCCCCCATGCTTACGTAAACATTGGTAGGTATATATTTTTATTATCTATTCAGATTTATTTATTGTTATTCATGAGCAGCAGTTTTCAAGTCTAGAAAAATAAGTAAATAAATAATAATACTGACGTAATCACCATCCAGACCCCCTCGTCTCCCATGTCATCAAAAATAAGCTAACCAAAGACCCCCCCATCCCACTTTGGTGCTTACGTAATACTTGAATGGCCCCAAATTCGCATAGCGTATGCTCACGTAGCCACGACTCGTCGCCCGTACTGTACATAGAGATAATTGTAAAATGGTTAATATTTACATTAAGTGTTTTACTTCTCTGAATATTTTATAGGTAGAGGAGAAAGGTTAAACACATAACTATGCGTCTATTACCTATAACGACTGCTCACGACAAACAGTGCAACAACTTGAACATTCATAATAATATAAACAGTTGCATCGTTGCCAACCTTACAGTATAATAGCCCTGAGTCAAGGCGAGTTCCCACTATGTCGCGACGATTAATTTATCGATAGACGACTGTCGTCTGTAGCTGTTCCCATTATAACGACTGTGTGTCGTCAATTTTTTTTACTGTTTTACGACTATCATATCTAGCTGTTCCCATTGGATCGCGACGACATTTTATCGTTTCACGGCAGTCGCTTTGTCGTTTGCACATCAGTAGCAAGCTACAAGACGAGACGATATTTTTATCGTGGCCACGACAGATAATCGTAACAACGACACATGATTTGCTGTCACGATGTCGTGACGTTTTCTTCTCGTTTTACGACTGTCGTGCTAGCCGTTCCCATTGACTTGACAATCTGTCGTCACTGCAAAAACAAGTTGTGAACGACAGTTAATCGTGTCATCTTATATGTAAACACATGTAATGTATAAGCCACGACACTTAAAACTACACGACTATCTGTCGTCACCACAAAGTGGGAACGCGGCTTTATTCGTCGTACCGTACTGAGCCACACAAAGACATTGGCCGGCCGGTCGGTCTATGAGCATGCCGTAACTATTCGCAATTTTGTACTTCTGTCAACTAACTCAGTTGTCTTAAGATAAATAATTGAATCCGGCGTTACTTTGCGGAAATGACATTGACAATGACATACAAATATACAATTACAATATTTAGTGTTAATTCTGGTACACTAGTTCATCAAGCTTGGATGTAGTATGCAGCATTGCCCTCCCGCCTGCAAATCGACGGCCGGCAGTGAAAACCACGTATGTGTAAAATACAAAATTTTACAGCAGATAGAAAAAACTGTCTCCTGAAAAAAAAATTGCCGATCAAATGTTTATACAAGTTTCTCATCGTACGTCATAGATGGCTTAGAAGTATTTGAATTAAAAGTTTGTTGTACTAATACGTGTATGACGAGTTTATCAATCTAAAGACAAAATAAAACTCTTTTGAAGAATATTGGATTTACGAGGTTTTCACTGCTGGGCGTCGAAATGCAGGTGCGATTAATATAATGCAATTTACAACCCAAACCGATACGACACGTGTTTCGGCAGTTCACGGGGCATCCTCAGAGATGATTACTCGTCGGCCGCCCGGATACGAATGCCCATCATCACCATCTTGCCATTTCATTCGCGTCAGAGCGGTCGAAGCTTGAACACAGTAAATCTTTAGCTTATATATTTACTGTGGCTTGAAGAACTAGTTACGCGGCATTAACAGTATTTGTATATTTTATCATTTCTATTCACAATAGGTTACATACATTTTAATTAAGCCTACTAGTTGCATAGATAATGCAACCTGTTTTGTGAGAGACTGGTGCCTGAGATAGGTTTGGTAAAACCTGTATTACAAGTTACCAGTGCCCCACTCCACGGACTGTACACTGAGCTTATAGTTGGTAGGTTATATTATTGTTACTTATTTGTTTGTCAGTTATCTTTAATTACGGGATATGATTACCATTCTTTCAATTTGTATGCGGCAATACTTTAACTGAACTTTTAGCGCTATGGTTCCTGGCTAGATCTGTTTGTCTTATTTATGTGTAATCAACGCTATTTTAAGCTTTTAATCTTAGTTATTTTCTTTGCTATATTTATGTCAATTTTGTAAAGCAATGCTTCTCTTACCACAATATTATTTCACCGTATTTTTTTTTATTCATTTATATTTGCTAAAGCTAAATAATATTTGCGAAATTTCTTTGCAAGCACAGCGAACATATCCATTGTATTTATAATATTAATGTATATAACAGCTTTGACTGCCCTGTTGGTCAAGTGGTCGCAAACGCGGCTGCTGAGCATGTGTTCCTGGGTTCGATCTCCAAGTCGGGCAAAGTGTTATTGGGTTTTTCCATTAGGAATTTCTCAGTAACACCCCGTAGTCTGGATTTGTGGCGGGTTAATGGCACTAAGCGAAACGAGGGTGTACTAAAACCGAACCCGAACCCTTCGGGGAATACAAGGCGAGATGGTATGTTGATTTGGATGCCACACTTGCTATCATCTTGCGCATGTCCTGGGAGTCGAGTCTAGTCGAGCGTGTTTTTGGTATTTATACCTACACCTGTGTAGTCGATGGGTTGGAAATCTATTAATAATACATGGTACAGCTAGAGAAACTGTTCTTCTAAATCGTATAAAAAAAACCCAAAACTAAATTCAACAAAACATAAACTATATTGACGACACGTTTGGTGCAGTGGCTTAGCGATCGAATTCTGCGTTACGGGTCGAGGGTTCGATTCCCGCACGGAACAAATATTGGTATGGCCTACAGATAGTTGTTCCGGGTCCGGATGTTTGTGCGTGTGAAGATTTGTGTTTGTAAACGCACTTACGATACAGGAGAAAACATAGTGTGGGGCAACGGTTTAAAAAAAAAAGTTATAGTTTATTTTACATAAATAAGTAAGCTTCGCTATAATAATAGGTACGGTGCAGCATACTTCAAAGTGCATCTCTATTGGCACACAAAAGTTCTATTAAACCAGCTATTAATCTATCAGCTGCCCTTGGATATCAGTTACTAGTCAAGTAACCAACAAAGGTGTGTGTAAGATCAGTGATACCTACACATACTTCTTTGTACCCTCAATTTACAATTTCTACAGTACCTACTATCTATCGTTCTGTGTGCGCGGGCGCAGTTATCTAAAGATCACCGTACATTGTGTTACTGATACGAAAAAAAGTTGTAATACATTTTTGTTCCTTTCAAAATTTCAGAAGAAAATTTTCAAAGACATGTTTTTTATTTCATTTAAGTATATTTGAAATCAATAAATAACATAATATCACGCCTGTATTCCCCGAAGGGCTGGGCAGAGGTGTATAGTAACACCCTCATTTCGCCCTTATGTTTAAGTCCCATGTAATAGGGGGCGAGCCTATCCAAACTCTGCACTGCTACTGCTGCTATCAATAAATATCGCACCTATTATTTGTCATTACATACTGCCATGAGCAGTTCCATGGTGCACCGCTGTATACCATTACCATCAATCGTCCTGACAGTTAACCCTCCGTTGGCTATTACTGCACCCGAGGGTAGCCGACCATGGCTATCACTGGACCGTCACTAAACACCAGTTTGCGACGGGTTAAATTTTTTACACCTTGTTACAGAGCCTGTTGTGATGTGTCATTAATTTGGCGAAATTGCTATCTTCCATGCCAATTACCGTTGCATTTCATTCAGTACATTCAGCATGTATTGTTTGACGTTAGTGAAGTAAGCGTAACGTGAGGGGAATTTTGAATTGAATGTACTCGTTTTGAATTGAATGTACTCGTTTTGCACATACTATTTTATTAAATTGATAACTTTATTCATATCTACGTCTGATACAAATTGTGCATGTCTCAAATGGACAGTTATATTTCGGTTTAAAATTCGCTTATATTAGCGATACGTTTACGGTCTTCGTCTTTTCGTGTGGTTAGTGACTAACCTGGTGTCAGAGTTTATGCCGCCCATGGGCCTCTGACTTGGCTTCACATGCCGTCGAGAAATATCTCTCAGGCATGTCGGTTTCCTCACGATGTTTTCCTTCACCGTTTTTAAGCAAGTGATAATTATACAATACGCACATGAATCCGAAAAGTCAGAGGTGCGTGCCTTGAGTTCGAACTCGAGTCCTATGACTTGGCAGTCCGACGGTCACACCACTAGGCTATCACTGCTGACGTTTACGGTGCCAAACGTCAAATGTTCGGTGTAGGCCTACGGATGCACTTCATTTTGCCTATCGAGCACAGAGTGCGGCGGTACGTAGTTACATAATATGTGTATTATTATGCGTAATAATAGAAAACTTACGGCAAATGTGTGGATAATATTGAACAAAATATTAAATATAAAATTAATTATATTTGTTATAATTACAGACTATTTAAAAAGATATAACGTTTACACTTTGTTAAAGCTATGTTTGTGATAATTAAGCTAGCGTGTCCTATAAAGTAGTATTTATCAATTATTATTTTTT
Source organism: Amphipyra berbera (assembly GCA_910594945.2). Classification (NCBI taxonomy): domain Eukaryota; kingdom Metazoa; phylum Arthropoda; class Insecta; order Lepidoptera; family Noctuidae; genus Amphipyra; species Amphipyra berbera. The sequence goes on along the minus strand of OU343121.1, from coordinate 22,007,537 downwards.
TAAATATTTTTGTTATTTTGCCGATTCAAAATCGAGGATTATGCAGACATAACAAATTATGAATGACTTCTTAACAATAAAAATCTGCAATGTGCGATGTCTCTTTAATATTTCAATGCAATACGCTAGCAATTTAACACTTAACAAATATTAGTGGAATGCACCAGTCCGCTTCGCGACGTGTAAGAGAACAGTTGTTTGTCCCTTACTTTCATAACAATATATTTAATAAACTATTTATTTAGTATAAACTTAACTACTATACAGTGTCTTGTAGTAAATATTTTGATTGTTAGTGAAACAGTCAACGCTTTTGCTTGCACTACAGACGCGAAGAGGTAAATATGATTTTCTTATTGTTGCGATTTGTTACTGGGATGTAACATCGAGTCCTTTATATGTGTGGCTTATGATTTATGCCAATTGGTTAAATCAGAAAGCTTCTTCCGAAAGCTCTTTGGTAGAAACTTTCGTTTTAATATAATTTATAGGCATTTGCGATTTGTTTTTGTGTGATCTATTCTTTAGTTTTGTTTATTTATTATCAAGAAGATCCTTGATTTATAAAAGGCAATGGATATAACACCCGTACTAACTTCGTATTGTGATCTAAAACAACGGGTTTGTACTACGACTTTGACTAAAAGATTAGACAAAAAAGAAAGATTTCCTTTATTTGACGCAATTTTATCCGCTTATGCCGTTTGTACTAATCGCGTAGCCGCGCCGACGCGACCGCGGGCTGACGTCGTCCGTCTTAGAATATGCAAACGAAACAGTACTTTCATAATTTTGTATAAAAAAAAGTTACAAAATATAAAAAGTCGTAGAACAAACGTTGTTCAGAGTAATAATATAAAGTTAGTGCTAAGATTTGTTGGGTGTTTTTATTACCCTTTATATAGTGTACATCATAGAATTCAACCACGTGTCACGCGCAATATATTTACGAATTTATTTGAATTGTTCTTGTAAAAATATATTATTATATTGTAATAGGTACGTGCTGAGCGAAAATTGAAAGATGTAGATATTAAGATTGAAATTAAATATATTAAACCATGAACATTTTTTATCGCATTTATATGGCAATCATTTATAAGATTTTATATGTATTAAATTTAACATTCACTTCCACTCCCTGTTGATAAATAATAGAAAAGGAAGAATATACCATATCGTCACCGGAAAGCCAATACTGCTTAAGCGCCATTTTTGGCCAAAATGAGTTATACAAGGTGATTGGAAGATGGGTGCAAAGCTTTAAGGTGAAGATAGCACAGACAGATAAACGAAGTCTTACCACTTTTTTTAACCTCTTTTCTATTTTTTTTTTTCTAAAACTCCCAAAATTTTAACTAAACTGCTTATTTATGGCCAAATTGAACGATAAATGAATTCATTTTTATTTTATTTAATTAAAGTAATGTGTAAGCAATCTAGCAAAACATTTTATAGGCCTCTGTGCCGTTAGACTTTTTTTTACAGACATTAAAAAGTTCATAAAAAATTAGAAAATTCATATTTACTTTTTGTAAACCTTATTTAAAAAAAAAACGAAGGGTGCTTTTTTTGTTCAAACCTTTTTGAAAACATGCTTGATAATCGTTCTTTCTTATGAGGTATCATTTACGCGGATATCTTACAAATTATTGAAATTAGGATCTACAAACCAATGTGAGGGAGAAATTTTAAATTTTAGGCAGACTAATTAAAACAACATTTAAATTTAAATTATTTATTGTTCATGTTCAAAATGTCTGCCGTGATTCCTAATACAAGCACGGCTCCGTCTTCTCACTTCTGTTGTTGTTATTTTCAACATCATCTCCAGCTTCATTGTTTCAAATGCTCCATTAATTATCTCCATCAATTCTTCTCTCGTGTTTATTTCAACATTCGTATACACCAGTTTCTTGGCCCGGCCCCACTCAAATAGTCCAGCGGGGTCAGATCTGGTGAGCAAGCTGGCCAAGGGATGGGTCCATCTCTGCCGATCCAGCTGTCAGGGAAGCAATTATTTAAGTGTTCCCTTACATTTAACGTCCAATGCGTTGGACAGCCGTCTTGCTGAAAGATGGTCGACGATGGACGGTTTCTTTCGAATATCTGGACACCGGTTTCCTCTATCAGCACTGGTAAATCGACTTGCAGAAAGTGCAAATATTTTTTACCATTCAAAGTATCCGGTAAGAAGTGGGGCCCAATCAATATCCTACCAATTACTCCAGCCCATACATTGACAAAGAATTTCCTATGAAACGACACCCGCTTCTTCTTTTGCAGATTGTTGTCTTTGTCTGCCCATTCATGGAGGTTATGAAAGTTTGTAATGCCCTCCCTAGAAAATTTGCTTTCATCCGTCCACAAGATTGATTTCAGGAACCACGCATCTTCGATGTCTCGGTTGAGCAGGAAATGGCAGAACTGTAGGTATTCTTTTTTGGGGATCTTGCTCTTTCAGACCTTGCACACTCCTGCCATGGAACGGATATTTGTCATTTTGGTGCATTGTATGCCACACCTTCCATTGTGAAATGTTTAGATTTTGAGCTACTGCTCTGGTACTGGGGTAGTAGGATCCACTTGAAATGATGCCAAAATGTCTTCTTCGACGTCAGTTTCGTGTCTGTATTGAGCCGTGCTTGTATTAGGAATCACGGCAGACATTTTGAACATGAACAATAAATAATTTAAATTCAAATGTTGTTTTAATTAGTCTGCCTAAAATTTAAAATTTCTCCCTCACATTGGTTTGTAGATCCTAATTTCAATAATTTGTACGATATCCGCGTAAATGATACCTCATAAGAAAGAGCGATTATTAAGCATGTTTTCAAATAGGTTTGAACAAAAAAAAACAACCTTCGTTTTTTTTTTAACAAGGTTTACAAAAAGTAATTATGTATTTTAATTTTTTTATGAACTGTAAATGTCTGTAAAAAAATGTCCAACGACACAGAGGCCTAAAACATGTTTTGCTAGATTGCTTACACATTACTTTAATTAAATAAAATAAAAATGAATTCATTTATCGTTCAATTTGGCCATAAATAAGCAGTTTAGTTAAAATTTTGGGAATTTTCGAAAATAACATAAAAATTAGGTTAAAAAAAATGGTAAGACTTCGTCTAAGATAATCATGGCTTAAATGGTTCTAAATTGTCTGTACTATCTTCACCTTAAAGCTTTGCACCTAAAAACTTCTGGACCGATTTCAAAAATTCTTTTACCGTTAGAAAGCTACGTTATCACTGAGTAACATAGGCTACGGGCGGAGCCGTGAGGACACAGCTAGTTTATGATAAGATAAGAATCTGCAATTAGTTACATGTTCTGTTCTGCGTAACCTTTTCCCATCGATGTTGGGGTGAGCTTCCAGTCTAACCAGATGCGGCTGAATACCAGTATTTTACATGAAGCGACTACCATCAGATATCCGCAACCCAGTTTCTGGGCGATGCTGATATCCTAAGGTTAGACCGGTTGTCAGACTTTCGGGCTTCTGACTTCCCGTAACGACCGTCATAGGTATTCGTATGACACTCGGGACCTGTTTAACGTGCTCTCCGAGGCACGGAGGAACCTCGATGAGTAACGAACGAACACCCATCCATAGACAGACCGCGGCGAGCGTAGCTTAACCTCGAAAATTATATGATCCGCGCGGTTGGTAGTTAGCCCTGAATCCCTCTGCAATTTACATAAGCTGGTTATTTTGAGAACTATTTTCAAAACATGATAACAGAAGTGTTACTTAGACGGGCTTGCATAGGTACTACATTCCATAATTGCGGTGATATTAAAAGAATGAAAGTATTTTATTTTGCAACGGACTATAACTGCCTCGTTGGTCTAGTGGTGGTAAGCGCGACTGCTGATCGTGAGGTCCTGGGTTCATTCCCCAGGTCGGGCAAAGAGTTATTAGGTTTTTCCGTGTGGAATTGCTCAGTAGTAGCCCGGAGTTTGGATTTGTGCCCGGTTGATGGCAATAGGCTCGCCCCCTATTACATGAGACTTAAACATAACGGCGAAACGAGGGTGTTACTATACACCTCTGCACAACCCTTCGGGGAATACAGGCGTGATGTTATGTTAAGTATAAGTTACAAAAAAAGATAACAAGAACAAATTACACGTGATAAAGAAACCTTAATATTAGAGTATGACAACTTCAAGAAATGGTGTAGGTCACTTCCGTGCAAAAAAGAGTCCTCATTCAACAAAAGGCTGCCTGTCCACTAAAGCACAAAATTCACGAAGCGGAGACATGAATTTGATGTGAACCCCGCCCCTCTCCGCTCCTGTGGACAGATAGCCTAATGCCGTGTTACTATGAGAAATTTTTAACATAAGAATATTAGAACATATTTGACGGACTACAACTGCGACGAAAGTAGAAGAGTTAATAGGAATAGTAAGGTTCCAAAACACACTGCCACATTATATACAAGGTTAGTCGGAAAGGGGTACTAAGCCGAAAGGGTGTTAAAGTATCCATAATAAAGGTTAACTTTTGTTCTACAACTTTCCCCAAAACTCCATAGTTTAAGAGAAATAGCTGTTCAAAGATTTCATAATAAATACGCTTAACTCTTATCTATCCTGTTATGATCAGCTGTGTTTACATTTTAGGTCATATTTGGGTTCACGGATTAGAAGATCTATTTTCTGAATTCGTAAGTTAAGCATGGGAGGTAGAATTTATGAAAAAACTAAAATAAAAATCATTTTGCGTGTTTTTATTTATGGAATTTTGACATTTTTCACGGTTTTAAAATATTCATCAGCGATACATTAAGTGGTCCGCGGCTTAGTACCCCCTTTCCGACTAACCTTGTATATAATGTGGCAGTGTGTTTTGGAACCTTACTATTCCTAATGACCCCTCTACTTTCGTCGCAGTATATAGAATATAGAACCGTACCGTAGGCTGCAATCGAAATATCGACTTTAATTACCGCAAATAAGGTTGGCTTTACAAAAACCAAAACAATTGAGAATGTTAAAAATGAAATAGAGATGTAATTGAAAAAATTAAAAAAAATTGGTGTTAAGGTTCATTGTTACTTCTCGTTGGCTCGAGTTTAACTGTAAATTATTTTTCCAGGTTTAGATTAAACATGAACGGGAACTACACGTTCGTGCCGATGCACGGCAACCCGCCGATACCAAATCAAGGCATGCCGGTGACTCAGTTCCCGTATCCGATCCCGCAGCCGATCATAGACGGCCACAACTTCAACGTAGCGAGTAAGTTGCTTCATCAAACTCGAAATTACACTAAGCGCTTCCAAACATCCTTCATAATGCGCACTGCAAAAGAGTGGAACTCACTACCTGCGTCTGTGTTCCCGAACGCATTCAACCTGAATCTCTTCAAAGTTAGAATTAACAGGCTTCTTCTTGGTAAGTTCACTCCATCGTAGACTTTGTCTCTGTCTCCTCTGACCTAAACTGGAGTCAAGAGCAAACCGATTTCAAATAAAAAAAAGAAAAATCACCTTTCTCACAAAGACCAGGGGGGAGGGGGGTAATAACACCGCGTTAAAAAAAATGTTGCAAGCACGACTGCTGATCGTCAAGTCCTGGGTTCGATCCCCAGGTCGGCCAAAGTGTTATTGGGTTTTTCCGTGTGGAATTCCTCGGTAGCAGCCTGGATTTTGGATTTGTACCCGGTTGATGGCAATAGGCTCGCCCCCTATTACATGAGACTTAAACATAACGGTGAAAAGAGGGTGTTACTATACACCTCTGCCCAACCATTCGGGGAATACAGGCGTGATGTTATGTAAATGTATTGTCTCATCAGATTACAGATAGTTGGATTGAAATCCTAGAGCTCACACTAGGACTCCTTGTGTTGTGAGGTCTAGGCTCTTTCGTCCCGTTTACACATTTTGCCGTAATATCTGTTACTAAATTTCAAAAGGAATATAAGATAATAAAATAAATAATTTAAAAACCCGACTGCAAATAAAAGTAATGCATTAAAAAAGATCGAAACAAGATTGAAAATAGAAAACAAAATTAAAATCTAATATAAAAGGAGCAGCTGACTGACTGACTGATCTATCAACGCACAGCCTAAACGGCTGGGGTTAGAAACTTGAAATTTTGATAGTAGGTTCATTTTGTGACGTAAACATCCACTAAGAAGGGATTTCTGGAAATTCAACCCCTAAGGGGGTGAAAAAAAATCACGCAAGCGAAGCTGCGGGCAAAAGCTAGTAAACTATAAACGAACTCTTACTTCGGTTTAACAGTCTATATTATGAGCTGAAAGCCTAAGTTAAATACCTGAATTAAGTTTAGTGGCACGGAACCCATTAATTTTCTTTTGATTTATAATTTACAATTGGGTCTCGCCTGTTGGTAATTCTTTTTTATTAACGTATTACTATTTCGAAGCAAAAATCCGCCATTTTGTTTTTTTTCAAACACCTATCTAAGGACATCTGGGTTTATAAGACGAATGTAACGACACCTTAACTGTCGAAATCCATCCAGCCGTTGGGAAGATACGAGGTAATAAAGAAATTTACAAACATACATACAAGATACGCGCGAAAAACAAACCTCTTACTTTAGTAGTATTTGTTTAAGCGTGATTGTGTTGTTTGTTTGAGAGAGGCATGTTTAGATGGGGCGTTGTATGTAGTTACGTTTAGTGAAACACATAGGCGTATTCGGGGTAGGCAGATGGGGCGTTTACCTCACCCTGGCATAGGAAAGAATAGGTATATGGTCTAGTTCCAGTCAACTCGCCACCCATGTCCACAGAACAATTGAGCTGTGTTATGCAATAATGTGTCAACCCACAAAAATATTAAATCTGTGTTAACGCCATCTAGTCATTGTTGTAGGTGTACTTGAAACTTGAAAAAATGCAAACTGCATTAAGAAGTTTTTGATAGACGGCGCTTTTTATTAAATTTACTACAGTTACATTAGTATTTTTTCAAGCGTTCAATATAGCTACCACAAGATCTAGATGACGTTAACACAAAATTCATATTTTTGTGGGTTGGCACATTATTTGCATAACACGGCCCAATTACCCAAAATAAGGACACCAATGCCCGACTCCGTCTATACTTATTTGAATCCCAAAAATAAGATAATGGGGCAAAATGGCCGCATAATCCCATTCTGCAGTTCCAGATTTATTGAAAAGACAAATATTTACTGCCTGACTGAGTTTTCGTCACCCTGGACAAAATCCTGTCTACGCCCATGGTGAAACATATTCCGTTTTATATTCGAAATCATAACTGCACGTCCAATTGGCAGTCGTCACGCAGTTGCACTGACTACATCCTTACTGCCTTCAAGCTGCATTGGGCAGTTGCATAGTTTACAGTTGCGACTGGATTATGCAGTACTAGCTTTTGCCCGCAGCTTCGCTTGCGTGATTTTTTTTCACCCCCTTAGGGGTTGAATTTCGTGAAATCCCTTCTTAGTGGATGTTTACGTCACAAAATGAACCTACTGTCAAAATTTCAAGTTTCTAACCCCAGCCGTTTAGGTTGTGCGTTGATAGATCAGTCAGTCAGTCAGCTTCTCCTTTTATATATATAGATTTATTTATATACCTATGCAGTTGTTGCTAGTTATAGTATATGTATATTTGACGACACGTGTGGTGCAGTGGCTGAGAGATTGGCTTGTGCGCTACGGATCGTGGGTTCAATTTCCGCACGAATCTAATATTTGTAATACCTACAAATAGTTCTTCCTGTTGATCTGGGCATTTGTACATGAAGATTTATGTCTGTAAACGTACCCACGATGGCGACGGCCCAGGGAAAATCCAAGTGTGGGGCTAAGTTTTTTTTCGAAAAAAGAAATCTCAGAATATCAACTTACAACTGTTTTGTTAACAGCCATGCCTCCAGTGAACATGCCAGCGGAAATAGGAGAGAATTCCCACGCTAACAATGGTCACCAAGCTACGTAAGTTTATATTTGTAACACCTCTGCTTATATCTATATCTAGCTCCGTACTGTCGGAAGCCCGAAAGTCTGACAACCGGTCTAACCTTAGGACATCGGCATTGCCCTATAACTGGGTTGCAGACGTCTGATGACAGTTGCTCCGTGTTCAATACTGGTGTTCTGCCGCATCTGATTAGACTGAACGCTGCACCCGACACAGTTGGGAAAAGGCTAGGCAGAATGAACAGGTGATTAACGTGAGCGTTTCCGCGGAACAATGTTGTCCGTCGCTAGTGGAGAAAAATCGACGGGGCCTAGGTCCCGCTCTCGAAAATGGGCTGGGACTACGTCCGAAGTAGCCATTGGAATTAAAATTCGGGCACGTACTGACTTCGAATTTTTTAACGCTGTCGACTAATCGACTTTTAATCTGGCTTTTTAACGTCTTTTATAATCTTCTCGTACCTAGTTGTCGTAAGAGGCAGTACATAAATGAAATCGTACTGAATCCCTATTGTAATTAACAGCATTTCGACGGTTAACTACCAAGACCTCCTAACTGAAATTTTTTGACAAACTGCTTTTTTACTAATTCTCCAGCAATTGCCGCCAAAGTTTGCGCTGATATATTTAGTAGGCATGTCCACGTTAGTAAAAGTACCCGAAATATTGCAAATTCTATGTAGGAGATTTTTCTATTGCATGTCCATGTGGAGAATTAGTAAAAAAAGCAGTTTGTCAAAACATGTCAGTTAGGTCTTGATGGTTAACCGTCGATTTGCTTCTTTCTAAGTAAAAACCAAGTGTTATTGGTAGTTAAAACTGGGCGTAAACTTGTTAATACACGACTAGGTCAAAACAAGCATAAGATGACGATCATACACGACTAGGTCATAAAATGAAGAAAAAAAGCTACAACGCACAGTGGCCCAATCTATGTCCAATGTCTTGAGCCATTTTGGCGATGACGTTACAATTATCGAGATGAAATAGTCAACGATAACGATATTTTGAAGAGGACATAATTTAAGGCGGTTATCCCCGCGACGCAAGTCGGAGCGACAACGACCGCGTTCGTACTACAGAGCCGTGCGTCTATGCGACAACTGTGTTCGACTCCGTACAATTCAATGCGATGCTAAAATCGTTATAACGCGTGTCGGTCCGATTTGTATCACCTTGGGGGAACCGCCTAAGTCACAAACACATCTATTAGAACATAAAACTTCCTTACCGCACGCTGGGATAAGACGCGTGTTGTAAGATTCAACAAAACCCAGCACGCTTGGTGGTAGGATCTATACGGTCCGCCTGGCTAGCTACCACCCTCACATTAAAGCCCAAGCAGTTTACTGTATTTCGTTGTCTGTATGTGAGAGCCAGAGGGGTATAGGGGAATCCTCCTATATCTCTGTTCCTTGGATTCGTGTGCTCCAACTTAGCCCCTGTCTGAGCTTGCCATCAGGTGAGACTAACTCCAAACGCGATCAAGTCAAGTATAAAAAATATCAACCAAATAATATAAACCTCTCTTCCAGCGGCTACTCGATCCCATCCCACCACCCTATAATCCTGAGCCAGCCGATCATCAACAGCGACATCATGATCCCACCCAGTGCGGATCGTTTCTATCCCCACTACAACGCGCGGATTGCCGAGGAGCATCGCGCCAACGTGCCGTACCGCGCCGATCTCTGTCCCCCGCCGTTTGTGGCGCCGCAGAACAACATCCACATGTATCCACAGCAAGAGGCTCCTCCCCCGCGGGATGATCTTTTTACTCGTAAGTTTCATTGTTATCCTCCCCGATCAGTTAAGGACGCATTTTTAGAAGGCGTAAGTGCTACTGCCTCGTTGCTCTAGTGGTGGCAAGTGCGACTGCTGATTTTGAGGTCTTGGGTTCGATCCCCAGGTCGGGCAAAGTGCTATTGGGTTTTTCCGTATGGAATTCCTCAGTAGCAGCCCGGTGTTTGGATTTGTGCCCGGTTGATAGCAATAGGCTCCTATATCACATGGAACTTAAAATGTAACGGCAAAATGAGGGTGATACTACACACCTCTGCCTAACCCTTCGGTGAATACAGGTGTAATGTTGTTATTTACTAGTACAAATAATCCTGGATCGAATTTTAAACGCCATGTTCTATGAAGTAACATATCTACTGTATAAAATATTCCGCATTATTCTATTCAATCTGCTTTTTGGTGAAAGTGTGATTAAGGTCATAGGGAGATGTATTCAGCTGGCGTCGATTACTTCGGTGTGGACCCGTCACCCGTAGCGCGAAATTCAGTCGCTTAGCTGAGCTAATCGTGTCTTCAAATAAATACATAAACGTTAATATCTCAGCGGTGATACCTGCGGAGCTGTTACCAGAGTTCCACGTCAACGCCTCCGCTTACGGCAACCTGCATCTGGACCCGCGCCCCGACGCCGTATGGGCACCCAACCCAGGAGAGGTAAGTTGTCAACTATTGTAACCTATCGTAATCCTAACCAGTAAGTTATAATTAGACGAGGATGTAATGGGAAGACCTAGGTTAGATTACCAGGTTAGTGTTGACTGGTATTCACCAACATTAATTCTCTGGCTAAAGAAAACCGTTTATTTAAAATTCTACTATATTTTTCGAGTAAACGGTGGTTTAACCAGAGGATTAATGTTGGTTAACCTAGCTTTATTTGGTTTTTCTGTCATAAATAAAACAGAGAACGACGTGAACAGAGTTTGATACAACTATTTTTGGTCTACATTTGGATGCTGTGGAGTTTATAATGATAGCAGAAATCATGGTAACCAATGATAGCTTAGCGGTTGACCACTTTCCGTCCATTCAGGAACATTTCACTCCTATTGCCGAGGGTAACCTGACGTGTACTATTGCGTTTCAGACGGGAGTAAGATCCAAACTCCAAAAGGCAATGATAGCGTAATGGTTGAATTTGTGTGTTCCAAGAAGAAAGATCCGAGTGATTTTTCGATGCGGATCAAATTTTGATTAGAATTTGCGTTAACGGTGAAGGAAAAATTCTTGTAAAACCCTGCACACCTGAAAGGGCACAAAAATGTTCTCGATGGTCTGTGTATAGTCTGCCAATAAGCACCAGACGTGCGTGGTGGACTAAGACCTAAACTCTTTTTATTCTGAGAAGAGGCCTGTGCCCAGCAGTTGACAATAATGTACTGATTATGTGTTATGTGAACGTTGGGATGTGTCGTGCGTATGCAATTTCTTCCTCTGCAAACAGTCTTGGCGTGAGGAGACCGGCACTTCCTTGGCCCTCTAGAATGTCAGCAGCCGCACATGGCGGCCCCTGGAACCGATGGTTTCCTCAAAGGCAGGTCAACGCAAAAATTGACTTGACAGCTATCAAATGTCATGTCAAGTGATGTGATTGATATTTTGGTCGACATGAGGTTTGACAATAGATTAAATTGATCAGCCTTCATAGACCTGGAGTTTTAAGACTTCTTCTTCTTTTCGTGTGGTTAGTGACTAACCTGGTGTCAGAGTTTATGCCGCCCATGGGCCTCTGGACTTTACTAAACATGCCGTCGAGAATTAACTCCCAGATATGATTCCTCACGATGTTTTTCTTCACCGTTTTTAAGCAAGTGATAATTATACAATACGCACATGGATCCGAAAAGTCAGAGGTCTTAAGCTTGGGCTTGGGCTCGGGCTAGAACTCGAGATCCATGACTTGGCAGTCCGGTCACACCACTAGGCTACCACTGCTATATAAGGCTACAATAAGAATTAGGAGGAGTAAAAGCATACATTTTTATGTACCACAGATGTTTAACTTCGGCGAGATGCGAGGTGCCCTGCCAGCTCCGCCCTTGGCTGCCGAGGTAAATATTATTACAATATTATTTATTATCTGCTCCGTACAGTGGATCATTGCCTTCCATATTGACATACCGTTGACGTATTCAAATGGTCGTAAGAATGGTCGCTAATGAATGGAAGAGGGTCTTTCTGGAGTACTGTGAGATGAGTGTATGATTGTTATGTGTTTAATTATTGTAATTGGCCTACGGCCGTTTTAATTACCTAGAGTAAATAAATAAATCATGCAAATATTCAATTGTTTACAATCTTAATTCAAATCGCATTCAAAGTATGAACGCGCCAATCTGAACATAAACCGTCTTATTACGAGATGTGCTCTAAGAAAAATCAAGGTTCTAAAATAGCCCCGTTTCTTTTTGTTATTGACGTTAGAAAGTGATGGGTGTATTTTCAATCTGGGTGTACATTAGTTTTAATTTAAACCATCTTTATGTATTATAAAAGTATAATAAGGGGGAAAGTCCCGAGCAGCAACACGGCCATTTATGACATAATTATTAGGCTGAGTACAGACGAGCGTAATTTCCGCCGCACAATTTCAGCTACGTTCGATTCATACAAAATCGCGATTCGTGCAACACACAAATGACGCCAACTAATTTTGCGCAGCTTAAATTCCGCTCGCCTGGCCTCAGCTTTATGGTGCAAGAACTACGTTTATCTACTGTACGGAGTTATAGTCTAAGATCCCAGTATAGAACGACCTTCACCGAGCTGGTTAATGGATGAAAAGTATTTTATATCAAATTAAATATGTCAATAAATATATTGCAAATGGGTTGAATAAACAATTTCAGTCCAGAATATGATTAATAAAATATTTTTTTAAACATTGCACTGGTTTGGTTAATAGACAAATTCCATACCAATCGCAAGTATGAAGTCTATAGAATATGCAAACGTTAGGTTGACTATTTTTTCCCGTCACAACTCTTGGGTAGGCAGGTATGTGTTTACTGTCTGATTGTAACTAGCTCGGTGAAGGTCGTTCTATACTGGGATCCTATACTATTAGATAGAATTAGTCATAAATATTGATACTTCTCATCTAATAAATAATAGCCTATGACTGACCTTGTTGGCATTTAGCTATGACCTCATACCTTGAGGCCAAGATCAGTCATTGGTTAGATTCGCAATTCGGGCAAATTGTTCATTGGGTTTTCTGTTAGGAAATACTCAGTGGCAGCCCGGGGTTGGATTCGAGCTCGACGAATGACGTTAGTTTCACATTATATCACGGGGATTTCAAAATTATCGATAAAAAGAGACTGTAACGTAGCCCCCTGCTCTTCGGAGTAAAACAGTTTTCATGTAAAAACTAAAAAAAATTGGCCATTAAGTCATATTCATCGTTGGTTCGTACGACAAATCGGCCTCGAGCGGTCGTGAAACTAGGTTAGGACGTGGGGTTCCCTATAACGTCGGCTTACAGTAACTTTTATTCAGTATTTTATTCATTTTAAGATACATTAACATAACTAACTTGACCTGTCTTCGCCCGCATGAAAAGTTCCTTCCTTTTTTCTAAGGTTTTATTAGTCAGACCTCTTCCGTAAACAAAAACCATCCAATTTTAAAAGAAATTTCATTCTTTTTTCGCGCGCCTGATACGAGCTGCTATTCATCCTCACGATATATTTTCCTTTTCTAACTCACCTGTTCCAAGTGCCGCGAGACATAAAGCGGGCTACTCACAACGAATTGCAGCATTATATTGACCAGCACCACTTTTCGACAGGCATTTCCACCTGCCCGCTCAGCGATCCTCCCAATAGTCCGCTCCCGCCGCTCCTCTCCCGTGGACGGCGCGGGGCCTCGCGCGGTTGGCGGCCCCGTTTTGGGTCCCGCCACGGTCCCGTGCCCGTCCAACCCTGGGCATTCCTCTGCGCCGGTGGCGGTCCCAACGGTGAGCGCCGACGGGCCGGCGGCAAACCAAAACGTGCCGGCCAGCCGACGGGTGGTTGGAGCTGACCGGCTGGCCAGAGAGAGGTCGACGGTCACGGAGCGCCTCGCAGCCGCCGCGAAAGCTTATCAAACTACGGGGTCTGATGATGTGAGTAGATTTCTTGGTTGTTTGGTAAATGACGTTGATGACGTCAATGGCTAAATATGTTTGTTGGATTCGTTGAGCACTGATTAAGATTGGTTAAGAAACTTTCACAAGGGAGAACTGGTTTGCTTAGTAGAGGTCAACCAAGTTGTCAGTTTAATAAATCAAATTATATTGCATTCGGTACAAAATTCTCGTTTTCATAGTAAAAAAAAATCTATTAGGTTTCAATACAGGTTTACGAAGTGTCGTCGTATTGGTTTTTAGTAGTTTCTGTGTAAAAAATAACGCTTTGCAGCCAAATCTTGTTAGACTGGAAGCCGACGGTAACATTTTGGGCGAACAGCCGTGTTTCACGATTCATAAAATAGTATTATGCATTAATGTGTTTAAAAAACCGGGGAGGCAACAGTTCAACATACAGGTTGTAAACGAAATCATGTAATTCCTTCAAACCTCGTGATGTACTGCTGACATAGATTAACCCTGCACGGCATACTTCGGGATTCATTAAAAAAAAATACAAAAAGTAAACATGTGTTCTTAACGTGAGGCATTTTAACGCCCCGAGCGTATTCCGCAGCTATCGTTTACCGCGCGGTCATTTAACTGGGGGCGCTAAACTGCCTCACGTTAAAAACAAATGTATACTTTTTGTAATTTTTTTTTATTAAATCCAAAAGTGTACCGTTCAGTGTTAATCTATGTCAGCAGTACATCACGAGGTTTGAAGGAATTACATGATTTCGTTTCATTTACACCCTGTATAACTATCGTATATCTTTTGAATGTCTAAGATTAAGTATGTATGTTAAAATCCGTTCAGCGATATTCCTGTATTTGCGTCGTTATTCGGTTGAGATTATGGAAATGAATATTAAATGCTTAAACTTGTACAGGGCTGTTTTATTTAACTGGGACAGTATGTGGAAATCCTAAACCAAAGCAGACGGTAAAAGATTTTTTTGAGATTTTGATTTTTTAATGGAACAATATTAGAACAGTTAAATTTTTAACTTTCCATAAAAATTATAAAGTTAGCAACGTTTTTTCCCTGTAGCTCATTTGACTTAGAATTTCTCCTAACTGCCCCAAGTAAATAAAACACGTACATAAATAAATTACACATTAAAATCTTCTCAATTAAAATCTTAATTACCTTAAATTATAAAAATACTTATTTTTTAACGGTATATGTTTAGCTACACCACCGTTCTTATAAAAACTAGTTATTAAATTTAAGACTTCATGTAAGTATGTATTTTATTTAAATTTATTATCTATATAAATATAACTTTAATTTTGTTACAGCAAGAATTAGAAGAGGGCTTACAGGCGCTCGAGCGTCGCATTGACACAGAATTCAAAAATGCTGACTAAATATAATATCTGTACTATTTATTTGTTAAATTTATGCTGGAAATCTGAGCCTAACTGCTGCATCGTAGCAGTGGCCCGACAATAATCTACGTTATTTCCTCCTCTCGTCATCAAGTGACGGCTAAAGACGTCATGACCAGGCGGCTATATACGTCACTTGACATTGACGTTTATATACGTCATATGAACTGACGAAGGGCCGTCACACACAGCAGCAACTGCAGCGATCCACTCAATACTGCATCATCAAGGTAATTTAGATAAATGCTAAGCTATTTAATCTATGCTAACGCGTGATAGTAAAGATTTGGAGTTACAGTTAAAGGCAGCCCGATTGTATCAATGCGCTGGCTGCACCGTTACCCAATACGACAATATTTCGGTCGAAATCACACAGAATCGGGACTATATTAGTCCATTGTGTATTAAAACATGAGTAGCGACTCCAAACGTTAGCGTCGTGACCTTACCGTTGCATACGCCGTGTGCTATAGCCCTGAATATGTAATATCCATACTGACGCATATATACGTCAAAACTTTTTTTTATATCCGTTGGTCAAAAACGCTATCAACGTCACATTCATTGAGTCCTTGGCCTTTCGGGTCATGAAATTGACACACCTCATATACAAGGTTAGTCGGAAAGGGGGTACTAAGCCGCGGGCCACCTAAAGTATCACTGATGACTATTTTAAAGGAGTCCCGTACGTATATCGAGTTACCCTTGAACGATATAACTGTCTACAGAAAGCATGGTTCACCGACGAACGGTAATACGAAAAAACTTTTAGTCGATACCATTATTTAGCGACAGCACGTTTCGCCGAATAACGCTACAGAGAATGAATGGTTGGCCGATACCAAGATTTGCCGATGTCTTGGTTCGCCGCAATACGCTTGAACTAAATAATCCTTTACCGATAGCTATTTGCATCCAAAGCACTTTTTCTTACACCGCCGATCCAAAATAATTGTGTTTAGTTTCTCGCCCATACAATTTTGACAGACATCGATTAAATTGCATTAACTGCTATTTCCATGCGTTTATCTTAGTAATTCAATAAAAATAAATGTAAAAAAAATAATGAAACAGCAAATTTGATTATTTTTATAATTAAATGGTAAATAACAAAAAAGGTTGCAAACTGCGCAATCATAAGAAACATGATAGAAAACAATCAATTAAAAAAATATTACTACCAGTTACATGTTATATTAATGATTTTTGATGTACATGATGTGAGCTAACCCACCTAAGAAAGTTTCTATGCTCATCTCACTCTTTTGGGACAAGTGCTTTTCTAGTCTCTTTTCATATTCAATCTGCGACGAACGACGACGCTTTGGCATTGGCTCAGATGCAGTGATGCGCTCGATTTCGCAGTCGGTATGTTTTTGTTCTTTAGCAAACTCCTTAATAGTGTTGAAGATATTCCACTTCTTGCGATTTAAAAGTGTGTTCCACCGGTTATGCCATGATTCCAGAGCATTTTGTGTTTTCGGAATAGAATAAGTGCGATTAGACACTGACCACATAGCTGGTGGGAACAATGGTGGATTTTTGCTCAGAATTAACTTCGTCCCTGGGGCAGATTTTTTTGTAAATACTCCAGATACATAATACTTATTGAACCATTGTGCCAATCCTTCGGCTTCAGTTGGCAATACTAAGTTTTTTACTTGCTCGAAGGCCTCCGGTATCTCTTCTGGTTCCAAAAATGCTAAAGCAAATAAATGTCTGATTTTATGTGCAAATACGAAATCAGTACCATAGCGCTTTGCCAACCCTTCCGCCTGTACATGCCGCCAAAGGCTTTGCGTGAGATGAAACAGACACAGTCTATGTGCACAGTTTGGAAATTGTTTTTTCACAGCATTTATCACCGCAATTTCGAAATCAGTCAATATGTTTTCGGGAGACAAATTAGTATTAAAGGTATTGACCCCATACCTTTTTAATATTTCAAATAATATTATGTAACAGGTTTCAGTCTTGTGCTATAATAAGGCAAACACTAATGGTAAAAATTTGCTTGTGCCCCGTTCAGTTCCAACTAAAACATGTATTGAATATACTTGAGTAAATGGATTCCGGCATGTCGAAAATGTTCCATCCATTACCCAGCATTGTGCACTCATTAGTCGTTTAAAATTTTCTTTAGTACAAAATACGACTACGCTCTCACCTTCATTTGTATAGTGACCGATTAAAAACTGTTGTTGGTCAAGGTCACAAAGACAGTCTGGTACTTTAAATTCATCAATTGTTTTTAGAATCGATGGCTCGCCTTTAGTTCTAATGCGCTGAACAATCATTCTTGTTGCTGCTTTGCTAGGCAATTGAGCAGCACTCGTAGTTGGCACATCTTGCAAGCAGCGATTAACAATTTGTGACGGACAGTCCATTGAATTGTTTGCAATTTCTTTTATCTTTGCATTAAAACTCATCCGTAACCGTTTTTCTGGCTCTGGCAGATGCCCATGTCCATTGTTTGATTTAAAATTGAATGTTCATTTGTGCAAAATATTGTTGTCACAGTAGCACCACAACCTTTAGAACTTTTCAGCGTACATCTCCAGTAATATTTTTCGTCCAATCTTTTGTTGAGGTGATATGAATATCCATCCACATTAAGAACACTAGCGCCGCGTTTAGATTTCACTACATTACAAGCACTCATTTTCAAATTAATTGACTGATCGTAATAACAATGAAAATAAACGGGAACGTAGTTTTGATTCAAGTCACTAGTATGTATTCTGTGCTCAAGTCGGAAATAGTTTATAGCTACCCACATATTTGCAACCAGCGAGAATGTTTACCATTTTTACAATGTGGCCAACGTAATAATAATGCGCATCATCTAATTTGTTTCCGTAACCAGTTGTACATATATCAATTGTTAATGCATTATTAAGATAAACGCATGGAAATAGCAGTTAATGCAATTTAATCGATGTCTGTCAAAATTGTATGGGCGAGAAACTAAACACAATTATTTTGGATCGGCGGTGTAAGAAAAGGTGCTTTCGATGCAAATAGCTATCGGTAAAGGATTATTTAGTTCAAGCGTATTGCGGCGAACCAAGACATCGGCAAACCTTGGTATCGGCCAACCATTCATTCTCTGTAGCGTTATTCGGCGAAACGTGCTGTCGCTAAATAATGGTATCGACTAATAGTTTTTTCGTATTACCGTTCGTCGGTGAACCATGCTTTCTGTAGACAGTTATATCGTTCAAGGGTAACTCGATATACGTACGGGACTCATTTTAAAGCAAGTGTTAAAATTTCAAAATTCGATAATTTTTATTTGCTTACAAAACGATTTTTATTTTACTTTTTTCAAAAAAAGAACATACCTGCTTTAGTTATGAATTCAGAAAATTAATTTCCTTATCCGTGACCCCAAATATGACCTAAATTGTAAAAACAGCTGATCATAGCTATGAACAGATAGATTTTAGCATATTTTTTACAAAATCTTTGAAAAGCTATTTCTCTTAAACTATCGAGTTTTGGGGAAAGTTGTAGAACAAAAGTTATCCCTTATTATGGGTACTTTTACACCCTTTCAGCTTAGTACCCCCTTTCCGACTAACCTTGTATATATATATATATATATAGTCTTGTATATAAAGGCCACTTTGCTTGTCAGGGCCAGGCGGCTGGACCATTTTTGATTCAGCTTAGCGACAATAACAAAATATTATTTAAATTACGCTCCGTTATTTAATTAAGCCTAATTCACCACTAATGAGTTGTAATATTATTTAATGTGCCTATACTGCCGTACACAGCCTAGAATGCAGTAAATGTCATTTTTGAATATAGAATATTGAACCACAGTATAGACGCATAAGGTTCAATATTATATGTTAAAAAAACGATTACTGCATTTTAAGCTCTGTACGGCAGTATAGTTAACAAACTCGTTCATACTTTTACTGCCAATTAAATCAATCAAGATTAATATAAATGTTGAACATTTTGAACGTCAAATGTTCTAAATAGTTTATAGTTAGACTAAAGCCATTACGCGTTGTATACTTGGTGTTCGCCGACCCGGTGGCTGGCTACCGTTAACTTCTTTGGTTTGATTCAGTGTTTACGTTTACATTAAAGAACTTTGCGGACGCCGGTCCGCAAAGTTCTTTAGCAAGTCGATGGTGTGTAATGGCTCTAATAAATTATAGAAAACGTAAAATGGGGTGAATAGGGATGCAAGGGTGAATCGGGACGAAACTTTAAAAGGGATTTTAAGTAATAATATATTTTATTGCAAAAAAGGACTCTAATGTGTTTACTGTATTATAATTAACGATTAAGTGTCGTTGTTGGCTACAAACTATATTATTTCAACGTTAAAACCAATTTTAAAGTATCGTCTCGATTCACCCCTCCATGCCTATTCACCCCACTTTACCGGTATCGACTTAGTGGTGAAACAGGCTTAGTTATACGCGTCTGTATGAAATATTTTACAAAACATTTGTTGATTGACTGCTGTTATAGTAACAGTTACTGAAATTCGCTATTTATTGTATGGTGGAGGGTTTTGTACTTTCATACGGTCTGTTTATCTTCTTTTTGTCCGTCAAGTACAGATATTTATTGGCTCCCAAGTACATGCGGCAATGTAATGTATTGTTTTTATGTAATTTATACATATTCTTGTTTTTATTGTGACTATACTATTCCTGTAGTGTTGTTCCTGGTATTATTTTGTAGAGAGATTTGTACCTGGTATTTTCCCTGTCTCTTTTGTTGTTTCTCTTTTATTCGAAAACAAAACCAACAACAGAACTGACGGACTGACAATATAAAGGTAAATGATTTT
Organism: Amphipyra berbera; assembly: GCA_910594945.2. Taxonomy (NCBI): domain Eukaryota; kingdom Metazoa; phylum Arthropoda; class Insecta; order Lepidoptera; family Noctuidae; genus Amphipyra; species Amphipyra berbera. The sequence continues at coordinate 21,987,465 of OU343121.1, read as the reverse complement.
ATACGGAAACCATTTTCGTAGTTTTCATTAAGTCTCTAGCAGCTCCCATAGTATGTTTGACTATAATTAACTGTCGACAGTTACCGAATGTAACCTTATGATGAAAAAAATATATTATGTATTATACAGATTAGTTCAGAGAAATATTAGGACTTTAATATATAAGATAATCGGATGTTGATATATTCTGCATGTTGGTTTGTTAGAACTCGCGTGAAACTGCTTAGCAAATAACGGTGAAGTTTCAGTAAAATTTAGCAGAGAGTGCATGAGATTCTCGGTATACGGAAAATTCCAGTTACGCGCGGGTACAATTAATAATTTATAAATCCTCAGAGAAAGCTGCCCTATATAGTAATTATGATTCGTTATGACATGTGTATATATAATATATAGCGCGTTGTAGACACGCGGCCTAAAGTTGATAGCTTTGATTATAGCATGACAATCTCGAATCTGTTTTTGTAAGCTCGGATTCTTTTGTCGAATTACGGAGATCCCAAAAGGGATGCATGGTTGGAGAGCCTTTATTGAGGTGGAGACGTCTTTTGACGTCATGCCGTCAAAGTGACGTAGCGTCACATCTTGATATTATACAGTCATTTTGACGCAGTTGCGCCGTTTTGTTGGAGTACCGTCGTTCAGACGTCGAAGAGTCAATTCGATGGAAACCATCATTTTGACGTGGACACTAAGGTGGAGTGAAAATGTTTTTTTTTGAACTCACTAGGGCATAATAAACAACAGGGACATTATTGACTGCCTAGGTTTATATTAAGAAGTGCCCCGGATAAGACAAAGTTTTGAGAAATTGCTTTAAACCTAAGAAATCATTAATCTATGAAATACCCATGACGCATTAATTGGGTTCAGTTTTATATAATACTGCCTACTTTACTAAAAACTTTGTCCATCAAATAAAAATCCGTAGTTACTTTTACTACAAAATACAAGGTTCTTTTTGTTAATAAATCGGTTCCAATCTGATTCATTTTATAATTACAAAAAAAAAACAATTTAATACTGATAGATTATTAACGTTTATAATTATGCATTTGGGACATGCCATCAAAAGCCGAATGTTCAAATTTTTTTCGTCCGGGCACACCTCAAATGTTCATCAAAAAAGTTGTACACTAGTACTATTAGACAGCTTTTTACCAATTTTATAAAAAAACGCAGAAACAGTTTCTCCAAACATTTTCTGTCCACTCTAGCGGACACAGACAGTCTGAAAATGAAACTCGTACAAATTGTTTCGACTATACATAATTCAATTACAATAAAATAGATATGCATAGTACGTTACAGAGCCGATTAGTATATATTATAATTATTAGGACTACTTCCCAACCGTCTTCCCTACTTCTTCCTCTAGTTTGCTGTAATGCATGTCCACGACCCGCACATCAAAATAATGTTTTCAAAAAAAATATCTTTTGGCGTGGTTATTAGTTTAGATGAGTTAGTGTTAAAAAATTGTTATTTTTTTTCTATGATTATTTTTATCCGCTTTGCTAGTGTGTTACGACACGCGCTTATTTGGAAATGAGTACGGAATAAAATGAATTAAGTTAACGCAGTTGATCTGGATGTAATTTATAAACGATGTAATGTAATAAATAATAATACAAAGCTGATTATGTTGATATATTTTTCAACTTCAAATTTTATTAGCAATTACTTTAATAGATCGCATAATTATAATTAGAAAACGTGATATGTATTAGCTATAAATAAAACAAATTAGAATAAAATAGCGTTGCTGGTAGGTCCCTGTTCCCTTTAGTCTGTTCTGATTAACAACAAAATGAAAATCCTTCGAAGGCCCAGTTGGTCTGTTGACGACAGCTACGCATACTAGTAATTCTTCCATTGGTCCGTTCTAGACAGTCCACGTTGTCATTACATTAGCCAGGTCCATCACCCATCAGATCCAAATGACGACCCATTAGCCCTGGACTCGTCATCAAATTGTAACCAACTAGCAAAGCTCGCTTCATATAACTAATTATTCTAGTTTTAAATAAACAATACCTTTTGATATCTAAGGCTGGTGATACATCTATTTATACTTTAGAAGAAGAAAAAAAGTTAAAACAAAATATGTAAGGCTGTAATGTAGATATAGCTGAGAGAAACAACTCATCGCCCTATTATAGTGTTTTTGTTTATTTTCTTTGTAATTTATAAAAGTTTGACAGGCACAGTTGTAGATGGAAAACTATGGACTCGTTCGAGATTATTCATAGTTTTCCTGTATACAACTGTTTCTGAATGTTAAGACTATAATGTCCTAGTGATCCCTTCGTGGTTCACTAATTAGTTACAATTAAACTTGCTTGCAATTACAAGATTGCGTGCAATTCGTGTTGGTGGTGCGGATCGACTAGTCTTTAGGCGATTATTTTCATTATACTCCGCATACTCATCCATGTTATAAAGATATACTAAACGTTACATAAATTATATTAATTTAAATACTATAGTATGAAGTTAGTCGGTGATTCAGTTTAGTCGATTCGCAGCACGAATGCAGCAAAGGAGATCTATCGATAGCAATTACACGATCTCTTTGCATTTACTTTATATGATTTATGAACATTAAAAAGTACGTTTCGCTTGTAACTAATGTTTGTATAAAGGTGAATACCATATTTTGGTGTATTTTTTTTTTCCTAGGAAAAGTCATTATTTATAAATAAAATGGTCTGTTTAAAGACTTATAATAGGACTTGCGCACACAGTGCGATTTAGCGAATATATTTTTTTGTATAAAATGATCACCTTTTTGCCTAGTTAAATAAATACTAACCTTTATGTTGAGTTTTTTTATTTTATTTATTTACACGACACCCCTCATGTGCCAATAGTAGGACACGACAGACATCCCACGACACCGACATACCCTCCCACACCACAACCGACAATAAGTACGCTTGTACACCGCTGGTCAGCACCTGGTTCGGTACTTGCTACATACGGGCTGTGGTCGACCATTACTTTATATGAACGTGTGTCAAGCTGTGGTCATTGTCAAGACTTTGTGTAGTCACGGTTAACTTTGTGCAGTCTCAGCGTGTTCAAGTGCCACAATCCGTCCGCTATTACAATGAACAAGCTTGTGAGCTTTAGCACCTGATTTGTCGTACATACATATCACGCCCTAGAACCTCGTCGTCATCTTAGTCAAAATAACTGCTTACTGCTATGTAGTGAACAGAGTCAATTTGCAATAGAATTAGATTCTTACTGCCTTAATTATTGTACAATTTAAACCATCATTAGTTTCTTTTATTCAGCTATTCTGAAAACACGACGGTCAGTCTAAAAAAAAAGCAGAATGCAATAGTAATAAGAATGATTATTTCGACATCATTTTAGACATAATTATTTAAAATTAGTTCGTTTCGATTCTAGAATGCATCTTTTAACACAAAATTCGCTGTTCCATTCTTCTAGACACTTCTAAGCACATACATTGACTGTTAGCCCATCCAATACAACGCACCACACACAAAGTTTTATTTTGTTTTTGAAGATTTGACACTAATCACGACCATGCTATCTAAGCATTGATATTTCTTTGGTCGCGGTGACCAAATAGATTGTATTTTGAATTGAATATACAATGTTGGTCACAGCGACCATAGGGTCTGGTCGCGTCTAAATCCGGGATCAGCGCGGGGTTGAGTCTTTCAGTCGTAATTTTATAGGATAGTGCGGAAATTTTAGATTTAACAACAATTACATTATTCGTATAAATCTACTGATTTATAGAAATTGTTAATAATAATATTCGGAACTTTTGAATTATTAATTTGTAGCTTAAAAAGCGTAGTTTAACAGATACATTTGTAAAATATATTGTAGTATGTGTACTACAATATTGAAAAAGATTTATATGCGTATGACAGTGGTTGGACAGTTGAAACTAAAATTTCCGCTCTGAATTTATTGAGGCTGTACGCCCCGATGATACATGCGTGACTGCATTTGTTTAAGAATGCATAAACATTCATTTCCATATATATCTTAAAAATGCGTCGACGAACGATAGTCTGTAAATTATCTTTAAATTAAATTATGTAATGCGTAATTAATAAATGTAATGTCTTCATTTTGCACGATATACTTACCTACAAAAACAATAAGATTTAATATAATATAAAATCTTATTGTTATTTAGTATTTTGATAGTTTAGTAACAAATTCATTATAATTGTTTGTGTGTCTTTGCTACAAAACAGTAACGCCGCTATCTAATAGGGATCATCGCTTATGAAGTGTTTGTTTCCCAATAGTCGTGTCGTTCTCGTGCATTTTGGAGACATAAGTCGTGAAGTTGACTAAAACTAGTTCCCTAATTCGAAGAACATGTAATAAAAAACGTAATGTCGTGTCTCGCGGCACGACCGAGACAAGAGACTGAGACGCGAGGACAGAGAATGGAAACCGAGACCGCTACATCATACTGTGTTCAGTGTCGCGGTCTCTTGACTAGGTCTTACTCGCGTACTGTACACAGTAAGGGCCTGCGCTCACTGGCGGCACGGCACTGTAAGGGATTTTTATGCCAAGTATAGCATTGTAACTTAATCGTAAGACCATAAAACTGACAATGTTAATCATCGTAAGTATAAAAACAAAGCTGCGCAGCTTCCTACGATGATTATCATTACAATTTCAATTTTATTGTCATTAAGTTATATTCTTATTCGTCGCATAAAAATCCCTTGCCGTGCGGTGCCGCCAGGGGCGCAAGCCCTGAGAAAGCATAAAGTCAAGTAGCAGTTTCGGTCCAAATTCTCTGCCTCTTGTCTCTGTCGTGCCGCGTACCGCCACCTTTATAGATTTAACTCAAACAGTAGGTAAAGTGCAATAGTGGCATAATAAAACAAATAACATGTCGACGCACACGTAAATATTCGCCTTTTGAAATAACTGATACATATGTACCTCAGCGAAACGAATTATGTAGTTGCAATCAATTTACCTGTTTCATCATAATTATGTTACCTAAGCAGGCATGATAACTGTGATAAGCGTCGATTTATTCATTTTTAGTTCCGCACTAATCGAATAAGATTCGGAAATCGATTCTCGTTTTTTAGTAGGAACGAAAAGTTTTGTCAACTAATCGACTATAACTCGGGGGTGTTTGTTTAGTAGTAATTAGTAAGTTTGTGACGAGATTTTAATGAAATCAATAAAGTAATTGAATTTTTTCAAAAAAATTATGTAATCCTTTGTCTAAATCGTTGGGATGTTTTGTACATTGTGTTTGGACTGTCTGTATGTCACATTTTTTTATAAATGGTAAAAAAATATACATATTTGTAAGTGGTATTTCAAATCAGCTTTTTATAAGTGTTTATTACTCCGTATACTTAACTTGGTACCTGTAGAATAATAGATACTTTCCTCTTCTCTACATACCTCGAACCGTGGTCATCCATTTGCTGGTCTCAGCCAGGCTGTGACATCGACTGGTAAATCAAAAAGGCATAGGTGACTACGAGTGACGTCATTATAATAAATTAAGTATAAGAATGTGCCTAGTTAGTTTAGCGGAGTAGTATTTTATAATATGTGATTAAATCTGGAGCTGTACCTATCATCCAACCAGTGGACTGACAGCTGAGGGCTTTAATATTAAACTCCGATAAATGTTTCCATAGCATAGTGTAGGAATAATACATAGGCTGCAAATGCCAATAGTTTGTAGGATTAGACTAAGCAGCGTGACAACCCTGCTTTATACTTGAGACAATCTGTAGATCTAGCACGAACGTTTGACGTATATAGTGTCTAAAATATAATAGGCCCGTTTTGACAGCCGTCAGATCAGTACATTTTATGTCGAAATTGACATAACATGACAGCTGTAAAAACGGGCTTATTAAATTTTAGCCACTATAGTATCGTAAACGTATCGCTAATGTAAACTAATTTGGAATCGAAAATACAACAGTCCTATAAATTTTTGATAATTTTGCACAATTTTTATCATACATAGATATGAATAAAGTTTTCAATTTAATTAAATAGTATATATGCGAAACGAGTACTTCCTATTCTAAATTCACTGACATTAACGTTGCGCTAGTAAATCGGCAACATTCGTGCTAGGCCCACAGATGACCCTAATTCAGCCATGCACAGACCGCGGCCCTTCGTCAATATACGTGCGGCCAGTCCGCGAACCCAACTCTTATACGTTTGTATGAAAATACTACATTATTTTAACAATAGGGGCTAATTTAAGATCACTGAATCAACAATCAATTTTTTTTTAAATGCCCCGTGGGTAGTTTTTTATTTTTCCACTTTTTTGGTTGTTTTTATTATGTTGGCCAGTTTTTAGCTCATAAAATGTCATCAATAGTCACCCGAGTGACCCCTAGTCGTACCTACTACCCGAGTGGCCCCTAGTCGTAATAAGTCTGTGCATCTCTAGCCTACATCATGGTGTCGGTTTGTCAGTCCCTTATAATACAATTGCGCCGATTCTCTTATTCACCAACTAAACTAAAATTAAAGAATTGCTATCTTTTACTAACAGACAGCGCGAGAAAAGGACGGTGATAGATAAGAACTAAGTTAGAGATGTCAAATTAGTTCACGCCTTTAACTTCACCGTGTCTTTAGTCGACACGTTCCGACCTGTCGTCTAAATTTGTGTGGAAATTTTAGTTCAACTAAATTTGACAGCTCTTATTTTTCTCCGTCTCTTTCTGATTTTATTAGAGTAAAAAAGATGGCAATGGTCTAAATTAAGTTTAGTTTGTGCAAAACAGAATCAGTACCAATATCGTCTATTCAAGTGCCGTACATACAACAGATTTCCATTAATTAACAATAGTGTATTCAATATTCTAAACGACGTCAATATTCTAAATAATATGGTTCTAAATTATCCTAATTATGTAACCCGTATAAAGTCTAAGAAGACTGAAATTAAATAGAAAACGAGACTAATTTTAATTGTAAATGTGTGACGTACAGACAGACAGAGAGGTCGTTGTAAATATGTGGATGTTAGGAGGTTTGCTGGTATTGCTGTTACTAGGAAACTAACTAAAAAATTGTGTATAACTTTTTTAAGCTTTCCAACACTTTCTACCATCGTAGACCTCACCATCGCTTAACATCAGGTGAGGTGGCGGTCAAACGCAAGCACATTAAATATATTTAAAAAAATTGTTAAATTGTATATAACTTGTTATTATATTTTTCACATTAAAAGTAGGTAATTAGCATTCTTTTTTATTATAAACAGATGACCCGGTGGACTTCGTACCACCTAAACTGGCAATACCCATACAAAATTACCAATTTCGATTTTTCGGCGGATTCTTTGGGTTTTTCTTAATTTTCTTTTTTCCTAAACAACCCCGGTACAGAGGCGAACAAAAAAAACTCAAATCCGTCGAGCCATTTTCGAGTTTTTATAGATTTTTCACAAGGTAGGTATTCTTATTACCGGCCACTGTCCGAAGACGATCTAAGAAGTTCTAGGTAACTGGTAACAGGGTCACCATCGCGCTGGCCCAGCGTGGCGACTACGGGCGATTCAGCATCGGTTGATTATTACGCCAATTTTTAAAACACTTTCCATTGTAAATAGCGAATGATGGTCGGACGATTTCCCAATATGTTGGAAAGTTTAATAAAATCAAATAATATCTATTATAAATCCTAGTAACGCCAATAAGGACCGGTATGTAATTAATTTGTGTAGGCAATAAATTGCCTGTAATTTTGTATCCTAGGCATTGCAATTTCGTTGCCTTGTAAAAGCTTTTTAGGGTTCCGCAGATAAGAACCGTAATGTAAGAAGACATCGGAACCCAGCGTGGTAGACACGCGTGTCAGAATTATTTATATCATATAATTTGTGAAATAAACAGTTTTGTGGTAAATTTGTATTTTATTTTATCAGCACAATACCCTATAATTATTCCTTTCTGAAAATGTATTGCCTCGAGAAGATGCAATCCTGTCACATATGTAGTTACCTACTGGTAATTAACCCTATTGGTTTGGTGATCGCAGTTGGTATAAAACGCCACATCCACTAACAAGTTTTTTTGCGCAAGTTATTGCACGCAAATACTCGCTGAGGGCCGGTTTTTTGATCCCTAGTTAAGCCAACGAATCTGCAATTTTTAACCATTGGTTGTCCTAACTAGGGATACAAAAACCTGCCCTTTGTTCATAAAACTTGCAGAGGTCGAATTGTTGCGGGTGTGTGCTTCCGTAACAAAACTTGCTGACATGACGCTTTAGATTTTATTAACAAAAAAAAAGAAAAGTCTTTTTGTTTAATCTAATAACTACAATACATTCATAAACGTTTTTTTAAATAGCTTCACTTCGTATAGTTGTTTGCTTGTTTGATTCAAATCTTTCGACAAATTTTTCAACTATTCTGCTCTAACCGATTCTCCTGAAATTTCGCATACATATTCAATTCCCATGACAATACAACATTATAATAATTTCAACCTTCAATCATCAAATCTCAAACCTTGCGGTACTGCAAAATGAAACCGTTTAGATTTTTTAAGGTATTATTTTTAAATCGATCAACAAGCACCTAATACTAATAATGACTGTCATTTAATCATGATGTCATGATGGTTTGACATGAAATCGATGTGATCTAGGAATAAACTGCATAAGTGAGTACCTACGCCATGATGAAGAATAAAACTTACTCTGAAGAATGGAGAGGAGAATGCAGTCTTCTCTTCGCATCATCACAATTCATATAAGATGACAGTGAACGTTTGAACAATATAATATACTAGCCTATAATAAGAATTTGTGATTGTAATTTGTAAAGTGATCCAGCCTTCTTTACGAAACCCATCTAATATAGGCATGGGCGTAGACAGAATTTTGTCCAGGGCGGGGTAAACTCAGTCAGGCAGTAAATATTTGTCTTTTCAATAAATCTGGAACTGCAGAATGGGATTATGGGGCAATTTTGCCCCATACACTTATTTTTGAGGTCCAAATAAGTAGTCGACCATTGGTCTGCCTATTTTGAGTATTTGATCTGTGGACATGAGTGGCGAGTTGACTGAATCTAGACCTTTTACCTATTCTTTCCTGTGCTAGGGTGGGCAAATACCGCATCTACCCCACCCGGAATACGCCTATGGGTACAGCAGCCCTAGAGTTGAGCTGGAAAATTATCACCATCCTCGATACAAAGTCGATATTGTTCCGTCCTTTCGGATAATTTAGATCTGGTATTACCAATCTACATCTGGTAACAGATAATGAGTCAGTATGTATAAGGTTAAACTTAACCCTGTATGGTGCCTTTTTTTATTTATTTGATGTCCCTCGCCCGGGCAAGGCGAGGGGTCTGCCGGACTCTTACCGGCTAAAAACCCACGGTGTTCCTCCTTCTGACCGTCGGCTGGAGTCGCGGGACTCGCGTAAGCATGCACCGCAACCCCGGTAAATCTTGGTCCACCAGCTACTGGTGGACCTCTCCTTTGGGATGTACCCCCATCACTGGCGCACCAGAACACATGGCATGCCGTGACCACCCCGAGGACCAAACGAGTACATGGGTGCCAGACGACCCCATGTCTGGGCACCATTGGTCCCCCTGCGACGGGTCAGGTTAGTGGCCTCGCCGCCTACCACTTTTCGGCCGCAGAGAATAGAGAGAGCGGCCAACGACACACCGTCATTCCTCTCCCTACAACCCCACCACGTCCGCCATCTGACGGTGGCGACCCCGTCAAGGCCGCGGGAACTCCGTACTACTTGGATCTTAAAGACTCTCAACACGGCGGCCTGGGTGTTGGCTTCTAAAAGGCACTGCCATAGCGTAGAATTTCATACAATCACCTACCAAGTTTTGTTTTAATCTGCTCACTCTCGGAAGCTCTGGAATGAGAGTCGTTTAATTAATATGGTGTGGGCCTTAGGCTGGTGTTCACCAACATTAATTATCTATTTAAACAACTGTTTACTCCACAAATGTACTGGTATTGTAGGAGAATTGTAGTTTAACCAAAAAAATTATGTTGGTGAACCTTTGAGTGCGTTAATGAGTCGAGATCTCGACTCGTTCAGCTTATGGCCAAATACTCAAACGCTAGGTACTCAATTTTATGTTGCCGTTAAGCTCCGTGCTGTCACTGTCACTTTAAGGCAAAGTAACAGTGACAGCACGAAATAAACAGCAACTTAAAATTGAGCACCTAGCTTTGAATATTTGGCCATTGGTGTTGTATAAATCTGTACCCACTCCTGCTCACAAATTTTCTACATCTACAACGTAAGGCCATGCAGGCGCGGATATACCTTTACCAGGCTGGCATGGTATCCCATTCCAGGAACGACCGCAGCAAGAGCACCATAGAGTACAAGAAAGTTTTTCAATAGCCCGTCAGAACACGTCCTGGTACGAGTTTGGAAACTATGAAAACAGCAATCGTTTATGGGTGTGTAAGAGATAACGAACGAACTAAATAAAGAGTAGTCAGCAAGACAATCTACGTACCCGACGTTATAAAAACAGTTGTCATTCAACGGGGCGAGTAAGTATGTCGAACCGCCGTCGAAGTCTGACTTTTATTATCGGACCACCTTGTCCTTCTTATATTTTGATCTTGTGTGCAGGGCCGTCTGTAGGTTATCTGGCGACCCTAGCTCAGGGCGCCCCCTAACCATTTCAGCATGCCACCAGCCCCCCGTCAGCGCCGTGTGTAGTATATGTGGTCTGTGTAAGTTTGAGCTGACTGCTGAGTAAAATAATTTCTCGGTCCTCGGCGCCTTAAAGCCTCAGCACCCGCCTTCAGGGCATCCTCCCCTGCGCCCCTAGCACCCTCGGGTAGATACGGCCTTGCCTGTGCGAATTATAACTAAAAACTCATATAACTAAAAACTAACCGAAATACAAGTACTCTCAGTGGTGGTCTGTTTTGGTTTTACTTATGTAACAAACTACCCGGCTTCGCACGGGTGGACATTTTTCCCGTTTTTGCAACATTTTTCATTTATGCTCCGCTCCTATTGGTCGTAGCGTGATGTTATATAACCTTCCTTGATAAATGGACTATCCAAAACAAAAATAATTTTTCAATTCCAACCAGTAGTTCCTGAGATTAGCGCGTTCAAACAAACAAACTCTTCAGCTTTATAATATTAGTATAGATACCCTCTTTGCTCCTGATAGGCAGACACTAGTCTTTAACTATAATGCTATACTCGCTTCTATCCAATTCTATAACCGTGTCTGCGACATATCTATGGTAAGATAGTTCCTTGAGGTAGGCTAGAGTTTTTGCAAAGTCGTACTAAGGTTATCGTCAATAAATTAAGTAATTAAAAGACTGATAACTTGATACATTATCAACTAACAAGCGGACATACAATTTCATATAAGTTTTCGGGGAACAAAATGCTCGTTCTACTTAGTAACCATGATTCACCCAGGTGAGTCACGCGTTTACCCCCTGTGATAACAATGCACCCTTATTGATAGGATACATTCATTTTAAACTTACTTTTCGAATTTATACTTAATTTCCGTGAATTTGGAGTTGATTTTTTATTGATGTAGGATGACCTATTTATCGTTACGATTTTTTAATTATGTAATTGCGTCATTGTATTCTATGGGTTATCTTACCAGCGTGAGCTGATGCATGAGGGCCAATGAGGGGTAATAGTAGGTAATGCCTGTTCAAATGATTTATAAATCCTAATTTTTAAATTCTTGTCATTGGAATTTTTTACTTTTTAATTTTGTTTTTTAACCGACTCCCAAAAAAGGAGGAGGTTATCAATTCGGTTGTATCTTTTTGTTTTTTTTAAATGTTTTTTATCTCACGACACCGTCATTTATAAACCGATTTCGAAAATTCTTTATTGTATGAAAGAATATTCTTTCAAAATGGTCCCATATAAACGCGATTGGGCGAAATGTTTAGAAATTGGTCTACTCATTCTCCTTTGGTGAAGATCTAATGAAGAACTTCGGAGATAGACAGTGTACCTACTCCTCAATGACGAACAGTACGCTTAATGTGATATGTGATTATATTACGAGCAGCGTCTTTAGTAGGTCCACCCATGTTTTAACAAAGGCCATTAAAATGAATAAATTAAAAAAACATTTTAACAAAAATAAAACCGACATAAAAAAACGAAAAAATAATAAAATAATTCCCATATTATAAAATTAATGCCTTCAATTTGGCCCAGCGTGGATTAGCACCGACTTCTGAAACTGTTAATTTTATAATATGGGTTTTATTTTATTCTTTTTTACGTTTTTTTGAAGTCGGTTTTATTTTTGTTAAAATGTTTTTTTATTTAGCCTTTGACCCTCACTAAGATTTCTCCTGTATCGTGGATGCGTTTACAGACACAATTCTCCACATGCACAAACACCCAAACCCGGAACAACTATCTGTAAGCCATACAAATATTTGTTCCGTGCGGGAATCGAACCCACGGTCCATAGCGCAGAGGCCAATTGTTCAGCCAGTGCACCAGACGTGTCAAGTGCCTAGATCTACCCTAATATCCACCTATTTAATTAAGTAACAGTTTTAGCTAATTAGTTTTAAGATATTCTTTTCGTGTGGTTAATGACTAACCTCTTGTTTTTATATCGTGGGAAAATCCTCATGGATGTCCCTCGCCCGGAGTAGGCGAGGGGGTCTGCCGGACTCTTACCGGCTAAAAACCCACGGTGTTCCTCCTTCTGACCGTCGGCCGGGGTCGCGGAATTCGCCTAAGCATGCACCGCAACCCCGGCAGGTCTTGGTCCACCAACTGCTGGTGGATCTCTCCCCAGTGGGGCCCCACACCACGACCTCCTGAGAGGCGCGGGGAGCACCCCACATCACCGGCGCACCAGAACACATGGCACGCCGTGACCACCCCGGGGACCAAACAGGCACATGGGCGCCAGACGACCCCGCGTCTGGGCACCCTTGGTCCCCCTGCGACGGGTCAGGTTAGTGTCCCCGCCGCCTACCACTTTTCGGCCGCAGAGGATGGGGAGAGCGGCCAACTAAACACCGACACTCCTCTCCCCCTGCGGCCCCACCGCGTCCGCCATCTGACGGTGGCGGCCCCGTCAAGGCCGCGGAAGGTAGGGAGAACAGCGCACCATAATACCGGCACTCCTCACCCGCCGCGGCCACCACCCTTCAGCCGCAATGCCTCCCATAAGACATCGCGGCCCTCCTCAGTTGCGATGTCACCCAGGCGTCACCGCAACCTACTTGGCCGCTACGTCGAGGACTTCCAGGCCAAGGCCCGACGAGCAACCCCTCCTCGGGTTCCTCTTCGCTTCACCGTGGGGCTCGAAGCCACGGCTACTAAGCCCCCCCCGCAACGACAATGCGAGAACCCACCAGGGGGGGGGGGGGGTTAATGACTAACCTGGTGTTAGAGTTTATGCCGCCCATGGGCCTCTGACTTGGCTTTGCATGCCGTCGAGAGATATCTGTCAGGAATGCCGGTTTCCTCACGATGTTTTCCTTCATCGTATTTTAAGCAAGTGATAATCATAATACACACATGAATCCGAAAAGTCAAAGGTTCGTGCCTTGGGTTCAAACTCGAGACCTATGAGTTGGCAGTCCGGCGGTAACACCACTAGGCTATCACTGCTATAGTTATACTATACTATACTGTTATAGTTTTTAGATGAACTTACTACCTCTCTCTTTTTTTTCTTACACTTCATGCCCATCCAAAAATTGTCTGGAAGAAGTCGCCTAGTGCAATAAGACCGCCCATAGTAGGTACATCTCTATTTTTATAGTAATGTTTCTTGTTTGTTTTGTGTACAATAAAGAGTATTGTATTGTATATACTAATAATTATAGCCCAGTGACAAGAGTTCGACCGGCCATCAAATCGACTCTCAGAGCGGTCCTGAGTTCGAGTCTCACTCGTCGCAAGTTTGACAGGTAATAATAGCACAAGCATAAAGCGTTAAATCCACGAGCCAGTAAAATTGCACAAGTTATTGAAGCAACTTTATTAAATCCTTCACGGGCTGTTTGCAAGTCAGGCAAGTCGACCTGCAGAAGTCGATAAGCAGGTAGGTATTATCTTTTTCTTCTTCCTGCCCTTATCCCACACTAGGTGGGGTCGGCACAACATGTATTTCATAAATCCATGTTGTTAGAGGTTTTGGCTTATTGTTTTATGACCGGCCGCCTGCCTGACATCAACCCTCCTTGGGAATATTCGTTGCGCCATCGCGCGGGTAACCCAATCTGCTTGGTGATATTATGCACTGGGTCCAAAACTGATATGCTTGTCAATCTTATTGCCGACAACTAAGTAGACTATAGTATGTTCTTCTTGGTGGAGTATTCTTGAAGTTCCTCTTCACTCATTCGGTTTTGCTAGGGAATTTGGTTCTGACACGTCGTTAACTAATATAGCCAGGTAGGTATTATCGATATCCTAAATTAGACAGTTTGACAGAGTTTCTGACGGCTTCCTAACGGCTGTCAACAGCCTACAATGACATCCTTAAACCTCTTGTCCACGGTGACGTTTCTAGATCTGGCGAAATCACTGGCCCTATGTAAGAACAAAGGTGGTGAACTAGTTTATACAGGGTGGTCGAAATAGTGACGTCTAAAAGAAAAATTTGAATACGTCATTCCCTGAGGAATCTGAAAAAAAACTCGATAACTACAAAAAATCGCGGAAAATACATGGGGTATTTTTGAATATCCCTGGGTATAAGGAATTCAATTATTTTTTTTGGACCCCGCTGTATACCTCTGTCCACACAACGGATCCACCACGTCCGGATAAGATTTTTGCCGTTGTTCTTACTTAGGGCTGGTGATGTCGCCGAACACGTCTCTGTGGACAAGAGGCCTCAAGCTTGCCTATTGCCTCGTACCAGTAGTTGCAACTGATGACCGTGGGGACCCGGGTTCGATCCTCAGGTCGGGCAAGAGTGTTGTTAGCTACGCCGGATGATTATTGATAAATAATAATAATTGTAAATATTGAATAGTAATAAAATCGCTAACTTTCTCGAAAAATCTATTGGAATATTCTAGAAATTTGTCGTATGTTCTGGAATGTTCCGGAAAATGATTGTTCGACTAAGTATGTGCTAGAACATTCCAGAAACATGTCCTAGAAAGTTCCAGAATATGTAGGTATGTAAGTACTGGAACTTTCTACAAACTACATCGGCCTCTGATTGGTTGATAGTATCATATAAATACGGCCGGTTAGTTCGGACAAGTCAGTTATAATTCAGCATTGTAGTTGAACAGTTGAAGTTATAAATCAATACAAGAACAGAACAGTTCTAAGTTGTAATTAGCAGTGAATTCTGAGAATAAAAGAACATTGGAGAATTTGGAAGCTTTTTATTTGGCACTACTTTACGTACCGCCAGTCCGTGAATTTGGTTACGAGAGGTAATTCCTATTTACCCCCACGTCCGTAACAAGTGTCATTGGGATTTTTCATGTGGTATTCCTCAGTAGCAGCCCGGCGTTTGGATCTGTCCATGCTTTATGGCAATAGGCGCCTCCTATTACACGGACGAAAACATAACGGCGAAATAGAGTGTTAATAATTATACATATCAGCCCAAGCCTTCGGGGATATAGGCGTGATATTATGTGTTAGGCACCTATCGTCGCTGCGCCTGCGAAATCCGCTGTGTTCTTTTTTTAATCGGTCTTTGGTGCTATTTTATAATAGTTCTCAAGCCACGCAACTGTTAAATCTGTTTTTTAATAATTTATTTGGTTAAGAAGATAGCAAAATAAATTATTAGAAAACGTATTTTACAGTTGCACGTGGCTTGAGAACTATTATAAAATAGCACCAAAGACAGATTAAAAAAAAACACATAGCGGCATTTGCAGGCGCAGCGACGCTATATTGCTGTACAAACGCTCGATAAAAATATAGAGCTGTAAGCTCTACAATAATTAACACAACCTCGCTTTATAACAAAGCGATTAAACACAAAACCATTTCTAAAAAAATCTTACTAGACTCCTTTGTCACTCCCTTCCGTGTATTAATCCACTTGGAGTACTCGACTTCTACAAGTCTTCCTAATTGTAATTGCACGTATGCACATTTAATCAAAAGGGTTTTAATGAACTTGCGATATGCCGGAGAGGGGACCACCCTAGCATTATGCCCAATTTTTTATGAACCCTGTCTATTTCAATCTTGTGCGTGATCAAAGACCTTTTAACGTTGGCGGCTCATATCACACACCTGGAAGTCGAGGAAGGAAGTAGGTTTACACTTAATTTTAAGGATATTAAGTTCTGTGACGCTGTAATAAGTGTGATATTGGAGTATCATTCGTGTTATTGAAATAATATTTTTAAATTCGAGTAAACATATCATTGACAGTTCGCGTGGTTGGCTTAGTGTGGATATGTTTTTAAGTCACTTAATAAAATAAACTTATCATTTAGTACAATGAGTTTATGAACAGAAAAAAATATAC
Organism: Amphipyra berbera; assembly: GCA_910594945.2. Classification (NCBI taxonomy): domain Eukaryota; kingdom Metazoa; phylum Arthropoda; class Insecta; order Lepidoptera; family Noctuidae; genus Amphipyra; species Amphipyra berbera. Next base: position 21,970,955 of record OU343121.1, on the reverse strand, counting down.
CATGCAAAAGTACAAACGTTTAGATCAGTGTTAAGGTCTTAAACGTGCAATAAACATCACGATCCAGGATCGCGATCAAAATATCGTGCGTTATAAAGATTAAGTGTGTGGCATGCGATGAACCTGGCAACATTGTGCTCGTAAAATGGCAATAGGCTTGCCACCTTTTAAAGGCCAAACGTATGTACAGACAGACTCCTATAATAGGAGAACCCCTCTGCTGACTCGTTCGGGGATGTCAGGTGGAGCATTTGTAGTTATGTATCTTTTGTTTTTTAAAGAAAACTCTTTTATTTCCTTTATTCATTAAATCTTTACATAGTACTAGCGGACCCAGCAGACGACGTCCTGCCCGAAAAAGCAGCGCTACCTACCGGGTCCAATTGTGAATCTAAACCATCCAGGCGCCACCCAAACACATACAAAAAAAATCCTTCAAATCGGTCCAGCCGATTAGGAGGAGTTCAGTGACATACTATACGTGCCAAATAAGAATAGGATCGCGCTTGCTACAACTTCACACGATAGCTGTCAAATTGGTACTACCAGCAAAAAAATACTATGTAAAAAAAATGTTATATTTTTTTATTCATAATTTTCATTATTATTTACATTCATTTTTATAAAATGTTATTTATTGAATTCCATAAATAGATAATTTTGGATAATTTAATAATATTTGAAAACAGTATTCATTAAAGAAATGAACCAATAATATAGTTAACTTCACGAAATGCTACTGGTCACCCTAATATGTTGCCATAATAATAATATAATTACTGTGTAATTAATTTGGCGTAAAATTGATAAGAAATACCAAAAAAGTGAACAAAAATAATTAAACTGAATATAATTTATTTATTTACTTTTTTGCACACCTTACACTTTGGTAATGAAGTTCACGAGTATTGCGGAACAAAATGGCGTATTGACAGTGCTATTCTTATTTGGCACGCATAGTACACACGTACAGTCGAATTATATTATTAACTATATACCTATACATTGGTTCATTTTTTTAATGAATACTGCTTCCAAATATTATTAATTTATCCAAGATTATCTATTTATGGAATTCAAGAAATAACATTTTATAAAAATTAATATAAATAATAATGAAATCTATGAATAAAAAAATATAACATTTTTTTTCACAGTTTTTTTGCTATCAGTACTAATTTGACTGCTATCGTATGAAGTTGTAGCAAGCGCGATCCTATTCTTATTTGGCACGCATAGTATATACACAAAGTCGCTCCCGCTGTCTGTACGCTTAGATCTTTTAAACTACGCAACGGATTTTAATGCAGTTTTCAGCAGTAGATAGAGTGATTCAAGAGGAAGGTTTATATGCCCCACATTAGTATCTACATTGCACCCGTGCGAAGCCGGGGCGGGTCGCTAGTATACATATGTATAAATTACATTTTAAAATATTTCTTTATAATAAAAAAAAACATTTAAAAATATAAAGAATAGTAGCCTACCGGCATCGGGAACAGGGTCCAAGCTACCGGTGGTCAGGGCCTCAGAGAGAGAAACCTCCTAACAATACGCGCTGAGTCCAAGAATAAATTACTTAATTATTATTTACTATTTACTCCCAATTACTACAACTATTGTGTAGTTGGACAAGGTTTTAGCGTTGATAATGAAGAGGGGTGTAGCCACCCTATTCTCGCGCGGAGCCCTGTGCAATACCTGCAAGGTAAGAGAACTGACTGACTGAAGCAAACTTTATTCTGAGCAAAGTTTCTGACGGGAGCAGACGTGTGTGCGCTGACATAAAATACTAACCGACACACGCATAAATATTAAAAGTGGGGACGATGCATTCTCTGGTAAGTTCACTAGAGTATTTAATAAATGCTTTGCTTTGATTTATATTATTCGAACATTCTATATTGTTCCGGGAAATCGTATTTAAGTATACATATTGTGCAAGAGTTTGGAAATTAATAATTCATGGAAAAAGAAAACATTCGTTTTGCAGTTAAATACATAGAATTATATTCAATTTAAAAAAATAAAAATATTGGTGCACTTTTTTCTTTTGCGACGCGAATTATTATCACTTACCATTATGTTTAATAGGCTTAATTTACTACGGACATTGATTATTCTACGTTTCAATTCAGTCTAGTAGTTTTGTATTTAAATAGAATATTCGTCTAATATCACAGAACTTGATCCAGTGTTACTTGATCAACGCCAATCCGCCGTAACACGCGTATCACACGTCAGCTATCAGCTACACTGATGTTTAGGTGTACAATACACCTAATACAATGATTATTAGGATAATGACATATTCCAGAAATTAGATACCTACCTAAGGTTTGGTTTCTGGTATAAATTAGACCACCACCTCTCATCCCGTGGGTGTTTTTAGATGGAACTAGTGCATCCTTGTGTGATAATTGATGAAATCCGGTATGTTTTTTTTTTTGAAAATCGGTCTTTGGTGCTATTGTATAATACTTCTCAAGCCACGTGCATCTGTAAAATCCGTTTTCTAATAATTTATATTGCTATCTTCTTAACCAAATAAATTTTAGAAAACGGATTTTACAGGTGCACGTGGCTTGAGAAGTATTATAAAATAACATCAAAGACAGAATAAAAAAAAAAGAAAACAGCGGATTTTGCAGCCGCAGCGACGTCATGTCGTGGTGAGAAGATTAGCTAGTCATTAAGGTTGGTAGTGGAGCTGACTGCCCAGGGTGACTCGTGAATACTGTTCTAATGTACTCCAATCTATAATTATCTACTAGCGGCCCGTCCCGGCTTCGCACGGGTGGACATTTTTCCCGTTTTTGCAATGTTTTTTATTCATGCTCCGCTCCTATTGGTCGTAGCGTGATGTTATATAACCTTCCTTGATAAATGGACTATCCAAAACAAAAATAATTTTTCAATTCCAACCAGTAGTTCCTGAGATTAGCTCGTTCAAACAAACAAACTCTTCAGCTTTATAATATTAGTATGTACTTATAGATTTCCTACCAATATTTTCTTAACAATCGTTTATTATGCAGACTGTTTACTCTTAAAAGATTTACTCTAAGAATTTTGTGGGGTTACTCGGTATCGGAAACTGAACAACTTTCGTAGAACAACTTTTCAGAATTCGCGTTATTTTCTTACTACTTTCCATGCAAATAAAAAAAATATTATATTTGATTTGTATGGAAAACAAAAAAAATACGCGAATTTTGAAAAGTTGTTCTACGGAAGTTATTCAGTTTCCAATACCGAATAACCCCGAAACATTCTTAGAGTTAATTTTAACACCTTATTTGACTTGATTGTGTACAACTACAAGAACTTATACAAACCTGTTGGTCCTTAAATACTATTTCCCAACGCAGGAATCAAACTCGTGACGCGACCCATAGCGTAGCACCGTACTGTACGTCCGCTTCTGAACCATTAAAGCGGTCAGCCATACTTTACTTGCCTTTCTTCCCCATTGTCTTTGGTTGCGGGTTCCAAGACAGTTTACAGTCCTCGAGGGAGCTCTGAACGTCATTACTCAGTGCTTTGTAAGTGGCCAGGGTGGGTCCTGGCTTGACGAAGATACAGCCTTTGTCTGACGTATACATTTTTTTTTAATTACTCTACAAGGTTGGTCGTAAAGGGGTACCTAGCCGAAAGGGTGTTAGAGTACCCACAATAATAGATATCTAACTTTTGTTCTACAACTTTCCTCAAAAGTCATTAGTTTAAGAGAAATAGCTGTTCAAAGATTTTATGAAAAATACGCTAAAATTTATCAATCCTCGGCTATGATCAGCTGTGTTTACATTTTAGGTCATATTTGGGGTCACGGATTAGAAGTACCATTTTCTGAATTCGTAACCAAAACATGGATAAAGAATTTTTGAAAAAACTAAAATAAATATCATTTGCATGGTTTTTTTATCAAATTTTGAAATATTAACTCTTTCTTTAAAACAATCGTCGTGGCACGCGGCTTAGTACCCCCTTTCTGGCTTACCTTGTATATTAAAAATATTGCAATATTTTATTATTTTTTAAATTGTTTTTATTTTCTGAGGTTTTTGTTGCACTTTCATTTCGCGGTAGTGATATTAAGTTCCATATATTATGTACCTATAAGAGCCGACCTAATTGCCTTTTAATAGGCAGCATTTTTAACCGACTTCCAAAAAAGGAGGAGGTTCTCAATTCGTCTGTATGTTTTTGTTTTTGTTTTTTATGTTTGTTACCTCAAACTCCGCTGTTTATAAACCGATTTAGATAATATTTTTTTTTATTTGAAAGGATATACTTCCAGATTGGTTTCATTTAAATTTGGTGAAGATCTGATGAAGAACTTCGGAGATAAACAATAGAACTCCTCAATGACGAACAGTACGCATAATGTGATGATGTGATTATGTTACGAGCAGCGTCTTTAGTAGGTCCAACCATATTTTAATTAAGGCCACTAAAACGAAAAAAATAAAATAAACATTTTAAAAAAATAAAACCAACTTCATAAAAACGATGAAAAGAATAAAATAATTACCATAATTATTATAAAATTAACAGTTTCAGAAGTCGGTGCTTTCAATTTGGTTCAGCGTGGATTAATTAGCACTGACTTCTAAAACTGTTAATTTTATAATATGGTAATTATTTTATTCTTTTCATCGTTTTTATGAAGTCGGTTTTATTTTTGTTAAAATGTTTTTATAAACTCTGAGGACCTACTGAGAATTTACTAATTGAAGACCCTTAGAGCGGTTTTGCACTACGTCCGATCCGAATCCGATCCGAACCCGTGGAAATACGGTCCGGAGTAGTCGTAGAATTATTTCTATGGTAGTTTACGCAATAGATCCGGCTTCCGTCATCCGCTTTCTTTCCATTATCCGTGAATCTCAATTTCGGAGAAGATTATTGACGGACCGAAAAAGCCATAGTATTATTTGTATGAACGCTCGCGCACTGAGTCAGAACCGAATCCGAGCTGCTTCCGAGTAGAGAGGCAGCAGGGCGGCGGGGTGGCGCGGCAGTCAATTAGAATGAGTGAAAAAGTGGCCCCTGAATTGCTTGGATTTCGATCAGAGATCGGACTAGTGCGTAAGCAATATCCGAATTCGGTCCGAGATTTCTAGATCCGTATTTTCACGGGCTCAGATCGGATTCGGATCGGACGTAGTGCGAAACCGCTCTTAAGATACTACCTAAGAATATAACTTTCGACTTCACGCTCTTGCCGCTCTTGCGTCAACTGAACCAAAGAGGTCTTTGGTTTTATAAATATTTCTCTCAATATTTTCAAATGGATAAGCATAATTTATATTAATAATATTCTTGAACACAATTGGACCAGGGTTTTAAATTTTGATTTTAAAATCTGCCGTCGATATTTTTTAAGATTTTCACAGCACAACAACCTATGTAGGAAAAATGTAACTTGGTATAATACACCTTAATAAGAATATGATAAGAATGCTGTTTATGGTCATGCGTTTAAAAACATTTCTAAACGTGTTTTCCATGCACGTTTATAATGTTGTCACCTTCCCATTCTAAAATGTCAATGAAAAGGGAAATGAAAGGGAAAAGGCGAGGTACAGTCAGTCAGAAAAAGTACCTACCTACTGTAAAAATGTAAACATAAAGTTTTACGTGCACAGTTAAGTTGTAAGTGTCATCACAATCTTATCTTCTAGATACAAAAAAAATCAGTCATAGAATTATTACCAATCATATACATAATTTAAAATAATGTGTATCTATCTACCTAATGAATAAAATGGTTTGCAAAAATAGACTAAAAAATAAAGGACATCAAAATCTTGCACAAAATTGGTCAAGTTGAATTGAACATGAGCCCAGTATGGAACATGACCCATTTTGCGCACGAGTCACATTCTAATAGATACCAACATAACATTTTTCCATTGCTGCTGCGCGCTTTACTAAATTTATATATATTTTTGCAATGCGCGATGCTACTGCGATGTAATTTGTATCTATCTACCTATGCGATGAGGGTATGAATTTAATAGAGCTAGACATTTATTTAGCTATTATCACCCGAACAATTAAAAATTGTTATTACATAAATAATTACATAAATAAATCCTTCATGTCTCAGATGTACTCACTATGTCTCAGTCGAAAGCAGTTTGGTGCTGAGATCAAAGAAATTTTGTGTAAATCCTAACAGATCACCGTTTCTCCCAAATGCGCCATAAAGACTTAATTCATTTTGTAACAACAGCTGATAGCTAGTCATCTTCCATCAGCTGTCAGATTAAATTGAACACAAAGGCTGCCGGACGGTTAACAGACTTGTAAGAAGAGTACCTAGATATGTGTGACAATTTGCTTTGTTTGTCAAACAAGTGATCTGCTATGATAGTATATTTTTACAAACAAGATAATTATGCAATTTGCTTATTAGTAAAATATTACAACTGTGATTTACCGCGGCTCCAACGCCCGTAGGCTCAATATTGTTTGAAGAGATCAGTTATTTTTCCTATAAGACTTAATGTAAAAAAAATGAAATATCGTTATAACTGCCTCGTTGGTCTAGTGGTGGCAAGCGCGACTGCTGATCGTGAGATCCTGGGTTCGATCCCCAGGTCAAGCAAATTGTTATTGGGTTGTTCCGAGTGAAATTCCTCAGTAACAGCCCGGAGTTTGGATTTATGCCTGTTTGATGGCAATAGGCTCGCCCCCTATTACATGGTACTTAAACATAACGGCGAAATGAGGGTGTTACTATACACCTCTGCCCATCCCTTCGGGGAATAGAGGCGTGATGTTATGTAGATCAGTTTTTTTTTCTATAAGACAATATAAAATATCAGAGGCGACTATAAAAGCTTTCAAGCACGCTTCCACTCTTCTTCACAAAATTCGTCTAGGGGTGTGTCAATTAAACATCAACAAACCTTTGCTACTGACTGTACTAATACAACATGTTCATTAAATATGTTCTAACAAATCGGAGCTTTCTAGTTTATTACGATCGTTTTACGACACAATGAGACCGTGAGTCACCCCAGGAAAGTTGCGTGTACGACTGTAACTGCTCGCCATCGTAACTTGATCTCACGACCCCTTCCTTCGCTACGCTATTGGATTAAAAACTTGGGGAGTCTTTGGTGTCGTGAGCTCGGCTTATAATGGTTGCAACAATATGCAGATAGGGCTGTGCGTTTTGTTTAATTTTTTGTTTATTTGTATGAGTCATGATTGAGATTTTTTTGGGTGATGTGTTAGGGGAATGAATTACGCATATTTTGTTTTCCAGGGAAATTAATTTTACTCAATAAAAATCTTAATACTTCTATCAGCTTCGCGTAGCTTCTCTCATACCTTGTCTTGTTCCGGCCTCCTGGCTAGAGAACAAAATCATAATTATCTAAACAAAATGCGCAAGCGCATGACTCTGTTCTTTTGTCTATGATGTGGCCACATTATCGATACTTCGATAGGCTCTGCTAGACGGCAATTGAACGGATCGCTATATACCTATACAAGGTTAGTCGGGAAAGGGACACTAAGCCGCAGGCCACTAATGTATCACTAATGATTATTTTAAAATCCGATAAAAAAACCATCCAAAATTATTTTTATTTTAGGTTTTGCAAAAATTCTTTATTCCTGCTTTAGTTAAAAATTCAGAAAATAGACCTTCTAATCCGTGACCTCAAATATGACCTATTATGTAAACACAGCTGATCATAGCTGAGGATTGATAGAATTTTGAGTATCTTTTATAAAATCTTTGAACAGTTATTTCTCTTAAACTAATGACTTTTGGGGAAAGTTGTAGAACAAAAGTTGTACTTTAACACCTTTTCGGCTTAGTACCCCCTTTCTGACTAACCTTGTATACATCGACGGTCCCTACGAATAATCCCGTAACTACAAAACACTAATTTTACAGGAGAGCGCTTCAAAGTTTCAAACACGTGTACATCATGTTCTACTTAACGTAATGTCATGAAATTTGGTATGAAGGTTTAATGTGTGATTTGTATTATAAAAAATAAAAAGATAGGTCATAAAAATCACTTTTAGTGTATTATTCGTCACTTACTTACTTATACATCGGAATCATCCGTATTGCAAATACCTTAAGTGGTACTTACTAACTTTTATGTTACTTATACATCGGAATTATTCGGAATCTTCCCTATTGCAAGTGGTACCTACTTATTGACTTTTACGTGGTAGTCTTTAAATTAATCAAAGTCGTAATTGCCATTTATGAAATTGTACGTGGACTATTATGTATACCATGCACCCACCACTTAAATACTGCTTACAACATTAGTGTAAGTGATTGACGCATTCACAAAATTGAGGAACTTCCCCACAAGAGCATGGATCTGGAAATGTCAAAACAATCTGGTTGTCTCATATAAAACGGCGCAGCAGTGTAGGTAATTAGTATTAAAAAGTATAAAAAGTAAAATACAAAGTAAAATTACTGGACTGCCAGTGCTGTGGTTCTACGTCGGAAATTTTAGAAAATTTTGTAGTTATGGGAAATGTCGTGTGTGGATTTAAAGGTAAATTTGCCAAGTTAGACTTATTTTTGTTAAACTAAACGATAGTCTAGGGTATCCGGAAGGTCACGAAAACAAAACATGCAAATCACGTATCTACCACATATGGGATTGTACGTAGGGACCGTCGACATATAGTCATGCGACATATCGTCATAGACTGCTACAATGATCACTCCCAAGGTACCATAATCATAGGCTTGGCAGATGGAGTGGGGATCGCCGCTTGTGGTTATTAACCAGGGCCGGACTGGGACCTGAAATCGACCCGGGCATTTGAGAGACGGTCGGCCAAGTGCTGGCAAAAAAATTCCATTCCCAAGCGATTAGACGGATGACGCTTTTTTTTTAGACGTTCCCCTCACTCTTTCGATTTCTCCGACTGTGTGACCGGCCCATCGGGCTTTTGCCCGATTTGCCCGTATGGCCAGTCCGGGCCTGTTTTTAACAGGCAAGAGGACTCTACTGCCCACCCTCTCAACATTATCCCTTAGTCACCCTATACACACACCACGCGTTTTTTTTACGATAGTTAAATGAGAAAAACATATACAAGATGCATTAAGAAATTTAAAAAATTAAAACAAAGTAAGCCATTATCTTTTATATTATTTGTAGTCCAGTGATGGTTTTATTAATGAAAGAACAAAGCAAGTGAAATTAATTATCCCACTCGCTACGATATTGATTTCCGTATCACAAAGAGTACTTATATTGCATTTTGTAAAATAAATTATCAAAGGTATAATATCGGGCGTAGGAAGCCTTGTGGACGATATTCAGTGTAGACTAGAACTAATAATAGTTGATTGGTAAAATATGTTTATATGGGAGAAAAGGAGACTTTAATGTAGTCACACCTACACAATAATATACAAGGTTAGTCGGAAAGGGGGTACTAAGCCGAAAGGGTGTTAAAGTTTCCATAATAATGGATAACTTTTGTTCTACAACTTGTCCCAAAAATCATTAGTTTAAGAGAAATAGCTGTTCAAAGATTTCATAGAAAATACGCAAAATTTCGTCTATCTTCAGCTATGATCAGCTGTGATTAAATTTTAGGACACATTTGGGGTTACGGATTAAAAACTCCATTTTCTGAATTCGTAACTAAAGCAGGAATGAAGAAATTTTGAAAAAAACTAAAATAAAAATAATTTTGCATGGAATAATTGTTTATCGAATTCTGAAATTGCAACACTTTTAAAACTATCATTAGTGATACATTAAGTGGCTCGCGGCTTAGTACCTACCTCCTTTCCGACTAACCTTGTAGATACGATCGTTCTTATCACAGAAATCTAATTAATAAGACTTAATTGTCTTCGTTTATTCATTTACTAGTACCTAGATGACCGAGTTTTGCTCGTTTTTTTTTGGTAAATCGACATTTTCTAAAAATGAGACCTAGCTAGATCGATTTATCGCCCCCGAAACCCTTTGCATACTAAATTTCATGAAAATCGTTGGAGCCGTTTCCGAGATTCAGATTATATACTAGGTTAGTCGGAAAGGGGGTACTAAGCCGCGGCCCGCTTTAAGTATCACTGATGACTATTTGAAAGCAAGTGTTAAAATTTCAAAATTGGATAAATTTTATTTGCATGCAAAAAGATTTTTATTTTAGTTTTTTCAAAAAATAATCAATCCTGCTTTAGTTATGAATATATATTTTGAAGTTAGCATCGTATATAATACACATTTTAGGTACAATTAACATAACATATTTCTTAAAACTAACAATTAATAAAATACCCTACAACAATTAATGCATAATGAATAGATATTAAAAGTAAGATAACAAATTTAATAGTAAACGTGGTAATACTTGTAATAATAAAGTCTCCTTTTCTCCCATATAAACATATTTTATGAATTCAGAAAATTAAGTTTCTAACGTGACCCCAAATATGACCTAAATTTTAAAAACAGCTGATCACAGCTATGGACAGATAGATTTTAGCATATTTTTTACGAAATCTTTGGAAAGCTATTTCTCTTAAACTATCCAGTCTTGGGGAAAGTTGTAGAACAAACGTTATCGCTTATTATGGGTACTTTAACACCCTTTCAGCTTAGTACCCCCTTTCCGACTAACCTTGTATATATTTACACCTACACAATAATATAGATACGATCGTTCTTATCACAGAAATCGAATTAATAAGAAGACTTAATTATCTTCGTTTATTCATTTACAATACCTATCAATTTACGTTGATACTTCCTCGTTGGTCTAGTGGTGGCAAGCGCGACTGCTGATCGTGAGGTCCTGGGTTCGATCCCCAGGTTGGGCAAAGTGTTATTGTGTTTTTCCGTGTGGATTTCCTCAGTAGCAGCACGGAGTTTGGATTTGTGGCCGGTTGATTGCAATAGGGTCGCCCCCTATTACATGGGACTTAAACATAACGGCGAAATGAGTGTCTTACTATACACCTCTGCCCAACCCTTCGGGGAGTACAGGCGTAATGTTATGTAATAATAAAATGTATTGTATGTTTTTTTTACGTCCTATAGCATTATATTAATTGACATCAACCGTATTGTGAGACTACGAGTTTAAGTTTTTAATCCATGTAAACACATTTAATCGTCAGACTAATAATGTCGTTTCCTCTTTGTTTCAGAAAATAATGTTTCATTTTATTTTATTTGTCTTCGTAACGAGGAATGTTCTAAGCTTGGATGCAGGTTAGTGCTCATATTATCTACTTTTCTATATTTATTTATCATATGTTTAGTAATAAAGAAATATTATTATCCTAGCGCGCCCCGGCCTCGCACGGGTGCAATGTAGATACTAATGTGGAGCATATAAACCTTCCTCTTGAATCACTCTATCTATGTTGAAAACTGCATTAAAATCCGTTGCAGTTTATTAAAAGATCTAAGCGTACAGACTGCGGGAGCGACTTTGTTTTGTACTATGAAAAGATGTGAAATCTATAGAAAAACATTCCTACAATAAGCAATGATAGCTTAACGGTAGGAGGTTGCCTTCAATGCACGAGCGTCTGAGTTCGATCCCTACAACTCTAACTTTTCGAATTCATGTGCGGATCAGAATTTGATTATCACTTGCAGTAACTGTGAAGGAAAGCATCGTAAAGAAACCTACATACATGAGAGGTCACAAAAAAATATTTTCGATAGTGTGTTGTAAACTGTGTGGTCTCTACTTGTCAAAAGGCAACCCCGTCATTCCTACGTGACTGAGCAATCATATCACTTGGAGAAATCTTCATGTACCAGTAGACTCAATCATACTATGAATGAAATTAAATTTAAAATTTAAATAACCCCCGACACAAAAAAGATCCTCTAAAAAGTAAAAAATAAAATGTGTGTATTGACCCTTTATTATAAGTACATACCTAGTAATATTCTGATCCAAGCATCTTCGCGTCTGGGGACCGCTAAGTAAGTTATCATTACCAAGCTTCTTTTTTGGTGTTGGTCCCCCGACGCGACGACGCTTGAATCAAAATATTACTAGGTACTTATAATGAAGGGTCAATAAACACATTTTATTTTTTACTTTTTAGAGGATCTTTTTTTGTGTCGGGGGTTATTTAAAATTTTAATTTAATTTTTATTTGAACCTTTTTAAACTACTCGTAGACATAACATCTACCCAGTGAGGCCATTTTAATGAGCCCAAACATGCTATATCTGCTATAAGTTGCCGAGGGGTTGGTGATCCTGCAGAGTACTTGATGCTGCAGCATCAGCTCAAGGTTGCCATGTTTTGGAAATACCACCGAAGTTACAGTACACCAAATTTCAAATCAATCGGACCTGTGAAAGTTGGTAAGACCCTTTTGTCAAATAGGAAATGAGCTGATGATCTTCAAACACCTGAATAAATCTTCATAAATTATAGCTAAGAACCATTTCGATTACATCAGCTTTCAAATAGAAAAAACCGCATCAAAATCGGTCCATTCGTTTGGGAGCTACGATGCCACAGACAGACACACAGATACACATATACACAGACACACAGATACACGCGTTAAACTTATAACACCCTCTTTTTGTCGAGGGTTAAAAACGAGAAAAATAAAAATTGGTGAATAGCGTGGATAGTGACAAAAAGTTTTTGATAGTACTATACTTTACCTACCCATCAACCAGTTATAAGGTTTGCTCTTCGTTGTGTTACGTACTTGAGGTACATCGCTGTACAAATAGAGCAATCTTTTCTAGTACAAGGAAAACGTTCACGATCGAACACAATATATAATATTTATTTTCAGGGTCTTTTTCAATGTCATGTTACACGGAAAGTTAATAATAGCTATAATTAACAACCGTGCGGATCATATGATTTCCAAGGTTAAGATACGCTTGCCGCGGTCAGTCCGTGGATGGGTGACCATTCTTTATACATCGAGACCCTCCGTGCCTTGGAGAGCATGTTAAACCGTCGGTCCCGGGTGTCATACGAATACCTATAACAGTCGTTACGGGAAGTCAGATGCCCGAAAGTCTGACAACCGCTCTAACCTTAGGATATCGGCATTGCCCAGTAATTGAGTTGCGGAGGTCTGATGGCAGTCGCTCCGTGTAAAATAGTGGTATGTAGCCGCATCTGGTTAGACTGGAAGCTGACCATAACATAGTTGGAAAAAGGCTAGGTAGGACGAACATTACACGGAAAATTACCTGCAATGCAATATAAAATATACAAATGTCCTAATTATAAGTACTTATAATTAGGACATTTGTATATTTATATTTATTTGTAAAATGGACATGTACATGTCCATTTTAGCTCGTGAGCATTCATGCACTATGCATGAGAAACGATGGAACTTTCTCATTAATTCTTCATGGCTTCGGTAACGTACCACCATAATTGCATACAAACACATTACTCAAGCTCAAAGCCATAGAATTTTCGTATAACTATCGACGTCAAGAATATTCTAGTAATATTCGCCCTACATGGACTATTTCGATATCTACGCCGCATTTATAGAAGGTTAGTCGGAAAGGGGATACTAAGCCGAAAGGGTGTAAAAGTACCCATAATAATGGGTGACTTTTGTTCTACAACTTTCGCCAAAAGTCAATAGTTCAAGAGAAATAGCTGTTCAAAGATTTCATACAAAATACGCTAAATCCTATCTATCCTCAACTATGATCAGACGTGTTTACATTTTATATATGAGGTCACGGATTAGAAACTCCATTTTCTGAATTCATAACTAAAGCAGGGATGAAGAATTTTTGAATAAACTAAAATAAATAATTTTTAATGGAAAAAATAATAAACGTATTTTTAAATTTTAACACTTTCTTTAAAACAATCATCAGTGATACATTACGTGGCCTGCGGCTTAGTACATCCTTTCCGACTAACCTTGTAGATTCGTAAAGTGTCATAGTAAACCAACAATTAATGTTGAGTTGCTATTCTTGGCTTTTATAAACTGAAATTATTAAATTTTCATCACAAGTGACGTGTGCGCATTTGTGTGAAAATTTAATGCGGCCAGCTACTACGGCCGTGGACGTCAAACGTCACTTGGCTGCAAGTCGAGGAGTGAGGGCTGATTACTTATTCCGATGTCGATAATGCGCTGAACTTTTGAACTAAATTTACTTCTGATCATACCTTCGTGGGGCTAACAACACATTGCATTACACTATCCGAACTTTAAAATACTTAAAGCTGGATATCGTAACATCAAGTATCTTGAATGTGCTCAAGCTGTGGTCGATGATCATGATGTTGACGAACCCAAACCGCGGTGATAGCACATTTTATTCAAAACTTTAACCTATGTTGAAGTTGACTACACAATCTATCCGTTTTTTTGTCTTTCTTTTCATCAACATCCTTTGTAGCCAATGTGGTTATCGTAAAGAAGTCGCAGCTCCTTAAAGTTCGGAATACTATAAGTCACTTTTTCCACCATGAATGTTACTATCTACTTCTTCGAACTTGTGTTTACCTATATATTCCCCAATGATAATAAGTTTGTGGATAACATTGTAGAGGTGGTGGTGCTCCGCGCGGCCCGCGGGCGTGACGCTCGCCTCCCATGCGGTCAGGGGAAAGTGTTCCTGGACGGGCCGGACTCCTACGTGCTGTGGCTGAAGGACGATCGTGACTTCCTGTACCGGTTCCCTAACGAGGACACGGAGAAAAGGTTAGTCAATGCTTAAAAAAACTTGCAGATGATCGAGTTGTCGGTGCTTCTTAGTTTCGTAGTCAAACTAGGAATAGTTTCGCCATGTCAGGCCGTGTGTCCATCTGTATGTTGCAGCCGTTCTATAGAGCTGAAAATTAACATGGTTAAACATATTTATAACACCTACAAAGTTATGAAATAATAGTACATTACTGCCGCGGTCTGTAATGACTGTGTTGCTGGCAGCACTGATGATGGCCGAGAGCGCAGCTCCAGGCCATCACAGCGCGGTCAGCATTGCAGCTCTTGATGGACAAGCTGGAATAAAGGCCGAGACCGAAGGTCGAGGCCTTTATAGCGCGGACAGCAAGGGCTGCAATGATGACCAAGCTTGAAGGCCGAGAGCGTAGCTAAACTAAGCTCGAGGCCATCATAGCGCGGCCAGCAGCGCAGTCATTGCGGACCAAGGCTTGTATAGTGCTTTACTCAAACAATGCGAGTAGTTTAAATAAAACCAGATTAGTAGGTATAGTAAGAATTTATTTAATGTAACGATTTGTTGCTTCTCTGGTTCTTAGTTTTTTTTTTAAATTTGTATTTACTGATTGTGCTGCCTGTACCTATACAGCCAAATTCTGTATAAAAACTTTTTGCACCTGACTATTTTTGAAACAAAACTCGACAATAATGGATTTTCAAAGGAAATTGCTGGTGGCTAAAACTCACCAGCAATGAAATTCCATACAACTTTGCTGGCGCCTATTCAAGTAGCGCGGAAAGGTAGACTTTGCTCAAAGAAGGTTGTCAAAATAATGACCACATTACAAGCATTTTTGAGTAAAAACGTATAAAAAAGATTTTTAAGGTACTTCTCACACATGTAACAAGGAGGTTTTTTTATACAGTTACCTCCACAGAAATTTAAATAATAAGACATTATTATTTACATTTCTGCTTTACAAATAGGGTTATTTGTATAAAATATTTCAAAAATGTTGGGAGTTGTCGTATACACTGTTTTGATACAGGGATCCTAGTTCTAGCCTTTCCTCGAAAATAAGCTTAAGTGCCGGCTATGAAACCACATAGGTACCTACTTAGTTACTATTTATCTATATTTATTTTTGTTAATTTTTTATTTCTTTTTTTTTTATTTTCGTAGCATGTGGCGTTCTATAGTTTCTGCCTACCCCCATGGGAAAAAGGCGTGAGTTTATGTATGTATGTATTTTTCTTAATTCAAGCAATTGCTGAGAATTCTAAAAATATTTACACGTGCAGCATCTTTCTATGTTTAGCAAGTTACCCGGAACTCAAAGAACAAAAATTATTATATCGTATTATCAAGAAATAGAAGCTTCAAGTCAACGCAATATTTAAAAGTGGGTTTAAATTGCGTGGATGTAAACTATGTAGGAAGAAGCTTATTACGCGTTGCACTGAGAACGCTGCGAGGCTATGATTCCAAGAATATTAGATCCGCACAGCTCCGTCGCGCGGCAAAGGCTATATGCCATGTTTCGTAAAATAAACAAAACGACACAACAGTCTCACTCATATTTCGCTCCTTCGCATGAAAACTGTAAAATCTCAAAATTTTTCGAATTTTCACTCTTATTTTTTTAATAATCTAATAAGAGCTCTGCGTCATTATTGCGTTGCGTTGCGTTGCGTCGTCGCAGCGTCAACGCTGCGTAGTTTTCTATATATTAGGTCCTTACATATGAAATTAGCGTTTTGTCGAACTGGCAACTTTGGTCTCAAATATCAGGCGGTTGGTTAAGAATTCCAAATTAAAATTTATTTCATTATTAAACTCGTGTATTTGTTTTTCCAATTTAGTGTTTTTTTTATTTACGCGTCATTTAATTTTTCTTTAACATCGTTCTGTTCACAATATGGAAAACTTAAAATATCGCGTTATTTACGAAAACGAGTTCCACCGTGGCACCAGCGCTGCAGAAACAGCTCGAAGGATTAATGATGTGTATCCGTGTTCCAACGTTTTCGAACTGGAAATTTTGACCTACAGAACAAGCCCCGTGGACGGCCAGAGACCCAAGTTGATAACGAAGAATTAAAAGTGACCGTGGAGGCGGATCCATCGCAAACCACGTCACAGTTAGCAGCAGGCTTCGGTGTGAGTGATAAAACAGTTTTAAATCACTTGAAACAAATTGGAAAAGTAAAGAAGCTCGAAAAATGGGTACCGCATGAATTGAATGAAGCACACCAACAAAAACGCGTCGAGTGCTGCGTTACATTACTCAACCGGCACAATAATGAAGGGATTTTGAATCGTATCGTTACTTGTGATGAAAAATGGATTCTGTACGATAATCGCAAACGCTCATCACAATGGTTGAATCCAGGAGAACCGGCCAAATCCTGCCCCAAGCGAAAGTTGACTCAGAAAAAGGTACTGGTAAGTGTTTGGTGGACCAGTGCTGGTGTCATCCACTACAGCTTTCTTAGATCTGGCCAAACAATTACGGCAGATGTGTATTGTCAACAGTTGCAAATCATGATGGAAAAGCTAGCCGTTAAACAACCGAGGCTAGTCAATTGTTCTAGCCCACTGCTGCTTCAGGACAACGCTAGACCACACGCTGCACAACAGACGGTCGCTAAATTAGTGGAGTTGCGATTGGAATGTCTCCGACACCCACCATACTCCCCGGACCTTGCTCCAACAGATTACCACTTTTTCCGGAATTTGGACAACTTCCTGCAAGGAAAAAAATTCAATTCCGATGAGGCTGTCCAAACCGCCTTCAGAGATTTTATTGATTCTCGCTCCCACAATTTCTTCAGCAAAGGAATCAATGAACTACCTATGAAATGGCGAAAGTGCATAGATAGCAATGGTGCATACTTTGATTGATTAAATATATAACTTCATAGTTTTTTTTCCATTTTGTTATTTCCATATAAAATTCCAATTTCATATGTAAGGACCTAATATTTTAAATGACATGCCACAGTCGCACGCGACGTTTCAACGGATCGGCGGACGAGAGACGAAGCGGGGGGAGGGTGATCCGCTGCGCTGTCGGAGCTCCGATGCGATGACGGACAGTGTTCCACTGCTAGAGGTGCGTGCGTCGTCATCTTGCGCTGCGATGTCGTGCGTCATCGCAACGCAGGTGTGGCATACAATGCGTTGATCCGTTGCGACGAGGCAACGCAACGCACTAATGAGGCATCGCCCTAAAGGCATGCACAGACCGCGGCCCTTCGTCAATATACGAATTAAACTCTTATACGTTTGTATGAAAATACTGCATAAATTAAGAATAGGGGCTAATTTAAGATCACTGAATAAATGATTTTACATAACATAACATCACGCCTGTATTCTCCGAAGGGATGGGCAGAGGTGTATAGTAACACCCTCATTTCGCCGTTATATTTAAGTCCCATGTAATAGGGGGCGACCTGCAAGTATACTCCACCAGGAAGAACATAGTCTGTTTAGTTGTTGGCAATAAGATTGACATGCATATCATTTTGGGACCCAGTGCATAATATCAGCAAGCACATTGGGTCAACCACGCGACGGGCGCAACGAGTATTCCCAAGGAGGGTTGATGTCAAGCAGGCGGCCGGTCAAAAAACAATAAGCCAAAACCTCTAACAACATGGATTTATGTAATAATTGTTGTGCCGACCCTACCTAGTGTGGGATAAGGGCAGGAAGAAGAGTAATAGGGGGCGATCCTATTGCCATCAACCGGGCACAAATCCAAACTCCGAGCTGCTACTGAGGAATGCCACACGGAAAAACCCATAACACTTTACCCGACCTGGGGATCGAACCCAGGACCTCACGATGAGCGGTTTTATTTTTAAATCTCTACGTTTACGTTTACATGTACGTTTTTTTATTAAACACTTTTCAAAATTTTCTGGTTGTTTGTAATTATGTCGGCCCGCATTTAGCTCATAGTCTACGCGAGTGGCCCCTAGTCCTAATAACTCCGTGCATCCCTGACCTAGTACTACTTTCTATGCTATCATTTTATGAAAGTAAATAAATAAGCTTAAAATTCCAAAAACGAAAGCGCACTTCGTAAGCTAATTTGGAACTAGAAATGCACCGGTATCCGGGAAACCGGTCAATGGGGTAGGCAACTGTGGAACTAATGGCGCCACTTTCGATTGTTCCACCGCAATCTTATTGGTTGCAATGTGTTTGACATTATTGTTAATATCAACCTGATGGTTCTGATTGGTGGAAATAACTAAGTATGGAGGTGCTGCAATCTGCTTTAGTTTTGCGTTGCCTTCCCCATTGCGCGACGGACCACGCACAGTGTAGGGTTCAACAGTCAGTAAGGCTACAGGATATTTAGGTCAAGCGCATTAATCGGTAAATAATTCAAGTTAAAATATAAATATTAACATATCATAAAAAAAACATAATCAGCCAATTACTGTCCCACTGCTGGGCACGAGCCTAGGGTCGCCAGGTGTCCGGCTTTTTACAATCGTGTCCGGCCAAATATTATACAAGTCCGGCTTCTAGTCAACCCCGCCCCGCCAAAAGTTGCCGAACGAAAGCCAGCGAATGAATTTCTTTTTCTTTTAAAAACGAGTGTGTCAGGTTTAAGGCAAAATGTCCGGCTAAATGTATGTGTCCGGCTTTTCTATTTTTCGGCCTGGCAATCCTACACGGGCCTCTTCTCAGAATGAGAAGGCTTTAGGCCTAAGTCCACCAAGCTGGCCTAGTGCGGGTTGGCAGACTACACACCATCGAAAACTTTATGGAGCCCTCTCAGGCGTGCAGCTTTCCTCACGATGTTTTTCCTTCACCGTTAACGCAAGTGATAATCAAATTATGATCCGCACATGAATTCGAAAAGTACTCTGAGGTACGGGCCGGGGTCAAACTCAGACCGTCCTGCATGGAAGTCAAGCGTTCAACCGCTAGGCTATCGCTGCTATTAAAAATATTAATAAATATTTTAAAATACAAGTTATTTTTCAGTTGTTTTCAGTATGTTTGTATGTTAACTATGAATTTTTTCAGGCCAAACTACATGTTATAAGTTGGTCGACTATTACTCGTAAACTAGTAAAGCCTACTTAGCTCTGATAGTTTTCTTTTTATTTTCGTTATACAGTGTGTTAGGTATTGCACTACGGAAAAGTTTAGCACCTACCTAATGCACCTAGGCAGGTAGGTTGATATCGTGGTAAATGTATTAGTGAAATAGTCTTTGGATTGCTATAAATGAATGAGAGCCTATATATGCAGACGACGGCTTTTCTACGCGCAGACGACACGTCAAACTCCATAATATTTAAAGGAAAATGTTCTGCCCTATCCTTTTTCCCATGTTGAGGTCAGCTTCCAGTCTAACCAGATGCGGCTGAATACCAGTATTTCTCATGGAGCGACTGCCATCAGACCTCCGCAACCCAGTAACTAGGCAATGCCGATATCCTAAGGTTAGAACCGGTTGTCAGACTTTCGGGTTTCTGACTACCCGTAACGACTGTCATAGGTATTCGTATGGCACCCGGGACCGACGGTTTAACGTGCTCTCAGAGGCATGGAGTGGTCTCGATGTGTAACGAACGATCAACTATCCATAAACTGACCGCGGTCAGCACAGCATAACGGCACACGGTTGTTAATTATACTTAAACTAACATATGTAACGTTTTTTATGTATGGATCGAGATTGACGTTAACTTGCGTCGTCTGCGCGTAGAAAAGACCTTGTATATTTGTAGGTATTGTATAATATATTATATTAATTACCTAATATATATGAATGTATGCATATGTATATAATATCTATTATTTATAAGTTTATATATATTTATAAATATATACATATGTAAATATGTAATATGTATGTAGGTAATATTATTGTTAATGTTCACTTATCTTTGTGTTTATTTTTAATATTGTATCACATGACACAGCTCTTTTTAGCGCATCTACCATGTTTTCTCTGCATCACCCTAAGGTCGTCGACTACTAGAAAATGCCTAAGGCATTAAGTCCGCCTCTGTATAATATTTTTTTTTGTGCGAAAGTATAAATAAATAAATAAAAGGCGTCGTGTGCCTGGGCCCTTAATGCATCAAGTGTGTATTCAGGACCTGCACCAGTTTAATCAACTGTAGGTAAATCTATTTTTACCTTGCGCTTGGAAGTCAATTTCCGCTTTATTTACTGATCTTGTTCAGGAAGCCTGTTAAATGTCTCTGAACGCCTGAGAAACGACTTTCGCCTTCGAAGTAGACAAGAAATACCTTTATAATTTTATTTTAAGATTTCATACATATTATGACGTGTTTTTAATATTTAAATTGTTCTAAGTTTGTTTTTTTTTATATTGTTACACACTGTGTGTCTTTGTTTATTTGTTCCACTGTCCCGTCGCAGATCTGCTGGCAGATTTTTTAATAAAAATGTTTAAAGGTACCATGTTACCATGTCACTGCTAAGTATAAATTAGTATAAAGATACTACTTTATACTTAGCAGTGACAGGCGATAGCCTAGTGGTGTGACCCGTGTGACCATCGGACTGCAAAGCCATAGGTCTCGAGTCCGAACCCTTCGCACGCACCTCAGACTTTTCGAATTCATGTGCGTATTGTATAATTATGACTTGCCTAAAAACGGTGAAGAAACACATCGTGAGGAAACCGGCATGCCTGAGGGATATTTCTCGAAGGCAAGTCAGAGGCCCATGGGCAGCATAAACTCTGACACCAGGTTAGACACTAACCACACGAAAAGAAGAAGAAGACCTTTACACTTAAGAGGAAACGCGGGCTGCAAAATATTTCCAGAATAGGTTTTTAAGCGATCTATTTCCGTCCCATTCTCCTTGCAATATTAGCGAAATCGTATTTCCCTGTTTCCTTTTTTCTGTAATAATTTAAAAAAAGACTTTGGTTATGTCTGTATGTTTTTTTTTATATTCGTCAAATTTGTTTGCCTTATGTCTGAAAACGATGGTAAAACCGGTCGATTTTTGTAAAATTTAAACGTTTCTAGTTCTTTTAATAATTAATTTATTGACAAAAACAAAACATAGGGACATAGTGATGGTAGATATACATATATCATATGGTAAAAAATATTTGCTCTGGTAACATTATCCAAGGAGGAAACTGAAGAATACGTTTGTATGGACTAAATGCCGACCGTATGTCCTCTTAAGTGTCATTAGGTACCTTTAAATAAAATTAGATTACACATGAAACTGTAACTAATGATTTACAAGGAACCGTGGACCAAGAAGGAAGGCAATCGAAGTACATACCATGTTCTCCACCACCTGAATTATACACTGAAAGTGTTCCTACTGTGTTTGATAATATTTTGGACTCTAGACAGAACTATATAAGAATGAATTCGAAAAGTTCAAAATTCGCAGGTTTTGTAAACATTTTCTGGAAGCTATCTAACGAGAAATTCATATACGTTACACGAGCATGAAAACTAATTTCAGTTTTAATCAAACTTTAGGTACCTATTCGTTTTTCAGCGCGCTATCCTCTCTGGTAGTGCATTTGTAGATAGAGTAATAAAAATGGTGTACGCGTGTGACAAAAAAATGCTATGATGTCCTGCGGAACGTGTCAGTTTCAAAGGACTGATATTTGATGAGCATTGCTGTTTTAGGGTTCCTTAGACAAATGGCAAAAACGGGAACCTTATAAATTCGTCATGTCCGTTGGTCCGTGCGTTGGAGACTATTGGGACTATAGGCAGATAGATGCCTTCTGTGAACCACCATACTGGGTGTAAAAATAGCCTTAACGAAGCCGAAGTCTACGCATACTGTACATCAAACTAAGTAATATACAGCAAAAATAATTTCTGGGAAACGACTTTTATTTTTTGGCATTAAAAACAGCTTTTAATTGTAGTGCGCAATGGACTGTGCTACATTTCAACAATGTTGATAATGTTTGTATAGAAGAATGTTTAGTACTTAATAACATTTAAACTTAGTTTTCATGAAAAACGTTAAAAAATGGGTAAGGCTGTAGATTTTGCCACTTTGTAACATAGAGTAACATAGACGCTACTATGTTACGGTAACGTGAAAATGACGCATAATGTTTGTAAGGCTGATTCCAAAACGCGCTATTAGTAACCGACTTAAAAAAAGGCGGAGGTTCTATATATTCGACGCGTAGGTATGTTTTATTTTAATTCCTAAGATGTGCTTGGACCACAAACTTCAGTCCGTACTAATGCCAACTCTGAGAAGTTCAGTGATAGCAGAAAAATAAGTTGAATGCGCGCGGAGGAGACAGAAAAATGTTTAAAACTGTCAACAGTTTGGAATTACTACACAACCACGACAATCTGGCCACTTACCAAATAAAGGAACATAATAAGTGAAGTAACAAGATATTTAATGCGATCAAAAACTTGAAAACTCTTAAAAAAAATACACTAAATATCATTTCATATAAATTATTTTTTAAACTTAGAAAATAAGCTACACACCGAGATCAGTGGTGTTTCATAAATCTTTCTTTGGCCTTCCTTTGCACTTCTTCATACTTTTGAGGGTTTTCGTTTTTCTGTTTCTCGCGATATTTTTTTTGCTTTCCAGCTGCATAAAATGTAACAATGTTTATATTGTTTAGTGCCGATTTTACCAACGTCGGATAACTTTAATCGAGGAATAAATTTGACGTTTTGACAGCTTTTGCATAGAAATTCTGTCAAAACGTCTGTCTTATTCCTTGGATAAACGCTATCCGACGTTAGTAAAATCGAGCCTTGGTCATTAATCAGAAAAGTGTAGGAACAGAAAGGGTCTAAGTCATTCAAACAGTAATTTTTAATACATTGGCTAAGGGTTATTACCCACCCGTCTCGCAACGCATTTTTCCGTATATTTAACTCTTTTTAACGCGAAAAGACATAATTTGCTGGAAAGAGAAGACGACTCGAACACGCGGCCGAAGAATACGAACGGGTGGCGTAGGGGGTGGCAAATGTGTTACTCAACCTGTTGAGTGATTGTCTTTTATGTACCGATAAATTAACAAGCATCACCTTGCACTTCAAATAAAAAAAATACTGGGCGGATATTCCGCTATTCTACTCGATGAAATAGTTGTTCTTTTTTTAAAAAAGGTTTACTTTGCCATAGAAATAGAACAGTATAATAATTTACCATATGCATAAACCTTTACAACACTTCAACGTTACAAAACATATAACCAACTTTACCAGTAACATAGAAGCTACATAGGAGTAACGTAGAAGCGCGATTTTCAAAGTTATAAATAGGCCAAAATTCCATCTCGAGCCGAATTTTAAACCGAGACACATTGCCACGCACTTACAATGTATTACATAAGATATATTTATGTAATTAAAACTGTTATTTACCTTTGAAATCGCCAAAATTCACAATAAAAATCCATTGACGAAACAGACACGTGCACATTTGATAGACTCCAGAGTCATCAAAATTGCGTCTTTTTTTGTTTTTATTGTTTTGCCTGCATCCCCGATGTAGCCAGTGCCATTACAAAATATGACTATAAACTGTTTTTTATTCCTCGAAGCCAAATTTGGGTAACATACAAAATAGTAACATACAAGCGAAAATATGGAAACAAATATTTGAGTAATGATAAATCAATAAAAATAGCTTATTTAAAGATATGAAAACCATGATGTAGGTAACAGCTTAACTTTTAGTCGTTTTAGATAGCCACAGTTAATTGGACTTTCAATAGAAAAAATATTAAGTTACATAGTGCTAAGTGTTTCGCCGGACCATAACAAAAATAAAACCGACTTCAACAAAACGAAAAAGTAATAAAATAATTACCATATTATAAAAGTGACAGATTCAGAAGCCGGTGCTAATCCACGCTGAACCAAATTAAAGGCACCGACTTCTGAATCTGTCACTTTTATAATATGGTAATTATTTTATTACTTTTTCGTTTTCGTTTTGTTGAAGTCGGTTTTATTTTTGTTAAGATGTTTTTTATTTCATCCATTTTAGTGGCCTTAATTAAAACATGGTTGGACCTGCTAAAGACGCTGCTCGTACACATAATCACATCATCACATTATGCGTACCTACCTACTGTTCGTCATTGAGGAGTTCCATTGTTTATCTCCGAAGTTCTTTATCAGATCTTCACCAAATTTAAATGGGACCATTTCGAAAGAATACTCTTTCAAACAAACGAAGAATTTTTCAAATCGGTTCTTAAATGAGGGTGTACTGCGGTAACAAATATGACAGACGAATTGAGAACCTCCTCCTTTTTTTGGAAGTCGGTCAAAAAAGACAGCGTGTTATTGGCTAAATTTGGGGGTCTAGGACGAATATAACTTAATGTAGGTACCTATTTTTTAAACTGTACGAATTATAATGACTTTAAGAATAAATTCTAAGAGTTTAAGAATTACATAATCTAATTAATAATTATGATACCTTCATTACAATTTAGTAAATAGGTACCTACTTATTTTTTTATAAGCATTCAAAATCCGGGACATTTATTTCTTTCAAAAAGTGGCAAAATCTACGGCCTTACCCAAATATGGTGACTTTAACCTTCAATATCTCCATAACTAGTCGTTTCCCAAGTATGGCCCCATAACAAAAAATCGTCATGATGGGATGAATACGTGGCTCTCAGCTTCAATTTTGTGAAATATCACAAAATTTTAACGCTCGAGTTTAGGTAAAAGATCGCAGCATCGTGCATGTGTGCGTAATTACCCACACGTACATAACTCAAACAGAGCAGCGCAAGTGTCGAGACGGACTAAACAATCTTGAGCCGTTATAATCGTAATGCACATATGGTTTGAGATTTATGTAAAACGATAATTTATTTATTCAGTCTATTAATCTATTAAAGCTTTCTAGACTAATAAAAAAACACAAATATATGTTATGTAAAGTATATAATAGAAAAAGAGAAACAGCGCTGAACTTTTTGCTTCACTTTCACGTGTACCCGGCACGGCGTCTCTTTTAAAAGTACTACCTTCCTCTACTCGATTCACGCGATTTCTCATTCTAAAATGAACATAATAAAAAAAAACATTTTTAAAAACAAGCTTTTATTTAAATGGTCTAAAAAGAAGAAAATAAACTGTAAATTAAATCGATCCCATCAATTTGGGATCGATTATTGGGATTATCGATTATTTGGGATTGGGACTAATTTATTTAAATAATATAAAAGCTTGTCGCGAGATATACAATTTTATGAAATACATAGGTATCTATATTTTTTCTTAGAATTACTACACTTTACATTTATTACTTGTTGTACATATTGTATTCTTGTTTATTTAGTATTTTGCGACAAGCTTTTATACACTCAGTGGCACGGAATGTGGCCCAAACGCATTTTGTGGTTTATTATCAAAATGAACAGCGAAATGCAGGTTTTTATTTGGTAAAAATTAAAAGCTTATTCGAATCGTCAATGTTAATGATTAATTAACAAAAAAAATGTGTTAACTTTATAAAATTTTTATAAAATCACAAAAAAGACATTAAACTCTAAGTTTAAAACAATGTTTTTTAATGAAATTTAAAAAAATAAAGCTATTGGACTTAAAATTAATAGCGGGTATTTCTACCTCTGGCCCTGATAACCACCTGCGTGCGATCAGGCATGCTGTGGATTATGTTTATAATGTTCATCTGGGGTATTTCTTCCCAGATGGCCACTAGAGCGGTTTTTAATTGACTGCGAGTCTCTGGAAGGTTGAGACTGGATCAGATTCATGCCTGGGCTTCGTGCTAGCCACTCCAGTTTTGAAATTCTGACGTCCGAAAGGTTTTCATCCACGCAATGTGCTGTGTAAAATTGGGCATTATCTTGCATTAAGATTAATTTTTCTCTACCGATGAACCCTACGTATGGTAAATATGTTCCTGGAGAATCACTTCAACGTATCGCACTGCCGTTAGACGACCTTCGACTACCGCCAACTCTGTACGTGCGTTTGAATTTATCGCTCCCCAAACCATAACGGATCCAGTATGAAAACTGACGCTTTACATGGTGGTGATTGGCAGAAACCTCTCCCGCTGCCTTCCCTACACATGTTCGCAGCCATCTAGAGCCCTTTAGGCCACTACGCATTCAGCAGTCCACAGAACCTTACTCCACTGCTCTGAGTCAAATTTGCGTGTTCGCCAGCGAACCGAAGTCGAGCTACGCGATGATGCCCGAGCAGTTCTGGACCTCGAACTGGTCTTCGAGCACGCAGGTACCGTTCCTCCATTCTCCTTCTTAATGTTCGCTCACTTACGTTCACCTCTCGTGCCGTTTGTAGGCGCTGCTGTATTTCGATCGCAGTAACGAACCGATTTCACAAAATTGCGAGAGCAATAAATCGGTCATCTCGCGCTGAAGTACACCTAATCCCGCCACTTTCTGGTCTCCTCGTGTAAAGGCCGGTCTGGTCGTACCTTGTTAAGCCATACCTGAGAGTTTTAGGCGGTACATTTAAAGATTCAGCAATCTCTTGCTGAGTTCGCCGTTGACTCCAAAGTAACACAGCTTGAACAACTTGAGCTGAATTTAGGGGCATTGTGTTCCGATTCTGGAAGCTCAAATGACTACAGATTAATTAAAAAACAAAACAATAAAGATTAAATCCACGACCATTTTAATATCGAATTTTAAGTTACCTGTGTTTTGTGCGTTCTAGCAACGAACTAACATTAAATGTCACAGAAATTAATCAAACGAATAATTTTTTGTGCTTACTCTCTTAAATTAACAAAAACAAACGTCCTGACAAGCTGCCATACGAAATTCTTATACGCGATACCAAAATCGCCTGTTATCGGTTTGTTTATGTTTGGGCCACATTCCGTGCCGCTAAGTGTATTATTTAAATAAATTAGTTGTATAAATTGATGGAATCGATTTAATTTAAAGTTTATTTTCTTCTTTTTAGACCATTTAAATAAAAGCTTGTTTTTAAAAATGATTTTTTTACTATTAATTTATTTTGTATTTTTAGTAGGTATATCATGTTGAAACTTAGAACGGTCTTTCATAATTGAACGCGTATGCAACATTTCATGTCTGTGCTGCTAACCATTGAGGAGTTCCCTAGTCAGGACCCAACCCTGAGTGCAGCAACCATGTCACGGTAAAACTTAAAACCGGCTATCATAATAAAACGCGTACACAAAATTTCGTGCCTGTGCTACTAAACATTGAGGAGTTCCCTAGTCAGGACCCAACCCTGAGTGCAGCAACCATGTCACGGTAAAACTTAAAACCGGCTATCATAATAAAATGCGTACACAAAATTTCGTGTCTGTGCTGCTAACCATTGAGGAGTTCCCTAGTCAGGACCCAACCCTGAGTGCAGCAACCATGTCATGGTAAAACTTAAAACCGGCTATCATAATAAAATTCGTACACAACATTTCGTGTCTGTGCTGTTGAGCGTTGAAGAGTTCCTTTATCTGGAGCTCATCCTGGATGTCGATTCAGGTCATGCTTACCAAAAAAATGTATTGTCATCGGAATGAACCAACATTTTAAAATTCAACTCCGTATGATAAGTGGTTCAAAATTCAGTTGCAAGATTTTAACCGAACATACATACATACATTGCAAGTTAAGTAAAAGCTTGTAAAATAGCTGTCAAATTTCGACACCGACAAATAAATTTATTTGTTACTCAATAATAACTAAATGATTATTAAAATCATCAATACAACCTTCTTAGCTCATTTAATTCCATTGTATGACTTTTTCATGAAATAGTCATTGAACGGGGTAAGGTGGCGGCCTTAGAAAATTTGAATTTCGCGGGCTACCATGGCGCTTCCACCTTAAGTGATCGATAACTGGGTATATGAATTGCAAATAAAAATAATATCTTCCTCGCTTCTGTTGCTTTCTTTAAGGCTGCAGAATTTTTATTTTTCCTTTTTTTGACACAATGGTATACACAACCCTTACGCCCCATTACTAAAACTAATAAAACAGAAATATAATAATTATTCTACACACTACTAAAATCATACTTTACTTGATAATAAATTAAATTATTACTTCATGAAAAAAAAATACAAAGAGGATCAAAATGTTGTAGTCGTAGTGTAACAATGCGTTCACGATAGATTTGCTCGAAAATCTGGACGCGGGAAAAAATGACATAAGTCCTACGTTGACGGGCGCTCGTGCCATTCTAACATTTCTAACACAGAACATAATACTATAGAGAAGAACGACAACTTCATACAATAGGTATTATGAAGCTTACACGAGAGCACACTAGCGCTCCAGTTTATGCCATAAGCAACTCGTGGGGCGGGAATTACGAATAGATAGGTACATACCTACCTACTATTTATTTATCCTATACTGCCGCGCGATTCATAAACGCAGTAAGTAACATTTTGGACAAAAATGAGTTAAATATACAGGGTGTTTGGTGCATCGTGTGCCAAATAGAAATGGTCGACTGGGGGGGGGGGGTCATTTGCTATCATTTTAGACCCCTAAACACTTCTCATGCCCTACGGATTTTTTTTCATCGACTTTTTATTATTTTATTAAAAAAATACCCAAATTTTACATTCAAATACAAATTTAAAAAAAAGTATAAGTCGTAGACTCTGAATTTTAATTTCATTTAGATGTGTATTGTATTAAAGTACTTTTAAATTCAAAATTAGTGAAATTAGCCATCTAGTTTTTTTAATTTTCTCGCAAAGTTTCAGACTTCAATTAAAGCTGTCCATGTTACAGCTATTTACATGGCTATAAAAAAAAAACTAAAAGCGACCGGGATCTTCAAACTGCCTCAAAAATTATCTAGTCTATCCTCTTGCTAGTGATGTGCCACATGCCATAAAAATCTTTTTACAACTTTGTGAATTCGCTAGAATTGTGAATCGAGTGCAGGCCCGACATCTATTTCGTATTTCCACAGTTGTTGTACGAAGTCGCATTTCCTCCTTAATTTTATTGAACGCCGTTTCAATGCGTTGAAGTAGTACCTCTCTAGTCGGAACCTCCGTGGCGTATACCAGCTCTTTGGCACGTCCCCAGACATAAAAGTCTAGCGGAGTTAGGTCTGGGGAACGTGCCGGCCATGCAATAGGGCCATCGCAACCAATCCACGCATTGGGGAACATATCGTCGAGATATTCCCTCACAGTCAAACTCCAATGCGCGGGACAGCCGTCATGCTGGAATACTTTGGGCACATTTTCATTAAATACGGGCACCTCAGACACTAATTCGGGCAGGTCATTTTGAAGGAACTCCAAATAGTTATCGCCATTGAGGTTATCGGGCAGGTAATGCGGTCCAACTACCTGATTCCCAATCACTCCTGCCCAAACGTTTACACTAAACCTCCTTTGAAATGATTTCTGTCTTTTAACACGTGGGTTTTCCGTTTTGTTTGTCCAGTGGTGCAGATTGTGAAGATTGAGAATTCCTTCTGTGGTAAATTTGGATTCATCCGTCCACAGGATTCTTTTTAAAAAATTAGGATCATCCACATCCGTGTGTAACATAAAGCGACAGAATTCCACTCGTCTCTCAAAGTCGCCACCCTCAAAACCTACAAACAAAGAACTCTTAAATTTCTGTTGAGCATTAAATAATTGCACAATAATATTTTTAAAGACCGCCTGTATGGGCTAAATGATTCACTACCTGGAAGTGACATCATACTATACCCATTACCTACTAAACAAAGGCATCGTCAAACAAAGCGTGTACGGGTTTAAAGTTAGTTTAAAATTACGTACCTTGCACCGGAGTGTAATGGAATGGATGCTTTTCGTTTTGCTGAAGATCTTTCCACACTTTCCATATTGAAATATCAAGATGTGCTGCCACATTTCTAATACTTCTTGTAGGGTCTTCCTCAAAAAGTGCCAGTATTCTCTCGTCCACTTCAACATTATGTCGCACAATATGGCCCCTTGGTTCATGAAAAGTGACACTGCCAGTCTCGCGTATGCGTCGGTATGTGTCTTGGAAGACTCTGCGGCCAGGTAATCGTCTACCAGGAAAGCGTTCCTGGTAAAGTCGTTGCGCTGCACGAGCGACACCATGGGCGGCTCCATAAGCCATCATGATGTCAGCATATTATTCGTTAGAAAACGTCACCATTGCAGCAATAAAAAGTCAACAAAGTTTAACAATAACACCAAAAGTTAAAACGTAACAAAAACCAACAAAACAAAGTAACAAAATGAAAAAAACGCGGAGTACGGTGAACTAAGCACACACGTCAGGTAGCAGAGGCAGTGATGTCTCGACTAAAATTATGACGGATTAACGGCGTCGGCGGCAGTTCGTCGTTTGTTCAAACTAGTTTACGCTATGCAAGAAAGAGATAGAAGATAGATTTTACTTTTCGAGAGTGAGAAAACAAATTTTACATGTGTCTCAATTAACAATTATGCAAAAAGACTTTTTTCTTTAGAATTTGGAATTTAGTATTTTGTGACTCGATTCACAATTCTAGCGAATTCACAAAGTTGTAAAAATATTTTTATGGCATGTGGCACATCACTAGCAAGAGGATAGACTAGAGAATTTTTGAGAGAGTTCGAAGATGCGGTCGCTTTTGGTTTTTTTTTATAGCCATGTAAATAGCTCTAACATGGACATCTTTAATTGAAGTCCGAAACTTTGCGAGTAAATTAAAAAAAAACTAGATGGCTAATTTTGATATCAAAAATACTGTTATACAATACACATCTAAACAAAATTAAAATTCAGAGTCTACGACTTATACTTTTTTTTTTATTTGTATTTGAATGTAAAATTTGGGTATTTTTCTAATAAAATAATAAAAAGTCGATGAAAAAAAATCGACAGGGCATGAATAGTGTTTAGGGGTCTGAAAGGATAGCAGATGACCCCCCCAGTCGACCATTTCAATTTGGCACACGATGCACCAAACACCCTGTATATTCGTAATCACCATAGGATTGATTACGAATATATATTCAACTCATTTTTGCCCTAAATGTTACTTACTGCGTTTATGAATCGCGCGGCAGTATAACAAATTCTCATTTTGCAGTTTATTTAACGATAATCGTTAAATAAACTGCAAAATGAAAATTCGCTGTACTTAATAGCACTCAAAGAAAACAAAGTTGTTAAACATGTTTCAATATATTTATTTTTCATTTTATTGCTTGTTTGGAGGCTTCTTCAACAAACTTGTGGTTTTTTAATTTACAAAACCGTTTCAGGCATGTAATTGTGCTAAGTAGGTACTTATACTTTTTTAACATTTATGTTGTAAAGTTCTTCACACTTCTTCAGCCAATGCCATGGTCAGAAAACACAACACTAAAGCGTCAATATCGCACAAATAGGATGTCTCTCTCTCGTAAATACAAAATCGACAATTTTGCACTGGAGTCTCTCTTAAGGTATTTGTTGGTTTCACAACACAAAACGCGTCAATTTCGCACTGTAGAGTCTATCTCGTAGTGGTTAAGGCAACAATTCTTCACACACAGTGCAGAACCGGCAGAAAATGCGATTTGGAAACAATCACAACAAAACAAATGTTAGATTCACAGAAAATTATACTCTCTTCGGCAGATTGTCGTAAAAAACAATAAACAAATCCGCCATACCACAAATAAGTGTGGCCATTTCATAAAAAAAAAACACCATAAATCATTATTTGATTTTTAAGTTTTTAATTCTAGTCAGCATTTTAAGACAATTTAAACACAAAATAAGGATTTTAAGTGGTTTAAATTATTGTTTTATATTATTTTAATGAACATTAAAATCATCACAGCTCATTATCTTTAATCTGCAGCTACCGAAATTATGGGTATCTATTCAATCGGTCATGTGACATCACTGATCGTGTTATCACTTTCTTTTGTCTAGTGCTATCTCGTTTTTGCTTTTTATGCCACTGTTTGCATTGGCCGCTAAAAAGTGCTTATTACACTATTCGATTTTTAGGAAATCTAATTAGGAACACTCTAACTAGGAAGTTAGAAGCTAGTGATCACACTACACTAAATTGAATTCTAAATCGGAACGACGACTAGGGTTGCCACCTTTTTTTTGATCAAATATAGTATTTTTCCCAAAAATTATGCAAAAATATAGTACTTTTGAGAAATTCAGGGAAAAAAATACATTTATTTTTTATCATTATGTACTTTTCCATATATACTTTTTATTGCCCTTCGCTTCGCTCTTAACTTCACGATATACTGTATTTTTATACTAAAATACTGTAAGTATATACTCAAACCGCTGTAAATTTACAAATCCGATCTGGCAACACTGCTCTAAATCATAGCGATGCGATTACACTTACCTAAATCGTAAACAATTTAGGAACCTTCGATCGGGACCTTCCTAAATCGGAATCTAACTGTCTATAGTCTCCGCCAGGTAAGGAAAAAATAAAAGTCATTGATCCGACTTGTACCAAAAAGTCCACAAATCTTCGTTAGAGATCGCTCGTCATTCAAAACTGTCGCTAATGCTGCTTCAGTCGAGTTTCATAATACCGGTTAACCAAACACGTCTTATCCCAACGGAATAAGTAAGAAATACGTAAATTTGAAGTATAATTGTGGTATTTTTTTCAAGTTCAAAAATACATATTCAAACAATGAAATATGTAATTGCTATTGTTTATGTATTTCAAAAATAATTTTTGTGGTGTATTTTTCTTTTTATTGATTTACTTATGTTTTTAACTTATATTTCAATAAAACAACATGCCATAATTGCATTTATTTATTTAGCTTTAACTTATATTCATAGAAGTATATAATTAATTAAAATAACCGAATTTTAAAGTACTTACCAAAAAATAAGTATTTTTTCGGTTATGCCCTCATACTCGGCGCTGAGTGTGACGTCAGAGTGAGTCAGGGGCGCATTACCTGTCCGCTATTTTGTAATTATGTACCTATCGCGTCCTTCGTCATGCCAGTGCCGCAGTGCATGCAGTGCCATTTCAAATCTGGTTTGCGCGTGGGATTGACTGAGCATACTTCATATTTGGAAAGTTTTCACACATTTGTTATTATTTTGTTACTGTTAATTGTTTTTTAGTGTTTTAGTTTGTTAGTTTCATACTGTTTTGATTTATTTTTGTTATTATTGTTAATTAGTGAAGAAGTGAGAATGGATCCACCAACAAGCCAACAAAAGGCGACGACAGAGAATTGTTGAACCTCAAGCAGGTTGGTTAAATATATTTAAAATGTATACCTACCTATGAAATAATATACACTATAGCTTTATTATCAATGTAACAGACACTTCAGAAAGTGAAAGTTCCGTGAGTGAAAATACGGACACAGATTCTGAATTCTCTGCTTAAAAATTCCAATTATAAAAAAATAATTTAATACGAAACTATGTGCCTATACCTATGTGCCTATTTGAAATAAATGATTTGACTTTGAATTTGGTTTAAGAGTTTCATTGAGTACTAGTACCTTCCAAAATAAATAGACTGAATATTATGGTTTTGGCCAAAAGGTTTGTAACTCATGTCCAGTGAACGCGTCAAGGACGCCCCTTACCGCGATACGTTTGTTTTGACGTGTTAGCGACACTTCCTTTACATTTTTTCGTATCGTTTTGAAATATTGGAATACATTGGTAGACGGATGTCAACGACTTTTATTTTTTTCTTATCTGGCGGACACTTTAACTCTGTAACTCCATCCACACCTTCCGATTTCCTAATTAGATTTCCTAAAAATCGAATACTGTAATAAGCACTTAAGAAAGCTTACTCCCCCTGCATTCTAACCGGTGCCCTTTTTTTTCCTATTCGACTGCTTGTATGGTCTTGCGGACCTTTCTACGTAACCGGGCAGTTAACCGGTGCCCGCTTATGCATCGTACTTTATTCTAATTTAGAGTGATGTTAAAAATTATATTATGTCTGATTAAATAAATTGATTTGAATAAAATTTTGGAATTAGTTTAGTAAAAGAAAACAGTTTATTTTTACATGATTTTTTTAATGTTATTAACTTATTATGCTTTATTCAAACCAAAAAATCACGATAACTGAGCGATATAAAACGTAAAAATTGACTTAAGACTTTGTTTTTTAGTAATTAATGTTATTAATTATCGATATTCTAGTACATTATGTATCGACAAAAATCTAATTATGTCTGATGCTTTATGTATTTTTTTTCAGTGAAATTTATAAATATTAGTAGATATAGGAGTCTGAAATTGACTCTGCGATGATTTTTCAGTAAACTAGTTGTGGGAGATTAATCACTACATAGTAAACAAATAACTTTTTGTAAATGTGTTACATGAAGTATCATACGAAAGACTAGTCTATTTTTAACATGTATTCAACAATGCCAGAGTGTTATCTAAGATGGTTAATTAGGCGATTAAAGTCTTAGATATTTGCGCGAAAACGTGAAATGGCTCTTAACGAAGCCGAGAGCCACGTATTCTTACACCCGATATAGACCGAGTGAAATTACAAAGAAAATATTTTTAGGTATGCCACTCTACTCCATACATGAAACTGAGTTATTAAACAAAAGACTTTCGCGCACACTGTGTGGTATCATTGGATAGGTCTTCCAAAATGACAGAAAGGTTCCTAACTAATTTTTAGAGTTCCGTATGGATATGGTACGACTCCGTCTGTCTGTCACGGCTGTTTATTTCAGAAACTACTAATGCTACCGACTTGAAATTTGGAATAGTTTTAGATAATGATTTAGAAATTTTTTCTAAAAATGTTTTTATTTTCATTGCAACAGTGGGCCAAAATGGGGGGTTGAAATATTAAAGTGGGGTTACTAAGTCAAGTGGGATATTATATGAAAGGGCTTCATTTGCACATTATAAAATATATTTTTATTTTCATTTATGCCGCATAGTTTTTGACTTATGAGGAAAACCGTCTGAAAAAATACCATTCCCCCCTTATCTGCGAAGTTTGCAAAGCGAAAAATCTGGAATAAATATAGTTGATGGAGGTTAATGTAAATATTAAATGAAAAATAAATCGATCCCTATAACTAGCACAGTTTTTTAGAAATCAGCAAATGTATTTTACAAACAAACTTAGTTGTGCGGTTCCAAAAAAAAATTAAATTAATTTTGAAAATGGAAAACTTTATTTCGTCCAACGGTACTTTACGGAACCGTCGATGCGCGAGTACGACGCGCACTTAGCCGGTTTTTATTTATCACCTACAACATCAGTAATACTCTTGATGTTGTAGTGATAGGCGACGGTATCCTTTCCATCAGATGGGCCATCGGCTTGTTTGTCGACTTAAATAAAAAATATACAACCGAATGATCTCCTTTCCAGGGCTGCCGACCGCGATCGCTTCTACGGCACATCCTGTGAATCTGGCGCTTGCCACGACGACACCGTACTGTTGATCAAGAAGGTCACTGACCAGGATGCTGGGCTGTACCGCTGCAGGGTGCACTACCAAGCCTCTCCGTCCGTGGATTACGACATTGACGTCAAGGTAGTCGGTAAGTTTATCATTAACATGACTCTTTTGGGAGTAAAGTACCAACAATTTTTTTTTTATGAATTTTGCCCCCACTAGAATGTCTCCTGTATCGTGGGCGCATTTACAGACACACATCTTCACATGCACAAACGCCCAGACCCGGAACAACTATTTGTAGGCCATACAAATATTTGACCCGCGCGGGAATCGAACCCAGGACCTGTAGCGCAGAAGCCAATCGCTCAGCCACTGCACCAAACGTGTAACACTGGGAACTGTGTTTTATTGGTAAACATTTTTGAAATGATATTTACCGCGCTAATTAAAAATGTGTATAGTAAGTTATTTTAGCACAACCTTAAAATGAAGAGATCTTTCTTTAGAAACTTGCTTAATTTTCCAGATTCCCCCGGCATGCCCAAGATATACAATAGCGATGGAGACGAGATCACCGAAGGCTCCGTTGGACCTCTCAGCCTAGGCTCAGACCTCTCCCTCCTGTGTGAAGTTAAGGATCGTATGTATTGACCTATATTTTAATGGCTTTTTTTCTCGTGGTATGGTGAGGTTCGACAGCAACACCCATGGCCAGTCCATGGTTTATGAGGATCCATCACTTCACTCATAAAATCAGACTGAAAAGAAATGAAGCCGTTGCGGATCGTCTGGCAGATATAATAACGAAACATAACACATAATTCGGTTGACGTGAGGAAATATTTAGTAGGTAGTACACGTTTTACGGAGAGCCCTCAATCTACATAGTTGTGGATTCTGAGTTTGTTTTATAAAAAAATGAGCCGTCGCGAACGCCCGGCAGATGTGAAAAGTCAAAATTAATTTGTAAAAAAAAAACTGGCTGATTCAAACCGCAAAGAGCCGAAGAGTTACGAAGGTCTGCCGTCGTGTGTCTGCCATCGCGAGTCGCCACGCAACAGCCGCTCTTACACCCGCATTAGATGTTTCACATCCAAAAGTACCTTACTTATGAACAAACTTTTACCCTGTGGTCCTATTTTTTATATGTTCCTATGATGGTTCTATGTTTATGATTGTAATCAGCATTTTATTTGCATTTCTTCCGCCTTATCTATCGAACCGTGGACATTTCACTCAGTCGGCTGCTTCTTCTTCTTTCGTATAGTTAGTTATTAACCTGGTGTCAGAGTTTATGCCGCCCATAGGCCTCCGACTTGGCTTTACATGCCGACGAGAAATATCTCTCAGGCACGCCGGTTTCCTCACGATGTTTGCAAGTGATAATTATACAATTCGCACATGAAATCTGAAAAGTTAGAGGTGCGTGCCTTGGGTTCGAACTCGAGACCATGACCATGACTTGGCAGTCTGACGGTCACACCACTACTACGATGGCAGCAAAGTACAAGAAGACATCTACAAATCGCAACTTTACAGGAGAGCACATTTAGTAAAAAATAGTGACCATTTTGAGAGTTATGGACCGATTATCATGAAATTTTCTATGATGCATTAAAATAACCTTCTTAATTGATTTTATAACAGGTTTTAGCGCTATATCGTTGTTTTACTGTAATAATGTAGATGTATTTTTTTACTCTGAAATAACTTCGACGTAGAAGAAGACATCTGCCTGATATCCGTTTATACGTTATCATAAAAAAACGCCCATTACATCTAAAATATCTAATAAACTAAGATAATAATTTCCAGTAATACTTTTTTACTTTTTTGTCCCTAAAAGAGCACATGAAGGGCAATCTTCCAATAACCCTGAAATGTAAACTCATCGATATGTGCATCCTGCCCGTCCTAACCTACGGTGCTCAAATTTGGTCACTTACAGAAGAACAAAAGTCCAAACTCAAGATTTGCCAACGAGCAATGGAGCGTAGTATCCTCGGTTTTAAACTAACCGATCGTGTTAGAAACACCACACTGCGCTCTATAACGCAAGTAGCAGATGTTGGAGAAAAAACAGCCAAGCTTAAGTGGGAGTGGGCCGGCCATGTCGCTCGAATGCACTCGGAGAGGTGGGCAAAGATCGTCACGCGCTGGACACCTGTACCCCGAGTGTTAGTTTTTTCATAAAGGAAACGCTACTACCACGTTTGTGTATCGAGTGTTAAATGTATGAAAACGTAAAAAGCGCCCCTGGCGGAAAGTATTGTAAACTGAAACAGTGAGTGTAAGATTTTTAACGATACTACAATAGTTGGGTATTTCAAACTTGTCACACAAAGTACCGTTTCGGAGAACTTTTTGCGGGTTTTTGCGAGTGCGAGTTAGAATTTGACGTTTCCAAGCGTTTCTACACACAAACTTTGTAGTAAAGTAACTCACTTGGTGTTGGGCAGGTGAAATGTTGTTTACATTAGTTACGTTCGTATTAATTGCGTGTAATATTATGGTGAATTGCGTTTTATAATGACGGCACGTAATTTTTTTAATCACAAGGCACTGTACGCTATATATTTTTGAATAGGTACATATATTTTTACTAACCCTTTGTTTAATTCTACCTATGTGTATCAAAAACTATTTTTTTTATTTCTTATTCCATTAACATATATCACATTAAAACCATTACACTAAAACATATTATGTCAAATAGAAATGTTATTTGGTAAATAAAACATACTTTATTTATTAAATACACATATTATTTACATTCTACGAAAAGTTACAATAGGTAATTGTTTTTATTTGTATTATACTGCTTATTACATAAATTGTTTATTAAGTTACACACATCAAACCAAAATTAAATACTAAAATTAGGATAACATTGATACCTATATGCTACATACCTTCTTCCATTTCTGTGTATTCATAGTTTCCCTAGTAGGTATGATCACTATTTAATAAATTTGTTTATCGTTCCAAACCTTGGATCGTCTGTATTCCAGTACAATAGTAGGCTATGCTGTATTCTACCTTTTGCGTGCATGGTAGGTTTATGTAGGTATGTCTCAGTGTATGTAAAATAAGAGTTTTTTTTTATTTGAAATAAGTACGGAGATGCACAACTAGAGACGTGGTTATATTGAATATTATTATTAAGTTCAAGTATTCTTACTGTTCCATGAAGTTAACTAACATTTCAAACTTTGATGCACTGGTCTTCATTATGCACAATAATCATTTTATAGATAATTACTTATACTTAAACACAAATCACGAGAAATATCACAATAAAACTCCTTAACTGAGATTACGAACGCGCAAAACTTTTGAATGTTTTGAACTTTGAAGTGGAAACATAACACCACAGACTTACTCATTTCACATCTCCTTTACTCACTGCACGTTAAAACGAAATAGGAATATCTCATTCATAAATAATAATATACGCCTAAATTACGTAGGGCACGCATAACGCTTGTTAACACGATTGTGATAAGATTTTTTATTTAAATCGTATTATCTCGCCGAATTCATGTCTGGATACATTGTAGGCAACATTAAAAAAATAACAAAACGTTCGGCATACTTTCGGACAAGTGACGATACGAGCTGTTGTTAGTATGTCATATTACAACTCACACTCAGACTATTTTTAAACACCATCGCTCATTAGTTAGCTCGATTAACTTGATCGTCACGTATTTCGCAATGTGACAACAAACTCACACTCAGGGTACTGAAGGAGGACGTCGTCGTCGAGGTCGGCCGCGGCGTAGGTGGCGTGACGATCTAGACGTGTTTGCGGGACTAGCATGGTTAGAAACGGCACAAAATAGAGAGGTTTGGAAGGCAAAAGGGGAGGCCTTTGCTCAGCAGTGGGACATTCCATAGACTATTAAAAAAAAAAACTTTTAAGGATATTTAAAAGAAATCTAAGCAACATGCAAATATTATTCCCCTTTTGTTGGCCAAATTTTGTAGATATCTTTGTTTACTTTGCATTTAACATTTTATACACATCATATAATGAGTTATCTACCACTAAACTTCATATATGTTTATCAGTTAAACTCATTTATTTAGTTCCCAACCGACGCAAAATATTAATTTTTAAATAGAAATACTTTATATTACTATGTTTTATTTATTCAAAATAGGTCTTCCTTAAAGAAAATAACTATGAAATGTATTTTTTTAAGTATTACAGACATATTACAATTACAAAATATAATCAAAATAGAATTTAAAGGCACCATTGGCAAATAGGTACACATCAGAGTGATATAAAATTAAAAAGAAACATAAAAACAAAACAATACTTTAAACCTAACAATAATTAGCACTGTCTTCTTACTACTTCTAATAGAAAAAGTTCAAATGTCCGTTTCTACTGCGATGTTTTTTAAAAATCGAGTGTAGGTAGATGTCTTTATTTAGGTACGTGCCAGATTATCTTTGTTGAGACACGGGGTTAACATTTAGGATGCGAAATGAGAACATCAATTATCAGAGATAGTTATATTAAATACACTATGACACAGAAACACATACGCGACCTGCCAGTATCCCGCCAACCCCGTGACTGGTGAGGAAGCGCATGCAATGCGTAACCTACTCCTACGCTCATGTTACATAGAGTATGATGTGGTATGTAGTCCCTACATCATTCCCCCCCTTTGTAAAAAATAAAAAATAAAATACAATTTATTGTCAAAAATAATTAAAAAGTAGGTAATTCGACATTTAGTATAAGTATAATGGACATACATTGCAGTGTTAGGTATGTGCTAAACTAGTGATAAGTGACAATAACAAAACGATCACATTACAGTCCATGTATGATACCTAGCACTACATATAAACAATTTACAATACTAAGATATCACCTGTCTTCAATCGTCACTGGTTATTTATCAACCGTTACAAAGTATTAAACAAATCAAGCATACTCCGCGCGTGAAGGAGATGGTGCGATTTCTGGCGAAGGAGACCTCATCATAACTGATACTTGCTTCCGAACCCAGTCTTTTATGCCCGTATGCATTTTTCTGTAAACACAGCACACAATGATGACCGCCAGCAGCACCAACAACACCAACATGAAAATCGCGAATTTATCAAGTTTTTCTTCCCAATGAGCCATATTTCCGCCATTCTGAGCGATGACAACATGCTCATTAATGATGTAGGGACTACATACCACATCATACTCTATGTAACATGGGCGTAGGAGTAGGTTACGCATTGCATGCGCTTCCTCACCAGTCACGGGGTTGGCGGGATACTGGCAGGTCGCGTATGTGTTTCTGTGTCATAGTGTATTTAATATAACTATCTCTGATAATTGATGTTCTCATTTCGCATCCTAAATGTTAACCCCGTGTCTCAACATTGGTGACCCCGACGTGATCTTCCACCGCCATCGCAACCTCCCGACTTTGACCTTGACCTTTCTAGCTGCTCTAAACCAGATGTCAACTGAGCGATTTGAGCTTCAACAGTTGATTGCGTATCTTTGCTACTCACTCCACGAGCACACGAAACCTCTTGTACCTCAGCATACCGAGTTGTTTCCACTACCTTATCGGCCATACTCGCCAATTTGTCCAGCTCCTTTACTTCGCTAACGGTTAGGACCGTCTGTACTGCCGCCGGCAAATGTCCCATCCACAGCATAGTAAGCGTCTCATCTGAAAATTTGTGACGAGCCAGGTCCTTCATCCGTCTCAGGAGTTGGGACGGCTTCTGATCTCCCAAGTCTAACTCCTTCAACAATTTCTGTAACTGTCTAACTTCAGATTCTTCGTAAACCGTGAGTAATCTGTCCTTCAACGTGTCGTATTTCTTAGTGTCTGGCGGAGATAGTATAATGTCGCTGACTTGCTCCACGTGTTCCCTGCTCAATTTGGCCACTGCCAAATTATATTTGGCCTCGTCTGATAACTTTTGATTTGCCACCACCGCCTCGTACTGTGCGAACCAAACTCGTGGCGACTCTTTCCAAAAATCTGGGATTCGCGATGAAACCGTAATTTGGGCAAGTACACTCTCGCCAACCTCAACTTTCACCGGAGCCGCTGACGATGACGCTGGAGGAGCTGGGGGCGTCATTATTGGGCCGTATTCACACGTCACAGTCACGCGCACAATAAAGTTATATAATTTTGGTTCTTTTTTGATTTTCTGTTCACTTTTTACTAAACGTGGGGTCACCAATGTTGAGACACGGGGTTAACATTTAGGATGCGAAATGAGAACATCAATTATCAGAGATAGTTATATTAAATACACTATGACACAGAAACACATACGCGACCTGCCAGTATCCCGCCAACCCCGTGACTGGTGAGGAAGCGCATGCAATGCGTAACCTACTCCTACGCTCATGTTACATAGAGTATGATGTGGTATGTAGTCCCTACATCTTCATTATTTTGAAATTTGAAATAATTTTGATACGGACTTGTAGATAGGGTTGATATAAGCTCATTTTTGTAAAAAAGCATTTTCGCAAAAATGTAGATATCCGTATCTACTTTGCTGCCATCGACTAGGTAGTGTCGGCTGCTCGTACCGCCACATTAGCAGATGTTTCACATTGCAATAATACTGTAAAATTCCAGGATAACCAACCCCATCGTCCTTGATTCCCAGAGCAACCAGAGACGACGGTGTACTGGCGTCGCAACGGCGTGGTTTTGCAACGCGCGCAAAACTCACGGCGCGGCGTGCTGGGCGTTGACGTGCACTTGTTCAATTTATCGCGGGCGGAGCTCGACGCGCACTACGAATGTTTGACCCAAAACGCGGATGTTTCGGAGCCACTAATAGCCAGTGTCGTGATCAAGATGTACCGTAAGTATCATAATAATTACATATTATGTTTTTGTATTTGATAAGCGTGGTAAACTTGAATAGATATAGACAGGTTCAGACGGGTCGAATCGCTTGTAACAAATGACTTGATCAACAAAACTTATAACGTTTTTGTTGCTTCAATTTGATTGTAAGTCTGTTCAGACGGTTCAAATCTCGTGCGATTTAGCAGTTGATCAACTAGAATCGAATCGTGTGAACCTGGTATATCTGACACAAAACGCT
Source organism: Amphipyra berbera (assembly GCA_910594945.2). Taxonomy (NCBI): domain Eukaryota; kingdom Metazoa; phylum Arthropoda; class Insecta; order Lepidoptera; family Noctuidae; genus Amphipyra; species Amphipyra berbera. The sequence continues at coordinate 21,927,777 of OU343121.1, read as the reverse complement.
GATGTGTCAGATTCGCTGACATAGCATAATGGTCAAACATAACATCACGCCTTGTATTCCGCGAAGGGTTCGGTTATTAGGTATTTGTTTTGTGTGCCAACCATCAAGCAGGGGACGCCCGCGTTAAAATAATTCAGTATTTCACTAAATACACAAAAATGCTGACCTTACGAAGTCCGGTCGGAATCCTGACCAGTAGGTATCTAAAAATCCTGACATATCAGGACAAATCCTGACGTCTGGTAACACTATTCACCATCCACTTTCCAACCCGTGTAAACCCTGCGAGACGACCCTCTTCACACCGCAGTAACGTCGCGAACGAAGAGTGTTTGGTCTGACTTCCCTTAAGGAGATATCTAATCTAATCTATCTATCTAATCTATCTATCTAATCTAATCTATCTAATACCTTTAAACGAGCAATTCTTGTATATATATATATATATATAATTAGAATCTCGGAAACGGCTCCAACGATTTTCATGAAATTTAGTATGTAGGGGGTTTCGGGGGCGATAAATCGATCTAGCTAGGTTTCATTTTTAGGAAACGTCGTTTTATCCGTGTTTTCAGGCAATGAAAAACTGCTACAATAATATTAGATTATGAAAGTAAATTTTACCGCAATCTACAAGGTTGTAATAGCTCAGGTGGGAAATCGGGTGGTCCCGAAATCAGAAGACTCGGTTCGAGTCCAGGTGGTTACTCATTTCCCTTTTTTTTTCATGTTCCTTCTTTTTCCATTTTTTTTCTTTCCAAAAAACACGATTTACCAATAAAAACCGAGAAAGGCTCGGTCATCCAGGTACTTCATATTGATGTTTCATTTATAAATGAATGTTTTTCTTTTGTAAATGTGAGAACTTTGTGCATCTACAGGGTGTTTGGCAGAACGTTGAACATACGAAAATGGTGGATAGGTGGGGACATCTGCTACTTACTCAGCCCTAATTTATTTGGCCCTGGCCCCCTAGATATTTTTTTAAAATGTTTTTTTGCTTTCTTCTTGTTTCACCACTTTCACTTTAAAGTGTAAATTTTATTAAAAATTGGTAAAACAGGCAATATTTTTGTTTATTTTTTAATCTCTAATGTTGGCAGATTCTTATAAAATTATTGCTTTATTCAGATGTTAGCTAGAAAAAAAGTTATGAGTACTCAAACTTACAGAAAGATGTAAAAAATACTTAAATCTTAACTTCAACTTGCATTTAAAAAAAAAAAAAATATTGTGGAGTTCCAATTCTAGCAAAACATCCCTAGTGTGTGACCTTTCTAATGGTATGTAATTTGCTTTTATAAAAAAAAACCTTTAAAGAGTTATTTCATAATTTTATCAAGTAGGAAATTTTTGACGAAACTCTACCTTTAGGTACGGAAAGTGAAATGTTTTGCGAAATTTAATACTGCAAGGTTGGTAACAATTAAATGATCGATTGAAATTGGTCTGTGGTCAGGACTTCACTGTTCTCTCACTATCCTAAATCATAGTACTGTATCCATTGAAATTGTTAAAGATAATATTTTTAAAAGAGTAACCATAGAGTTTCTTGCCGGCTCTTCTATATAGGAAACGACTAATTGGAACCGTGCATCTAAATTCGACTTTTCATAAGCACCTGTATTGGTTTAGGTGAAATAAAAAAAAATGTTTATGATTTTGATTTCCAGTGCCTCCTCTGAGCGTAGAAATCCGGCTAAACAACAACTACGACTTCGAGGCTGGTCAGCCCCGCGTGGTGGACTGTGTGGTCGTCGGCTGCGTGCCCCCACCCTTCATTACGTGGCATCTTGGAGACGCCATGCTGAGGCCAAACGTTCATAAGGTACTGCTATTTTGTTTCTTATATCCTTGGACCTGCCCGATCTGTAGTTATCTGGCTGTTATCTTCGATGATTCACAGTTCTACAGGTCACACTTTGATGCGACTACAACATAACAGGTTGTGCAGAGGTGTATAGTAACACCCTCATGTCGCCGTTATGTTTGTCCCTTTTAATAGGGGGCGAGCCTATTGCCATTAACTGAAAAATTCCACACGGTAAAACCCAATAACAGTTTGCCCAACCTGGGGATCGTACCCAACACCGCAAGAACAGCAGTCGCGCTTGCCATTACTAGACCAACGAGGCAGTTAATGCGACTATCTGTGTCAGTTTTGCCGCTAATTCATAAGAATTTCAGTACTAAAATCTGGTTGTGGCCTTTGATTATTTACTCCTCGTGGCGTTCGATCCATACGGAGCTGTGAGCAAAAACTACTGTCGTGATGGTGAGGTATCTGTGTTGCACCGTGATTCTATAACGTTATACACGGTTAGTCGGAAAGGGGGTATCAAGCCGAAAGGATGTTAAAGTACCCATAATAATGGATAACTTTTGTTCTACATACACATTACACTATATATATTTATATATATATATATTTATTTCATATTTATTGTATAATTATAATATTTATTTATTTGTGTTTTTAGGTTTTTAGGTTTATTTAACGTACATAATTTAATGTCTCCTAATTAATTGTTACACTGTGAACTACCTCTCTCTTTTTTTCTTGCACTTCATGTCCATCCAAAGGTTGTCTGGAAGAAATCGCCTAATGCGATAAGACCGCCCATTGTACAACTCTATTTTTATAGTAATGTTTCTTGTTTGTTTTGTGTACAATAAAGAGTATTGTATTGTATTGTATTGTATTGTTCTACAACTTTCCCCAAAAGTCAATAGTCTAAGAGAAATAGCTGTACAAAGATTTCATAAAAAATACGCTAAATTCTATCTATCCTCAGTTATGATCAGCTGTGTTTACATTTTAGGTCATATTGGGAGTCACGGATTAGAAGCTCCATTTTCTGAATTCGTAACTAAAGCAGGGATGAAGAATTTTTGCAAAAAATAAAATAAAAATCATTTTGAATGGTATTTTTTTATCGTATTTTGAAATTTTAACACTCTTTAAAACAATCATCAGTGATACATTAAGTGGCCCGCGGCTTAGTACCCGCTTTCCGACTAACCTTGTATGATGGACGCACGGTACATTTAAATTTTTCTGTCAAGTGAAGTGATCTAGTGGGCGCCACGAGAGTCATTCATTTTTATTAGCTTGCCACCCCTAGCGCTGACTTATAACCGTACTTCATGGCGCGCGTTTGCCGTGTTTTGAAATAATCGCCAACATTACGGTTCAATTATTAGCAAGTACCGAAATAAACAAAAACAAAAAAAGAAACACATAAACCAATGGTACCTACAGGTGCTTATGAAAAGTCGAATTTAGATGCACAGTTCCAATTAGTCGTTTCTTATGGAGAAAAAATCCGGCAAGAAACTCCATGGTTACTCTTTTAAAAATTATATCTTTAACAATTTCAGTGGATTACAGTACAACGATTTAGGATAGTGAGAGAACAATGAAGTCCTGACCACAGACCACAGACCAATGAGTAATGTAGTAGGTACTAAAAAAAGTTGTTAACATTTCTTACAGCAACATTACTATTAATAGACTGCGGCTAAAGAAATTAACCAATGGATAATACTCTCGGCCACAAACACCACGACAGGAATTTATACATCGTTCGAATATGCCACGCGGTTTATTTGCTTATCTCTCCCTCTACCGTACATCGGCCATCTTACGAAAAGCCCCCCCTCCCCTGCCGATCAAACAAGTTTATTATGTCCTCGCCCGCGCCGTTTCAGGGCGACGACGGTGGCGGTCTGTGCAGGGGGAGGGTGGGAGGGGTTAACCATCCACACAATCGCGCGCATCGAGCAAGCTTTGCGTCGCCACGCCTTCTGCGCCGTTAAAATAATACAAGTAGCCAGTACCGTTGTTGATGACGACTGACGACTCTTTGTTTGCTTTGCTTATGATGCGGTGCTCGAGTCTTCCTATCGTCGACTATTACCTAATTGACTCTAGTATACAGGGTGTAAACGAAATCATATAATTCTTTCAAACATCGTGATGTACTGTTGACATAGATTAAACCAAAACGGGATACTTTTGGATTCAATAAATAAAAAATTTACAAGAAGTACCTAAACATGCGTTCTTAACGTGAGGCATTTTAGCAACCCGAGCGATATCCGCGGCTATCGCTCGCCGCGTGGTCATTTAACTCGGGGCGCTAAAATGCCTCACGGTACGAACACATGTTTACTTCTTGTAATTATTTTTTATTGAATCCAAAAGTATCCCGTTTTGATTTAATCTATGTCAGCAGTACATAACGAGGCTTGAAGGAAAATTACATGATTTCGTTTACAACCTGTAGGTATTTTTTCTGATTTTGTACTATGATGTATTTTTTTAAATAATTTTCTCCGTGAATATGGCGGGGATCCATATCATCACGTAGTATATTTCTAGGAACTCCACGATGGTAACTACACGGTATCGTCCCTGACGCTGGCACCGTCCCTGCACGACAACCGACGCGAGCTGGTCTGCCGGGCCATCAACTCTTACTTACCTTCCGAGCTGTTCCAAGATAAAGTTACGCTGAATATTGGATGTAAGTATGTTACCTAAGCCTAAGCATCGATTCTGTTGCACATTTTGACAATACTAAGAGTCCGTCCAGATGAGGCGATCTGCGCGCTAGTCCACTCGCGCGTAGATACTTGAGATACTAGAGCTACATATTTATACCCCGTCCAGATGCTGCCGCGCGTTTCCTCAGTCGCGCGTAAAACGCGTGCAATGAGCGGAATCTCGACTCGCTCGTTTTACGCGCGAGCGCCGCGCGAGTTGTGATACTCGAGCGCCATTACTGCATCCAGTACTACGCGCGAGTCCGTGGCGAGCGGAAGTATTTGGTTCGAAATGGAACGTGATAACTTCGATACAGAACTTTTTAATGATGAAGTTGAAAAAAGAGTAGCCTATTGGAATAATCTGATGATTCCATATCTCAATATGGAATCATCAGATTATTCCAATAGACTCATAAAACGTAGGCTCACTAAACGCAACCTTTCTTTTTCTATTGAAACAGAAAGAGACCAACACCCATATTTTAGTTTAGTCCTGTCAAAGTGCGGAACAGGAATAATTTTTCTGTACATCATTGGTATTTCAGTCGTGTCTGTGACCACGGCGCATCCCAGACGCACCCATTTTTGTCTACCCTCAAGTTATTTCATTTTTCATATTCAATCACAATATATTTATTAGGTACACTTGCACCCACTAGGTAGGAGTTAGGAAACTGCTTTTTTGGCTACCCCGTATGTAAATGGGCTTAGATTTAGAGCATATAAATCACTACGTTTAGTTAGAATGATTGACCGCCTGGATTGGGCGTTGACATTTTATAAAAAATAAAAGTATTTGGCAGGCAGTACGAAAGCAATCACCCATAAAAATACAAACCGTTGGTCACCTTCCGTCACCCACGAGAAAAGAGTGAGGGCCTATTCTATGAAGGACATCTCATAATTATACAGGGTGTAAACGAAATCATGTAATTCCTTCAAACCTCGTGATGTACCTACTGCTGACATAGCCCGGCACGGAATACATCTTGATTCAATAAAAAAAATACAACAAGTAAACATGTGTTCTTAACTTGAGGCATTTTAGCGCCCCGAATTAAATGACCGCGCGGCGAGCGATACTTAACTGCGCAATTCCCTCGGGGCGCTAAAATGCCTCGCATTAAGAACACATGTTTACTTTTTGTTTTTTTATTATTATTATTGAATTCAAACTTATCCCGTTCAGGGTTAATCTATATCAGCAGTACATCACGATGTTTGAAGGAATTACCTGATTTTGTTTACGCCCTGTAGAATTATATATACATATTTATCAGCCTATCTTCTTTCAGACCGTCCAATCTGCAAGACGAATCGTGACCAGAAGTTCGGCGCTGTGCTGCGAGAGGCCGAGACGGTGACCTGCATGGTGGATGCCTCGCCAGAGCCGCTGCAGTTCAGCTGGACCTTCGCCGACTCCAAGACTTTATACACCGGCGTTACTGTGAGTACATTTTCCATCCATGTATAGTACGACAACTAAGCAATTGCATCGGCAAACTTCGTAAAACCGATCATTTCCGAACTGAGTGCGACTTTATTTTGTCTGTACGGATCCCGTTCGTTGGTTTGGTGTTTACGTACTTATCATAAAAACCTGTATAGGAATATAATATACCTACCTTTTTTTTTATCGTTGGAAAATCCTCATGGATGTCCCATCACCCGAGGAAGGCGAGGGGGTCTGCCGGACTCTTACCGGCTAATAACCAACGGTGTTCCTTCTCCTGACCGTACGGCCGGGGTCGCGGGATTCGCAAAAGCATGCACCGCAACCCCGGCAGTTCTCGGTCCGCCAATTCTCGGCGGACCTCTCCTCTGTGGGATAATACACCTACCTACACTTTTCATTAATACCCTCAGACCAAAAAAGTCTTTGACACTACGGCCTAATATTGCAGAAGCTTCCCGGCCACCGCCACCGCTACTCCTCAACCCTGACATGGCTATCTCTAGAGGGCGACATCGGCCTGCTTCTCTGCCGGGCTACCAACTTGTTCGGCGAGCAGAAGAAGCCCTGTAGTTACACTATATCTGCTGGAGGACCGCCGGCTGCTCCTGAGTGCGAAGTGGTTAGGATTTACCCGAATGCTCTGAGAGTGCAATGCAAGAAAGGTAAGAAAACATGTATGTATAACTAGCTGTGTCCTCACGGCTCCGCCCGCGTAAGAAGTTTTATTCCAGTAATAAATATAGCCTATGTTACTCTGTGATCATGAAGCTTTCTAACGGTGAAAGAATGTTTGAAATCGGTGCAGTAGTTTTAAGTTTATTCGTTACATACAAAAATATAAATCTTTCCTCTTTATAATATTAGTATAGATAACGCGTCTTAGTGACTACAGCTTCTTTTTCTTGAATTTGCGTTTTAAAGTATTTGAACCTCATTAAACGTAATATGGTATTACTAAGAGCCGGTTTTTTGATCCCTAGTTGAACCGACCATTGGTTAAAAATTCATACAGTTTTTTGCAATTTTTAACCATTGGTTGACTTAACTAGGGATCAAAAAACTGACCCTTACTAAACTTTAGTTAATAATATGAATGCTATTCTAATGCTTTTTATGTAGGTACTAGGTAGTTAATAATTGTTATATCAGTTCTCTTGGTACAGGCACCAACTATGCCCGTGAATTTTCGTTTTAAAGTACCTCGGCACTGTCTGTCGAGATGTGACACACTGTTCCAAGACTGTTCCAAGACATGTGCAATATAAATAACTAAATAGATAATAATGTAGGTATTGGTTAGCACATTATTAAATTCTCTAATAGTTTCTAATAGTCTAATAATTATAAGATAGTATTAAATAAAGTAAGTGTACATAAATTAGTATTTAAATAACTAAGCCAAATAAACTTGCAATCTTAATATTTAAATAGATAAACAAATAAGTACTCTAAACAGATAAACAGGGTAAATATAGTAATAAATAGTATAATATAAATAAATTATTAAACTCCGAATATAATTTGAAATACATAATTATAATTTAAATAAATAGGACAAAAAAAAACATAATAATTAAATAAAGGCAACTAAATTCAAAAAACCAAGTTATCTACCAACATACAAAACAAAAAAAAAAATACAACTATACTTCATACTAAACTTCTATTTGTTTTAAATTTTATCTAATTTAATAATGATCCTCCTCTCTCCTACTTTGCTGTGCCCAACAGGGTCCACAATTGTAACATAATTTTCTATTACTACCACCTAAGTAACATTGTGGAATACGCAAATAAATATTGAGTATTGAGACGCCGGTTGTAAATAATGTATTTCAACAGGCTGGGACGGAGGTCGCCCCCAGACCATTCAGCTTGAAATCCTCGACGAAGAAGGTAAAGCCGTCAAGAATGTATCGGACCCTGCGGGCCACTTCTACCTGCCCACTGTAGTAGACGCTCGTAACTTGACGGCAGTGCTGTATGCCAGCAACGCTCGGGGCAGGAGCGATCTCAAGACCGTGTACCTGCAGACTTTGACGCCGCTGGCTACAGCGGGTAAGTGCTGGTTTACTTATTCTCCTTGCTTAGCCTTCATGATACTCAGATACGTCCCGCGCGCCCTAGACAGTCACCGTGGTGGTTCTCATAATTATCATTATTTATATACAAAATAAATTGTCCATGTATTATACATACATCCGGGTCACGTCTTTTTCCCATGGGGTAGGCAGAAACTATAGAACGCCACATGCTACGTCCCTTACATACTCCTTTCGCTTCACCCACGTTCATACATCTTGTCATACACGCACGCCGCCGCCGGTTGAGAGTACTACGCACCTGTCCTTTGTAAAGAACATCATCAATAACATCGATATACCTATATGTCCTTCTAGGGCGTCTTCTACCGGCGATTCCACTGACATTCGCCTTATAAATTCATTTTGTTAATCGCCGTTCACTCATTCTCTTAACATGACTAAACCACTTAAAGCCACTTACTCCTTTCAATTTTTGTCACTACAATATCATCTTTTAAACCGCAACTTTGATTTCATTATTTGTTTGCAATTATTAATTAGGATATCTTAGCCCACTTTTCTGTGTTTATTCTTTTATCAATAACGATGCCAATGACTGTAGTCACCACGCTGAGCAAGTGAAGGCTGCAGAGCTAGCCCTCCATCACCGGTAGCGATGCGCCTCATCTGGCCTAGGATAGCTTTTTAGCTTTTCGGTTGGATGTTTATCTCGTCGTCAGAGCCTCGCTGGTTAGTTCACAATTGGGGTAATTTGGGCGTCCAGGTGATAATATAATTTCAGTTGACGAATTGAATGAATTGGATACTTATAGTATTTTTCACGACAACCATAAAATATTAAAAATATCAAATTTTTTCTCCTTTTCAACATTAGATGAGTACATTCCTAGCCATTGGATACCTTACCTCCAAGTACTTGCCGCCGCAGTGGCATTGGCCACCGCGGTCACCACAATCACGCTCGGCACCAAAGTGCTGATAGCCAGATGGGAGGAAGGAAACATTAACGCTGATTTAGTTCTAAGATCTGATGGTGAGTTTTCATGGCAGTTGGACTTACATACCAATACCTGGCTCCTCAGTTGGATAAAACATTTATGTTCCTTAGTTCAAGTTGAGGCCTTTGGCCAGTAGAGGCAGTGATACAGACAGTCTGAAACTAAATCCAGATTTTTTTTTTATTAAATTCGTAAAGTCATTCTGTTATGTGATACTAGTAGGTATAATCAGACAGACATAGGCAATTATCGTAAAAAAAAATAGCAAGAAGAGATGCTTCTTTATGCTCAAATTTTCAAAGCTACCCCTCTAGGACAAAAATTTTAATTTTTTTAGCAGAAACAATTTTAAACACTCCCCTAACTGATGTTTGTTTGTGCACAGAAACAGCTGTCTGTATGATATTGATGCGAAGATATACCTTTACTTCCGAACAGGTGACATACCACTACAGTAGAATCCGCATAAAACGATTCTAAAATGGTTGAGAGATAATTATATCACGGGAAACTCGAAATAACTAGAACCGAGATGGCGTCGAATGCCAAACTTGGCGGGTTTACTTAGTAGCCACTGAAGAGTTCCACTATCCACCTCCTAGCTCCATCATCAGACCCTGAACACCAAGTGCAATCTATTGGACTCATCAAAACAAATCATATGACCCGAACCTCACATAGATCACGCAGTCGACGCCATCTTGGTTCTAGTTATTTTACGCGCACTGTAACTTCAACTTGAATAATATAGATATTTATAAATATCAAGTTGTTTCGACCGTAACTTTGTAATTTTTTGGAATCTAATCTTCACCTGCGAGGTGTTCGATCGACAACGTATGCGTAGTCGTATCGAAATGTATAAAATACTCCCCTTAATTCAGGCCCAACACAAAAGGGCGCATTAGGGTCAACTTCCACCAAACAGAAAAATCCTCGCGCACTTTTTGATGTCACAGAATAAAGAACTGTACCTATCAGTATTGCTTTTAAGTATAAAACCCGACACTCAGGTATGTTCGGGCATGCGCGAGGAATCACTTGATGTCTGCGTCGGATTTTTTATTTAAAAGCAATACTGATACAGTTCTTTATTCTGTGACATCAAAAAAATGCGCGAGGATTTTTCTGTTTGGAGGAAACTGACCCTTAGGCGCCATCTCCACGAGCGAGTGTATCGCGGCTCTATTCTCGCCGTGCCATCAAATTCAATAGGAACTTTACGAGTCAATCTCCACACGGCGATAATAATTAGTATTGAATTTGATGGCAAGGCGAAACTCGCCGCGATATAATCGCTTGTGGAGATGGTGCCTTATAATGAATATCATATTAAACGTAATCGTTTTAAGCGATTTCAACTGTTGTTACTGTTGTCTTTTAGTAGCACACGCATTCCTCTTATATTTAAGACACAACATTGAAGTTAGATGTCGATGTCCGTTTTGTCTTAGATACTGTTCGCTCATATCGTGGCTCTCTTATCTATTTCATCTAGATTCTATCTCATTTGTACCTACTTCTATAATTTTATTGGCATAATCCTGTACAAGGACTTATAAGGAGAAAACTCTGGCTCTTGTAATACAGTTACAATAGCGCAGGAGCCAGGAATTCTTTAAAATATACACGGTTAGTCGGAAAGGGGGTACTAAGCCGCGGGCCACTTAAAGTATCACTGATGACTATTGCAAGTGCTAAAATTTCAAAATTCGATAATTTTTATTTGCTTACAAAACTATTTTTATTTTACTTTTTTCAAAAAAAGAACATACCTGCTTTAGTTATGAATTCAGAAAATTATTTTTCTAATCCGTGACCCCCACATACGACCTAAATTGTAAAAACAGCTGATCATAGCTATAGATAGATTTTAGCATATTTTTTATGAAATCTTTGAACAGCTATTTCTCTTAAACTAATGATTTTTGGGACAAGTTGTAGAACAAAAGTTATCCATTATTATAGGTACTTTAACACCCTTTCGGCTTAGTACCCCCTTCCCGGCTAATCTTGTATAAGCAAACTATGTCAATAAAGATTATTCTTATTTCAATATTTCGCTTATCATAACGTCACCGGAAAGCCAATACTACTTAAGCGCCATTTTTGGCTAAAATGAGTTATATACAGTGGCGTAGCTTGCCCTAGACGGGCCCTGTATCAAGATTTGTCGGGGAGCCTTCTAGCCGACTGCTGCGAAGCCCAAATGGAGAAAACCAAACCAAAAACCATGGTCCGTGGTTATATGGAGTGTCTGGGATGTGCTGAGTTTAGCGTTATATATGTGGAATAAAACCTCGTCAAAACTCTTCTCCGCACCTAATTGCGTCCAATATCTCCCCAACTTCATCACTTGACAATTTCAATCGACATTTCTTCTCTGTTGGGGAAAAACACGCAGCTAAAATTCTAGACAAACTCTCAACTACTCACAACTCACTAATAGAATCAAACATAGCCCCGAGCTCTATCTCACAATCTTTCTATCTGCATCCGACCGACGAAGAAGAAGTGTCCAATATAATACGCAAGTTGAAAATAGACAGCGCACCAGGGCCAGACTAACTAACCGTTCCATTTCTCATAAATCCGAGAAAGTATAATCAAGCCACTTACGCACATCTTTAATTTAAGTTTAGAATCAAGTGTCTTCCCTGATTCCTGGAAAATAGCTGCAGTGTCTCCTATCTACAAAAGTGGTCCCAAAGACATGCCGGAAAATTATAGACCTATCGCCCTTTTGAGTATAATCTCAAAAATTCTAGAAAAACTGTAAATAAGAGACTGGTAAATTTTTTAGAGAAGCACAACTTTATCTCAGATAGGCAGTTCGGATTTCGCCGGGGAAGATCCACCGAAGATGCGGTGTCACTTTTGACAAACCAGATCTCACACCACATAGAAAATGGCGAATGCTGTGTTGGTGTCTTTCTTGATTTGGCAAAAGCATTCGACACCGTGTCACCGGGACAACTTCTGAAGAAACTTGAGGCAATAGGAATAAGAGGAACGCCTCTAAAATGGTTCCGCAGCTACTTAACCTCGCGGTACCAACATTGTAAAGTAGGCTGTCACCAGAGCAGATCGTTCCCTATCGCGTTCGGCGTTCCGCAGGGCAGTACCCTTGGCCCAACGCTGTTCACGCTTTACATTAATGACGTAATAAATCTCCCTCTTAGAAACGCTACAGTGATATCCTACGCTGACGACACAGCTATTGTTTTTCACGACACGTCATGGGTCCGAGTGTATCAACTTGCCGAACAAGGTCTCTCTCAGATAGCGCAATCCCTAGACACCAACCTACTGACACTAAACGCCAGCAAAAGTAAATATATTGCTTTCTCCAAAAAAAGCTCCTCCAGTGCATTTCAAAATATGTCCCTAAGAACACAATATTTCCTCACACCACCCCTGCGCATGCATAGTCCTCGAACGCACCTATACGATTAAATATCTCAAAATAATCATAGACAACAACTTAACGTACAAAGCCCACATTCATGCCCTTTCCTCCAGAGTACGAAAACTAATACACGTCTTGAAAAAACTCCGCGACTGTACCCCTATTAATATTTTGCGAACGGTGTACTTCGCACTCTGCCAGTCAGTCATACAATACTGTATCCGCATCTGGGGACGCGCTGGTAAAAGCACCTTTATAACGCTAGAGAGGGCAACGAGCACTAATCAAGGTTGCACTAAAAAAACCTTTCACATTCCCTACAAACCTTGTCTATCATGAGTTTAAAGTTCTCAGGGTACGACAAATATCTTCAAGCAACGCTTAAATATCACGCAACATTAAAAATACGGCCGGACTACAGTGATATAATAAACAGGCGCGTCTTCAGAGTACCCATACCAAATGCCAAATCTGAACTAGCTAGACGTTGTACCTATTTTTCCTATCCAAACACTTACAACAAAGTTTTGAAAATCCGCGACCTAAAGGACTGCTCAACCTCGACCTGTAAGAAAACCCTAACTTCAGCTCTTTTAAAATTATCATACGATGCCACCGAAGCCTTGATATAGCACATACACACGCAGTCGCGCCCGCGCGCACCCACACACTCACAAGCACTGACAAGTAAACACATACACAACACCACAAGCCCAACGTTAACCATTACCATTTTATTTGTGTTCAGAATCGCATGAATGTTTATTTTATTTACAAATACAAGCGACGCTTAGTTTGTGGCTCACCGAATATGTCACATTGTGTGTCACATTATAATGTTACTTTTTGATGAATAAACCTATTATTCTCCGTTTATTCATTTATATACATATTTTATACATTTTTAAATATTTCTATAAAAAATATAAAAAAACATTTAAAAATATGAAAAATAATAGCCCACCGGCATCGGGAACAGGGTCCAAGCTACCGGTGGTCAGGGTCTCAGAGAGAGGAACTTCCTGACAATACGTGCCGTGTCGAGAAGTACCGCTTTCTGTATCAGGCCCTTGACCCAGCTGCCCAACGAGAGCCTCGTCAGATGTTGGTCGAGGCTCTTGGCTATTAAGCCATTGGCCGTCACGACTATTGGCACAATGACTGCTGAGTCAACCTCCCACATGTCGACAACCTCGTGTGCCAAGTCTTGATATTGAATTTCTTTATCTTTCTCGGCTTTCACAAGATTCTCGTCATACGGGATAGTGATGTCAACAATCATTGTGAGACGCTCTGATCGATCTATCACCACTATGTCAGGCTTATTGGCAACAATAGTCCTGTGGGTGATGATAGATCGATCCCAGTACAATGTGATATGACCATTCTCGAGAACTGGGTCGGGCACATACTTGTAGTATGGTACTTCTGCGTCCACAAGGTTTTATTTCAGAGCAAGTTGCTGGTGGATAATCCTAGCCACTAGGTTGTGTCTGTGCAAATACTCGCCGTTAGCAAGACGAGAACAACCAGAAATAATATGTCGAATGGATTCACCGGGACAGTGACATGCCCGACAGATGTCAACCGTGCCGTCCTTCACAACATATTTCCGGTAGCTGTTCGTCATCATAACTTCGTCCATAATTGCACAGACAAAACCTATTATTATTATTATATAACTCATTTGGGCCAAAAATGGCGCTTAAGTAGTATTGGCTTTCCGGTGACGATAATAACATTTTCTGAGGCTGACTTATTGTTCAACTTCCCTTCGTTCTATCTAGGAGCCTTCCATCGGGAGCCCGACTTTGTCCGAGATGAGCCTCTCGGTACAACAAACATCACTGTAAATCAGTTGGCAGCATGTCAAAATGTAAGTTTATTTGCCATTATACAGATAGTTCTATCCACGAAGACTCGCCCCACTCTTTGTCTAAATTGCTACAGTGCAAGTGCGCATTATAAATTGCTATTTTGCTAGTTCTGTGGTGGAACAAGGTATGGTGTTCTTCCAACGAAAAGGGAGGATCCTCCAACCGGGCTAGCCTTATGCCTGGTGGGCAACTGCCCAACGGTTTTTTTTATTTTTTTCTATTCTACTGCTTGTAGATGGTCTTGCGGACCGTTTCTACGTAACCGGGCAGTTATTGGTGAGACCTGAAGTGTCTCCAACCAATGGGGACGAGAGTAAAATACTTAACCTAAGCTAACTACTATTACTACTACTAACATCATGACTAGCTAGCAGCAACAGCACTAAGGGCGACCCCTAATGGGACTCGGACCTCGACTTAGGGCATTGCTTGCGAGAGGACTGGGTGGGAGACAACTTGATGAGGGCTGAATTAACGGTCTGAACCAACGGTTGATGTTGAAAAGTTGTATTATATACTATCTGCGTATCAAAACTTGATATCGCGATGCAGGATTCTATGGCGTCATATTTGAGAGTTGTCATTAGTGTCGCTATAGTCTGCTACACAAATCGTGCTGCATAATTCGCATGTGGCGTGATAGATGTCGCCACAGTTCTATCGCCACACAATATGCACATACGCACAACGTCCTTCCATCTGGTAATAACAACCGTCATATCAGCTGAGTCACTACGTCAACTCCTTATTATTTTTGCCTACAGGTTGATTTGATAATTAATTGTTTGTTTTCAGCAATACTCGTCGTCGCCGCTGCCGGCGTGCCGAGTACTGGTGGGCTGCGGGACCCGCTCCCCACCTGACAACTGCGCAACTAGCCAGCACTCGTACTACGTTTAGATTTTTCTTAGTCTTACATAGCTAAGCCTGTCGCCCACTAGCAGTCTTTTCTGCAAATCCTCATAAACAGCTTCAATTCTACAGTCGCTAACAGTTCATGGAGTCGTCTAAAAATCACAAGACCCGACGATATCAATCCCGTAAGTTTTCTACGACTTTCCCGCATCAGATGCGGTGAAAGCTGTTCTGTCACACAGTTCCCACGCTACAATCTGTTACCCAGATAGAAAGTACTCTTGGTATTAATGACTTTGTCTAGTTGGTAGTTATACACAGGTTAATTAAACAATACACAGGCATAGCTTAGTTATCTCACAACCAACGGGACAGATGAGAACGAAACCACAGAATAAAAACATTTTGCGCCTGAGTTGTGCAAAGCAAACGGACAAAAAGTACTTCATTGGTAAAAATGGAATGAATTTGACAAGACAGCGCACGATTTGCGTAGTTATAGTAATGTTATAGGCGTTAATTTAACATATTTTTTGGTGTAATAGTTCATGATGTGCAATAGGCCTTAGTGTAGATATAGGTTGAGGGGTACTAGTGCACACATTATCTACACTTATTTTACAATAGATGAGATCGTCAGCATAGTAATCCATATTTTTAAGTAAGTATTACGGGGTGTCCTGCGTAAGCGACAAACGCGACACGACGTGGAACAAGTACGCGTTACGTCGCGTCTCGCTACATAGGCCGCTAGTAGGGAATGCCGTTATCTTGATCGCGTTTGTCGCATTCGTCGCGTCGCGTTCGTCGCTTACACAGGACACCCCGTTAGAAATTAATAATAGTAGATAGCAGAACTTGTTGTGAAAGAGCTCCTCCGGGGAAGTACCTACTACCGCCATACCTATTTCTGCCGCCAAGCAGCATTGCTCTGTTCTGCTTTGAAGGGTATGGAAGCCGGTGAAATTATTGGCACATGATATTTTCCGACTTTGTTTCTAAGGTTGGCAATGTATCAGCAATCCTCTTAGTGCTGTAGGTGTGGGCAGTAACCACATTCCATCGGGTGGGTCGCTGGATAGTTGCCAACTTAAAAAAAACCTTTTTGTAGTAATCAGTTTTTGGCTCTGATGGTCTCAAATACACTCCCACTTTAAGGTGATGTGGAGGAAGTAGTTAAAAGATTCCTTTTGATGTTTGTAGAAAAAGTTCAGTTAAATCTTTAGAGTATTACACTGAAGCCAGGCCTGAAAATCTGCGGCCGTGCCATGATTATATTAAAGAGGTATAGATAT
This sequence comes from Amphipyra berbera, assembly GCA_910594945.2. Lineage (NCBI taxonomy): Eukaryota > Metazoa > Arthropoda > Insecta > Lepidoptera > Noctuidae > Amphipyra > Amphipyra berbera. Next base: position 21,911,291 of record OU343121.1, on the reverse strand, counting down.
AGCGAATTGGTGCTTTTGTTCTGAAAGTCGTATCATAATGATCTCACACGTCGCTGTTATCAGCAAGAAAGCTATTGTAAAGGGACACAATGTCAGATAGTACCTATATATTCACTATTACTTTGAAGGTTTACAATACTTGGGACGAAACTGCCCATTTTCCTTTTTCGTGGTTAAGTAGGTACGTACCTTTATTTTATTTTTTTTATCGTTGGAAAATCTTCATGGATGTCCCTCGCCCGGGGAAGGTGAGGGGGTCTGCCGGACACTTACCGGCTGAAAACCAACGGTGTCCTTCCTTCGAACCTAAGGCCAGGGTCACGGGATTCGCTATTGCATGCAGAGTGAACCCCGACAGGTCTCGGTCCACCAGCTTCTTCTGGTGGACCTCTCCAGCGCGCGGAACATGGCGTGCCATCCTCCCGGGAAGTAGGTACGTACCTACCTGCCCCTTTTCCTTTCCGACTAACCTTGTACAATGCACTTACCAGCATATATATATGTACCTACCTACTGTATTATATTTTTAACAATGTGCTAGTCATTATTTAATTTTATGAAACTGAACTTAAGTGAACTGAACTAAACTTTACGCCTTTTCCATTACGGTGGATCTCAATTAAAAATCTCCGGATTGATGTAGGTTTTTGACAGAAATTGAATAGAATTAATGTCAAAAACCTACAGCAATTGAGATTTTAGATTATTAATATCGGCCGTTAGGGAATGAGGAGAAATAATTGTGAATATGCATAAACACATAGGTAATTACTCAAGTACCTACCTATTTAAATTAAGCTCAGGTATATGTAATACTATATATTGTTATTATAAAGGACAGAATCTGTAAGTTTCCTGAATAAACTTGTAATATATGTAATATCGATTTCGCTCTCTTAATTACCTATTTCCCGCTACGTCAATCCTCTACTGATAACATGACCGACAGTTCGCAATCCTGCGCTTATAGCAAGTCATTAAGTAAAGAAGGATATACAAGGTTAGTCGGAAAGGGGGGTACTAAGCCGAAAGGGTGTTAAAGTACCCATAATAAGGGTTACCTATCTTAATCCCGAATTTTAATATTCCGAATATCATAATCCCGAAAACGTTTGGACATTTTTTCATAATCCCGTTTTTTAAAATTTCGAAGTTTTGTTTGCCATATAATCGCAACTCCGAATTTCATTTATTCATTTGTACGACGTTTTAGAATCCAGACGAATGAGTTCCAGACACCCGAAATCTACATGCACAAAATCCAGATGACCGTAATCCATATGCACGAAAGCCAGATTTTTAAAACACAAATTTTTGAAATACAGTTAATTGATATACAGACAAACGATATCCAGATTTTTAAAATTATTTCCATAAACTATTGGAAGAATTACAAGGTACTTAACCTTAACCTATCTGTAATGGGCAAGTAAAACAATAGCGAGTCGGTTCTGGCACTCGCCGGCCGCTGCCGCGGCACGCTCGCTTCGCTCGCTCGGCTCGTGCAGGGGGACGCAGTTCTAACCGAACCTAACCTACTGAGTCGAATTTGACACTTAAACCTATCTGTAATGGGCAAATAATATGATTGTATGGGAACCAAATAAAAAGATTATGAAAATTTGGTAATAGTTTATTTGGAAAATGGTACGATGGGAAACAAAAAAAAGTATTCTGAGAATCTGGTATAACTATATCTGGATTATGAGAATATGGCAAACAAAAAAATACTTTTTGGAAATTTGGTTTTAGTGCACCTGGAAATTGATTCATCTGGGAAATTAAAAAAGGAATTTTAAAAAGTTGTCATTCATTACATCTGTCTTTTAAAAGTTCTACCAACCGTTTTCGGGGTTTTAAGATTCGGGTAACAGACATTCGAGATTTCAATAGGTTACCATAATAAGGGATAACTTTTGTTCTACAACTTTCCCCAAAACTCGATAGTTTAAGAGAAATAGCTTTTCAAAGATTTCGTAAAAAATATGCTAAAAGCTATCTGTCCATAGTTATGGGCAGCTGTTTCCACAATTTAGGTCATATTTGGGGTCAAGGATTGGAAAATCCATTTTCTGAATTCATAACTAAAGCAGGTATGTTTTTTTTTGGAAAAAACTAAAATAAAAATCTTTTTGCATGCAAATAAATATTATTAAATTTTGAAATTTTAACACTTGCTTTAAAATAGTCATCAGTGATACTTTAGGTGGCCCGCGGCTTAGTACCCCCTTTCCGACTAACCTTGTATATCGATGTTATTGGTGATGTTCTTCACAAAGGACAGGTGCGTATAGTACTCTAAACCGGCGTGCGTGTATGACAAGATGTATGAATGTGGATGAAGCGAAAGGAGTATGTAAGAATCGTAGCATTTGGCGTTCTATAGTTTCTGCCATGGGAAAAAGGTGCGAGTTTATGTATGTATTATGTAAAGAAAGTATCTCCTTACAATAAGCCTTTAAATAAAAACTATACTACCTTCCTCACTACCTACTTACCTATCACCCGTGTTTGCTATGGTTCATACCCGCTTACACACACCCAACAGAAGTCTAAATAATAAGGCGCGCCCTATGGATTATGTATACCCTTCCTGTCGTATCTATGAGTGCAGCATTGCCATGACCTGCCAAGACTTTATATTGGACACTCGGCATGTGCGTGCGTATCTATTTGCATAGGTACATTTGTTTTACATGGAGGTGTCATCGAGGTAGCGAGTTAAACCGTAACTGCGATGTATCGCAGTATAGCATCTTCGGCATGTCCTTACTCTATCTATAGGTACATACGCGAAGGTTCAGAGCGCCTATATGTTCAGGGCCGCCAAGATAAATCGGTCCTTTGGGACACTATGCAAGAGCGTTGACGAAGCCGGCTCTAGCACTAGCCTGGCTTGTCACCATGCAAATATAACACTATAATTATTCACAATATTGCATTCTGGCCGGCTAGCCACCGAGTACCGGCGCCAGCGATAAACCGGGCCGTGTCTTGACTACAAGGCACCTAATGGTGCGTCCAGACCTGACGAACGCGCCGTCCGCGTGCCGCTCGGGCGCAGCTCGCGAGCGGTGTATTCGCGGCGCGTTCGTCAGGTCTGGACGCACCATTATAATCATAATCGTTATTAATAAATATAACGTACAGTCAACATAATTACTGTATCCACATAAAATGTACATAAACATACTTACTCGAATGACTACTAGCGCCATTGCTATTTGATAACTTTAAACTATAAATAATCTGTGACAATAGGGAGCCGGCGCGGCGAGGAATAGACGGCTGATCAATTTTCTTATTAGTCTGTGGAATGACGCTTATGTGAAACGGTACGTTATCAAGTTTTTATTGTCTACAATTCTAGTTTTAGTTATAACATAAAACATAATTTTAATTATAATCGCGACACAGCAATTGAAGTACGCTTTAATGAAAGGGACTTTCAATCCATTGGTCACATTAAAAATTGTGATTTAGTTCAATACGCACCACGCCCTACATTCCACAAAACCGTTGGTTGGGGCATAAGGCGCGGTCGCTTATTCTCATAAATAAACAGTGCTATAAATTAGTTCCTGACTGGAATTTTTTCTTCAACAGGTTGGCACCAGTTTGTTAAGCATGTCGGGTGAATCTGAAATTAACACTTACTTTACAGGGAATGGACCGTACAAGCCTATAAACCCTATTGTATCGAAAGTCGGTGATTTTACGCCGTTTTACATAGCTATTGCTATCTGCAGCGTGATTCTCGGCTCTCTAATTATACTCAACATTGTGTGCTGCTGTTCAAGATACTCAAACTACTGGCTGGACAGACATACAGGTTAGTTTCTGAGATAATTGTGTAAAATTACACTTGAATCACTATAAACTGTGTCAGTTAACAAACTGGTCACCTCTTACAATCATAAAAAATACCTTTTTATTCTATTATTCGACTTATAATGTAATATTATAAACAACAGATTAAACCTTCTTACCTTATAAAACTGGAATAGAATTCACTTTTTAGTTTAATACAAATAAAAAATGTTATCAAAAGTTTTAGTGCTTGGTCGCAATACCAATAAGCCGCTGCCAGGGTTGAATTTTCTCTGCCATTTAGTACATTTCAAACCGGCCAGTGTATTTGCTTGTATTGCTTTCTTAATCACAAATTCATGAGGGTAAGGATAAAGACTGACCACAGTTAACCATAATTAATAAAAAAAATATATTAATAAAAAACTTACCTTCACAGGTAACCGCTGGATTGTTTCAATCTGGTCAGCCACTCCGCACAAGCAGCCACCTCTGGACTTCACCGAGTTAGAAAGCAACTTTCAACCAGTTCATTACGAACATCCTTACACCCACAAGCAAAACGTCCCAACCTACATCTCACAGCAACCGCTGACTTCTTCACAAGAATACTTAGAACTGCACAAACGAGAGAGTGATATATAAAGATGGCCTTCTTAATGTTGTATCCTGCTGTAGCGGTTCTGTCTATGTTTGTACTGATGGTTATTATATTAATATTAAGATTCGGAGCTCGTTGGTGCAAGCTCCGACACACTACACTACCTGATCAGGAATATTGGAATGAGGATGATGCGTATGAGCAAAAAGTATCATATGCATAGTATAGATCTGATAAGCTTTTGTGTGACACTTTTAATGTAAACTTAGATTATGTGCAGTGGAATCTGTTTATTACGACTTCGCTAATAAAGATCAGCTGCTTATAGCGACTTAAGAATACCCTTTAGTTAGGTTTCATTATCTGGTATTTACTGACGCTTATAACGACGTCAGTTTGGTACGATCAAATGTCGGCGTCCCTTTGTTGTCGTTATAAGCAAGCTCCACTGTACTTGTATTTCTGTTAATATTTTTTCAAATAACTTATTTTTATTTTCTCCATATAATAATGCTGAAACATAAAAGTAAGATACCTATGTTTATGGTAGATTGGTTAAAATAACAGCCTTGTACTAATATGTGTAGAGTAATCAGCATTTTAATATACCAAGGGAAGATTTGTCTATTCATTTTTTTTTCAATGTGCCAGTGTTACATTCAAAACTTTACTTACCTTTTATGTTTAAATTAGTCTGATTTACTATCCGTCCATAAAATTATTATGTAACTAATTTCTTATTTTACTTTATATTTAGTTATATAATTAAACAAATAGTTTTATATAAGTTTTATAATATTAAAATTGTAGTGTATACAGCAAAAAAACTATTTACCTAATCATACAGCAGTTATCTGATGAATTATGATTATTTTATTAAGTATAATTATAATCTATTTAATTAGAATACTTAAATACTGCCACAATTCACTACTGTGTAGTATTTTTAAACAATATGTCTGTGTGCAAATATGTAAACAGAATAAATATTAATATTAATTGTTAAGGCTTAAACTTTATACATAATGAACTCTCGTGTTTTCAAATAATATAGATCTTAGCACATATTAATATGACAATTGTGAACTTTCAACATGTATTCCGTCCAATAAATTAATTAATTAAGTAATACATGTGTTTAATTCACCAATCAATTTAAATACAGCATCACTTGTAAAATTAATATACCTACCAAAAAAGTGCAACAGCCTTCGGGTTATTCCTTTTGACCCCCAGTCCTTCGTCCCCACTGGGGGTAAACAGGAATTTCTTTCCTGTTGTCCCCCACTTCAATTTATTGGGGGTGAACAGGATTTTGTTTTCCTGTTGTCCCCCACTACAATTTATTGGGGGTGAACGTAACTATCATTTCCTGTTGTCCCCTACTAAAATTAAACGTTTTTTTTTCATTTAAATTACGATAATTATATAGATAGTGGTTTGATATCGACATTAAACATGAAAGACATGATATTAATTTACATTGTTAAGATCACAGTATGCTTATTTTGACATCAATATGTACCTAGGTAGGTACTACTTTTTTGTTGTATTTTTTTATTAATTATATCTAACGAGGTAGGTCCCGAACTACAACTTGGGGCGATTTCCGCCATGGTGGGGTATGTACTGTACTACTGATAACAATGCACCTCATTGCATTTCTAACCCTTGTGTTTCATGGGAAGGGGTAAACAATAGGTAATTAAAAAGGCTATTTTGAATACTTACTTAGGACAACAAAAAAGTAGTACCAACCTAAATATTGATGACAAAATAAGCATACTGTGATCTTAACAATGTAAATTAATATCATGTCTTTCATGTTTAATGTCGATATAAAAAAAAAAACATTTAATTTTAGTAGGGGACAATAGGAAATTACAGTTACGTTCACCCCCAATAAATTGTAGTGGGGGACAACAGAAAAAAATATCCTGTTCACCCCCAATAAATTGTACTGGGGGACAACAGGAAAAAAATCCTGTTCACCCCCAGTGGGGACGAAGGACTGGGGGTCAAAAGGAATAACCCAAGCCTTCTTCTTCTTCCTGTGGCGACTGAGTAAATGTCAAAGAACATTTGGTAAATGTTGTAGACTATTCTGCCAGCGTCAGTCATGTAAGTACACGCACACTTGTACAATTTTTGACGCGACTGATCGGCGACTTTACGTTAACATGACCACAGAACGTAATACTCAAGAGAACATGACTGACGAGTGCGTGATCGACTTGACGTTAACACGACTGATGCGTGCGTGAGCAACTTTACGTTAACATGACTGACGCGTGCGTGAGCGTCTCGGGCACTGAGATTAATAATAGCGAGCTACCTATGCTATACAAGGTTAGTCGGAAACGGGGTACTAAGCCGAAAGGGTGTTAGAGTACCTATAATAATAGATAACTTTTGTTCTACAACTTTCCCCAAAAGTCATTAGTTTCAAAGAAATAGCTGTTCAAAGATTGCATAAAAAATAAGCTAAATTCTATCTATCCTCAGCTATGATTAGCTGTGTTTACATTTTAGGTCATATTTGGGGTCACGGATTAGAAGCTCCATTTTCTGAATTCACCAACCTAAAGCAGGGATGAAGAATTTTTGAAAAAACTAAAAACATTTTGAATGAAAAAATAATTATCAAATTTTAAAATTTTAACACTTTCTTTAAAACAGTCATCAGTGATGAGTAAAAGATTTTTTTTAATTGGACCAGTAGTTTTTAAATTTATTCGTTACATACAAAAATACAATTTATCTTTCCTCTTTATATTATTAGTATAGATAACTGCCTCGTTGGCCTAGTGGTAGGAAACGCGACTGCTGATTGTGAGGTCCTGGGATCGATCCCCAGATCAGGCAGTGTTATTGGGTTTTTCCATGTGGAATTTCTCAGTAGCAGCCCGGAGTTTGGATTTGTGCTTGGTTGATGGCAATAGGCTCGCCCCCTATTACATACTTACTTAGACTTAAACATAATGGCGAAATGAGGGTGTTAGTATACACCTGTGCCCAACCCTTCAGGGAATACAGGCCTGATGTTATGTTAATAGGATGTAGTACCAGAACTTCCTTCCTTCCAATACCTAGAAAAATGTGCTCTGCGCATACTAAATTGACCTTTAGCGTTAGGCGAGAGCGCTCACATTCGGCTGTGCGTCGGCGCTCTTATTGCATTTTGGTTCGGTCATTCACTTACATTCGGTTCAGTTTTCTTTAGTGTTTCACTCCAGAGGTGAAACAGGACATAGGCATAATTTCAGACCTAAGGCGCGGAGTGACATAGGCCTACACAGGCTCGAAAGCTGAACACTGGTTTATGTGGCAAACTTTGAGAGTTTTTTGTCCAGCTGTGGGGTTATTTATTTTAGCAGTCAGATGATAATTTTAGTATGCTGCTTCACATCCAGCGGAAGTGACTAAGGGTAGTAAATAGCAAACAAATCAAGAATAGGGGAAGAGTTATTAACAAATCACAGGTAGTAGGCATTCATTTATTAAATTCTTAATATTGAACGTGCCCTTAGCAGGCAGCATTGTATAAATCATTCACACTCAAGAACACAGTTACAGAAGATTCTCAACAATAAAAAATACAGTATAACGGTACAGTATTTTGGAATAGAAATACTTGACACACATTAATGTTAACCTTTTCACCGCCAACATACACAGAATGCGATGCCTCGCCAGCGCCAAGCTATAAATGTATAATGAAATATATAGTAAACAGTAGTGATGATCTGATGACCTGTTAAATACAGTAAACTTATTTTTATAACATACTTAAAATGAAGAGCTTCTAATGAAGTTGTGGCGCTGGAAGCACGAAAATATGGAACTTCTATTGAAGTCCGTGGCAGTGAAAGGTTAAACTCGGGAGTATTCAGAAATGACCCATCATTAATACAAACATTTGTGATCTACTTAGGTATAAATGCCTTCTCTATTCTTACATCACTAACTGGACAATCATTTTTATCACATTCAACTAAACCTATTCTTTTTACAACAGACATTCCAGATTGAACTCTTCCAAAAATTGTATGCTTTTTGTCCAGCCATTGAGTTGGGGCGAGTGTGATAAAGAACTGAGACCCGTTTGAATGAGGTCCAGCGTTTGCCATTGACAATATCCCAGCTCCAGTGTGTTTTAAATCAACAGATATTTCGTCGTCGAACTGCGGCCCGTAAATAGATTGGCCGCCCTTGCCTGTGCCTGTGGGATCGCCACCCTGTATCATGAAATCTCTAATAACCCTGTGGAACTTCGTATTGTTATAGTATCCTCGCCGGATCAGTTCCATGAAATTTCTGCAAGTCATGGGTGTATGTCTCCAATACATCTCCACAACCATAGTGCCCATCCTGAAAACAGTAAATAAAATCAGTAGGAACATTATCATAACCTCATTTTATTTGGACGTTTGAAAATATTTACGAATTTCTTACGTAGTTTCTAACACAGCTACTGGCGGTTGCCATGATTTATCGGGAACTCCAGCATTAGAAAAGCCAAGCATGGTCGTCTGCTTTTTATTTTTCTCTTTATAAATTATTTTTATAGCTCTCAGAAACTAAAATTCATGTAATATAATAATGCCGGTTTCCGCACTTTCCGCCATCAACAGTTGAGGTCAGTCATTGTCATTTGTAAATGTCAATTTTTAATTTGTTTGTCATAGTGCTGTCAAACTTAAAACTCTGTCTTATCTCTGACGCATGACGCAGTCCTCGAATAAACCATAGGGGGCCTATACACGCTAGCCAAACAACGGCAAGAACCCACAAGCATAGACAGTATTTGGCATGGCTTGCAGGGTGTTTGTTGTTGTGGTTTTTATGCACAAATCAAAGGAAGTTTACGGCACGCACTTGCAATGCCACACGTCAACGTTTGTGCATGGTTGAGCGTTTGCAGACTTTTGGGGCTTGCGGCAAGTGGCAAGCGTGTAAAGCCGCCGTAATAGAATACACCCAGCCAGTGTGAAGTATGTATGCGACAGTGTTGCCAGATGCATTGAACCTTTTATCTGTACTAAAAATTGCTAAAATCTGTATGCTATTTTAACTTGAAATCTGTATAAAATCTGTAGCGACCAAAGAACCAAAACAGAATAATATACCCACTTTACCGTATGCAGTCAAGTAACTTTGTTTTGCTTCTTTTGCAAACAAGGGAATAGGTTGATTATCGTACATTACATAAAAAGAAGGCTAAAAGTTAATCAATCTGTTTATTATTTACGTACTTATGTACTTATTAACTTACCATTACAAGCTTGTCCGATATTAAATATTTATGAAACACATCACGATAGAACAGTATCTTGGAGAACACGGAAAAGTCGTTGGTTGACGGATTCTCCGTTTGAGAAATAAGTGGAACTTGTAATGCCATAAGTAAAATAAAACGAAAGTAGTTCGTCAAAAAAAAGTTTACCCTAAAGAATAGAAACAGACAACGTGGCATTTTACCGTAGACAGAATTTTTCTCTGTCTACTCATTTTACCGTGACATTTATTTTGTTATTATTCAATAGAATGAGACAATTCTGTATAAAAATCTGCATCCAGTGCTAATCTGTATCCCACATCGAAAATCTGTATAAATACAGAGAAATCTGTATATATGGCAACACTGGTATGCGAATACGCCTGCACTGACCATTGTGATAGGTACGTAGTATCTTTATTTAGTCTGTGCCATTGTGTAGTGGCTGGAGTAGGGTTGCCAGGCCCAACAATAGAAAAGCCGGACACAGATTCATATTTAGGCGGACATTTTGCCCTGAAAGCTTGACACACTATTTTTTAAAATAAAATAAAATTTAAAATTTAAAAAACCCCGACGCCTAAAAAAACGAACTTTTAAAAAGTCAAAAATAATAGTATCGTTGAGCTATCAAATTCGATTGAGTAACACCTATATATTTTAATTACAGAAATTGATGGATGGCACGATAAGGTTTGCTCATTGAAATGGCGATATAATATCGCGTCGGGGTACCGCTAAAGTAAGTCAGACCCTTCATTTAATTGACCATCTATTAATTTACTAGGTAGCTAATTTACTTAGCGGTACCCCGACGTGATATTATATCGCCATTTCAACGGGCAAACCTTATCGTGCCATCCATCAATTTCTATAGTTAAAATATATAGGTGTTACTCAATCGAATTTGATGGCTCAACAATACTATTATTTTTGACTTTTTAAAAGATAGTTTTTTTTGCGTCGGGGGTTTTTTAAATTTATAATTTAATTTTTATTTTAAACTTTTTAAACTTAGTATTAATTGCCACCATTGCATTGTATGTAGAATCAAATACTGATCAAATCGAATCCAAACACGACATATCTGCTATTATTTTTTCAAGAGTGTACTAGTTTACTGGTTATCCTGGCTGCAGCATCAGACCAAGAATTTCATAATCTTGCATAGTTATATAGCATAAATGAGTGTTTCAAATTTTATTTCACACGTATGTTTGAAAGTAAAGTAATACACATTATGCGTCTAAGAACCCTACCGCAGCTAACAAAACAGCTGATAACCTTGAAATGGCTGAACCGATTTTAATAAAACATGTCTAAGATCACTCCCTAGAAAACCAGCTTTCAAATAAAAAAAACCGCACTCAAATCGGTTCACCCGTTTAAGAGCTTCGGTGCCACAGACGGACACACACAGAGACAGACAGACACACATAGCGGTCAAACTTATAACACCCCTCTTTTTGCGTCGGGGGTTAAAAATAATCACTCGCGCTTTCATTTGGCATCTTTCGGCTGGTTGGGGTTGACCAAAAGCCTAACAAAAGCCGGACAGGCCGACTTGTATATATTTAGCCGGACTACTAGGCTGGAGTCAATAAAAATAAATTATTTTATTTTATTATTATTTTTAGGTATTATAACTTATGTAGATAATTATTATTATATAAGTACATAAATGTTTTGAATATTCAAACATTTTTATGATTATTGCTCTGAGGATATGACATTAAAAATAAAAAGACTTTGTTTTTTATTGAATAAGATACGGAGTTTTTGTCTTCGGGTGTACTGTTCAGGGTTGTTTTAAATACATAGGTACATAATTTAAGTGAAAGTTAAATTATTTATTCTACTCAGAAAAAATACGAGGTTTTTTTAAACTTTTTTGTCTGATAGCATTGTATCCCGCTGGATCCCCCCCAGGTAGTCTAAAGTCTGTGATACTGATAAGTGTGACTGTGGTTCTGCCAGTCTGTCCCCCACCCTATAACTAACTAAATAACAGATTTACGAAAACGATTTTGTAAATTTCCAATCGTAGAATTGGCGTTCTATATTATTTGTTTACTTTTGGCGTTGTATTTTTATTTTGTTAAGTACGCCGTGAAGTAAAAAACCGTTGTTAATGTGCCAACAAGGTTTTGTAAGGTTGTTGTAACATAATTTCGTTCGGAGGAAGTGACATTTCGCACAGTTTGGTTTAGGTACAGTAACTTAGTGATAACGAAAGTGTAGTAGGGGTGTGGGTGTTTTTACGATGGAGTCCGAGCATCAGCCAAAGTTGAGCCCTGTGAGGGCTTTCCAAGGTATGGAATGATATCCGCAATTGTGTGACGTAGGTATGTAAATATTCGTGTTAATGATGTTATTGTTTTGCGTGTTAGTACTTCACGGCTGCAACCCTGACCCTGAGGAGACGTACACCAGCCTCTCGGAGTACCACGACTACGAGCCAAGCTTGGAGTTCGATGATTCAGAACTTATCCAGTCCTCAGGCTTAGGTAAGTTTTTGACACTAAAATTCTTGAGGAAATATAATAATAATATGAGGATACTTGTAACAAATTGTTAATTTAGTCAAGCTGTTTACGCAATTTATAGTTTTTACTAGGAACCTGACTTCCTAAATTTGGAGTGGTCCTGCCAGAGGGTTAACACCTATTACCTCTACATATTAATACAAAGATCACTTAAGTGATAAAGATAAATTAAAATGACTTTGTTTTACATTAATTCTATGGGTATTTATCTATTACAATATATGAATGAGTGATGTACCCTTGTCTCCTTTAACATGAAATCATTATTGAGGGTATGAGAGATCCTTGAGCTATGGTGATTTTATACATAACTAATAGGGTAGGGTAGATACAATCATTAAAGAACAGATAAATGACCTTTTGATGGTGGTTAATATAAATTTTACTTCTTTTATAAGATGATATTATTTTTTATTTTATCCTTTGACATCTTACAATTGAATTATTTTTTCAATAATTATTACTATATCATTGCATAATTTTTTAATAAATTGTGAATGTGAGTACCATGTAGGGTAGCTTTATGCATGAACTTTTTGTGACCCACACAAATGTCCAGCTGATTGATAGCGTTGTGCAACGGTCGGGTTGTTAAATAAGGTTTGAGCTCCACGATGACTGATGCAGATGTGCCGTTAGTTACGACAGGTCAACTCAAACCTGCTATGATACTTTCCTCAAAAGGCCATTCCAGACGTTGCCCTACATTGTTTCACTCGCACAGTTTTTTGTACTACAATGTCTGGACATCTCTGAGTTTGTTTCGGCTTTTCTTCTCAGAGTTAATCAGATTTGAAATGCTGCCGCCATCTAGTCTTAAAAAAAAAACATAACATTGACTTGTAAAAGTGTCTGTAACAGATTTATTTACAGAAATAAAAATCATTTATCTTCAATAAGTATGGAATTTTCTATCATTTCCTGTGCATAATATGTGAATGGTATACCATAAGCAGTATAATAAGCCCATTACTGTCCCACTGCTGGGCACAAGTCTCTTCTCAGAATGAGCAATGTTTAGGCCTTAGTCTACCACTCTGGCCTCATGCAGGTTGACAGACCACACATACCACTAGGAACTATTTTTTAGTCTTCTCTGGTGTGCAGGTTTCCTCACAATGTTTTTGCTTAACCGTTAATGAGAATGTTATGATTAAAATTTTATGCAATTTTCTCATACACATGAAAAAAGTATTAAAGCATTTAACACACTCATCAACACCAATTCGCATTAAGCCGGGTACAGACTGCTGTAATGTAACATGCAATGTAACATGAAAGGTACATAGTACGCACGCGTAGTGTGCACGGTTCGTGCGCGCAAGGTGTCCACACTATGGGAATTCAGTTACATTGCATGATACATTGCGACAATGTCTTAGATAGCAAATTCTTTCATTGCGTGTTACATTGCATGTTACATTTCGTTAGCCTGTACCCGGCTTTACACTCATAGAAAATGGTTATTTTGTGGGAACATGCATACACATGCCTCCACCTCTTGCATTGATTCAGCTTTTCGATGCAAATGTGGTTACGCATTATCTTGAACGCCTTCCCAACAGAAAGTGATGCAGATAAATGTATTTAAAGCCTACTAATAAAATGATAAATGATTTTTATTTCTGTAAATAAATCTGTTACAGACACTTTTACAAGTCAATGTAATGTTATTTTAAAACTAGAACTATGAAAACAAAGACTAGACTAGACTAATGCTGATTAGTCCTTAAATAGAGTATTTCTGTGTACTAGGTATGTCAGTATGAACAAAATATATTGTGATGATGATTTGAATATACTTTAAATACTGTGACTAACTTAGAACAATGGTTGTGTTGCAGTAGGAATTTTTTCTTACCCTTATGCATAACTGAGTGTAGACAATAGTGCATTGATAACAATTGCACCTTAATGATGCAATAGGTACCAAAAGCGTCAAGTAATTGATGCTTTGCACATCTTTTAAGGCCAAGCCACATCTAACGGAAGGTATGTCGATCCGTCGTGTAAGTTACTCGAGGAATTTTAGTAACTCATCTTCGGTCAAATGTGTACGGTGTGAGATCGGCTAAGTATCGTCCGTCAGATGTGTGTATGTTGGTTCTTTGTTCATCAAAACTAGTATAGTAAATAACTCATGTGATTAAACGTGAATGCACAGGAAAAGGCCTGAGTCACATCGCATTCAATAAAGTTGGTACATAATTTTTATTTATATAAGATTAGTAACTGTTGATATTATGATAGTGCTAGTTTAATTTTGTAAAAGCAGAGTGTGGTGTAGTAAACTATTTTGTACATATTAACAATGAATGTGTCACCAATCCATGTTTACCTAATAACATAATATCACACCTGTATTCCGGAAGGGTTGGGCAGAGGTGTATAGTAACACCCTCATTTTGCCATTATTTTTAAGTCCCATGTAACAGGGGTTGAGCCTATTGCCATCAACCGGCAACAAATCCAAACTCCAAGCTGCTACTGAGGAATTCCACATGGAAAAACCCTGTAACACTGCCCGACCCGGGTATCGAACCCAGGACCTCATGATCAGCAGTAGCGCTTGCCACCACTAGACCAATGAGGCAGTTTACTATGTCCATGTTTACCTATTTAATTATTATCTGAAATAAGTATCAATTTAGTCTTTTTTTTTATTTCCTTCATTGCCTTTCATGATTCGCTTGGGTAGTAAGACCTTATGTGGCAGTTTAGTGTTACCTACATTTGAAAGATAAGCAGCAGCACCTAACTATGTACCTACTAACATTGTGACGCTGTAAAGTCAACACTACCTGCCCCAAGGTTTTTAAAAATACGCTAACTCCCTCTATGAACATTATTCGGTTATTATATAAAGTTAGTCTGAAAGGGGGTATAAAGCCGCAGGCCACTTAATGTATCACTGATGATTGTTTTAAAAAATAGTGTTAAAATTTAAAAATTCGATTAATTTTGTTTCCATGAAAAAATATTTTAATTTACTTTTTTCAAAAATTCGTCATCCCTGCTATATTATGAATTCAGAAAATGGAGTTTCTGATCCGTTACCCCAAATATGACGTAAAATATAAACACGTCTGATCATAGCCGGGGATAGATAGAATTTAGAGTATTTTTTAAGAAATCTTTGAACAGCTATTTCTCTTGAACTATTGACTTTTGGGGAAAGTTGTAGAACAAAAGTTATCCACCTACCTAGTTATCCTACTAGGTACCATTACCTATTATGGGTACTTTAACACCCTTTTTGCTTAGTACCCCCTTTCCGACTAACCTTGTATAATGGGGTTGGGGAACATATTATATTGCTGCAACAAAAGGTCACGACGAAATTATAATAATTATATAATTCAGTTTGATGGCTGTGAATTTTTTTTATTTAGGAGTCTTGTTTTTCAGAATAATCCATCTCTGCCAGAGAAAGTCTTTTATATGATTATTTCATAGTTTCAAAATTACTAGTTAAGATTAGTATTTGTACAAAATTTTTGGATTTAGTTAACAATGTCACCTGCGGAATCTGGGTACCTAATATAATATGTATAGTTGTACACCTATTTCCATTTCAGGAACAAAAGCATGCCGCGTCAATTTATACAAAAATGTAAACAGGAAATGCTCATAGGTGTGCAATTGCATAGTGTGCAATTCATGGCGACAGCATCTATCACAAAGGAATCATTACATTCAATGATTAGAAAATTGCACTCACTCGAAGGATTTATTTATTCATAACGTCAAACGAGTGTGAATGTTAGCGAATTGATTGTTAGAATGTTAGATTAGAAATCGTCCTTGTACGCGGATGCAGTTGACGAGAGACCACTGATTGGTGCAGAATTATCTCGTTGAGTTCCTATATCACGTTCGTGGAACACTCCATTGCAATTGTAAGAAATTTAGAATGGTAGCTAGATTGGTTCTAATGTCGACGACAGATGGCGTTGCGTGTTGCACTTTTCATAATTATGTCTTCTTGTCGTTCGCAAGCTGCTCTTAGTTTTAAAATGTCTTAGAGTTTAGGTTTAGGCCGTGTTAACATTACTATACTCTTTGGTCCGTGTCCAGACGGCGCGTCTTACGCGCGTTTAGTCTCACACGATTTTGAGATACGAGAGTTGACACACATTTAGGAGCGGAGATGTTTTTAAGTCTATTATTTAATGGAAGGCTGCTAGGCTTAAATGGGATTGGCCGGCGGGTCACGTCAGCCGCATGCATAACGACCGCTGGGCAAGTCTCCACACAATGGGTGCCTGAAGATGGACCTGGCACCGCTGAGGTCAGCCCAGAAATAGGTGGCGAGATGACATGGACGCGTACCGCGAGGGCTGGTTCGAAATGGCACAGGAAAAGAATACATGGAAGGAATTCGTGGATGCCTTTGAACAGCAGCGGGAAAGCATAGGCAGACATCAATAAAAAAAAATGTAGCACCACACCTACCGAAAATACGCGACGCAATTTCGGCGTGATTGCGCCTGCTATGCCGTTTAAATTACCTGCGAAATTCGGGCGCGTAATTTTGCCATGGTGTCCGCTGCACAGCGCCAGCACTTTTTTTTACCTTGGAATACCTCATATATGTCCCTCGCCCGGGGAAAGCGAGGGGGGTCTGCAGGACTCTTACCTGGTAAAAACCGACGGTGTCCCTCCTTCTAACCTAAGGCCGGGACGGGATTCGCTATTGCATGCACCGCTGCCCCGGCATAGCGCCGGCCCTGGGGTGGAGCGAGAGGAGCGGTCGCTCTAGGCGCCAGGAGGCAAGAGGCGTCAAAAGCTGATTTTCGAAAAAAAAAAATTTTTTTATTTATTAAACATAAACAGCAAGCGTCGACCAAAGGACGTCGAAAGACAATCTCGTTCTGCCCTGATCAAGGTCTAGAGATTCCGCCGCTACAGATTTTGTTCTCTGTTATTTCAAGCCGCGTCTATTTTTCTCATACCCTTATTCCAAAGAAACTATATCCGAAAGAGTACGTTGTAGTCTTTTGGGTCTTTTTCTTAGCCAAAAGTCAGATTGTCTTGCGTGAATTATTACTGGTGAATGCTAGTCCTACTACGACCCATGAGTCCCATGACGTATATACCTCCGCAAATAGCATGCGTTTGATAGATAAACCATGAGAAGTGTTTTACGAATCTACCTCACTCGATGACGTCGATGTTAACAAAGCAAGTATCGTCATTTCCATATCTCGTATTAGTATCTATATATATCATATCTCGTAGGATTTGTATTCAGTTTATACATATAAGGCTTATAAACTTATTATTATGAGTCTTCCCGCGTTTTGAAGGCCCTACAAATCGAAAACGGTTTTTATAAATTTTGATACATCAACTAATGCCCGGTTCCTATGGCCAAAAACGAATCATTTTGCTTACCAAAGGTAGCATTCGTTATTGCCACACTGGGCATATAAATGGCCTCGTAAGCTAATTTTACTTGTGATAGCTACTCACGTATGGGCAGTGGCGTAGCGTCGTGGGGACGGCAGGGGCGGCCAGCCCCGGGCGGCACTTTTTAGGGAGCGGCAAAGTTTAACAATAAATAATAAAAATATTTTGTAAATATTTGCACCATTTTATATTTTTATCGCAACTACAAATTCGGACTGATTGAAAGGAGCACGGAATTTTTCATTACTTATTTTGTGGTGAGTGTGTTTTTTTTTGTATTAATAAACGTGATTGTAAAACTTAGATAAACTTTTTTATTTAAAATCTAATCTGTACAATGCAAAGTAATGATGACTGTTCTTGCCGAAAAGTTCTCTATACTTAATTAATGTATGTAAGGTATAGTATAGGTACATTAAATTGAAATACCTACCTAAATAAGAGGGCAGCAAAATTTCCTTCCGCCCCGGGCAACCGACACCCACGCTACGCCACTGCGTTTGGGGGCTACTATGCAATGTTATGGGGTATTTGCTTCATTGGTAAAAATACCTAAGTCTTTAAGTTAAACCAATCGGTAAGCCAATTTACTCATTGGTGTAATAAATTATTACATACGCTAAAATAAAGAATCTATTCTGTCCTAGTCTGCAAAATGTCACTCGGTTACCTTTGCTCCGATAACCTATTAAGGGTAAAAACCAAAGCAGCACAGACAATAGGGAGAAACGCCAGCCCCCATTTGGATAACTAGGGTTTTCTCGTTAGGCCCCGATTCGGTTGAGCACCGACTAAACATAACTAAAAATATTGCTATCCTTTACTTGCAGATGAAACAAGAAAGAGATGGAAGAATATTAGAGCTATCAAATTAGGTTGAATTAAAATTTCCAAACAGATTTAGAAGACGCCTCAGCATAATGCCGACTAAAAATACGTTGATTTTCAACAAATAAAATCAATTGTCAGCTTTAAAAATAATCCGTCTGTTTCTTGCTTTGCCTGTTAGTAAAAGACAGCCATGTTTTTACAATACGTAGTTATGTTTAGTTGGTGCGCAACAGAATGAACACCAGAAAGTCATTTTTCTTCCCTATGCTTATGATCAGCCAGTAAACACTTCCATTTTAACAAAATATTGATATTGATTTAGTAAATCGTACACAGACGAATAATGAGATATTTATCGTGTTAGTGTTCAATTTGCGGTTATCTGAGCAATTTTGCAGGAGCTTTGTTCAGTTTTTACAGAAACGCTCACGGTGCTATATTAGTTTACGATGTGTCATAACCAAAGTCACTAGCATAACTAAGTGAGTGGGTCGAAGAACTTCAAGTATACTCCACCAAGAAGAGCATAGTCTGCTTAGTTGTCGGCAATAAGATTGACAAGCATATCATTTTGGGGCCCAGTGCATAATATTAGCACATTGGGCCACCCGCGCATCGAGTATTCCCAAGGAGGGTTGATGTCAGGCAGGCGACCGGTCATAAAACAATAAGCCAAAACCTCTAACAACATGGATTTACGAAATACATGTTGTGGGGCGAATATTCGAAAAATATTAACAAAATTTGAGAACGTCATTAGCATCATCCCAAAGTTAAGAATGCAGATGTTTAATACTATAATTATGATAATGAAAACTGAAACTATACCGCTGCCGTCAAGCAATAAGACAAGAATAAAAACAATCTGACAATACTATAACGTTAACAACCCGGGAGAAGAATGATTTGTTAAAATAATGTTAAAAAATTTCGAATATTCACCCTGTGCCGACCCCACCTAGTGTGGGATAAGGGCAGGGAGGTGATGATATCTTGTTAGTATTCAATTTGCGACTAATTCTGAGCTTTTTGCAGGAGCTTATTATTCTTGACATATCGTAAAAAGTGATGATTGAAATTTGCTTATATAACATTTCAAATGCAGGTGAAATATGTAGAATCTGAAATATTTTTTACGGAATTTATGCCATTAATGATGTACATTTCTGTTTTCTAAATAAACATGCGCACAATAGCATTTCATAGGTACTGTGCAATCCTCTGCAGTCATTCCACAAACTGAGTACCTATCACAAGTTAACGACAAAGGCTCATGCCATACGTTCAATATTCGTCACGACATTTTGATCGGGATCCTGTATCGTGATATTTATTTAGTTTTAACAGTCAATACATTGATCTAAACGCTCTAAACTGTTAAACGCTCAATAAATATTGTGTATTTCTGGCCCAAAACGTGCCATAGACATTTTTTGGAAATTGTGTTGCATTTTGATCAAGCTTTGTCATAGGTTCGTATGACACCCAGGACCGATTGTTTAACGTGCTCTCCGAGGCACGGAGGGGTCTCGATGTGTAACGAAACTAACGAACGGTCACCTATCTACAGACTGACCCCGGCAAGCGCAGCTTAATCTCGCAAATCTTATGACCCGTGCAGTTATAATTAGACCATGGAATACAGGCACAAATTATTTTAGTAACGAAGCCCAAGATTACAAAGTTTTTGAGATTTGTGGCTAAACCTAGTTTTGTTGACAGCGCCGCTCCCACCTGAGCTATTGGACATACCTGATGATCTTCTTGAACGTTCTGCCAGCGACGGTACGATAGAAGAGAATTTTGAAGAGGAGCTCGCGACCGCACCCGAAGTCTATGCAGAGGTATGTACGGACCACAAAAGATATAAGTATGCAAGAACTAAATGCATGCGTCTTTTAACAGATTTATAACATAACATTACACCACGCCGGAGGGTTGGGCAGAGATGTATAGTAACACCCTCATTTCGCCGTTATTTAATACCTATGCCATAAATCGCACAAATAAATAAAAAAAAATATTTTCATAAGTTTGGTACATTTTTGGTTCTACCTTTTGTAGACAAACAAATATTTTATATAGTATTAAATAACTAAAAAAGATAGAGTAAACAATGGTGCCTGTGCTAGTATGAACTGTGTGACAGACACCAGACAAACCCAAACTCCGTCCTGCTACTGAGGAATTTCACAATACATGGAAAATCCAATAACAACAGCAATACCAGATTTGTATGCCCGTGCTTACTCGCCATGTGTTCGTCATGAACGTGTGGTTGAGAATAGCTTATGCCGTGATTCAAAGATTCGCCAGCCAGCAAGGTTGGAGGAGGGTCTAAATTCCCAAGGTGCGTCAGATGTACTTATTAAGTACCGGACATTAAAAGTTATTACGTATTTATACAATTTTAGTTAAAGTTGAGAAGTAATAGGTTAGCGTGGTATGGACATGTTATGCTGAGGGAAGAAAGTCGTGTTACTAGAAGAGTATTAAATATGAATGTGGATTGATATATAAATAGAGGAAGCCCAAAGAAAAGATGGATGGATTGTGTGAAGGATGATATGGGTAAGAAAGGAATGAGTACTGAGATGACGGCTGATAGAGGAGAATGGAACAGGAATACGTGTTATGACGACCGTACCTAGTGTGGGATAAGGGCAGGGAGATGATGACGTAAACAATTTTAATATCTGCATACTTAGTGCATATTTGTTCATTAGTTGCCTGCATACTTTATTCCTTTGCTAAGAGTACAATAGTCATTAATCTTTCGATCCAGTGTAGGTGTAGAAATGATTATGAATGTTTCTGTTTATATACATGACATTATTTGTAAATAGAACACGAAGCTTTTCTCCCTTCTTGCTTCTAAATCTAACCCATTTTATTAACCGACTTCCAAAAAAGGAGGAGGTTCTCAATTCGTCCGTATGTTTTTTTTTTAATGTTTGTTACCTCATAACTCCGTCATTTATAAACCGATTTAGATAATATTTTTTTTGTTTGAAAGGATATACTTCCAGATTGGTCCCATTTAAATTTGGTGAAGATCTGATGAAGAACTTCGGAGATAGACAATAGAATTCCTCAATGACGAACATTACGCATAATGTGATGATGTGATTATGTTACGAGCAGCGTCTTTAGTAGGTCCAACTATATTTTATAATTAAGGCCACTAAAACGAAAAAAATAAAAAACATTTTAACAAAAATTAAACCGACTTCAAAAAAACGATGAAAAGAATAAAATAATTACCATATTATAAAATTAACAGTTTCAGAAGTCGGTGCCTTCAATTTGGTACAGCGTGGACTTCTAAAACCGTCAATTTTATAATATGGTAATTATTTTATTCTTTTCATCGTTTTTTTGAAGTCGGTTTAATTTTTGTTAAAATGTTTTTTTGTTTATAAGGTTGTCTCTGACTTTGCAATCTGGATTATCAAGAGTTCAGTGAACTTAATATTAGGTCCCCACCTATGAAATTAGTGTTTTTTTCTCACAAATGAGAGAACCTCGTCACTTCTATGATTTAAAATATTCATCAATTGCTTGATATTATATCGAACAATGACCATCATAGACAACTACCAATAGTAAAAAAACCTTACTACTTATAGTTTTCTAAAAACATAAAAAGTAGATTTAAAAATGACTCCTCTTTTTGTTAGCAGAAATTACCATTATTTTTGTTTTAACTTAGCCAAGACTTATTTTTGTCGCATAATCTAAGTGGCATACGTTATCTTAGTTTTTAAACATTAGTGCATTAAAGTTTTAAAACATTAGTGTTCATAGTTGTTAAATAAATTAAGAAAATGTTAGTATGAAAAATGCAACTTCTTTAAAATTGTCCATACAAAACGCTGATTTCATAGATGGGGACCTAATACATTCTCTTTGTAGCTATGTGACATTGGTGATACTTATATTGCTGAAAGAATATGATTGCAGTGCGGTACACAGCTAAAAGCCGAATCTAGGGATGTGGTGACGCGTTCAGAGCTGATTATACTGAACGCTGATCATTATCAATGCAAAAAAAAAGAATGAGAACGAAATTGCACATGCTGACCTGAGAGCCAAATTGTTACCAAACCTTACGTACCGTAACCCGTTTGGCTTTGGTTATTGATCAACATTTGTACCCTGTCCATGATCAATTCGTTAAATACATGTAAGTATCGACTGCTGAGCATGGGGTCCTGGGTTCGATCCCCAGGTCGGGCGGAGTGTTATTGGGTTTTTCCTTTAGGAATTTCTCAGTAGCAGCCTGGAGTCTGGATTTGTGCCCGGCTAATGACAATACTGGCAAAAATGGACTTAAACATAACTGGCGAAACGTGGGAGTACTAAAAAAGAAAAAAAAGACCTCTGTCAAACCCTTCGTGGAATATAAGGCGTGATGTTATGTATCCGCAAATTTCCTACTGCATAAACAAACAAAAGTACATAGTCGCTACGCCGCTAGATAACTATAAGCCCTCATACGCACTAGCGGCTAGCCGCCAGACCGGGTAACCGCGCGATTTGATTTTAATGTGAAACCGCGTTCTAAGTACGCATTAAACCCCACGAAATGGCAAAATAATACCGCGGCGGCTAACCGCTCTAGCGGTCAACCGCAAGTGCGTGGTATGGGCACTAAGTCACTGCCAGCGATACAAAAGTAAACCAGAGTGTACACTTGCGTTTAGATTTCATCCTCACTGGACGATTCGTTCGCGGAACTCAACGGCACGGGTCTGGTCGAAGTTGTGGGTGATGACGAGGTCGGCCGGCGCATCATAGTGGTGTCAGCGTGCAGACTGCCGCCCAGCAAGGACTTGCATCCTGACAAGTTACTCAGGTAGGGGAGACCGGGGCTGGTTCTAACGGGGGTAAGAATTAACTTGAATATTCCCGCTAAACGGAAAGCGTTACAATCATGATACTCAGTTACCGAGCACTACTTACGACGCCAAACATATCCGGACTCGTCTGTCCGCGGCCAATCGCCTCATGTGGGATTTATGAACAGCGAGCCCGGATTAACAGGTAAACGAACTTTTCGTGGTTTGCAATAATTTGACTCAAGACGTTGTTATTTACTCAATCGAATATAGTATTGCACAGAATGAATTTCTCAGATCTGGATTTCACTCTGTCCACTTCATACTTCACTGTAGGTACTCTGTTTATAACTTTCATGTCCTTATGCATTATTATTATTTACTTTATTTTAAATATTTCTATACAAT
Organism: Amphipyra berbera; assembly: GCA_910594945.2. NCBI lineage: Eukaryota > Metazoa > Arthropoda > Insecta > Lepidoptera > Noctuidae > Amphipyra > Amphipyra berbera. The sequence continues at coordinate 21,887,564 of OU343121.1, read as the reverse complement.
AAACAAAAACATTTAAAAATATAAAAAATAGTAGCCCACCGGCAGCGGGAACAGGGTCCACGCTACCGGTGGTCAGACCCTCACAGAGAGGAACCTCCTAACAATACGCGCCGTGTCCAGAAGTAACGCTTTCTGTATCAGGCCCTTGATCCAGCCGCCCAACGAGAGCCTCATCATCTTATTATTATTTATTGTTAATCTTTATAGCATAAGCATAATTAACCCTTTACTGTTGGGCTTGGGTCTGTTCTCAGAATGAGAATGCTTTAGGCCGTAGTCCACCACGCTGGCATGGTGCGGGTTGGCGGACTACACTCACCATTGAAAACTTAAATCTTACTGCAATCCCTTAATTCTAAAATCATATCTATCGATCGATTTAATAATCGATCCTAACGCAAAATATATAGATTGATGTAGGTTTTGATAATAAAAATCTACGTCATTCGGCAGATTTTAGATTGAGTTCGGTTATTATTATTAACTAGCGACCCGCCCCGGCTTCGCACGGGTGCAATGTAGATACTAATGTGGGGCATATAAACCTTCCTCTTGAATCACTCTATCTATTGCTGAAAACTGCATTAAAATCCGTTGCGTAGTTTAAAAGATCTAAACGTAGAATGTACAGACAGCGGGAGCGACTTTGTTTTATCTATACTAATATTATAAAGAGGAAAGATTTGTATTTTTGTATGTAACGAATAAACTTAAAAACTACTAAACCGATTTCAAAAATTCTTTTGCCGTTAGAAAGCTACATTATCACCGAGTAACATAGGCTACGGGCGGAGCCGTGAGGACACAGCTAGTACTATGTGAAGATATTGGCTGTTAATGAATTCCTTGATATCCTTTATATTGCACTATCAACAATTTTACAGTTTTTGTGTACTAATACCAATGGTAATCCAGAAAATATTTTACTTTGTATCAAACACCCAAGTCAGTTACCTAGACTTACGAAATAATATACAAAATGTCGCATTTTAATATTCATTCGATTTTCTTAAGGCCGTTTCGAGTTTATTGGGAAGCTAAAATCTATACATAGTATAAAACAAAGTCGCTCCCGCTCTCTGTACGCTTAGATCTTTTAAACTACGCAACGGATATCAATGCATTTTTCAGCAATAGATAGAGTGATTCAAGAGGAAGGTTTATATGCCCCATATTAGTAACTATATTGCACCCGTGCGAAGCCGGGGCGGGTCGCTAGTAATGTTTTTTTGTCCCCATTAATTGATCACTAGGTACGTCTCCAATCGCTACGTAACACTATGCTTTATTTGACTTTGACCTAGAAACAAAGTATATTTCTCTAGGTACCTACTAAACGCCGAACGGTCAGGAGAAGGAGCACCGTTGGTTTTTAGCCGGTAAGAGTCCGGCAGACCCCCTCGCATTCCCCGGGCGAGGGACATCCATGAGGATTTTACAATGAAAAAAAAAAAAGTACCTACTAAAAGTATCCCATGGCTTTGAATGTCTTTAGTATAAAACAGTAAATCTTGAATCATGGTTGACAGCTATTCACTAACTGATGCAATATATTTGAATTTACGTTTCTTAAGTATTTTTTATCCTCGTAATTCATTTGTGTTTGTCCATCATCGTGTTTCGCTCTCTTTGACATAAATTCTTATTTGCACAAGTAAGTTCTAAGGGTCAACTCATACTAGAGCAGAGTCGAAGCGCATCGAAGCGTTAATCTGAAACTTAACATAGCATATTCACCCTTATCTCCACAACATAATACACATATTTCTTTTAAGATAAAAAAAGACGCGCGAATTCTCGCGAATTCCACATAATTCGCGCGTCGGAGCGCAACCAACGCTGATTGGTTCTTCGCTTTACTTGTGAAGAATTTGACGCTTCGCTGCGCTTCGACTCTGCTCTATATGAGTTGACCGTAATAGTTCAAGTAATTCTAGTTTGCGCAGTGCCGACAATATCGTTTTGCGCATGCAAGTCGCTGCATGTAGCCATACCCTTATCAAACGTTACAGGTACCTGATGTTCACACTCGACAAGTACGTGGAACAAGACTACAGCGTCGTGTACTTCCATTACGGCTTGACGAGCAAGAACAAGCCACCTCTTTCATGGTTGTGGAGAGCCTACAAGGCTTTTGATAGAAAATACAAGAAGAATTTAAAAGCTTTGTATTTAGTGCACCCGACGAACTTTATACGCATCGTATGGCAGATGCTGAAGCCCGCTATAAGCGTAAAGTTTGGGAGGAAGATGATGTACGTGAACTACCTACATGAGCTGCAGCAGTATCTGAATCTGGACAAGCTGTGCATACCGGACGCGGTCCTAGAGTGAGTACATCTATACTAATATTATAAAGCTGAAGAGTTTGTTTGTTTGTTTGTTTGAACGCGCTAATCTCAGGAAATACTGGTTGGAATTGATAAAATATTTTTGTGTTGGATAGTCCATTTATCGAGGAAGGTTATAGGCGATATAACATCACGCTACGACCAATAAGAGCGGAGCGTAAATGAAAAATGTTGCAAGAATGGGAAAAATGTCCACCCGTGCGAAGCCGGGCCGGGCGGCTAGTTATTCGATAAATTGTATTTGATTAGGATCGATACTAAGGCCGTGGTCGGCATATTTTAGTCTGGCCACGCTAACTCTGCAGAGGAATTATGTCAACACTGCAAACAATTACTGTAAAAATCTTTGCAGTGTCGTCATTATTCCAATCAGAGTTGGCTTTGCCATATCCATACCTACTAACCTAGCCCGGTAGAGCCAACTCTAATTGGAATAATGATGCTACTGCAAATATTTTCACAGTAATTGTATTCACTGTTGCCATAATTCCTCTGAAGAGTTAGCGTGGCCCGACTCTAATAACTTTAGAAAAATGTGTGGATACTCCTTTACACTTTGGTTATCTTTATTTTACCTTGATTTTTACCAGTGGCAACGCTATCTCCTGAATAAATCATTGACGATTTCTTTTTATTGTTTTAAGATACGACAAGTTGCTATTGTCTAAGAACCCGAGGGCCGCTGAATCAGCCCGTCAGAACTCGGGGCCTTCTGAGAGTTCACCGATCGCTAATTACAAGAAGAAACCAAAGAGCAGTCTCTCTCCGCCCCCGACTCAGCAGTTTGGCGTTTCCCTAGCATTCATAAAGGAGAATAACGTCAACATGGTCGGGGCCATCCCACCGGTCGTACGACAGTGTGTTGAATTTCTGTCGCAGCCTGATGGTGAGCTGATGAGTAGTTCATAATTGACAGTTTTAATGAACGTGTTTCTTTTCATTATCGACGCTCGGCCGTGAAAACTTCGCAAATAAAATTTTCTTCAAAGGCGTTTTATTTGTTCTTTAGATTGATAAACTTGTCATACACGTACTAGTTCAACAAACTTTCAATTCAAATACTTCCAATCTATCTATGACGTACGTTGACAAACTTGTATTAACATTTTGATCTGCCATTTTTTCTAGGAGACAGTTATTTGTAACCCTTTTAAAAATTTGTATTTTACACATACGTGGTTTTCACTGCCGACCGACGTTATGGTCCAGCTACACGCAGCGACCTGTATGCGCAAACGGTTCAAATGTCCGCGCAAATGGTATGGTCGGTTTTAACAATACCTTTTGCGCAAACATTTTGCCGTCTTAACATGCATGCTTACTTGTGCATATTAGAATTTGCGCAAATAAATTTGAGCATGTAGCTGGACCATTCGCTCTTTCAAGCCGAATTATTTTAAAGCAGACTAATTCGACCATATTTCAGCGTTAGAAACAGAGGGTATATTCCGCCGTTCCGCCAACATGTCGGTGATCAAGGAGCTCCAACGCGCTTGCAACCGGGGTGAGCAACTGAGGTTCAGGAACGATCCTCACAACGCAGCAGTGCTGCTGAAGACCTTTTTCCGTGACTTGGAGGAACCTCTTCTAACCTTTGATTTATACGACGAGATAATGGACTTCCAAAGTAAGTTTAAAGCCATGTATTAATTAGTAAACATTTGATCATTAATATTGTTTCATAAATCCCTAGGCTTTGTAGGCTCATGAATGATTGCAGTGATCTCGTAGACGTTCATGTGGACACACTTGGCCGGTTCCGATCTGCACTTACTAATTACTTGTCTCATAGAAATTGATAATATTGGTTTTTCTGAAACCTGACTTTTTTGTGCTGTTGTCCCCTTAGTCATAAAAACAAAACTAGAATCAGACACAACAACAACAGTGTGTTTATTTTTAATTATTTTTTTTACTCTTTGCTTTAGTTTTACAGTATTTTAATAATTACAAGATGGCTGCAGATCTGATTTTGTCATTTAAGTTTTAACTGCACTAAGACTGTACACCTAGTTATATTTTAGCTAATGTTGTATTTACCTATAACTGTTTGTTACATTAAGTTCTATTAATTTTATGATTTTTTTTGTTACGCTATAGTGTAAACAAAGGTTGGTAAATCTAAATAAAAAAAGAATTAGGTACGTGTTTCTGAAATATTGAAACATGTTGCGGTGGTACTGACAGTGAAACATTGTTTCTAAAAACATTTACGTGATGTTTGAGAAACAGCTGGCAACTTGTATCTGAACAATTTGTTTACAAGTGATTACATAACTTAATGATTTCTAGTATAAATTAGGTCCCCACAAGTAATAACATAACAAAATCACGCCTGTATTCCCCGACGGGTTGGGCAGAGGTGTATACTAACACCCTCATTTCGCCGTTATGTTTTAAGTCCCATGTATAGGCACATTATTGCCATCCATTATTATTATTGGGCACAAATCCAAATTCCGGGCTGCTACTGAGGAGTTTCACACGGAAAATCCTAATAAGACTGCCCGACCTGGGGATCTAACCCAGGAACTCACAATCAGCAGCCGCGCTTACCACCACTAGACCAACGAGGCTGTTAAAGTAGTTAGGTAAAAAAAGGCTTTCAGTGTTCAGCACACGTCGGTACCTCAGTTCCAAAGTGTAATAATTCAGAAACATGTCTCAGATGGAAATAGACACAGGAAACAGATCTGAAATGTAATGTTATTATTAGACATCGGATTATATGCACTATCAAAATGCTAAAATATGCACTAAAAAAGGGCGAAATGTGCACGAAATATGCACAATCAAAAAACCATTTAGTATTAGAATTTACGTTTATAATATAAAAAGCGATCATACGAGATTTTGTATTGAAAGTACGAGATATTTGGCAGGCCTGGTACGAGAAAAAAAAGCCATCTGGCAACCCTGATTAGATAGGATTCAGTGCGCTCGCTGAGTTTGTGCGAGGTGGACGTGTCGACGTCATAATACAACACGCCTAACACGTATAACTACTGAAATAAGCACTGTCAATGAAAAAGTACCAAAATATGCAATAACGCTATAAAAATAGAATTATAATTATGCAAACATGCAAATGCATATAATCCGATGTCTAGTTATTATCTCTTAGGTCCTAGGTCTCCTAGGTCTTAGGTAAGCTAAGACCATTCATAATAATATTACATTTCAGATAATTTAAATAATGTTTAAAAAATACACTTGTTAAAGTATCAGTTATTTAATTTTCAAATTATCCATAAGAACCTGTTTTTGAATTATTACACTTTGGAATTGAGGTATCGACGTTTTTTTTATATCTGTGTGTATATATTTTCAGACTGGTCCCCCCGCGACAAACCGCGCAAAGTTAAGATCTTGATTCTGGAGCGTCTGCCTCTTGACAACTACAAGCTGTTGAAATATGTGTTCCAGTTCCTGTGGAAGGTTTGTACTTACTATCTATTGTTGTTTCATAAATTACTAGCGACCCGCCCCGGCTTCGCGCGGGTGCAATGTAGATACTAATGTGATCACTCTATCTATTGCTGAAAACTGCATTGAAATCCGTTGCGTAGTTTAAAAGATCTAAGCGTACGGACAGCGGGAGCGACTTTGTTTTATACTATGTAAACAAGATGAAGCTAGCCGAAATATACTTTTGGCAAAAAAAAATGCTTAAAGGATATTATTACCGGTGGTGCGTGCTATTCAGGTATAATCTCGCTATACAGATAACATAACATCACGCCTTGTATTCCCCTAAGGGTTCGGCAGAAGTGGTTTTTAGTACGACCCCTTGTTACGCCAGTTATGTTTAAGTCCCATGTAATAGGGGGCGAGCCTATTGCAATTAACCAGGCACAAATCCAGACTCGGGGCTGCTACTGAAAAATTCCTAATGGAAAAACCCAACACTGACCGACCTGGGGATCGAACCTAGGACCCCATGCTCAGCAGTCGCGTTTACGACCACTAGACCAACAAGGCAATCAAGAAGTTTTATTATTTTTATCTTTACATAGTATAAAAGAAAGTCGTTCCCGCTGTCTGTACGCTTAGATCTTTTAAACTACGCAACGGATTTTAATGCAGTTTTCAGCAATAGATAGAGTGATTCAAGAGAAGGGTTTATAGTCCCACATCAGTATCTACATTGCACTCGTGCGAAGCCGGGGCGGGTCGCTAGTTGTTTTATAAAAGGCGATGTATAGGTAGGTACTCTACATACTGAAGAACTGTTCTCTCTCAGGTGCAAGACAGGAGCTGTCTGAACAAGATGACCACCAACAACCTCGCTGTAGTATTTGGCCCAAATCTAGCCTGGCCACCAAACGGACAAATGTCGCTATTGTCGATCGCGCCAATAAACAATTTCACAGATTTTCTTCTGGCGCACCAAGAGTCAGTTTTCATCATCTAATTAAAATATCCAAGTCTTCTGATTCAATTGTAGGTGTAATAATTGATGAGAGTTAAAGAGAATTATCTCTATTGATATGTAGTTAAATATTAATGTTTGTCAAATATTGAGTAATGCCAAATTTTTGTTAGACGGCGTTTGGTGGGAGCTATATTCAGAATGTTTTCATTCCTTTTTAGACTATGTTAGGTACGTCATACTAAATCTAATATTTAAAACACGTATAATGTACGCCGAACACGGATTTAAGAAGTGTGTTTATCTAAATTTCCCAGAATCTCTATTTATATTTTTTTTTTATTATATACATTTTCGTTTGAAGAATAATTTTTTTATAATGCACTTGAAGTACATAATTTATGTTTCAAATTATATAATTATAGATGTATATCTTGTTGCAATATAATAATATTATATTAAATCTATAAAAAATGCTTATTTACATCATCACGTGCACCAGATTGCTTTAACCCTTATCATAATAATATTTTATACAAGGTTAGTCAGAAAGGGGGTACTAAGCCGCGGGCCACCTAAAGTATCACTGATGACTATTTTAAAGTAAGTGTTAAAATTTCAAAATTCGATAATTTTTATTTGCATGCGGAAAGTTTTTTATTTTAGTTTATAAAAAAACATACCTGCTTTAGTAATGAATTCAGAAAATTAATTTTCTAATCCACGACCCCAAATATGACCTAAATTGTATAAACAGCTGATCATAGCTATGGATAGATAGATTTTAGCATATTTTTTACGAAATCTTTGAAAAGCTATTTCTCTTAAACTATCGAGTTTTGGGGAAAGTTGAAGAACAAAAATTATCCCATATTATGGGTACTTTAACACCCTTTCAGCTTAGTACCCCCTTTCCGACTAACCTTGTATAGCGAAAAGTTACTTTAACAAGGATTTAGTCACTCTATATTAATAGGTGGCTATTATTAAAACAATTTGGTTGGTACGTATGCAAAGGTAACAAAGACATGATAGTACCATGGCTGTAATTTTCATGTTCAGTGTTTTATATACAGGGTGTAAACGATATCATGTAATTCCTTCAAACCTCGTGATGTACTGCTGACATAGATTAACCCTGCACGGGATACATTTGGATTCAATAAAAAATAAATTACAAGAAGTAAACATGTTGTGTTCTTACCATGGGGCGGGCATGTTAGGGCCCCGAGTTAAATGACCGCGCGGCGAGCGATAGCCGCGCAATTCGCATGTTTACTTCTTATAATCTGTTTTTTTATTAAATCCAAAAGTATCCCGTGCATGGTTAATCTATGTCAGCAGTACATCACGAGGTTTGAAGGAGTTACATGATATCGTTTACACCCTATATCTATAACTTGATAGTGTTTAACCATTACTGGAAACAGTGAAAAATGTACTGAATAACTAATAAAAATTGCACGCAAGTATTAATATAGGTTCATAGTATACTTCATTTACTGACAAACGAACATGGCAAGCCACTATCGTGCTTTTAATACACCACTTTTCAGTAAATACTATTTCATTATTATACAATGTTTAAATGCAAAAACTGAAAACCTCTTAACAACTTTTACTATAGGAACAACCATGAAATCGCGAAAAATAAATCTGCTGCTCGATACATTTATGGTCGCACTAGCGGCCCGTCCCGGCCATAGCCTATAACTTTCGTCGATAAATGGACTATCCAACACAAAAATATTTTTTCAATTCCAACCAGTAGTTCCTGAGATTAGCGCGTTCAAACAAACAAACTCTTCAGCTTTATAATAATAGTATAGATAACTCGACAAAATGTAGGGAACAGCTGATTTTATGTTTGCGATTTCTTGGTTGTTCCCATAATAAAAGTAGTTCATAATGATATTGACACTCAGCAGTGAAAACCTCGTCAATCCATTTTTTTTTCAAAAGCGTCTTCCTATTTTTTCTTTAGATTGATAAACTCGTCATACACTTATTAGTTCAATAAACTTTCAATTCAAACACTTCTAAGTGGTCTATGACGTACGATGACAAACTTATATAAAAATTTGATTGGCCATTTTTTTTCAGGAGACCGTTTTCTATTGTAAAAGTTTGTATTTTACACATACGTGGTTTTCACTAACGACCGTCGATATGTACAATGAGCCCTTAATAGGTTTTCAGTTTTTACATTTACACCTTGTATTTGGAGTTCACAAAAACTATAATAATAAACCCCCTAAAGTAGTTAATATCCGACCGATCCAAGTTTCGATTCCACCCTTAGAGGATTCGTGACGTCCATTATGTAAATAACGCAATTTTTCATACTAATCAGTACGTAATATTTCTTGCATAATTTGTTTATTTTTGTAGTTTAGGTTATACGTACCGTAGGTTTAGTAGATAAGGGAACCTAAATTACCTATACTGGGGTAAACTATAAAAAGTATATAAGGTCTAACCAAAATACCTGGACAAACTTGTAGGTACACAGTGTTCAGTACGTTCAACTAAACATATCTATGCAAAAAAAAACGAGATCCAAGTGTTTTATTATTTCTAACCAAAATTTTTTTTTCATTTTTCACTTCACCTATTAAGTAAAACACGGCGCGGAAATAGCGCGCGCGCCGGCGACGGTCGATGCATAAAAAATGGATGAGTTTATTCCTAGATAGTACAAGCAATTTAAAACGTTATAATTTTTTGGTCAGAAAAAAATCACTTAGATCTCGTTTTTTTTTTGCATAGATATGTTTATATAAACGTACTGAACACTGTGTAAAAGTTTGTCCAGGTATTTTGGTTGGACCTTATACAAGGTTAGTCCGAAAGGGGGTACTAAGCCGCGGGCCACGTAAAGTATCACTGATGACTATTTTAAAGCAAGTGTTAAAATTTCATAATTCGATAATTTTTATTTGCATGCAAAAAGATTTTTACTAAGTATAGTTTAAAAAAAAAAAAAACATAACTACCTGCCTTAGTTATAAATTCAGAAAATTAATTTTCTAATCCGTGACCCCAATTATGACCTAAATAGTAAAAACAGCTGATCATAGCTATGGACAGATAGATTTTAGCATATTTTTTACGAAATCTTTGAAAAGATATTTCTCTTAAGCTATCAAGTTTTGGGGAAGTTGTAGAACAATAGTTATCCTTATTATGGGTAATTCAACACCCTTTCGGCTTAGTACCCCCTTTCCGACTAACCTTGTATAGGTGTCATCATACGCTTTTTTCACGAATTCTTTTAACATTTTGTCGTGTCAGCAAATGTAGGCCACCCGCTCACGGGCCACTCGCGACTGCCATATTTCGAGTAGCCGCTACCGACCACACGCGTGTATAGTCCCTGCGAAAAAAGTAAGCCCGCTGTTTGTGGCGTAGAGGTATCCTCGATTTAGCCGTATTATACAAAATTGAGTTATATTAGTATGGAAGAAGTATTTACAGCTAAATCGAGAATAATGGCAAATTGGTTAACGATTAACTGTAGTGACTCAATTCAATATCGTAATCATCGTAATTATAGATAGTTCAATCCACGAAGACGCGCGCTTCTCTTCGTCTAAATCGCGTGTTCTCGCTCATTCTTCATCTTAGGGCCTGTGCACACCACGTTTTTTAAACGCGCCGACGACGCGCGTTTACGTCAAACTCCATACATAAAAAACGATACACACATTTTTTAAGTATGGAGTTTCACATTAACGCGCGTCAACGGCGCGTTTAAAAAACGTGGTGTGTACAGGCCCTTAGAGTGACAGAACACGCGAAATAGACAAAGAGTGGGGCGCATTTTCGTGGATAGCACTATATGTAAACAGTGCATAATATTTGGGAGCTTTCCTATGACGCAGATAGCAAGTCAATAATCCGTAAATATATAAAAAAACGCTGTCGTTTTGCACACAAGATACACGCGTCCACCTTTTGGAATTTTAATAACCTAATATAAAATTTACATTGTCTGAAGAACCTAAATATGAAAGCCCTAGTACAGTCAACAGCAAAAGTCGATGAATACTTTGGAATTTCGATATTAATTAACTTAGGAACTAATTGCTTGTCTTTATTATCATAATATTATTCTTTGAAGAATTCCCTCCTCTATCGTTACTTGTTCACAAAAATAATAATTTGCAAGTTTTCATTCATCAAATAATTTTGAAACTTTGAGTAATCATCACTTACTTTTGATGCTGACTGTACACAGCGCTTTTTCAATAATCTAACCTATTGCTATCTCTAAGGCTTAGCTCGCACACGGAAATCTCACCGCGCGATAATTCCCGCAGGATTCTGCGACATAAGGAAATTGAATGAAGTTGCACGCAGTTGTGAAAAACAAACCGCGCGAAAATAATTCCGCAACCAAAATTGTGTTTTGCCGCAGAATCCACCGCGCCACGGTGCGATTTAAATTCGCGCGAATATTTTGTGCACTGTGGAAGCGTAAAAAGTGTGGAAACTGATAAAAATCGCAAGGAGTTTTATTCGCCGTGCGTGCGTGCAATATTACAGTCACACTTACAGAGTTACAGTCATGGCAGAAAACTTAAGAAAATCCCACTAAATAAGTCCATATAAATACATAATATATGATATTTTTACATTTGTTTTTGGTCAAATGTATGGGAAATCAGATTTTTGGAACGTATGCAGCTGCTATTCTGATGGTCCTATCGCTTTGGTGTCATAGTACCAAATGCTTAGGATGATGTTCCAAACGGATTGAAAACATCCTTTTCCGTTGGCCGGCAATTTCGATTTTGGGCCCAATATGAATGGTCTCATTTGACAATCGCTCTATAGTAGGGATATCAATAGATACGTCATTGAAAACAGGTTAATGTTTATGAGTCGTCCACATCCCGCATGGTGTGGCTACAAATATAAGGTTACAGAAATCGTACAATTATCTCTGAACCGGACATCTAGCCAGGTAGATTGGCAGCCCATCTACAGCCGTAAGCAACCGGTCGATGCAGACATAGTTCGTTATCCATTGCTCTGCTAGTATACAACACTACGTACTTATGCTAGACGAATTCATCATTGTACACCGTATCGGAAACAGAGATATTACTACTGAGTTGTAGGAACACCAAGCGTGTTATCAATAACCGTGATATGCTCAATTTGCATTGTAGTGCCAACATTGATAAATTATAGCTCCACACTAGCAATATTTTATCGATATCCATCTATTCAATGCCTATTATTTTTTAATAAGTTTTGAAACAACAATATGTAGCCTCTGAAGGCATACTAGCTCTGTATAGTCACCGGCACGTAACTTGGCAAGAGTAGAAAGAGAAGAGAATTCCTCCACTCTGTTTCATTCTTCTAAACAGACATGTTTAAAAATATACAAGGTTAGTCGGAAAGGGGGTACTAAGCCGAAAGGGTGTTAAAGTACCTATAATAAGGGATAACTTTTATTGTACAACTTTCCCCAAAACTCGATAGTTTAAGAGAAATAGCTTTTCAAAGATTTCATAAAAAATATGCTAAAATCTATCTATCGAAAAGTAGCTATGATCAGCTGTGTTTACTATTTAGGTCATATTTGGGGTCACAGATTAGAAACTTAATTTTCTGAATTCATTACTAAAACAGGTATGATTTTTTTTAAAAACTAAAATAAAAATCTTTTCTCATGCAAATAAAAATTTTCTAATTTTGAAATTTTAACACTTGCTTTAAAATAGTCATTAGTGATACTTTAAGTGGCCTACCCCCTTTCCGACTAACCTTGTATATGGCAATAATCATAGAATAATGACATGCAATAAAAGAGATCATTTTTTTGATGCACTAAGTGTACACATACAAACTTACTCCCACTACGCCAAAACCATGCCAAGTTACATGCCGGCGACTGTACAGTGAATTTACTAAACAAATAGTTTATCGACAGCTTTCAAAAGTATCGTTCTCCATTATAATAATACAACATAATAATCAAATAATATACCTGAAGTACTGCCGAACAACGTTTATTTAATAGACTTATATACATATAAAATTAATATAGTGACCAATAATAATAATTATACTGTTATAGAGTACCTTCTACATATTATACAGAGTGTAAACTAAATCATGTTATTCCTTCAAACCTCGTGATATACTGCTGACATAGATTAACCCTGCATGGGATACTTTTGGATTCAATAAAAAAAACTTACTTAACGTGAGGCATTTTAGCGCCCCGAGCGAATAGCGCGGCTATCGCTTAAAATGCCTCACGTTAAGAACACATGTTTACTTCTTGTAAGTTTTTTTACGAATCCAAAAGTGTCTCGTTCTGGGTTAATCTATGTCAGCAGTACATCACGAGGTTTGAAGGAATTACATGATTTCGTTTACATCCTGTATGGCGAGGTTGCAAAAATCATATGAATAGTTTAACGGTTAATTTTGCAGGATGACTACACTTCAACGTCCAATACGTCCTTTCCTTTTGCTAAACTATTAAACTATAATACAACGTAGGTCAATGAGGTCAATCTATCAAAGTGCGACAAAAAATCCAGAAAATGGTTTCAATATGAATTATAATTATGAATTTCGCACAAGTATTCGATGTAACTTCTAAATTGTGATTAAGATGTACAAATTATGATTTAATTTTATAACTCAGTAAAATTATTTGCTTGGTTCCTTCAAATGCTGAATAGATACTTTGCTAAATTTAATAGCGAAGTGATGTATAAGATTATGTATAATACGGTAACTTTTATATACACTGTCATAGGGTTTAAATTCAACTGTTTCATACGCATTCGTGAATTGTAAGAAATATAACGTAAGACCTACCTTTTAGCCATGTAGCACTCTAGTATTAGTATGTACTAGTAAATAATGTTTCGGGTACACCTAGATTATTGTTTCTGACACGGTGTTTATAAACATTGTTTTACAAAGGAATACTATTAACGAGGCTTCTAGGGCAAATATTACGAAACACCAGCTGCGACCGTCGCGTCGTGACAGTGGCATCTAGGGTTCCTAACTAATCTATTAAAATCAGTATTATACTGTGTTTCACTACATTATACTTTTTTACTGTTGAACAAAATAAAGTATACAAAGTACTGTTTTCTTTTTTGAAGGTTTTAAAAATTACACTAAATTAATAAGTCGTGCGAGAAGCACTAAAAATATGTCTTTAAAACATAAAAACAATACTTTTTTCTAAAATACTGTTTATTTTCCTTCTCAGACCTTAATATACTTCATTTCTTGTAAAAAAAAGTTGGCAACCCTAGTGGCATCTATTGAGGTGACGCGTTCTCAGTCGCAGACATTTTGCTTTACACAGCCTGTAAAGTTAGTCTGTTTACATTCAAAAACCATGAACTCTGCTAATCATTCCACACACCCTTTACTATGGGACAAACAAGGAACAAGTGAAAAAAAATCAGCTGATACATACCTTTTGTTAACCTTTTCACCGCCACGGACTTCAATAGAAGTTCCAGATTTTCGTGCTTCCAGCGCCACAACTTCATTAGAAGCTCTTCATTTTAACTATGTTATAAAATTAAGTTTACTGTATTTAACAGGTCATCAGCTCATCACTACTGTTTACTATATACCTATTTAGTTATACATTTAAAGCTTGGCGCTGGCGAGACATCGCGTTCTGTGTACGTTGGCGGTGAAAAGGGCAATATTGATTATTTTGTATGGAACAGCAGAATTTTTTTACGAAATTGGTGTTTGTCCTATACTAAAAGTTTTACAGAATGATGAGCAGTGTTCATGGTTTCCGGATTGTACGCGACTAACCTTATAGGCTGTAGAGACAGTGCTCGGACAGTGAATATTACTATGTACAGTCGGAAGCAATAATGGTGTCGATTTTGTTTCGTACATAGGACTAAACTGTGTTTGTCTCTTTCTATTTCAATAGCAATAAAGTGACAGTTGCGGTTAATCTAATTTAGTACTGTCAAAATATGCTATAAAATCGACACCAATATCTGTCTATCGACGGTTTTTTAATCGCCAATATTATCTGGCTATTGTAGAACGGATACATATGCGGCTACGTTACATAGGGAACTGATGGCTGTAATACCTATTTACCTATCCAGAATCACATATTTATTCACATGGCTTAGGTCACATAACTATTATTGGTGTCGATTCTGTTGCACAATTTGACAGGACTAAACTAAACTGAGGGTGTGTGTCTCTTTCTGTTTCAATATAAAAAGAAAGTGACAGTTGCGTTTAGTCTAGTTTAGTACTGTCAAAATGTAGTCTAGTTTAGTACTGTCAAAATGTGCTACGGTCCGTTTTTTAATCTCAGAAACTGAATTGACTGCCACAAATGTCAAATTTAAACATTTTTGGTACAATATTTTAAATTTTGATATTTGGGTCTGTCAATTCAGTCTCTGAGATTATAAAACGGACTGTACAGAATCGACATCTTTGACGTTTTTAAAACCGACGTCACGTAGTATTACGTCAAAATTCCAAATTCTATATAAGTAGAACATTAAAACACGCCATAAAACATTCAAATAATCATTCCTTTTTTATTACCTATTGTTTCCACGTATTTTTCCGACACTTAATTTGCGGCATTTATACTGTTGCTTTTTCATATCACAATTCCAATGTATAAACTTTAATTGATAAAGAATGTTATAAAGTAACTATGTGTGGTAAGAAAACCTGTTTTAATTTTTAAATAAAATTTTTACTTTATAAACTGAAGTTTCCCTCAAAAAAGTGGCTTGCGATAGAAACTACAGTGGAAATTAAAACAGGTTTTGTTACCTACTACATTGTACTTACACAAAATTGTTATGGACTGATAGAAATTAATGGATCTGAGATGATACAGGATTATGTGTGTTGGTCTGTGTATAGATGTAATACAGAACTCTTACGGACTTCATTATTAATCAGCCTTTTATATCAGAATGACAATACTATCGGTTCATCTCTATAGGACCATTTATTATACACAGATATATTAAGTCGGTTTTACACCGACGCAGCCGAATATGTCACTGACAAATTAGCTGGCTTTGAATCTGCCGCGCGGTGTTGCCTCGGTGTAAAGCCGGCTTTAGGCTCGTTAAATAAAGTCTGTAAGAGATTCATGTCGAACATTCGACTAGAAATGTAAAGGTTTTTACAACTTTTGATGATGTTTCTTCTACGTTTTTACCTATATTAAAATAATTACCGTAAAATAGGGTGAATAGGGATGCAGGGGTGAACCGGGACGAAACTTTCAAAGGGATTTTAACATTGAAATAATATATTTTATTGCCAAAAAGGACTCTACAGTATTTACTGCATTATAATTAACGATTAAGTGTCCTTGTTGCCAATAAACTATATTATTTCAATGTTAAAATCCTTAGAAAGTTTTGTCCCATTTCACCCCTGCATCCCTATTCACCTCATTTTACCGGTATCTAAAGTATCTAGTGTATTTAATATAAAATATTAACACATCATATTCATGGGGAATGTGTAGGGTAAATTTATTTAGTATCCCATGAATTTAGACATTAAGTTTGATTTTAGAGTAAATATTTTTAAGTTATTTCAATTGTGTTATCTGATGGAGATTTATAGGCTATTCTAAGATGAACCAAATTCATTTCAGATGTTGTTTTAATTATTGTACAGTACACAATAGTGCGCTGTCAGTTTAGATTAACTCTTATCGTGTGTGTCGTAAGAATTTTAACAGGTCTCTGTCTTAAATGGCGTAATCTCGTTTGAACCACAAGAAACAAGTAAAACGCTGTTCTTCTTCAGAACAGTCGAGTGTTGATCTGTCTACTTAGTTTCTACTGTGATATTTTAATCTATGATATACATTATGTCAAATATCAGCACTAAAGAAATCATGTAATTCCTTCAAACCTCGTGATGTACTGCTGACATAGATTAACCATGCAAAGGACACATTTGGATTCAATAAAAAAAATATACAAAAAGTAAACATGTGTTCTTAACGTGAGGCATTTTAGCGCCCCGAGCGAATTCGCGGCTATAGCTCGCCGCGCGCTCATTTAACTCGGGCCGCTAAAATGCCTCACGTTAAGAACACATGTTTACTTTTTGTATTTTTTTTATTGAATCCAAATGTATCCTGTGCAGGGTCTATCTATGACAGCATCCGCATCCGGACCGCCGTCTCATTTTGTGCGGACTGCGAGAACACAGCAACTTGCAATACAGAGTACGTAATTTAATAAAAATGTATACCCCGCATTTTCTTTGCTGAAGTCAATTTGATAAAAAAAAACTGTAATATGTTTTGCGGACCGCGATGGTCATTTCATTTCTTAAAACAGACCCCGAGGGTGAATATTCGAAAAATATTAACAAAAATTAAGAGCGTCATCATCCTAATGTTAAGAATCCAGATGTTTAATACTATAATTATGATACTGAAAACTCAAACTATACCGCTGCCGTCAAGCAATAAGACAAGAATAAAAACAATCTGACACTACTATAACTTTAACAACCCGGGAGAAGAATGATTTGTTAAAATAATGTTAAAAAATTCCGAATATTCGCCCCCGAGCGAACTAATTGGTGACAGGGGTGTCACCAATTAGTAAAAACTATTGATGGACATAAATCACATTATCAGATGTATGTAGCAGGGTGATTGATACATAGACACACACAATAACATCAATATAACCAACTAGAAAAGAACCCAGTTTAAGTTTGCCTTCCAGAGCGGCGCTGCTTGCAAACCCAATACGCGATAATACGTCAAATTCAATACATTTCCATTTAGTACCCTACTTCGCCACGTGCCAAGTTATGCTGGCCAGAGTATTCGGTATTAACTGAGGCTTCATTACGATCACATGGGATATTAAAATTAAAAATAGTTGTATTATTAAGATTGTATACCAAAAATAACAAAGAGTAGCGGTTATGTAGTTTTAAGAACACATCTTTATTAGTTAATTAACAATAACAATGTCTGTATTAAATATTTAAGGTCTTTTTCTTGACATAGTGTGTCTTTTTAAGGCCAGTACATGTGTGCTATGTTGAAGGTTTAAAAACCTGATCTGTTAATGCAAAATATTTATTGTATGGTCTTGTATGTTTCATACTAGGACGAAGTATGCACTTTACATGTAAGATTAGGTACATAATATTATAATGAATTTAACAATTGTGTATGGTAAAGGTCATTGAACTATTGTTTTTCATCTCTCACGCTAAAGCATTATCACATTAGTTTTCATCTTTTCCTGTTTAATTATTCAACCCATTTTTTCTTTGAAAATTAATTTTATATTTTCATATTTAGTCTATTTAGTTGATGTGCACGTATAGGATTCCGCGAGGTCTTTATCATTATGTAACGACACCTGGCTGGAGGGATAATCTTTCTATCAAGCCAGTCAACTCGCCAATTTATCACTGTACTGCAAAACTTGCCAGATAATATTATCTGTAAGTGATTATTTTGTATGAAATTCTTGGTTTATTTTTTCCGAGCTCTGTTATTGTTACTACGCTCTTTTTTATATAATTATATTTCATATCTGTTTTTGGTTGTTACAACTACCCACCATTACCGACGAAAGTAAAAAAAAAAAAAAAAAAACAGTAAAAATTGTTTAATTATTTTTACGTAATTACTGACTACCGCAAGGTATTCTTTCAATCGTCTAAAGAGATCAATAATAAAAACCTTATTAAGTATATGACACGCGGAATCCCAATCTAGCGCGATTTATTAAACTAAGTATGCATAATTAACATGTAATATTTATATATTCTTATAAGAAGTTCATAAGCTTTTATTACTTTTAATGCTTATTTTACGCAAACGAAAATCTAACAAACCGTGCCATTTGCTACGAAGTACCAAACTATCAATGTCACAAAACAAATTTACTGTTTTTGTTATAACAATATAATAAAAAATACTGTCAAATATACCTATATAAGCCCATGTTAGTACCTATGTATTAAAATATTTCAACTAATCATGTAAGTAGTATTGTTATAAAAGTTAGTAAGAATTTCATAATACAATATTATAATGTAACATGAGCCGAGTATACACGAGGTGACGATAGATGGCGTTTTGTTCAAATAAACAAAAAGTGTGTCGGCGCGGCGGCGTGAGTCAGACTCGCATCAAACGGGTTTCCAGTGCACAATTTATAAAAATGAAAGTAACTCATAACTGTACGTCGTAACGTCAGAGTCAGCCTATAGTAATAGCCATACATGAACGCATGAACAATTACCTACATGATTTTGGTTTAGTAGGTATTATTTTTAATGAAACTATGTTACAATTATGGTTCAATGTATTATTTGAGTAAATTTTGAAGTTATCATTCCATGTGCAAATCATCTATCCCTATCTGTCTTTTATTTATTATACAACGAAATTTATTTCTCACTTTAATAATAATTTTGTAAATTGTTAACTTTATAACCGGAAAGGGTATTTTTAAGAATTAATGAATAAAAAAATGTAATTATAGATGTTTGTAACAGACAGTAATTATATTTCGTTTGATGTATATGCGGCTTTATAAAAGCTGTTGTAGATTTACTAATAAAAAATGTATGAAGTGTTGATAAAGTGACAAAATATTTGTGCATAAAGAGTGAGTTGGTAAAAAAATGTTAAATTAATAAAAAATCAATATTTTTTAGCTTACATGCGCACATTTTATTTTGACATTATTTAGATGCAACGTAACTAAATTTAAAAGTTAATAATTTTCAAATTACTTTGAAATTAGTTCAGTAGTTTCATCAGTAGTTTTTCTATTATTTTATTACCTACTCTATAAATTATAAAAATAAATTAACAATTTCTTTATACATACGACCAAGCGTGTTAATTGATGTATGTTATATAGGTATCATACCTACACTAATCTTATCTGTTTGTTAATATCATAACCTCAATATTTGTACATTTCATAGTAGAAGTCGAAAATAAGATAACCTTTGAAATCAAACTTTTATTTTATTTAGAAGTAGTTTTGTATTTTTAGAGTTAATTGTTTAAATTTTAATATATGATTGTTAACACAAAAAAACACTGTATAACTTGAATAAAATTTTATTAGTATCAATACCTATTATTTCTACCTAGTTTTTACATGCTGTTTTACGCTTATCTTTTTATTATATTCCTGGAGGAAAATATCGCGATACATTGCATAGCTCTACACTGCGAATGGGTAAAGCCGGCGTTTGACTATGGGATATAATATACAGGGTGTAAACGAAATCATGTAATTCCTTCAAACCTCGTGATGTACTGCTGACATAGAATAACCCTGAACGGGATACTTTTAGACTAAAAAAAATGACAAGAAGTAAACTTGCGTTCTTAACGTGAGGCATTTTAGCGCTCCGTGTTAAATGACCGCGCGGCGACCGATAACCGCGCACTTCGCTCGGCGCTTAAATGCCTCGCGTTAAGATCACATGTTTACTTCTTGTAATTTTTTTTTATTGAATCCAAAATTATCCCGTGCAGTTTAATCTATGTCAGCAGTACATCACGACGTTTGAAGGAATTACGTAATTTCGTTTCATTTACATTCTGTATAATTATATCACGAGATAATAATATGACATCTCGCTACTGGAATTTAATATACTTATCATCTTAAATGCTAATAAAGGGTTCCATTAAAAATTACGGTGAGCGATATTAATTTATATCCCGGGATGCAATATTATAAATTCGTTCATTAAATAACAGGCAGACGCGCGCCATTCTGTGTATCATGTGTTACATAACGACCGCAACAGTATGTAGGTATTCGCTTGTTTCGGTTTACGAATATAATTTATGATTCAATTCGGAAAAACAATTTATCGCTAATACTCATAGTGCTAAAGTAGCCGCAAGCACATTTAGTAAGTAGGTAGGTACCTAAAGGGCTACAAGCAGGGCCTACAGATGGGTAACTATACAGTATGATGATAGGAGAGCGAAATGCAGATTTTGGAGGTGTGAAAGACCCTACATACACGGTTCGAAGCTCAATAGTTATTGTAATATGGGAATACAGCCGTTTTTGGAAATTTCAAATAACTATGAAATTAAATCAGGTCTGGTCAAAAATAACTACAAACCAAACCTATTCCGTATCACCAAAAATGTTATGTAGGTACTTGGGATCAGTTTGCTTCTGAGCCCAGAATATCGCACTTGAAAGTCTTTGAATTTGGTCATAATACACTGACTAGCATTATACGGTATCAGCTGTTGCATGATTGTATAGATTTCTTAAATTCTAAATAGACACTGTTAGGTCATAATATTTTCTTTTGAAAACCTGATGATTACGGAGCAATATTTTATTTATAGCAGTCTTTATTTACCTTTTCGGCTTTTTCGTTAATCAATAAAAGTAAAGTTGTTAATTGTTATATCCAGCGGCGTAGCGTGTACTTCTTTCACCCGGGGCCAACCCAAAAATTTGCCGCCCCCTCAACCCTATTTTCGCAATTAAGCAAAAAAATCGGTGAAAATTCTGTGATACCCTATTGCTGTGTTGATTGCAAAAGTATTCAAAGTAAAACTTGACTTGAAATTTTGTAAATAAGTAGGTACCAATGATGACAATACAGTTATCTGATCTGATGACTATGACCTGATACTGCAGCTTGGCGGCCACGAGCTGCGCCCACGGCGCTCACCGCCGCCCCCTACATCTGCGCCACCCGGGGCCATAGGCTCCTTTGCCTCCCCCGACGCTACGCCACTGGTTATAATAATAATATCACACCCAAGGGGGTGTTATATACATACAGTGAATATAATATAAGTAACTACCGTATTAAAATATTATAAGCGAAATTATTACATAAATACAATGCAATGCGTAGTACCCGCGAATAACAAAATAAAGAGCTAAGATTACTACTGTGGTGCAGATGTTTAAAATTTACGTAAAAATTAAAAACTCAAAATAAAAACTTTCGCGGGCTGACCAAAGGTACCACCTCACCGGTCGGGTATGGGGTTGCCAGGCGACCGGCTTTTGTTAAACTTTTGGCAAAGAGGAACAGAATATCGAGACCCGTCCGTGCCTCGAAGAGGTTGGTTCCGGTTGTCATTCTATGACAGTCGTTATGAGTAGTTAAACCTGAGGTTAGAAGCCTGAAAAGTCTAACAAATGATCTAACCTTTATGGTTGGAATTCAGAGTGCGGGTAAGGGACGGCTGCGGGCTGCAACGGCAGTTGTTATGTATGAAAGTGTTTGTAAGGAGTCACACTAACTGTGGAACAGAGCGTGTGCAGAACGGCAAAGGCCGTTTCAGTCTTTAGTCCTTCAATCTTGGACCAATAATCACAACTTTAGTTTAACCTATAGGTATATCCAGGTATCGCCCAGTAACTAAAATGTAGTGATTATAGTTCTCTGTGCCATCAACTAGGTCGCAGAGCTTTGATGGCAGTCACTTCGTGTAAAATATTGATAACATTTAGCCGCATCTGGTTAGACTGGAAGCCGAATCCAACGTATTGGAGGAAAAAAAGCTAGGAGGAAGGAAGTCATAGGCCTGAATTGTAATAGGCATTTAAAAAGTAAAATTGGAAGAAATTCCGTAAGTAGGTCGGCAAACTTAGGCCCTTTTTTAATAAGATTCAGTTTTTTTTCTGGTCGGGCTTTAATTATAAATGTGATGCTGTTTTTTTTCTGGTCGGGCTTTAATTATAAATGTGATGCTTTATAGTCTTTCGGATAAATGTGTTTACATGGGCAAATAGGTTGAAATCAATAGATAGAACACCATAGACGTATTTAGTATAATAAGGTCCATGTAGAACACAATTTAATAACATAATTTACGAAATTTTAAACATTATTAGGTTTCTCTGACTGAGGGTAGGTATCTCTAAAGTGTAGCTCATGTTTATCCCTTTCGGGTTTAAAAGAGTTTTTGTTAATATGGCAGTTATAACAAAATAAATGTTTTTTTTATATTATTATACTAAAATAAAACATTTCCTCTCTTATTATAAAATATATTCTCAGAAAAGCCCAGACTCGTCTCTTTTTGTTATATTGACGTAAGAAACTGATGAGTATACAAAATGGAATTTTTAAACGCACCTGGAGAGTAAGTTATCTAAATACCGGAGATAGCCAATTTCACTCAAAGGAAACATTCAAAGATTTTTGAAAATATGCTATCACACCCGGGTATCAAATCGGCTAAAATCCGACAAAATAACACGTTGTACTTCAATGGCATCAGTCGATAGGGTCAATCATAACTCATAAGGGTCAAATCTCTAAACGAACATGGTAAATTAAATGAAAGGAAATAAGGAAATTCAATGAGACAAAATAAAGCACGTTTACTTACAAAAATCCACCTGTATGTTTCCAAACAGGGTTTACCTTAGTTTTGGTTTAAACCAGTGCTAGCCAAAATGGTCTATATCGACCCCCAGGGGTCGACGACCAACGAAAAGGGGTCCATGTGAATGAAATAAATAATTGGGGGTCCGTGAGACGTAAACGGGGGTCCACGGCAGTGGATCTCATTTAAGCAGGTCATGACTTTAATTTTAACTTTCCATTAATGGAATAACTCACATACACAGATGATTTGTTGCTAAGTTTTTACCTTTATGTAATAGATACTTACTAAATATAATTTGGGTTCATTTTAATTTGAATTTCATTAATAAATGTATAAAACTTATAGTGTGTTTTTTTTTATAGATTTTTCGCTCTACACCTCATTACAATTAGAAATCAGTCAAAAACACATATGGAAGTCGATGAATTTGCAAAAATGCAATAATAGCTAAGTGGCTTCCCCGGGCGAGGGACATCCATTAGGATTTTCCAAAGATAGAAAAAAAAAAAAAAAGGGGTCTAACCCAAACCGACAAACATGGCAAGTGGTCTACGAGACGAAAAAGTTTGGGGACCTCTGGTTTAAACCATATTATGTTATAAGGGGGATTATGAACAATAATAGTCTTTAAGAATTATAAAATATCAACCTCAGCCTCAGCATTTATTGCTGTGAGGTCACCCTACATAATATTTTTTGACAAACAACCGTGTTGCCAGCCGCCCGTGATTATAAGGTTACTGCCTAATTTTATTATATACTATTATCTAGATCATAATCACACCGTAAAGCGTCGCCAATGACAAGATTTGATTGACTACCATTTACTCGAATTTCCAATCAAATTGTGTCATGTAGACAGCAGTTGGCGATTTTAATATAAATCTGACTAACCTCCCGGATTAAACATTACATTTACTGGATTAAGGCAAAACAAAAAGAAATTGTTTTAAGCAATGTCCAATTTAAATTGTTTTAACTTTGATTACATAGGCATAAACCGGCATGATATTTTGTACATATAACGAGCTTAATATTGCATGATTTAAGTAATACAGGTAGGTGAGAAGCTTGTCTACCGATTGTAGTCGTCATTTTTTGTACCATTTCAATGCTGCAGACTATATAATAATCAAAGCGTTTTTATTATTTTTTAAGCAAAATGAATAGGTACAATACCTACGTATAAATACAGTGCATACAATATGTAGTAATCGTGAATAATAAAAAACCTAACGTCTCAAAGATGTTCATACTTTACATAGAATCATGAAATATTATAAAAGCCACAATTTTCGGTAAAAAAACAAATAACGTAGGTTTCACCTTACGTTGTTATGAATAGTAGTTTTTCAAAAAACTGATAAAGTTCATTAGCTTTTTCATATTATTACTATATTTAAAGTATTTTTTAACTGTAGCAACATTATAACTTTTTTTGACAATAGCGCCAACTGGTGACGAATTTCTGTAACTTCATATTGATATCTCTCGCTCTCATGTTGTAATTTATTCTAGTAATTTGTGCTACTTGCTGACAAATCCAATGTTTTTGAATATGTGTTCGTGTTTGATTTATTCTCGGCATTGAGGAATTAAAAATCTTGTCTCCATGTATATGTTATGCGGCAAGTTACTTTCAAAACCAATGACATTAGATGAACTCGATGTGCGTTTTGGCCATTTTACTTGGCTTGCGTTGGTGATTCGTACATAGTCACGTGACCAAAGTAGTTTTTGGATCAATGGCGCCAAATGTCTGTTACAGAAAATGTATGTGAATTATGAGGTATTTGAACATAGTGCATTATTGCAAATTGGTATACTATCGACTTGTTGTATACATGATATACATTCATAGCGAAACGATGGAGAAAATGATGCGTAGGACTCACGTCAATCTGGCAACAAAACAGTGCTGCTATCTATGTTGTCAACTTTGTTATGTAGCCTACAATGGAGACTATTCGTGAGATAAATATTTACGGTTAATTATTATAGAATGAAATAATTGGAATCTTCGATGGTGTCGTGTGAGTGCATTTTGTATAGTGGTGGTGTCTGCGTGTGAGACGTTAGGCGGGCGGTTGTTGTGAGTGGCTCGCCGCTATTTACAGTCGCGGCCTGACCACTGGCCCGCCATACATTTTACTCGTGCAATAAAGTGAAACGTCAAACGGGATTGTTATTCATTTCGTTCTTTTGCACTAAAAAACTTATATTTCGGTAAATGTTTAGCTTTCGGGGTACTGTGTAGAGGTAAAACACGATCTTACTGCATTAACACCTGTACATTTTACATTGTTGAAACCTGAAATTGACATTTTTGTTCTGTATGTCAAAATGCTTTTGTACGAATTAGTCCCATATACACTGCTTCATAACTATTTACGAATGCTAAATTACATTCAGTTGGTGTCAATATCGTGTAACACACGTTGTATTTTTATTTGGTGCCCTGTGTTAATTGTTTTTCAACTGTCAAAATTGACTGATTCTGGGTGTTTTGTGACCAATTTGGGTGATACACTTACTGATCAAAGGGCACCAAAGTTTCAAACAAATTCCATATTTGATAAGTGACAGTAACCTGCACGAAAAATATATGCTTTGTTGTGGTGTTGTGGAAAACAGCCCACTATACTGTATTATATTAAGTGCCTGTAAGTGTAAAACATACATTTTGTTATTTTCAGGTTTACAGAACGCAAACTGAAGTGCCATGTAGTGAATGATGTGACATTCTACACAATGTTGTTGCCGCGTTCTAAGTGTAAAGCAGTAGAGGGTTCGTGAACATGTAGGTTGTGGACAACTTAGTAAGATGTCGTTGCGAGGCACAAAGCGGGCGTCTGGGATGCGCGGTGATGAAGCCGGCGCATCCAAGCGCCGCAGGACGGAGCCTGAGGATGCTCTCTGGCAACTCCGCCCTGTCAGTGACCTCAAGATGTCATCAATATATAACAGGAGTGCCTCAGAGGCACCCGCTGAACTATTCAGGTTTGTGCTCTCTATTTGGATCGGATGCATTCATTGAAATATAGTTTGTAATATTAAGATATATTATAGAGTACAGATTATAGTGATCATGATATACATGTAATTAGTATTAAGCGTTGCACTAAATTAAGTTAATTCAATATAATAGTTTCCAACATTAACCATGTACTTTGTTATTTCATATAATAACATGCAGCCAGTGCTTTTCCTGATCTGTGCGATGCATTTGCGATTAATAAGAAAATGTGATATTAGCAAAGTTATCAGAAATAGTTTCATGGAACTTACCTATGAATGTAAGCTAACACAATAAAAGTTATGAAGTGTTTAGCTGTATAAGCTGTGGCTAAGAATATTAAATTAAATGAAGAAATACAAACTCCAAAACTAGATATGAAATTATTACTTGGAAAGTAGGGTTAAAATCCCTATGTTGAAAACTTTGTATTAAAACTTCCTTCCTCTAAAATAGTAAAATAACAACTTATTAGTAACAACTGCATTGCGAAACACATATAGCTATTTATGAGATGCGACATATTGTAAATTTATAGGTTAACTTGCTATGCTTAAGAATATAATACTGCCTTATGTATCATACCAAAAGCTGGTAATATGCTAAACAGTAGAATATGATACTATCAAAACTTGGTTTTAAAAGAAAGAGTATTTGAAACATTTTTTTAAGAGTAACTGATATTTTCTCTCTATGCTATGCGCTTTGTTTTCTATTCTGCAAATATTGTTAATTGTAATCCTTTTGAATAGTATTTCAATGGTTCTTACTTATAAATATTATTATTTAACAGCAGTATGTAAATTTACTAAAACTGCATTTTAAATGAATAAAACCATATTTATATGTAGGGAGAAATGTTAGAAAATTATTACATAAATTGTATTTTATTATAAAATGAAAAGTAATATAATTAGGAATTTAATTTCTCCTTATCCTTTTAAGCGCTTGGCTAAATATCAATTGCCGTGTCCCTAGTGCCCAACTACGAATCGATAAAATAATACCTACAATAAACAGAGAGTTGCAATTGTTTTTTCGAATAAAAAATAACCATGCATGTTCTCAGTCGCAGAAATACGACACGGGCGGTACGGGCACGGAAGTATTTGTCGCATAAATGCGACACAATCGGTGAAAAGGTTAATTCAGTGAGATAAATAAGCAGGTGTTAGAAGCAAAAATGCTGTGCGCCTTAGTAATTTAATTTAGTAGATAATGTAATTTAAAAATGATGTATTTGTTTAAGTATTTACTGACATAACATAGTATTATTTAATTTTAAGATAAACATGAAAATGGAAGAAATTGTAATGATTTACAATAAGCATAACAGGAGGATGTGCGGTTATATACGGCCACTTGCCCCTACCCCCAATAGTAATATGATACCAATAGAATTATCTCTTTCAGTTATTACTACAATTTGTCTCAATTATTAGTATTTTCAACCTTATATCATCCTAGATGTGAATACGCATAGTTTGATGTTCATATTTTAAATTGTTGATGACAATTTACTTTCTGTACATTTGTATATGAGTTAGTCAGAGTTAGTATTCAATACTCGTCACCCTCCCCTCTCCCCTTCCCTGCACTGTTACATGTTAACTGTCCATTCTCCTTTTAACAAAACTTCTGTACCAAGTCTGGGTATAAGTCACACATATTCAAGAATACACGTGTGTGTATCATGTGTATCGCAAGGGTTTTGATCAGGTTATTAGCTCATAGCTGTGTTGCTTATTTTTAACTCTGTCCCTGCAACAAAACTAATTGCAAATTTAACATAAAGGAGAATTCATTTTAAATTTAAAAAAAACAGCATCATTGATTTTTAATAAGTCTCTTAGTCTAAGATTCCAGTATAGAACGACCTTCAAATATCAACTCTTGGGTGGGCAGGTATAAATGCTGTGTTTATACCTGCCTGCTCAAGAGTTGTGATGGGAAAAAATAGTCAACCTAACGTTTGCATATTCTATAGGCTTCATACATTCGATTGGTATGGAATTTGTCTATTAAACAAAGTAGTGAAATGATAAAAAAAAAACATTTTCTGGACTGAAATTTATTAGTCAACCCATTTGCAATATATTTATTGACATATTTAATTGAATATAAAATACTTTTCATCCATTAACCAGCTCGGTGAACGTCATTCTATACTGGGATCCTATACTATCTTGCTTGAGCTGGGAATTGAACTGATGTCACTGCGAAAAAGTATCAGCCAGCAGGTGCCATAAAGTACGGGATTATATGGCACCTCTCGTGCTGTGCAAAACTGCTGCATTTTTTGTTTTAACTCTATACCATTTAGTATGATTTTTAACCTTTTTCTATTTTTATTTGTTACTCAGGTATACTTTGGATTAGATTTAAAAAGTTTTGGTATGGTTAATTGCCACCACAGTACCAATGTATGTAATGCACCATCATAATTGAAACCTATACATATTAAAACCTATTTGGCGCAGCTGCTAGACACACAGATACTTTATTTTATTGTTTATTTTTTTATTTTGTTTTGTCTCTTATGAATTTTTTGTCTGTGTGTCTGACTGCTTTCGTGCCAAATAAAGGAGATGTTTCATTTTTGTATGGGACTCCGGCCATAAGGTGTACCTTTTAGAAAAGCTGGGAAACTAAACCCTGAATAGCTTACAGTAACATTTTTTTCATAA
Source organism: Amphipyra berbera (assembly GCA_910594945.2). NCBI lineage: Eukaryota > Metazoa > Arthropoda > Insecta > Lepidoptera > Noctuidae > Amphipyra > Amphipyra berbera. The sequence goes on along the minus strand of OU343121.1, from coordinate 21,858,727 downwards.
TATCAAATGTTTTTTATGCACAAAATAAAAATTAAAAATGTTTGACGTTTGTCGTGAGAGTTATGACAGCCGTGAGAGGTTGTAAAGATGACGTTTACCTAACCTAGAAATTGATATTTGTTAATTACTGACTGACTGACTGTGACCTGACATTTTGAATTATTCGTTCAGAAGTACACGTCAATAAATATTTTTCTAACGCTGAAATCGTCACACTAGCTTAGAATTAGTCGAAAAAGATGGCTAAGAGAATAATAATTGTTATTAATTGTACAAGAACACATACCTTTCATATTTAACCTCTACGTGAATTATGTTTTGATTTGACATGATTTCAGAACGAAAGCAGGCTATGCAAACTATAGGACGCCATGTTGAATAGAATATGGCAATAATTGAAAACTTATTATATTTTGTGCACATCAAGTCAGGTTTAAATTCACGAAAGAATATTTTTCCTCAATTCTTGGATTTTTTTCCCCTTTTTCGATAAATGTACATCTTATGGCCGAAAATGAAACATCTCCTTTCTTTCTATAAAGATCTTTGGGTTTGCAAATCATGATTAGGACAATATAAAATTACAAATGCCAATTAACACAGTAGCCTTGTCAAAATTTTCGTTCTCCATCTTTCATTAGTCTTGAAGACAGTTAGCCACCATAAATCTGAAAAGAAAAAATTACAAATATATAATATTTGTTTCACATTGTACATTATAGTAGCATTGTATAAGTGTGAAATATTATATTATACTTCGTGAGCTATTTTTTGTGTTTAGTGAACTATTTTTAAAATAGCGACTCAATTGGCGCCACGTCTCAGCTAAGCAAGTGGTTACTGCGCTTCGGGCCGTGGGTTCGATTCTCGTACGGAACGAATATATGGGGTCATAACCATGGCCTAAAGATAGTTGTTCCGGGTGTGGGTGTTTGTGCATGTAACACAAAAATTCTCAAATTATTTACCGATACTATAGTAATTTTATGAGCATTGCTTTACTTCAATTATAATGATTAGTATTGATAATAAAGAAGGCTCCAATGGTAGACGTCAAGATTATTGAACAGAGGGCGAATCAATGTATATCGAAATAAAAACGCTATTTTGTATTAATTGGTATTCCTTGTAAAATTACCCAATGGTAGATCGGAAATAAAAAAAAAAAATTGAACTATAATTTCTAAACAGATTTGGATGACACCTTTGAATCTCAACAATTATTCCATTTCTTCCTTGCTTTGACTGTTAGTAAAAGATAGCAATATATAAATATTATATTTATATAGATAGCAGTATAATGTAAGCGCACATCCTCTTATCCTGTATCTAGTTTTAAGCGAAGGCGAAGTGGTTTAATGTATATACATCTAAGTATGACGTTAAGGTGATCTTCAATTATGTTTAAGCGAATTTGAGCCTTATGTGAAACATTGTCTAAACTTCTAATTCCATGGGAAATAGATGCGACCTACCTTGAACATGTGGAGTACGACAAGTCGATTGTTTTTGTATTGCGAGATTATTCCTGGAAATATAAAAGTTCAGTTAAAAATATAACTGGATTTGTTAGTGCTATTCAATAGTACCGTCACGCTATTGAAATAAAGTTTATTCTCTGCTTTCGGAATCAGCCTCATAGCAAACTTTGTCGCCTATATTACAAAAGATGGTTTAAACTAAAACTAAGATAAACCCAAATTTAAAAATATACCCATCACTTAAGCATCTTATAACAAAAAGAGAGTGTTATTTTAAAACCTGGGTTTTTCTTAGACCATTTTTTGCAATAAGAGGGTGTAAGTTTCATGTTAGATGTTAACCAATGACATTGTAGGCTCTGTTGCGCCAACTAGCTAAAACTGTTAGCTTGCCATATTTATGTCAAATTTGTACTGCTTTGACAGAAATTTTGATATGGTTACAGTTATAGTTAGTTGGTGCAACTCAGCCTTAATAATTAATTAATTGTATATTTTACTTTAGGATGCACATAATAACATTGGGGTTAGCTTTTTCATTTATATATCACCATCAACATCGCAATCTTGAGACATAGATCCATACTAATGGTTACTGTGATGGTTTACATATAAAAAAAAACATGTGCATTCTATAAACAAATCTTAACAAAGGAGCAAAAAAAAAACACATTATAATCCGAAACGCTGAATAGATGTGATTGATAAAATATAACTTATGATATAAAAACGAAATTTCAACTCAGATCGTGTAAATTTTTGTTTTTTATTCTTTTTAATGTAGAAGGAATGGTTAGAAAAAAAATAATGACAGCAGAATCAAACATAAAAAATATATTGGTATGATTATGATTAAGATAATATTATTTATAGCAGGGATGGTAAAATTCTTTAGGGTTTAGTCTAGAAGGTAGGCTTTTACAGAAGCCAACTACTCCTGCTGAGGGCCTAGCGAGGGTGCTGAGGTAAGGGGGGCCGGGGTAGTTGATAATTTCATCAGAGAAAAGATATGTATAAAACCTTTTTTTACAGACGACGCAGGTCCCACCATAGACATAAAAAACATGTCTACTGTTATACTAAATGCGTTTTGTATTCTGATTTATATCCATATCGTATAGCCTGTAAAAAATCGTAATTAAAATGATTATTAAAAGAGTTAAACACGTTTACAGCCGCTAACCGCATCTAAATCTATGAATTTCAGAAAGGACCTTATCAGCGCCATGAAACTACCGGACAATGAGCCTCTGACGCCGTCTTCATACTGGATAATCACAGACACGTGGAAACAGGACTGGGAGAGAGGTGTACAGGTCCCCGTAAACCCTGACTCTCTTCCCGCGCCAAAGGTCAAAATCATTGACAATCCACCACCACCCAACTTTCAGGAATTCAAATTGTAAGTAAAATTGAACACGCAGCACTTTATAGGTTCATAGTCAACACCAAATTGTGCTAACTCGTTTTTATTTATTGTTGTCAATTCTGTTGAGCACTTTGACAGGACTAAACTAAACTAAGGGTGTTTGTCTCTTTCTGTTACAATAGAAAAAGAAAGTGACAGTTGCGTTTAGTCTAGTTTAGTACTGTCAAAATGTGCTAAAGAATCGACACCGTTATCTTTGAAAATTAGATTTAATAGGGAAAATGTTTGAGCATTCGCGATCAAAAGATAGAGTAAAATCAATGTCATCTGAAAATTATTGTTGACAATATTCTTATATTTTTGTGTTAACTTATAATACATCACTTACGGCCAATATTTAATCTAAATCCAAAATCTCTGAATTGATGTAGGTGTTTGACATAAATTAAATGAAAGTAATGTCAAAAACTAGTTAATTTTTATAGATTTTTGAATGAGATTAATTATTAATATCGGTCGTTACGGAACACCTCAAAAAAAGATCACGTTTTTGTTTCTTGAGGTGTTTATTTTTTTTTTTTACCTGAGTTTTTACTTGTAAAGCGAAGCCTAGTAACACAAAAGGATAAAGATTTTTTATACAAGGTTAGTCAGAAAGGGGTACTAAGCCGCGGACCACTTATTGTATCACTGATGATTGTTTTAAAAAAGTGTTTAAATTTCAAAATTCGATAGTAAAAAAGTCCATGCGAAATCGTTTATATTTTAGTTTTTTCAAATAATCTTCATCCCTGCTTTAGTTACGAATTCAGAAAATGGAGCTTCTAACCCCAAATATGACCTAAGATGTAAACACAGCTGATCATAGCTGAAGATAGATAGAATTTAGCATATTTTTTATGAAATCTTTGAACAGTTATGTCTCTTAAACTAATGACTTTTGGGAAAAGTTGTAGAACAAAAGTTAGCTATTATTATGGATACTTTAACACCCTTTCGGCTTAGTACCCCCTTTCCGACTAACCTTATATATAAGTATCATATTATGCAAAACGCTTCACCTTAAGCGTATAATCCAAAACACGTAATTCCCAACAAATTCAACGGACACAGTACCTCACCTAAAACAACTAAAACAATTAACAACAAACTATTCAACTAAAACAATTTTTTTTTGTCTGGCAGGCCTAGGGATAAATACGTTCACCTCAGTCGCGATGCTCACTACCACTCGGATAAGCACCTACTGAGTCAGACGCCAGCGCGTGCCGAGGCCGCTTGCAGCTACGACTTGGACGCTACTGATACTGCATGGCTAAAATTGTTAAACGCAGAGAGAGCGAGGGCTGGCGCTCCACCAGTCACCGAAGATCAACTTGAAAAAGTCATTGAAGAATTAGAGGTAAGTGTTTACATTAATTCTACCACAATCTTTTTAAGAAACTGTTATACACTCATATTCTAAGACGTTCCTCCAAAACTTTCTCGACTCGTACTCGACTCAGGACGGCCTCGAAAACACCTTCAAAATTATATTCTTAGTCGCAATTTCGAGTGAACTTTGAGGTTCCTCGACTGAGCGGTCCTCAAATGAGTCGAGGTAGAATGGAATCATTACGTCATAATTTTAATTATCTGCATCGCTAAAATAACGCCGCGATAAATTGTTGTAAGGATTATCGTAAGCATATTCGATAAAGTCTTCAAAATTCATTTTGGTTACATACGAACTTTGACACTTCCTTCCCTAAGGTAGGTTCCGAGGTACCTTGAGTTTGACTGATGATTCCTTGTCTCGACTGAGGAAAAATCTCGAGTCGAGGACGTTTATGTCAACTATAACCACCGATGGTAGTGAAAAAGACTGAGTCGAGGTGGAGTCGAGTCGAGTAAGTTTTGGAGGAACGTCTTAGAATATGGTTGATAGTTTTTTAAGACTTTGTCGTGCTTATAATATTCCTTTTCTGGAAAGGATTCATGTCTTTAAAAGAGAATTTCCACTTAGGACGTGGGTTACGTTACGCAGACGATATGAATTACGTGTTAAAAGTTACGTATGTGCCGCCTCTAAAGTTAAAAACTGTTTACAATCTAATAACTTTAAAATTGACATTTCTCAAGTTTTAGGTTCCTACTGATAGACTTTCGATATCGCCTTAACCGTCTTCTTCTTTTTGTGTGATTCACCTGATGTCAGAGTTTATTCCGCACATGAGCCTCTGACATGGCTTCACATGCCGTCGAGAAATATCTCTCAGGCATGTCGGTTTCCTCACGATGTTTTCCTTCACCGTTTTTAAGCAAGTGATAATTATACAATACGCACATGAATACGAAAACGAGACCTATGACTTGGCAGTCCGACGGTCACATCACTATGCTATTACTGCTGTTGTTTGACATTGAAAACACGGAAAATGAAAGGGCGGATTGTTCATTTTTGCCAGTGAGGGGGCGGGCTAGAATATAAAACTTCCTCACCGCACGCTGGGAATAGACGCGTGTTGTAAGATTCAACAAAACCCAGCACGCTTGGTGGTAGGATCTATACGGTCCGCCTGGCTAGCTACCACCCTCACATTCAAGTCGCCTAGCAGTTTACAGTGTTCCGTCATGTGCATGTGAGAGCCAGATGGGTATAGGGGAATCACTATATCTCTGTTCCTTGGATTCGTGTGTTCCATCTTAGACTCTGTCTGCGCTAACCATCAAGTGAGACTAGGGACAAACGCGACTAAGTCAAGAATAAAGAAAAAGCATATCGTCATCGGAAAGCCAATAAATACTACTTAAGCGCCATTTTGGCCAAGATTTATATATTATATCGTTGGATTGGATCTTTTTCTGCGACGATTAGTTGGGATTTCGTAATATAATAGAATAAAATACGAAATCCCAACTAATCGACGCAGAAAAAAAAACCAATCCAAAGATATAATATATAACTCATTTTAGCCAAAGTGGCGCTTAAGTAGTATTGACTTTCCGGTGACGATATATTACTATTGAAATTGTTGACCTGTCAAAATAAAAGCTATTGCGATTGCGAGAGTGTTACGCAAATAGGGTATTTGACTTTAATTTTTTTACTAGAAATCTCGTAACAAAAATGATAAGCAACAGTGAAAAAAACTAATAAAATATTTAATAAAATGCCCAAGTTATTAACAATTGAGAATTGCTCACTAGGCAGAGACAACATGACGCCACAATGACGTCATGCCTTGCAAACTTCATAATTATTTGACATTACTCCGTACAATATCCGTTTCGCGCGACAAGGACAGAAAATGCCTCCTCCAAAAATTTCAAGCGTGTAGCTCCTCTATTTTTTCACATATCAATTTGTATCTATACTTTCTTTAAAATAATACTAAATTGTTGTACATTTTTAGTAGTAGTCAAATACCCTATTAGGGTGGTGGTTGGAGGAAATACAATAAAAAGGTAAATTCTATCTTGTACTACAGACAATATGGAAGATAGGAAAGCTTCCCTTTCTTAGCTCTGTATTCATATCGTAGTTTTGTTTTATTTTGAAAATCTTGTAAAGTTGCTACAAAACGAACAAAGCGAGAATGCAATGCATCGTGCAGTGTCCGAAGACCCGTTCGTTGGCTAAGTGTGTACGTTGCGAATGTGTGTTAGATTAATTTGATTAATGTTTGCACTGTATAATAATAATAATAAAAACTAGGACACTGTGCCCGATAGGCTACTATTTTTTATATCTATACTAATATTATAAAGATGAAAGATTTTTATTTTTGTATGTAACGAATAAACTTAAAAACTACTGGACCGATTTCAAAAATTCTTTTGCCGTTAGAAAGCTACATTATCAATGAGTAACATAGGCTACGGGCGGACCCGTGAGGACAGCTAGTTTATAAATATTTACATAACATCACCACGCCTGTATTTCCCGAAGGGTTAGGCAGAGGTGTATAGTAACACCCTCATTTCGCCGTTATAAGTCCCATGTAATAGGCGGCGAGCCTATTGCCATCAAACGGCCACAATTCCAAAGTCCGGGCTACTGGGAAATTTCACATGGAAAAACCCAATAACACACTTTGCCCGACCTGGGGATCGAACCCAGGACCTGACGATCAGCAGTCGCGCTTGCTACCACTAGACCAACGAGGCAGTTATAAATGATTCATAGAAATACTAGCGACCCGCCCCGGCTTCGCACGGGTGCAATGTAGATACTAATGTGGGGCATATAAACCTTCCTCTTGAATCACTCTATCTATTGCTGAAAACTGCATTAAAAACCGTTGCGTAGTTTTAAAGGGGGAATTATAAAACGATCGAATAAAAAAAAACTTAGCGACTGATGATGAGATACTGTTTTAATAACTTGAGCGGTATGAATTTGAGTAAGCGAAAAATTAACTAAACTAACGACGAATATTGATTAATAATAAAATCCAGAACGAGCTTACAAAAAGTGGGTTGTGATTAATCCATTTCAGATATTAAAATTCTAGCCGTGCGACTAAATTACTAAATGAGCGACTAGAAATACAGTTGAGGTTTTACATAACGTACTTTTTACAGCAATCTTTAGACAATAAATAGTTTGTCAAATTCGTAACGCTTAGGTTAGGTTAGAACTGCGACCACGCAACGCGCGAAGGCGAGCGAGCGAAGCGAGTGTGCCGCGGGCAGCGGCCGCCGAGCGCCAGATTTCCTCTTTTGCAAAGGCAAATATTGAAAAAAATGCAGGACGTAACGTTGACACTCAAGCAAATATTATGTCGCTCAAATATTATGAAGCTTCTCATTTTGTATTTTAAGTAACTCAAATTAGTGTTTGTAAGTTGCTGTTCTGTTGATTTCTTGTCACTCGCAGTCAGTCGCTCACTTAGTAATACTATAACGTAAATTAATTATTTTTGTCACTTACAACTTTAATTTACAGTCACTCGTTTAAATACTACCCGTTTTATAGATCTAAGCTACAGACAGCGGGAGCGACTTTGTTTTATCCTATGTAAAGATTTAAAAAAAAAGTTTATTCACTCGGGAACAATAAATCCTCGTCACCAACATTGTTTTGTTTATGTTGGTGACCCAGATTCATTACTACCGTGTGTATGTATGAAAATGAATAAAGGAGATAATCTGTTGTGTATTGTCGCGGTCCTCGGGCTTCAGACAGGTATTGACCAAGCTGCAGTACCTCTAGCTCGCGGCTATTGGAGAGCTGTGAAGCGCAGCATTATACGCCGGGAATCCCGGGAAGTAATCAATAGCCTGTATTTCAGTATAACGCGCTAAGACTCAATTAGCCGAAGTGACCGTAGTCTAAGATCCCACTATAGAACGACCTTCATCAAGCTGGTTAATGGATGAAAAGTATTTTATATCAAATTAAATATGTCAATAAATATATTGCAAATGGGTTGACTAAATTCTGTGTTATACCTGCCTACCCAAGTGTTGTGACGGGAAAAAATAGTCAACCTAACGTTTGCATATTCTATAGGCTTCATACTTTCGATTGGTATGAAATTTGTCTATTAACCAAACCAGTGAAACGTTTAAAAAATCATTTTAATTAATCATATTCTGGACTGAAATTGTTTAGTTAACCCATTTGCAATATATTTCTTGACATATTTAATTTGATATAAAATACCAGATGAAATGTAACTGGGCCACGTTAGCCTGAGCACATTATTATTTGACGAACAGAGTCTGTTACTCGCAGATCATTGGCTAGATATTAATAAACCGTCTGGCGTGCATCTAGAATATACATATGAAGCAAGTCTTCCGCCGGATATCCGTTTTAAAGGAGCATAGTGCTCTTCAATTTACCCGCAACGGGAAGTATCTTATATGATGCGATATGTAGGAACATGATTACAGACTGCCCTTCGCCATTTACCGTCAAAAACGTTGTAAAATAACTTTGCGACTTCAATCCACACAGTTAAAAATGCGTAGTTTTTTAAAAAAACGTAGTTTCGCTACTATTAACTGTTAAATATACCACGTTTTTTGAAAAAGTAAGTGCGATCACGCACTGATTTGAGGTGCGTTTTTTTCACCGCAACGAATAAAATAAATACAAGTAAATCAGTATGCGGTGAATAATTCCCAGTGCGCGCTCTTCTATGATACTCCATATTTCATAGATTATACGTGAAAAACGCAAAGCAGTGCGCGCTAGCCCTAAGATCGGAAACGGCGGTTTTAATTATCAAATAAAACAAATAAAGATCGTTCCCGGGGGGTGAATATTCGAAATTTTTTAACATTATTTTAACAAATCATTCTTCTCCCGGGTTGTTAACGTTATAGTATTTTCAGATTGTTTTTATTCTTGTCTTATTGCTTGACGGCAGCGGTATAGTTTCAGTTTTCATTATCATAATTGTAGTATTAAACATCTGCATTCTTAACTTTGAATGACGTTCTCAATTTTTGTTAATGTTTTTCGAAGAATGCCCCTTGGATTTGTCACGTAATGGAAACAAAGAGGAGACATGATAAAAAAATAAAAATTGTGTACGATTTCCATAATCCGATCTTACATCGTATCCAAATCAAAAAAGCGAATAATTATAATTTAAATTGGTTGGCAATATCCGAAACTAAGCGTACGTGGCGTACGCCGGAGTAAACAAAGACACACACAGCCGGCCACGTAGGTAACGTGGGCCACGTACGTGTGCGTGGATTTCGTAGCGCGCATTGGGATTTTTGGCTCAACCGAACCCTATACTAATGAAGGTACGTTTGCTTATAAGAAACTAGAGAACGAGAGTCTTAAGTAATACCTACTAGGAAAACGCTTTATGAAATAACAATTATCGGAAAAACTTTTTTTAATATTTTTTTTCTTAACTCCCATCTCTATTGGAAAATTCCTACTAATATTAAAAACGTGAAAGTTTCGATGTTTGTGAGTTTTCAATCACGCCTTAACGGCTGAACTGATTTCAGGGCACACAGGTAGAGCATGACCTGGATTAGGACATAGGATACTGTTTATCGCGACTGCTGAGCATGGGGTCCTGGGTTCGATCCCCAGATCGGGCAGTGTTATTGAATTTTGCCATTAAGAACTTCTCAGTCGCAGCCCGGTGTCTGGATTTGTGCCCGGTTAATGGCAATGGACTCGCCCCCAATTACATGGGACTTAAACGCAACTGGCGAAACGAGGGTGTACTAAAAACACCTCTGCCGAACGCTTCAGGGATTATAAGGCGTGATTTTATGTTATACTTTTTATGCGGGTACATGAAGTAGTTCCCCTGGGACGCGGGTGAAACCACGGGTGTAACAGCTAGTGTTTTTATAGTTTAATACTTTCTATTTTTACTTACAAAACAGTATCTTACTGAGAAATAGCGAATTCTTTGAAAGTAAACATCGACATTCAGTTTTCAACAAAGAATAAAGCAAGGTAGTGCTAATCTGCTTGTCGTGAGCCATCACAGGGACTCAACTCACAATAGGGGCCGTGCATGGTCACAGTCTTTGTATGCAACTGTGCTCCATAGAAACGCTATTTTATTTTATTATAAAAGAAAAATGTTACATATTTCTCTGAAACTAGATTTTTTTATTTTTGGACTATAATTTGACGTAAAGAAAAAGTTATTAGGATTACATATAATCAGTCCATTGCTGACCCATTGCTGGGCACGGGCCCCTTTCTCGAGGTTGGCGGACTACACACAACATTGAGTTGTTTTATTTTGGCACCGTCTTATTTGTGCATTACCGTGCTTCGGAGAGCACGTTAAATCGTCGGTCCCGGGTGTCATAAGAATACCTATGACAGTCGTTACAGGTAGTCAAAAGCCCGAAAGTCTGACAACCGGCCTAACCTTAGGATACCGATATTACCCAGTTACTGTCTGATGGCAGTCGCTCCGTGTAAAATACTGGTATTCAGCCACATCTGGTTATACTGGAAGCTGACCCTAACATAATTGGGAAAAAGGCTAGGAGGATGATTATGTGTGTAGGTCTCCTCACAATGTTTTCCTTCACCGTTAACACAAGTGATGATCAGATTCTGATCCGCACATGAATTCGAAAAGTGAAGTCCAGGCCGGGGTCGAACTCAAACCGTCGTTTTAGGATTGAAAGCGCGATAATATCCACAAAATCCATTACAATCTAATCTGGACATTACTAGTTACTATGATTTCTAATTAATACGAAATTGGTTTGCGTTTAGTTTGAACTGGAATCTATGTACAAACACTACGTCTGAAAAATATCCATAACTAGCTATTACCCGCGGTTTCACCCGCATCCTAGGGGAACTACTTGATTTACCCGGATAAAAAAGTATCCTATTTGTTAATCCAGGTCATAGTCTAGCTGTGTGCTTGTCCTTTCAGCTGTTTTTGCGTGAAAGAGTAACAAACATCCATACATACAGACTTTCGCGTTTGTAATATTAAGTAAGGATGTACTGTAAGGTCTCTATTACTTGCAAAAGAGAGTAGACACAAATAGTACTTAGGTAACTTATTAAATGTTGCCCGAAGTTACGGTAACACCATTTTAAATAGTCTAATGGCCTGTTACGCCATCGTTGGATAACTCTTCTCTGGGAAATAAATATGGCGGCTTGGCAGATTTTCTTCATCTCTTAGTTAAAAGTTAACTGACTATTGTGAATCCGGCCATTAGACTTTGTCTTCAGTCAGAGGTTACTGAAATTGTCTGAATAAAACTGTCTGGTAACTGCCTCGTCGGTCCAGTGGTGGCAAGCGCGACTGCTGATCGTAAGGTCTTCGGTTCGATCTCAAGTTCGGGCAAAGTGTTATTAGGTTTTCCGTGTGGAATTCCTCAATCGCGGCCCAGACTTTTGATTTGTGCCCGGTTGATGGGAATAGGGTCGCCCCTATTACATGGGACTTAAACATAACGGCAAAATGTGGGTGTTACTATACACCTCTGCCCATCCCTTCGGAAAATACAGGCGTGATGTTATGTTATGTTAATAATATTAATAGATTTTCTGATTAATAATTCTTGGGAACAACAGCCTTTTGAATGAGGAAGATATTTCAACTAAATGCACTGAAGTAATTCGTTATACAAGGTTAGTTGGAAAGGGGGTACTAAGCCGCGGGCCACTTAAGGTATCACTGATGACTGTTTTAAAGCAAATGTTAAAATTTCAAAATCCGATAATTTTTATTTGCTTGCTAAATGATATTTACTTTAGTTTTTTCAAAAAAAAAAACATACCTGCTTTAGTTATGAATTCAGAAAATTAATTTTCTAATCCGTGACCCCAAATATGACCTAAATAGTAAACATTGCTGGTCATAGCTATGGACAGATAGATTTTTGCATATTTTTTACGAAATCTTTGAAAAGCAATTTCTCTTAAACTATCGAGTTTTAGGGGAAATTTGTAGAACAAAAGTTATCCCTTATTATGGGTACTTTAACATCCTTTTGGCTTAGTACCCCCTTTCCGACTAACCTTGTATAAGTTAACAGAGGCTTATTAGAACAGTTAGCGTTAACTACGAACAGTGAGTCCACCAATCACAAAATATAGACTAGTAACCATTTCAACGATTCCTTGAGGGTCAATTCCCACTGAGCAGAAAAGTACTCGTGCACTTTTTAATGTCACTGAATAAAGAACTATATCAGTATTAACCTCGGCGAACGTACCATGAACAAATCGCAGACGTTCTCAAAAAAGGCCAGGTTGGTAGCACCCTAAACCGACGAGCGTGCATGAGAAGGTTAATGAATGTAGATGAAGCGAAAAGGGTGTGTCAGGATCGTAGCAGGTGGAAATCTAGTCTCTGCCTACCCCAATGGGAAATAGGCGTGATTGTATGTATGTATCAGTATTGCCTAAAAAATTCGACGCTCGGACATGCGCAAGGAAATACTTGATGTCTACATTGAGTTATATACTTAAAGTCAATATTGATACAGTTAGTTATTCAGTGAAATTTAAAAAGTGCTCGAGTATCCATCCGTCCGGTTTTTTCCACAAACTCACCCTGTCAGTGTTTATTAGGTAAATTAGGATAGGATTATGCTTATCAGGACAGATTTTAACTTGAAACTTTTTATTTTATTTACTACTAGCTGTGTCCTCACGGCTCCGCCCGTAGCCTACGTTACTCAGTGATAATGTAGCTTTCTAACGGCAAAAGAATTTTTGAAATCGGTCCAGTAGTTTTTAAGTTTATTCGTTACATACAAAAATACAAATCCTTCCTCTTTATAATATTAGTGTAAACAATAGTCGTTGATGGATACGTAGGAAAAGGTACCGGGAAACAGCTTATTTAAAACTAGCGACCCGCCCCGGCTTCGCACGGTTGCAATGTAGATACTAATGTGGGGCATATAAACCTCCCACTTGAATCACTCTATCTTTTAAAAAAAACCGCATCAAAATCCGTTGCGTAGTTTTAAAGATCTAAGCATACATAGGAACAGACAGACAGCGGGAGCGACTTTGTTTTATACTATGTAAAGAAGAAAATATGTTTGTACGCCCGTAACAATTCTATGTTATTAGGTACCAAATTTTATCTGTACAGTAAAAAATTATGAATAAAATACACTAGTTACGAAAATAAACATTAGTTCCGTCAACAAATAAACGATCTTTTAATAAAATTACAAACTAAGCGGATTTCTTTATTCCCCGGTATTCCTGATATTACTGGATAATCCCTAGGGTGGTTCTCAGTAATATTTTTCAATATCTATTTTAGTGCTAGCAATAGCCTAGGGTTGAACGCTTGCTTACCATGCAGGAGGGTCTGAGTTCGATCCCGGCCCACACCTCTGACTTTTCGGATTTATGTGTGAATCAGAATCTGATTATCGCTTGCGTTAACGGTGAAGGAAAACATTGTGAGGAAATCTGCACACCTGAGAGAGCTCCATAAAGTTCTCGATGGTTTGTGTAGTCTGCCAACCCGCACCAGGCCAGCTTGGTGGACTAAGACCTAAACCTTTCTCATTCTGAGAAGAGGCCCGTGCCCAGCCATGGGACAGTAATGGACTGATTATGTTATGTATGTATTTCTTTTACTATGTTTTCGTCAGTTCGATAATTTTCGTGTGATGTCGTTCGCTGATTATCGCAACATCGTGTTCTGACCTTCAATGAAGTCTGGTCAAGTCTGATCGCAGCAAAAGCGACGGCTTCTAAGCAGTCACGCACGAATAGCACTAAACTAATACGAATTGTTAGCAATATTTCTGATAGGTTGAAAGGTCATCGGTAATAGTGTTTCTAAAGCTAATTGATGTTCCACATGAACCTGTGCAAATAAAAAGGCGCAACAAGACCTGTTCAGTATAAATGGTACATAGCCATACATACAATCACGCCTGTAATCCCCGAAGGGGTAACCCGAGTTGTTCAGAAGAGTATCATTGTAATCTATAAACTAATATTATAAAGAGGAAAGATTGATATTTTTGTATGTAACGAATAAACTTAAAAACTACTGGATCGATTTCAAAAAATCTTTTGCCGTTAGAAAGCTACATTAACACTGAGTACCAAGGGCTATATTTATTAGGTACTGGAATAAAACTACTTACGCGGGCGGAGCCGTTTTTTTTACGGTAGATTATATTATGATTTCTTCTTCTTTTTAGATTCTTTATTTAAAAATATAGATTTAGAACATAAAACAATAAAACAGTTCAATTGTTTTTCCATATAAAAAGGCTTTCAGGCCTAGCTTACGCTCATTCAGAAATCCGATTTAGTCAATTTTAACGGATTTAAAATAGATTTCGCGGAAAGTTGTGATTGAAAAATGCCAAGAGGATTATCAGAAGTCTTACGATCAAGAATAGTAACTTTGAGGGAAGAAGGATACACCACGAGAGAAATAGCACGCAGAGTTGCTATATCCCAATCCTGTGTCGTGACCACGTTGCAGAGGTACCACGGGATGGGTAATTTAGCTGACCGACCCCGCAGTGGTCGCCCAACTGTTTTGACTGCTGCCCAAAAGCGCTATATTAGATTGTTGGCAGCCTGTGACCCAACCATGAACGCCACTAAAATAAAAGCTGAAGTTCGGGCCGCCTCTGGGCTTGAAGTTAGCACTCAGACCATTCGGAATTGCTTGCACCAGGCTGGATTACGAGTACGGAGGTCTTGGCGAGCTCCTCTGAATTCCCGGCAACGTCAACGACGGAGATTACAGTGGGCTAGGCTTCGGCAAAATGAAGAAGAAAACATTTGGCAAAACTGTCTCTTCATTGACGAATCGCGAATCAGTACTCATCCAGATAACCGACGTGTCCGTGTCTGGAGAAGAGCAGGAGACCGTGAAAGGCAAAGAACTGCCACTGGAACAGTTCAGCAAGGCGGGAAATCGGTGTCCTTTTGGGGTGGTATTATGATTGGAGCTAGAACGCCTTTGATCCCGTATCGAGGCTTCATGACAGCAGACATGTACAGAGCAGTTGCTATTGATGGAATTGTCAGACCATTCCGAGTAAACCATGGGCACCAATTTGTACTGGTCGATGATAATGCGCCCGCCCATCGAGCTCAACGAGTCAATGCTGCTCTCCGAGAATACGACATCACAAGGTTAGACTGGCCTGCTGGCTCGCCTGACTTAAACCCAATAGAGCACGCGTGGGATGCTCTTAAGCGAGCTGTTTGGAACCGTCAGCCACGTCTCCAGACAGTGCCCGAGCTCAGGGAAGCCGCTATTCAAGAATGGGACAGGTTACCCCAAGAAATGCTGGATTACTTGATTCTCAGCATGCCCAGGAGGATCTTCGCATGTGGTCGAGCCAGGGGAGGAGTTATATTATATTGAATATAAACCTTTTATTAATAAATTGTTGTTTAAGTTTAGTTAAACAGTCTTTTTCTTTCTATCAAATTTCTGTTACAATTACATTATGATTACTCCATTTTTTTTATAAAATATATGAAATAGTTTTATTTTTTAATTTCTAACTGGGTATTTCTATTTAAAGAAAACACACAGCAAAGAATTTTTCTTGATAAAGTTCAATTTAAAAAAATATATTAGCTTATGCTAGTGATCGCAAACTTTTTTTGATGTGTGTATTGTGTAGGTCACAAAAAATACTCAAAACCGCCAAACAGTACAAAATTCGTGTACAAAGCTAGCCTACGTAGAAATACATTCATTATGTAGTAATTATTTAGTAAAAAAATATAACAGGGATGACATATTAGTAATAATTATTGACCTAACTTAAAGTTCTTTTTAAAAGTACTTACATGATATACTTTTTGTATTTTTTTAAAATTCTAAATATTGTCAAACTGTAATGTAGTCAAATTTGTACATGTAAAATAATTTGTTAAATACAGGGTGTAAACGAAATCATGTAATTCCTTCAAACCTCGTGGTGTACTGCTGGCGTATATTTACCCCCTGTACGAGACACTTTTAGATTCAATAAAAAAAAATACAAGATGTATTCATATTTATGTTCTTCTCATGAGGCATTTTAGGGTCCCGAGCGAATTCCCCGCGCGGTCATTTAACTCGGGGCGCTAAAATGCCTTACGCTAAGAACATAATCATGCTTACTTGTAATTATGTTTTATTGAATTTAAACATATCCCGTGCAGTGTTAATCTATGTCAGCAGTACATCACGAGATTTGAAGGAATTACATGATTTCGTTTACACCCTGTATAGCGATATAAAAGGTAGTCTGAAAGCATTTTACGAATCATTTAACAGTTAAAAGGATCACACGATCGCCATACACAATGTGAAAGTAGTGTAACGTCAGAATATTTCGCTTTTGATATAATAAAATTAAGTGCAGTCTGTGATACACGCGCCGTCGGTACGCGCATCACAATTAGTGAGGCCGGCGCACCTGAAATCTGCCCGCCTGCCGGGCTCTCGCTTTCAGGCTTCAGGTATGCGGAGGGAACGTGCGTTGTTGCACTCCGGAAGTTTATATCTAATTTGTCTAAAGTTATTGAAAAGTGATAAAGTATTTGCAAAATCTGTTTAGTGTTACTTTTTTTTAGTTAATGTTATTTCCGAGAGTGGGTTGCAAAATCTATTCGGTTCCCATCGATGTATAGATTTCCCGTTCGAAGCCTTCTGCTTGTTTTTTTCCATTTAATGTTTTTGATAAATACGTATTTATGAATTTGCATTTGAAAATTATTTAGACTTCCTTTAAGTTCTTTTTTTTTTGGTGCACCCGAAGAAAATTGAAGTCATGAAGAGAATTTGGAATAATGGATCATGGATGCTGGTCCATGAAGTGTGTATATGAGTACCTACTACTTATAAAAAAAAGTTTATTTTTTAAATCCGGTTTTTTCGATGATTTAGCATGGCGCCGGCGGGATATAAATAACAACCTGTTAACCCGCCTACGTCATGGGCGGGAAGTTAGAACGGTTGGCTAGTGCTGAAGTCTTCTTCTTCCTGCCCTTATCCCATACTAGGTGGTGCGGCACAACATGTATTTCATAAATCCATGTTGTTAGAGATTTTGGCTTATTGTTTTATGAATGGCCGCCTGCCTGACATCAACCCTCCTTGGGAATACTCGTTGCGCCGTCGTGCAGTTGACCCAATGTGCTTCCTGATATTATGGACTGGGTCCCAAATTGATAGCTAGTGCTAAAGTATTGTGAATATTACGCTTAACTTATACTCTATTGAATATAACATTAGACAAAGGCCCACCAAGGCATGAATATCTTTGGAACCATTTCTTCAAGTAGAATTTCGTCTCATCTTGATTATAAAAGCATGTTCAATCCTTGTTCAAAGAAAACTTGTTGCTTATTTCTATACATTTCTGTGCTAAAATGAGTCTTATTTGTCCAATGTTACATTAAATAGAGTATAGTATACTGTAATATATTTCAAACTGCTCATTGAAGAAGGGATAACAGTAGTTGATACTATTTATATCGATAAACTGTGTTCCCATGTTGCGAGTTTTCTACAAAGGAAATCCATAGAAGTCACCAGAATATTTTTTAACGTAACAATTTGATTGAACCCTAAATTTTTATGAACTCTAGTAATTAAATCTTGTAATTCAACATGCTTTGCCTACAAATAGAATTCAGCAGAAAACATGCAGAAGCTTCGCAGAACCAGAAATAGTTTGCTTATGTTGATTTTAATCCTTTCACACTACTGATTTAGCTTTCTATCGAATAAAATGAAGTTCATCTTCAATGTTATTCATACTAAACATGCTCTCTGGTAGACTTTAGAAGGGCTCGTCAACATTTTTATATACAGGGTGTAAATGAAATCATGTAGGTAATTTCTTCAAACCTCGTGATGTACTGCTGACGTAGATTAACCCAGCACGGGATACTTTAGGATTCAATAAAAAATAAATTACAAGAAGTAAACATGTGTTCTTAACGTGAGGCATTTTAAAATGGTTCATGTTAAGAACACAATGTTTACTTCTTGTATTTTTTTTTATTGAATCCAATGGTTTCCCATGCAGGGTGGATCTATGTCAGCAGTACATTACGAGGTTTGAAGGAATTACATGATTTCGTTTACACCCTGTCTTTATAAAGCTTATAGTACCTACATTTTTACCAATATTTATTTTTCATATCACGTGTTCCCTTTTGGGGTTGCTAGATGATATTTTAAACATATACTTTGCATTATATATATTTGTTTTTTAATTATAGGCGTATTAGGCGCTCGTGGCCATTTAAAAATCGCGCCGATCATACAATTTGCGAGGTTAAGTTACGCTTGCCGCGGTCAATCCGTGGACAGGTGACCGTTCGTTACACATCGAGACCCCCCCGTGCCTCGAAAAGCATTTAAATCAGTCGGTTCCGGGTTTCATAAAAATACCTATAACAGTCGTTACGGGTAGTCAGAAGCCCGAATGTCTGACAACCGGTCTAACCTTAGGATATCTGTATTGCCCTGTTACTTGGTTGCGGAGGTCTGATGGCAGTCGCTCCGTGCAATTACTGGTAATCAGCCGCATCTGGTTACACTGGCAGTTGACCCCAACATAGTTGAGAAAAGACTAGGAAGAAGGATGGGGGAGGGGGGTATTATAGTAGCAACTACTATGCGTGCCAAATAAGAATAGGATCGCGCTTGCTACAACTTCACACTATAGCTGTCTAATTAGTACCGCCAGCAAAAAAACACTATGAAAATAAAAATGTTTTTTTTTTTATTCATAGATTTCATTATTATATTCATTTTTATAAAATGTTATTTCTTGAATTCCATAAATAGATAATTTTGGATAAATTAATAATATTTGGAAGCAGTATTCATTAAAAAAATGAACCAATATATATAGTTAACTTCACGAAATGCTACTGGTCACCCTAATATGTCGCCATAATAATAATATAATTACTGTGTAATTAATTTGGCGTAAAATTTATTAGAAATACCAAAAAAGTGAACAAAAAATAATTAAACAGTATAATTTCTTTATTTACTTTTTTGCACACCTTACGCTTCGGTAATGAAGTTCACTAGTATTGCGGAACAAAATGGCGTCTTGACAGTACTATTCTTATTTGGCACGCATAGTACCTTACCGTATCCATTTGTTTCCATCCTCAGGCCCCATCGGGCGGAAGTATTATTTTAGTTAATAATACAACCTATTGTTATATCATACACCCATATTCTAAGACGTTCCTCCAAAACTTACTCGACTCGACTCCACCTCGACTCAGTCTTTCTCACTACCATCGGTAGTTATAGTTGACATAAACGTCCTCGACTTGAGATTTTTCCTCAGTCGAGGTAAGGAATTATCTGTCAAACTAAGGTACCTCGGAACTTACCTTAAGGAAGGAAGTGTCAAAGTTCGTATGTAACAAAAATGAATTTTGAAGACTTTATCGAATATGCTTACGATAATCCTTACAACTATCTATCGCGGAGTTATTTGCGCGACGCAGATAATTCAAATTATGACGTAATGACTCCACTCTACCTCGACTCATTTGAGGACCCCTCAGTCGAGGAACCTCAAAGTTAACTCGAAATTGCGACTAATAATACAATGTTGAAGTTGTTTTCGAGGCCGTCCTGAGTAGAGTATGAGTCAAGTAAGTTTTGGAGGAACGTCTTGGAATATGGGTGATAGTCTATATATAACCTTAGCTATCGCACAGTCGATCATAGGTGTGTTTGTGGTACGACAATGAGTGGTTTTAAATGTTATTACAGTAGTAGTTTTTGAAGTATAGGTTTAACATTTAATGTGTAATGGTCCGGCTACACGCTCAATATTATTTGCACAAACACTAATTTGCGCAAGGAAGCGTGTACGTTAAGACACCAAAATAGAGCCATTATTACCGACAATACCGTTTGCGCAAACGTTTGCACAAGCCGTTTACATGCGTTTACTTGCATGGAGCCGGACCTTTACAATCTTACTGTATAGGTAGCATAGCCAAAGTTTAAGTATAGTTAACTATACTTAAACTTTGGCTATGCTACCTATGAACTTGAACTATTTATTAATAGAATTTCACTCTGACAGTACTTCAAATATGTTGGCGTTTCTATCGCGCACCAGTTTGTGTTGAACTCTCAAACATACTTATACTTAGCATTTATACGTTGCAAATTATATTGGTCAACTTGCTTTTAGAACTTTGTCGCATTACCTGAACTGGAAATTATATTTCCAGGAAGCAAAGGAAAATGTGTGCACAATATTGATACTATTAATATTTAATTGAATGAAACCTTTTCTAAAGAGATAAGGGGGTGCACATACAAGGTTTCATTTCATTAAGAACCTGTAAAGGACACGTATTGGTTGGAAAGCTTGGGTTTTAAAGTTATTACAAACTAGCTGTGTTCCACGGCTCTGCCCGCGTAAGAAGTTTTTTTTCCAATAATAAATATAGCCTATGTTACTCAGTGATAATGTAGCTTTGATACAAAGTAAAATATTTTCTGGATTACCATTGATATTAGTACACAAAAACTGTAAATTTTTTGATAGTGCAATATAAAGGATATCAAGGAATTCATTAACAGCCAATATCTTTACATAGTACTAACTGTGTCCTCACGGCTCCGCCCGTAGCCTATGTTACTCAGTGATAATGTAGCTTTCTAACGGCAAAATAATTTTTGAAATCGGTCCAGTAGTTTTTAAGTTAATTCGTTACATACAAAAATACAAATCTTTCCTCTTTATAATATTAGTATAGATAAAACAAAGTCGCTCCCGCTGTCTGTACGCTTAGATCTTTTAAACTACGCAACGGATTTTAATGCAGTTTTCAGCAATAGATAGTGTGATTCAAGAGGAAGGTTTATATGCCCCATATTAGTATCTACATTGCACCCGTGCGAGGCCGGGGCGGGTCGCTAGTTAAGCTATATAAACAAGAACAGTCAAGGTCAAATAAACGGTTTTTTAAACTATACAACCTGCTGTGATACAGTCATCAGTGATATTATAAACTATCTGTGCCCACGACTTCGTCTGCTTAGAAGTCGGATGAGTTTTAACATTTTTGTACGGTACGCTAATTTATTAGCTACTCTAGCCTAAGTTTCTCCTTATAACATCAGCTATCTGCCAGTGAAAGTCCCGTCAAAATCGGTGTAGCCGTGTTGGAGATTAGCCCAAACAGACAAAATTTCAAAATATGTTTTTTTTAAGTACCGTAATTATACTTGCAAATGCATTAAGTAAAAATCTGTTATTTAGACATTACAAATAGACGCTTTAATTTTATTTATTTGTATAGATTGTCCGCGACTTAGTACTCCTTTCCGAGTAACCTTATATACAGAGTGACTGGTTAAACGAGTGACGTATTGTAGGAGCCCATTCAGTATTCCATTCCTGTTCCAAATATGTAAAAAAAACTAGACTTTAATATTTGAGCTATTATTCCTATAAAGAAATTGTATTCACTAATTCGCGTTTAAAACTATGAGACACGAGGGAGCAAGCGGCGAGGTGATGCGCACGGCACTATAGGTGCCGACCGACCTTTACTCCGCCTCCCCCGCTTCTACTTGGCAATATACCCCGCCGGTCAATATAATTCCAATAAAGAAATTGTATACACTAATTCGCGTATAAAACTATGCGAGGTGAGGTAGCAAGCGGTGACGTGATGCACACGGCAATATATGTGCCGACCGACCTTTACTCCGCCTCCCCCGCTTCTACTTGGCAATATACCCCGCCGGTCAATATAATTCCAATAAAGAAATTGTATACACTAATTCGCGTATAAAACTATGCGAGGTGAGGTAGCAAGCGGTGACGTGATGCACACGGCAATATATGTGCCGACCGACCTTTACTCCGCCTCCCCCGCTTCTACTTGGCAATATACCCCGCCGGTCAATATAATTCCAATAAAGAAATTGTATACACTAATTCGCGTATAAAACTATGCGAGGTGAGGTAGCAAGCGGTGAGGTGATGCACACGGCAATATATGTGCCGACCGACCTTTACTCCGCCTCCCCCGCTTCTACTTGGCAATATACCCCGCCGGTCAATATAATTCCAATAAAGAAATTGTATACACTAATTCGCGTATAAAACTATGCGAGGTGAGGTAGCAAGCGGTGACGTGATGCACACGGCAATATATGTGCCGACCGACCTTTACTCCGCCTCCCCCGCTTCTACTTGGCAATATACCCCGCCGGTCAATATATCCAATATTTTCATAAAGATTTTCTTTATGATTTATAAATGTTTTGAACCTAAAACAAACCCTTGTGGTGAGACATGCTTTTTACATGAAGCATCTGGTGTTTTCGAAAACCGCTTTGCTCTAGGCGTTGTAGGATCAGTTTGTCTTACAATTTATCATACTAGTAAAGATTTTTAAAAGTAAATTTTAAGTTGCCGTTACTTTTCACCTAAGTGGCAGTGACAGCACGAGATTCTGCTGTGAACGCTGGCTTGACATGCCACGAATTTCTACGCTATTTGGCTCTGTCAACAATTGTCCCGGACGCCATTGTAGTTTCTGATGACGTAATTTCACAACGATGTTACGATCACACAGCCTTTGAATCGGATGAAGGTTCGCACACTGCCAGGACCATGTCGTAAGGGAGACTGCCTCGAATTCTTAGCCAAGGGATATCTTAAAATGGTCTGCGAACCAATCTAGCCCTAGTCTAAGCAGAATAATTTACTGCAGGTAATACAGTGAATATTTCATCTAAAATAAACTATAAGCAGAAATAACCGCAGCGGTAGCCTAGTGGTGTGACCGTCGGACTGCCAAGTCACAGGTCTCGAGTCCGAACCCAAGGCACGTACCTCTTGACTTTTCGGATTCATGTGCGTATTGTATAATTATCACTTGCTTAAAAACGGTGAAGGAAAACATTGTGAGGAAACCGGCATGCCTGAGACATACTTCTCGACGGCATATTATGAAGTCAAGTCAGAGGCCCATGGGCGGCATAAACTCTGACACCAGGTTAGTCAGTAACCACAGGAAAAGAAGAAACAGTTTTTTTTTATCAAATCGATTTATACTTCCTTTTATTGCATATTTTTGGTCCGCATATTTTAATTAATTGGTATTAATAGTCGCCTTCAAAACTAGTCGCGGTAACCGGGCCTGTCATAAGCTTTACGAATGAAATAAAAGAAATGTGGACTGTGAAAGTCCCGCCATTTCATTCACGTGTAGTATTCAGAAGTATAATATCGTATTCAGCTCGTAATACCGGTTTTTTCGCGCATGTACCTACCGGTTTCATAGAGGTATGGTTCAATGATTTTATCTCACAACTGGTATAATCGGGATGATTTTTGTGGAACCACTGTCCACTATGCAATAAATAATTCTTATTCTTATGGACATAAATCGTAGCACGCCGTAACAATTTACACTCGTTTTATCTCCTTTATATGCAATCACCTGTTTGTGAGCGACGGTTTGTGCAGCTATCATGTTTTGCAACCCGTTTGTCAGTTATTACTAATGCATTGTATTACCGTTTAATAAATCGGGTCCGGAGGAAACAGACAGTCAGAAAAAGTCGGATAAAAAAAACCCTGTGAAAATTTACATCTCGTAATCTTCTTACTCAGGTTATGAACGAAAGAAAGAAATTAGTTTATTAACCCCCGACGCAAAAAGAGGGGTGTTATAAGTTTGACCGCTATGTGTGTCTGTCTGTCTATCTGTCTGTCTGTGTGTGTGTCTGTCTGTGGCACCGTAGCTCTTAAACGGGTGAACCGATTTGAGTGCGGTTTTTTTTATTTGAAAGCTGGTTTTCTAGCGAGTGATCTTAGACATGTTTTATTAAAATCGGTTCAGCCATTTCAAGGTTATCAGCTGTTTTGTTACCCGCGGTAGGGTTCTTAGGCACGTAATGTGTATTACTTTACTTTCAAACATACGTGTGAAATAAAATTTGAAACACTCATGTATGCTATATAACTATGCAAGATTATGAAATTCTTTTTCATATGCTGCAGCCAGGATAACCAGTGCACTAGTACACTCTTGAAAAAATAATAGCAGATATATGTCGTGTTTGGATTCGTTTTGATCAGTATTTGTTAGCTATAATTTATGAAGATCTGTTCAGGCGTTTGAAGATCATCAGCTCATTTCCTATTTGACAAAAGGGTCTTACCAACTTTCACTGGTCCGATTGATTTGAAATTTGGTGTACTGTTACTTTGGTGGTATTTCCAAGACATGGCAACCTTGAGCTGATGCTGCAGTATCAAGTAGTCTGCAGGATACCCAACCCCTCAGCAACTTATAGCAGATATAGCATCTTTGGGCTCATAAGAATGGTCTCAATGAGTAGATGTTAGATAGATGATGGTGTCTACTAGTAATTTAAAAAGTATTAAATAAAAATTTAATTAAAAATTAAAAAAACCCCCGACTCAAAAAATAACCCCTAAAAAGTAAAAAATAAAATGTGTTTATTGGCCATTTAACTTTATTAAAAGTTCCTAGTAATATTTTGATTCAAGCGTCGTCACGTCGGGGGACCATTAATTAAATAAATTTAAAAAAAAAACAATACAAAAAAAGAAGCTTGGTAATGATAATTTACTTAGCGGTCCCCCGACGTGACGACGCTTGAATCAAAATATTACTAAGTACTTTTAATAAAGTTAAATGGCCAATAAACACATTTTATTTTTTATTTTTTAGGGGTTCGTTTTTGTTCAATTTAAAGTTGATTAATATTTTTTGAACGTCGGCAACAAAACTGCAAGTATTTGTCCACCCTTATGCAGCACTAGGTATCCAAGGTGGCGCGATTAGCGGGGTTAAGCTGCGCTTGCCGCGGTCAGTTTGTGGATGGGTGATCGTTTGAAATTAGTACTGCATCGTTCTGCCTAGCCTTTTCCCAACTATGTTGGAGTTAGCTTCCTGTCTAACCAGATGCGGCTGAATACCAGTATTTTACACGGCGACTGCCATCAGACCTCCGCAAGCCAGTTAATGGGCAATACCGATACCCTAAGATTAGACCGGTGATCAGACTTCCGGTATTCATTGTCACCCGGGACCGACTGTTTAGCGTGCTCTCCGAGGCACGGAGGCATCGCGATGGTAACGCCGGTCACCCATCCTCGAACTGACCGCGGCAAGCGCAGCTTAACCTTGCAAATCGTATGATTCGTGCGGTTAATTAGCCACGAGTCCCTCTAGCTATACTAATATTATAAAGCTGAAGAGTTTGTTTGTTTGTTTGAACGCGCTAATCTCAGGAATTACTGGTTGGAATTGAAAAAAATATTTTTGTGTTGGATAGTCCATTTATCGGGGAAGGTTACAGGCTATATAACATCACGGTACGACCAATAGGAGCGGAGCATAAATGAAAAATGTTGCAAAAACGGGAAAAAAATATTTTTGTGTTGGATAGTCCATTTATCGGGGAAGGTTACAGGCTATATAACATCACGGTACGACCAATAGGAGCGGAGCATAAATGAAAAATGTTGCAAAAACGGGAAAAATGTCCACCCTTGCGAAGCCGGGACGGGCCGCTAGTTTTCAATGTACTGAAAGACAAATAAATAAATTAGTAGTAGCTATTAGCAGCCAATTTTATTGTGACTACTTTGCTGCCCCCATCCAGAATTGCACGTGTTATACTTGTTGTATCAATAACAAAAGCCCTCGACCTTGTTTAATTGCGGATCAAAGATTTTTTTTTGTTAATTTTTGAATATTTTGTAATTGAATTGTATCCTTTGTAAAGACTTGCCTTTGATGTATTAGGATTTAAATATGCTGACATTGTTGCTCCCAGTTCTTTTATGATCCCGCTTCTAAACGTATGGTCGGGTCCCTACTCTTGGAGTTCCGAAGTACTGGATAGTACCGGCGTTATCATAGCGGCGAGGTCGCGGTTGTGTTGTGTTTTTAAAATGGAATATTTGCACCGCGAGTGTAGTGCGGAGCGTTTCGGTAAAGTCGGTGTGCGTACGTAAGTTTCTTCGTGTTTAACTCTCGTGTATTCGCATCTTCTATACAAGGTTAGTCGGAAAGGGGGTACTAAGCGGAAAGGGTGTTAAAGTATCCATAATAAGTGATAACTTTTGTTCTACAACTTTCCCCAAAACTCGATAGTTTAAGAGAAATAGCTTTTCAAAGATTTCGTACAAAATATGCTAAAATCTATGGACAGATAGATTTTAGCATATTTTTTACAGGCATATTTTTATAGGTCATATTTGGGCTCACGGATGAGAAACTTAATTTTTCTGAATTCATAACTAAAGCAGGTATGTATTAAAAAATAAAGAAAATTTAAATCTTTTTGCATGCAAATAAAAATTATCAAATTTTGAAATTTTAACACTTGCTTTAAAATAGTCATCAGTGATACTTTAAGTGGCCCGCGGCTTAGTACCCCCTTTCCGACTAACCTTGTAGATGCGTAAGTGTAAAACTCTACTGTGACCCACGGTAATATTTTTAATTCCGACCCAGACCGGTTAGAACGTGACCGATATGGTTATGTTTAATTTTGGTACTATTGTCATTTTACTAACTAGCTAACTAAAATGTTCTATTATTTCACAATACAAGGTAACTATCTATCAAAGTCAAAGCTTTTTATTTCAAATAGACCAGATTTCAGGCACTTTTAAAACGTCAGAACTAGGTGCACGGTTCCAAAAGGTAGGTTCTATGGAGAAGAGCCGGCAAGAAACTCCATGAATACTCTTTTCAAAATAGTTTTTTATGACAATTCCATTACAGTAGTGTGAGAAATAGAATGAAAATAATGCAGGTTAATGTAACAAATAAACTCACATAAGAGTAACAAATAGAAAAATATGCCTCCTAGGATTGCCATAGCAGTTAAGGGCTGACCAGTCCCGACAGACGGCACCCGTTCACGAGCATGACGTGCACATCCGCATCGGTCAGCTCAACCATATTGTAGGGAACCCAATGACCGGATAAACAACGCCACCATCAGCAAGACATTTAAGTGAGCATAACAGACTCATACTACCAGACAATAGGCAGTAATATGATATGATTTAGGTGTATCATCAATAGCTGCATGATGCTCATACTTTACAGTTTGGAATGAAGTAAAGCTATATTATTAAAATAATAATTATAAGACAAAAACCTATTTTGCCAGAGTATTATACAATAAATAATAATTAAAATGCAAATTGAATAATTTGAATAATCAGTAAAAAATATTAAAATTGATAAAATAATGTACAGGTTATTTTAAGTCAATAAAAAAAAGAAGAATACCAGAAGTAAACATTCAAAATAATGTCAGGTCAAACCACCGGATACGTACAAAAGATAATAAAAATAATATAATACAAGCCAGGTTAGACAGGGCCAGGGGATCGCAATGTCCGGGACGGAGTTTCTGTTATACGCATCTTTATCTCCAATATACTGATTTATACTGTAATAAGCTTTAGACATTAAAATGCGCTTGATAAGTGGTTTAAATTTTATATCTGCTAAATCAGTAATACTAGATGGTATTTTATTGTAGAACCTAACACTGTTCCCCATAAAAGACTTGCTGGTTTTTCTTAGTCTAAAACCAGGTACGGTTAGCTTGTGTTTATTGCGAGTATTTATGTTGTGGACGTCACTTTTCTTGTTATACTGGGCAATATTCTTTCGAATGAACATAATGTTATTAAATATATACAAGGATGGTAGGGTAAGTATATTTATTTCCTTAAATAGTTCACGAATCGACTCACGGCAGCCTAGATTATAAATAGCTCGGACTGCCCTTTTTTGTAATATAAAAATAGTACCTACATCAGCAGCCGAGCCCCACAGTAATATGCCATAAGACATAATACTGTGAAAGTATGCAAAGTACACCAACCTAGCCGTAGCTACATCAGTCATCTGCCTAATTTTCCTAACGGCAAATGCAGCTGAACTTAGTTTGCCTGCAAGTGCCTCTATATGAGGTCCCCATTGCAATTTAGATTCTACTGTGATGCCAAGGAAGACAGTTGTGGGAACCGGATCCAAGGCTTTCCCGTCAAGTTTAACATTTGAACTAATGTGGGGACGTTTGTAGTGGAGAATTGAATACATTTAGTTTTTCCTGTATTTAGGAGTAGGTTATTAGCAGAAAACCAATTTGAGATGACATTAAGTGTAAGGTTCTACAAGATCCCTGTCTTTCCTATCTACTTTAAATATAAGTGAAGTGTCATCAGCAAATAGGACTATGTTAGACATTGTATACTTTATCATTATGTTACAAACATAAAATAATTACATAATGCCTTATGTGTTAATATAAAATTCTATTGACCTGACATTGATTATGGGACCTGTGATTGTCTATTTTTACGTACTTTCAATATCTTGATAATAAATGGTTAGGTAGTTGTTTTACTTTATACTTCCAATATTTTACAGTGACTTTTCATATAATTTATTAAGAAAATATCTGTAGAATGTAAAATAGTCAATTTTAATTTAATGGTCTAATTTCAACGAGTTTTTCGATCCATTCGTAATTAACAAAACCTACCATGCTTATATTCACGGAACGAAAAAATAAAATATAAACAATATTTGACTACATACTCTTAATAGAGTTATTTGTTGTAAGATATTTCATATCATTAATTTCTAACAAAAATTAATTGTGTGATGTTAATCTATTTGAAACACTTCATATTCAAGTAAGTTTTACAGAAAATATCTATATTTTTTTTTTCGTTCTGTGAATAGGGTATTGATGTTATTATAATTTCTGTGCGTTTAATAACTTAAATTAAGGTACATAGCAATTTATACACCTAAGAAGGTGGTACATAAACGTCTACAAATGTGAAATAGTTATCGTAGTTAAATAAGAACGTAACTCAACCCACGTCCTTAATATCCTCGTTATAAGTGGCTACATAAAGTAGTCACTAACACCAAAATAAAAAAGATCTAAAACTTTAGCTTAAAAAACACACTTGCCCACTATAATCAGTTATAGTAAACATGAATACATTGTAATGTTTATAGATACGAAGCTGGGATAAAATCCAGGCTATCGTGAAGTCCGAAGAAGGCCTCGGTATCGAGTACGATGAAAATGTCATCTGTGATGTTTGTCGATCTCCTGATTCGGAAGATGGCAATGAGATGGTATTTTGCGACTCGTGCAACATTTGCGTGCATCAGGCTTGCTATGGTATCACCGTTATTCCGGATGGTAAGTGTTTACAACATACATCTAAGAACAATCTAAATGAGATAATATTTAATATTGTTTTTTACAAAAGTTTTTTCTCATGTCATTTTTAAAATGATGGCAACACTGAATTATCACTTCACTGCTACGTGAAGTGTGGACTTTGTGAGCTAAATTTGAATAAATTGATTTCAGGTCAATGGCTATGTAGGCCGTGCGGTGACGGTGTCAGGCCTAGTTGCGTGCTGTGCCCCAACCACGGTGGTGCCATGAAATGCACGCCGTCGGGGCACAAGTGGGCGCACGTGAGCTGCGTGCTCTGGATACCCGAGGTCTCCATCGGATGTGCAGAGATCATGGAGCCCATTACTAAGATATCTTCCATTCCAGCGTCCCGCTGGTCGCTCGTTTGTGTATTATGTCGCAATCGCAAAGGGGCTTGTATTCAATGTTCCGTAAAGACTTGTAAAACGGCATATCACGTAACGTGTGCGTTCAAACATGGTTTAGAAATGCGCGCAATTATTGAAGACGAAAACGCCGACGACGGGGTTAAGTTACGTTCA
The DNA here is from genome assembly GCA_910594945.2 of Amphipyra berbera. NCBI lineage: Eukaryota > Metazoa > Arthropoda > Insecta > Lepidoptera > Noctuidae > Amphipyra > Amphipyra berbera. The sequence goes on along the minus strand of OU343121.1, from coordinate 21,828,630 downwards.
TACTGCCAGAAGCATAGTGTGAACTCAAAAAAGGAGAAGTGCACCGGCTCAGGTGAGGAGGAGGATGAGGTAAAGAGAAAGCGGAGGAAAGATATGACGTCAGAGGAGAAGACACAAGCGCGCGCCGCTCGCTTGCACGAGATCGAAAGGGAGTTCGACAAACACGTCAGTGTCAAGGATATCAGTACACATCTCCTTGACGTTGATCAAGACGCTATCAATTATATTTACAACTATTGGAAACTGAAGAGGCGAGCAGGGCACAATCGTCCCTTGTTGCCACCTAAGTCAGACGACACCGAGGTGTTGACTCACCGGCAGGAACAAGCGGACCTCGACAAGTTGAAGATGTTCGTGCAGCTCAGGCAGGACCTGGAGAGAGTCCGCAATCTGTGCTACATGGTGAGCAGAAGGGAAAAGCTCTCTCGCTCATTCTTTCGTATGAGAGAACAAACATTTCACAAGCAGGTGGCTGTTCTGTCGGCAGCCGGCGACATTCCCCAACAGGAGTTGGCTGCCATCATTGAGGCTAATCACGGACCTTCAATATATGATAAACTGTATTCTCATGCTAATGCTCCCGACCATAAAAATGATTTCGAAGAACTGCTAGCTCGCATCGCGCCACCGGAATCTGGTGACGAGAAAAAGAAAGATCGCAACGGTCTAGTAAAAGGTTCGAAATCATCGAATCCGTACAAGAAACACTACGTAAACGGATCGCGACGTAGTGGCAGCATATACAGCGGGCTTTCTAGCGAGGAGAGTGCACCAGAAATCCCGCGACCTAGTAGGTTCCGAGGCAAAGCCATCGGTTCCAGTACGGACGATGAGGGAAGAAGAGCTTCAACATCACCAAAGAAAAAGGTATCACCTAAAGGAAAAGGCAAGAGATCTCCTAAGAAGACTGAAAGGAAGAAGAAAAAGGTGCCACAATCTAAACCAATCATCGAAAGCAGCAGTGACGATGAATCTTTAAATTCTAGACTGAAAAAGGATCGATCTCGCAGTAAGACGCTGCAGCAAATGGAAAAAGAAATGACGGCTGGGAAGTTGGGTCAGTCTGGTACAGACAGTGATGATCTCATGCCAATAAGACCGACGATGAAGAACAGTAAGTTCCCCATCGACATATACTCAGACAGCAGCGAGGACACCAAGTCTGAAGTAAAACATGACAAGACTAAAACAGAAAAGGTTAAAACAGAAAAAGATAAACCTGAAAAAATCAAAGTAGAAAAGTCGCCTGGTGGTAATGATTCTCAACAATCCCTGCCAAGAACAAAGGCAGCTATGAAAGAATTTATTCCGACTCAACCAGAGAAAAAATCTACCGCTCCAGAAGAAGATAAACCTGGTCCAAGGAAGAGGGGCAGGAAACCTTCCAACAAGGACAAAAAGCCGCAACCTGTCAAAACAGAATCTGATGATGAAGCTAAGAATAAAGAAAATATCAAATTCTCTAAGCAAAAAGACAACCCGACTGATTTGATAGTTCCTCAAAGGCAAGCTGCTAAGAAAGCTTCTGAAAACATGCGCTCAACCACAGTGGTCAAGAAAGATGAAGCGGTACCTGAACAACGAGAACAAAAACAAGCAAGCGGGGATGATACTAAATCCAAACCCACAGTGAAAGCAAAGTCTAAGGGCAAAGAAATGAAAGATGCTCATTCTTCAAAGGTAGGCAGAAAGAAATCTAAGGAAGTGGAAAAGGAACCTATTTCATATGTTCCACAGAGACAGGCTGCTAAGAAAGCAGCCGCACACATCAAGAGTGGATTAGGCAGCAAGTTGCCGGCTGTCGAGAACGACACCGACAAAAAGAAAGATGCTGATAAAGCAGAGGTTAAACTGTCACCTAAGAAAGAAAAAGATGAGGCCAAAAGTTCCAAACCCGCGCAGAAAGACAGCTCCACCTCGTCTTCTAACTCGAGCAGCAGCAGCTACTCGTCGTCGTCCAGTTCGGAGGAACCCGAGGAACCCGAGAAACCGAGTATCAAGCCAACCGCTAAAGCGCGTGAGATCAAACCAGCCATTACGACACGGCAGCCGTCAATGTTCTCACCTCCCGGCTCTAGACCAACAGTGGACTTGCCCTTTCTCGACAGGGTGTCAAGACCGCTGTCTTCGACTAGTGCCTCGAGTGATTCTGACAGCTCTAAAGTGTCCGAAGGATCTAGATCAGGAAGTCCCTATCCCAAAAGACCACGGCGAAGGCGAAAAGGCAAGAGTGTCTCGACTGACACGTCCCCTCGCAAGGCGCCGCCAGATAAGAAGCTTAAAACTTCCGAACGGCGGTCCGAGTGTAGGGTACCATCGCCGTCTCCTGAAGGAGAGGAACCTAGCCGATCCAGTGACGCGCGCGCTGCCACACGTGCTCGGACCAGAAGCACTACTTCAGGCGGAAATATGCCTAATAAGTCTGATGCCCGATCTAGAAAATCATCTAAAGACGAAGCCCATACCCCTGGACCCGCTAAAACCTCCAAAGAGGGCAGCCAGTCCAGTGAACTTCCAACTACGGAACGGAAAGCGGACGAGGAGGTAAAGGAAGAAGTAAAAGAGAAAGTAAAGCAGGAATCAGTGGTTGAGACACCCAAGAATTATGTTAAAGGAAAGGCTAACAAGCTTAAGAGGCGTAGCGAGTCAAACGACGATAAAGAGAAAGTCAACAAGACACTTGACATTGAAGCTCCCCCGCTACATAAAGCGAGTCCCAGAAAAAGCGGGGAGTCTAAACATAAAACATTGACGAACAGGCGAATGAGCGTAAAGGAAACAGCGCCTAAAGACCGCTCTTCGTCTAATGAGGTGCGAGAACCGGCTAAGAAAGACCGACGGCTCAGCGTAGCTCACAGTGTCGCTGGATCTGACCGGACTGCCGTGTCACCTGCCAAAAAGAAGGCAACCCAAGCAAAGGTGGAAACAGAGAAACCGCCTGTTGATTTGAATGATAAGAAGAGTCCTCTCCACATAAGTACGGACTATCATGACAATGACAAGCATTGGTTGCCGAAGGCGCCGAGCCCGAATGCCATTCCACCGCAAGTAGAGAAGCCGGGCGGCAATGAGAAATACATAGATGACAAATCTATGGACTCTGATTACGCCGACAAGAGCAGCGTCAAGATGATGGCTAAAATACAAGCTACCTTGAATGAAAATACTATGATCAAGTCACCAAAGACGCCGATGGATGCAAGAACAATAAGTATTGAACATATGGACGTTGAGAACGTGGCTAGAAATATGAGAAAGCGTTCAGCGGAAAAGAAGTTTATAACGCAAGATGCCAGTCATGTACAAGGCGTTGAAATTTCCAAGAGTGCTAAGATACCTTCGACCGTGAACCCATATCCTAACAGATCCATGTTCTCACCACAGTCAAAGGATAATGAATTTTTAGAATTTGAAATGATGGCTGTCGACGACGGATTTAACCACGATGACATCATCAAACCGTTTGCGACATATCCGGAATTCTTTTTCAAAGAGGATTCCAAGGAGCAGGGTGTTCAGGAAACTCTGAACTTAGTGGACCGGCTTAGGATTAGACTTAGCACAAAGAAAGTGCCACCCGAGAATTCAGATCAAGAAGAACCGATAGTGGTGGCTGATGACAATGATCCCAAAGATAACGACTTGTCTGCTTCTGAGACTTTGCAAGAAGACAGTTTGCCTCTCAAGAAACACAGTCCTTCCGATACATCGGGCGATCGGTCGCCTCCGAAAGAGACGCACAAGTCTGTCAACCATATCCCACGAAACCCGAGCATTGAAAGAGACTTGCCATCTGGAGATACTGCAATGGATGCTAAGGAATTCCAACCTATTGCTATGACTAGCAACGAGAAATGGTCTAACGTACCGGTTTCGGTGTCACAGCTGGACACGCAAAGCCAGTCAGCCAACGACCAGAAATACGATCACTCGAACTCGTACACGGACGAAGTCAAAGAGCCTGCTACTTTGCAATCGGTCCAGTCCGTATCAGAAGTGGCCGACACTATTTCTCTATCCAAACAAAGTGATGATTCACAATCTTTGTCTGTAGTCGACCATTCTGTGCACAGCAACGACGTGGAACTAGTCCATGATAACCAAAACTATGACAACAATGAAATGATACATTCAGATTGTGCCACAATATCTTCACCACAGTATGTGAGCCAAGAGAAATGGCGCGAAAGCAAGATAACTACTAGGCGATCATCAGCTTCTAGCACAAACTCTGAAGGTTCCGTGGGGTCTCACAAACATACAATGAAATCCCGTATGAATACAATTGATCTACGTCCAGGTAATGTAATGCCTGAAATAGATACATATCCACCTATTCCTGCGTATTCGCGTCCAGTGGAGCCATCGATGCCGCTGAACCAGTATACGACGTATCCGGCTGAGGCGTCGCCATTCCTGAGCTCGCTACCGCTGTTCGCGGGTGCGGCGCTACCGCTGCCTTCGCCGGGGCCCGGCCTCTATGGTGCTATTCCGTATACAGCCGCCGCACCGTTGCCGCTCAAACCCGCCTTCTACAGTGCCGCTTTTACATCTTCTTCACAGAATATTGCACTTACCACAGCAATGATAGCTCCACCCACTCCGAAACCCTTAGATTCACCACGGGACGATACGATCGACGTTACAGGAAGCGGTAGCGACAAGATCATACACGTCGTGTCCAGTCCCAGTGTGAGCGTGGATTCCTTCGATACGACCAGCAACAGACCTCTAACTAAGATGTCGAACGACAGCAATGAAACTATGACGAGCTTGCATCCACAAGAATCTAAATCACCACCAAAACTGAGCAAAGCTAGTAGTAAATTTTCTGGCAAGTCGCCGGGCAAGAGCCCCGGTATATCGCCCAAGCAAAGTGACGCGCCTAAAGGCACCAAGCGTCCCAGCAACAGAAGCAACAGAAGCCAAAGAGGGCGCGGGCGCTCCAAGAGCCGCGGACAAGGGTTTCCAGTCGACTACTTGGGCAACTCCATTCAAAGTAAACTGGTTGGCACAGTTTACGACTTTAATGAAGAAATCGCTAATGATGGTGTCGATCTAAAAGCACTCCGTGACAAGCGGAAATCCATCGATATTCGAGACGACAGAAAATCTGAACATTCATACAAGGACGCATCTCAATCACCTCGAGTTCTGACTCCTCCTCCAAGTAAAAGACCTACGACGTCTGAGCCTAAAGATACCAAACTTGCCTCACCTGAGCCGGCAGACGATAACTCTTCTCCCACATGTTCTGAGCGCGGGCCGGGCTTTTCACAAGTGGCGCCAGTATTGCCCGGGCCTGTTGATATGCGGACCTATCAACCTTTTGAAAATCCTGTGCCCGCAACAGAAAACGCTTACCATTTGTTAGCTTTCGCGAGTGGCACAGCCGAACAAACACTTACAGAAATTGATGAGGAGGTTGAGAAACAGCTACATTCGGCATTGATGGCCCCACAGGCTGCTTCGCCTAACCAACAGCCAACGGAGCCCAGCGTGCCGCCTAAGGAGACGTTTATCCCACAGCTGCCGAAAGTATCGCTCTCCGATTCAAGAAACCAACTCAAAGTTAAAATCAAGGGACCATTTTTGGACGCTAATTATTCGGCGAGCTCATCTCAGCCGGTTGCCCCTCCACCTCCGGTACCCGTACATGACCCCAGCACGAGTATAATGAACACAACAAACGCAGCTGCGTCCACCATGATGTCGGGCTCTACTAACTTGAGGCGCATGCGTAAGAAAGAACTACTGCGTCAGTATTGGACGCAAGACATGAATATGGACGACCCGACACACAACACTACGATAGGTGCCGTGCCACCGCCCGCTGTTCCCTCGCCCCTCACCCGCGCCGTCATTACCATCCCGAAAGCAGTCGCCTCCATGACTAGCATACCGACTCGGGAGGATTATAAAATCAGTGATAGCCCTATAGAAAAGAAGCTTAAGCGTAAAACTACTAGTGGTCTCTCGAGGGAGTTGAGGCATTTAGAGGTGAGCATGAATGACGAGGTTGATCCGTCAGATGACGTGAAATTGTCTTCAATAGCCGGTACGTCAGGTCAACAAGCGCACAAGCGACGCGGCCGTACATCCACCAAGCCAAACAGACCGAACGCTACGTCGCCGGTCGCTCCCAAGCTGAAAATCAAGATCGGCGCCAACACTGTGCAACAGGTGCCCGTGCCTACTCCCGTGCCAGTCGAGGAGCCAGCCGGTTCCACGATCTACCGCCCGCCTAAAAAGCGAATCATAGCGAACAAACCGAGTCTGGAAGACCTGCGTCGGGAGAGCATGAAGTATCGACGAATGGTAATGGCGGACTTCGAAGAAGACGAGAAAACAACTAAAACTAAGCCTAAAAGTGAGAAAAGTGAGAAACGTAAAAAGAAAAAGGACAAAAAAGCGGACAAACTACAAGTGGTGAACAGTGAAAGTGATAGTGCTACAAAGTTGATAATAAAAATAAAGCGCACCAAGGAAGAGGAGTCTGGGGAGGGTGCGGAGGTCGGGCCGTCGACGAGCGCAGGCGCGGGCGCGAGCGCAGGCGCAGGCGCAGGCGCGAGCGCAGCGCCAGCGACGGCGGCGGCGGTGGCCGAGCCCGCCATCGACCCGTTCGAGTACGACCCGTCCGCGCCTGACCCGCTGGCCATTGACCCGCCCTCCTACTCCGAGTCGTCATCGGCTATGCGCAAGGTGCGTACGGACAAGGTAACGCCGATTCGGTTAAAACTAGCGCGCAGCTCCGAGGGCTCCGGCTACGTGATGAAGGAGAGCGGCGAGGGCGGCGCCGACGCGCGCCCCGCCGTGCCGGTCAACAACAATAAACACTGTGAAGTGAGGTGATATAAGCCGCGCGGTGCCGGCAACGTGAAGCGTACCAAGGACAATGATAAGGACAAAAATAAAAAACTACCGTATAAGAAATTAGTTAATAAACCTAAAAATAAGAAAGCTGGATGTAAGGCTAAAAAGGACAATGACTAAAAGAAGTATGTTACAATAGAACAAGTATAAAATCTCCTGTATAGTTAAACTAAATACTGATATTGTCTGTATATTTTTAAAACAATATTATCTCTATCATGATGTAGTTTATTATTACATATATTATTTATTTGTATAAATGGAAAGCTCAATGATTAACTTAAAGTTACTCTAAGGTATATAATATTGTGCATGATGCTGTGCACAAGTAAATCTTATTATAGTATAGCATATATATTTTTGTTAAAGTTACTGTTTTACTTTGTGCCTCATATGGAATCTCATTAATTTTCATGAATTAATTGTGTAATTTTTGAAAATAAGTTACGTATATCTATTTCGGAAGGCTTCACAATCACGAAAATCATCACATACATTCGTTAGCGTGTCCATTACTGTCCATAGAATTTATACAATATAATAGACGATTCAGATCTAGATCTCAGTGTCTCACGATGTGCCTGTGCATCACACAGTGCGTATCACTGTGCATCTTCACTTGTCTTCATGGGCGGTCATCACCCTACGGAGTGACGGTGAAGCCAAAGTCCGCAGTCGCAGAGCTCAATAACGGCCGTAACCAATCACCGGTATCAATCCAAAATGTCTGGATTGATGTAGATTTTTGATTAAAATTCAATAGAAGTAATGTTAAAAACCTACATCAATTCAGAGATTTTGGATTGAGATAGTAATTGGTTTTAGCCGCGTAGGGCCGCAAATTGAAAATGTTTAGCGGAGCGTTGTGTAGAGCGTGCACGCTACGCTAATTAACACACAGAAAACTATACAATTGTCTTTGTAATTTTACAGTGTACTGTTAAGCGTCCCGACCAGTAGATATAAACTACGATAACGTGTCCCGCCCCTCCGAAATTCAAAACGCTTCAATGTATTTGTGAAAGTATTTATAAAGTACCACCAATACTCCCAACGCATGTGTGCGTGTTGAGACAGCCGTCAAACAAAAATATTTATATATATATTATATATAATAAATTCGTAAAGATGTGACTAAACACATTGAAATATTAATTTGGAGGGGCGGGACATGTTATCGTAGTTTATCTCTAGTAGAGCGCGCGTTGAAGTTAGCGATCACGAATTTCAAGAAGGTGTATTTGATAGAGCATTCGAGTATTTCCGCGTTTTTATTTCGAAGAGCATATACGAAGTGCACTGCGTATTATGTATTAGTATTAAGCCGGGTCCGCTGCGAGAAAACATGTTTAGTGAACACTCTGACCAATTACATCACAGTAAACAGTTAGGCTGCAAATTCGGAGCGAACGCGGCGTTCAGGCGTTGTATTGAGCGTGCATACATTTAGCTGCACGCTGTAAACGCTTTTACGTACACACTACAATACTAGTTTGTGTGTTAAGTAACGCTTGAGAAAACGCCTCGCTGCACGCAACGCCGCTCCAAAGGAGATGTTTCATTTTCGGCCGTAAGATGTACATTTATCGAAAAAGGGGGAAAAAATCCAAGAATTGAGGAAAAATATTCTTTCGTGAATTTAAACCTGATTTGATGTGCACAAAATATAATAAGTTTTCAATTATTGCCATATTCTATTCAACATGGCGTCCTATAGTTTGCATAGCCTGCTTTCGTTCTGAAATCATGTCAAATCAAAACATAATTCACGTAGAGGTTAAATATGAAAGGTATGTGTTCTTGTACAATTAATAATAATTATTGTTCTCTTAGCCATCTTTTTCGACTAATTCTAAGCTAGTGTGACGATTTCAGCGTTAGAAAAATATTTATTCTTCTTTTTTGACGTGTACTTCTGAACGAATAATTCAAAATGTCAGGTCACAGTCAGTCAGTCAGTAATTAACAAATATCAATTTCTAGGTTAGGTAAACGTCATAACTCTCACGACAAACGTCAAACATTTTTAATTTTTATTTTGTGCACAAAAAACATTTGATATTATGAAAAAAATGTTACTGTAAGCTATTCAGGGTTTAGTTTCCCAGCTTTTCTAAAAGGTACACCTTATGGCCGGAGTCCCATACAAAAATGAAACATCTCCTTTGCGGCCTTAGACCACGCCCCAATTTTGACAGAAAAACATGTTAGAGAGCTATTTCTAACAAAAATATGGTTGTAGCAGACCCGGCTTTTGGTATAATAACTGTGTATTAGGTTATAAGTCAATGATTGAAACGGACGACATACAGCAGTAAACAGATTTATAAAACGATGACACTTGCCTTTGTTGCCGTCTCGATTCCGTTTCTGATTGGTCTATACACCAAGGCTCGAATTAATAATACTGGCCCAAAAGTCTCGCTAGTTGCGTGCACGTTGCACGTGACAATGCACGCTCAATTCAACGCTTGAACCCGCCGCTCCGAATATGCGGTCTAAAAGCAGAAAAAGATAAGCTCGTTCTCTCTGTGGCATATTCATTTAAACAGTATAGGCAAAAGCATTAAACAGGGAATTCAAAGGAGAATGACCAAAAGAAGCCAGAATCAATTTAGCCGAGACGTTTGCCAAATTGTAGGCCATAATGAGTATTTAACTAGAAAATTGTTAAGCCCAAAACGGGATTCAGTCTCGCCTGAACGACTACGTTAACATTTTCGGGATTCATTAAAAAAAAATTAAGCTATCGCGGCACGCCTTGTAGATGCGAAACACTGAAAGTAAAAAAAAATGGCCGAGTCGAGCCGAGATACCAAGTAGTCTCGGGCTTAGTTCTGCCCTTATCCCACATTAGGTGGGGTCGGCACAACATTTATTTTGTAAATCCATGTTAGAGGTTTTGGCTTATTGTTTTATGACCGGCCGCCTGCCTGACATCAACCCTCCTTGAGAATACTCGTTGCGCCGTCGCGCGGGTGACCCAATCTGCTTGCTGATATTATGCACTGGGCCCCAAAATGATATGCTTGTCAGTCGTATTACCGACAAACTATGTTCTTCTTGTTGGAGTATACTTGAATTTCTTTGACCCACTCTTTTAGTTAGTTGATCGAGGCAAGGGCTTAGTTCTGTACATAAAATCGGATACACATAACAATCGATAAAATTAACATGCGTTTCATTTTAATCGATTCTCGAGTTTTGATCTTGGTCATTCTCCTTTGCTAACGAATTCGTCGCTTCACCGCCACTCTGTAGGTAGGCGCAGACCCTAATGATCCGAGGTCAGAACATGTAGTGCTATTTGCGGTTAATGAACTGAAATGTTTTGTTAATATGGACATGACACTGTGATCTTTAAACTATAAAGGACTGCCATACAAATATTTTCTAATGACTTATGCATACCTATTTGCAGAGTTCAGAATTTCCGCATTGCTTTAAAATTATAGCAAGAAGTGATAAAGCTTTGTTTTATATTCCATTCGTACGAGTTGCATTGCTGTTTTGTAACTTATATCATTGGAATTCAATAATTAATTTTTCTTAAAAACATCGTAAATTCCCGGGATTGTTTGTTAACAGGGAATGTCCATACTAACTTTTCGAATAACAATTTATTTCTCAATACTTATTTCGACCACTGTTAATGACACGAACGTTATCTTAGATGATATTACATGATATAAAACAGAGTGCTAAGCCAACACTGGCTGCCAATAAGTTACACTAAGCTTCTGTCATCTCATGGTTTGAATTCAACCAAAGATTGATTGCAAAACAAAGTTGCTGCAAACAAATGGGCATTAGTACTCATAATTGACACGTTTCCATCAACACCTTACGGAACACACCGACATTCAGACTACAGACACAAAATAGATAGGTACAGAAGTCAATCTACATACAAGTGCGCTCGAGCAACGCACACATAGACACTGCTCACGGACACGATATCTCTGATCGTTTGGGACCAGAGTGCGAGTGAGTGCGAGCGCGAGTGCCATGCGCTTGAGAGAGATAGATATATAGATAGAGCGACCGCCGAGCGTAGGTTTGAAAAGTGAAGTACATACATGTGATTGAATTCTGTACCTATCGGTTTTGTGCTACAGATATGTTACTGCATACATTGTTATACAATCTCTGTTCTGCTAATTCTACAAAGAGCTTGTCACAAACCGTAGGGAATATTAAAGTACAAGTAAGATTGTGAGATAAAATAAACTGAGAGTAAAGTAAGCAGAATTAGGGATTAATAACTGACAGCTGTGTGCCATTACATAACGATTACTTTGAAACAATGTTATTGCTATCTGTCGCTGTCCGAACAGACGTAGGGTAAATTATTGTGTACGAAATACCTAAATTGAGATAAGCTAATAAAGTCGAGTGGAATGTAATGTAATACTTTAGTGTAGGCTGTCCGTGATTGTGTGACCACGCATCTAGCCGTAGGATACTATACGTTACAGACTAGAATTTTGTGTTAGTGCGTACGTTATATAGATGTACTATAATTCAAATAGATAAAAAAAGTATGGAATTTAGAGGTCTATGAGCGTATGACGCGTAGACATTTGGTTTTAGTACCGGTTTTCATTGCGCTTTCTTACAGCACCCGTCGTTGTAGACGATGAAACAAGAATATTTCAATGAAACAACACTATCCCAATTTGGTATTCTATGTTTTCCTAATAGAACATAACAAGCTGTAAATATTTTTCTGGTCCCAGTACCGCGTGGTCTACTTTTGCGAATGGTCTTTAACATAACAAATTGCTTATTTCCTATTATTCATATCATTTTGACAACTATAAATAATTATAATTATTAAGGTATGATTTGAAATTAGACTTCAATGAACTGAATGAAATATTTATTTGAATGAAGACAACATGTTTAGCATACGCTACATGATGCTGGATATATTTATTGGTTGCATCAGTTCTTAATTCTGTTTAAACCTTTTTCTTAAGGCATGTTGACATACGTCTTACAAAGCTTATTAATTATAAACGTTTGAAACAGTATTCACTCAGTGATTAACAAGTTTTTATGTATAAATAATACATTATCAACACAAGCAAATATACTAAAATGCACGTAATAAAATATATAGTGACTGATGCTACTATATAACCGTTACGTAGCGTATGGTAAATATGTTGCTAATTTAAAAGTGATGTGAACACAATTGATTTTATATGTTTGTGCAATATTCGGCAATACTCATCGTATAGTCAAAGATTGATTGACCATAGGCTGGTGTGTTAGTTTTAAGTGCATGTCCGTTATAAATAAGTGTCTCATTTTTGTTCCGATTGTATATAAATTATTTAAGTGTTCTAAGGCCTTGTCCAGATTTGCGATTAAAAATCGACCGAAACAATTTGTTTTTAACGTTCGCTGTGTTCAGTTTTCGCGTGGAGGATGTGTTGAATATGAATAGAGAAGATTTTTACGGTTTAGTTTTTTTTTTGATGTTATGGATTGTTTATTTGGTTTAAATATTACATCTGATTCTCATTTTATTTTACTATTAAGTGTGTGATAAGATTGATTTCGACATATAAATTTAAAAAATTACGGTATTTTTCTAAATTGATTATCCTACGCATAGTATTACATCTGGACAGTGCCTTAGCAATAGATGACTAAACAGTGTTAGTAACGGCCGCAACGAGATAGAAGACGCGACGCGGCGACGGCGCGTTCGTAAAGCGATAGTTAGGCCAACGTGGCCGCGGCCTATCAATGAGCTTAGTATAAAATTAAATGTTTAAAAATCACATTTTCGTAATATTAAACTATGTAAGCTTAGTACCAATCTGACATTAGTAATTTCGAATTCAATGTACATGGTAATTGTAAAACAAATATTGGAATCGATGTTAAAATGATTTTCGTTCTCGACGTAACAATGTCTTGCGCAGCGGAATAAAAGGTTTTTCTGATTTGGAAAATAGAAGTAAACTATGTTTGTGCTATCACAAAACCGAATGAGGTTGTAGGCTGTGCTTATATTTATTATTTATAAAAAAAATACAAGAAACGGCATATATTTAAAGATAAAAAACACCCTATTCAAATGTGTGCACGAGTTTTTAATGTGTGAAGCTTACTGAAATTTTTATACTTTTATATTTTTTAATATGAGACTAAAATCTTTATTTTATTACGATATCTGTTATAACCCATATTTAAATTAAATCTACTAACAACATCAGTGATTGCATTTAAATAAAAAAAAAATGAATGGTGCCTGAAATAATGGAATGATTTCTAGAAAAACGAGAAAAATTAAATTAAACTGAAATTAAGTAATTAGAAAAGATTTACAATTTTTAATACCAATGTTTAATACACAGTTTTCATTAAACCAGGTGAACTTACAAAATTGTATTTTTCATCTGATTGCCAACTTTGAACAACAAAGAAATGTTACCGATGAAGAATGTTAATGTGTACCGAGTCTCAATTCTGATTAAGTGATTAAATTATAAAATGCTGATTTCTTTTAAATTCATATTTAATAATTTCAAATTTTCAAGCTTGCCCGTGTGTAAATATGCAGCCTGCACATTCTGCACGATAAAACCATGATATTTCACCAAATTAAAATTAAATTTTAAATCTTGACTTGAACATGAGGTTAACTTTAATTTTGTGAGTAAATGTAAAAATAAATGTAAATAATAATTATCTTAATTATAGCTTATGTGCGTTCCAAAACATAAAAAATGAATTTCAGTAATAAGCAAATATAAAAATTGCTTAATTATTCGTGTCTATATAATCAATATTATAATAACAATAATTTTATCCATAAATATAAAACAAAGTTACCATACTTTTTAATTATTTATATTTGTAAATAATCTGGTTGAAGCTATTTTCATGGTCGGCTATTTTCTTTTCTTACATCTAAATAACGGAACAGTAATTATATTAAACACTAAAATAATATAATTTATTTTGATATGCTGAGAATTTTTCATACAATCTTATGAGTGTGGGTCCTATGATATGGTCTACTAAAATCCTCCATTAAATAAATGATGTATACCTATACTTTACATAGCTGTCACAGTAATATTATAAGTTTAAGATCAAAACAAATCAATAGCCTCTTTGTTCCCAATAATCTGACTACGGTGTGCCAATGAAGGTTACTGAATCTACATCCATTAACTGCTCATGCGCAGCATCGGTGATTTTAATACGGATTCCAGGATATTTTACTTGTGTAAATCGGTTTTAACTATATAGATAGCAAATTTTCATACAAAACGATCACTACGTAGAACCGTAGTTGGTTAGAAATATAGAAACAAAGCTTAATAACTACGACACAAATGAATTTACTCATAAAAGGTTTATTGACCTTATTTAAGAAATGGTAATCATGACACGTTCTGAGATAAATTGGACATCAAAAAAAGTATGGCTTAGCTTTATGATTGAAACAGAAAGGCAGGTCGTTTTACTCTTAAAATTTTATAAAAGTATAATTGAGTCAATGATGTATTAATTATCACAGCTTTTGTTAATTTTACGGGCAAACTCCGGAATAAACAGGGTGGAGCTCTCGTAATGGACAAGGCACTTTTTAAGTCTCAATATTTATAAATAAAATTGTAGTCTATAGGTACATACGTTGTATAATTATTATAAAATTTGGAATCGTATTTTTTTGTAGATTAGAGAAATGTTAGAGTAATTCAGTATGCCCACACCTAAAATCTTAAACTATATGGATGTACCTGCAGTGTCGACATTGGCTGGGCAGACGTAACATCTAATATGAAGCCTACTTATATTACTAAAACATTTTTTTAATTCACCTGAAGATTTTTATTTAAAAATTATGATAATGCTGTCCAGCCAATATTAATATTGCTATAAATTACGGACTTTGCCCATTTTGTCAAAAACACGAGAACACCATTGCAATAGTGTAGTCACGTTGCCTATATTCAAAACTAATTGTTCTTAAAACCCGCGTAGAGCTTAATAAACCAATTTTAGAATTTTGGACTGATTTTTAAAGTGTTTTAGATTATAGGCAATGTGTGAGTAGTTACGTGTTAAAAGAAAACAGAAATTATACCGCCTAGATAGCAAATAACTCTCAAACTACTAGGTATACAAATACGAAAACACGATAAATTTTCAGACTCATTAATATTAATTTAAAGCAAAATTGTAAAATAAACAAAAATACTAACTTTGGCACCATTCTTATGAAACCATATTTTATAACTTTTTAAAATAAATGGCTAAATTTTATTATTTATCTAATTTATCCAGACGTATGAGTTCGCGAACAACCATTATTTTGGAAACTAAACATCATGTATGTACTCGAAATTACTCCTAATAGTGAAATTATAATTTTAAGAAAACTCACAATTCCAACGGCTTCTCAAAGCACATTCGTTTAATAGCCGTGATAACTTTTATAGTATGAATCAAACATTCACAAACTGCTTAGATTCTTCTTTAAAAAAGAAGGCAGTCTCTATTTACAAAATCACGTTTTGATTCGTCTTCCTACCAAAAGTTCGCTATTTGCTATTTTTTAGAAAACAGCGCTGGTGCGCATTTCTTGTGTCATGCTAGAAATGTATCGAATAAGTACAACTGCAAAAGTGAAAAGACGAAGCAAATTTGCAAATAAATCGAACGGCCAAGAAATAGCTAGTTTTGTTGCGTAAGTTGACTTGTCTACCGTCTTTCAAGCGTAACCTGTGGAGTGCAACAACTTGCGCTACCGTCTTTCAAGCGTAACCTGTGGAGTGCAACAACTTGCGCAACAGAACTTGCTAGTGGATTTTGCGCTTTACACATGTTTTTTAAGTTTGCAATTTTGTTGGTCTCGTTACTGTTGCACGTACAAACTCGTACGCACAAATCTACAAACTGACACGAGTATCACCATCACATTTCAATATTTTTGTGTCGATCATTACCTTGTTACTGTGATTTGTTTTAATTTATAATTATAATAAATCAATTAGATTTTTAAGTATAATTTTTGTATTTTGAGATTCCGACTGCAGGGAATAAAAATAATCATTTGATAATGTAGGTACATATGTTTCAAATTTCCTCTGTTGATAAAATATTTTTTTATATAAATAACTGTATGTAATTTTTTTAAATATTTTGTCGTTAAAAAATAATAATAATAATGTATGTAACTTTTGTTTTAATTTAGTAACGTTATTATTGCTACGCTGTAAGCGTATTTTGTAATGAGTATTTTTAGTTTACAGAGTTAATAAATTCAAGTGTTGTATGGAATTGTAATTTACAATGTAAGATGGTGTTGATAAGGATGTGTGTTATTGACTTGTTTATGTATTAATTACATGTATGTAATATAATTAATTATACGTGACGCGCGATGTAGTGATCTTATATAGTGCGGGGACGCTAACGCCCTCCAATAGAATCGTGTTAATTTTCATTAAATACATTGATGCTGTAAGAGATATTGAGACGGTCACGTCAGTAGCGGTTAGGAGTAGTATATTCCGGTGTCTTTGTCTAGGACGCCGAGCGCGCGTACATCGCACGTCTCCGTATGTTAGTTGGCGCCACACTCCGAGAGTATTCAGTGTTAGCCATGGCTGAGCGTCGCGCACCAGTCATTAGCTTATAGAGAAAATTCAATACATATATTATTTATATTGTAGACTATATAATCAGTTCTAAGTATTAGCTCTTAAGAGATTAAAATGAATTCTTATACCATTATCCGTATAAGTATTATGATCAACAATATTTCCATTGTTTTTAAATTAGTGTTGTTAGTATAAAGAAAATGTAACTTTTAAGAATAAACTTGTACAAACTACTTATGTACAGTGTGTAAATTAAGAATGATGAAGCTAAAAGTGGCGCCTACGCCTAGCCGAGAGAGGAATAGATGTATCGTGGGTTTTTGTAAATAGTGTACAAGTATAATTATTGTAATATAACAAGTGTTTTCAATGTGCACATAGTCGCCTCATTCATTAATAAATTTTTTAGATCAATTTATCTTTCCTTTTGATTTTTTTTGCCTTCTGTCTATCCATTTTATTTTTTCTTTTTCCGGTACGGGGAGTATTTCGTTTTATCTAGATGGGTCAGCAATCCTAAAAACAATCAGATATTCTCATCTCACACTCAATATGCAATAAGCTGATATAGTAACCGGAACAACACACAAAATTGTACTTTTACTATAGGTAGGTTTCCACAAAACGGTAAAATCTTCACGTAAGCTTGAGCACTTTTTAAATTTCACTGAATAAGTAATTGTACCAGTATTGACTTTAAGTATAAAATTTGACGCAGACATCAAGCGGTTTCTTGCGCATACCAGAGCACACCCGAACGTCGGATTTTATACTTAAAAGCAATACGTTAAAAAATTGCGCGTGGATTTTCCGTTTGGTAGAAATCACACAACGATTATTGGTAAAGGGGGCAATTGTTTATCAAATATCGATTTCCTATTCTAATGCAGAGTCAATCGTGCACAGTCGCGCTCACACACAATTTATTATGACTTGAGTTTATCATATCAAATAATGTCACTCATGTTTCCACATGACTTCAGTTAAGTGCCTATATCGGTCTCAATCCTTGTCACTTCATCTTCCACATCACAATGAACAGGTTCTCTTATTATATTGATTACTAACTAACTGCCCGGTAAACTTCGGTACCACCTAAAGTGGCAATTTCCGTACAAAATTACCAATTTCGAATTTTCGATTTTTAGGCTGTTCCTTTGGGTTTTTCCTAATTTTCTTTTTTCCTAAACCACTCCAACGTTGAAGCGATGCTATTGTTACCCTTCTGTCCTATTTCTTTTTTTTTCTAAATCCGACTTGTGCAAAATCGTTAGTTCAGGATTAACGAAATAAATCCCTTTCACAGTCATACAAAGTATACTGGGCTATCGCATAAAGGCTCATTTACACAGTGCAGGTTTCTTGACGCAAGTCTCATGCTATCTCTGTTTTTGTCGGAGAGAAAGACAAAGATAGCATGAGTCTTGCTTCAAGAAACTTGCACCGTGTAAATGAGCCTTTAGGCTTGTGCTAAACGTCATTGCGCAAGAGGGCCTTAGGCTCGATTTTACCAACGTCGGATAGCGTTTATCCAAGGAATAAGACAGACGTTTTGACAGAATTTCTATGCAAAAGCTGTCACAACGTCAAATTTATTCCTCGATTAAAGTTATCCGACGTTGGTGAAATCGGCACTAAGCCTACTTTCTCTCTGAATACATTAATATTTAAATCGACTTCAAAAATAAAATGATGTACTAGTCTGTTCCAAAATCTTCAGTCGTCTACAGCTGTTAAATGGAAAACGTTTATAATAATAACTAGACATAATGTTAACATGGAAAAATAAAAGGGAATTTGGATTTCATAGAGCGACAACAACATAATAATATATCATTCAATCAATCAAATTTATTTCGGACAAGGTACATCCATATGTTGGTAAATTATAATATAAGTACTTACAAATAATAATATAGTACGATCGATACGTTTTGATAGTTGTTTCATATGATTGGGTAAAGTATCTCAACCGAAGTATCAATCAGGATTTTGGTAAAAGTTTTTTATTTATTCTACGGTGAAAATTGTACTAATTAATAATCGCTCTATATAGCAGTTATAATAATTGACAAACAACCGAATTGTCAGATCACGTTTGGCTTTATAAACACATTCAACTGCCTCATTGGTCTAGTGGTGGCAAGCGCGACTGCTGATCGTAAGGTCCTGGGTTTGATCTCCAGGTCAGGCAGTGTTATTTGGTTTTTCCGTATGGAATTCCTCAGTAGCAGCTATGAGTTTAGATTTGTGCCCAGTTGATGGCAATAGGCTCGCACCCTATTACATGGGACTTAAACATAACGGCGAAATGAGTGTTACTTTACATCTCTACCCAACCCTTTGGGGAATACAGGCTTGACGTTATGTTATGTTATAAATAGATACATAGAAATGACAGACTAACTACCGTTATATTTTTGGAAGTCATTTTAGAGTTATTCTTGTGGTAGGCAAATGTCACTTTCTTTTTCTATTGAGACAGAAAGAGACAAACACCCTTAGTTTAGTTTAGTCCTGTCAAAGTGCGCAACAGAATCGACACCAATGTCAGGTGAATCATAAATATCCGTTGGCATTCGGCTAACATCTTTCTGCGATCACCCATATTACGGGCGTTCCGATCCGCGTAGGTCTGGTGGGTAGAGGGGAGGTCGTCTGCGGATATTATGAGCTTGGTTCAAGTACTGAGAGCTTGTCAAGAACTTATTATTCATTTTCAATTTTTGTCAGTGCTGTGTTGTTAGTGGTAGATGTATCGGAATAAAGAATATGTGTGTAGGTACTATGAAGCTCAATTGACGAAAGACTATCCGAAGTTCTACTAAAAAACTTATTGTGTAGGTGATTAAAGGTGACCCCGTTTTTCGTCTACACTGAATAAGAGTTTGGTACCCTAAAAAATCGGTTAGTCTTCGATCATTTATTTTATTTTATTGTATTTGGGTGGCTTGCAGATACATACCTACATACATACATGCTTAGATACATCATACTAGATTAAGGATCGGGAATAAAAATAAGTCGCTCAAGTGGCCACGTTTGCACACACTTCTATTTCTTACTGCGAAATATAGAAAAAAATAAAATAATATTAACAACTTCAGTTTATTATAAACCTTAAGACTCAAACATAAAGTTTAATTACGATTGCAAAAAGTTCTGAACCTTTCCGCTATTATCGTATGACCACTTATCCACGGCACGCTTCAGTCATCGTACTTTTTTGACGGGTATTTACGTTATGGGCGGCCCGAGCACATTTTCGTTTGACGACTATACCCGTCGATGGCGTTCAAAAGGTAAAACGCAAACACGGTAAAAAGGTGTTTCATACTATTACTTGCCTGTTATGGTGCGTCCAGACCTGACGAACGCGCCGCGAATGCGCCGCTCGCGCGCAGAGCGCGAACCGTTCGCAAGCCGCGCGTGCATTTCATGTTCGTACAAAGCTCCGCGCGCCGCTCGCGCGCAGCTCGCGAAAGGCTCGCGCGCTCCGCGCGAGCGGCGCGCGTGCGTCTTATTCGCGGCGCGTTCGTCAGGTCTGGACGCACCATTAGGGCGCCGCAAACTATATTGTATACCGCCCAACCACCAACCTTAGTACGGTAGAATGGGGTTACTTTGATCAATTTCAAAATTGAAACGTATTTTCTCTTGAAATATGAGAACAAAAAAATTAAAATAATATGACAAATATCGATTTTGTTTATTTTGTTCTACCTACATCTTGAATAAAATTATAATTTTTCTTATTATTTTTGAGAAATAAAATAAAATGTTCGTGATAAGTGTTAAACTTTGATTGGAGTTACTTTGATACTTCCCTTTTTTCTAAGGAATTTGAAAGTAAGCCCAATAAGGAATAAACAGTTACACAAAACTATTTTTAATATTTTTTCATCACCCCGCAAGGGTCCACCCACTACGACTGATCACACGCTGACAATGACGTTCAATGCTGCCAACCGTAACAAAGTAATCGGAAGAATTCGTACAATTCAAATCAAAGTAAAAGGAATCAAAGTCACCCCATTTTACGGTAGGTGGTTTTATAGTTTGTACTTAATCGCAGTACCTGTGTCTATAGTTCGCGTGGTTGGCGAGAAACATGGAATGTTCGCACCGTATAAATGTAGGCTGGAGTGGAGGAAAATCGCGAAAGTTAATATTCAATTATCAGATAACATGAACATGAACAACTTGTTCCAACTTGAATAATTTCCTGTATGGCATTTTATAATATTTTACAAATAACTTTTCAATTTTTGCCGCTTTCCTAACTTGGAAGGTGTTTACAGTTGGTTTAGGATTTTTTTATGTATGGAAGGTAAAGCTAAAGACGGTTTTAACTCCATGCTGACGATTAAAATTAAATTAAGGTTCTGTGAATTGTTTCCATAAGTTCGGTCTATGTTAGTTTTTGGTACTGATCAAAGGAGAGCACTGACCAGGTGGCAGATCGACACGCACTGCCTCTATGGAACTACGGCACGGCTACGGCGCCGCTACGACACAGCTACGACTACGTTTAAGATTATACTGATTATTAACTGCCTCGTTGTTCTACTGGTGGCAAGCACGACTGCTGATCGTGAAGTCCTGGGTTCGATTCCCAGGTCGGGCAAAGTGTTATTGGGTTTTTTCGGTGTGGAATTCCACAGTAGCAGTCCGGAGTATGGATTTGTGCCCGGTTGATGGCAATAGGCTCGCTCCCTATTATATGGGACTTAAACATAATGGCGAAATGAGGGTGTTACACCTCTGCCCAACCCTTCAGGCTATACAGGCGTGATGTTAGGTGGTTTATATATTTATAAAAAAAAAATGAACGCTTTGCATGATAAAACGTGCTGATCTCGGAAACTACTCACAACCTATATTTTCATAGAAAACGTTTATTTTATACACTTCATCATTTAATTATAAATGATTGCACCGATCTACTCGATGACTTGGCTGGTCCACTCCTTATTAACGAGCGTGGGACTGCTCAGCTGTCCCCGCTTCACTTTAGCATTCAGCAGCCAGACGTAAAAACCTTTTTCCGTAGGTACATTTTTAACAACTCCAAAGTAACTGGAGTGTTAGTTGTAGTAGAGCTAGTGAAAGAACTCGTCCAGAGAATTACTACCACTTATTTTTGCCGCCAAGCAGTAATGATGTGTTCCAGGTTTCTTTTAAATTCTATTATTTACGCTTTACTGCGCTTAACGTGACTAAGGAACCCTCATAGGTACCTCCTTATAACTTAAATATATCGTGGGAGCCGGGGAAATTATAGGCACATATGAGCTACTTATTAATAGCAGTGATAGCCCAGTGGTGTGACAGTCCGACTGCCAAATCACAGGTCTCGAGGCAAAACCCAAGGCATGCACCTCTGACTTTTCGAATTCATGTCCGTATTGTATAATTATCACTTGCTTAAAAACGGTGAAGGAAAACATCGTGAGGAAACCGGCATGTCTGAGAGATATTTCTCGAAGGCATGTGAAGCCAAGTCAGAGGCTCATGGGCGGCATAAACTCTGACACCAGGTTAGTCACTAACCACACGAAAAGAAGAAGAAGCTACTTATTGTGGTAGGTTTACTCAACGCCTGAAATTGCAAACAAAATTCAGATATTTTTTTGATAGACGACGCTCTATTACATTTTCTACAGTTCCGGGCATTTTTTCAAGCGTTGAGTAGACCTACCACAAGAACAAAATAACGTAAAAAAAGTAGTTTGACACATTATTGCCTATCACGACCCATATGATTTTCCAACTTTGTCTCTAAGGTTAGCAACGCATCAGCAATCCTCATCTGGGTATAAATGTATACATGGTGGTGACCACATTGCACCAGGTGGGCTGTCGGTTGCCAAATTATTATACAAAAAGAAACCGGTAAAAACACAATTAATATGAAACTGCGAAAATGGGAAATTTTGTTTGCTCGATGAATAGGCATATACGTGTTACAAAAATACCCTTAAAGCCGAAAGGGGGTTAAAAGGTCCGTTGTAAAGAGTCTATTGGGCAATATTTGAAAACCGTAGTATAACCAAAAAAAAAAGTATGTTGTAACGATAGAATAGATATTTATTCTGTCATTGTTTTCAACATTGTCAGTGTTTTGACGACACGTTTGGTGCAGTGGCTAAGCGATTGGCTTCTGCGCTGCGGGTCGTGTGTTCGATTCCCGCACGGAACAAATATTTGTATGGCCTAGAGATAGTTGTTCCGGGTCTGGATCTTTGTAATCCTAGTGTAGGGCAACGTAACTTTCTAAAAAAAATAATTGTATGCAATATTTTCCAAATCCGTTGGTGTGTGTGAAATAACTAAGATAGTAACTAAGATAATTTTTAAATCAAAGTTGTCAGTATGTGAACAGAATCGCGAGCATAAGCTAACTAGATATTGAAAGATACTTTGCGACTGTTTTGTCGATTAGTTACGTGAAAATATTTTTTTCAGGTTGAGGACAACGGTAATGGAATCTTGATATGTTTACCGAGCGGTTGGTTAAAATTAAGAATAGTGTTATAAAGACCAATAATGAATCGAAGACCTCATAGTTTTGCATAGTAGACCCACTGATATTATAGTAGCTATCACGGGTAAAATTAGCTTACGAGTATATGCCCAGTTTGGCAATCAATAAGAAATGCTACCATTGGTAAGCAAAATAGAAAATAATGTTAGACGGCTTCACATGTCGTCGAAAATATCTCTCAGGCATGCGCGTTTCCTCGAGATGTTTTCCTTTACCGTTTTTAAGCAAGTGATAATTATACAATACGCACATGAATACGAAAAGTCAGAGGTGCGTGCCTTGGGTGCGAACTCGAGACCTATGACTTGGCCGTCCGACGCCGCGACGGTCACACCACTAGGCTATCATAGCTAGCGAAAGCTGGTTAACTGGTTCGATGACCTAATGATTTAAATAAAGAAAAGTGTCTCGTGCTTGCGTCTGCTCGAACCTGCATCCGGGAGAACATAGTTCTTGTAATTATTTCCGTTCACCACTAACAACCTAGTTCCATCCACAGCTTCCCTATTAGTGTTCAATTTATTTTTAGAACTTGGAAGCATTTAGAACAAGATTGCCACTGTAATGATTTCTGTTATTATAAACAGTGTTGTGGAAAGGGCTCGAGGCTAATTACCAACTACGCAGATTATACGCTTTGCGAGGTTAAGCTGAGCTTGCCAAGGTCAGTCTGTGGATGGGTTACCGTCCTTGACAGATCGAGACCCCTCTTTGCCTAAGAAAGTACGTTAAACAGTCGGTCCCGGCTGTCATACGAATACCTATGATAGTCGTTACGGGAAGTCAGAACCCGAAAGTCTGACATCTGGTCTAACCTTAGGATATCGGCATTGCCCAGTAACTGGGTTGCGGAAGTCTGATGGAAAGAAAGAAAAACCGTTTATTCACGTGAGAGTGACGCACATAACATAGCTATTTTTTTTTTTTACGTAAGCCCAAGAAATCAAATACAGAAAAGTATATAAAAATAAAATGGCAGTCGCTCCGTGTAAAATCCTGGTTTTCAGCCGCATTTCGGTAGACTAGAAGCTGATCACAGCATGTTGGGAAAAAGCTAGGCAGAACAATTATTATAAACAGTTCTGTTATCATTAAATTGTTAATTAATATCTAAACACCTTTCATAATAATATTAAGCACATTAGACCGGCACGAACAGCTCAGTGGGCGAAATGTCCACGGTTCGATAGATAGGACGGTCGAAATGCAAATAAAATGCTGATTCCATTTCCAATCATAAACATAGAACCATAATAGGACCATATAAAAATAGGACCACAGGATAAAAGTAAGACCATCATTCTTCATAAGTAAGGTACTTTTAAATGTAAAACATCTAATGCGGCGGAACGGGTGTGAGAGCGGCTGTTGTGTGGCGACGCTCGCGATGGCAAACACACGACGGCAGACCTTCGTAAGTCTTCGGCTCTCTTCGGTTTGTATCGGCCAGTTTATTTTTTCAAAATTGTTTTCGTCCTTTCACATCTGTCAGGCGAACCGCGACGGCTTTTTTTATAACCAAGCTGTCATATCCTCCGTCTATGTAGATTGAGGGCTGTTCGTAAAACGTGTGCTACTAAATATTTGCTCACGTCAACCGAATTATGTTCATGGCCTATGTGAGGTTGACAGTTAAACCATCGTGTGGAACATTATCCTCAAATGTCCTCTAACACTTCAAATCCCATATCTGTCAAATAAACAAGAAGATAACATAACATAACATCACGCCTGTATTCCCCGAAGGGATGGGCAGAGGTGTATAGTAACATCCTCATTTCGCCGTTATGTTTAAGTCCCATGTAATAGGGGGCGAGCCTATTGCCATCAACCGGGTACAAATCCAAACTCCGAGCTACTACTGAGGAATTCCACACGGATAAAACCAATAACGCTTTGCCCGACCTGAGGATCGAACCCAGGACCTCAAGTCAGCAGTCGCGTTTGCCACCAACGAGGCAGTTAACAAGAAATTATTATCAAAAAATCTAAAACAACAACAATACAACGTTGGCGGGCCTTGAGCGTTATCAAAAATTCTCAACACAAATCATAATATATCTGATAATGGCGGTTCGACGATTAATTTCTTTATCGGACATTAGTTATGTTGCGAGGTGCGTCGATAATACTTGCGTATACACTGTTATAAAGCAATAAGTGTTAAATAACTGGATTAACAACGCATTTCGGGTAATCAACGGATTATTAATAACCGCTCTTAATACAAAATTTCTGTTTTAATGTAGGTAGATTTTTGACATTACTTCTATTGGGAGATCTGTCATACAGGTCCCGAACCCAGTATAGACATCAGCTCTCACAAAGGTTTCAATCTACCTATAACCTAGATACTATGTAGCAAAAAAGTACCTTTTTGAGAGAAATAAATTACTATTATTATTATATTAATATTGAATTTCTGTCAAAAACCTATCAATCCAGAGATTTTGGATTGTAACAACATATTACTAAACGTTTTTAACTTGTGGTAACTGAACTGTGGTACCACAGAGAATAATTGGAGTTGTGGTGTTAGTGTGATGTTGATGAATGTAAACAGAGATTTGTTGAAAATGAGTTATTACGAAAAAAAGTATGGAACTACACGCAGAAGGCCGAAAGTGTTGGTGAGTAAAGTTTTAATTTTTGTAAACGGGACACTGAATAAAATATTAAGTAATTAAGGAGTTTTCTTTGCGAGCTGTGAATAAGTTAATATGTTTGCTTTGCGGGTACGTATTCGATAAAAACTGCAGTTGCATCACAGAATCTGAATTCATAACATATATACGTGTTGACTTTTAAACTACACTATAGTTTTGTTCTAAAGTTTTTTTAAGTGCAAACTATCAGAATACTAAAAATATTATTTTTAAATAGTGTGAGTTGTTAATAAAATTTGCGCCGTAAAAAAGTTATATAAAACCTGCATTGAAATACACTTAGGTACTATTATTTAATACGACTAATATGAAATGGTTCGGGGCTTTTTATTTTTTGCAATGCAAAAACCACTAATCCTCCATGGTATCCTCCTCTGCCGCTTATGACGGGAACACGGGCACGCGGATCCACTCATCCGCGAACCCGCCGCGGCTGTCCGTCACCGGACCGTACTCTGGGGAGTACCCCCCCATCACCGGCGCATCAGAACACATGGCACGCCGTGACCACCCTGGGGACCAAAACGCCGGACGCCTGGCAGATGTCAAACATGGAACAAATTTTGTAAAAAAAAAGCTCGCCGAATTAAATCGAAGAGAGCCGACGCGTTACGAAGGTTTGTCTACGTGTGTCTGCCATCGCGAGCGTCGCCATACAACAGCCGCTCTCACACCCGTACCGCCGCATTTGATGTTTCACATCAGTGATAATACAGTAATACTTGGAGTCGATTACTGAATGGAGACCTTCGTAACCAATAAAATTACATACATAATAAAATCACGCCTTTTCCCATGGGGGTAGGCAAAAACTATAGAACGCCACATGCTACGATCCTTACATAATCCTTTCGCTTCATCCACATTCATACATCTTGTAATACACGCACGCCGGTTGAGAGTACTACGCACCTGTCCTTTGTGAAAAAAATCATCAATAACATCAATGTATGTTCTTCTAGGGCGTCTTCTACCGGCGTTTCCACTGACATCCACCTTATAAATTCCTTATGTTAATCGCCGTTCACTCATTCTCACAACAATACATATCTCCTGTAATGTCTTCCTACTCTCTTCCACTCTTATCGGTTAAGGATTTCCCATCCCGCCATCTCCTTAAGCGTGACGCGTCGAACATTGTGTGGGCTCCAGTCAGACGTGACCAGTCCAGTTCCATTTTAGGGTTGCGGCTTTCTGACCAACGTCAGCGATCTGAGTTTTCGAGCGCAGTACAATATTTCTTATATGGTCTAATAACTGGACTCCTCATCCTAAGATTGCGCTCCATGGCTCGCTGGCGAACTCGCAGCGCGGACTTCGGATGGTTAGTCAAAGAGCAATTTGTCTTTAAGGTGAGAGGAAGGTTACTAGGTTACTAGGTTATTAATTGATATAGGTTCGGTGTTAAATATTACAATGCTTCACGAATATTAACGAGATTTCCGGTTCAATTACTTGCATTACCGGTTCAATTTCCCCCATTACTGAGTTGCTTGAGGGGCTCATGGCTAATTAACAACCGCGCTATCATAAGATTTGCGAGGTTCAGCTGCGCTTGTCGGGGTCAGTTCGTAGATGGGCGACCGTTCGATACACATCGAGACCCCTCCGTGCCTCGGAAAGCACCTTAAACAATCGGTCCTGGGTGTCATACGAATACCTATGACAGTCGTTACGGGTAATGACAAGCCCGAAAGTCTGACAACCGGCCTAACCTTAGGATATCGGCATTGCCCAGTATATGGGTTGTGGAGGTCTGATGGCAGCGCTCCGTGTAAAATACTGGTATTCAGTCGCATCTGGTTAGACTGGAAGCAAACCCCAACATAGTTGGGACAAGGCTAGGAGGAAGACTCTGAGTTGCTTCTCAAGTAGCAAAATGTGGAAATGTGGTGGAATATAGAGCTGCATTTGGGCGCACTTTATTATTTTTATATTACGCTCTGTAGTAGTTTTGATGCAGTCCGGCAACATGCAATTCGATTTTATAATTATCTTATAAAGTGCGTTTACAAGTCAAATTGTCCTATAAAGATCCGGTAAACGCACTGAATAACGGCGTGTCGTTACTGGTACAATTGATCCAAAAGTGATCAGCGTGATGTCATTGCATTCGTGTTTCATTATTTTTGTAACATTGCCGTACCCTTCAAAATAATATAAAATATTTTCAAAAGTTAAGTAATCCACATTAATATCTATTAGCTATATCATAGGTAACTTTTGTCTTTTGAGTGTTGTGTTAAGAATGCCTATTCAACTTGGGGAATTCATTTTATTGATAGTGTTCGATGATAATAAATATATCTTCATGCCCCTTCAAAATTAAACATATTTGTTATTGTTTATTCGATAATAATTAACAAAATATACTTAGCCGCCATAAGATCGGATCACGTGCATTTGTCAAGACCTTTACAATACTATTTACTCAAAGTTGACTACTACAGGACATACCTACCTACTCCGCCACCATATTTAAATTTTAGGGTTCTTTTAGAGAAATACAACAGAAAAAACCCCACATGCAAATTTAGGGATATTTTGCTAATTAGATTTATAATATGCCCTTATAATATGGCAAGTTCTAATAAGAATCGTATAAAGTAATCCTGTAAACGTTTATAAAACTAAGTAATAAGATCGAAAATACTTGTGGCGCAAAACGTCTTCGAAGATGCTATTGTTAGATCAGCGATCTTGTCAAAACGTCTATTAGATTCCTATAAGACGTTTAGTCTTATAAGTCGATTACTGTAGGAGAATTTTGTTACTTGGGTGGGTTCGATCCCCAGGGCGGACAAAGTGTTATTGTGATTTTCCATTCAGAATTTTGCAGTAGCAGCTCGGAGTTTGGATTTGTGCCCGGTTAATGGCAACAGGCTCGCCACCTATTACATGGGACTTAAACATAACTGGCGAAACGAGGTTGTACTTAAACACCTCTGCCGAACCCTTCGGGGAATATAAGGCGTGATGTCATGTATGATTACGTGATTGTTTGTGAAGATGTTTTTATGAGACTCAATGAAGGTAGCCAAGGTGGAAGGTGGAGGACCAAGTATTAGCATTTATTCTAAAATAATGAGTAAGTATTGAGGTTTGATTCATAGTATTTTTTATGCAAGTGCTTTAAAACCAGGAACCAATCTACCTATATATCTATACTAATATTATAAAGCTGAAGAGATTGTTTGTTTGTTTGAACGCGCTAATCTCAAGAACCACTGGTTGGAATTGAAAATTTATTTTTTAGTTGGATAGTCCATTTATCAAGGAAGGTAATAAGCTACATAACATCACGCTACGACCAATACGAGTGGAGCATAAATTAAAAATGTTGCAAAAACGGGAAAAATATCCACCCGTACGAAGCCGGGACGGGCCGCTAGTCATAGATAGAAAAGAAGCACATTATAACGCGTAGAAATTCTCCATGTACTTGGAAATAAATGTACAGATGAGTGACAACTTGTTTTCACATTCAAGCATCACATTACGCCATGCATACCCCGAAGGGTTCGGCATAGGTGTTTTTAGTACACCCTCGTTACGCCAGTTATATTTGTCTCAAGTATTAGGGGGCGATCTTATTGCCATTAACCGGGCACAAATCCAGGATCCGGGCTGCTACTGAGACATTCCTAATGGAAAAACACAATAACATTTTTCCCGACCTGGGGATCCAGGACTAGACCAACAAGGTAGTCTACTGATATTCGTTCCTTTAAAAACAAACTTAGCCTTAGAAATATTCTTGTATCGCGGGTGCGTTTACAAGCGATTTACACCCACACACGGAACAATCTGTAGGGCAGACAAACACTTGTTCCGTGCGGAAATCGAACCCGCAACACGTTGTGCAGTAGCCAAACACTCAGCCACTGCCCCAATCGTGTCGTCTTCGAACATAGAACTACAAATTGCTTACCGAGACCTGGTACAAGCTAACATGTTTGTTAAATACTAGGTATTCAAACAAGAGCTTACATTGTATGTACTTTGTCAACATGGCCATATCTACCATTCACGTTACACTAATTTTTTTTAAAACACTCAACAGCCTTGTTGTCTCACACATTGTGTTTAAAAAGTCTACGGAGCGCAGTTACGTATATAGCACTGATAGCCTAGTGGTGTGACCGTCGGACTGCCAAGTCATAGGTCTCGAGTTCGAACCCAAGGCACGTACCGCTTATTTTTCGGATTCATGTGCGTATTGTATAATTATCACTTGCTTAAAAGCGGCGAAGGAAAACATCGTGAGGAAACCGGCATGCATAGAGATATTTCTCGACAGCATGTGAAGCCAAGTCAGAGGTCCATGTGCGGTATATACTCTGACACTAGGCTAGTCACTAACCACACGAAAAGAAGTTACGTATCGCCTCAAGAGGGAATGTGAGACTCTCTTCTTGATAGAGTTATGGACAACTAAGAGTTGGAAAAGGTAAAAAAACTGCCTCGTTGGTCTAGTGGTGGCAAGCGCGACTGCTGATCTCGGGTTCTCGAAGCCCAGGTCGGACGAAGTGTAATTGGGGTTTTCTGTCTAAAATTCCTCAGTACCAGCCTGGGGTTTGGATTTGTGCCCGGTTGATGGCAATAGACTCGCCCCCTATAACATGGGACTTAAACGCAACCGCGAAATGAGGGTGTTACTATGCACTTCTGCCCAACCCTTTGGGGAATAAAGGCGCGATGTTGAAGTAAGAATTTAAATTATTTTGAGGAGACACTATTATTTTACAATTGTTGCCTATGACTGCCCACGATTACCTAACTAAATGCGAGTTCGTAGAGAGATAGTTCCTTTAAGCCTTTACACTACTAGTGTCTTTATGGCAGTGATAGCCAATCAGACAATCGTGGTGTGACAATCGGACTGCCAAGTCATAGGTCTGGAGTTTGAACCTAAGGCACGCGCCTCTGACTCTTCGGATTCATGTGCATATTATATAATTGTCACTTGCTTAAAAACGACGATATTTCTCGACGGCATGTGAAGCCAAGTTAGAGGCCCATGGGCGGCATAAATTGATATCAGGTTAGTCACTAACCACACGATAAGAAGAAAACTAGTTTCTAGCAGTAGAGAGTACACTTAACACGATGGCTCGTTAAGAGGATTTGTCTTATCGCGTCGCTAAGGCGCGTACATAGGCACGCTGTGCGCGTAGATGAGGGGCTGCTGTAGGGTGTCGACTGTAGGGTGGAGGGTCAGATCACAGATCTGAGGTATAACATTACTTCTATTAAATTTCTGTCAAAAACCTACATCAATACATTGATTTTCATTTGGGATCTGTTATTATATCGGCCGTTAATTTTAACACATTTACAAGTTAGTATGTATGTATGGTTGCAGAGTTTCCTAGCTTCTTACACTTTTCCTTAATAACGCTTAATAATAAACAGAAGTAAATGACAGAAAAATCGATACCAAACAAATCACCGTCTTCAGAAAATCAGAAATAACCTGAAAAACAGTGTGTTACTTCCAAATAACCTCATACCAATTACATAACTTAATTTAATTAACTCTGGTTTAACTTCACCCAGACGCGAAATTCTAGAAAAAATATTTGAAAACACCCTTTTCCACTCATTTGACAGCTAAATATTGTACAGTAGGTCACTATTGAAAAATCGATTGATTCAAAAGTAAAAATGATACCACGTGATTTTACAGTTATATGAAGTAGTTCTCGCTATAATGTCATACTACTCGCTTGCATTGATAAACTTCTTACTTAAAGGTGAAACGTGGGTAAAACAAATTACTTTCTTGATAGTTCAGTAAAGGTTCTGCATTATAAACCAGGTTTTATGGTTGACTCGTGACATTTGTTGACAGATTATGTGTTTACTAGGGCTGTGTCACTTAACGCTGTACACACATTTAGTATTCATAAATGGAATATTTATGTTGTGATTGCAATTTCATAAATAAATAAACGTCTCGAAATATTTTTATTAATGTTTTACATTACTCCATTTATTATATGATTTCACAGGCAATGAATTAAGGTGTATATTTTCTATTAGATTTTAATTTATTAAAATGAACACCACGTTTTTCGATATGTTTATGTTATTATGAAAATTAATATTCTTCTTTTTTATCAAAATATTAATATGCTAGTGTGACATAGAAATATAAACTATTCAGTGTTTTACATTGCCTGTAAAATCGTTTAAATGGAGTTATCTGTTCAACAATTTTAGCCAACGGTATTGTATTTAAACTCTATTCTTTAAAAATCGTGTTCCTGTATTGGTTACCCGGAAAACACATTAGGAAGTAGCTTCATTTAAACTCCAGCCTTTTTGGGTTGACATGGCAATGAGCAAAATAGTAGAATTGGAACCGGCTACGAGTGGCGCTACGCCACGCTACGAAGTCGTAGAGAGGGGACGCCGACAGTCAGCGCATTTACTACGCGGTCTCTATCCCGCGGGCTTCGGTGAAATATTTAATATAACTAACCATTTATATAGTAATTATATGAAAATAATTAATTAATTATTTTACTCTTTTTAATGTTTCTGATTTTATTTATATTTTCATACGACTATATTTAATTTTACAAAAAAAAAGGTAATCCGGGGTTTATGGCACTGTCGGGTGGTAGGGGCATGCGCGGCGTTGTCCCGTAGGGCGAGCAGACGCGTTCGGCCGCGGCAGAGGGTGGAGACGCGTTCGTGCGGCGGCATCGATCCGCTACCTCGTGCTCCCGTGACTCAGTCGCCGACGATACGGCGACGAGCATCAACATGCAGCCGCCACCGCGGAAGGTGAGTTCACCATTCTCTCATGGCCCCACGACCTCCAACAACTCCATCAAAATTACACAAACTTTCAAAAAGTGCCGCAGAACAGTGAATGAAGTACTTTCCCAACGCGTCAAATTCCTCGTCGCGTGTTACTACGAAATTATATAACTTCAGTGTTATGTTTGTATTTTAGTCACTGGGTGCATCGCTCTCTACATTTTTGTGACCGTAATTTCAATCCTAAATAATATATTAATTTAATTTTGGAACTTGTGTGAAGAAACTCGTAATGTTACGACGTTCTTATTAAATATCCAGCGTAGGCTTCGTGGATTTAATCAATAAATGTCTAATCTCATATAAACAGCCCGTAACGATGGTAAACATTCGTATGTAATTATTAAGTAAATAAAGACAGTAAATAAATGAGACACATATTTAAAATCCGTGAAAATGATTCTGTATTTTATTTAGAAAATGAATGAGCGTTTTCATCGGCAGCGTTGCTTGGACCTTGGTAGAAAACATATTCATCGTTGAAATAAAATCTGCACACATTTTTCGAGTAAAATACTTTAATATGTTTCATTATGTGAAGCTTTCGTTGTTTTATTACGAATCGATAGTAATATTAACCTTTATTATTTCTATACGACTATTGTTTCTTTTTTGTTTTTGACAGTCAATTTGCTTGATTTTTTCATTTGTTGGTTTGTGTTCTTTATTTGAAAAATATATCCGTCATTAATTCTATTTTTATTTTGGTATCTTTTGTCTGAACGACGTAAAGGTAAGTCCTAAGTCCGTTTTAGACAGATTTACAATTATATTACTAATATTATTTTTTAAGATATAATTGGTTTCTTTTTTCGTGAACTATTTTCGTCCAATTCTTCTATATTTGAAACGGAATGAAATACGTAGGTATTACTAATTCCGTTCGGGGCACGTAATTAAAAGTTCCACACAGCCGCCCTCTCAATATTAACTATGTACGACCCCACTTATTTTTGGGGGTTAAATTAATAAACAATTCTATCTTTCTCTATAACAACTATATCAAAACATTACGGGGCGGGGAAGAATCAAAAAAGGTTTTTCGTAAAAAACATAAAATATCCTCATGTAGCCAATAACTATTTAACTTAGCAAGCATTAAAATCAGACAAGGATTTTTAATAATAATTTTGAAGCTGTTTACAATACACTGATTTTACTCAATTTCCTTCACAAAATGAACGTCGAGTAATACAATTGCCATGTAATGAGTACGATTACATACCATTTATTATTATTGTATATATATATTGTTGAAGATTATTGTAGATTATTGCATCTATATCAATTGGACTCGGCGTAATTGCGGTCAATGATCGCACGAGTAAAATATGGCGCGCGGTTGTTACTTTATACAAGTAGTAAGGTACTCGCATTAAAAAAGAACATATTTAAATGTATATATCTATACTAATATTATAAAGAGGAAACATTTGTATATTTGAATTTTTGTATGTAACGAATAAACTTAAAATCTACTGGACCGATTTCAAAAATTCTTTTACCGCTGGAAAGTCACATTATCACTGAGTAACATAGGCTATATTTATTACTGAAATAAAATTCCTCCGCGGGTGGAGCCGTGAGGACACAGCTAGTCTTACTATATATCATTAAAGTCGTGTGGCCATGAAATGTCTTCTATTTAAATCTGTTTTACATTTATGTACTTTTAGCGTAGAGAAGCAATTTTTAGAGAATACAGAAGCAATTTTTAGAGAATAGAGAAGCAATGTTTTGATAATAGAGAAGCAATTTTAGTAGTAATCAACGCGGATAACGTGCGGTTAAATGTTCAGCGATTAGAATGTAATTGTAATGCCAATTATTGAATTAATAGCCTGATGAAAGTACGATGCGTTGAAAATTATTTTGTTTGTGTTTTGGAATTTTGAGCGCTGCATTGGCGTGATAGTTCCTTTCCATCCGGTACATTATTACTTTTTTGTTTTTAAATAAAAACGTTGTCCTACACTAGGATTTCTTCTATATCGTGGGTGCGTGCACAAATGTTCACATGCACAAACGCCCAGACCCGAAACAACTATTTGTAGGCCATACAAATATTTGATCCGTGCGGGAATCGGACCCACGACCCGTAGCGCAGAAGCCAATCGCTTAACCACTGCGAGAAAACGTGTCGTCAAGAAAAAAAACATGGTTATTTAAAACTCGTCAAACTTCGTCAACTGCTGTAGTTATCACGTTCTAGCTACAGAGCTTATCTAAAGATAGATAAGAAATTAAAACGTGTGTGGTGTGACTGTTGCGCTTCTATTGCCCAACAAAGGAGTATGTAGTTGGTGGCCGAAGATTTTTCAGCTTACTACGTCGGGTAAAAAAAATATCGGATTATTTATAAAATAGTCATAGCAAAAATATTGTGACTCACTTCTTAAAACCGATAGCAGATACTTAAAGATATTATAATAATAATTGAGGCGTGGAATTTACAAATGGGCTAAGAGCCCAAAAAACCGATTTAATATTTTTAATGTCAAAGGAGCTAGCTACATTGGGCAGCCAATCCATTTTTATTAAAAATTTTGATTCATTTTTATGGCACTTTGCTCATTTGTAAATTCCACGCTTCAATTGTCCTTAATTTTTAAAACAATAATATAAATAAATACGTCACAAAAAAAAAAACCCGACCGAAAGTCTGACAACCGGTCTTACCTTAGGCATTGCTCAGTTACTGGGTTTTGGAGGTCTGATGGCAGTCGCTCCATGTAAAGTACTGGTATCCAGCCGCATATAGTTATTAGACTGAAAGCTGACCCCCAACATAGTTAGGAAAAGGCTAGGCAGAATGGAAATACGTCACAAAAATATGCATATCGACTCCAATAGACGTAAACATAACATCACGCCTCGTATGCTCCGGAGGGTTCGTCAGAGGTGTTTTTAGTACACCCTCGTTTCACCAGTTATGTTTAAGTCCCATGAAATAGGGAGCGAGCCTATTGCCATTAACCGGGCACAAATCCAGACTACGGGCTGCTAATAGCACTTTGCCCTACCTGGGAACGGACCCAGTATCTCATGCTCAGCAGTTGCGACCACTAGACCAAAAAGGCAGTCAATAGACCGAAACAAATCTTCAATCGATAACATTATTAAAATATCTAGATAGAAACCTTACGTGTCAGATTATACTCGAAGCTAAACCAGGCGGGACCGCGGCAAGCCACTAGTTTGACGATCGTTATGTTATTATGTGCAGGCTGGGGTCACGAAAGTGGCGGTTACAGCGAAGCGGGGACAGACTGAAGTAGAGAATAACTAAAGCTGCGGTCTGAATACGTCATAGCTTGCGGTTAGATGTAGGCATGGCGACTTTGAGCTCAGCTTACAGCTAGTTCACACAGAAACTGTTTACAGGACCTGTTTTAGCGGATCCGTTTTTATTTTGGTATTGACGCCTGTATGAGCCAGTTCACATACACGACTATATTCCGGATCCAGTAAAAAATACTGGATCCGTTATTTTTATTGTATCCTGCCTGCCAGATGCGACGCAGCTACCATTTGTTTAACTGATCCGTCGGTACAGGTGTGAACACATCCAGTATCGACGGATCCTTTAAAACGGATTCGCTGTGTGAATGGGCTCTTAGTTAATCATTAGTTCTTTTAGCTGCATGTAGGTACAATGATTTGTACCCGAAATTTTGCAGAGGAATTTTTATTCGTGTTCGCCTAATAGCGAGGATTTTGCTAGTATACCTATAGTTGGCCTCTTCTCAAAATGAGAAGGCTTTAGACCAGAGGTCCCCAAACTTTATTTGTCTCATAGACCACTTGCTGTGTTTTTCGGTTTTGGGTAGACTACCCCCTGCTTAGCTAATATGTATTACATGTTTGCAAAATCACCGACTACAAATGTGTTTTGCCTGATTTCTAACTGTAGTGAGGTGTAGAGTGAAAAACAATAAAAAAACACGTTAATTTTTATACATTTATAAATCACATTAAAATTAAAATGATCTAAAATAATATTTAGTAACTTACATATTACATAAAATCACAAAAAAATGCTTGTTTGGTTTATTCCATTAATGGTCAAAATCAAAGTCACGACCTGCTTAAATGAGATGCACCATCGTGGATCTCCGTTTACATCTCACGAACTAGTTACTAATTTTTTTTTTCACTCAATTGGACGAACCCCTTGTATGTCGTCGTTGACCCCTGGGGGCCGATATAGACCACTTTGGGTACCAATGCTTAAGACTTTAGTTAGCGGACTACACACACCATCGATAAATTGCTGGTTTCCTCACGATGTTTTCCTTCACCGTTAATGCAAGATCCTTCTCCTTTGAACTCAGACATTTCAGAGGGGTTAGACGGAAATAGATCGCAAAAACCTATTCAAATTATTAATATTTTGCAGCCCGCTTTTCCTCCTAAGGCACACTCAAACCAACACGTCCGCGCTGGCGTGTACGGTTGCGATCAGTTACTGCAACTGTACTTGTAGCGACGTGTTCAAATGAAACGCGTAGCGACGCGACGTGTTCAAACCAAGCAGGACGCGTAATAATGTCGTCCGACACTACCGTCTACAAGTTAACGATCCCATGTGACCTCACGCTTTTAATAGTTTTCTCCTAACATGTGAAACTCATCTATTCAACTGTCTTGCGGTTTGTTTAACTTTTTAAATTAGGCTACGCCTGGAGCCCTTCGTTCTACGTACTCAAGACCTATGACTTGGCAGTC
This sequence comes from Amphipyra berbera, assembly GCA_910594945.2. Taxonomy (NCBI): domain Eukaryota; kingdom Metazoa; phylum Arthropoda; class Insecta; order Lepidoptera; family Noctuidae; genus Amphipyra; species Amphipyra berbera. Next base: position 21,791,350 of record OU343121.1, on the reverse strand, counting down.
CAACGGTCACACCACTAGGCTATCACAGCTAGTTATCTTAGTAGACTAGGTATATTGTATCTTCTTGAAATTATTTCGTCTATTATAAATGCTTAAGTGACTCCGAAAAATGTTGGAATTGGTTTTGCAGTCTTGTGCGACCGTGGTCGGTCTAACCCGTCAAAATAATTCATTAACAGCATTCATTAAATAGCAGTGGTGCACCTAATGGTGTGACCGTTGGACTGCCAAGTCATAAGTCTCGACTTCGAACTCAAGGCACGCACTTCTGAATTTGGTTCCCATGTGCGTATTGTATAATTATCACTTGCTTAAAAACGGTAAATGAAATCGGCATGCCTGAGAGATATTTCTCGACGGCATGTAAAGCCAAGTCAGAGGCCCATGGGTGGCATAAACTCTGACACCAGATTAATTACAAGCCACACGAAAAGAAGAAGAATTTAATTCCTGTCAAAGCTAAAAGCTAATGTAAATCTTTTCCTGATTTGTACATATATCAACAATTTTAGATGCGTATAGAGAATTATAAAAGCTGTTGTATGAAAAATATTGTCTCCGCGAGAGTAGGCACTGTTCATATAATTCCTACGAGATAAATACATTATTATATAGAACCTGAACATAGTAAGAGTCGTTGCATATTATGTTCTTATTCTAAGGAATTGTACAGGGTGTAAACGAAATCATGTAATTCCTTTAAACCTCGTGATGTACTGCTGACATAGATTAACACTGAACGGGATACATTTGGTTTTTTTTTACAAAAAGTAAACATGTGTTTTCTTAACGTGAGCACCCCGAGCGAATTGCGCGGCTATCTCGTGGTGAGCGGTCATTTAACTCGGGGCGCTAAAATGCCTCAAGTTAAGAACACAACATGTTTACTTCATGATTTTTTTTTATTGAATTCAAATGTATCCCGTTCTGGATTAATCTATGTCAGCAGTACATCACGATGTTTGAAGGAATAACATGATTTCATTTACACCCTGTATACTCTGAAGGCAGCCGGTTAAATCTAGTGTCTGAAAAATATTTGTCCAGACTAGTCGAGGATAGTACCTTCATGATGTAGGTCCTCGCAGACAAAATCCTAAACATTGCCTACAACGTATGGATAGTAATCATATGGTGCGTCCAGACCTGACGAACGCGCCGCGAATGCGCCGCTCGCGAGCTGCGCGCGTGCATTTCATGTTCGTACAAAAGCTCGCTCGCATTCCCGGCGCGTTCGTCAGGTCTGGACGCACCATTACATGTCATTACAATTTAATTAAATGAATGAGATTTGTCTGTATGCAATCCTACGCAAGCATTTTCAAAGGACATGTTATATTTTTGTATGGAAGCTGGGCTTTGGCTGTGAACAGAGAAGATATTATATTTTTATGAAAGTACATAAAATATGGAGCTCTCGTATATTTTTTTTAAAGCATCCTTCTTTTGTTTTTTTAAATTTAACTAATTAGAATTTAAATAAAAAAATATCCCACAGTAATTATTAATTCTGGCAACACTTCCATTGGATGACATTTATTGTCATTGTCAAAAATGTCAAATTCAATTCAACTGTTGTATTATGGCGTTTCTGCGTAAATTAGGACATTTCGCAAATATCAAGTAAAACAAAAAATACAAATTCAGTAAACAACCACAATAGATAGCGATTTTCTTTGACAACTTTGACATGACCGGACATTGATGACATTACTGACAATGACAAGTGACAACCTTGGTGACAGACAGTATATCTTTTCATTTATTCTATTGAGATAAAGGAATCAATACCATACACCCGAATCATTGAGTTAATTCATTGATTTTATTTTAATTTAAGCCGTGTAATATTAGGATAAATATTATGCTTTCAAAAATGATATTTATATCAGTTTTTTTCTAAGTTTTTTATCAGTTTTTAACAAAAAAAAAATCAGGATTTTAAATATTTTTTAATTAAATAATGGTGCTTTTTAAAAAAAATTGTTTATGTAACCACATCCTAGACAGTTTTCCCTATCAGAAAAACTGCACAAAAATAAAGATATTTTAAACCCATTTCATAACATGTCCTTTCTGACAACAATAATTTTATAAAGTGATTGAATTATTTTTTTACTGTCTCATTGGTCTAGTGGTGGCTAGCGTGACTGCTGATAGTGAGGTCCTGGGTTCGATTCCCAGGTTGGGCAAAGTGTTATTAGGTTTTTCCATTACGAATTTCTCAGTAGCAGCCCGGGGTCTGAACTTGTGCCCAGTTAATGGCAATAGGCTCGCCCCCTATTACCTACATGGGGCTTAAATATAACTTTTCTTTTTCCGTTAGAAAATCTTCATGGATGTCCCTCGCCCGGGGAAGGCGAGGGGGTCTGCCGGACTCTTACCGGCTAAAAACCAACGGTGTTCCTCCTTCTGACTGTCGGCCGGGGTCGCGGGATTCGCCTAAGCATGTACCGCAACCCCGGCAGGTCTTGGTCCACCAATTGCTGGTGGACCTCTCCACTTTAGGGCCCCACCCCACGACCTCCTGAGAGGCGCGGGGGGCACCCCACATCACCGGCGCACCAGAACACATGGTACGCCGTGACCACCCCGGGGACCAAACAAGTACATGGGCGCCAGACTACCCCGTGTCTGGACACCCCTGGTCCCCCTGCGACGGGTCAGATTAGTGTCCCCGCCGCCTACCACTTTTCAGCCGCAGAGGATAGAAAGGGTGGCCAGGTACACACCGCCACTCCTCTTCCCCTGCGGCCCCACCGCGTCCGCCATCTGACGGTGGCGGCCCCGTCAAGGCCGCGGTGCCGTAATACCGGCACTCCTCTTCCGCCGCGGCCTCCCGCACTCAGCCGCGATACGTTCCAAACAACATCGCGGCCCGCCTCAGTTGCGATGTCGCCGAAGCGACACCGCAACCTACTTGGCCGCTACATCGAGGGCTACCAGACCCAAGCCCCGACGAGCGGCCTTGGGTTCCTCTTCGCTTCACGTGGCACCGTAGGAGACCTATGCCACGGCTACTAAGCCCCCCGCAACGACAATGCGGGAACCCAACCGGGGCGGGTGGGGGGGGGGGGGGGCTTAAACATAACTTTTTTTTTTAACGTAGGGAAATTCCTCATGGGCTATAGACGGGGGGGTGTGCCGGACTTTTACCGGCTAAAACCACCACGGTGTCCCCCTTTTGAGAGGCGCTCCTTCCGAGAGGCGCGCGCGCACGCAGTCTCGCTCCCGACCATGGACAGAACCACGGCCGGAAGCGAGAGGTCACCGCCGATCGCCGCGACTAGTTCGCAGCGCTGCGACCCCCATGCTGGACACGCCTGCAAAGTGTGCAGCGCCGTGTCCTCGGGGCAGTCGCAGTGGTGACAACCGGGCGTCTGCTCCCGGCCTATACGACACAGGTACTTCCCGAAACAGCCATGTCCCGAGAGTACCTGCGTCAGCCGGAAGCTGAGGGCGCCGTGACGCCTCTCCAGCCACTCCTCCATCCCGGGTCTTACCGCCGCTGTCGCGGCGTGCCCCGGCTTAAACATAACTGGCGAAACGAGGGTGAACTAAAAACACCTCTGCCCAACCTTTCGGGGCATACGAGGCGTGATGTTATGTTATTTTTTTATGATAAATTGTTTAAGGGATACTATTTTTTTTTTAGACGCGTCTGGTTTTTTATTTCTAAGCATTTATCAGAAAAAGGCTTTTCACAACTTGTGGGATGTGTGGGGTGAACTAATACTCAAGATTCTAGTGAAATAGTTACGTCATTCATATTTTCCACGAAAACATAACAAAGCGAACAACGTTAGGTTTCAATAATTTTCGGTTTAGTACGAAACTTAATAGAAATATGAACATAACATCACGCCTTGTAATCTCCGAAGGGTTCGGCAGAGGTGTTTTTAGTACACCCTCGTTTCGCCAGTTATGTTTAAGTCCCATGTAATAGGAGGCGAGCCTATTGCCATTAACCGAGCACAAATCCAGATACCGGGCTGCTACTGAGAAATTCCTAATGAAAAAATCTAATAACACTTTGCCCGACCTGGGGATCGAACCCAAGACTACGGGGTCAGCAGTCGCGCTTGCCACCACGGGACCAACGAGGCAGTTAAAAAAAAGTTAGAAATACATAATATTCTTACTTTTAAAGCGTGCCTCGGAGAGCACGTTAAACAGTCGGTCCTTGGTGTCATACTAGTACCTTTGACAGTCGTTAGGGGTAGTCTGAAGTCTGAAAGTCTGACAACCGGTCCAACCTTAGAGTATCGGCATTGCCCAGTAGGGTTGCGGAGGTTTGATGGCAGTTGCTTTGTATGAAATCCTGGTATTCAGCCGCATCTGGTTAGACTGGAAGCTGACCCTTACATAGTTGGGAAAAGGCTAGGCAGATATATACTTAACTAAAGCAGAAAACAACCCGCGTGGAATGAGTGTACTCCTCAAACTCTTCGAAGATATAGAGTTCCTGGTTCTTAAAACAACTTTTTTTTATGGCGCTCCTTTGCGTAGTTTTTACATAGTATAAAACAAAGTCGCTCCCGCTGTCTGTACGCTTAGATCTTTTAAACTACGCAACGGATTTTAATGCAGTTTTCAACAATAGATAGAGTGATTCAAGAGGAAGGTTTACATGCCCCACATTAGTATCTATATTGCACCCGTGCGTAGCCGGGGCGGGTCGCTAGTTAAGCTATAAAAGTGCAAAAAACAAACACGCCTTCGTATTATTCAAAGTTAAGACGAAATGAGAAAGTATTTTCTTATTTATAAATTCATGGTGCTCAATGGCAGCAATTCCAAGGATTCTTGATACTAGAAATAGAGACAAGTGGTACATACCACTTCACAAAGAATTTCTCATATTACGTCGCAGTTTTTTCAAGTTGAAGGCAATATAACGTTTCTTTAAGGTACCTATGCGGACTTTTATTATTTCTTATTAAATGATGTTGGTCTAGTGGTGGCAAGAGCAACTGCTGATCGTGAGGTCGTGGGTTCGATCCCCAGGTCGGGCAAAGTGTTATTGGGTTTTTCCGTGTAGAATTGCTCAGTAGCAGCACGGAGTTTCGATATGTGCGCGGTTGATGGCAATAGGCTCGCCCCCTATTACATGGGAGTTAAACATAACGGCGAAATGAGGGTGTTACTATAATATACACGTCATCTGCCCAACCCTTTGGGGAACACAGGCGTGATGTAATGTTATACGACTGCTCTTGCATTATTTTCTATAAGATGTTTCCACCTCCTTGTATAATAACTACCTATATACAGGGTGTAAGGGAAAAGGAGTATAATACATGCTGATGGAAGCGAATGTACTCATGGAAATGAACTACTTAGTCCATGAAACATGGGTCGGAAAAGGAATAATATAAATATATCAGCTGATCATCGTGGTATGGGGTAACCAATATTTTTTTCGTATTCGACAATTCCTTATGACAGCAGTTGTGTAGTTGAAGGAGTACATTACACTCCATCGGTAAGTATACCGTTTCCTTTAGGCTGGTTTTAGAGTCTCGCTGACCGCACACTGACCATTGGCGCTGAGCTCATCGCGTAGCTTGTCAGCGCTGAGGTTCAACGCGAGACGTTTCAGTATCGTGCTGATCACTGCGGAGTACAGACGCACAAAAATACGTACGGCCTGTGACCCGTCGCTGACCACCGCACGCGCTGATAGCTACGCGTTATTTTAAAACGGTTTCTAGAAGTTCATACGTTTCGGCTGTCAGCGCCGACGGTCAGCGTGCGGTCAGCGTGACTCTAAAACCAGCCTTACACCTTTTATATGTAGCCATAATAATACTCCAAATTTGTCCATTGCTGGAAAATGAGAGACATTTTTTCCTCCAAATTATTAGTCTGCGTGTGTGTTATTTTTATTAATCGTAAATCTTATCGCTAGTACACACATATACTGTTTACATGACCATTTTTAGCGGATCCATTTTTATTTTGGTGATGGCGTCTGCAGTTGTATGAGCGAGTTCACATATAAGACAGTATTCCGAATCCAGCAAAAAATACTGGTACGACATTTTTAAACATTCCGTTTTGTCATCAAAAACTGGATGTCGGAACAGTATAAAAAACGGATCCGTACATGAAGATATGTATGGAGAAGTATAGGTGCCTTCACATACGATCCGTTATATTTGAAACGGAACGGAAATCGTTCAAACGGTTCTATGAAAACAGTGTCATACGAATACCTATGACAGTCGTTACGGGTAGTCAGAAGCCCGAAAGTCTGACAACCGGTCTTACCTCAGGATATCGGCATTGCCCAGTAGGGCTGTGGAGGTCTGATGGCAGTCGCTCCTTGTAAAGTAATGGTATTCAGCCGCATTTGGTTAGACTGGGAGCTGACTCAAATACAATTAGGAAAAAGCTAGGCAGAACGGTTCTACGAAAACGGATCCGCTGTGTGAACGGGCTCTTAGGCAGATGACACTGTACAGGGTGTAAACGAAATCATGTAATTCCTTCAAACCTCGTGATGTACTGCTGACATAGATTAACACTGAACGGTATACTTTTGGATTCAATAAAACAAATTTACAAATAGTAAACATGTGTTCTTAACGTGAGGCATTTTAGTGCCTCGAGGGAATTGCGCGGCTTTCGCTCGCCGTGCGGTCATTTAACTAGGAGCGCTAAAATGCCTCACGTTAAAAACACATGTTTACTTTATGTAATATTTTTTTTATTGAATCAAAAAGTATCCCTTCAAGTCCCGTGCATGGTTAATCTATGTCAGCAGTACATCACGAGGTTTGAAGGAATTACATCGTTACCGGAAAGTCAATATTACTGAAGCGCCATTTTGGCTAAAATGAGTTATGTATTATATCGTTGGATTGGATTTTGTTTTTTGCGTCGATTAGTTGGGATTTCGTATTTTATTCTATTATCTTACGAAATCCCAACTAATCGATGCAGAAAATAAATCCAATCCAACGATATAATACTTAACTCATTTTAGCCAAAATGGCGCTTAAGTAGTACCTATTGGCTTTCCGGTAACGACATGATTTCGTTTACATCCTGTATAGCTAGGCTGCCAGCCGATCCGCAGTGCACTCTGTCACGTTGTAACGTTGACGCAGCAGTTCTGTGGCCGGATTAGTGCCCGCGCTGGACCGTTTGTATGTTATCCGACTTAATACTCTGTTCTTTTTTAATCAATAAACTACACTAACGGACATGTATGGTAGAATTTGTCAACAATATAAACAAGGAAATATTGTGAGAATGATGTGACTTTATTATTTAAGATCAAACAGTCTTCCTTGCATTGTGGGTTGTGCGGAAATGGACTGGGTGGACTGTATTTTGGTCTTCACACTAAATAAATTGTTAATGGTTGGATCGGTTTAATGCTTCAATAGTTACAAACTGGTAGAAAAGAACAGAAAATAAGTAAAATTATAATAAAGCTCACACTACCGCTGCTAGAGAGAAAATGTGAAGTTGAAGTGACATAAAACAGTGTTGCCACCACATAGAAACCTAAAACTAAATCTGTTGGTGTTGCCAACAGGTAAGTTATGTATAAAGGTTGATTTGAGACTTGTTCCGTCTTTGTCTTTTTCTTGGATGAAAACAGAGATAGCATGAGACTCGCTTCGGGAAACTATTTCCTTGTAAATGAGCCTTTATTGTTGTTAATTGGATTCCGTTTTATACCATTCTGTTCATATTAGACATTGACGCAGATCATTTTGTAATAGCAATTATCACGCCTGTATTGCCCAAAGGGTTGGGCAGATGTGTATAGTAACACCCTCATTTCGCCGTTATGTTTAAGTCCCATGTAATAGGGGGCGAGCCTATTGCCATCAACCGGGCACTAGTCCAAACTTCGGATTGCTACTGAGGAATTACATACGGAAAAACCCAATAACAATTTGCCCGACCTGGGGATCGAACCCAGGACCTCACGATTAGCAGTCGCGCTTGCCACCACTAGACCAACGAGGAAGTTTAAAATATTATTATTGGAAAATTCTATAAAAAATAATCGCCATTTATAAAAGAAATCACATTTCTGCCCTTAATCTAATTCAGATTCGTTGAATAATTAGATCTCTTCTATGACACACAAATGGAGCGTTGTCCAGGGTTCAATGTTGGATCCCTTGCATCTCCTTACTAGTGTACCAAATATAGTTTGGTCACCTTACTAATAATCGCTGTATAAAGTATTTTTTTATTTCTTTTTCGAGGCACTGTTACGCTTTTCCGCGACTATGCAAGCCTCATTATAAACGGTGTAAAAAGACCCTTAACGAAGCCGAAAGGCACTTATTCTCCACGTCATTGCGAACATTTTTTTGTTCTGGACTATGCCTGGGAACCTTCTAGTTACGGAGATATTGGAGGTCAAAGTTCCAACTTTTTCACAACTTTAAAAAAAATACTAGTTTTGAAGGTTGCAAATGTAGGTACTTGAAATACCTCCATTACCCATTTACTACTTATTGCATCTATCAGCACAGTGTTTTGAGTGCGTTACAATTAGTTTTACAGTAAAACTAAATTTTACACCAAAAAAAGTCGTTTCCCAGCGATAATTTTTGCGTAGGGTTACTTAGTTTGATGTACTGAATGCATGGTTGACGTCTTGGTGAAGGGTCTTTTTACACCTTGTATACACCCTATTTTATTAGGTATAAGAATAATATTAAACATAAAAAAATAAATATCTATACTAATATTATAAAGCTGAAGAGTTTGTTTGTTTGAACGCGCTAATCTCAGGAACTACTGGTTGGAGTTGAAAAATCATTTTTGTGTTGGATAGTCCATTTATCGAGGAAGGCTATATAACATCACGCTACGACCAATAGGAGCGGATTATAAATGAAAAATGTTGCAAAAACGGGAAAAATGTCCACCCGTGCGAAGCCGGGACGGGCCGCTAGTAAAAAAATAAAATATCGATATCAGGCGTATAAAGTTATAACGCTGTTTACGTCAGTGTAACCATTGATTTTTGATATACAACTTTGTCATAACTTTTCACACCGATTATTGGTGGTAATAATGTAAAAGTAATACCAGCATTAGCCATTGTATACATGACGTATTAAAATTTTCAAGAGACTACCTGAAAAGCTTTCCGATCATCTGACAAAAATAAAAGTCAGTAGAGACTGTCTGTGCAAAGAGGAAATGCGAGATACTTCTTTTTATGACTTTTTAGAAGGATAGTTGCAAATAATTAATTAAAAATGCTTGGACATCCATGGGCATGCACGGAATTTACGTAAGCTGCACAGGATTCCGCTGCACGGATACATTGGGTTCCCGTTGTTGTGTTGTCTTTTTCAGAGTGTATTAACTTTTCCATTCTTTACTTTTTTCTTTTACTCTTACCTTTATTATTCTGTTTTCTTATTTGTCTACCAGCTTATTATATTGTAAGCTGATTAGAAAGTTTCAAGATTGGAGATTCTTTAAAAAAAAACCAAGTCCCGGTATTATGACGTAACTTTGGGAAAATTAGCATTTCTTTTGTCATGTAGTGTTATTCCTTTTTCTGTTTTCACGTGTTACAAGTACAGTATCGCCCGATTCCTATAAAGAAAAACGAATCGTTTTGCTTACCAATGGTAGCATTTCTTATTGCCATACTTGGCATAGCTACTTCCATATGGGAGGGTATACTATGCAAAGCTATAAGGTCTTTGCTTCATTATTGGTAAAGATACAAGAGTCTCAATACCAATAACGCTCCGTACATTATAGGAATCGGCCATAAAAATAAACCTACTAAAATATTAAATTCTCGTATAGAAAATAGTTTATTAAGATAGTTTAATTATATTAACGCCTTACCGTTATAGGAGTCCAGAGTCTAGGACTCTGTCTTAAGAAAACACTGACAAATCTACGCTTAAAATTCTTCCGTTTTCAAGCGACATTACAATCTCATTCCGTTCCGAAGCGTGGCCACTAAAATACGGCAAGCTAATTAGAAAAGTTAAATAACTGAGTTGGAACAGTAAAGGTACGCACAAACCAAATGCATACACGTGTATGCGTTTGGTTTGTGCGTACCTTTGCTAAATTAGGGTGCTTTTTCGATATTAAGTTAACATAAGGTGAAAAAAAATAATATTTTAAATAAAAAATTACAGTGTAAACACCATTTATTTTAATTTAAAATATTTATTTTTTCATCCCAATTTTCACCCCAAGCACCCTAATTTTCAATCTAAAATTCTCGCGTCAAAATATCAGCTTTTTTAACAAAGTCGGTGGGCTTTATGTTCGTTGAAATCTCTACTGATGGTGTAAAAAAATATACATTACCATGGTAAATGTTCTCAGAAAAAGCAAAGAAATAAGGAATATAATAATTAGAAATAAGGAATAAGGGAAAAATAAATATTTTAAATCAAAAAAATTACAGTGTATTTGGGACATAAAAGGTAAGTTTTCACAGAATTTCGTGAAAATAAACATTTTTTTGTAAAAGATAAAAATAAAAAACCAAAAACTTGGTTATTTGAATTTTTCACATAAATTTTGAGGTAATGTGAAAAAAGAGCAAATACAAAAGTTGTAGATCTTTTTATTACCTACAACTTTGCCATTTAACTTTTTTCCATAGGACTTGTAGTTTTGCCAGAAATCGAGATAAACCGTTTTTTACCCTTAAAAACGCACCCCCATCCACTTCCCGACCTCAGATCGCCCGTAATTTATTTTTCCTTTAATTTTTGTTATATTCTCTTCCTTTTCCAATGGGTTTCTTCCTACTATTATTTTTTTTGGTTTCAAAAATTATCGACCCTAGTCTAGTAGTCGTAAACTTTACATTATCCGCTTATGTTCAGTTTTTGGTCGATTATCTGTATAATAAAGCTGTGATAAATATTTTATATAATTGCAAACCTAGACCTTACTAACGTGAAAAACATTACTGTTTTATATAATCTTAACAAAAAGTGTAAAATAAAAAAAATATAAAAATTTAAAAAAACCCGACTACTTATAAAATTAACTTTAAATAAAAACTGAAAAGAAAAAACAAGTACAGAACAAATAATATATTCCAATGCGGAACATGGGGACTTTAACAGTCGGGACAAATTAAAAATCTAGACCGGCTCAAATCTTCCCAATACCTAATAGTGTAACGTAGGGGTTTAGGTAGGTGAGGAAATTAAATTGTTAGACGTATAAAAATTTATTATTTATTTTACAAAATAATGAAGGTAAAAAAGTGTTAAATAAATATAAAATTGTCGGTTAAGCCGGAAGTGAGTTCGTTAATATCGAGCGCGTGTAAAGTTTCTAGACGACAATAGAAACATCACTGTCCTGCGTTAGTAGCCGGATGGCGCGGTGTGTAGCGTGGTAGGCAGAAGTCAGCTCCTCTTAGCGTCGTAGCACTCGGCGTATCTTGCCCGAAGTGTAGCCGTAGTAGTAGTGGTAGAAAGTTGAAGGTAGGAGAAGAAAACCCGTTCTGGGGTTTAAACTGAATTTAATCCTAGTAAAAGTTATAAAACGGTAAGCACTAAGATTCTTAGTAATTCAATATACTTTTAAATATTATAACTTCAAATGACTATGCACAATTTGATGATCCTATGTCAATTAGCTCGAAGTAATTAGTTAGGTAAATACCTGTAGGTACGTGGCGCTGTCGCGGAAGGTGTGTGGTGGTGTGGCTTAGAATATTTGCGATGCGTTCCGAGGCCTTTTAAAGAGTGGGGAATGGTCCAAATTCCAACCGAACATGTATTCAAAACGTATCATCCATCACGGGTGCGGTTCAATAACAATTAGAATAGTAATTGCGTTTAGTTGCAAGTATCTACTTTATTGTTATGAAAATTCAAATAAGATTACTTTAAATTAGGTTTGATTATTTCTATAGGTTTTTGGAATAAAAGTAGGTAGATAACGTAATTTCTTTGTTTGTTCGCTAAATACCTGCTTGCGATAACGTACAACGTTACAATAGATCCCGGTTGTTAGTCGCTATGTTTAGCATTAGAATTTATTGTTTGTACTGCACTTGTTTTTTTTCTTTCCAGTTTTTATTTAAAGTTCATTTTATTCAATCTGTGGAGGGATAAGGTATGGTGTTCCTCCAACGAAAAGGAAGGATACTCCAACCGGGCGGGTCTTATGCCTGGCGGGCTACTGCCCAACGGTTGATGTTGGGAACTTGTATATATACTATCTGCCTGTCAAATCTTGATATCGCTATGTAGGATTTGTGACATTTCATCTGACAGCTGTCATTGTTGTCGCTGTAGTCTGCTAGACACTCGTCGTACTGCGTAGTTCTCATGTGGTGTTATAGATGCCGCCACAAATCTTTGAAGAACGCTTTTAAAACGGAACGCCACAATATCTAAGTAATTAATAACAGACTGTAATTCCTTTTAGAATGCTCAATATTTTTAATTGAGCTTTTACTGAGATATCGGATGATGGTATAATTTATATATTTCACTTTTCTATGTTAAATATAAGTGAGTTTTTGAATTTTATCTAGTACTATCATAAGAAAACATCACGCCTCTATTCCCCAAAGGGTTTTGCAGAGATGTAGGTATAGTAACACCCTCATTTCACCGTTAAGTTTAAGTCCCATGTAATAGGGGGCGAGCCTATCGCCATCAACCGGGCACAAATCCAAACTCCAGGCTGCTACTGTAGAATTCTACACGGAAAAACCCAATAAGACTTTTACCCGACCTGGGAATCGAATCAGCAGTCGCGCTTGCCACCACTAGACCGACGAGGGAATTAGAGTATAGATAGAGTATCTGAAAATTACGATTTAGTTGAACAAGGATTTGCTCAACAAGTTTCCAATAACCGATTTGTACCGATTCGACGTTCTTGACAAGTAGGTACATAAAGAGCTCTGGGCAATTCACTCAACGTATTTAAAGGTAAACATAACTGTCCCACTGCTGGGCAAGGCCTCTTCTCAGTATGAGAAGGGTTTAGGTCTTAGTCCACTACGCTGGGCTGGTGCGGGTTGGCAGACTACACACATCATCAAGAACTTTATGCCGCCCCCCGCAGGTGTGCAGGTTTCCTCACTATGTTTTTCCTTCACCGTTAACGCAAGTGATAATCAAATTCTGATCCGCACATGAATTCGAGAAGTCAAAGGTACGGGTCGGAATCGAACCCAGCCCCTCCTGCAAGGAAGGCAAGCGTTCAACCGCTAGGCTATCACTTCTTTTTTAAAGGTAAATACAATTGTATAAATCTATTGAAGCCCCGAACAAATGCGTAACTTATACATTTTGCATTGAAAGCAATATCACGAACCTTTCCATAACATGAACACACATTTGAGTCTTTTGCTTACTCCTTCAACGCGTCCCGCGCCCACAAGGATCCCCTGAAAGCCTGCATATACGTTAAAAGTGCATCCAATTCCATTCCTACTCGATCGCGACGACGTTGTGAATAAGATATGTCAAAGGAAATAGCGTGTAACATTTTCTGTAGGAAGGCTTCATATATCTCACATAGGGTTGCCTACTTTAGGTAATTAGAAGAAATAGAGTATATCTGATTTCAAAGGAGGTAAATAAAGAGTACGGACTTCCAAAAAAAGAGTATCATTTATTTTATATTTTTTAAAAGGTATTTTTTCGTACTGTTTGCAGCACATAACAATTTTTCATGGTTTTTAACATATTAATAGCAAATGGTCGACTTTTTTGGTTATAATAATGGGTTTGCATGATATTACATGACTGGCACTAGTATAGTAAACATTGTGTAAAAAAAGTATTTCAGCATACTCTATTAGTGTTATAGATTATAGAGTACGCCTACATGATATAGAGTACAATACTCTATTTTAGAGTACGGTTGGCAACCCTAATCTCATATCGCTTTGAACTGTCTGCATTATTTTTTTGGTTTATTACCATAACTGTTACGTGAACTAGCTGCTGCTTGTGTATGGAGAAAAAAAAACAGTTTCCCAAAAACCAGTACCTACCAAATGAAAACCGGGAATCGAAATTCATTTTCTGCCTCTGAATTCATTTGCTGCCTCTGAATTCATCTCGTGGTTATAAGAAAATCGTTATTTAAGAACTCGCAGCACGTTTAAGTGTAGGAAATCACTCTAAAATAATAATAGTTACATGTTACAGTTTACTGAAGAGATAAAAAGAAAGAAAAATTATTTATTGGCCACAGTCAGAGGCATACAATAACAACAGGGGAGAGGCACCATATATCGGATAGTTGCGTAATATCGGATAGTGCAGTATCTCGACTTTTTCAATAGTGACATCTATTTTTTATTTCATACACTTATTACCAAACATAAGATGGCGCTACTGCAGAAAGTTTTACTTTCTATTAACAAAAATGGTGGAACAGAAGGTCGGCGTTACTTTTTTCGAACGCGAAAAGTGATTTTATGTACCTATCAAAAAGTGTTATTTTCATTGTGGTAAAAAAAATGTTGTAATCGCTACATTTGATGAAGTATAGTGTTTATTTTATTGGATAAACGCTTTTTAATTCCGAAAATAGTAATATTTAAAAAGTTGTTCCTGTTCATATTCGGCCATGTCAAATCTTAAACTTACCTACGCGAGCCATTTATTAGATATCCGGTATTAGGAGTAAGGTAAAATGAGATTGTTAAAAACGTGAGGTTAAGTGTCCTACTTAAGCAAAAATACACTTAAGACAGATTATTGTACTGTCAATTATCACATTGTATAATATTAGAGGGTTTATTACATTTTCATAATAGTAGTTTCCTAATACCAGATATGAGAGAAAATTACTTTTTGCCCTAATATCGGAATAAAGGAAACCTTTTTAAAAACCATAAAGTCTGCCATTTTGTATAAAATGTTATGTAAATCAATTAATTTAAATGTAATGTATCAAATATTTTTTTTATCTTAAAGTACATTAATATAGATCACAAAAACATAAAATTTGAAGCTCTGTCATTATTCTTTTTTAAATTTTAAATGAAAGTATCCGATATTTGGTGTCTTTCTTTTCACTAGGTTATAACTTAATCCTAAGGTACCATTGTGTGCCCCACGGAAGCGCCAAATAGGCTCAGTCCAGCAGAAATGCCAGATAACTAGTGTCTGGCTTTGGTTTTCAACTGGACCTTATTGCGAGGTGTTATGGACGAAAATCAGATTTATAGTGAGTAAACATAGGTAGTTAAAATAATTAATAATTAATTAAAACATGTTGTGTCGCATTAATAGTAAAACGAAGACAGATAAAGAATAACTGCCTCGTTGGTCTAGTGGTGGCAAGCGCGACTGCTGATCGTGAGGTCCTGGTTTTGATCCCCAGGTCGGGCAAAGTGTTATTGGGTTTTTCCGTGTGGAATTCCTTAGTAGCAGCCCGGAGTTCGGATTTGTGCCTGCTTGATGGTAATAGGCTCGCTCCTATAACGGCGAAACGAGGGTGTTACTATACAGCTCTGCCTTACCCTTCGGGGTATACAGGCGTGATGTTACGTGTTATGTTATAAAGAATAATCATACGATAATAATCATGGATGGTTAGTTATGTTAGTTGGTTTTATTTTTTACTAGACTATTACCTGCTGTTTCACCCGCCTCCTAGGGGAACTACTTGATGTACCCGGATAAAAAGTAACCTATGTATTAATCCAGGGCATAGTCTATCTGTGTGCCAAATGTCATCCAAATCCGTTTAGCCGTTTTTGCGTGAAAGAGTAACAAACATTCATACATACAAACTTTCGCGTTTATAATATTAGTAAGGGTTTTATCATGTAGACTGCATACCTTTACTCTACAAGGTTTATTATGTGAACAGTGATCAGTGTTCGGTGTGGGCCGAGGACTGACCAAATGTTGACGATGTACGGTGTTCTGTAGACAGCGTAACCGCAACACGCTCGACGCGTATTTTCAGCACGCTCCCCAGTATCACTATACCTAATCTGATTGCAAATAGTGCACCGCGGGTTACGAAACAAAATTAAGCAGTTACAAATTAGATTCTTAATAATATTAATAAACAAAAATATTTATATATAATATTATTTCTGGTTGTTCTCGTCTTGCTAACGGCGAGTATTTACACAGACACAACCTAGTGGCTAGGATTATCCACCAGCAACTTGCTCTGAAATACAACCTTGTGGACGCGGAAGTACCATCTTACAAGTATGTGCCCGACCCAGTTCTCGAGAATGGTCATATCACATTATACTGGGATCGATCTATCATCACCGACAGGACTATTATTGCCAATAAGCCTGACATAGTGGTGATAGATCGATCAGAGCGTCTCACAATGATTGTTGATATCACTGTCCCACATGACGAGAACCTTGTGAAAGCCAAGAAGGATAAAGAAATCAAGTATCAAGACTTGGCACACGAGGTTGTCGACTGTGGGAGGTTGACTCGGCAGTCATTGTGCCGATAGTCGTTACGGCCAATGGCTTAATAGCCAAGAGCCTCGACCAACATCTTATGAGACTCTCGTTGGGCAGCTGGGTCAAGGGCCTGATACAGAAAGCGGTACTTCTGGACACGGCGCGCATTGTCAGGAAGTTCCTCTCTCTGAGGCCCTAACCACCGGTAGCTTGGACCCCTGTTCCCGATGCCGGTGGGCTACTATTTTCTATATTTTTAAATGTTTTTGTATAGCTTTTATTGAAATATTTAAAAATGTACTATAATATGTATATAAGATGAATAAACGATTAATAAACAAAAATACTAAAGATAGTCTCAATAAAAAGTTTTTAAAATATGTATAATGTTACCAGTAGAAAAAAAAGTAAAATTTAATATTATCATGAAACAACATAAAAACGTTGAACACAGAGCCATAAAGTTTTATAAGCAGCCAATTCGTAAAGTTACGCAGAGAAAGACATTTGTGGTCCCTAAAATTACTAATTATTATGGGCAACGGACTAGACACTGGTTAACTCCGACATTTCTCAATGAATTAGGTAAGAAAGAAATAGCTGCGGACACTGTTTCAAAAACTGTACTAAAGAACATTTTAAGAAAACATTATCTATCGATGTGTCCGTAGCCTTCAGATATGTGCACTCAACAACAAAAGTCGATGATAATATAGGAATTTGAAAATTAATAAATTTATTGTTTATCTAAAAACTACCATAGTCTTGTTCTATTTAGAATTAAGTGCAATTCTGCAACTTTGAAACTTTGAACAATCATCACTAGCTTTTGGTGTAGACCTACAACCCGACACAACAATAGTATCTATGAAAAACACCAGGATAAATGTGTATCCACGAGAATACTGCCGACAAATCGCTCTGCAGTTTGGCAGGATGTTCATTGTAAAGTTTGTGTAATTTTTTTTCGTTGAATAAACAAATAAAAGAAACAACTACGTTAGTCAAAAATTGCCCAGGGTTTATTGAAAAATCAATTGCCGTGCGTTAGTCTCGCAAAATCTCGAAAATTGCTCGACCGAATGAATAACCATTTTTTTATTTGGTTCTCCTCAATATATAGGTTGTATAAGAAAAAAGAAAACAAGCAAAATTAAAAAAAAAAATTGGGTGGTATGACGTTCAAGTCATCTAGTCCTAAATAAAAATACGGTGATGGCGATCTCTATGGAAGCAAAGATTAAACACATAACATCACGCCTGAATTCCCCGATGGGTGAGGCAGAGGTGTATACTAACACCCTCGTTTCGCCGTTATGTTTAAGTCCCATGTAGTAGGGGGCGAGCCTATTGCCATCAACCGGTAACAAATCCACACTCGGGGCTGCTACTAAGGAATTCCACACTCAAAAACCCAATAACACTGCCCGACTTGGGATCGAACCGAGGACCTCACGATCCGCAGTCGCGGTAGCCACCACTAGACCAACGAAGCAGTGTAGGAAAATATAGTATTAACTAGCGGCCCGTCCCGGCTTCGCACGGGTGGACCTTTTTCCCGTTTTTGCAACATTTTTCATTTATGCTTCGCTCCTATTGGTCGTAGCGTGATGTTATATAGCCTATAACCTTCCTCGATAAATGGACTATCCAACTCAAATTTTTTTAAAATTCTAACCAGTAGTTCCTGAGATTAGCGCGTTCAAATAAACAAACAAACTCTTCAGCTTTATAATATTAGTATAGATAATACTCAGACCAGCTAAGAATTTTGTCCAATAGAAAAGTCAAAAGCTCTTGTCTGTCTCCAAGTGCTCTAGAGTCTCTAGACGCATTATCAAACAGAAAAATGCGACTATTTACTTGAACGTAACTTTAATCCTATTACTTTATATTAACTTCGGAGCAATTTAAGGACTCGAGGACCATCGAAGTCCTTCGCGACGCAGTCGTATGATTTGCTGGACTTTCCTCTTCGTCAACTAACAAATACTTGAAAGCGTCGCTTGTCGCGGCACATGGCTATATGTGCTACTTTTTCAGAATATTTTTTTAAGAACTGCGGTTAATATGCTTAGTAGTTCAGGAGCTGTTCTCTATCGCAACTCGCAACCACATTGTTAAAATTCACTATAAAACAAAATTTAAAAAAATTGGTTGTCTGTCAAGTCGGTTTACGGACGATAGTTTAAAGTGACAAAGTCATAACAAAACATCGTGCCTCTCTATCGTTTGTTCCAGGCTCTCGCCCGCACGCTCGCCTCAGGCGGAACGTGACAATGAGTCACGCTTTTTCGTGCATGCTGCCGGCGTTCATCGTTTTATTAGACGTTGTCACGTCAAAAAAATCCTTTGTATGGTGTGCGCTACATAATTTTCTGAGACTCTTTTTTTTTCTATTCCACTTCTATGTGGTCTTACGGGCCATTTCTACGTAACCGGGCAGATATTAGCGAAACCTGAAGGGTCTCCAACCAATGGAGACGAGTAAAATACTTAACCTATGGTAACATCATGACTACTAGCAACAACAGCACTAAGGGCGACCCCTAATGGGACTCGTACCTCGGCTTAGGGCGTTGCTGGCGGGAGAACTGGGAGGGAGACAGCTTGATGAGGGCTGAATTATCGGTGTGAATCTCATACAAAGTCAATTTTTTATTTAGTTTTGAAGTGAATTTTTAACAATGTGGTTGCGATAAGGAACATATATTATACTGAACCACTATGCAAATTATGCGCACTCCTTAAAAATGTATCCTGAATAACGACGCTCGGCAGTGTAAACCTCGTAAATCAAATTTTCTTCAAAAGCGATTTATTTGTTCTTTAGATTGATAAACTCGTCATACACGTACTAGTTCAATAAACTTTCAATTCAAATACTTCTAAGCTATCTATGACGTACGATGACAAACTTGTATTAACGTTTGATCGGCCATTTTTTTTCAGGAGGCTATTTTTTATATCTTGTAAAAATTTGTATATTACACATTCGTGGATTTACTGCCGACCGTCGATAAGTAGCAGATATTGCCATGTGCCGCGACAAGTCCAGGTGCTTACTGTGTAGATTTATCGCGGCACACATATCGCAACAGTTGTAAACATCAAATGTGTCCGAAAACATGTTACCCGATATTTTTTTTTTTTTGAAGCAGCGATAGCCTAGCGGTTGAACGCTTGCCTTTCATGCAGGACGGTCTCAGTTCGATCCCGGCCCGTACCTCTGACTCTTCGAATTCATGTGCGGTACAGAATTTGATTATCATTTGCGTTAACGGTGAAGGAAAAATATCGTGAGGAAGCCTGCACACCTGAGAGGGCTCCATAAAGTTCTTTATTATGTGTGTAGTCTGCCAACCCGCACCAGGCCAGCGTGGTGGACTAAGGCCTAAAGCCTTTTCGCTTTGAGAAGACGCCCGTGCCTAGCCCTGGGGTAGTAATGGGCTGATTATGTTGTTATTTTTATTAAAACGTTGCTCCATAGGATTTCTCTTGTGTCGTGGATGTACCTATATTTACGGACATAAAGAACAACTAGTTGTAGTCCATACAAATATTTGATTCATGCGGGAATCGAATCCACGACCCGTAACGCTGAAGCCGATCGCGCAGCCACTGCACCAAACGTGTTGTCAAATGTGTCGGTGTTAGTTCCCGAGTCTTCTTCTTTTCGTGTGGTTAGTGACTAACCTGGTGTCAGAGTTTATGCCGCCCATGGGCCTCAGAATTAGCTTCACATGCCGTCGAGAAATATCTCTCAGGCATGCCGGTTTCCTCACGATGTTTTCCTTCAACGTTTTTAAGCAGGTGAATAATTATACAATCCGCACATGAATCCGAAAATTCAGAGGTGCGTTGCCTTTGGTTCGAACTCGAGACCTATGACTTGGCAGTCCGACGGTCACACCACTAGGCTATCACTGCTGTTCCCGAGTAAAGTTGCGACACATGTTTCGTAACTTGTGCCCGATGGAGCAGGCTTATGACATCCTACTATGATCCTATAGTGCATAATGATATAGCTTGAACAAGTTAATAATTACAATAGTTTATAGTTGATAGGTCAAACTTCCAATTTAATATGCTTGGCGTGGTATTATTACGTGATAGTTTAGGCAATTTGCATAAACTTTGAAGTTTTTATACGAAGATAATTTTAATGAAAAGTACCTACCTACTGTATCTATTGCGCCACATGCGAACTATCCTGCATCGCGGTATCAAAGTTTGATACGCAGATTGTATATATTTCACAGCGAAAGTAATAAATCCGGATATTATATATACTATCCAGCCATTATATATAATATCTACTCAATTTATCACATTAACTACCGAATTAATCACATTAACTAGCTATTTTATATAATATTTTGGAAGACTTGGATAAAGTAATAAAATAAGTATAGGTGAAGATTATAAAGTTTTATTTCAATTTGCCTTAAGCATAATGTGTAGCAATAGTATGCTGTTATTTTAAATAGTAATAATTATAATTTTTATCTATCGACGGATAGAACGACAGATTCGGATTTTTAGACAATAAACAGTTCGTCAAATTCGAAACGGTTAGGTTAGGTTAGAACTGCGACCCAGGGAGGATGGCGCGTCATGTCCTGCGCGCGCCTCTCGGATGGATGTGGGGCAGGGGAGCAACTGCCCCACCACAGGAGAGGTCCACCAGAAGAAGCTGGTGGACCGAGACCTGTCGGGGTCGCGGTGCATGCAACAGCGAATCCCGTCAGAAGTCAGGTCAGAAGGAGGGACACCGTGGGGTTTTAGCCAGTAAGAGTCTGGCACACCCCTCCGTCTTCCCCAGACGGGGGATAGTCCATGAGGATCTCCACACGTGAGAAAAAAAAAAAAAAAAGGTTAGAACTGCGACCACACAACGCGCGAAGGCGAGCGAGCGAAACGAGCGTGCCGCGGCAGCGGGCGCCGAGCGCCAGAATTCCTCTTTTGCAAAGCAAGCATGCATGGTAGATTAGGTTTATTTTTAGGTTTCCTTGTGAATAAAAAAATCTATATCGTATAATATTATAATTACCATTGTCATAGATAATAATTTAACATTAATTAAAAAAGTAAATTGAAAGTTCACTAGCCATAACACAAAATAAAACCGTATTTATTACTTTGACTAACTTCGACCTTATATATAATGACCAGTCATTATGTATAATAGCTATTTAATCACTATGACTGTAACACATAGTATATACAAGTTCCCATAAGGGCAGTGGCCCGCCAGGCATAAGACTTCGCCTGGTTGGAGGATCCTCCCTTTTCGTTAGAGTACCATGATACCTCGTTCCTCCACGGTACTTTAGTATATAATTGCAAGTACACACAATAGGGCAGTGTCGTATATGACAATCGACGACAAATCAACCTATACAATTCCAGTTTATGCTCGCCTCTCATTATACAGAATTTCAGTACCATGAGCGGTCAGGTTATACTGGTTAGTTTAGCATGACTTGTCGTCTAGTGAACGTGGGAAATTGCACAGGTACTGAACGTGAAAGACGTTATTTAATAAAAAAATCGATTTGCAAACGGCTAGTGACAAACATTATGCGGTTCAGGGCTATACTTCCGCTTAATGGTCAAAGCACACATATCAAATCGGAAAGGGATCGTCACCGTATCAACTCAAGCCGTTCAGTATTCTTTATATGAAACTCCCTACTGCAACGCATACTAATCGGAATCGTAACGTAATCGCCTCGCCTCGGGACAAGCTTACGAACCGCGGTGCGGTGTGTGGTCAACGTGGTTCTCGCGCTTACGGCTCGTCGTCCCCGCGCTTACGTCTCTCCGTACCCGAGCTTACGTCTATTCGTCCACCTTTGCCCCTCTCATCCCTCCCGCGGCTGCCTGCAGTACACTACTGTTACTGCGAGACGTAAGCGACCCGTAAGCGCGGTGTCGCCTAGCCGTAGCCGAGTCGACGTATCATAGCTGCTGATCCGGTTTGGTTACGTGCTTACGTTAGGTTGACGCCTGTTTGACGGCGAGGCGAAAGGCGATACGGTTACGATCCCTTTCAGAGTTGCTAGGTGTGCTTTGACCATTAGTACGAAATCAATTTATGTCATATAAGGCTTCAGTCTTTTATCCTAAATCAGGCTAATACCACAAAATAGATAGGTACAGAAGTCAATCTACATACAAGTGCGCTCGAGCAACGCACACATAGACAATGCTCACGGACTCGATATCTTGGACTGTTTGGGACTAGAGTGCGAGTGAGTGCGAGCACGAGTGCCATGCGCTTGAGAGAGATAGATATATAGATAAAGCGACCACCGAGCGTAGATATGAAAAGTGAAGTACATACATGTGATTGACTTCTTTACCTATCTGTTTTGTGCTATTACTGTCCCACTGCTGGGCACGGGCCTCTTCTCAGAATAAGAAGGGCTTAGACCAGTGATACCCAATTGGTCTATATCGACACCCAGGGGTCGGCAGCGACCTAAAAGAGGTCCACGTGGGTGAAAAAAATGATTGGGGGTCCGTGAGATGTAAATGGGGGTCTACGATAGTGGATCTCATTTAAGCAGGTCGTGAATTTAATTTTGATTTTCCATTAATGAAATAACCCACAGACGTAGATGTTTTGTTGCTTAGTTTTTACATGAAAACGTAACAAACAGACCGACGACCATAGTACTGTAGGTACCATATTGTAGGTAGTGTCGACTTAGTGTGTTTTTTTGTTTTTTTCGTTCTACACCTCACTACAGTTAGAAACCAGTCAAAAACACATTTCGATACCTCAGTTCCAAAGTGTAATAATTCAGAAACAGGTTCTTTAAAATAATTTGAAAAGTAATAAGTACTTTGACCACTGTATTTTTTAAATACTACCTATTTAAATAATCTGAAATGCCATTCTTAATAATATGACATTTCAGATAAATGAAATAATGATTAAAAAATACACGTGTAACTCACTAGTCATTTAATTTTCAAATTTATTTATTTTTAAACAAGTGCAACTATCATCACAGGCTTACCTAACACACTAGTGTAGTTATAAGAGCTTACAACAATTAACAATTAATTAATTTACAATTAATAACAAAGAGTAATTTTACGAAATGCAGCCCGTGTGAATTCACTCAGAGTACAGTCGAAGCAGTCAATCTGTTGTGACGCCATATTGAGTGTAAGCAAATTATCATAAAAGAACCTGTTTCTGAATTATTACACTTTGGAACTGAGGTATCGATTTAAAGTCGCTGAATTTGCAAAAATGCAATATTAGTTAAGCAAGCTAGTCTACCCAAAACCGAAAAACATAGCTTGTGGTCTACGAGACAAAAAGTTTGGGGACCTCCGGTTTAAACCTTAGTCCACCACGCTGGCCTGGTGCGGGTTGGCAGACTACACACATCATCGAGAACTTTGTGGTGCCCTCTCAGGTGTGCGGGTTTCCTTACGATGTTTTTCCTTCACTGTTAACGCAAGTGATAATAAATTCAGATCCGCACATGAATTCTAAAAGTCAGAGGTACGAGCCGGGATCGAACTCAAACCCTCCTTTATGGAAGGCAAGCGTTCAATGAAGGTTACGCTAGGCTATCATTGCCTTTGCCGTAGATACAGTAGTTATAATTTAACTTTTTTAACAAAATCTCGTATCCACTAGGCAATATTTGGCGCACCTCATGTTTGCACAACAGGTTGCTCAACGTGTTGAAAGTCAGCGCGGAACTTTTGTTTAGCAACGTTGTCTGTCTACACATGATTTCCCTCGCATCAGGCGTCGACAACATGTCGCCAGAGGAACTAGTGTTGATTTCAGCGGCGGTAGTTATAATTTTATCGAAAAACGCATCAAAAAGAAAAAAGCCACGTTGTTGGGTTAGAAATTACATACAAAATAAAGAAAATGTATTCAGTGTATTCGTTACATCACACGGACATTTCTGCGCGTCACGTCTCCACTCGACAACGTTTGATGCTCAACTGCATGTTGCACCGAAACAAACAACAAGCCGTGCGGCATTGTGCGCGCCAACTGGCAACATCGCGCGATGTGATGCAACGCTGCCGAAAATGTTGATTGTTGTTGTGCGTCAATTGTTGCCTAGTGGATACGAGGCCTGAACATTATGATAAGGGGCTCATGGCTAATTACCAACCGCGACGATCATACGATTTACGAGGTTAAGCTACGATATCCGCGGTCAGTCCGTGGATGGGTGACCGTTTGATACACATCGAAACCCCTCCGTGCCTCGGAGAGCACGTTAAACAGTCCGTCCCGCGTGTCATACGAATACCTATGATAGTCGTTACGGGAAGTTAAAACTCCGAAAGTCTGACAACCAATCTAACCTTAGGATATCGGCATTGCCCAGTAACTGGGTTGCGGAGATCTGATGGCAGTCGCTCCGTGTAAAAAACTGGTATTCAGTCGCATCTGGTTAGACTGGAAACTGACCCCAATATTATAGTTGGGAAAAAGCTAGGCAAAACTAATGATCATTACTATATGTTTTTTATAAATTAGTATCATAGTCGCCAGCACGGTGTTGGCAACTGTGATATGGCAAGGTTTTGGCGTAGTGGGAGTAAGTTCGCGCATGTATACTTAGTGCAACAAAAAAATGGTCATTTTTATTGCTTGTCACTGTTCTATGGTTATTACCAACTTTTTTTTTATTCGTGTCTTTTTAGAGGAATGGAGCAAAGGAGGATTCTCTTCTCTATTCTTGCCAAGTTACGTGCCGGCGACTATATTGCTTGTTCATTACTAGCTGCATTTAAAATTCAGTCTAATTGCTTTGACATAAGTCTTAATTTTCGGATATACCTGAGTATGATTCCTGTAGGTATTGTGTCATTATCAGGTGTATTTCAGTACAATCCAATTCTAATAATAGAGGTCATACTTCATTGTTTGTAACCTTCAGCTTACCTTTAAAATTCGAGTACCAGATTTATCTTGAAACAAATCTTGCAATGGCTACAAATGTATTACCCATAATTTTAGAAAATTTAAACATTTTGTGAATCATAAGTAATGTTTCACATTTTTAAACAATTTTGATGTGAATCATCTAATATGGCGGAACGGGTGTGAGAGCGGCTGTTGCGTGGCGACGCTCGCGATGGCAGACACGACGGCAGACCTTCGTAACTCGTCGGCTCTCTTCGGTTTAAATCGGCCATTTTTTTACAACATGTGTTTGGATGTCTCACATCTGCTAGGCGTCCCGAGACGGGGTTCTTTTTATCAGACGGCTAAGGAAGGGTTATTTTATAAAATGCACATAAAAATGGTTTATTTAACACCTAAACAATAGCAATATAGCTTTCGGTATCCTAAGGCGGTATGCACACAGAGAGGACGAGACGTGGACGGGACGCATATTTGTATGAAATATCATGAAAAAGACAAGCATTGGATAAACGCCGCGGCCGCGCGTCCACGTCTCGTCCTCTCTGTGTGCATTTCGCCTAAGGTTCGACGGTTAAAAGCCAATTTTCTGTGTGGCGCCTCATCAAGATCCCATCCATCTCGTATGCCAGGACCAATAAAAGGTGTTAACATTATTGACTGATAATATTTAAGGGGTTGACGAAGTAGAGCAGAAATTGTTTCTTTAAAATGTCATTAAGTGAAAAACAAGGGAAAGTTAGTAATAAGTAGATTTCATACATACAATCACGCCTGTTTCCTATTGGGGTAGGCAGAGACTATAGATTTCCACCTGCTACGATCCTGACACACCCTTTTCGCTTCATCTACATTCATTAACCTTCTCATGCTCGTCGGTTTAGCGTGCTAACAACCCGGCCTTTTTTCAAATCGTCCGCGATTTGTTCGCGGTACGTTCGCCGAGGTCCATCCACACTCGCCTTGTACACTTGCTCCGTTAATCTCCTTTCGTCCATCCTCTCTACATGACCAAACCACCTTAACATACCTATCTCAATCATTAGGAAATTAAATATTTACTTACCTAGTTTTAATTACTAATTGATTATATATTGTATACCTGTATTGTGTTGTACAAAATGTAATAAGATATTCTTATGATTTTCTTCTATATTATATTAGGTCCCCACCTATGAAATTAGCGTTTTGTATGGAGAATTTTAAAGAAGTTGTATTTTTCATACTAACATTTTCTTATATTATTTAACAACTATGAACACTAATGTTTTAAAACTTTTATGCACTAATGTTTAAAAACTAAGATAACGTATGCCACTTAGATTATGCGACAAAAATGAGTTTTGGCTAAGTTAAAACAAAAATAGTGGTAATTTCTGCTAACAAAAAGAGGACTCATTTTTAAGGTATTGTTTATGTTTAGAAAACAATAAGTAATAGGTTTTTTTAGTATTGGTAGTTGCCTATGATGGTCATTGTTCGATATAATATCAAGCAATTGATGAATATTTTAAATCATAGAAGTGACGAGGTTCTCTATTTGTGAGAAAAAAACGCCAATTTCATAGGTGGGACCTAATATTATTTAGAAGAATATCACTTCCATTGTATTGAATTTCATGTAGGTACCTACTTAAACTATCTCGCAAATATTAACAACATTTTTTTTTACACAGAATGGTGTACATTATAGTAGATACCTAGGTATTACAAAGAGGATGGAAAGATTCGCTGTGAGCGAAGTGCAGACTCGATCAGTCTATTATCAGTTAGTGGTACAATGCAGTTACCGCCGAGAGTTTGATCTTGCTCGACATACCTCTTAGGAAGCGGGTCGCGTTGGTCAGTTCTATATTAAATCAAACCGTCTTTGTGTACTCTTACGTTATAAGAGAGAGATAAAGGGACAAAATGAGATGAAGTGACAAAATGAGGAAGAGTGAAGATTTGCGGCGGACGGTACTTGAGGCTAGTTTGAGAAACAAATTAAGAAATAGAGTAAGTACGTTTAAATAAAAGTTACAAACCATTATCCATTTTGAATAATAGATTACCATCACCCCATCACCGGGCCTGTTTATCAGTAACCTGATACAATGCACTTTGTAACCTACATCTATACACATTAAAAAGTTATTGAATTTGACATTTATTTTTATTTAGGAAACCAACAGCGATACATATAAATTACAGAATATGTGTATTACAGTATTGTATGGCTAAAAATAGGTTTCCCTGAATAACTAGGATAAGTATATAACATGCGAATAGACAGAAAATTACGATTTTCTTAAATTTAAATAAAAAATTAAAAACCTATAGATAATATTATGAGCTTAATTGCGTGTCATGACAAGATAAGATCAAGATAGGTATATTGGAAAGACTAAAATGTTTTTATCATTTTTATACTTCATTTTCGAAAATTTGATCAATCGAAACGACAAGAATAATTTATTGAACAACAAAACAAAAAAAAACTATGTAAACTTTTTTGCTATGCCAATAAAAAAAAGGTCAACTTTTCTTTCGAAGTTCTTTTTGTAGGAAAGATTTATAAAACTGAACAACTACGCTCCAAGCACTCCTAGACCTTCGTAGTTGCATCTCCAGAACTTCAGAATTTTCGCAATTTTCTATCGCTTCGGTACGGTATGTAACAAGATACTTCGTTCCTTGGAGTTCGCTTATTTAGGTCAATAGGTGCCGGTTGTGATGGGAAGCCCTTTCTTTTGTTACTTCACGAGAATTGAGTGAAGATGAAGTTTTAATTGAAGAAGTTTTAATTAAGTTTGAACGCAAACTTTGATTACCTATCAGTCTTTCTAGTTCTTTAAGATTCTGTTACGTATAATATCAGTTTCTTTAACAGATATCTTTTTTTCGCCGTTGTGGAATAATATGATTGTTGTTTTCTTAAGAATTAGTACGTGTCCGTGTGTATTTCCCGAAAGGTTGGGAAGGGGTGTATAGTAACACCCTCATTTCGTTTAAGTCCCATGTAATAGGGGACGAGCCTATTGTCAGCAACCGGCCTCAAATCCAAACTCCGGGCTGCTACTGAGGCATTCCAAACGGAAAAGAGTCCAATTAATATATTTATTTAATTATAGGTGTTGGTACTTGAATAAAAATTAGCTAGAATTCTACACATAGAACATAAAATTAAGCCGTCGTGGGACGCCTGGCAGATTGGAAAAATAGATGATCATTTTGAAAAAAATATGGCCGAATTAAACCAAGGAGAGCCGATGAGTTACGAAGGTCTCCCATGGCGAATTCACCACGCAACATCCGCTCTCACATCCGTGATGTTTCACATCAAAAACCGTACTTCGGACACAACAAAATGTTACACACAAATAATTCGGTCTCGTTAGGCCGCGTTCCCACTTTGTCGTGACGACAGATAATCGTGTAGTTTTAAGTGTCGTGGCTTATATATTTAAATGGAGGTGTTCTCATATATATAAGACGACACGATTAACTGTCGTTCACGACTTGTTTTTGCAGTGATGACAGATTGTCAAGTCAATGGGAACGGCTAGCACGACAGTCATAAAACGATAAGAAAACGTCATGACATCGTGACGGCAGACGGCAAATCATGTGTCGTGGTTACGATAATCTGTCGCAGCCACGATAAAAATAACGCCTCGTCTTGTAGCTTGCTACTGATGTGCAAACGACAAAGCGACTGCCGTGAAACGATAAAATGTCGTCGCGATCCAATGGGAACAGTTAGATACGATAGTCGCTAAACTAAGTAACTAAGGGCCAATTGGATAGAATAAAACCGAACCATGGAGACGTGACTGTGATGGGACATCAGATTGAGTGTGTAACTGAAGCGCGAAACCTAAGATTAATTATGGACCAAAGTCTTAATTTTGAGACTCACATTTTGAACTGCGTCAAAAACTGTTTCTACCGTCTCGAAAGTTTTGAATAAAATGCGTCCATATTTAAGTGAGGAATTGCGCATTCAGCTTGTTGAAAGTTTAGTTTTATCAAAACTAAACTATGCAGATACTGTAATAGGACCCAGGCTCTTAGCACGCACCAAGAGACTGATTCAAAGAGTTCAAAATGCCTGTGCACGTTTTTGCTTTCATATACCACCAAGGAGCCACATTACACCTTTCCTTAACAAAAACAACATATTGAAAATGAAATCACGTCGGAAAATGCACCTAGCTTGTCTTCTTTTTGGCGTTATTAATAATAAGTGTCCGTCATACCTGCACTCTAAATTAACGTGGGTAAATAGTCACCGGCAGCGCTAGGGTAGACGTTGTGCTCAGCAACTAGCCATACCGCATCACAGAACTGCAGCCTTTTGGGGAAGCTTCCGGTATGCAGCGTCCAAGTGTTGGAACAACATTCCTCCATCGATTAGGGACCTGAAAAATGTATGCACGTTTAGACTTAAATTAAAATTATTTATTCTTGCCTCTCAAATTACAATGCAGTAATTAATTTTGACTAATCTTTTATTTAATTAATTTAATTTAATCAATTTAATTTAATTAATTACTGTTCAAAAATTTCATACTTAATTTTTAAAATTGAATTTGCTATAACTCACCGGTTAAATTGGACATGTTGTAATGAATAATCATTAATTTATTCCCCAGCATTGTAGATCATGTTCGATATATTTAACCCTTATGGTGCGTCCAGACCTGACGAACGCGCCGCGAATGCGCCGCACGCGCGCGGCGCGCGAGCCTTTCGCGAGCTGCGCGCGAGCGGCGAGCGGCGCGCGGTGCTTTGTACGAACATAAAATGCACGCGCACAGCTCGCGAGCGGCGCATTCGCGGCGCGTTCGTCAGGTCTGGACGCACCATTACGCTGAGTTTATTTTTGTTTCACATCATTATTTAAGATTAGACATTTTTGGATATTGGAATAGTAATTTTGAATAACCAAAAGTGCAAACTTGCATTTTATGAGAACCATGTTATCGGGCTTGTGGTCGAGCCAAGTGTGATATAAAATGGATAGATGTCAACGCCTCATCTTAACAGGAAGTGCGTACCGCGCCGCCTGCTATTTCAATTGACATTGCCATATTTTGATTAGCTGTCAAAAATTAAAAGTATTTTTTATCTTTTATTTTTTATTATATTTTTGTAGTTTATCTCAATATCTACCTAGTATATGCATTGTTTATTGACACATTATAAAACACTTTTATCCACTCAAGTATAATAGAATATATATTTTAAAAAGAACTACCTCCATCCGCGTGTCACTGCGGGGGTACCAGCTGAAAATCATCGCTGGGTGTTTGACGCCTAGCATATGCTGAGTTGGTGACCTTTTCGGCATGGACATGCTCGACAGCATAAAATATGTATGTTTAATTCTTTTTATATTGTTCTTTCTTTCTTTATTTTATTTATGCTGTAATTGTGTTCTTGGCTGAATAAATTAATTTTCTTTCTTTCTTTTCTTTCTAAACGATAAAAAAAATTGACGACAATCAGACAGTCGTCCAACGATAAATTAATCGTCACGACATAGTGGGAACGCGTTCTTACCATCCGAACGTGTCGGAACAATAGGGTTAATTTTGAAAGTATTGAATTTGACGTTATTATTGTTAAATTTGACACGTTTGGCGCAGTGTTTAAGCGATTGGCTTTCTGCACTACGGGTTGCGGGTTCGATTCGCGCACGGAAAAAATATTTGTATAGCCTACTGATAGATGTTTCGGGTCTGGGTGTTTGTGCACGCGAAACTTTTGTAAACGCACCCACGATGGGTACAGGAGCATTTCAAAGAAGGGACAATGTTTAAAAAATAAATAAATAAATGGCCTTTGTAAATAGCGCCACCATAATCTGCAATGATAATATAATAGTAAAGCGAACATAATATGCGCGTGTTTTTTAAATGGCATAGATAATTAGAGCCCTGAAAAGGTCGCTCATTTGCGAATGTTTTAAAACTCTTTATATGGCAAAGGAAATATTTTTACCACGAACTTCACCTCCTTGTTATATTTTTATTTTTAAACCTGGCAACACAACAATATTTAGGGTTTCTTGGAAAAAAAAGTTTTTTTTTAGTTGCCAAATTTTTTGTTACATATTTATTTATTTATTGACCAACTTACACTAACAGTTTAATACTACACATATAAGGTCTAACTAGGTCATATTTTTCCTAAACCCTTATGCCCCATAAAGGGTTAAGCTAATGTGTTGCAAATATAAATAGCCGAATATAATCTGGGTTGTCTGTGCAAAAATACGCGTGGTCCTAATATACCAACTCTGTTCGTTTTTTGGTCCTTTTTCCAGTGAAACTTTGTGGCTCGCTGGCGTAGGCCCACATCCTGAACATGGAATAATGTTACGTTTTTATTACAAAAGCTTTCGTTTAATAATTAATAAGTAATTACTTGTATACTTTGCGTAGTTGGCACGCTAATTGATTTTCCTTATAATTTAACTCAAAGACGTTCACGTGGGCACCAACTTTCGCTTTAACGACGAGTCTATCAAAGGAATTTGTTGGCATGCTCTTATTATTAATGTTATATTAATTTAATAAAGTAATATCTCTGTTACTTTCGAAACCGAGTGGGTGTTTGACAGAAATATGTTCATCTTTTTAATTACGATAAAGTTATTAAAAAAATATAGGTAGTGCAATTATTATCAATCTACGCGCCGTACGCGAGCGGCGCTGGTGGTGCGCGCGTGCCGCTCGTGGAACCTGCCACCAATGTCTTCTGTTTTTCCTTTTAGTTTTTGTCAGTAATAAAATAGCCGATGCTGCATCAATTATGCTAAAGGCAGTCGTATGGGCCGATATCTTCGGAAGCAAATTCACAACTGAAGCTCATAGTTCAAACGCGAAAGAAGCTATGTGCACACGAGCGGCGCGCGGGCCGCGCGCGCTCTGCGAGCGCGCCCCACTCGAGCCTTGCCGGAGTCGCACTAGAGCGGCGCACCAAACGTACGCTGTAACTACACGCGAGCAGCACGCGCGCAGTTCACAAGCAGCTCGCGAGCGGCGCATTCGGCAGGTCTGAACACAGCTTAATATATAACTCATTTTGGCCAAAATGGCGCTTAAGTAGTATTGGCTTTCCGGTGACGATATTAAAGCACTTAATATATTAAATTCGTGGATATTTCAATAAATATCATGGATGAAACACCAATTATTTGCTGACTAAACATAACATAACATCACGCCTGTATTCTCCGAAGGGTTGGGCAGACATGTATAGTAACACCCTCGGTTTCGCCGTTATGTAATAGGGGGCGAGCCTGTTGCCTTCAACCGGGCACAAATCCAAACTCCGGGCTGCTACTGAGGAATTCTATACGGAAAAACCTAATAACACTTTGCCCGACCTGGCGATCGGACCGAGGACCTGGTGGCAATTAATGGTACTCTGTCAACAGCCCGACCTCAAAGACAATGAGGCAAACAATAAAAGTTGTAGTTTCCTTTTTATTTCGTTCCGTATAAAACAGTAAGACAC
Organism: Amphipyra berbera; assembly: GCA_910594945.2. Taxonomy (NCBI): domain Eukaryota; kingdom Metazoa; phylum Arthropoda; class Insecta; order Lepidoptera; family Noctuidae; genus Amphipyra; species Amphipyra berbera. Next base: position 21,758,516 of record OU343121.1, on the reverse strand, counting down.
AATGCTTATAATTCCGAGTCAGATCCTTAGTGGTCAATCAGACTGCACTAGCGGGTGCGCGGGCGCTTGGGTCTTGTCGTCTGCGTGTCCACAGTAGTGCCGAACGAGCTATCGTAGCGTGCGCGTGTTTGGTTGTTCTCAAACTTTGCTGCGTAGTTAGAAGACATGGATGACGATTTGATTTTATTAATGGGAAATTCGTAATTGAAATGGAAATTGCAATATATGAAGTTTGGTACACACGATTTAAATTAATTCTAAATTAATTCAAATATATAAATTCTTCCGTATTATCCATGACGACGCTTTGGCGGGTGTATCAAAGTGGTTTAGAACCACACGCGCAGTCACCTAACAGACGCTATATTACTGTGAACGATACGAGCGGACTGAGCCATTAGAAACACCCGCGCCCGCGCCCGCCTCATGCATACGCGTGGCTCGCGGGAACACTGAATGCAACTGGCGTCTAGGTACATACATTTTCATTTACACGCGCCCGCGCTAGTACCCGCGCCCGCCTCCACTCTGAAAGTCGGCTTAAGCGACGCTAAGAAAAGCTCCGAGGGATTTTAATTCCTTTTTTTATTTTTAAAAACTGATAGTGCATAAGAAGACAGATTGCAGGCTTATTGCAGGCGACGGCGGACGTCGACGACTACATAATAAATGATTTTCGTTATTTACTTGAACAACTTGCCAACGATAATGAGCGGATGCTGCATCTAGGTTAGGTTCATTAATACTTTTAAAATGGCTGTCCCATGTACTCTTAAGAAATATGAAATTTAATTATGCATTTCCATTCTTGGACATGCATCTTGGTAAACACAATAATAATGATTTCGAATTTGTTGTTGGTCTACCAATCTATACTAATATTATAAAGAGGAAAGATTTGTATTTTTGTTTTTTTTTGGATTTGTGTATGTCAAATCAAATCGTTTAATGCAATCCATAATGTACACTTATATGTGGCAAATAAAAAATAATAGAAACAAATATGGACCATGTCAGGCACAGCAAATTTTAAAAGAGTAGAGAGAGGAAGAGCGCCTTATTAATTTTCCTTGTAAGTACTTAAATTTGAATCATTTTGTATCCTATTAAGTATTTTATATTTCCATTCATTTACTTATTCTATTAATATAACATATACAGTCTATCTATTAATTAATTAATTATTTAATTATCTATACTAATATTATAAAGAGGAAATTTATTATTGATATGTATTTTATGATTATTATATCTAAGTAATATTATGTACGATACGTACTTGTACACCAAGACTGCCCGATATCTATTTCCGTTCTTCCAGTCCATCCTAAGGTTGTCTGGAAGAGATCGCCTTGTGCAATAAGACCGCCCATTGTACATATTGTGTAAATCTGTGTTCTTTTTGTTTCTTACCGATGTACTTATTATGTACAATATAGTGTATATAATAAATAAATAAAGATTTGTATTTTTATATTTTTGTATGTAACGAATAAACTTAAATCTAATGGACCGATTTTTGAAATTATTTTGCCGTTAGAAAGCTACATTATCACTGAGTCATATACATATAGCACATAGGCTACGGGCGGAGCCGTGAGGACACAGCTAGTAATAAATAAATACCTCAATAAATTCATCTGGCATTCATGGAACTTCAAACAGATTGAATTGCCTGGTATTTGACTGATATGAGTTTACCAGGTAAAATGAATATGCAATATATTTTTCGAAATGACATGCCAATAAGCCGCTCATACAACAAACAAAACATAAAACTTTTTGGATATACCGACTCACTATAATTTTACAAAATACTCGCATCATATTTATTCCTAGTCACGTTTATTCAGATATCAAATATATACGGTTACAGGTAACTGAGTAAATAAATCTATATACCTGTATAAAAATCAATTGCCGTCCGTTGGTTTAGCAAAAACTCTAAAATGGCTCGAGCGATTTGAATATTTTTTTTTGTTTTGTTCGCCTCAGTATTGGCGTGGTTTAGAAAAAAACAATAAGGAAAAATTAAAAAAAAGGTTTTGTTGGTATGTCTTTCACCGGGTGATACCTAATAATTATTCAAAGAGCTTTTTCTTTAATGAATATTCATTGTGTCAAAAATATTTTTTGTATAACTTTTTTGTTGAATGAGTAACTTCAGAAAAATAGAATCAAAACATGGTCGTATTTTTTTATACCGCGCCGATCGTACGATTTGCGAGGTTAAGCTGCGCTTGCCGCGGTCAGTCCGTGGATGGGTGACCATTTGTTACACATCGAGACCCCTCCGTGCCTCGGAGAGCACGTTAAGCCGTCGGTCCCGGGTGTCATACGAATACCTATGACAGTCGTTACGGGTAGTCAGAAGCCCGAAAATCTGACAAACGGTTTAACCTTAGGATATCGGCATTACCCAGTTACTGGGTTGCGGAAGTCTGATGGCAGTCGCTCCGTGTAAAATACTGGTATTCAGCCGCATCTGGTTAGACTGGAGGCTGACCCCAAGATAATTAGGAAAAGGCTAAGAGAGGTCGTATTTTTTTATATTATAACTTTCGTGAGACAGGTTCATCGTTCTGCCTAGACTTTTCCCAACTATGTTAGGGTCAACTTCCAGTCTAACCAGATGCGGCTGAATACCAATATTTTGCACGGAGCGACTGGTGGCGACTGCCATCAGACCTCCGCAACCCAGTTACAGGGCAATGCCAATATCTTAAGGTTAGACCGGTTGTCAGACTTTCGGGCTTCTGACTTCTCGTAACAACTGTCATAGGTATTCGTATGACACCCGGGACCGTCTATTTAACGTGCTTTCCGAGTCACGGAGGGGTTTCGATGTGTAACAAACTGTTACCCATCCGTAGACTGACCGCAGGGAGCGCAGCTTAACCTCGCAAATCGTATGATCCGCGTGGTTGATAATAATTAGCTACGAGACACATTGATTTTTCGGGGAGTCTATTTCTGCGCAGTGAAGTAGTACCATGGGGTGGAGCTACTCTAAATCCACCCCACCTTGAAGCACAATATTGTCTGGGGGAAGCTACTGTTGTGTGTCCGTCTCTCATGACGACGCCTCATACAGGTCTTCTCATAGCTTGTAACCCAAGATGTGCCTGGACGACGCTGATGCTGAAGGACTCGCGTCGTGTATCTAGTCGTCAAGTACGCGCTTAACTGCCGCTAATCTCAAGGTTCTTTGAATCTCAATTTTTATTACTAGCTGTGTCCTCATGGCTCCGCCCGCGTAAGAAGTTTTATTCCAGTAATAAATATAGCCTATGTTACTCAGTGATAATGTAGCTTACTAACGGCAAAAGAATTTTTGAAATCGGTCCAGTAGTTTTTATGTTTATTCGTCACATACAAAAATACAAATCTTTCTTAAAAGAATGTTCTGAGACTTCAACTCGCGACCTCACCGCGTGTTCAGCTCATGATTAAGGTCTCCGTTTTGGTCAGAAACTAGTCGGGCAATCCCGAAAAATAAAGCAATTGTAGAAATTCTGGATTACTTAAAACTTATACAATTTTAATTACCGACAGAACTATCGATCCACCACAAACTTAACAGTTTGTCCTTTAGGTAACTTGGCTCCAATATTGGCTATAGGGTACAGCTAATTTGATCCTCAAACTATTGGATATTCATTAATGCATAGTTCCAATCTTCGATATTATCAAATATAGGATTTGATCTGCATTGCTTCTAGATTTGCATTTGATTATGGGAGACGAGATGATCTTGTAAGGCGTAGACAAGCTAGGGCGTGACGTCTGAAGACTATCCAATCATTAAAATTCGGGCCTTTGTGACACTTTAGGGTGGCTTTAAGAGACAACCTTCAACTAGCACGTGCACATAAAATTTAGCAGGCGTGTACTTACGGGAGGATAAATAATAACACTTGTAACCGTACACTATAATTATATATTTTAATCAGAATTACAAAGAGATCAACGTGGTTCTTGGTTCATAGCAATGCGAGGAGTCCAGGATCTTCTTGAGCAGGTGTGGCACTTAACTGGGCAACTGCAGCGGCGCCAGAGGGCCGATCTGCAGTGAACCCGACCTTTCATAGGCCCGGACCCCTTCCAGTCAGACACCACCGGTCACACCTTCTATTAAAAATTTGCGATCTTGGTCGTATGATTATTTGCTAATTAGGACATCGAGTCAGTGTTTTTACCTACTGTATCGGTGTACCATCATGCAATGTTATAGTCAGAGCGCAAGTGCTAGTCACCTCTGGAGGTATGGCAGCGGCAGGACGCGTGGTAGACAATACAAAGCAAACTGACAGAGCACGTCTATTGTGTCGCACCCCCCTCCTGCCGCTCTAATACCTTATACGGCGACTAGTACTAGCGCACAGACTATAGGCTTATTGGTACGTTCCAGCCGAGCTAACATACGCATCATGTCGTCGCATTATCTCGTGTCGAGACGAGATAATGTAGGGCTTATCTCGTCACCGCACGAGATAATGCGACGACCAGATTATGTGCAGCTGCGCATGTTAGGCTTGCAGGTCGAACCTGGAGTCTCTTAAGGCGCTATTTCGAGTTGTAGTTTATACTTGCTACTACAATGCCTAGTTGTTTTATAAGAACCAGAGATAAAACATTATTTTTAAAAATAAATGTCATAAAATAAATGATGAACCAATTTAGGTTTAAACTTTAAAGCAGTGTTTGAAGTATTTTTTTAAAGAAAAAGGTTCTTTAAGCGTTAAAAATATAAAGAGTACTCTATAAACCGCTTGAATTAAGTAATACTTGACAATTGTACAAAATAATGAAAGTGTTACTCGAAGCGGGCGCATTGCAGCGCAAAAAACACGCGGGGTTGCGCATCGACGGGTTTTAATTAAGGTGCATGAAAAACATATTTATGCTACGGTATGTTAACAGCATCTAAAGTAAATTTTCAGCATGTGCTTACTTGTAAGATTGAGCAAGTAGGTACATACCTACATTAAGATGCAGACGGCAAAATGGTATACGGCGCAATATCATTATTACCGACGATACCGTTTGCGCAAATTTTTGCACAAACTATTTGCGCATTCAAATTAGTGCATGTATACGTAGCCGTAGATTCAAGTGATCATTGACATTGTGTCATTGTACTGATACTGACTCGACCGTGAAAGTACCACGCTCTCATAGTAATGGTACAAAGTCGAGTTCCGCGGTGAGTGAGGGGTACCTACCGGTCTTTTTTTTACATCTTTATCTTTACATAGTATAAAACAAAGTCGTTCCCGCTGTCTGTACGCTTAGATCTTTTTGCAACGGATTTTAATGCAGTTTTCAGCAATAGATAGAGTGATTTTGATCTTCATGCATAATTCTTCCACTTTTTATGAAATACTGGTCACAGAACTGAATAAAAGTCTAACAAATTATTTATATTCAATATTATGTTTTAGACACTGCACAGAGCGAAAGATTTTCTTATTGAGTCGTACATAGCGTGCTGTTGTCTTTTGCGGATCTGCCATTCGCGGCACGTTGGAGCGACTTGCAATAAATAATCTGCTTTGCCGACGCAACAAAGACCTACTTTGAACAGGACAAATTAAAACTATGAATCGTTTATAGTACATTTTTAATTGTAATTGTAGGTAACATTTAACATTTATTTATCAACATTTTAATTATGTTATTTATTTATTCATAAGTAATATATAATCGAATTATTTATTTCCGTTTATACAATTATTATAAACTAGTACACAACTATATTCACACACACATTCACTGCTCATATACACACACATGTTGGTTTAAGTTTACTGGCATGACCACCGAGACATCCGTAATTACGGGTCAACAGTATTTATTTTTTATTTGTTTATTTATTTAAGCACGCTATTTATCTATTTGGAACTGGTTTACATCAATTACGTCACAAATGGTTCAGTTGAAAACCAGCGTCAGGCACTAGTGGTCTGACATTTATGCTGAACTGAACCTATTTGGCGCAGCCGCTAGACACACAGCTACTTTTTTTTTTTTTTTTGTCTCCTATGATTTTTTTTGTCTGTGTGTCTGACTGCTTTCGTGCCAAATAAATTTCTTTCTTTCTTTCTTTGATTCAAGAGGAAGGTTTATATGCCCCACATTAGTATCTACATTGCACACATGCAAAGCCGGGGCGGGTCACTAGTTTATTATAAGAGAGTCTGATCACAAATGATTATGACACTCCCATTCATACCATAATTATTATTTAAAAAAAATTACAATCTCCGTTTTAAACACAAATTAACAATTTTATATAACACTAGCTGTGTCCTCACGGCTCCGCCCGTAGCCTATGTTACTCAGTGATAATGTAGCTTTCTAACGGCAAAAGAATTTTTAAAATCAGTCCAGTAGTTTTTAAGTTTATTCGTTACATACAAAAATACAAAAAACCAAAAATACAAATTTTTCCTCTTTATAATATTAGTATAGATATAGATTTTAGCTTCATCCAACAAAAGAGAAGGTAGTAGTATTCCACAGCCCACAGTACAGAGATTTAAATTATTTTGTTCTATCAAAAGAACCTTGAGATTAGCGGCAGTTAAGCGCGTACCTACTTGACGACTAGATACACGACGCGAGTCCTTCAGCATCAGCGTCGTCCAGGCACATCTTGGGTTACAGGCTATGAGAAGACCTGTATGAGGCGTCGTCATGAGAGACGGACACACAATAGTAGCTTCCCCCAGACAATATTGTGCTTCAAGGTGGGGTGGATTTAGAGTAGCTCCACCCCATGGTACTACTTCACTGCGCAGAAATAGACTCCCCGAAATATCAATGTGTCTCGTGGCTAATTACTATCAACCGCGCGGATCATACGATTTGCGAGGTTAAGCTGCGCTCCCTGCGGTCAGTCTACGGATGGGTAACAGTTTGTTACACATCGTGCGGGCACAGTGCGCGGGTCGCGGGCGGCCCAAGACTTTAAAATTTTAAACCCGTCTACAAATGAAGCCCCGCCCGGACGCTCCCCGGATGCCCTCTAAACTAGGACAAATCCGGGGAAACCTGGACGGATGGCAACCCTATGCGTAGCGAAAATTCTCAAACTAGCGACTTTCAGAGAACTAAGCGGATTTAAAACTGTTGAGTACATGTAATGAAACAGTTGCAGACTGTAGACGTTGCATTATTTCATAAAAACTTGTACTTCAGAACGTTGCCCGTAAACAAAAGTTTGTTAAAACCGTATGACGTGAAATTAAGGCGCATTGTGCACGAGGCGGCAATAATGGGCGTTGAATATTGTTTGAATATATTTAACAATATAAACACCCGTCAAAGATTACAGGTAGCTTGTTCCCCATTAATAATAAGAATAAGAATTATTTATTGCGTAACTGTGTACAATTAGATCTTATAATATAGCAGATTTTAGGATCAACAGTCTACCCATGTCGGATATGCAATACTTAACAAATAATTGGTTGGAGACCCTTCAGGTCTCGCCAATAACTGCCCGGTTATGTAGAAACGCATCCGCATCCGCATCTACAAGGTTAGTCGGAAAGGGGGTACTAAGCCGCGGGCCACCTAAAGTGTCACTGCTGACTATTTTAAAGCAACCGTTAAAATTTCATAATTCGATAAAAATAAATTGCATGCTAACTGATTTTAATTTTTGTTTTTTTTTTAAATATATACCTGCTTTAGTTATGAATTCAGATAATTAATTTTCTAATCCGTGACCCCAAATATGACCTAAATTGTAAAAACAGCTGATCATAGCTATGGACACATAGATTTTAGCATATTTTTTACGAAATCTTTGAAAAGTTATTTCTCTTAAACTATGGAGTTTTGGGGAAAGTTGTAGAACAAAAGTTATCCATTATTATGGGTACTTTAACACCCTATCGGCTTAGTACCCCCTTTCCGACTAACCTTGTATAAGCAGTCGACCAGAAAAAAAAGAATCAAAAAATGCAGGTAGCGTGCCAAAGGCTTTGTTGGGGTACCTAATGAAACTGATGTCATCATAGTGTTGGATATCAAAGTGCAGTTCTTTTTTTATTTTCGAGTGAATGTGCATTGTTTTTTGACAGGTTATCGACAGGTTTTTGTAGGAAGATAACTACTTTGTTCCAGGCCTTTCATTAAAATTGTTTGAAATTCTCAGTGTGTGGAGGTTTTAGTGTGTGGCGTGTGATGTGGGTGGTTTACGTAGTTGAAAGATGTGAGCGACGGCTGGACGCTATTGTGTTGATAAAAAGTATTCTTTACAGTATCGTATTTCGACTTGTGGTTATTTTCTTCTTCTTTCTTTTCGTGTGGTTAGTAACTAACCTCGTGTCAGAGTTTTTGCCGCTCATGGGCCTCTGATTTGGCTTCAGATGCCGTCGAGAATATCTCTCAAGCACAAGTTTCCTCACGATGTTTTTCTTCACCGATTTTAAGCAAGTGATAATTATACTATATGCACATGAATCAGAAAAGTCAGAGGTGCGTGCCTTGGGTTTGAACTTGAGACCTATGACTTGGCAGTCCGACAGTCATACCACTACGCTATCACTGCTATAACAATTTTATCAATTGGTTATCAATACAGTAGGTATAGTTGTTGGCACGTAACTTGGCAAGGTTTTGGCGTAGTGGGAGTAAGTTTGCGCAAGTACACACTGCCACGAAAAAATGGACACTTTTATTGCTTGTCATTATTCTATGGTTATTGCCATAATTAAATCTTTAAACAAGTCTGTTTAGATTAAAGAAAGAAAGGAGAGGAATTCACTTCTCAACTCTTGTCAAGTTACGTGCTGGCGACTAAACTGGATATTTTATTTATTTATTCATTGCGCTCATGCACATTTAATACTAGAGTTTACAACACACACATGATACTGAGTTCTGCCTAGCCTTTTCCTAACTATGTTGGGGTCAGCTTCCAGTCTAACCAGATGCGGCTGATTACCAGTATTTTACACGGAGCGACTGCCATCAGACCTCCGCAACTCAATTACTGGGCAATGCTAATATCCTAAGGTGAGATCGGTTGGTCGGCCCGTCATTTCGCCGCTAAGTCCTATATAATAGCGGGCGAGCCTATTGCCATCAACAAGGCACAAATCCAAACTCCAGGCTGCTACTGAGGAATTCCATACAAAAAACTCAATAACACTTTGTCCGAGCTGGGAATCGAACCCAGGACTTCACGATCAGCAGTCGCGCTTGCCACCACTAGACCAACGAGTATATTTATTAATACTCGCCTTAATTACGTAGGGCATGGAGGTTCGTGACTGCAACAGCAAACCGCGCCTTCCCTATGAAGGTTACTACTACTACTAACTGCTGTAGAAACCTAACGTTCAATGAATGGACGTCGTGAACTACCAATAATTCATTAACATAACAACTGTTCATTGACTGGGTGAATTGAATGGACAGTACATATTGTCGCTGTGCAGTGAAAACCTCGTAAATCACAAATTCATTTTCATTTTTTGTTATTCATTTGTTGGGTAGAAAACTTCGTAATCTATACTAATATATAAAGCTGAAGAGTTTGTTTGATTGATTGTTTGTTTGTTTGTTTGAACGCGCTAATCCTCGGAACTACTGGTTGGAATTGAAATATTATTTTTGTGTTGGATAGTCCATTTATCGAGGAAGGCTATAGGTTATATAACATCACGCTACGACCAATAGGAGCGGAGCATAAATGAAAAATGTTGCAAAAACGGGAAATATGTCCATCCGTGCGGAGCCGGCAGGCCGCTAGTTAACAATAAAAATATTTGAAAAGATCAATAGAGACGCTATCTCGTATAGGCAACATGTGCCAAATACATTGCCGCAATAAGGTTCAAACTACCGCTAGACAGCTGTGAAGTTCTATGGCACTGTTGTTCCGGAACCACAACTCGTTGATACCATCAGTAGCGTAACTATAACATCAGAGGCCCGTGGCAAATTCATTGGATGGGGCCCCAGTAAAAATCGTCACGTTGTAACCGAGCGATTGTAGGGCGGCCCTTATTTCTTTTTTTAAAACGTTCCGCGCACTCTTCGATTTCTCCTGTATCTTGGTTGCATTTACAAATACAAAAAAATTGCCGTTAGAGAGCTACATTGTCACTGAGTAACATAGGCTTTATTTATTAACGGAATAAAACTTATTACGCGGGCGGAGCCGCGAGGACACAGCTAGTTATTAATAAAGATACAAGTCTTAATTTTAACCGATATCATCATCTCCCTGCCCTTATCCCACACTAGGTGAGATCGGCACAACACGTATTCCTCTTCCATTCTCCACTATCAGTCGTCATCTCAGTACTCACTCCTTTCTTATCCATATCGTCCTTCACACAACCCATCCATCTTTTCTTTGGCCTACCTCTATTTAATACTCTTCTAGTAACATGATTTCTTCCCTACGCATAACATGTCCATACCACGCTAACCTATTACTATTCAACTTTTCAGTCACTGGCGCTACTTTCAAACTAGGCTTAATTTGAACCGATAACGCTTGGTAAATTATAGGAATCGGGCATTAATAGTTATATACGTCCTATAAGTTACATATCCCCTGTGTATCAGCCCTATAGATGCCGTCAATCGGCACTTACGGCGCAACCCTAGAGGCATTAGCCGTAGATCTTAGCTCCGCTATTGATAGCTAGGTTCCTACCTGCGGTATATTACAGTCCTTTGAGCATTGCAAGTCAGATCGGCAAGTAATAGCGTTCGAGAACTTTCTATAGACGTAATCTTCTTTTGCCGTGAACTAAGGCTGCGATCATAGTTCTTAATTGAGTTTTATGAGAAAGCTCTGTCGGTACCTATTAATTAATTATTATTTGATTAAGTCGTTCAGTGGTTCAGTGCTTTTAGAAACGATTTGGTATTTTTTGTAATGGGTTTGTTATAACATAAACATTGTAACATCGCGCCTGTATTCCCCCAAAGGTTCGGCAGAGATGAATAGTAACACCCTCATTTCACCATTATGTTTAAGTCCCATGTAATAGGGGGCGAGCCTACTACCATCAACCGGGCATAAATCCGAACTCCGGGCTGCTATATACTAAGGAATTCCATATGAATAATTTAAACCCAATAGTACTTTGCCCGACCTGGGGATCGAACCCGTGGGCTTGTGCATGGGCCATGATGGGATTGTTATCAATTTCAATATATTGGTTTCGTCCCATCAGCAATAATAAGAAACACAATTAAACGTTTCTACTTAATCTAATTACTATTTAAAACTAACTGCCCGGACAGACTTCGTTCTGTCAGAAGTTATTGGCCTGCAGTGGGAAAAGAAGAGTGTCGTTTTTACTATTTTCCACGCAATTTTTTTGTTTTTTCTCTCCATAAGAACCTTCCTTATGCCTTAAGGAATATATAAAAAAAGTAGCCGAATTGGTCGAGCCGTTCTCAAGTTTTGCGCTTAGCAACACATTTGGCGATTCATTTTTATTTATATAGATAGATTATAATTTAACGGTGTAAAGATAAAGATAAAGATGGTTTTATTTGTTGAAACATGAGTATACATACATATGCATGCAAGATGTTACAAAAAAAATATAATAGACAGTCATGTTTAGTCTCTATGGCGTACAAATTATTAAAGAACATAGAGGAAAAAAAAAGGAAAAAACGTTTTTTTTTTTTACAATACTAATTGGCCTTTGCCTTATTATTAAATTATACAATACATTAGAAGAGACATCATAATAAATAAATATATTTGCACCTTTCTCCATATTTTATTTATATTGAAAAAAAAAATCCACAACTCGTGATTACTTTTTCTTTTTTGTTTTTTTACGATTCACGAGCTTTTGGATACGGTCGTAGAAGTAGATGGGCCACTGAAAAATAAAATTCATGACAATAATAAATTAAGTCATTGACGGATGTAAGTACCTACAGTCCACGACAGGTCGACATGGCAATCTGGCATGAGGTGAGTCATGGACCCCGCGAAAGCCCCGCACGCCCGCACAGCGCCCGCGCCTTCTTAGAGCCCCAGCGCATTACGCGGCCAGGCTGCGCGGCCAGGTCGCCGCGGCCAACTAATTCTTCCGTGACATAAGCAACTGTGCGCACTAGGCGGCCAGCGACCAGCGACCACGTATTTGCCGCGCGGGCTGGCCGCGTAATGCGCTGGGGCACTTAGTCTTAGCGCTGCACGAGTCCGCATCGACAGTGTTTATCGATGTCGATCTCACTCACGTTGTTGTATTGTATATAGTTGTGTATTGAAAATGACTATAAAATTGCCATGTCGATCTGTCGCGGGCTTTACAAGTACGCGCGCCAACAAAATCCATTCGGGGTTTGAAGCTCCCCCCGCTGTCCTCACGCCTCGCCTTACACGCCCGCATATGTAGTGCTGTCCTTATCATCTATTAGCACTAGCGCATACCTCAGTTCTGCTCAGTTCTGTTCGCGCGCGTACTGTATGTGCGAATGAGCCGTCAGAGAATAGGTTTATTTCTGCTTTCATTTTTGTTTTTAGTGATCAAAATGGTTTCTACAAAACAATTATTACAAAATCATACAGCACGTCACGTAGAAATAATGGTATAATAAATCGATTACGATAATCCAATATGTAATTGTGCGACCAAGCAGCCACGTAAGAACAACAATATTAGTGTCACTACCAATAAATATGCCAAAGGACTTTGTGCGTCACTGTCAAACGTAATTGAATAACTAATATTGGCAAAGTGATATTCCATTACCATATTAAAAAATAAATGTTAGTGCACGGGGTTTCGTCCCATAACTGCATGGAAATAGATCAATGGATTAATTAGACGATTGGACATTCTCAAAACGCGATTCATCAATTAGGCTGGCCCTTGGCTCTTAGGATTATGATTTTACGCATTATTGTTTTGTATATATTACGTAGGCCGCTGTTCTTCTCTCGTGTCGATACCAACAATTTGAGAATAGCTTTCGTCGCTTAAGTTCTAACACCGCGTAACTCAAAATAGTTAACTTTCAGGAGAGTAAAAATATGTAATTTTTCTACTTATTATAATAATTGTTTTGAATCTACAATATTCTATTTTATTTTGGTTTTTTTGACGGAGCACTTTCGCGACACGATCCAGTATGGAACTCACCTGACTTACACGCTGTTTTAGCTGTTTACATAGCTTGATGAAAAAAACATTACATACGCTGTGGATTTTAGTTTTGAAATAATGCGTTGCTATTGGATCTAACCATTGATGGTGATTGGTCATACGATGCGTTTTTCGATTCCCTATCGAATGACGTGCGTAACTCAAAACGACTATTTTTCGAGTTACGCGGTGTTAGAACTTAAGCGACGTTATGCCGTGGTGAAAAGATTAGCTATTGTCAGCGAGGTTGGTAGCGCCGGATGTAAAGTAGGGAACGAAAACGTTATACACCTTAAGGTCTATTTTGCTTGCACAGTGCAAGATACAACCTATTTTACCGACTATGTATTTATAGAAATGAAACTAAAAGTATTTTTTGACAGTAAGTAGGTATATTAAAAATTATAATGGTGACATGTGGGAAAGGAATGGGAGAGGGGCTCGTGGCTAAATAACAACCAAAAAAATATATAACATTTACGCGGTCAGTCCGTGGATGGGTGAACATTTGTTACACATCGAGACCCCTCTGTGCCTCGGAGAGTACGTTAAACCGTCGGTCCCGAGTGTCATACGAATACCTATGACAGTCGTTACGGGTAGTCAGAAGCCCGAAAGTCTGACAATCGGTTTAACCTTAGGATATCGGTATTGCCCAGTTACTGGGTTGCGGAGGTCTGATGGCAGTCGCTCCGTGTAAAATACTGGTATTCAGACGCATCTGGTTAGACTGGAAGCTGACCCCAAGATAATTGGGAAAAAGGCTAAGAGGAAGATGTGGGAAAGGAATGGATTTGAAAACTGACTAACCTAATTTATTCCCCTACTTAAGCTTCGTCACACTCGCACCACAGCAACATTAATTCTCTGGCTAAACAATCGTTTACTCGAAAAATGTACTTGGGTACCAGATTTTTAAGAAAATTTCGATAAAGTAACATATCATAACATCACGCCTTGTATTCCTCGAAGGGTTCGGCAGAAGTGTTTTTAGTACACCCTCATTTCCCCATGTAATAGGAGGCGAGACTACTGTCATTAACGGGGCACAAATTCAGGCTCCGGGCTGCTACTGAGAAATACCTATAGGAAAGACTCAATAACACTGCCCGACCTGGTGATCGGCCCCAGGAGCCCATGCTCAGCAGTCGCGCTTGCGACCACTAGTCCAACAAGGCAGTCGATAAAGTAATTTATATATTTTATAATTTTCTTATGCTGTACGAAATAATATATTATTTTTTAAATATTAAGGCTATAAGCTCAATGATTTATTCATAATTTATTTTTTTAGCTGTAATAATTTATGTACTACATCGTTCAAACACAATGCGAACTGTTATTTATGAATAAATAATAATAATAATGATGGACCCTGTTCCCGATGCCGGTGGGCTACTATTTTTTTATATTTTAAAATGTTTTTTTTTTAAATATTTTTATAGAAATATTTAAAAATATAAACAATGTATATACAGGGTTATTTGTAAAACACCGACAACCTCTCAGGACTATGTTAATAACATCATAATCAACAACTTTTGTTCTATGAATTTTAAAAATTCATCATATTTTAGTTCATCAGATTTTCATACATAAATAAAAATATTCAAATTGAACGGTCTAATTGTTACGAAGTGTATGCGAAGCAAAAGAAAGCGATAGTAAAATAGCGAGGGGAGCGGGGTTAGGGCGGCGGGGGCGCTTTAGAGCGTTCAATTTAAATATTTTTATTTTTGTATGAAAATCTGATGAACTAAAATATGATGAATTTTTAAAAGTCATAGAACAAAAGTTGTTGATTGTGATGTTAGTAACATATTCCTGAGAGGCTGTCGGTGTTTTACAAATAACCCTGTATATAATGAATAAACGAAATAATAATAAAATCCAAAATTCGTTATCGATGTCTTAAAATAGCCGGGTACAAAATCATATGAGTTGGTCTATTGTAGCATACGGACATTGTCTTCAGTTATCAGATCGGCTTCTGTTCAGGGTCATCCGCGAAACCCGGCTAGGCGTAAACCCCTCTTTTACGGCGCTGATTAGAAAATGTATAGTGAACCATTCTTGCGTGGTGAAGGTCATTGTTAGGCACTATCGGTGCATGTCCCATATTAAGGTCATTATTTTAATGTTATATCTAGCTAGCATATACAACGTGTACCAGATATACGTAGTCGTATTTCAGGCGGTTTTTCGGAATCTTAACATTTAACAGGTCAAATAAAAAAAAGGATTTTTTTTTTCGATTCTTCATACGGATTGACTGATTATCTTCTGCAATTTGTACGGAGAGTCGAATATAAAATGTTTGAATTTTTTTATTTGACCTATCAAATGTTGCTCTGAATAAAAGTCCAAACAACACCCTTAAATATGGCCACACATTACTGATACACGTTGTATACAATATGTAACATAATTAACGCACATCCTGAAAGTAGTTTGTTCAGAATCGCGTACTGAATCGATTTCTATCATTTTTAATATAGGTAATTTTTTATCCCAAAAATAATTAAAACTACGGAAGTTCGTCGCATTATCCCTGTACAGTCAAAACAATATGAAATGGACTGTAAATCAAGGCAAAATGACTTTTAAAAGTGCATTTTTATTTGTATAATACAAATTCCGTCATTCAATACAAAATAAAGAAAAATAAACCTTATTTAAAGAACGTTAATTTAGTAAATAACAATACATATACATGTTAAATTAAAATTTCAATGTATGTATTATGATTAAAACATAATATTCTAATTGGGGTGATTGAGGGTGTGCGTTAATTACGTTACATGTTGTATACAGTGTGGAAACTTTAAGTGTCAACAGACAATTATTTTGATAATATTACGGATATTGAAAAACTTTGAACTGATATCCCAACTACGTTGCCTAAGAAATAGTTACCTACATTAATATTTTTATACAGGGTGCGTTTTTAAATGGGATTGGTAGGCCAAAAGTGATCCTAAGGAATCACGAGCTTCATTGTAGAGAAAGATAGTAGTTATGGAAATCTAATATCGACGAATTATACGTTTTTGATACTTTTCCGCCCTGTATATAGATCGATAGTTCTGCAGTCTTGTTCCGGGTAGAAGGCCCTAGTTTCCACATCGAAATACCTCCGTCGTCAAGCATCGTAGCAACGTCACACTATGTCTGATAAATTGTATTGTATTCTGAGATAATTTGTAGACGCTGGGAGCAGAATCCACAATTAGATTTTCTAGAAATAGATCATTCTTGAATATGACCTCTCACGAAATCCGTGGGTAGATAATGGATCACCCAATTTTAGACTGGTTATTCACGTACTCAGCGGCTATTAAAATATGTACAGGTTGAACTCGAATTCGACGTATTTTCTTTAAGGTGTAATAGTGTGTCCTATATACAACAAATTAGCACCCTATGTACCCTTGCCGAAAGTCATATATTGTAACATTGAATATTATATGCTTCGTTGGTCTAGTGGTGGCAAGAGCGACCGCCGATAGTGCGGTCCTGGGTTCCATCCCCAGGTCGGGCAAAGTGTTATTGGGTTTTTCCGTGTGGAATTCCTCAGTAGCAGTTCGGCGTTTGGATTTGTGTCCGGTTGATGGCAATAGGCTCGCCCCATGAGACTTAAACATAACTGCGAGATTAGGGTGTCATTATACACCCCTGCCCTAGCCTTCGGGGAATACAGGCGTGATGTTATGTATGTATGTTTATTATATGCAAAATACTTATAAACCTATGCAACATCGCAGGATAGGATAAAATTTCAAAGTCAAACAATGTGGACATGTTTTATGACAAAAGTTGGTGGACGGACTTAATTATGAGGACTATCTACACAATAAATATTATATGTAGATGTAGGTAATGTGTCAGTCTGGCTCAAACAATTAGCAAAAAAATGTAATCTTTGGTGTTTTATCTATACTAATATTATATAGCTAAAGAATTTGTTTGTTTGAACACGCTAATCCCAGGGACTACTGGTTGGAATTAAAAAAATATTTTTGTGTTGGATAGTCCATATATCGAGGAAGGTTATAGGCTATATAAAATCACGCTACGACCAATAGGAGCGGAGCATAAATGAAAAATGTTGCAAAAACGGGAAAAAAGTCCACACGTGCGAAGCCGGGACGGGCCTCTAGTTTAAAATAAAGGTAAAAATACTTAAGATTTATCTTTTAGGTTCTATCTTGCATTACTCCTGCAGCATCAGGGTTTGAGGAATGAAGGTTGAAATAATTTTTATGTTGTATTGTCATGGGAACTGAATTAGTTGAAAAATCTGTCGCAAGATTTGGAACAAACAAACAAAGATACCAAGTGAAGCTAATTAAAACCATTTAGTAATAAGTATAATAATTATATTTATTTATTTATACTTTCGTACAAAAATTTGTACAGAGGCGGACTTAATGCCTAAGGCATTTTCTTAATTTTTAATAACAGTTTTCAATTAAAAACATTGTTTACCTTTTTCTCAAATTGGTTTATATTAATTACTAGCTGCCCGGACATAGGTATAAAAAACTCGTATTCGTAGCTAAGGTCTGGGCCGACTCAATTTAGATTGATCTATACTAATATTATAAAGCTGAAGATTTTGTTTGAACGCGCTAATCTCAGGAACTACTGGTTGGAATTGAAAAATTATTTTTGTGTTGGATAGTCCATTTATCGCGGAAGGTTATAGGCTATATAACATCACGCTACGACCAATAGAAGCGGAGCATAAATGAAAAAATATTGCAAAAACGGGAATAATTACCACCCGTGCGAAGCCGGGACGGGCCGCTAGTCGAATGAATAAACTCTGACCACAAAACATACACTATAACCTTTGTTATCAGTAGCTGGTAACACTGGACAATGTTGATAAAAGAGGGTAGTCGTCAAGATGAATCAACGTACCCGAAGTTATGAAAACAATGGATATTAGCTATAACTGTAATGATAGATTCACCCCTACACGATTCTGTTTCTGTCTTTTACACTTTAGTCTCCAGGTATTTTCAAAACATTTATGTTCCATCCTAAACTTGTTAACGGTAGCTGGTAACACTGGACAATGTTGATAAAAGAGGGTAGTCGTTGAGATGAATCAATGTTCCTAAAGTTATAAAAACAGTGGTCATTCGACGGAGCAGAGCAGAGGATTCCATGTCGAACAGCTGAAGAAGTCTATCCTTTTATATCTGATTAGCTTGTCCTTATTTTCTGATCTTGTGTAAATCATAATATTGTGATATATTGCAAACTAGCTTCTGTAACTAATCACTAACCCAAATATAAGTACTCTCAGTGGTGTAGAGTCTATATTGGTTTCATTTACTTTATTTACCATGCTCGCAATCCTGGCAGGCCGGTATTAGCTATAACTGTGATGATAGATTCACCACTATAAGAACCTGTTGTATGTCTTTTACAAACTTATGGGGTGTCCTGCGTAAGCGACAAACGCGACGCGGTGCGACGCGACGCGACACGACGTGGAACAAATACGCGTTACGTCGCGTCTCGTTACATAGGGCGCCAGTAGGGAATGCCGTTGTCTTGATCGCGTTTGTCGCGTTCGTCGTTTACGCAGGGCGCCCCGTAACACATATCATGATCGAATTTCAGTTTCAATTCAAACAACACCCAACATAATGTATTACCAATGTCGACTCAAATATTAACTAAATTCGCCCTGGGCAAACTTTGTGTAACTTGTAACTCCGCCGAAACACCACGAAGTATCGGTTGGTCGACTAGCGTTTGTTCGAAGGACCTAGATTAGCCGACTAACTGGGTGTCGGTAACTCACTTTGGATACTAACAGTTTGGCCAAACAAAATTAAGTTACTTCCATAATAGAATTTGGCCATCGGCTTCCACAAATCTCCTTTCAATGTTAGCATAGTCATAGCTTTGGTAGATGACGTCACTCTTTTGATATATTACCTACTTGTCAAGGATGAGATAGCAGTTTTCTATGACATAACATCACGCCTGTATTCCCCGAAGGGCTGGGCAGAGGTGTATAGACACCCTCATTTCGCCGTTATGTTTAAGTACCATGTAATAGTGAGCGAGCCTATTGCCATCGATCGAGCACATATCGAAACTCCGGGCTGCTAGTTAGAATTCCACACGGAGAACACCAATAACACTTTGCCCGCCTGGGGATCGAACCTAGGACCTCACGATCAGCAGTCGCGCTTGCCACCACTAGACCACCGAGGCAATTCATGATCATAAACCATGTAATTGCCTAAAAATCTTAACGAACACTGTAATTACAGTGGATTTACTTTTAATTAGAAAAAGGGGATTTTATTTAATTTTGGCGTCTCTACTACTACTGTCGATATCCTATAGTTCGACCAACTGTCAGACTATCGTTCTGACAACCCGTAACGACTGTCGTAAGTATTCGTACACCCGGGACCGACAGCATAACGTGCTCTCCGAGGCACGGAGGGATCTCGATGTGTAACGAGTGGTCACCCATCCACGGACTGACCGCGGCAAGCGTTGCTTAACTTCGAAAATCTTATGATCCGCGCGGTCGTTAATAAGCCACGACCCCTTCATGATCAAATTGGTGACGACACGTTTGGTGCAGTGGCTGAGCGATAGCCGGTTTTCGGCGCTACGGGTCGTGGGTCCGATTCCCGCACGGAACAAATATTTGTATGGCCTACAGATAGTTATTCCGGGCCTGGATGTTTTTGTGCATGTGAAAATTTGTGTCTGTAAACGCACCCACGATACAGGTGAAATCCTAGTGTGGGGTAATGTTTTTCTTTAGAAGAAGAAGAAATGGTACTTAATTATTCGATGTTTTTCAAAAAATGTTATTTAACTTTTGCTTCTGATGTTATGCAAATATCGGCAATAAGATTGACAGGCATATCATTTTGGGACCTAGTGCATAATATCAGCAAGCACATTGGGTCACCCGCGCGACGGCGATGGAGCAACGAGTATTCCCAAGGAGGCTTGATGTCAGGCAGGCGGCCGGTCTTAAAACAATAAGCCAAAACCTCTAACAACATGGATTTCATAAATACATGTTGTGCCGACCCCACCTAGTAGGGATAAGGGCAGGAAGAAGAAGAAGAAGAAGTTATGAAAATATCAAGTTAGGTTAGGTTACTGATTTTCAAGTAGGTAGGATTTCCACTGACAATCAGTAATAAGGCGTATCTCTCCGAGATTTAGCTTTGCTTCGACTGCAACTAAACCAGCTTCTAATCCACAATAGATTAGCCGGAATTACAGGTAAAGCTCTAGAATGAATTGTAGACTCCTCGTCAAACGTCTGCAGCTTTGAATCTAAATAGTTCTGTCTTCAAAGGATATTCCAGTAACTCGTTACTGACGTCAAACATCACATAACTTATTGTTAAGCAATTTCGGATTTAGATCCATTTCGAGGAAGCTCAGCAATTGCCTTTGTCGTATTAAGTTCCATGTGTATAATACCTGTAGTATAGGAGGTAACCGAGTTAATGTTAATAGAAAGATTTAATAATGTGACTGTTTACTGAAAAGTCCTTTGAACGACTTGCTTTTTGTACAATTTGTTGTATATCTGCTTTACATAGTATAAAACAAAGTCACTCCCGCTGTCTGTCTGCCCCTATGTGTGCTTAGATCTTTAAAACTACGCAACGGATTTTGATTCGGTTTTTTCAATAGATAGAGTGATGCAAGAGGACTGTATTATGCCCCACATTAGTATCTACATTACACCCGTGCGAAGCCGGGGCGGGTCGTTAGTTTACCTATAGTTCTTTGTGTTCTGATCCTTACGTTTTAACATAACATACATAACTAGCGACCCGCCCCGGCTTCGTACGGGTGCAATGTAGATATTAACGTGGAGCATATAAACTTTCCTCTTGAATTACTCTATCTATTGCTCAAAACTGCATTAAAATCCGTTGCGTATTTTAAAAGATCTAAGCGTACAGACAGCGGGAGCGACTTTGTTTTATACTATGTAAAGATAACATCACGCCTTGTATTTTCCGGGTTCGGCAGAGGTGTTTTGGTACACCCTCGTTTCGCCAGTTATATTTAAGTCCCATGTAATAGGGGGCGATCTTATTGCCATTAACCGGGCACAAATCCAGGCAGCTACTGAGAAATTCGTAATGGAAACACTCAATAACACTTTACCCACCCTGGGGATTGAAACCAGGACCGATACCATAAAAAAAAGAAACCGTCGCGCGCCGCCCGGCAGAGGTGAGCCATCGTCAATTATTTTGAAAAAAAAAACTGTCCGTTTCAAACCGAAGTGAGCCGACGAGTTACGAAGGTCTGCCGTCGTGTGTCTGCCATCGCGAGCGTCACCACGCAACAGTCGCTCTCACAGCCGTACCGCCGCATTAGATGTTCCACATCAAAAAGTAATAGCATACTACCTATATCTATCCGCCAACAGTTTACGACTGACGTCATGGGGAACATATTCTAACCATGCCATAGCTTGGGATAGGAATTTAAGCTCTACAAACAATGACGTAGAAACACATGGACCTCGGGTCAGCAGTCAAAAATTTCCGAAACGCGAAAAAGTAGACTCATTTACGTCAATGGGTGCAGGTGGGCAGAAGTTCATGGCTAATTACCAACCGCACGGATCATACGATTTGCTAGGTTAAGCTGCGCTTGCCGCGGTCAGTCCATGGATGGGTGAACGTTCGTTACACGTAGAGACCCCCCGTGCCCCGGAGAGCACGTTAAATCGTCAGTCCCTGGTGTCATACAAATACCTGTGGCAGTTGTTACGGGAAGTCAAGCCCGTGTCTGACAATCGGTCTAACCTTAGGATATCGACATTGCCCAGTAACTGGGTTGCGGAAGTCTGATGGCAGTTGCTCCGTGTAAAATACTGGTATTCAGCCGCATCTGGTTTGACTGGAAGCTGACCCGAACATGGGAAAAAGTTAGACAGAACATGGGTGCAGTCGAATCTTCGTATGGTGAAAAATGGTTGTAAACTAAATTAGGCATTGTAATGACGACATAGGATTTAAATTAGTTTGGTGGTATTTCTAAGTTTATATGGCGGTGTACCTTGCGCGCGATCTGGTACATGTAAATACAGGACACTTTTTTCGTGAATTTTGTACCTACTAGACCCTTGGTTCATATATGAATTTTTCCATGCGTCTACAAAAATGAAAAAGTTCTCAGCAATGAGTTTTTTTTACCTTATTCCAATTACTCTTCTATTTCATATTCGATTTCGGTATTTTCAAAGCGAATACGTAGTACTTTTTCTAGAAAACATCGAATTTCATTATTTTTCAGAGACTCCGATTCTAGTATCTGCTGTCACTATGCAAAGTTAAGCTGTTGTAGTTTCGGGTACTTAAAGTAATTTTAGGTTTTGTAAGGAGTTCAGAGTTTAACCGCCCGTTCACGCAGTGGATCCGTTTTAACGGATCCGTCGGTACTGGATAAGTTGTTCACATCTGTACCGACGGATCAGTTAAACAAAAGGCAACTGCGTCGCATCTGACAGACAGGATACGATTAAAAGGTCAACACGTTTGGTGCAGTGGCTGAGCGATTGGCTTCTGCGCTACGGGTCGTGGGTTCGATTCCCACACGGAACAAATATTTGTATGGCCTACAGATAATTGTTACGGGTCTGGGCGTTTGTGCATGTGAAGAGTTGTGTCTGTAAGCGCCCCCACGTACAGGAGAAATCCTAGTGAGGGGCAACGATTTTTTTTTTTTTTAAAAACAGGTCCATAATTTTTTACTGGATTCGGAATATTGTCTTGTATGTAAATTCGTTCGTATAACTACAGGCGCCATGACCAAAATAAAAACGGATTCTGTAAACAGTTTCTGTGTGAACTAGCTGTTAGAAGATATATGGCAATCAAGAACATAACTCGTCATTCAAAATTAATATAGTTAATAAGTATAGCACTAAGTTGTTCCCAAAGTCACACACATGTATGGTGATAGAACACTGAGGAAACGTATTCCATATATATTCAACAGGTTACCAGAGGTAACCAGACGTGAAGCTAATAAAAATAAGTTTAAAAAAATGTTAAAAAAATATCTTCTAAATACCTTACCTTAATATAAGTGCACTCCATAAATCTAAATGTAATAATATATAATATGATACAAGATTACTTGATTCCACAGTCAAACTGTTTATACAGTTTTGTGGGACACTTTATTAGATCTTAAGGCCTATCATGTACCTCTTAAAAATATAATAAATAAAAAATAATATCAACGGCCTTACGCCACGGAGACATTACCAGTTGAAGTTCGGGAACTGTCAGGAGTAATGCCTAAGTTCGTGCATACCAGCTTCATAAGTGGGCTAGTTAATAACTAGAACTTAATGGAGCAGCGTGTCGTCTTAGCGAACTTGCAACAGTGTTCTGGAGTCCATTATTGGTAGAACTTGTAATGCCTACAGATATTTGTTCTGAGTTTATGTGTGGGTATGCATTTGACGACACGTTTGGTGCAGTGGCTGAGCGATCGGCTTCTGCGCAACGGGTCGTGGGTTCGATTCCCGCGCGGAACAAATATTTGTATGGCCTACAGATAATTGTTCCGGGTCTGGATGTTTGTGCGTGTGAAGATTTGTGTCTGTAAACGCACCCACGACACAGGAGAAATCCTAGAGTGGGGCAACTTTAAAAAAAAAAAAAAAAAAGTAGGCATTTTGCATATACAGGGTGTAAAAATAGCCTTAACGAAGCCGAAGTCTACGCATACTGTACATAAAACTAAGTAACATGCAGCAAAAATAATTGCTGGGAAACGACTTTTACTTTTTGGTATTAAAAATAGGTTCTAATTGTAGCGCGCTAAGGAAGCGCGCGCGCAGCAGACTGTGCCTACATTTCAAAAATTTTGGCAATGTTTGTATAGAAGAATGTTTAGTAATAACATTTAAACTTAGTTTTCGTGAAAAACGTACAAAAATATGGTGACTTTGACCTTCAACATCTTCATAACCAGTCGGTTCCCAGGTATGGCCCGATATCAAAAAATCTTCGTGATGATGGGAAGAATACGTGGCTCTCAGCTTCGTTAAGGGTATTTTTACACCTGATATGTGTGTTGGGGATTAGTAACGCTTTCAGAGAATTCCCTTTAAAGTCAGAAATTAACTTGTGACACTAGAAAGTAAAAGGGGAGGGGCTTGTGGCTACTTAACAACCGCTCGGATCATAAGATTTGCGAGATTAAGCTGCGCTTGCCTCGGTCAGTGCGTGGATGGGTGACCGTTCGGTACACACCGAGACCCTCCGTGCCTCGGAGAGCACGTTAAACTGTCGGTCCCGGGTGCGAATACCTATGATTGTTGTTACGGGTAGTCAGAAGCCCGAAAGTCTGATAACCGGTCTAAGCTCAGGATATCGGCATTGCCCTGTAACTGGGTTGCGGAGGTCTGATGGCAGTCGTTCCGTGTAAAATACGGGTATTCAACCACTTCCGATTAGACTGGAAGCTGACCCAACATAGTTGGGAAAAGGCTAGGCAGAACAGAAAATAGGAGATACATATGAGGCGCGCATAGTCGCGGAAACGCGAAATAATAACTCAAAAAAAAGAAAAATAAAAGAATTCCCTTTAAAGTCAATTTACTTGTTACAAGAGAAAGCAAAAATCTATTTCGTTTAAAATTAACTATAACTGAAGTTTAAACGGACGATAGTTGCAATTGAATTCTTGAACGCAATTTGCGCATTAAGCTGTTAGTAATAAATCAAATTACTGAACACTGCCAGTCATTGATTGTTCGTTAACGATTGAGCTACACGTAATTAATTTGATTCCAATGGCCACTTCTACTGTGAAGGCGTAAACTGTTCCAGTCGTTAGCTTTCTGCGTTGATCTTGTTGGTTTGATATCTTATTCTAGATCTTTCACGAACTATAACATTCTGTAGATCACGGTGCTATATTAAGTTTACGATGTGTCAGAACCAAAGTCCCTAGCCAAACTGAATGAGTGGGTCGAGGAACTTCACATGTACTCCACCAAGAAGAACATAGTCTGCTTAGTTGTCGGCAATAATAATTGACAAGCACATCACTTTGGGACCCAGTGCATAATATCAGCAAGCACATTGGGTCACCCGCGCGACGGCGTAACAAGTATTCTCAAGGAGGGTTGATGTCAAGCAGGCGGCTGGTCATAAAATAATAAGCCAAAACCTCTAACAACATGGATTTACGAAATACATGTTGTGCCAACCTCACCTAGTGCGGGATAAGGGCAGGAAGAAGAAGAAGAATGTTCATCATCATCTCTCTGCCCTTATCCAACACTAAGTGGGGTCGGCACAACATGTATTTCGTAAAATAGAGGTTTTGGCTTATTGTTTTATGACCGTCCGCCTGCCTGATATCAACCTTCCTTGGGAATACTCGTTGCGCCGTCACGCAGGTGACCCAATGTGCTTGCTGATATTATGTACTGGGTCCCCAAATGATATGCTTGTCAATCTTATTGCCGATAACTAAGCAGACTGTGTTCTTCTTGGTGGTGTATACTTGCAGTTCCTCGACCCACTCATTCAGTTTTACTAGGGATTTTGGTTCTGACGCAAGATGATGATGAACATTCTGTGGGATTAAGAATAAACCCTCCGTCGCCGGCAAGCGGGTCGTAAGCGGTGATGAACCCTGCATGTGCCCGTATATTGGCAATAGGCTCGCCACCTATTACGTGGGACCACCAGAAGCGAAACGATGGTATACAGACTCCTGTAATAGGAGAACACCTCTGCTTCCCCCTTCGGGGATTACAGGCTGTTAAGAGTTTCTTTTACCTACCGAAAAACTGGACGTTGCCTTTCGGTCAAGGGTTTTGAGAAGTTCTTTTGTTTCCGAATTGGTCTCAGAACAATACGGCCGATAAGACACTACAGTTTTTCTTGGATTATCTGAAAACAATCTCGTGTATTACCTTTTGGACAATTTTATAAACCTTAAAAAAACGTTAGAACTTAGGACCCTGCTGCAACTTAATTATCGTTTATGGCTTATATACCACCTTTTTTATCGTGGGAATATCCTTGTGTATACTGTCCGCCCTGGGGAAGGCGAAGGATTATGCTGGACTCTTACCGGCTAAAAATCCACGGTGTTCCTCCTTCTAACCTATGGCCGGGGTCAAGGGATTCGCTATTGCATGTACCGCATCCCTGGCAGAGCTTTTATACCACCTAACCTATCTTTCTTGTCCTTGTTACAGAGCAACTATGCGAAATTTCTCAAAAACTTGCACACGGAGCAGATCGCGAAGCTCCACGCTAAGAACCAGCACGAGTGTGATCTGCTCGAAGACCTGCGCACTTACACCATCAAGCGCTCTGCCATCGAGAAGTCATACTCCGAGGTACGTATTGAAAAGATTCAAGTATTCGAGGTTTCTGTAGAAGGTAAGTATGCAGGTAAGTGCTTACTTCTTCTTACAAATCGGCTCTTTCATTTTATTGCTGGAGAAAGACTTCTGTCAAGTAGGTAGGCTCAGCTTTTTATTCCAGTTTTATTATAAGCTGGTCCCATCACTGTCCGATCTGAAAATAAATAACGTCAGTGGAAAGGTAAAAAGACTAAAGCACCAAACTCTAAGAACTCTAAGAAAAATAACTATGTTTATTTTCTTAAAAAAATACTTTGAATCTCTCTACTGTAAAGTAGGTATATTGGCGCTTTAGTCTTTTTACCTTTCCACTTTCCACTGAAGATAAGATGAAAAGAAAAAAACGTAGACTTGGCCTTTAAAATGTTTCTACATTAATCGAAAATCATATTACAATCCGGTTAGTTTAATGACTCGCATAGTGATTATTAATTACGTATAAAGTTCAAAATAGTTTATACTAGCTACAATTTTTAGCGCACACGTATCTCAGTGAGTGTATTTAACCGCATTCTGTGTAGTTATAGTCGTCGGCACGTAACTTTGCAAGAGTAAAGAAGACAATTCCTCTCCTTTCTTTCTTTCTTCTAAACAGACATGTTTAAAAATTAATTATGGCAATAACTATAAAATAATGACAAGCAATAAAAGTGACCATTTTTCTGTTGCACTGCAGCACACTCCGCTAAAACCTGGCCAATTTACGTGCCAGCGACTATGCCAGTGAATGTAATATCAGAAAACTAAAAGCAAAAAGGAAACCTAATTATTTTTGTTACAAAATTCTCATATTTCGCTAGATCAAGCCGTATCGACATTATAATTTTATTTTGGCCGGCGCAAAATGATAAATTCCTCACCACTCCACCCTTTGTAGTGGTGAGCAATTTAAAAAATATGAAACAGTGAAATTTCCTCCGGTAACTAGAAAGCCTTAGTGGCTTTTAAAGTGAAAAAGCTCTTATTGAACATTTATTGAATGTCGACGTTGCTTTTATACTGATCTAGGTGTAAAATTAAAAGAACAATGTACACTCGGGAGCAATGAATCGGGGTCATCAACATAAACCTTAATATTTTGGAAAATATTGTTAAACATTTTAACATGGTTTTGTTTATGTTGGTGGCCCGGATTCATTGCTTCCGAGTGTATATTCGTAGGGTAAAGATATAATTATGATATTTAATTTACTTTTTAATTATATCACATTTCTTTCCGATATTCACCCAGTAAAAACTTATTAAACACGACTCATTGAATAAACCGATTTATTTACATAATTTTTAAATAAGAAGTTTTATTGATTACAATCCCCGAGTAATAAGTAAAAATTAATCAGAGTCCTTGACTTAAAAATACAGTGGGCAGTTGTAAACGCGGGGTAGTCACGCGACAGTGTGGACTGCGCCTTATATCCCGTATCGTGGCGGCGCGGCCTCTAATGGCTTAATACAAAAGACACTCTATACAGTCGGATGGTATGGCCGTAAACGTCCACTGAAGAATATGGAACTGGTCGTGGACCTATAAGATGAACGATTACATGAGAATAATGTTCTAACCACAGGTCCTAGCAAATAAATGGATTTCGTGATTTTTTTGTAGTAATAGAACTAGAAGTGGCTCATTGGTCTAGTGGTGGCAGGCGCGACTGCTGATCGTGATGTCCTGGGTTAGATTCCCTGGTCGGGCAAACTGTTATTGGGTTTTTCCGCGTGGAATTCCTCAGTAGCAGCCCGGAGTTTGGATTTGTGCCCGGTTGATAGCAATAGCCTCGCGTCTTATTACATGAGACTTAAACATAACGGAGAAATAAAGAGTAAAAGAGCTCGTTCGAGGAAGTACTACCACCATTCTTATATCTGCCGCCACGCAGCAATGCTGTGTTCCGAATGAAGGGTATGGATGCCGGTCAAATTACAGGCTCATGAGATTTTCCAACTTTGTCTCTAAGGTTGGCATCCCATCAGCAATCTTCTTAGTGTTGTTCGTGTATATAGGCTGCGGTAACCCTTTCCATCAGGTGAGCCGTCTGCTCGTTTCCTTACCTTTAACATAAAATAAAAATAATGATGTTCTTTTATCCGACTTCCAAAAAAGGAGGAGTTTATCAATTCGGCTGTTTTTTTAATGTTTGTTACGTCACGGCACCGTCATTTATAAACCGATTTGGAAAATTCGTTTTTTGTATGAAAGAGTATTCTTTAGAAATGGTCCTATTTAAAATTGGTGAAGATCTGATGAAGAACTTCAGAGATATACCATAGACTCCTCAATCACGAACAGTACGCATAATATGATGATGTGATAATGTTACGAGCAGCGTCTTTAGTAGGTCTAACCATGTTTTAATAAACGCCACTAAAATGAAAAAAATAAAAAAAGTAAACTAACTTCAAAAAAACGAAAAAAGGATTAAATAATTACCATATTATAAAATTAACAGTTTCAGAAGTCGGTGCCAATCCACGCTGAACCAAATTGAAGGCACCGACTTCTGTAACTGTTCATTTTATAATATGGTAATTATTTAATCCTTTTTTCGTTTTTTTGAAGTTAGTTTACTTTTATGGTTAAAATGTTTTTTTATAATAAGGTATGAGGATACTGCCCATTCTCGTCTTGTACTTAAATAACAATCAACCGTTCACCACAAGAATTTCAGGGCGTGGGCCCAACGTCAACATGACATGCTCGTGCTCCGCGCTCGTTTTTGGTGTGACAGCTTCATTGTAATCTCTTGAACAACTCACGCGCCCGCCAACAACACGCCCCGTTTGATATGACGAACATTTCAAACCATGACGGAAAAATAACTAATTTTTAGTTTCAAACTGGTAATTGAAACGTTTCGTAATTCAATGAAAGTTCGACACGTGTTTTGCAGTTTAAAAATAGGGCCCTCGCGAGTACATGAACAGAAGTTACCTAAAACTGGAATTGGAATAAATGTTCCGTTTAAATAGTGATAAGTAATACAATTTTTAGTTTCAAACTGGTAATTGTAACGTTTCGTAATTCAACGAAAGTTTGACACGTGTTTTGCCGTCTAAGGGCGCTTTCAATTTAGACGTTTCGTGTCGGACCGCTGCGGTGCCGAAGCGGTGCGTTTGTCGTAATGCGCACGGACGGTCGTTTGTTTTCATACAGAGAACGCGGTGCGGCAACAGTGCGTATTGTCAAGCGTTCGCGGTACCGACGCCGCACTGCTGCCACACCGCGTGCTTTGTATGAAAACAAACAATCGTCCGTGCGCAATACGACAAACGCACCTTTTCGGCACCGCAACGGTCCGACATGAAACGTCTAAATTGAAAGCGCCCTAAAAATACGGCCTTCGTCAGTACAGGAGAAGTACCTAGTTACCTAAAACTGGAATAGGAATAACGTTCCGTTTAAACAGTGAATTGTTAAATAAATTTTCAGTAGTTGTTTTGCCTGTCACCCGTTTTAAATTCACACTGATGTTGGTTTTGGTGTTACAAAACGAACTTATGTACAGGTAGTTTTCTCTCTTTTGAATGCTGTTTGTTCACTTTGGATGCAGTCGACTGTTTGACATATTATTTGTACCATTGATCCTGCAAATTGCTTGAAAAACTACCAATTTTTGAGCAGGTAGTTACACTAGCCTAAGAAAACTTTGAATGAAGAAATAGTAGGCCTATTAGGTATCATTTTGTTGAAGTCAACAGCAAGAGTTCCTGGGACGTGACACGAATAAAAAATTGTAAGAGTTGACGTTTATATCGATTTATGATTACAAATGGACCTCTTTTACATAATCATTCGATAACGGCCATTTTGTTTCGCATTCATAATCTATATCTACCTATATACTAATATTATAAAGAGGAAAGATTTACATTTTTGTATGTAATGAATAAACTTAAAAACCACTGGACCGATTTCAAAAAATCTTTTACCGTTAGAAAGCTACATTATCACCGAGTAATATAGGCTATATTTATTACTGGAAGAAAACTTCTTACGCGGGTGGAGCCGTGAGGACACAGCTAGTAATAAAAATTGAGAATCAAAGAACCTTGAGATTAGCGGCAGTTAAGCGCGTACTTGACGACTAGATACACGACGCGAGACCTTCAGCCTCAGCGTCGTCCAGGCACATCGTTTACAAATTATTACGTCGAAGGCAGCAGAGTTGCACTAATTAATGAACCTACTTGATCATGAACGTCGGACGTACTTAAGTATCACTCAGGCTCTATCAATGCACTCCAATTGAATTGAAATCAATAGGTATTCAAGCTAAGAAATAAACAATATTGAAGCCAACTCACCTTTACAAGTAGATAACCACTTATTGAGTCAATCTGGTTCAATAATCTAGATAATTTCGAGGGAACTTCAATACATACTGTAAAATTCATAATCCGACCTTTTGCATTCGCCGAAGTACTCATCGAGTTAGTATTGGGCGGGAAAAGGCGAGTTATACAATTATTAGCTTATCTATAAAACTACCTCGTATACAAATTCAGAAGGTTTTAAAATAAAATGGAATAAAAATATATTTAATATTCATTGTGATTGCCATAAGTACCTACAATACACAGACAATAATATTAGAATGTCGATTTGGTTCCCACTAAGATACTGGCTCTTCCTTCTATTTCCTGCGACTTAGTCTATAATAATATTTCAATCATTTAAAGAACTGTAATCACTATAATTCAAGAGGGGTTCGTGGCTAATTTCCAACCGCGCGGATCATACGATTTGCGAGGTTAAGCTGCGCTTGCCGCTGTCAGTCTATGGATGGGTGACCATTCGTTACACATCGAGACACCTCCGTGCCTCGGAGAGTACGTTAAACAGTCGGTCCCGGGTGTAAGACGAATACCTATGACAGTCGTAACGGGAAGTCAGAAACCCAAAAAGTCTGACAACTGGTCTAACCTAAGGATATCGGCATTGCCCAGTAGCTGGGTTGCGGAGGACTGATGGCAGTCGCTCCGTGTAAAATACTGGTATTCAGCCGCATCTGGTTAGACTGGAAGCTGACCACAATATGGTTGGGAAAAGGCTGGGCAGAACGAATCGCTATAATTCAAATAATTATAATTTAAATGATTGTAATAATTGTAATTCAAATAGTTCTTAATATAAATTCTAATTCAAATAGTTCTAATAATTGTAATTTTACTCAAATAATTGTTGTAAATCTATATATATAAAAGGAGAAGCTGACTGACTGACTGATCTATCAACGCACAGCCTAAACGGCTGGGGTTAGAAACTTGAAATTTTGAAAGTAGGTACCTTTTATAACGTAGGCATCCACTAAGAAAGGATTTTTCAAAATTCCTCCCCTAAGGGGGTGAAATAAATCACGCAAGTGAAGTTGCGGGAAAAAGCTAGTTAACTATAATTTTGCATGCCCGTAATGAGGGTGAAATATGTCCTGTGCTATAACCTAATTTAACATCTTGTGTACCCACCATATTTCAGGCAAATAAATGATTAGATTTGAATAAAAAAATATTTGATGGTGATTTTGTTCGCGCTGCATAAGATTATTATAATACACTTGGGAGCAATGAATCCGGGTCATCAACATAAACAAAACAATGATAAACAATGTTTAACACCGTTTTCTGTTTTAAGGTTTATGTTGGTGACCCGGATTCATTGCTCCCTAGTGTAATAATACGTATCTATAGTGTGTATTTCCTTCGGCTTATTTTCGCCGTATAATGTCGCATACATATTTCGTGCCGTCGTTGTCGAGCGCCTTATCGATTTTATTCCTACAAATGCATTTCACTGCGCCCTGTCCTGTTTTTATGCGGAAAATACGTTGCATTTTTTCCGTTTTATAAATTGCTTGGATAAAACAGTTGTGTTCTTTTTGCATCCTTAAGTTATTTCTAGCATATTGATAAGACGTACTTGATTTAGCAATTTGAGGTCCTTGTTTCGAGCTCCGGGTCCAGCAGAGTGTTATTGGGTGCAGCAGCCCGGAGTTTGGTTTGTGCCGGGTTGATGGTAATAGGGTCGCCCCCTATAACATGGGACTTAAACACAACGGCGAATTGAGGGTGTTACTATACACCTCTGCCCAACCCTTCGGGGCATACAAGCGTGACGTTGTGTTATGATTTAACAAACACGACTAGTGCCGACATTTATCACGACCGATCCAACTTCTTTATTTATATATATTCTATACATTATATATAATTACTTGTCCTGACTGACCGACTGATTCATCAACGCAAAGCCTAAACCACTGAAGCTGGAAACATGAAATTTGGACAGTAGGTTCCTTTTGTGACGTAGGCATCAACTGACAAAGGGTTTTTGGAAATTCTACCCCTAAGGGGTAAAATAGGGGATAGAAGTTTGTATGAAAATTCACGCGGACGTAGTCACGGGTTAAGTGCTAGCTAGTGTTTCATATGCCTAATGACGCTTTTCATTTAATTAGCCTTTGATGTATTCTAAACATGAGTAGCTGCATTGCCTTATTAAGTATGCAAGGCTGATTCGTGCTATCTCAGATGACAGAAACAAGGCTTGCTATTCAGGTTGCAATTCTGCAAGTATTTGGTATTCTGCGCAATTAATTCATTATTCTGGTACAAAATGCTCATTACAAATCCGGATTGGAATTATGTACTTCTCGACGTCCATTGTTACTCGTTTATTCGTCGTTTTGTTGGGCCTCTCGTGCTGAGTACTAGAGGTAAAGCTCTGCACACATAAGCCTTTACAGCTAGTTCACAGTACTGTTTACAGGACCCGTTTTAGCGGATCCATTTTTATTTTGGTGATGGCGATATTTTTTTTTATCGTGGGAAAATCCTCATTTATATCCCTCGCCCGGGGTAGGTGAGGAGGTCTGCCGGACTCTTACCGGCTAAAAACCCACGGTGTACCTCCTTTTGACCGTCGGCCGGGGTTGCGGGATTCGCCTAAGCATGCACCGCAACCCCGGCAGGTCCCGGTCCACCAACTGCTGGTGGACCTCTTCACTCTGGGGCCCCACCCCACTACCTCCTAAGAGGCACAGGGAACAACCCCACATCACCGGCGCACTAGTACACATGGCACGCCGTGACCACCTCGGGGACCAAACAAGCACATGGGCGCTAGACTACCCCATGTCTGGGCGCCCTTGGTACCCCTGAGACGGGTCAGGTTAATGGCCCCGCCGCCTACTACTTTTCGGCCGCAGAGGATAGGGAGAGCGGCCAACTACACACCGACACTCCTCTCCCCCTGCGGCCCCACCGCGTCCGCCATCTGACGGTGGCGGCCCCGTCTAGGCCGCGGAAGGTAGGGAGAACGGCGCACCGCAATACCGGCACTCCTCTCCCGCCGCGGCCTTCACCCTTCAGCCGCGATGCCGCCCATAAGACATCGCAGCCCGCCTCAGTTGCGATGTCGCCTAGACGACACCGCAACCTACTTGGCCGCTACGTCGAGGGCTTTTCCAGGCCCAAGCCCCGACGAGCAGCCCCTCCTCGGATTCCTCTTCGCTTCACCGTAGCGTTCCATTCCATGGCTACTGAGACCCCCCGCAACGACAATGCGGGCACCCGCCGGGGGGGTTGGTGATGGCGCCTGTAATTGTATGAGCGAGTTCACATACACGACAGTATTCCGAATCTAAATTTCTAATTCTAAATAATACTGGATCCGTTAATTTTATCGTATCCTGCCTGCCAGATGCGACGCAGCTGCCATTTGTTTAACTGATCCGTCGTTACAGATGTGAACAACACATCCAGTACCGACGGATCCGTTAAAACGGATCCGCTGTGCGAACGGGCTCTTACGAATCAAATTGCATTCGCATTTACTGCTTGGTTCAGGTTAAAATTCATCGCAAGATTTCTGGAGAAAATTCAATTACCCCGTGTTGATTTATAATTTGCGCTAGTCACTAATCGATGCTATCTAAATATTTCACTTCCGCTTCAAAAAAACAAGTTCACTTCCTGTATTTTAATAACCAACTTCTATTTATTACAAATTTACAAAGGTGCGTAGAAGCATACATTTATCAACAATTCTGACATAAACTACAAATAACATTGATGAAGTTAATACAATTAAGTTTTTAGGATTAATCATTGACAATAAGTTAAATTGGAAGGCACATATAGAGACCATCTGTAAGAAAATAAGTACCTCAATATATGCTCTGTATAAACTGTCAGCAGTATTGCATTTTCTAAGATGTAAAGGGATGGTAGTGTCAAGATTTTATATTTTTGAAAATAAGCCTTGCAACTCTGAGTAGTTTCAAGTTTGAACATGGACCTAATGCATCTCTTTTGAGTTTTAAATATTAGTTCCTTGTCTGTTGAGTTACCCCAAAAGATAATGGAGATGCATTAGGTCCATGTTCAAACTTGAAACTACTCAGAGTTGCAAGGCTTATTTTCAAAAATATAAAATCTTGACATTACCATCCCTTTACATCTTAGAAAATGCAATGTTCTTACGGTCCAACCCTCACCTTTATTCTCGCATGGCAGATTTATTTCCTCGTAATAGGCGTGACAATACTAAGATTTGCTTACATCAATATAGGATGGCACTTATACGGAAAAGTGTCTTTTACATGGCTCCAAAAATGTATAATAAACTGCCAAAAAGTTGGAAGCATTTAAGTGATGTAGCGTTCAAAAATAAAGTAAAGAATTTTCTAGCAGATAAAGCCTATTATAATTTTAATGAGTTTTTGGCTGAAGTTTCTTGACATTCTAGATAATTTAATGTAATTATAATAATAATAATCATTTTTCGAATTTTATTATTGTATTAATATTTTTATGCCATTGATCAAGGCTAACATGATGCTCTGTATTGTTACTTTTAACATCTTGCATGCTGACAATTGTTTTGTATGTAGAATAGAATAGAATAGAATATACTTTATTGTACACCAAAATTGTAACACAGCTCTTATACAATAACAAACATTAAAGGGTACAATGGCGGTCTTATCGCTGATAGCGATATCTACCAGACAACCTTTGGATGAACAGGAAGTCAATGAATAAGATAGAGGGGGTAGTCCATGGTGTACTGCTGCAAAATATATACTACACACCATACATAGACATATTACTTACATATAGGTATATATATATACATTTATAAATATTGTAATATATATATATGATATTATATAATTATGTGATAGGGAAAACAAGGTAGATTGATGATGAGGTACTAATTTAATGTACACTCATGTTTGGACAAATAAAAATTATCTTATCTTATCTAAGCAACATTGCTGTCACACTTTACAGTGCAAAACTCGGATCACAACTTCCGGATTGTCGGTTGTAGCAGGAAGCCATAGTTCAACAATTAAGCAGCAAGCAGCAATGTTACAACATTTATTTTATTTTAATCATATATGTAGCATAATCTCACTGCTGGACACGGGCCTCTTCTCAGTATGAGAAGGGTTTAGACCATACTCCACCAGTTTAGTACGGGTTGGCGGACTAAATACACCAACGAGAACTCTTGGAGTCCTCTCTGGTGCGCAGATTGCCTTTCACCGTTAACGCAATTAATAACCAAATTCTGATCCGCACATGAATTCGAAAAGTTTGAGGTGCGAAGTGATAAATGATTGATGAATAAAAAGCAGCAAGGGGACAGTAGAGATGAAATAAAAAATAAAATAAACGTAGTTCCATAAATGTAAGATAAATATTGCAATTAATTCATTTGAATGTTAGAAATACCTGGAAACTTACCTTGGAAACTTAAACAAAAATCTGACTTCAGAAGAAGAACAAACAAGATAAACAAACATTAACAGACGGCTGCTTTACATGCCTGAAGGCATGACTTAGAAAAAGAAATAAATATAAGCATCTCACGCTTTTACATTTTACTTTAATAAAATAATTACTTTGTCAGCTCTCAGCAGCTGAAGGGATTTTACTCCGACAACTTTGGCGTATAAGACTAAATAGTATTTTATTTAAATTCTCCTTATTGTCTTGTTTTAACACTGAAGAAATAGCATAGTTTTTATTGTATACTTTCTCGTAACAAAAACAAAATAACAAAAAACAAACTAAAAATAAAGCAATAATCTAAAAAGCTAATAAAAAAAGCAAGCAAGGCAAAGTAAAGTTTTTCAAAGGTTCTACAGAACAAAATGTTTAGCACAACATCAATAAAGGGATGCAGTTATAAAATTGAAGGTACCTATGAGGCTACCATATCCACGCCACGTGAACAAAAGTGACGAGATTTTTTTTAAAACAAAGAAGTAAAGGAGACATAATTAGAGATCACAAGTGGTGAAGGTTGTTGCATTTAATTATAGTGAAAACATTTCATTAATACTACTAGCCTTGAAACTTGACAAGTTTATCCCGTGTGGGGATTGCCTAGAAGCACGCTGGGTGTTGTTGAATCTTACAACGCGTGTTTGTTTCCAACGTGCGGTGAGGAAATTTTATATTCTGCCCTGTCCTCAGACGGGATCAGATACCTCCTTACTCTGTTGTGCCTAGCTTTTTCACAACTATGTTGGGGTCAGGTCTCAGTCTAACCAGATACGAGAGCGACTGCCATCAAACCTTCGCAATTCTGTTACTGGACAATGCCGATATCCTAATGGTGCGTCCAGACCTGACGAACGCGCCGCGAATGCGCCGCTCGCGCGCCGCTCGCGCGCAGCGCGCGAACCGTTCGCGAGCCGCTCGCGAGCTGCGCGCGTGCATTTCATGTTCGTACAAAGCTCCGCGCGCCGCGCGCCGCGGGATTTTAGCATTCGAATAATATACACTGGCCTGCAAAAATAAGTATCACACTTTTAAAATTTCATTTTTTTCTAAACTATAGAAGTTAGAGATTTAAAATAAAAAACGTTTTATAGCAATTTTTATCAGCTTTCTTTGAAACTATAGTAACAAAGTTAAACTCTTTTTTGAGTCCTTTTTGTTTCGAAAATATATCTTGTGTACTTAAAAAGTTATTGCAATTTTAAAAGTGTGATACTTATTTTTGCAGGCCAGTATAGTTTGTTGCCAAAAAGGACTCTAATGTGTTTACTGCATTATAATTAACGATTAAGTGTCCTTGTTGGCAATAAACTATATTATTTCAACGTTAACACCCACTTAAATGTTTGGTCCCGATTCACCCCTGCATCCCTATTCACCTCGTTATATGGTACCGAATAGTGCAGTGGCTTGATGTATTGATGAAGTAAGGTTGAAGCCAGACGAGCGTAATTGTTTGAGTTGTGATTGGCGTAATTTCGGTCGCCTAATTTCTGCTACATTCGGTTTCATACAAAACTCCTGTTTCGTTCACACGGCGACGCAAAATGAGTTGTCGTGTTGAAATTACGCGACCGAAATTACGCGACTCACAACTCAAAAAATTACGCTCGCCTGGTTTCATCCTAATACTAGGTCATTAAAGCCAAGAAACAATAAGCCATCGAAGAATGCTGCCGAGTACCCGCGGTGTTGTGGAGCAACTTTGAAGAATGTACTCCGTACCTACCTTTCATGACAGACAGATTGAATCGAAATAGTTCTCTGATGAGATTGCAAATTGATATTTTCGAAAATAGTTTCTATTCTCAAACGGTTTTAATTGGCTTCACTTCATATATTTGTTTGATTCAAATCTTGCGACAGATTTTTCAACTACTTCTGCTCAACCGATTCTCTTGAAACTTCGCATTACTACACTTATTATTTGAACGAAACACTTGAAAATAGTATTCAACATTCGTCACGACCAAAAATTGTACATTGCTAACGAGAGGAAATGAAGGCCTTTGGTTTCACCCAGCCAGTAGGGCGAACAGTGGTGGCCCAGTGGTAACGGCCCCGACTTACGAGTTGTATGTCGTGGGTTCGAAACCAGCCAGGCGCATTACTTTGTGTAATTTATTTCATCACCACTGCTCTCAAAACGGTGAAGGAAAACATCGTGAGGAAACCGGCATGTCCTAGAACCAAAAATTCGAAGACATGTGACATCTACCAACCCGCACTGGGCCCGCGTGGTGGATTACGGCCCGTTCCCTCTCACAGAGAGGAGGCCTGTGTCCCAGAAGTGGGAACATTATAGGCTGATGATGATAATGATGATGAGTAGGGGAAACGCAGTTAATTATTGACATTGAGATCTTCTTTACATAGTGTAAAACAAAGTCACTCCCGCTGTTTGTACACTTAGATCTTATAAACTACGCAACGGATTTTAATGCAGTTTTCAGCAATAGATAGAGTGATTCAAGAGGAAGGTTTATATGCCCCACATTAGTATCTACATTGTACATGTGCGAAGCCGGGGCGGGTCGATAGTTTATAAATAAATAGCAAGTTGCAAGCATCATGCATAAAATAACCTGTCATACTCCAGTGCACACATCTTTGATTAAGCCATGCTTAAACCACCTCTTTCATGAGCCAATCTAGAATCAACCACTTAAGTACACACGTAACTTAATTTTACACTCAAAATACAACCTTAATTGGATGGCTTAAAGTGTAATTTGGATTGTAGCTGAGAATGTTGAGCGAGTAATTTTTAATCTCATGTCGAAGGAGCTGAATTATTACGGATAGTCGACGGTAGGACCTGCCGTGGGAGTTTTGCAACGGATCGTAACTTTGTTTATCCTTTGCTAAACAGTTTTCGTTTAAGAATGGTTTGTTATAGTTGCATAGATCAAGATTACTAGCTGATGGTTATATTAGCTATAGGTATATCACGCATAACATAAAAACATAATTACCTCATTGCCGTCCCACTGCTGGGCACGGGCCTCTTCTCAGAATGAGACGGGTTTAGGCCACCTTATTCCACCACGTTGGCCTGGTGCGGGTTGTCAGACTACACACACAATCGAAAACTTTAGAGTCCTCTCAGGTGTGCAGGTTTCCTCGTGATATTTGTCCTTCACCGTTAACGCAAATGGTAATCAAATTCTGATCCGCACATGAATTCGAAAAGTCAGAGGTGCTGGCCGGGATCAAACTTAGACCGTCCTGCATTGTGAGCAAGCGTTCAACCGCTAGGCGTTCACTGCTTCAATACTTTAATTGGCAGTGATAGCCTAGTGGTGTGACCGACGGACTGCCAAGTCATAGGTCTCGAGTTCAAACTCAAGGCACGCACCTCTGACTTTTCGGATTCATGTGCGTATTGTATAATTATCACTTGGAAGGAAAACATCGTGAGGAAACCGGCATGCCTGAGAGATATTTCTCGACGGCATGTGAAGCCATTTCAGAGGCCCATGGGCGGCATAAACTCTGACACCAGGTTAGTCACTAACCACACGAGAAGAAGAATACTTCAATGCTTGGTATATAACGCACAATGTAAATATCACATCACAATCTTCCTTAATTTCGCCTACAATACTATTTCACCGACCTACCTTATATTGCCTTTGGGTGAGTGCGACTCGAAGGGCCATTGTGCGATTGTGGAATGTAGTTTTTTTCTTGTATTGTGGTTTGAATGAGAAACCCGAAAGTTTATGTTGTATCAATGTATTAACATCACATAATATAAGATCACGCCTGTATTCCCCGAAGGGTTGGGCAGAGGTGTATAATAACACTGTCATTTTGCCGTTATTTTTAAGTTCCATGTAATAGGGGGCAAGCCTATTGCCATCAACCGGGCACAAATTCAAACTCCGGGCTGCTACGAGGACTTCCACACGGAAAAACCCAATAACACTTTGCCCGACCTGTGGATGGAACCTAAGACTTCATGATCAGCAGTCGCGCTTGCCACTACTAGACCAACGAGGCAGTTATGTACTTCTATAAATATATATTTTAAATTTAATTGCAATTATTTTTATATGACGGTTACACCAGGTTCACACGATTCGATACGAATTCGATTCTAGTTGATCAACTGCTAAATCACATGCGATTTGAACCGTCTGAACAGATTTTCAATCAAATTGAAGCAAGAAAAACGTTATACATTTTGTTGATCAAGTCATTTGATCAAGTAGAATCGAATCGTGTGACCCTGGTATTAGGGACAGCACGCACTAGAGCTATGAAGTCGAAAGAAGTGAGCCAGTGTTATCACAATACATTAATAAATGCACGCCTTTTTCTCATGCTAGCTATGATCCTACAAACCCCTTTCTCTCCGTCCACGTTTATACATCTTGTCATACAGGCACGCCAGTTGAGAGTACTACGCAGCTGCCCTTTTAGAACCACGTTCATACATCTTGTCATACACGCACGCCAGTTGAGAGTACTACGCAGCTGCCCTTTTAGAACCACGTTCATACATCTTGTCATACACGCACGCCAGTTAAGAGTACTACGCAGCTGCCCTTTTAGATCCACGTTCATACATCTTGTCATACACGCACGCCAGTTAAGAGTACTACGCAGCTGCCCTTTTAGATCCACGTTCATACATCTTGTCATACACGCACGCCAGTTGAGAGTACTACGCAGCTGTCGTTTTAGAAGAACATCACCAAAGTCGGTCAAAATTGTCACAATATACACTAAAAAATTAACGTTCTTATTTTTGATGGTGATACCAACAGTCTTATAGAATAATAGAAATAAAAAAAATACAAAAAAGACGATCGCGACTGTGGCTGGATTCGAACGCATAATTAGTGACATCAAGGTACTCCTTGCTACATGATTGTATTGTTATACCAGGTTCGCACGATTCGATTCTACTTGATCAAATGACTAGATCAACAGAATTTGTAACGTTTTTGTTGCTACAATTTGATTGAAAATCTGTTCAGACGGTTCAAATCGAATCGTGAATCGAATCGTGTGAACCTGGTGTTAGATATCATTACAAATAACGGTTCCAAATCATATACATACATAAATACAATCACGCCTATTTCCCATTGGGGTAGGCAGAGACTATAGATTTCCAACTGCTACGATCCTGACACACCCTTTTGCCTCATCTACATTCAATAACCTTCTCACACACGCTCGTCGGTTAAGGGTGCTACTAACCTGGCCTTTTTTGAGAACGTCCGCGATATTGTTCGTGGTACGTTACATATCAAACTATATAAAATGTACGATATCATTACAACATAATGTCGAAGAATG
This sequence comes from Amphipyra berbera, assembly GCA_910594945.2. Lineage (NCBI taxonomy): Eukaryota > Metazoa > Arthropoda > Insecta > Lepidoptera > Noctuidae > Amphipyra > Amphipyra berbera. Next base: position 21,716,831 of record OU343121.1, on the reverse strand, counting down.
GGGTGAAACAACTTGCCATACCTTCTACCTAGCAATTCTTTACAAATCTCAGTTCCTTGCGCAAGGACGCAACTTCGGGAAGTTTGACATGAACTTTTTGCCAACTTCATTAATTTTTCAGGTTCCCTTCTAAAGTTTCTTCCTCTTTCTAATAAACCTTAGTACCAGAAAAAAAACAGTAGTCATTTACCTTATTCCATTGTAATGGGGTGATTAGAATTCATAGATACGTAGTTGTTTTTATGTGTGAAGTTTTCTCATAGACGTACTGCCTATACACAACATATGCCTAAGAAGAACGCCTGGAATCACAATTATTTTACATACATAATCAGCCCATTACTGTCGCACTGCTGGGCACGGGCCTCTTCTTAGAATGAGAAGGGTTTAGGCCTTAGTCCACCGTGCTGGCTTAGTGCGGGTTGGTGCACTACACACACCATTGAGAACCTTAAGGAGCCCTCTCCGGTGTGGATATAGGTTTTACATGTTTATAGGTATATTGGATTTTACCTTGGTGGTAGAATCTTTACGGTCCACCACACTCACATTAAAGTTCAGCGCCAAGCAGTTTATTGTGTTCTGTCGTGTGTGTGTGTGTGAGAGCAAGAGGGGAAAAGTCCATCTATATCTTTGCCACTTGGATTCGTGTGCTCTATCTTAGACTCTGTCTGCGGTTACCATAGGGTGTAAGGGTCAACCGCGACAAAGATAATTAATTAAAAAATATGATAGAAATATAATTTCACGGGCGATCTTCATGATAACATGTTGGGCCAGTTGTTACAAAACATACGAAATCTATTCCTTGTCTAGAAGTAAAATATGTGTTCGGAGTACATACTGCAAGACAATCGCGTAGTCTAGCTGTCATGCAGTTATGTGAACTGCATGTAACAGCTAGTTCACACAGAAACTGTTTACAAGATCTATTTTAGCAGATCCGTTTTTATTTTGGTCATGGCGCCTGTAGTTGTGAGAGAATTCACATACACGACAGTATTCTGAAACCAGTAAAAAATACTGGATCGATTTTTATCGTATCCTGCCTGCCAAATGCGACGCAGTTGTCATTTGTTTAACTGAGCCACCGGCACTGATGTGAACGACACATCCAATACCGCCGGATCCGTTAAAAGGGATCCGCTGTGTGAACGGACGGTTAATTGTATCCTGCAGTTGATCGTGACAACGATGTTGCATGTATGACCATTTGTTGCCTAGGCAGAATGCCCACTGCTGGGACGGCACGGCAAAAGATCCTTCGGTATCCTAGGTGTAAGCGCACCCTGACGGCGACTGGCCATCAGCTCGTCAAAGCGTCCTCAACATAATTTCGCGGCAACCTGCTCGCGCCTAGCGTCCTATTAAAAATATGCAGTGGCAACGTTTGTTGCGTCGACCAGTGTCATTGAAATTTCAATCATATTCTCATGTAATTATAGTATAGAGTCAAGCCAAGCTAACTCTGCATTAGAATTGTAATGGCAGCACTGCAAAGAACAACTAAAATCTTTACAAAAAACGACATTTTCCAATGCAAGTTTGCTCTGCCGGGCTAGATAAGCAGGTGTGCATATGGCAAAACCAACTCTGATTGGAATAATGACGACACTGCAAAGATTTTTACAGTAATTGTTTGCAGTGTTGACATAGTTCCTCTGCAGAGTTAGCTTGGCCTGATTCTATTATGATTTACATAACATAACATCACGCCTGTATTCCCCGAAGGATTGGGCAGACGTGTATAGTAACACCCTCATTTCGCCGTTATGTTTAAATCCCATGTAATAGGGTGCGAGCCTATTGCTATCAACCGCGCACAAATCCAAACTCCGGGCTGCTACTGAGGAATTCCACAAGAACCCAGGACCTCTCGACCAGCAGTTGCGCTTGCCACCACTAGACTTACGAGGCAGTCTTATGATATTATTGTCTTTTCTTAGTATTATGATTTATCACTTAAAAAATCATAATGTAGGTAGGTAATTCATTTGGTCACACAGACCATAACAAAATGTTTCAGGGCATGCAGAAAATTAATAATGTTCGTATAAAATCGTCCATTATACATTAACGAAGGCACTCTCATTATGTATTTGCCATGATTGAGTGTTAAATAATGTAATGAAATACTTTGTTTCGATAAATAGTTTATTTAAATGGGCAGCACCGCGCGAGTCCTGGTTCAACATTAATAGATACATTAGTTAATGTTGCTGAAAACTGCATTAATATCCGTTGCGTAGTTTAAAAGATCTAAGCGTACAGACAGCGGGAGCTACTTTGTTTTATATAGTAATGTGAAGATTTATGATTATGTATACAAGGTTAGTCGGAAAGGGGGTACTAAGCCGCGGGCCACTTAAAGTATCACTGATGACTATTTTAAAGCAAATGTTAAAATTTCAAAATTCGTTAATTTTTATTTGCATGCAAAAATATTTCTATTATAGTTTTTAAAAAAAAAAAATCGTACCTGCTTTAATTATGAATTCAGAAAATATAGTTTCTAATTCGTGACCCCAAATATGACCTAAATTGTAAACACAGCTGATCATCGCTATGGACAGATAGATTTTAGCATATTTTTTACGAAATCTTTGAAAAGCTATTTCTCTTAAACTATCAAGTTTTGGGGAAAGTTGTAGAACAAAAGTTATCCCTTATTATGGGTACCTACTTCAACACCCTTTCCGCTTAGTACCCCCTTTCCGACTAACCTTGTAGATAAGTCAACAGTCTACAAGACCGAAGCACATACATTTTAGTGTTGTAATATAAAATATTGGAAAATTAAAAATAAATGGTAAAATCACTCAGCGAAAAGTAGACATTAAAAGGTACATGAGAGGGCACTTAATAGGGACTGTCTCTGGCCTTGTTTCAGGATTATTTGACCCTATAGCTCAACAAAAGTATTTTTTAACAAAAAATAGTAATGTTTCGTTTTGTCCGTAATACTAAGTGTGTGGTTTCAAAGCTCAAAGAAGTAAGGACCTATCATCACCAAGCACTAGGGTTTGGGTCCCGGGACGTCTCGTGTCTCGTAGTCCCGGGACTTTTCGTAAGTTTAGTTGTCTCGAAGTCCCGGGACTTTTCGTAAGTTTAGTTGTCTCGAGTACCGGGACTTTCGGGTCGAGACTCGAGACAACACAAGATTGTCGAAATTGTTAAGTAATCATTTTTATTTTCAAATAATTGATGGAGCCTAGCGAGTTCACAACACAATATTTATTATTTATTTATTTCAAAATATATTATTTAATCATGAAAGAAATTTGTGATTATGTGAATTAAAAAGGTTGTGATTATGACCAATGATTAGAAACTAGAATTACTAGATAATAGTAAAGTTATTAAGAATTAGTATGATTTTAACTAAGTTCGTTTTATAACTATAAGATTTAACTGCTTAAAAGTGAATCTGTGTGTGATTAAAAGAAATAAACAAAGCAATTATTAAGACTGAAATTAACTCAATTAAAATTCTTCAAAACAGGATTACCCCTCTTAAAAAAAAGCAAAAAAAACTTATTATTCTATAAGTCCCGGGAATTCCCGGGACTTTGATTGTAGGCTGTCTCGTGTCCCGGGACTCTGAAATTGTCGGGAATTCCCAAACCCTACCAAGCACCCAACTAGCGTTACCAGATGTAAAACTCAAAATTCCTGATTTATATAAAAATGACTGTCTCGTTGATCTAGCGGTGGCAAGCGCGAATGCTGATCGTGATGTACTGTGTTCGATCTCGGTCGGGCAAAGTGTAATTGGATTTTTCTGTATGGAATTCCTCAGTAGCATCCCTGAGTTTGGATCTGTGCCCGGTATATGGCAATAGACCCCCCCCCCCTTATTACATGGGACTTAAACACAACGGTGAAATGAGGGTGTTACTATTCACCTCTGCCCAACCCTTCGGGGAATACAGGCGTGATGTTATGTTATATATCTTGACATTCCAGCCGCGTGCGCGCACAATACTGACTAGTTTAATAATTAACAATAAATAAAATCCGTATCAATCAATCAACTCGGGTCACTGCCGGAGATTTCCAATTCCTCTCTAGACATAGTAGACAAAATGCATCACTACAAAAGATGCCAACAATATCTTTATAATATGTCCCAGAACACACGGTCACAGAGGAAAAGTACTTTTATAACATTATTATTGTTTTTTTCGTTATATTTCACATGAGATCGGTACACGAGCGCAGCGAAAGCGCCTTATAGTTGTAGCTACGATTTAATTTTGTTTGGCACGGTAAGAAATAATGCATTCAAAGATTTTCAAAGAGCTTCTTGCTTGATATGGGAATATGTGAGATACTCGGTATTATAAAATACACCGAACCAACGATGACATACGAACGTTCATCTTATAATACTCTCGCAGAGCATAAGCCGCTGTAGGTATAAACTTTGGAAAGTAGTTGTATTTTATTAACCGACTTTCAAAAAAGGAGGAGGTTCTCAATTCGAATGTGTTTTTTTTTTGTATGTTTGTTCCTCGATATCTTTGCTAATTGTGAACCGATTTTAATGATTATTTTTTTGTTTGAAAGAATATTATTTCGAAATAGTCCCATTTAAATTTGGTGAAGATCTGATGAAGAACTTCGGAGATAGACAATTTGAAGTCGGTTTTATTTTTGTTAAAAAGTGGTTCTAGCAAAAATGCACATGAAGAACGGATTTTATTTCAAAATTCGCTACACACACAGAGAGCGGTGGCGGAGCGGAGGCGGAGCGGAGGCGGTAGATAGTCGCAGGCCCGGACTGGCCATACGGGCAAATCGGGCAAATGCCCGATGGGCCGGGCACACAGTCGGAGAAATCGAAAAAACGAGGGAAACGTCAAAAAAAGAAAATGTCGTCCAACTATTGCCTATCGCTTGAAAAAGAAGCCGCAAAATTGTTGTGTAAATTTGAAAATTGTTGTAAATGCACCCAAGATACAGGAGAAAGAGTGAGGGGAATGTCTAAAAAAAATAAACGTTGTCCGTCTATTTTTTTTGCCAGCACTTGGCCGACCGTCTCTCAAATGCCCGGGCCGATTTCAGGTCCCAGTCCAGCCCTGGATAGTCGTGTCAGGCTCAGCCACCGCTGCACCGCTCCCAATCGTGTGTGTAATCTTTCTAATTCTAATAATACAAAAAACCACCTTCGCCTCCGCTTCACCTCCGATCTCTGTGTGTGAAGACTGAAGACTTTTAAGGTGGCGAAAAGGGCGAGTTAGGATTATTTGAAAAAAGAATCCCTAGGTTTATAAACTCGAAATTTCGCAATACTCCCTGAAGTAAATAATGAAATATGTATTTATTATCGTTTTTCCAAAACTATCCCTCGAAAGGGTGCAACGGGGAGTTATAGTTTGTATAGGAGAATCTTTTTGTATAGCCCAATTGACACAAAACATTAATAATCGTTAAGGCAATTAAGAAAGCAATTTCTAATTTTAAAAAAATTAAACACGTAAATTTTTAAGGCTTATTTTGAAAAACAACCCCTTTAGAGAGAGTGCCTTACATGAAAATCTATTTAAAGATTACTTACGCGGGGGCGTATCCGCGCAATCAAAGCTCACCTATCTTTACATAGTATAAAACAAAGTCGCTCCCGCTGTCTATACGCTTAGATCATTTAAACTACGCAACGGGTTTTAATGCAGTTTTCAGCTATAGATAGGATAGCTTTCAAGAGGAAGGTTTAGGTATATGTCCCACATTAGTATCTACATTGCACCCGTGCGAAGCCGGGGCGGGTCGCTAGTATTAATATAGAACTTCTATTCGCAAACAAAACAAAATATTTCCACTTTTAAAACGCACACAGACCGCAAGCTCGATCTGAGTAAGAATGAAGAAACAATGCTGCAAGTTCCCACATTTTTCCCTCTCTTGTTATAGAGGTGTACTCGTTATTGTTGAAGGCTGCGTTCATTACTATAAAAAGGGCCGGGATTCCGTTACTTTGTGCTGTTTCATGCTCAAAGTTACTTCGGAAAAGAAATTGTGTTTTGAACTAAATCGTGGGTTAAACGAACGTGTGAGCAGGCCTTAGTCTTGAAGTTATTTAATCTTAACATAACATCACGCCTGTATTCCCCGAAGGGTTGGGCAGAGGTGTATAGTAACATCTTAATTTCGCCGTTATATTTAGATCCCATGTAATAGGGGGTGATTCTGTTGCCATCAACCGGGCACAAATCCAAACTCCGGGCTGCTACTGAAGAATTCCACACGGAAAAACCCAATAACACTTTGCCCGACCTGGGGTCAAACCCAGGACCTCACGATCAGCAGTCGTGCTTGGCACCACTAGACCAACGAGGTAGAAGTTATTTAATCTTGTTCGATGTATGGGCATGATGTGTTTTGTATTTTCCTGAGGTTCGACTTATTTACTTTAAGTATATGAAGACTCCTCTTTTAAAGTTCAATACCCTCTACCCTGCGGAAGGCGGTGGGTTATATTTGGACTCTTCCCGATCTATAGCTGTCATCGCGGGATCCGCGAGTGCATTCACCGCAACCTCGACAGGAAATTAACATCCTTGTGATGCCATATGGTGGCAGGCAGTACCTACTTGTATTACTTCCACTTCCAAGTATTAAGTTCCATCTGATCGGAGACAAACTATGATGTGATCTCGCTTAAAAATGTAAGTCCACAAAACTGGTGAAACTGCGGTGCCGCCTACGACTGTCGGTGCTAGAAATACATACATATGTAAGTATGTATTTATGTAAGATCGTTATCACAAACGATGCTTAGGTATAAGAAAGCGTTCCATAAGCCTCTCCCTAGGGCAGGGGTCGGCAACCTGCGGCTCGCGAGCCGCATGCGTCTCTTTCGATGTAAAGTTGCGGCTCTCCAGTTCCATACACAAAAATAATTATTTTACTTTCAAAACCCTTAAAATCGTGCAATCGGTCTATAATTGAGTACTATATACCTAGTCTGGACATAAATACTGTTACAATTAAAAATAATAAAGATATTACATTTGAATTGGGAATCTGTCATTTTTATACGATTGTTCATTGAGTTTTCTAATTTTTGCGCCAATACATTGTACAATATTTTGCGATATTAAAATGGAGTGGGGTGATAAAAAGAACCGAATCGCTGTGATTGCATTACACAAAGTTGGTATGGAGCCAAATTAGTCAAATATTTGTGTACCGGGCTATTAATAGGTACAATGAGACCTCCTCTGTTTGTGACAGAAAAAAATCTGGTTGTCCACGTAGTGTTCGTACGAAAAAGGTGGTCAAAGCAGTAAGGGAAAGAATTCGAAGAAATCCTGTTCGAAAGCAAAAGATTTTATCTCGGGAGATGAAGATAGCACCCAGAACCATGTCGCGTATTTTAAAAGATGACTTAGGACTTGCAGCCTATAAGAGACGCACTGGTCATTTTTAATACATAATTTAAAAAAGAATAGGGTGATAAAATCGAAACAACTACTGAAGCGGTACGCAAAGGGAGGTCACAGAAAAATTTTGTTACGGATGGGAAAATCTTTACACTTGAGCAACATTTTAACAAAGAAAATGACCGTATTTATGCTCAAAGCTCTAAGGAAGCTTCCCAATTAGTCGACAGAGTGCAACGTGGGCATTATCCGACTTCAGTGATGGTTTGGTGGGGTGTTAGCTATGAAGGAGTGACTGAGCCATATTTTTGTGAAAAAGGTATCAAAACATCGGCACAAGTGTATCAAGATACCATTCTTGAGAAGGTAGTTAAGCCCCTTAACAACACCATGTTCAATAATCAAGTATGGTCCTTCCAACAAGACTCGGCGCCGGGTCATAAACCTCGGTCCACGCAGTCTTGGTTGGAAGTGAACGTTTCGGACTTCATCAGAGCTGAAAACTGGCCGTCGTCTAGTCCCGATCTTAATCCGCTGGATTATGATTTCTGGTCAGTTTTAGAGAGTATGGCTTGCTCTAAACGCCATGATAATTTGGAGTCCCTAAAACAATCCATACGATTGGCAGTGAAGAATTTTCCCACGGAAAGAGTGCGTGCTTCTATTGATAACTGGCCTCAATGTTTAAAGGACTGTATTGCAGCCAATGGAGACCACTTCGAATAAGCTTTTTATATTTTAAATTGTTTTATATTTATGTATTAAACTAACACACTGTAAAAGTAATAAATATTATTCGCGATAAAAAAAAAAAATATCTTCGAGATAATTGTTATGGCAAGACTAGGTATAGAATGACTGAGATATCCTGACTATGACTGAGAGATAAATATAGTAAATATATCTTTTTTTTTTTCAAGTTAGTTCTGCTAAACGCCCTTTCAAGGTTACCCATTAAATAAAGTACACTCTGTATATGCAAATAATATAATATTGAAACTAAATTTTTAGTGGCCCTTTAAAGGGATATCCCTAGGGCAGGGGTCGGCAACCTTTAGAGACGGAAGAGCCAAAAGTTGCAATTTACGAAATTTAACCGTTTTAAAGAGCCAATATTAATATATAATTTAACCGACGTAATCATGTTACTAGTGTTATGATCACATGATTACATCGGGTGACGTAAGTATATCACTAGACTAATTTCGAAATATGCTTACACTATAAATAAATATACCAACGGATTAAGAAAGAAATCTCTATAGAAATCAAAACCGGTCGTTTAACTGTTGTTTTTCATTACCCGATTTATATCGATTAATAAATTCACTAACTTTGGCCGCCCTGCTGCTAGACGCGACATCTTTATCGGTTTTGCATTGGGGCAGTGACCGGTTAATTGCACAACAAAGGTCGTGCTCCGGATGTATCGAAACAAAAACCGATTATAAAAAAGTGATCGGTTCCCGTGCTTGCAATATTTCAACAAGATTGTCAACATTGATGTGATGATTTGATAATAATTGTTCGTTGCACTAAGTGGCGTAACTATGCCATCAGAGGTCCCTGGCAAATTCATTGGATGAGGCCCCAGTAAAAATCGTCACGTTGTAATTTAATTTTAATAAATCACTGAAGGAGCTACGCAACAGAATTACAAATTTATCATTTTAACTTAATTTTGTTAAAAATGTTAGGTTACTTCTGAGCTCGCGGCCTCTTGGGCCGGGGACCCGTGGCATTTTGCCAGCCCTGCTTCCCCATAGTTACGCCACTGGTTGCACTAGCCTAAAATAAGACAAAATCATCTTTAACACCAACTGATTAAGAAATACTGACAAAAACAGATTTGACACCTGTCAGAATACTCTGTGTATTGAGTGTCAACACCATAGTAATAATAAAATTACCGGTCTCAGTCCCGCTGGGAACGTCTGACCACTGTAAGCGAGGCCGCACAGCGAAATCTCGCCGCGCGTTATTTTTTCTGGTGGTTTATAATCCGCATACTAAATCTTAACTTGCACGGCGAATAAAACTCCTCGCGATTTTTGTCAGTTTCTACACCTCCATAGTGCACGAAACATTCGCGCAATTCTGCGGCAAAACACAGATTTGGTTGCGGAATTATTTTCGCGCGGTTTTTTTCGCAAGTGCGTGCAGCTTCATTCAATTTCCATATGTCGCAAAATCCAGATTCTGTGCGGACTAAGCCTATGGGAGGCCGCACATCAGAGTAGCAAACAGCAAGGGTTTTACGCAAATATTTTATGCCCGTACATTCACCTAGGTATTGATTCACAATTTTTTTTGCTATTTGCTGGTCTGGTATGGCCCTATAAAATACATACAACAGAATCTTGTAGGGGTGCATCTATCGTTACAGTTATAGCTAATATCGGTATGTCAGGATTGGGAGCATGGTAAATAAAGTAAAGGAAACCAACATAGACTCTGCACCACTGAGAGTACTTATATTTGGGTTAGCGGTTAGTTACAGAAGCTAGTTCACAATATATCACAATAGGTATAATAATTAACACAAGATCAGAAAATGAGGACAAGCAAATCAGATATAAAAGGTCAGACTTCTTCAGCTGTTCGACATGGAATCCTCTGCTCCGTCGAATGACCACCCTCCTATGTCAACATTGTCCAGTGTTACCAGCTACAACCCTGCCTTATTCGGAACGATTATTTGCATTATAGCATGTCTGCGCGATGTATAATGAAAAGGCGGCTTTCTTTAATACAGGAGATAAAATGGCCTGTAATAAGTTTTACGGTTAAAGGTTGGTTAAATGCCATTTTGATCGTATAAACATATAGTACCTGGATGACCGAGCCTTGCTCGGTTTTTTTTTTTGGTAAATCGTGTTTTTTGGAAAGAAAAAAAGGGGAAATAGAAAAAGAAGGAACTTGAAAACAAAAAGGAAAAAAATAATCGTCTGGATTCGAACCGAGATTTTCTGGTTTCGGGACCGCCCTATTTCCCACCTGAGCTATTACAACCTTGAAAATGGTGGCGAAATTTACATTAATATTCTAATGATATTGTAGCAGTTTTTCATTGCCTGAAAACACGGATAAAACGACGTTTTCTAAAAATGAAACCTAGCTAGATCGATTTATCGCTCCCAAAACCCCCTGTATACTAAATTTCATGAAAAGCCGTTGTTGGAGCCGTTTCCGAGATTCAGATTATATATATACAAGAATTGCTCGTTTAAAGGTATAAGATTTCATGAAAATCGTTGGAGCCGTTTCCGAGATTCAGATTATATATATACAAGAATTGCTCGTTTAAAGGTATAAGATTATATAGATAGATTGTACAAGTACCTGCACGAAGTTTAGGGCGGCCATGACACTTAGGATGTATTTGCCGCCAGAAACTTCAAACACGCATACAATGATATTATAAGTAAAACACCTTTTTACTTATAATATCATTGCACGCATATATTATTTTTTCAACTAGTATACTACATAACATAACATTACGTCAGTATTCCCCGAAGGGTTAGGCAGAGGTGTATAGTAATACCCTAATTTCGCCGTTATGTTTTAAGCCCCATGTAATAGGGGGCGAGCCTATTGCCATCAACCGGGGACAAATCCAAACTCCGGGCTGCTACTGAGGAATTCCACATTTAAAAACTCAATAACACTTTGCCCGATGAACCCAGAACCTCATGACCAGCAGTCGCGCTGCCACCACTAGACCAACGAGGCAGTTCGTACACTAGTATCTATAAAATTAAATTACTAAAATAGACAGATACTGTCGGAAAACATGTTACAAACACAATAGAAAGAAAGAAAGAAAATGTATTTATTTTTTCGCCCAAGCAGACGCACACGCATACTTAAAAATAAAAATATAATAATTCTTAAAATGTAATACTTAATACTACAATAAAAATTTGGACTTTTAAACATATGATATAACCTGGTAACACAAACACAAAAAAGTTAAAAAATATATAAATGTAACATAATATATATTTAAAAATACAACAATCCACACAATCTATGGCCACAAATTTATAGTCTATGGCATAGACTACATTGTACTGTAGAGTCTATGGTGCACGGGTTACCTAGGTATCTTAAATCTACCAACAATACAAACATTTAAACATGTTGAATTTGCGCGTCACATGGTGCGTTTAAATTTAGGTCGTTGCTCAGCATTATGCTGAGACTTATCGACACAACCTGACAATGTTGACAGGATTCATCGTCAAATACCCTTATTCATTCGCCATAACTTTACATTCGTTGGCAATTAAAACCTGCTTACGAAGCCTCTGTTTTATTTCAGATACGAATGTTATTTCAGTGTCTACTCGACCATTTAAATCCTTTTATGGACTCGCAACCGATTCCGTACCACCAATTAGTGGCGAATCCGGTTTATAATACCCGCGCAATTTTGGTGATGTCCATTGGTACATGTGGTAGAGACACAGATGAACTCACATGTACAGAAAGTGAATGGAAAGTTTCGTCAGTTTACAAATTCATTCCTTTCCCACATCGCGGGCCACATGTAACCTTTTCAAACTGTTGAACGGAACAGACCAATGCATGGAAAATTATGTTTAATTATTTGGTAGCAAAGATCAAAATTGCGTTTTGCCTCCATAATTATGACGTAGTCGTGCCATGTAATGTCTTTGATTTGATTTAAGTAGTTTTGTTATAAAAACCATGACATCAATTGGTGATTAAATAATTTGACTTTACTAGGGTCTATCACCATTATAATTTGAAACAAACGAATGAAAACACTCAACGACTTGAATATACGCTATTTATTTATGTCAATAAATAATTGGATAGAGTTTTGGCTACTCTAGTGTACAGAGAGAATTTACCACAAAATGAGCTCCCCAGACTATATAATCACAATCCTCCACCCTAAATCAGGCGATATGGCGATGGTAAGCCGGTTGTGACGTCACCACCAATCAAATGCAGGCTCGACGTAATAAGTTTGACGCATCTTCCTGTCGCGGCTCGGCTGGCATGTGGCGATGCGTTACAAATTTATTTTAATATCCTGTCAAAAAATACTTTTGTTTTCATATCTATAGGTATAATTTTGGCAATACGTAGTCGATAAAATAGTTCGTTTCTTGCACTGTGCAAGCAAAAATAGTCCTTAGGGTTCATAACCTTTTCATTTCCCCACTGTACATTTGACACATATTATAAGCGATATTTCTGTCTACTTTATATCGAACTAGGTTTATTGAGTAATTTTCTTCATGCTGGAGTAACTTTATTGCAGCGCAATCCATTTTCGTGAATAACACTAAAACGGCTAGACGTATAAATTTAATATTTCAAGCACTATTACATGAGATAAGGCAATAACTCCCCTTCCTCATAACCTTTTCCCAATTACGTTGAGGTCAGCTTCCAGTCTAACCAGAGGCTGGGCTGAATATCAGTATTTTACACGGAGCGACTGCCATCAGACCTCCGCAACCCAGTTGTTGGCAATTCGATAACCTTAGACAATAATTATTTGTGCTATTCAAATCCTGAAAAAAGACAAAAGGACTTAAATATCTAGTACAAAGGAACAAATATTTACACCCATATTCTAAGACGTTCCTCCAAAACTTACTCAACTTGACTCCACCTCGACTCAGCCTTTCTCACTACCATCGGTAGTTATAGTTGACATAAACGTCTTCGACTCGAGATTTTTCCTCAATAGAGATAAGGAATCATCTGTCAAACTCAAGGTACCTCGGAACCTACCTTAAGGAAGGAAGTGTCAAAGTTCGTGTGTAACAAAAATGAATTTTGAAGACTTTGTCGAATATGCTTACGATAATACTTACAACTATTTATCACAGCGTTATTTCCGCGATGCAGATAATCCAAATTATGACGTAATGACTCCACTCTACCTCGACTCATTTGAGGACCCCTCAGTCGAGGAACCTCAAAGTTCACTCGAAATTGCGACTAAGAATACAATTTGGAAGGTGTTTTCGAGGCCGTCCTGAGTCGAGTAGGTATGAGTCGAGTAAGTTTTGGAGGAACTTCTTAGAATATGGGTGATCGTTCGTGAAAACGTTGCAGACAACGCTCTCTTCCATAAACCCAAGTGTGTCAGTAATTGCACTCAACTAGGTACCTATAGCTACAGTATTCCGCTCCCTAGGTACATATTCGCCCACGTATTGCAAATCCCTTGATCCGAGAACATGTCTGATAACACCTGGATTGTAATTGATATGCTTGAGACTTGCCCGTGACCGTGTTTGTGGATGGCTACCGTGTGGCTCAATAGGTACATCTGTGAGGGAGTGCTTTCATGATCAATGTTAGGTGGGTGGCCGTAGGTGTCTGACTCTCTGAAGTAATCCTCCTCGAGGTGTCCTAAGAAAAGTGAGTCCTAATAAAGGTGCGTTCACACCGCACAATGCGAGTATTTGTTAGCAAGCTATTCTAATCGCAGTTGTAATGTAGTCGCTCACATAAGAAAAACTCAATTTGAAACGGTCGGCCTTGGTTGGTCTTATTATTTAGATTTCTCTGGCCACCTTTGATTGTATGCATAATGTAGCCACACATGTACTTACTAGTATAGTACACGGCACGTAAATTGGTCAGGTTTTAGCGTAGTGAGATGCAGTGCAACAAAAAAATGGTCACTTATTGCTTGTCATTATTCTATGGTTATTGCCATAATTTAATCTTTAAACAAGTCTGTTTAGAAGAAAGAAAGAAAGGAGACAATTCTCTTCTCTACCCTTGCCAAGTTACGTGCCGGTGACTATAATATAGGTACTCCTAAACCAGTCAAATCTTTTAAATTCGTTTCAATTTCGCTGATGTCATCATAACAGTAATGTTGTTCCTATCCAATGATGTTATTCCTATCGCTTAAATTAATCAAACAATGCTACTTAGCGATTTTACAGTGATGTACAAGATACCCTATACAAAGTATCTGGAATACAAAATGCAAGATACTTTCAAATTATATCATTATTATATTATTATGACCTCAGAATAATTGCTTGTTATTAATCTTAGATTATGACACTAGTTAGGGGGGAGGGATTTCATAGCCGATGCCATTTGTAGAAAGAAAGAATCGCCATCTATCAATTTGGTCCCAGATTAAAGTTTCAACGGCGCGTTCAGTTTTGTATATAGGTACATTGACAATTAAAACTAATGCCACCATAGAATTTTGTCACATTTTGTAAATAAATGCATAGATAACTATTACTAAAAGTATTTTAGCAAACAGTGTTTACAAAATACTAAGATACCAAACAAAAGGTATTTAAATACAAGATACGAAATGAAAATACGTATTTTGTATCTTGTATCTGTATTTCAGATACTTGTATCTTAAATACGTCTCATCTCTGCTAGTTTAGCCAGATACGTGAAAATTAACGCATTTGTACGCATAGCTACTTATGTATCGCAAGTCGCTTCGCGGCTAAGTGTAGCCTCGACCTTAAGATCTACAGGTGTGACTCATCATACAGTTGAGATCGTTTGAATCTCTTTGAAGCGATGCAAGACGTGACCTGTTATAGAGTGTGGCTGCAAGAGCCTTTATATGTTCTGGGAGAACCACGTGTAAGTTCTCTCAATGAAGTAATTTTATTAACAACTAGCTGTGTCCTCACGGCTCCGCCCGTAGCCTACGTTACTCAGTGATAACGTAGCTTTCTAACGGCAAAAGAATTTTTGAAATCGGTCCAGTAGTTTTGAAGTTTATTAGTTAGGTACATACAAAAATATAAATCTTTCCTCTTTATAATATTAGTATAGATACCTACGAAATATTTCATATTTTTTATTGTTTCGTTTGATTTACATTTAATTTTTTGCTTTGTGTATTATAAATGTCATAATTTATACTAATAAAAAAACATCATCAAGATCACGCCTCGTTCCTTGTTATTTTTACACGTTTGTATTTATCATGCATGTTATAGTCACGGGCACGTGTCTTGGTAAACTTTTGGCGTAGTGGCATAGTTTGCGCATGTACACTTAGAGCAACAAAAATTGTCACTTTTATTGCTTGTTACTTCCTCTTAGCCTTTTCCCAATTATCTTGGGGTCAGCTTCCAGTCTAACCAGATGCGGCTGAATACCAGTATTTTACACGGAGCGACTGCCATCAGACCTCCGCAACCCAGTAACTGGGCAATGCCGACATCCTAAGGTTAAACCGTTTGTCAGACTTTCGGGCTTCCGACTACCCGTAACGACTGTCATAGGTATTCGTATGACACCCGGGACCGACGGCTTAACGTGCTCTCCGAGGCACGGAGGGGTCTCGATGTGTAACAAATGGTCACCCATCCACGGACTGACCGCGGCAAGCGCAGCTTAACCTCGCAAATCTTACGATCGGCGCGGTTGTTATTTAGCCACGAGCCCCTTGTTACTATTCTATGGATAATGCCATTTTTTTAACATGTCTGATTATAAGAAAGAAAGGAGAGGAATTCTCTTCTCTACTCTTGTTACGTGCCGGCGACTATATCACAGAACCACACTTGTTTTAACTACGTTTAAAAACTAAACTCTTTCCATTATAACGAGCTAGTTAATAATCTTAATTGCTGAAACTACACGCCACTTCGAATTCATGTGCTCATTAAAATTTGATTATCACTTGCGTTATCGGTGAAGGTAAAATATCTGGAGGGAACATGCTTCAATTATGTGCAGTCAACAACAAAAGTCAATTTGAAAATTAATAAATTTATTGTTTATCTAAAACTACATCCATAGTCTTGTTCTATTTAGAATTAACTTTGAAAATTAATAAATTTATTGTTTATCTAAAACTACATCCATAGTCTTGTTCTATTTAGAATTAACAGCAATTCTACAATTTTGAAACTTTGAACGATCATCACTTGCTTTTGATGTTGACCTACCATCCGACACAACAATAGTATCTATGAAAAACACCAGTATAAATGTGTATCCACGAGAATACTGCCGACAAATCGCTCTGCAGTTTGGCAGGATGTTTTAGTAAAATTTTGTGTAATTTTTTTTCGTTGAATAAACAAATAATATAAAACAATAACACCTGAGAAGGCTCCAAAAAGGTCTCGATGGTGTATGTAGTCCGCCAACTTGCACTAGGCCAGCTAGGAGAACTAAGGCCTAAACCATTCCCATTCTGAGACGAGGCCCGTGCTCATCAGCGAGATAGTAATGGGCTGATTATGAATTATGCTGCTATTGTTTTTCTTGGTACCAGCCTCGTTAAAATTCTTCTTGACTCGAGTCGACTCGAGCGATATGAGAACAGCTCATGCCGTGGTGAATAGATAAGCTAGTCAGCAAGTTCGGTTCCCGCAACCTGCCTGCCTAGAGTGCGTTGGACGTACCTACTTAAGTATTGTCACTTCTGGGGGTTCTATTCATGCATCCCAAACTTACTAAACTTAGACGTCATATTATAGGTATACAAGGTTAGTCGGAAAGCGGGTACTAAGCCGCGGGCCACTTAATGTATCACTGATGAATGTTTTAAAGAAAGTGTTATTTAAAAGTTCGATTTATTTTCCATGTTTTTTTTTATTTTACATTTTTCAAAAGTTCTACATCCCTGCTTTAGTTACGAATTCAGAAAATGGAGTTTCTAATCCGTGATCCCAAATATAACGTAAAATGTAAACACGTCTGATCATAGCTGAGGATAGATAGAATTTAGCCTATTTTTGATAAAATCTTTGAAAAGCTATTTCTCTTGAACTATTGACTTTTGGGGAAAGTTGTAGAACAAAAGTTATCCATTATTATGGTTACTTGAACACCCTTTTGGCTTAGTACTCCCTTTCCGACTAACCTTGAATAGTTTAATTTTTTATTTTTTCTTGACTTGTTTGCGATTGACCCTAGTCTCACCTGATGGTAAGCGCAGACAGGGTCTAAGATGGAGCACACGAATCCAAGGAACAGAGATTCCCCTATACCCCCCTGGCTTTCACATACACACGACGGAACACAGTAAACTAGTTGTCGCCGGTCTTTAATATGAGAGTGGTAGCTAGCCAGACGGACCATATAGTTCCTACGAGTTTGCTCGGTTTTCTATACTAATATTATAAAGAGGAAAGATTTGTATTTTTGTATGTAACGAATAAACTTAAAAACTACTGGACCGATTTCAAAAATTCTTTTGCCGTTACAAAGTTACATTATCACTGAGTAACATAAGCTATTTTATTACTGGAATAAAACTTCTTACGCGGGCGGAGCCGTGAGGACACAGCTAGTCTTAAATATAACAACACGCGTTAATTCCCAGCGTGCAGAGAGGAAGTTTTATATTCAGGCCCGTCCCCCACTACCTATATAAAAAACTACATAACTCTTTTATCACATAACTAACCTAAACTTTGTTTGTCCACAGGCACTGCTGAAGATATCATCAGCATATCTTAACAAGAAGATCCCGAATATTCCCGACATTAAGGTCGATGGAGCCGAAGAAAAATGGTTAGTACTTAGAATATAGTATCATAGTACGACATAACTTAAAAGTTGCATCGGCAAGCTTGATCAAACAACCAATGGCAATCACTTATTTTCGCACCACTCACTCTTATTGCGTCAGGATAAAGATAATTGGTTCAAATTCAAATTCAATCATTAATTTTGTGAACAAAGGGTAAAAAAATATACAGATGTTATATAAATAAATGTTGGTCCATACTATGTCCCGTCGAAAGGCATACAAAATAGTGTCACAGGTAAAATCAAAAATTAAATCTATATCTATACTTCTATTATAAAAAGGAAAGAATTGTATTTTTGTATGGAACGAATAAACATAAAAACTGCTGGCCCGATTTCAAAAATTCTTTGGCCGTTAGAAAGCTACATTATCACTGAGTAACATAGGCTATATTTATTACTGGAATAAAACTTCTTACGCGGGCGGAGCCATGAGGACACAGCTAGGTTAATTATAAAACTACAAAATTTACTGTAGTACTACTACACATTCGCGGTATTGAAGCACTCAGTTCGGAAGTGATCGGTTTTACGAAGTTTGCCGATGCGACTTTTTAGTTGTGTTGTATTGTACGACGTTGCATAAGCATCCAGCAATTGTAATACATATATACTTACGTACATACTTGGGTCATACACAAACTAATGATCACAAGTCAACAAAACATTTTTTTTGTGGTTTTTTTTTTCTTACTCTTTTATTCTGATTCTAGACATCAAAAAACACTTAAATTTCCATTTCTAGCTTTTAAAGTTTGCTTTAGTCTGATTTACGTCGATATGTAAGTTTTAAAGATTTTACTTGATTTTATTAGCAAGAGATGGTAGCAATTTGATCAACCCGATAGCAAATTGCATATTTATTTGTGAAGGGCACAGTAGTGAGTGTTTACTTGACTGTCACAGCTGTAACAACCGCCCTTGTGTATTACCAAGTTAGAAAATGGCATCAAGGCAGTGTAAACATGATATTGATTCAATGTTTTATTTGAGGTGAATTTATTAAAGTAAGAAGCTAAAAAAATATTTGGGCAACAAATCTGAAGCTTTGCGTTATCAAAATTCTTTAATTAAAAAAACTGATGTTCAGCAAAAAACTTAGTTAATCGTAATGTAAAATGAAATGATAAAAAAATATATAAAAATCAGTCATTTTACTTGAAAATTCGAAAAATTGCTCTAGTTTCTACAAAGCAAACTTTGATGAGAAAAAATATTGTTTCCTTTATTTGTAACACGGGAGAAACCAAAATTTCACATGGCGAAGTCAGACCCAAAAATCGTGCCGACTGATGTTATAGTTTAGCTGATTGGATTACCAGGGTAATTCCTAGTATAAAAATGTGAAAGTGAGTTGTGGTCAAATACTTACACGTTACTTAACGACACGCCTGTGTTCCCCGAAGGGATGGGCAGAGGTGTATAATAACACCCTCATTTTGCCGTTATGTTTAAGTCTCATGTAATAGGGGGCGGGTTCAAATCCAAACTCCGGGCTGCTACTGAGGAATTCCACACGAAAAAACCCAATAACACTTTGCCCGACCTGGGGATCGAACCCAGGACCAGGACCAACAACGAAGCAGTCTTGTACTAAATTTTAAGTTGCCGTTAAGTCTCGTGCTATCACTGTCACTTTAAGGCGAACTGACAGTGACAGCAAGATATTAACAGTAACTTATAATTGAGTATCGTTTGAGTATTTGGCCGTTAGTCTGTTAGTTACATCTTCAAAACTGCAAAACCGATTTGGCTAAAAATTAAGATAAGTATTTTCTATTTTTTTTTATCTTTTCACGCGTACAGATGTACTCGTAGCTATAAATAGTAGGATATAAATAATTATATTAAAGTCTTCATTTTACCATAATAGACTAATATGTCATGCCTTGTTGGTCTAGTGGTCGCAAGCGCGCCTGCTAAGCATGGAGTCCTGGATTCGATCCCCAGGTCGGGTAAAGTGTTATTGGGTTTTTCCATTAGGCATTTCTCAGTAGCAGCCTGGAGTCTGGATTTGCTCGCCCCCTATTACATGGGACTTAAACATAACTGGCGAAATGATAGTGTACTAAAAAACACCTCTGCTGAACCCTTCGGGGAATGTAAGGCGTGATGTTATGTCATGTTATGTCATCGGAGACAGTTTTTGTTTCCAGCTAGTGGAAGTATCTGGGGTACTTCGGTGGGATTAGAATTACGTCATTACCTTAGTGGTATTTAAAATTAAATATGACGCTGTGTCTATACATAATTACTTTAAATTAACTGCTATCCGTTTTAACGGATCTGTCGGTACTGAATGTGTTGTTCACATCTGTACCGACGGATCAGTTAAACAAATGGCAGCTGCGTCGCATCTGGCAGGCAGGATACGATAAAAATAACGGAACCAGTATTTTTTACTGGATTCGGAATACCGTCGTGTATGTGAACTCGCTCATACAACTACAGGCGCTATCACCAAAATAAAAACGGATCCTGTAAATAGTTTCTGTGTGAACTAGCTGTAAACTTCGCAGGCTTACTGGGTATCATTAATAGAATACATTCAAATACCTAAACTGTAGTTGATTAGATGACAAGGTACCTAATTAGTGCAGTAGCAAAGAGCGCGCACATTGCAGGCATATTGTTATCCAATTGACTAATGTTTTCGTATTTTTCTACCATTTGCCTTGCAGAGGGCTGAAAGCGCTGAATAAAAATAAAAAAGGAAACAACGATACCGTTTTTCAAAGCCTTATTCAGTATTGTACACCAAAAATCAATGACCTGCTCACCCACAAACAAGTACAGCACGCAAACTTATAATAATCAACAATGAGAACCCCAAAAATCATAACTTTGTGAAATATCGATAACTTACTGTCAAACTTAATATATAGTAAGGAATTTACGCAATGAGAACGTAAAAAAATTACACTGTCATTTTTCTGAAATAAAAAATAAATTATGAATAGAACTGGAAAAGTACTTATCTTCTAAAAGATACAACAATCTATCGATCTATATAAATAAAAATGAATCGCCAAATGTGTTGCTAAGCGCAAAACTTGAGATCGGCTCGACCAATTCGGCTATTTTTTTTAAAAATATATTCTTTAAGGCACAAGGAAGGTTCTTATGGAGAGAAAAAACAAAAATTGCGTGGAAAATAGTAAAAACAACACTTTTCTTTTCCCGTACAAACTGTTCTTACCTGTCAAACATTAAATGTTACAAAATAATAGGTAGGTAGGTAGGGTAGGGTAGGTAATTCGGTAGGTAGGTAGGATAGTAGGCAGGTAGGATAAGTAGGTAGGTGCGCCGTAGATACTTAGTGCTACCCGTGCGAAGCCGGGTCGGGTAAAGCTAGTAATATTTAAAAAAAAAACTGTAACCTTAATTTGAATACCCCGTCCCGTACCTCTTGACTTTCCGAATCCACGTGCGGATCAGAATTTGATTATCACTTGCGATAACGGTGAAGGGAAAACATCGTGAGGAAATCTGCACACCTGAGTAGCTCCATAATATTCTCAATGGTGTGTGTAGTCAACCAACCCGCACCAGGCCAGCGTGGTGGACTAATGCCTAAACCCTTCTCATTCTGAGAAGAGGCCCGTGTCCAACAATGGGACAGTAATAGGATAATTATGTATGTATGTGTTAATTTGAAACGTCGTTTTTATTTTATGCTGTAATTTAATTATTCTGATTTTTTTATAATAGTTCGTTGCGTAAGTAAATACTAGTGCCATCTATCGCAAACGATTCAAATTACGTGCACCTTTTATAAACGTCATAATGGTGTTTATACACTAGGCGTATCTTTCGCGCGTTTATAACAAGCGTTTTAAAATATATTATAACAAGACGTGGGTACAGCGCGTAGCAATCTTGGCCCTTCTTGTGTTAGAATCTTTAATAAATCCGATGAAAATAATTGCATTTAAATAAATTATTAAAGACATTTCTAAGATATTCCTGTATTTTGATGATTTTTAAACAATGATAAACTCGTACCAGGGTGCTGAATAATGCTGATATACTTAAAAATACTCATATAAGTGTTTAATTCTGTTTACCTAATACTTAATTAAGAAATAAACGCTGAAAAAACGCGCACACAATATTGCTGGTGTGTAAACTGCCCTTAAAGAAAAAGTTATTAATAAAACACGACGACACGTGAGCTACATTGTAAGATGTGTGACTATTTTTCACTAGATGGCGCTACTAACACCATTTGAACGTTCGTAGCACTTTCGTAGAACGCGCTACGAAATCTTGTAGCAAATATATTACTTTTGTACTTAGTGAATTTAAAGGTTTCGCTATTAGGTCTTTGCGCATGTTAGAAAAGAAAGTAGCGAAAAAGTAAAAATATTTATTTAGTTATTTCTAGAATTAGCACTGTTCCCTTAAAAAACTTTCTCTGTGCTATTAGATAGACAAACTTTATAAAATCCAGATATTAAAGACTAAAGTAGATTCCTTAAGATGCCTAAAATTCAACACATTTGATTCGACCGAAAGTTATCCAATAGAATAGTTATTAAATATTAACCCAGACTTGATACCTAAGAATTATTATAAAACTTAGCATCACAAATATTTATTCTATAAATAGATTGTTTTCAACACTTATTCAAGTCACTATACAAGGTTAGTCGGAGAGGGGGTACTAAGCCGCGGGCCACTTAATGTATCACTGATGACTGTTTTAAAGAAAGTGTTAAAATTCTAATACTCGATAAATTTTTTTTTCATTCAAAGTTATTTTTATTTTAGTTTTTCAAATTTTTTTTATCCCTGCTTTAGTTACGAATTCAGAAAATGGAGCTTCTAATCCGTGACCCCAAATATGACCTAAAATGTAAACACAGCTGATCATAACTGAGGATAGATAGAATTTAGCGTATTTTTTATGCAATCTTTAAACAGCTATTTCTTTGAAACTAATGACTTTTGGGGAAAGTTGTAGAACAAAAGTTATCCATTATTATAGATACTCTAACACCCTTTCGGCTCAGTACCCCCTTTCCGACTAACCTTGTATTGTTTTAAATCACAACATATTCGTCAAGAAAAATTACTCCGAGTTGAGTCGATTTTGTAACATCGCAAGCCTCCGAGCGAGATTAGAACTCTCACCGCTTACTTCCGACGATTCGCAATCCGGTCGAGGTCACCGTACGACCGTGACCGTCCGAGCCTGTCGGTTCAGGGGCCCTTGGAGGACACACTCCATTGTGGACTACTTAACTTACCCTTCTGGCTACCAAATTCGTAACAACATAACCTAACATCACGCCTGTATTCCTCGAACGGTTAGGCAGAGGTGGTAACACCCTCAATCCGACGTTATGTTTAAGTCCCATGTAATAGGGGGCGAACCCAAAGCCATCAACCGGGCACAAATCCAAACTCCGAGCTGTTACTGAAGAATTCTACACGGAAAAACCCAATAACACTTTGCACGACTTGGGATCGAACCGAGGACCGTAATATAAGTAGATAATATATCGCATTTTGTGCTTCTTGCAAAAGTTTGAACTGGTTAACTTTAGAGCTTTAAGAGGCATTGGTATGCGATATGTTCTGCCTAGCTTTTTCCCAATTATGTTACGGTCAGCTTCCAGTCTAACCAGATGCGGCTGAATACAAGAATTTTACACGGAACGACTGCCATCAGACCTCCGCAATACAGTAACTGGGCAATGCGGTTAGACCGGTTGTCAGACTTTCGGGCTTCTGACTACCCGTAACGACTGTCATAAGTATTCTTATGACACTCGGGACCGACTGTTTAACGTGCTTTAACGCTTATCTGAGATTTGGGATCAAAAATATTAAAATAATATTTTTATTTATTAACCTATAGCAGTGTTAACCTAGCGGTTGTACGTGCCTTCCATGCAAAGGGGTCTTGAGTTTGATCCCAGCCCGCACCTCTGGTATTTTGGATTCATGTGCGGATCCGAATATGATCATCATTTGCATGAAGAAAAAAATCAAGAGAAAACTTGCACACCTAAGTAACTGCATAATATTCTCAGTGGTGTGTGTAGTCCGCCAACCCGCACCAAGTCAGCGTGGTGGACTAATGCTTAACCCTTCTCATCCTGAGAAGAGGCCCGTGCCCAGCAGTGGGACAGTAATAGCATGATTATATATATACATATAACCTTCGATTAATAATAACTGACTTAAATATAAATATTTTGCAATCGTAATTAGACTTTATTTATGAGTATTAAGGTTTATGATAAACTGAAGTTGTTAATATTATTACACTTTTTTCTATATTTCGTAGTAAGAAATATAAATGTGTGCAAACGTGGCCACTTAGGCGACTTTTTTTTTACTAGCGGCCCGTCCCGGCTTCGCACGGGTGGCCATTTTTCCCGTTTTTGCAACATTTTTCATTTATGCTCCGCTCCTATTGGTCGTAGCATGATGTCATATAGCCTATAACCTTCCTCGATAAATGGACTCAAAAATAAATAAATAGATTCCTCGATAAATAGATTCCTGATCCTTAATTTAGTACTATCATTGATCGAAGCCTATAACGTACATACTTTAGGTATATCAGTAGTTAAAATAAAACATATCTAAAGCAAATTTTTGGACAAATGCATGGAACAGATGTGAACGTAACACAATTATATCCACCTGACGGTGAACCTCCGAACAAATTTATATTTGCAGCCGATTGCTTTTTCCCGTCCAAACTGTCGTCCATGAGCTTTCCATTACCTATACTGAAGAGAAAATACAAATTGAAACGTGAGTCATATATATACAGGGTTAAAATATCAGATGGGCTGGTAAGCAGCTAGCTTAACTGTTGAAAAGAACACGTTCTTAGATGACTGTTCAAATTTTTAAATAATATATCTATACTAATATTATAAAGAGGAAAGATTTGTATTTTTGTATTTTTTGATTTTTGTATGTAACGAATAAACTTAAAAACTACAGAACCGATTTCAAAAATTCTTCTGGCGTTAGTAAGCTACATTATCACTGAGTAACATAGGCTACGGGCGGAGCCGTGAGGACACAGCTAGTAATATTATAAGAGGAACGATTTGTATTTTTGTATGTAACGAATAAACTTAAAAACTACTAGACCGATTTCAAAAATTCATTTGCCGTTAGAAAGCTACATTATCACTGAGTAACATAGGCTACGGCCGGAGCCGTGAGGACACAGCTAGTAATATTATAAGAGGAAAGATTTGTATTTTTGTATGTAACGAATAAACTTAAAAACTACTAGACCGATTTCAAAAATTCTTTTGCCGTTAGAAAGCTACATTATCACTGAGTAACATAGGCTATGGGCGGAGCCGTGAGGACACAGCTAGTAATATTATAAGAGGAAAGATTTGTATTTTTGTATGTAACGAATAAACTTAAAAACTACTAGACCGATTTCAAAAATGATTTTGCCGTTAGAAAGCTACATTATCACTGAGTAACATAGGCTATATTTATCCCAAAATGATAAAAAAGCCGGGACGAACCACTAGTATTTTTTAAAGTATTTAAAAATCAAAACGAACTTCATTCACAGATTTTGAAAAAAATATAGTGCAGTCAGCAAGAATAGGTGCCGCTCTCATTAAAAAATTAAGATGACAGTCGATCAGTTTCTTACAAGAGATAAGAGTACTAGAAACGTCAGAAATCTCAAAAATAATATCCTAAATGTACATTTTGTACAAAATTAAGCTTAAACTTAGGTTTATACTAACGTAAGTTTAAACGTACGAGAACGTTGAATTCCTTCAAAATATTTGATGAACACTAGTCGCAAAAAAGGTTTACATTTCCATACCAAATTCGCAGGAAATTTATTTTAAATTTCTGTTTTCCGGAACAGTCTTCATCCTTATAAGAAATATTATCGATTAGCATCATAAAAATGTTTTGTAATAATTTCCCTTTTTTTCACTGACAATTTTTTGATGTGAAACATCTAATGCGGCGGTACGGGTGTGAGAGCGGCTGTTGCGTGGCGATGCTCGCGATGGCAGACACACGACGGCAGACCTTCGTAACTCGTCGGCTCTCGTCGGTTTGATTCGGAAAGTATTTTTATTACAAAATGAGTTTTGATGTCGTCTACCAAGCATCCCACGACGGCTTATTTTTTTTTAAATCTGGTAATGCAGGCATATTGTATTTAAAAAAATAATATGGTCAGTCTCCATAGAACGTTTTCCTGTAGCTACGATGGTTACGATAACTGTCCTCACTGCCCTATCTGAAATTTCCACTCTGTTCTGCCTAGCCTTTTCCCAACTATATTGGGGTTAGCTTCCACTCTTACCAGATGCGGCTGAGTACCAGTATTTTACCCGGGGCGACTGCCATCAAACCTCCGCAACCCAGTAACTGGGCAATGCCGATAACCTAAAGTTAGACCGGTTGTGAGACTTTCAGGCTTTTGACTTCTCGTAACAACTGTCATAGGTATTCGAATGACACCCGGGATCGCGACTGTTTAACGTACTCTCCGGCCAATGCCAATATCCTAGGGTTAGATCGGTTGTACGGTTTTTCCACTCTGTATACCAATAAAATCAGTTGCATTTGCCATTTGCACTTCAAAAGGGAGGAAATTTACATTACTTGCAGTCCCATTGCTCGGTATGCATCGAAATGCACAGCAAAGGTGTTCAAAACGATTTTTAATATCCGTTGCAACTCACTCGCCGACAGGAACGTACGGTAAATGACGCAATCTATTCAACTGAACTGCGAATAACGAATATGGAATATTGAACACGTGTTTGTAAGTCTTCATCGTGTACTTTGAAATGTCGGATGTGATACAACATTTTAAAGGAAGAGAGACAGGGTATAAGCCATTTGCTGACGGATTTCGTAAGCCGAAAGAAATATTTCGGATACCGTTTTGTAAAGTAATTTTACCTTCTTAAATCGATTTTAAGTAACATAACATCACGCCTGTATTTCCCGAAGGATTGGGCAGAGAGGTGTATAGTAACACCCTCATTTCGCCGCTATGTTTAAGTCCCATGTAATAGGGGGCGAACCTATTGGCATTAACCGGACACAAATCCAGACTCCGAGCTGTCACTGAGAAATTCCTAATGGAATAACCCAATAACACTGCCCGACCTGGGGATCGAACCCAGGAGCCCAAGCTCAGCAGTCGCGCTTGCGACCACTAGACCACCAAGGCTGTCAACACTTAGTGACTTAATAATTTTCGTTGTTGTTATTAGTGGGGACGCTAGCTTGACGTCAAGTCAGCGTCCCCACCATGACTCAAAGGACTTAAGCTCAAAAAACTTGTCACCGGGCAAGCGAGTCCTGAGAGGCGACGTACCATAATTGTGCCCGGAAAATGGCAATAGGCTCGCCACCTATTATATGTAACTTAATACCAGAGACGAACCGAGGGTGTACACACTCCTGTAATAAAAGATACCCTTTCTGGGATTTATGTATGTATATTTTTATAACATTTGCGTTTCCCAAAGTTCCGTGTTTCGGAAACAGGGTAACTGGTATGTAAATATCACAAGGTGAAATTATCGGTTGATCATGAAATTGTCAAAAATTGGCAATGGTTATTAATTATGTGCAAGCTTCCCTTGTACTCCCCTACACGAACTAATTAAACCGTAGCTGCGTAGTCTACTAATGAGTTAACATAGTTTATACGAGCATAGCACTTACCTGCTAAGCGTCAAGTAATCGATTAGACGTTGGTATTATAAAAAGGTATAGCACGACACCCGTTCGAAATGGAACACCGCCGCCCGCCTTATTTTGAAATATGTGTTCAAATAGTAAACGAACATTATTTTAATCGATTCAAAACATATATGATATCGATAATAATTAATTTTCGAAAAGATGTCTTAAATTAACTTTTAACATGACGTGTCGTGCAAACCCTATTTTTAACTGAGAGTAAACAAGCGAAATAAGTACGGTTACTTGCTGTTTGCATTTGTCACTAAACACTTGCTGTAGCCGTTCACACGACTCGGCAAGTAACAAGTGCTTAGATAAATTTTATTGTGATGTGGGTAGCTGCTTGTGTCACTTAATAAATAGGATCAGCTTCTTTTAACTCGCAATTGCAGTTTCATTAATGCTAAGAGCTAATTCAACATATTTACACGCAAAGCATAGTGTAAATAA
Organism: Amphipyra berbera; assembly: GCA_910594945.2. NCBI lineage: Eukaryota > Metazoa > Arthropoda > Insecta > Lepidoptera > Noctuidae > Amphipyra > Amphipyra berbera. The sequence goes on along the minus strand of OU343121.1, from coordinate 21,688,731 downwards.
CAAGTGCTAAGATTTCTTCCGAAACTTTTCGTTTCGATTTATCTCCATCAAAAGTTTTACTTAATTTTATACAGGATCGGGAGAGGTTTCGCATTTTGCCAATAAATATAGCTAGGTGCTAACATAATTTGAACAATAACAACAAGTTATGAATTCTGAGCCGACATTTTGACTTATAATTAATCTTGGTCAACGCTAGATGAGGCGTAATAAATAACTACACGATTCAAATTTTTTATCAAAAAAAGTTTCGTCATTTTAGAGTACCTCTTTTTTATTACCTTTATGACCAAATACTCAAACGCTACTCAATTTGACGACATGTTTGGTGCAGTGGCTGAGAGAGCGGCTTCTGCGCTACGGGTCGTGGGTTCGATTCCCGCACGGAACAAATATTTGTTTGGCCTACAGATAGTTGTTCCTGGTTTGGATGTTCGTGTGTGTGAAGATTTGTTTATAAACGTACCCACGACACAGGAGAAATACTAGTGTGGGGCAACGTATTAAAAAAAAAGAAAAAATAAGTTACCGTTGTCTCGTGATGTGTTTGTTACTTTAAATTAAAGTAACAGTGACAGAAAGAAACTTAACGCAACTTAAAATTGAGGAGCCTTTGAGTATTTGGCAATTATTATTATAAATAGGAAAATTAATATGCTAAATTGTCAAAATATTAAGTTACCTAATTTTCAAGATATTTTGCCCCCAAGGTAGCGGACGCCTGAGAAGGACACACATCGATGTTATTGATGATGTTCTTCACAAAGGACAGGTGCGTAGTACTCTCAACCGGCGTACGTGTATGACAAGATGTATGAATGTGGATGAAGCGAAAGGGGTATATAAGGGTCGTAGCATGTGGCGTTCTATAGTTTCAATATAGAATATCGGTACTTTACTGCTGAATCAACATGTCACATGTCGACAACCTCGTGTGCCAACCAAGTTAAGATATTTAATTTCCCTATCTTTCCCGGCTTTTACAAGAATCACGTCATACGAGACAGTGATATCAGCTTATTATCTATACATCTATATAAATAAAAATGAATCGCCAAATGTGTTGCTAAGCGCAAAACTTGAGATCGGCTCGACCAATTCGGCTATTTTTTTTAATAATATATTCCTTAACGCACAAGTAAGGTTATTATGGAGATCAAAACATAAAAATTGCGTGGAAAATAGTAAAAACAACACTTTTCTTTTCCCATACAAACTGTTCTTACCTGTCAAACATTAAATGTCACAAAATAATAGGTAGCTATGTAGGTAGGATAAGTAGGTAGGGTAGGTAGGTAGATGCGCCGTAGATACTTAGTGCTACTCGTGCGAAGTCGGGTCGGGTAAAGCTTGTTTATAATACAACTAGCTATGTCCTCACGGCTCCGCCCGTAGCCTATGTTACTCAGTGATAATGTAGCTTTCTAACGGCAAAAGAATTTTTGAAATCGATCCAGTAGTTTTTAAGTTTATTCGTTACATACAAAAATACAAATCTTTCCTCTTTATAATATTAGTATAGATATAGAAATATAAATTAACGATACTAAAACAGAACATTAAATATTTTTGGATAAGTATCAGTGCAACGCATCCTAGGAACGATATTGAAGCCAAAAATTAAATTTTAAGAATTTTTGTCTGTTTCTTCGTTTGTATGTTTGAACTTCACGCCAGTGCTGCTAGACAGATCCAGTTGAAAGTCAGTCAGTTGTAAGACGTTAAGGAGCGGGACAGGTTATAATGTACAAATTACCACGCTATTGAGTGTGGGTGATGAGCAATAACCTTATGTTTCTGTAGACAAAGCTGCGGGTGCAGCTAGTTTTTTAAATATTTTATTATAATATGTATAGAAGCAGTAATAGCCTAGCGGTTGAACGCTTGCCTTCCATACAGGACGGTCTGAATTCAATCCCGGCCCGTACCTCTGACTTTTCGAATTCATGTGTGGATCAGAATTTGATTATCACTTGCGTTAACGGTGAAAGAAAAACATCGTGAGGAAACCTGCACACCTGAGAGGGCTCTATAAAGTTCTCGATGGTGTGTGTAGTCTGCCAACCCGCATCAGGCCAGCATGGTGGACTAAGGCCTAAACCCTTCTCATTCTGAGAAGAGGCCCGTGCCCAGCAGTGGGACAGTAATGGGCAAGTTATGTTATGTTATACAAGGTTAGTCGGAAAAGGGGTACCAAGCCGCGGGCCACTTAATGTATCACTGAAGGTTGTTTTAAAGAAAGTGTTTAAATTTGAAAATTCGATGAAAAAAAAGCATTAAAAATATAGTTTTTTCAAAAATTCTTCATACCTGCTTTACCTACTTACTAATTCAGAAAATGGATTTTCTAATCCGTGACCCCAAATATTACCTAAAATGTAAACACAGCTGATCATAGCCGAGGATAGATAGGATTTAAAGTATTTTTTATGAAATCTTTGAAAGGTTATTTCTCTTAAACTAATGACTTTGGGGAAAGCGGTGGAACAAAAGTTATCCATTATTATGGGTACTTTAACACTCTTTCGGCTTAGTACCCCCTTTCCGACTAACCTTGTATATGTAAAGATAATACTGCAATGAATAAAGCAGTGCATCAAACAGTTCCCCGCCAACATTATTCTGAAAAAGAATAAAATCCTCTGTTTCATTGTAAATGTATTTTCAGCAAATATTAAAAGTTCAACATGTTAGTTCCCTTTGTAATGTCGGAGCGGATTTTTTTCTTGTATCGAATAACGATATTTCCTTTATTGTTATTTGATTAAAAATCCCTGATGCATCAATTTTTCTGGGAATTTAATACACGGACGTACTTTTGTTTATTTAAAACATTGTTTCCGAGTTTCATTTCAGTTTAAAATACCAGTAGGTATTGGAAAATCTATACTAATATTATAAAGCTGAAGAGTTTGTTTGTTGATTTGAACGAGCTAATCTCAGGAACTACTGGTTGGAATTGAAAAATTATTTTTGTGTTAGTTAGTCCATTTATCGAGGAAGGTTATAGGCTATATAACATCACGCTACAACTAATAGGACCGGAGCATAAATGAAAAATGTTGCAAAAATGGGAATAATGTCCACGGGCCGCTAGGTAAATATAAAATTGTAATAATTTTTGCGTGCGTAAAACTTCATTTGTTAGAACCGGATAAGAGATTAAATCATTATTTATGAATTTGGCTACCCTTTGAAAAGTAACTCTATAAACACCATAGATTTTTTTGAGTATTTATATTCTGCCTATTCTGTTCCCAATTATGTTGGGATCAGCTTACAGTCTAACCAGATGCGGCTGGATATCAGTATTTTGCACGGAGCGACTGCCGTCAGACCTCCGCAACCCAGTTAATGCCGTTATTCTAAGGTTAGACCGGTTGTCAGACTTTCGGGCTTCGGACTTCCCGTAACGATCGTCATAGGTGTTCAAATGACACTTGGGACCGACTGTTTAACTTGCTGTCCGAGGTACGGAGAGGTCTCGATGTGTTAACAAACGATCACCCATCCACGGACTGACCGCGGCGAGCGCAGCTTAACCTCGCAGATAGTATCATGTGTGTAATTGGTAATTGTCCACGAGGCCCTCCCATTTTCAAGTAAGGTAAATAATTAAATCTGGCTCACTTAATTGGTTATATCAAAATTTGAGGCGTGACAGATATTTTCCATTATCTGCATGGTTCACTGTGCAGATGCGGTTGACAGGTTGGAGACAGCCGAAATTCGATGCGAGATCGAATATCGCAGTACATAATACGGTTAATTATCACGGATTCGTTTGAGCGACTTCATATTCCATGCAATTCATGAAAGGACAGGTAGATCGACAGCCGAAATCCAGCGGTTTGTAATATCAATGCAAGCCGCTAACGGAAGCAAATATTAAGGAGACAAAGGTCATATGGGCTATGTGAGATGTGTCATGAAGATACCCTTTGGTCGGCCTTTGCAACCCACGGTAATTACAGGCCTTTGTGCCATAGCCGTGACTGGCATACGATTCAATATGGCGGAGTTTCTGTAAATGCCAATGTGGGTTGGAAAATTCGGAGCCAGTGCGACACAAGACACATGTTAATGAACATTTGTTATCTTGCTCTAGTGACATAGTAGTCTAATACCAGTGACCTTTCTCTTCTGAATAGGAATTTATGAGCTATGAAATAATATTTGAAAAGTAACAAAGTAGAGTAAAGGTCAAAGCACACATATCAAATCGGAAAGGCATCGTCACCGTATCAACTCGAGCCGTTCAGTATTCTTTGTATGAAACTCCCTACTGCAACGCACACTAATCGGAATCGTAACGTAATCGCCTCGCCTCGGGACAAGCTCACAAACCGCGGTGCGGTGAGGCGATACGGTTACGATCCCTTTCCGAGTTGATATGTGTGCTTTGACCATAAGTTATATAGTATACCAGATGTGTCTTGTGGGCCACGGCCTGTAAACTGACAGGCTGCGCCGGACGTTGCCAGGCCTATCGAGGCCCGTCGCGGCCCGTGTCGAGCAACTTTGAGCCTACCGAGTCCCGACGGATCGGATGGGCAACGAGGCCTGCGGTGGCCTGTCGTCGCCTGTCCGATCCGTCGGGAGCCGGTAAGTTCAAAGGCGCGGCGCAGCGCGAGAGCTGTGTTGCGGCCTATACCTACGGCGCGTCGATTCTTATTCATTTCGTTTAATGTGACGCCATCACAGACATACACACATCACATCACAGACCATTGGAATGGCAACCAACAGGCCGCGGCGGCGGACCGACACACGCCGTGGGAATTACTCGACACGGGCCGCGACAGGCCTTGATAGGCGTGGCAACTGCCGACGCGGCCTGTCTGTTTACAGGCCGTGGGACCACAGCTTAAGAAGTTCAATTAACCGATATAACTCGCACGCCACCAAAACTATACGCCATATACTTACGTTGATGGTAGGTACTATGTTAAAAATTATCGCACAAGTGCCAACAACAACTGTTCAAAGTATCAACTCAATCGGATGAACAATGCGCAAACGCATAGCAGACGAACACACAAACATTATTTTGTATATAAATGCTAACTGCCCGGTAAAATTCGTACCACCAAACCTTTTTTTTTAATTTTTCCTAAACCACCCATATTAAGGCGAAGAAAACCAAATTAAATTTATTCAAATCGGTCCTGTCTTTTACGAGTTTTTGCGAGACGGCAATTGATTTTTATATACAAGGTTAGTCGGAAAGGGGGTATTAAGCCGAGGGCCACTAAAAGTATTAAATAGATTACTATTTTAAAGCGTGTTAAAATTTCAAAATTCGAAAATATTTATTTGCATGCAAAAAGATTTTTATGTTTGTTTTTTAAAAAAAAACATACCTGCAAAAAACATACATAGTATGAATTCAGAAAATTAAGTCTCTAATCCGTGACCCCAAATATAACCTAAATTCTAAACACAGCCGATCATAGCTGAGGATGATAGAATTTAGTGTATTTTTTATGAAATCTACGAACAGCTATTTCTCTTAAACTAATGATTTTGGGGGAAAGTTGTAGAGCAAAAATTATCCCATATTGTGGGTACTTTAACACCCTTTCTATAACTAGACTAACCTTGAATATAAGTTAAGGATGGATTTTCAATTACGTTTTTGCTGTCGAGGGATGTGGCTAATGTGTGATAAAGTCGACTGTAGCATAAAGCTTAATGTTAAGCTAGGAGATAAGTTTTAGGCCGAGAACCTGTCACGTAAGTATTAATAGACAACTCTCATTTGAGATATCTTCCAACACCAGATACCAAAACTATAATTTCGTCCATTTGTCAACTTTTTGTCTTTATGTCTCAACATCATTCCATAACATGACGCCTGTATTGACCGAAGGGTTTGGCAAAGGTGTGTAATAACACCCTCATTTCGCCGTCATGTTTAAGTCCCATGTAATAAGGGGCGAGCCTATTGCCATCAACCGGGCACGAATCCAAATTTCGGTTGTTACTGAGGAATTCCACACGGAAAATCCCAATAACACTTTGCCTGACCTGGGGATAAATGTGTCAAGTTGTGTTAAAACTACACTATGGCCCAGTATCCACCAAAGCGGAGAGGAGAGGAGACGAGAGGAGATGTGTTTGAATAAACCAATCTGATTTTGTTATTTCCACATCTCTTCTCCGCTTAGCTTGGGTGGAAATGGCTCAAGCGGAGAGGAGAGGATATGTCTCATGTTTCTATAGAATTTTGTGCGGCGAGCGAGCAAGCGGCGCGGCAGAGCGGAGAAGTATCTACTCCGGCGACCGTCTTCCTTTCGTAGACAGAACTTGTTTAGTTACGATCTCTCACAGCTCACATCTCTGCTACACAAAGCTCACATCTCCTCTCCGCTACACTTCTCCTCTCCGCTTTGGTGGAAATAACCTGCCAGCTTCGCAGCACATCTCCTGTCGTCTCCTCTCCGCTCCGCTTTGATGGATACCGGGCCTTAAGACGGATCTTTAAAATGAGAGCTGTCTATTAATATGGCCCTTAGAGCGATTATAGCATACCGTCGCTGCGCTTGCAAAATCCGCTATGAGAAGAAACCCAACTTTATAGGAGAAGCAAAAAACAGTTTTTTTTCCAAACTGATAACAACATTTTAAAACTTAGTATGCAGAAAATTAGACTTTATGTCGAGACATTTTAAAATATTATTTTTTTGCTTTTTTCTACGATATAATAGGTGCTAGGTTTTTTTTAAAGTGAATTTGGTCACAGCGAATTTTTTTTGGGTCGTAAATACCGTTATATAAATTTTCGCCACATGATGGATTTATGTTTCTACTAGATAATTTTCATTGTTGGTCTTCCTAGATCATATAGCGGATTTTCCACATTATTTTAAAATAATAAACGCGCTGTGTCATATTGAAGCGCGATTCTAAGAGGCGCGAATTGAAATAAAAAAACGTTGTCACTTTGCACACATAGAGGATTTTTCAAGCCGTTTTTGACCAAAATTACATAGCTGATATTGCTATCTCCTTAACCAAATAAATTATATTATTAGAAAACGGATATCCCAGGCCTACGAGGCTTGAGAAGTATTATAAAATAGCATCAAAAACCGAAATTAAAAAAAAAATACATAGCGGATTTTGCAAGCGCAGCGACGACACATTTTTTTTAAAGTACCTTTATTACTAGTTCTTAATCACATAAAAATACCGTCGTACTTTATACTTCTCGGCATTTTCTGTTTATATCTATATACCTCACTTTTATACTTCTAATTCCTTTCAAGAACCTCCTGCAAGCGAACGGAGCCTGGACATTGAAAATGCCTTTGAAATTGCAATACCTAGTCTGTACAGTCGTGTACAAAAGCGAATGCCATTACGTTTTCAATCAGCGTGGGTATTAAATAATTTACTTGGAACACAGACAATTGATTGCTAGTTCTCGGTCTAGACGAAAATTTTGTTTGATTTTAAAATGTTTTTCTCATTCCAAGTTTATTTACAATTCGTTTTGATTTGACATTGTTAGTATTTATTTTAAGTCATTTCTCAAGGACTGTACTTAGGTTATTGTTAAAAGTGAACGCCAAAGAAACTACTCAAATATTGGAGATAGAGTCAGGCCAAGCTAACTGCTTTAGAATTGTAATGGCAGCACTGTAAAGAACAACTAATTTTTTTACAAAAATCGACATTTTCCAATGCAATATTTGCTCTGCCGGGCTGGGTAAGTAGATATGGATATGGCAAAGCCAACTTTGATTGGAATAATTACGACACTGCACAGATTTTTCTAGTATCTAATTCGTTGCAGTGTTGACATAATTCCCCTGCAGAGTTACTTTGGCCTGACTCTAGCATAGTTTACTCAAAGGTTTACTAAATTTTATATTGAAAACTGCATACGTGGTTTATTCAAAAATTTACTGGCGCGTTTGTTTTTTCTCGCTGTATATTGGTCGTTGGTCTAGTGTTAACAAGCGCGACTGCTGATCGTAAGTTCCTGGGTTCGATCCCCAGGTCGGTGGGTAGGCAGGTGTTATTGAGTTTTTCCATTAGGAATTTCTCAGTAGCAACCCGGAGTCTGTATTTGTGCCTGGTTAACGGCAAAAGGCTCGCCCCATATTACATGGGACTTAAACATAACTGGCGAAATGAGGGTGTTACTAAACACCTCTGCCCAGCCCTTTGGGGAATACAAACGTGATGTCATGTAATGTGTGTATACCTAGTAAACTTGAAAGTACACAGGACAGTCCATGGCTATGCAAGAGACTTTGGTTGACTTAATTGTCAGAACACATGACACAAACAAATAAACAAACAAACAAATATGCAAGCTTCAGGTCTAATCAAATATGGCTCTGCGAGGTGTTTACCTACATATAATTGGTCGCAAATAACACTATGTGCTAGCGTCTTGCTTTGCGATTGATAATGTGCGCCTCCCTATGTACTGTACTGCGAATTCTGGCGAAATTAATTCTATTGCTACCTTTTGTGTTGCTGTAAGTACCTTAATATGAGACGTATAGCCAAATACTCAACCACTACTCAATTTTAAGTGGCCGTTAAGTCTCGTCCGTCACTGTTGCTATAGGGCGAAGTGACAGGGACAGCACGAAATTAACGGCAACTTATAGTGTCTAAAATATAATAGGTCCGTTTTGACAGCTGTCAGATCAGTACATTTTATGTCGAAATTGACATTACATGTTCTAATCTGACAGCTGTCAAAACGGGCCTATAAAATTTTAGCCACTATAAAACTGAGTAGCGTTTGAGTATTTGGCCAGTAATAACAGAATGCCAATTAGTCTATTAACAAAATTGTTGCAAAACTGCTAAGGAAGCACAACCGTCAGGCAGTTTTTTCTTAATGTTTGGTTATAATTAGGCCGCGTTCCCACTTGGTCGTGATGACAGATAATCGTGTAGTTTTAAGTGTCGTGGTCTTGGCTTATATATTTACATAGAGGTGTTGACATATAAGACGACACGATTAATTGTCGTTCACGACTTGTTTTTGCAGTGACGACAGATTGTCAAGTCAATGGGAACGGCTAGCATGACAGTCGTAAAACGATAAGAAAACTTCACGACATCGTGACGGCCAATCATTTGTCGTTGTTACGACTATCTGTCGTGGCCACGATAAAAATATCGTCTCGTCTTGTAGCTTCCTACTGATGTGCTAACGACAAAGCGACTGCTGTGAAACGATAAAATGTCGTCGCGATCCAGTGGGAACAGCTAGATACGATAGTCGCTAAACGATACAAAAAATTGACGACAAACAGTCGTTATAATGGGAACAGCTAGAGACGTCAGTCGTCCAACGATAAATTAATCGTCACGACAAAATGGGAACGCGCAAGGGCGCGTCTAAGGAGACAGGTTTTGTAAACTAAGGTCCAAGCTACATCTGACGGAAGATACGTCGCCGATCTTCCGCCGGTACACATTATTCCATATAAACATCTCAAACTGCACACATTTGACCGAGGATGCGTTACTAAAGTAATTAAGCGACGGAAAATTGGCGACGTATCTTCCGTCAGATGTGGGTTGGCCCTAAAACTGTACGGTAGGGTTCGGGAATCGGCCCGCAGCGAACGCGGGCTGTCGGTGTCGCAGCGAAAGTTCCCGCTTACTTATTTACTTACAAAGTACAGTCACGCTAGCGATAGTTAAATCCTCGGAAGTTGGTGGAAATGAGCACTAGATCCCCTATCCATAACCGCCAACAAAGTTAGAAAGGTCAAAGCTGTGTAATTGACCGCCAGCGCCGGTAGGAAGGTGGACAACAAGATTAAGGTGCGGGTTTTAAACCGTAGAATTCTCAGCACACAAGAGAGTTTTCTTCTTGTGTTTCGTGATAAAAGTGTGGTAACACCCACTGACCTTGATAATATGAAAATGTTAGAAAGTAGAAAATCAGGAGGGCACGTTGTTTTTGTGTACAACATGTAACGTAATTAACGCACACCCTCAAACACCCCAATTAGAATATTATGTTATAATCATAATACATACACTGAAATTTTAGTTTATCATGTATGTGCATTGTTATTTACTCAATTCACATTCTTGAAATAAGGTTTATTTTTCGACGATGTAATACTACACTGGCCTGCAAAAATAAGTACTACACTTTTAATGATATTTACTTTTAAAGTGTGATACTTATTTTTGCAGGCCAGTGTAATATCTCCTAACTTCGTTTTTGTTGATTTTTAGTTTTTAATGCCAATCGACGTAGAATGCAATTTCGCATGTACTAGCAAAATATCCTAAAACAATATTTGACTATTTATGCCTTAAACCACCAATAGAAGTAGCTGCTAAAATATTAGACTCCAATTTTGCTGCGAATGAGACGTTTTTTGTTTGTTTCCTGTGAAGTTGCAATTTTTAACTTAGGAGATATCGGTAAATCGCTGTACAGGGATTCCAGTGCTTGTATTAGGATAAATGGGGCGTTCACAGACTGGTTTGGCATCTCCAGAGGTGTTAGACAGGGTTGTGTAGCGTCTCCATGGCTGTTCAACCTATACATGGATAGTTGTTTGACAGATTTAAAAGGGAGTGAGTGTGGATTGAAAATGAATGAGTTGCCTGTCAAATGCCTTCTCTACGCAGATGATCAAGTTTTGCTTGCATCGTCGGCGGAAGAGTTGCAAGACATGGTAACTATGATGAATGGAGCATATAATATGAAAGGGATGAAAATTAATGTAAGCAAGACGAAAGTAATGGTTTTTGAAAGAGATGCAGATGTATCTGAGTGTAAAGTAAAGATAGGAGATGAAAGTATTGAACAGGTGAATGAGTTTGTTTATTTGGGAAGCATGTTTGCAAGAGATGGTAAGATTGACGAAGATGTGGAAAGGAGAGCAAATGCGGGAAATAAAGTAAATGGTGCTTTGCATGCGGTTGTGGCTAGCCGGTCGATGTCCAAAAAGGCACGACTGGCTGTCCATAATGGTATGTTGGTACCTACGCTTATGTATGGAAGTGAATGTTGCTCGTGGCAGAAGAGGCATGAAAGTAGAATAAATGCCGTGGAAATGCGTTCCTTGCGAAGTATGTGCGGTGTAACTTTGAATGATAGATTGAGAAATGAAGAGATTAGACAAAGTTGCGGTTTAAAAGATGATGTAGTGACAAAAATTGAAAGGAGTATGCTTAGGTGGTTTGGCCATGTTGAGAGAATGAGTGAACGGCGATTAACAAAAGAAATTTATAAGGCGGATGTTAATGGGAACGCCGGTAGAGGACGTCCTAGAAGGACATACATCGATGTTATTGGTGATGTTCTTCACAAAGGTCAGGTGCGTAGTACTCTCAACCGGCGTGCGTGTATGACAAGATGTATGAATGTGGATGAAGCGAAAGGGGTATGTAAGAGTCGTAGCATGTGGCGTTCTATAGTTTCTGCCTACCCCCATGGGAAAAAGGCGTGAGTGTATGTATGTATGTATGTAAAAGTCTTTTTGCCTTGATTTAAGGTCCATTTCAGTTTGTTTTAGCTGTACAGTGACTAATTTCCGTAGTTTTAATTATTTTTGGGATAAAAATTACATATATTAAAAATTATAGATATCGATTCAGTAAACGATTCTGAACAAACTACTTTCAGGATGTGCGTTAATTATGTACATATTGTATACAAGGTTAAGTGTTAAGGTTAGTCGGAAATGGGGTACTAAGCCGCAGGCCACCTAAAGTATCACTGATGACTATTTTAAAGCAAGTGCTAAAATTTCAAAATTCGATTAATTTTTTTTCCATGAAAAATAATTTTTATTTTAGTATTTTCGAAAATTCTCCATCCCTGCTTTAGCTATGAATTCTGAAAATGGGGTTTCTAATCCGTGACCCCAAATATGACCTAAAATGTAAACACAGCTGATCATAGCTGAGGATAGATAGAATTTAGCGTATTTTTTATGAAATTTTTGAACAACTATTTCTCTTAAACTATCGAGTTTTGGGGAAAGTTGTAGAACAAAAGTTATCCCTTATTATGGGTACTTTAACACCCTTTCGGCTTAGTACTCCCTTTCCGACTAACCTTGTATATTGTTTTCTTTTTTAATTCTTGATTTGGTTGCGTTTTGCCCTAGTCTCACCTGATGGTAACGCAGATAGGGTCTAAGATGGACCACACGAATCCAAGAAACAGAAATATAGAGGGATTCCCCTATACCCCTCTGGCTCTCACATACGCACGACGGAACACAGTAAACTGCTTGGCGCTGGATTTTAATGTGAGGGTGTGGTAGCCAGGCGGACGGTATAGATCCTACCACCGAGCGTGCTGGGTTTTGTGGAATCTTACAACACGCGTCTATGCCCAGCGTGCGGTGAGGAAGTTTTATATTCTAACCCGTCCCCACACGGTGTAAATCTATACTAATATTATAAAGCTGAAGTTTGTTAAGTTTGTTGTGAGTTTGTTTATTTATTTGAACGCGCTAATCTCAGGAACTAACGGTTGGAATTGAAACATTATTTTTGTGTTGGATAGTCCATTTATCGAGGAAGGTTTTAGGCTATATAACATCACGCTACGACCAATAGGAGCGGAGCGAAAATGTTTCAAAAATAGGAAAAATGTCCACGCGTCCGAAGTCGTGACGGGTCGCTAGTATTAGTAGTATAATAATATGCAGTATTCATAATTTAAACAATCCCTTAAATAAGTTAAACGGTTTTATCTTGCAGTAACCCTACTGCAGCATCAGGATTTGAGGATTGAATGTTGAAATTATTATAATATCGTATTTTCATGGAATTTCTTGTGTGCGAAGATTCTGGAGAATCGGTTAAGTAGAAGTAGTAAAAAAATCTGTCCCAAGATTTGAATCAAACAAACAAACAAATATACGAAGTGAAGCTATACTAATGAAAACGGCTTAAAAATCGCGAAATATTCTGTAAAAATGTTACATGTAGAGAAACTACTTCATTTGTATTTCAGAATCATATATTTGGTGTTTCAATGCTAACCAACCTGGTGTCATAGTTTTTGCCACCCATGGGCCACTGACTTGGCTTCACATGGCGTCGAGAAATATCTCTCAGGCATGCCGGTTTCTTCACGATATTGTCCTTCACCGTTTTTAAGCAAGTTTTAATTATACAATACGCACATGAATCCGAAAAGTCAGAGGTGCGTGCCTTGGGTTAGAACTCGAGACCTAAGACTTGGCAGTCCGAAGGTCACACCACTAGGTTATCACTGCTAAATATATTGCTAAGAATAAAATATTTATAGTTCTATCTGTCTGTCTGTGTGCTGCCTGTCACCATTGGATTGCAATCCTTGTACTTTGTTCCCAGGAACATGTGGAACGTTTGGCGCACCGTTCTAGAGGAGAATGAGAAGCTGGCCCGAGCCAGGCTCGCTGCTGTCGAGGTCTTCCAGCAGCAGATCGCCGATGAAGCCAAGTTCCTGCGGCAACATAAGTTGAATGTAGCTAAAAAGGTAGGATGATTGTTGTAAGTAGGTCTATGAATGTAGCCAGAGCGGGGCGGATGTGCGATCGCCTCATCCATCCTCATCATCAAAATGTTCTGCCAGGCCTGCCTGTTCTGCGGCTGAGTACCAGTATTTTACACGGAGCGACTGCCTTCAAATCTCCACAACCCAGATAGTGGGCAATATCGATATCCTGAGGTTAGACCAGTCGTCAGACTTTCGGGTTTCGGACTTCCCGTTACGACTGTCATAGGTATACGTGTGACACCCGGGACCGATTGCCTAACATGCTCTCTGAGGCACGGAGGGGTCTTGATGTGTACCGAAGCATCACTCATCCACGGACTAAAAGTAAGATCCGCGCGGTTGTTAATTTAGCCACTCGCCCCTCTCTCACGGTTTTAGAAAAAAATATTTACAGATAACTAGCGGCCCGTCCCGGCTTCGCACGGGTGGACCTTTTTCCCTTTTTTGCAACATTTTTGGTCGTAGCGTGATGTTATATAGCCTATAACCTTCCTCGAGAAATGGACTATCCAACACAAAAAGGTTTTTTTTAATTCCAACCAGTAGTTCCTGAGATTAGCGCGTACAAACAAACAAACTCTTCAGCTTTATAATATTAGTATAGATATAGGAGACAGAGACACTACAATTTGAAAGCCGGAATTGAATTGTATAACTACGAGGCGAGTTGCTCTGCACTAAGTTTTATGATTCTCCGTTACCCCGCTCAACTGATTGAGGTACTCCGGCCACACGATCCAACTTTGTATTTCTACTGACGTTAGTTCACATTGTTGTCGTTAAGAGACAGAGGCACTCTTCAAAACACATAAATGTTTTTGGTACATGGCTGACGATCACGAGTTCCTCTATTTATAGAAACAAAAGCAATTCATAAAATTTTGCATACAAGGTTAGTCGGAAAGGGGGTACTAAGCCGCGGGCCTCTTAATGTATTTAAAGAAATTACTAGGTGATTGTTTTAAAGAAAGAGCTAAAATTTCAAAATTCGCCAAGAAATTATTCAAACCAAAATGATGTTTATATTAGTTTTTCAAAAATTCTTCGTCCCTGCTTTAGTTACGAATTCAAAAGACGAAGCTTCTAATCCGTGACCCCAAATATGACCTGAAATGTAAACACAGCTGATCATAGCTGAGGATAGATCGAATTTAACGTATTTTTTATGAAATCTTTAAATAGCTATTTCTTTTAAACTATTGACTTTTTGGGAAAGTTGTAGAACAAAAGTCATCTATTATTATGGGTAAGTACTTTAACACCCTTTCGGCTTAGTACCCCCTTTCCGACTAACCTTGTAAATTCTAGAAAATACTAGGACGTGACGCCGGACATCTACGTGAATGTCCTGGGGACAATGTCGCGGAGTAATTCGGTCGCACACACGAAGCGACGGCTTGCAACACGTCCCGCGTCACGTAGAAATTTCGCAAAATGTTGCGCGTATCTTTTCTCGGCAGTGTGCAACGTTGCAACGTCATGTAGGGGAACATTTTGTCCCCGAGTGAATCCAAGACATAAGTTTTATCCTAAATAGGTTAGAAACCATATTTCTCCGCCCTATGAGGCAAAATGAATTGTTTTATTTTAAATTTGCTCTTACTGGAACTCTTTATGACGGCAATCAGTTGTATCGCAATCCCCAATTCAAAATAAAAAAAATACGTCCGATTGAACACAGACCTACTTTTACTTGCAAAAATATCTACCTGTAATAGTAGGTATTATAAATAATGTTAATAACAACGTTAAGAACTGGCGATAAACAGAAAACATAATATCGCACCTTTAGAATTATAGAGATCTATTTCGAAACTTTAAGATTTAAGATTTTAAGTTAGACTTATAAAACGACGTTGAATGACCATTTTCATCGACTCTTATTAAAAGTGATGATATAATATTAAAATCATTATTAATTTTATAAAAGTAGGTACAACCGAATAATCTCTCTTTTCTACAAAATTCATTTATTTATTTATTATTATTATTTATCTATACTAACACGGTTTCAATAAGCCAATTACATTAACATAAGACTAGAACAGGAAATCAACACACTAAATAACAAAATAATTAAAATATAACAAATATAATATATATATATATAATAAAACAATTGAAACAGTGTCAAATCGTCTTGCTTTCGCAGAAGCTCAGACATATGCACATTACAGTTTTAAAATCGTCCGCAAATAGAAAAAAAAAAAATATACGAACCTTTATTCGACGTTTTCCAAAACCTATCTTTTTTTTAGATAGGTCTCTATAATTCTAAAGGGGCGATATTTTCTCGAACAACAACCACAATTTTGTTAATAAGTTCCTATAAAGGTTGAAACACAATATTCTTAAAATATCATTTCATTATTGATAAACCTTACAATTATTCCGCAAAAAAATATTAAATACAACACAAAGAATGATTACACATGCTTCATTAAAAATAACAGACGGAGAATCTCAAAAAAATGTAATATTCGAGATTTCTGCCCTCCCACGTGAATTAATTATCCTCAGCATCCCTGTATCTCATTTCTGTTCAGATAAACCACAGAACTGGATGTTTTCCAACTCTTTATCAATGTATCATATGATTTACTGAGATATTTGTTTAATTAGTTAAATTTATTTAAAGTTATAGGATTGACGGTCATATTTATCTTAATTTCAAAAAACATATGTAAAGATTTGAGACTTATCTATGCCATACATAATTATGCATTTAGGACATTATTATTTCGTTTATTCATTCTATATACCTACACATTGTTTATACTTTTAAATATTTCTTTAAAAAAATATTTAAAAAAGATATAAAAATATAAAAAAATAGTAGGACGTTTATTGCTACGATGGTCAATTTTATCATTCTAATGGTTATAAAAAATTACGAAATAATACAAAAGGTGAAACGTCTTGTAATAGAAGAACATCTCTGCTTACCTCTTCGGTGATTATAGTGAGTATATATTGTATGTAAAACAAAATTCATAATGTTTTAAGTAAATTTTTTCGTAGGCTTATGTAAACATGATAAAAAATAAAACACTTATTACACTATAACTTTAAGTTATAGGTACTTATAATTGTTTATTTAATAATTCTAATGTTCCATACTATTCTATAATACATGCCTCTTCTCTACTGAAAGGCCAGATGTGGATATATGAACGTCCGCTGATCTCGAGACAATTTCTAATGATGGTGTTTCTCGTTCTTCCAACCTCCGTAGTCCTCCAACATAGTTTCAAGTAGCTTCTGACGATTCCACAATGTCATGCCCTTTTCAATCTTCAGTGGTGTCTCTCTTTTTCTCTCCTGTGGAATTATTATACTACATGGTTGTGGGGTCTGCCTTTCTAGTTCTTCGCTTCTACTTTGCTCCGTCGAACTCATCGGCTATAGTAACCTTGCAGGTGCTGAGTCTTAGATAGAGTAATTAGATGTCATCAATAACTCCATACGCAAGGTGTTGGCATGATATCTGGATACGTTGGGTTGGGTACACCATGAAAGTCCAACACTTGACCTCCATCAAGTACTCATTCGAAGTAATTTCTTCGAGATTAAAAGTGGAAATTCATATGTTAGCTAAATCTACAACAGTGCATTGTACTACGTGAAGGTGTTGCAAGCAAACCTTATTTATTTCTTTGGCATTGGTTCCAACATCCACATTTACACTTGCAAGTAAATTTTCTTACAGACATTCTTAACTTGTCTTCGCACGTTCTAAATCCTTTTTTGAACATACGTTTGTAGTTGGTGATAATACTTAATCCAATTTTATTTCTCATTTTGGCTTTCTCTGTGTCGACGTCTGAAAGTCGTGAACTTGAAGTTGATACTGGAAAGGAATTACTTGCACTTCGTTCCGTAACCTACAATTACAAGACCTAATGTGTGGTACAAAAATAAGTTTCAGTGGCGTATGACATATTTGATGTATGGGGGTGGGGTTCAAACTATAGGCGGAGCGCGAGGGATATTTGTTACGTTCGACGTTTTTAAGAAAATTATCACCCCGCTCCCGCCTGTTCTATAGTCTGCCTTCGCCTTTTATCTAATGAATTTACTGTCATATTTAGGTTCTTTGATAAAAAACAATTCATTATTTCCTAAAAATAATTGATTTAACGTTTAATTAAATGTACGGATCGTAGCATGTGACGTTCTATAGTTTCTGCCTACCCCCATGGGAAAAAGGTGTGAGTTTATGTATGTACTAGGGGCCCGTCCCAGCTCCGCACGGGTGGACATTTTTCCCGTTTTTGCTACATTTTTCATTTATGCTCCGCTCCTATTGGTCGTGGCATGGTGTTATATAGCCTATAACCTTCCTCGATAAATGGACTATCCAACACAAAAAACATTTTTCAATTCCAACCAGTAGTTCCTGAGATTAGCGCGTTCAAACAAACAAACAAACTCTTCAGCTTTATAATATTAGTATAGATTTAACGATTCTTTGAACATGGCTATAAAATATTAAGATTTTGCTTTAACCCCCATTTTGTTTTGGTAAACTCAAACTAGATATTTTGTACTTTTACTAGTCCTTAATATAGTAATATGTCAGTGGTACCAACTCAACCGAGGAACCGAAGCAAACCTGTCCAGCATCTCGGCCAAGTTCTAAACACCCCGCCAAGGAAATGAGCGTAAAGTTTCTTTGATATCCTTTAAGCTCTTTTCTTTCTCAGTGTGAATGGAACTCTCTCTACGATCAAGAAGAGAAGAAAGAAGAATCAAGAGTATGTTGGTACCACCAGAAAAAATCTTTAAGTTTATACGAGAATAGTTCCTCGAGGTGAACCTCGTGCTGTCTTTGTCTTGTTCGGGGAGGGAAACAGAGATAACGTCAAACTCGCTTTCAGAAACGACGCCTAAATGTTCCCTTTTTAAAATTTTCAATAGATGAAATTGTAATGATATGATAAAATATAAAATGTGCATTATTTTACATAGGTAGGTACCTAGGTCTTTTACATAGGACCTTACAAGTAAAATTGTACACGCTATTATTAAAAAAAAAGTTTAATATTATACTTTTGTACAGTGATAGCCTAGCGGCTGAACGCTTGCCTTCCATACAGGAGGGGCTGAGTTCGACCCCGGCTCGTACCTCTGACTTTTCGAATTCATGTGCGGATCAGAATTTGATTATCACTTGCGTTAACGGTGAAGAAAAAACATCGTGAAGAAACCTGTACACCTGAGAGGGCTCCATAAAGTTCTCGATGATATGTATAGTCTGCCAACCCGCACCAGGCCAGCGTGGCGGACTAAGACCTAAACCCTTCTTACTCTGAGAAGAGGCCCGTGCCCAGCAGTGGGATAGTAATGGGCTAATTATGTATGTACGTTTATGTATAATTAATTAATACTTTAAAAAAATGGTATTTCGTGTTATGTCTCAATTATACAAATTCTTATTTAACTGCAGGTCGAAGCATTCAATTTTTGTATACAAACTTCAATAAAAGTATGTATTTAATTAAATATTGATGATCTAGAAACTAGGTCATTTGTCGTTCAAGTAATGACTCGACACAATGACGAATGACGTCGATTATAAAAGCCTGAAATTACAGGCACGTAAGGTGTACCTAAGGGTTAATCTACAAAATATTTTGGAGAGTGCAACTCGTTTATTATTTTATTTTCATTATATTTCCTGCATTAATATCCTTTTGGTATAATTATAAGATCTAAGAAAAATCATCATATAATTTAAAATGGTCCAGATCACTATAACAAAGAAATTATCCTAATATATACAATACTAGCGGACCTGGCAGACGTCGTCCTGCCCTAAAAAATTTTAGTGACATACCGACAGCAGCGCCACCTACCGGGTCCAATTGTGAATCTAAACCATCCAGCGCGCCACCTAAACGCATACAAAAAAAAATCATTCAATTCGGTCTAGCCGTTTAGGAGGAGTTCAGTGATATACACACGTACAGTCGAATTATAGGTATATAAAGATAAATATAAACCAGTATAATACAAATCTAAGGTAAAAACTAACTATACAACGTATTCAAAAATGTCCCTAAAGTCGAAGGGGGTTAAATAAAATAAAGAGTATATTGGCCGTATTTGAATATACAAATAAAATAAAAAAATCATCATTGAAACGTAAAACTAAAGAGTAGACTACCCAGAAAGTTATTTACATTCTTACCTAACTTCCTCTGAGAGGTAAATGACAACAACCATAAAAGACTACTTGATTATTTACATTTTCATGGGGAATTATGTAACACGTTGTATATCCAAAATACGTATAAAAATAATTAAAAAGTACACTCAGGCGTCAAAATATTCTTCCACATCACTGTCATCTAGAAGCGTTCCCAGAAGACTGGCAGCTTTGCGATATAAAATAGGGTAGGATTTTGTAAAAAATAAATACTGCCTTATACGAAATATTACAAATCAACTCACGTTGCGCTTGCGACGAAAATTACACCCGTATACACAAACATTACCAAAAGGCCTCACAGTGTGCTTGAATGCACTGCGATGAAGATGGCTCTGTGATTGGTTGCCTGTAATCTCGCAACATAAAGACGACCAATCCCAGACCCGTATTCAACGCAGTGCGTTCGAGCACACAAGAAGGCCTCCTTCTAGTAATGTTTGTGCATACGGAAGTTAGACTACCCCTGGCGGTGCAATTAGGGTTGCCAGGCCCAAAAATAGAAAAGCCGGACTCAGATTTATATTTAGCCGGGCATTTTGCCCTGAAAGCCTGACAAAATGTTGCTCGCGCGGTTTCCTTAGGCATATTTTAGCGGGGTGGGGTTGACCAAAAGCCTGACAAAAGCCGGACAGGCCGGTCTTGTATATATTTGGCCGGACACAACTTTAAAAAGCCGGACACCTGGCAACCCTAGGTGCAATATAAAATTGGTGCAACAATGCCAGATTCTTAGACAATCTCCTTTGTTAATTTAATAAAGCCCCTGATGCAATAGATTTCACTTTTATCATTAATTTATTGACAAGTGTTTTTTTTATTCCAGTGTACCGACAATTTGGCACAGGCTCACAAGGAGCTACAAACCACGGTCCTGGATGTAGATAAAACAAAAAAATTGTATTTCGATGAAGAGCACACTGCCCACGACGTCAGGGACAAGGCCAAGGACATCGAGGAGAAGTGAGTACCATGGTCAACCTTTTTCAAATAATAGATAAACCTGGCTTGACACACTACCGTGTGCGTAGATTGGCGCCTAGTCCCAGCAACAACTGGAAATAAAGAAGAAAGAAACAAGGAAAATGGTTGAAATAAAAAAGAAAGAATTAAGGGAGATGGTAGAAATAAAAAAGAAAGAAAGAAATAGAACCTACTACCTCAAAATAAAGTAAACACCTACCCAAAATTTTTAGTGTTATTGAACGTGTTTTCATCCGTCAAAACGCAAAATATTTCATCCGAAAATAACGGTTTAGAGAATACGGATGATTTATTTGCAAACATCGAGTTCCAATTCCATAGACTACGAAACGTTTGAAATTCGAACTATTCTATTTGATTTCAGTGAAAGCGTGTCCAATAGGTATTGGTCCGGTTTATAGGACTGCGACGATATTTCCATCAAAATCCGTAAGGGTACAAAAGGTACCGGTACCGGCACCAGTAGAATCTAAAGCTGATCTTTGAACAGAACTAGTTCTGTTCAAAGATCAGCTTTAGATTCTGCTGGTGCAACAATAATTATCATTTCCTAAAGCTGGATTCAATTTGAAGAGTATCCGTGTTAAAGTGGATCGCCATCCGAATTTATGTTCCATTATAGTCTAATATAGAAGGATAGTCGGAAAGGGGGTACTAATCCGCGTCACTGATGACTGTTTTAAAGCAAGTGTCAAAATTTTAAAATTCGATGGTTTCTATTTCCATTCAAAATTATTTTTAATTTAGTTTTTTCAAAGATGGTGTATCTCTGCTTTAGTTACGAATTCAGAAAATGGAGCTTCTAATCCGTGATCCCAAATATGACCTAAAATGTAAACACAGCTGATCATATCTGAGGATAGATAGATTTTAGCGTATTTTTTATGAAACCTTTAAACAGCTATTTCTCTTATACTATTGACTTCTAGGGAAAGTCTTAGAACAAAAGTTATCCATTATTATGAGTCCTTTAGTTCCCTTTCGGATTAGTACGGGTTACCGACTAACCTTGTATATCTCTATCTAAAAGTATAAAATATCATTCCCACCAAATATTGCGGGGAGTATGAAATATGCCACAATATTAGACAGACTTTACGGATGTTCACTATAATCTCAGGCATGCTTGCTCAATACAATTAAAGTTTTATTCATTGTCCCGAGAATATTTGGTAATTGTGTTCTCTTGTTCAGGCCTCTTGTTTTTTAATCGTGTCGTATGAACAGGCAGATATTTTAGGAAAAAGTAGCATCCTGTTCAAACAACCAGGGGGGCTAATGACGTCACATATGGTTATCATAACAGGGTTGCCAGGCCCAAAAATAGAAAAGCCGGACACAGATTCATATTTAGACGGACATTTTGCCCTGAAAGCCAGATGCACTGGTGTTTGTTCGGCATCTTTTGGCGGGGCGGGGTTTACCAAAAGTCTAACAAACGCCGGACAGGCTGGACTTGTATATATTTGGCCGGACACGACAGTAAAAAGTCGGACATCTGGCAACCCTAGCTGCACATCTAGTCGACAGGTTGTCACGCAGTTGCACTGACTGCATCTAACATCCGTATACACAAACATTACTAGAAGGCCTCACAGTGTGCTCGATGTAATTGACTTCAACTTTGGCCAATGCATAACTTGCAGATGCGACTGGATGTGCAGCTCCGATAGTGTACCACTATTCATTCAATTATATTTTAAACTAGCTGCCCGGACAGACTTCGTTCTGTCAAAAGTTATTGGCCTGTAGTGGGAAAAGAAAAGTGTCGATTTAACTATTTTCCTCGCAATTTTTGATTTTTCTCTCCATAAGAACCTTCCGTGTGCCTTAAGGAATATATTAAAAAAAAGTTGCCGAATTGGTCAAGCCGTTCTCAAGTTTTGCTCTTAACAACACATTTGGCGATTCATTTTTATTTATATAGATAGATTGCAAGGAAAGTACATTCAAGTATTTGCCATCTCTTAAAAATCCACTAGAGTGATTTGGCATTTGACTTGGCATGATAATGGGGTTGTACCGTCATATTGTGTCTGCTTAGCCAATTGTGAGTTAAAAAAACATACAATTTCTTAATGGTCAGACGGATAGTAACTTGGGTAATTTTATGTTCAAAAATAGTGTAATGTGACCTTGTCGCGATGACTATAGTCGCTCAGTATAAAAACAAAAGCTAATTCAAGACTGGCTGGGATAATAATAAGGTTACACAGCCAGTCCAGGCTAGGAATATAGGTTGGAACGTTGGAACTTATATTGATTCCTATGAGTAACCTTCCTGTTGCGGCAGTGCAGTTGGAGAGGAGCCAAAATACGCAAACAACTGCCCAGAAACATCAAACACGTAGCATATTCATACAAAGTTTGTACTTACTGACGCCTGGTTCCTATGGCCAAAAACGAATCGTTTTGCTTACCAATAGCAGCAATTTTTGTTGCCAAACTGAGCATGTAAAAGGACTCCAATCCTAATTTTCCCTGGGTTAGCTGCTAACATATAGGAGCGTCTGCTATGCAAAGCTATGATGTCTTTGCTTCATTATTTTATAAGAATTAAGAGTATAATTTTTACCAATATCGCTCGATAAATCATAGGAATCGGCTACGGATACAGAATTTCATAAATTCAAACATCCATCAACCAAGTGTGATCTGAATCCGACATGCAGTACAATTTGTATGAAGGTACAGTACATCAGATCCGAATTTCATAGATTCACAGCCGAGTTTCTTTGGATCGTATTTTCTCGTATTCGGACCGCATGCAGTACACAAACGCTCTGACAGTTGAGAATCAAAGCAATTAATTCTCATTCTATGAAAATCTTTTTCTAATACTAGGTTTACACGATTCGATTCTAGTTGATCAACTGCCAAATCGCGTGCGATTGAATCAATTTGAAGGAACAAAACGTTTCAACTTTTGTTGATTAAATAAAATCGAACCGTGTGAACCCGCTATTACATTATCGCCTTTTTACTAGCGTCGTCTTAACATAGGAACTGCAATATTAGCAAACACCCAAGCAACCCGACCCGGTACCACGAGATCATTAAATCCTTCTTATTATAATACGAATATTTTATGTAACAGGTTGAAAAAGAAAAAAGGCTCCTTCTTCCAATCTATCACGTCGCTGCAAAAGAACAGTGCCAAGGTATCCTCCCGTCGCGATCAGCTCGAGGAGAAGTCTACTGGAGCCAGAAACGACTATCTTCTCAGCATTGCGGCGGCTAACGCCCACCAGGTCAGTCAATAGGAACCTGATAACCAAATGATAGTCTTGATTGTAGTATAATATTATATTTTACTCCGTCTGGGATTCTCTTCCCGCGATGTACACATCTACGTCACAATTTGTGATATTTTCCCACAAATAACGACAAAATTTGACAGCAGAAAACGAAGCTTATTGGTTTGTCAGCACCTATGACGTATATTATAAGGTCAGTCACGTGATCTAGTTGCCTCAGAAAGCGACTACCTGTATTGTTATACCATGGTCTTGATTAAGAAGATAACCATACCCAGACCACCTAATCATCAAGCTATGTATGTAATCTTATTTTTAATTTCAGATTATATAACAAAGAACTTTTAGAATATATTTGTAGTATCAAGATGCAAACTTCCGTTCCGTACGTTGTGCGCCAAAATACGTTTGTTTCCTCCAGAACCGTTATTTCCTGGTGGAGCTTCAGAACTGCATGTTGGGCATGGAGGCTGCCGTCTATGAGAAGGTGTCTGAGTTCTTGACCCTCATGGGGCGCACTGAGCTCCTGACTTGCTCGGCCACCCAGCACTCCTTCGGCAAGATCCGAGACCAAGCCCAGCAGTTGACCAGGGAGTACAACCTACAGTGTATATACCTGTACTACCCGGTGCTGAAGCAACACATTCAGGTATATGAATATTTAGATATCGTCACCGGAAAGCTACTTAAGCGCCATTTTTACTAAAATGAGTTTTTTTTCTGCGTCGATTAGTTGAGATTTCGTAATATAATAGAATAAAATACGTAATCCCAACTAATCGACGCAGAAAAAAAAATCCAATCCAACGATATAACACCTATATAACATCATTTTGGCCAAAATGGCGCTTTAGTAGTATTGGCTTTCCGATGACGATATTATTTATTACAGGGTATCAGTTGGCGAAGAAGCGTCTGGAAACGACAATTTGTATTAACATGGGGAGTTGTAAGATAACAAAACTGCAGCATTTAGCCCGTCAATGACATAAGATAGGAAGCACCCATTTAAATGAAGGATCAAATCTTAAATCCGTGCGAAACAAAAAGGCAGATTTAGTAATAAAATTGTAAAAACCTGATGGGATTGTCCAAATTTGTTAAACGCAATTTAAAAGTTAAAAAGTTATGGTAGAATACCTATGGCAGTCGTTACGGGTAGTCAGAAGCCCGAAAGTCTGACAAACGGTTTACGCTTGGGATATCGGCATTGCCCAGTTACTGGGTTGCGGAGGTCTGATGGCAGTCGCTCCGTGTAAAATACTGGTATTCAGCCGCATCTGGTTAGACTGGAAGCTGACCCCAAGATAATTGGGAAAAGGCTAAGAGGAAGACTATGGTAGAATAACTTGATCTCTTAGTTCAGACGCATGGCTATCTTAAGAAGATGTTTATGATTCATATTTATGAATTTGTCGATTTTTTATCCAACCCGAAATTAAAACTGTATATTTTTAAACTTAGGCAACGCAATTAATTTTATGTTTGGTATATTATACCTATAAGTCTTTAATAGCAAAATGACAAGCCTTGCATGTGCTGTGCTCTACACCTACTTAAGAATTCTGAGTGATACTCTTGCCTGAAGACAATTTGCATTAATTTAGAACGAATCGATTACGGGTCTGTTTGTCTTGTAGCTACAGTAAGAAAATATTGACAGGAGTAGAATAAGAAATCTATAGATGCGCTTACGCTGATATGTATGAATCTGTGTATGGTTTAGCAAAAATTACCAAAATTAACTGCCTCGTTGGTTTAGTGGTGGCAAGCGCGGCTGCTGATCGTGAGGTCCTGGGTTTGATCCTCAGGTCGGGTAAAGTTTTATAGGGTTTTTCCGTATAGAATTACTCAGTAGCAGCCCGGAGTTGATTTGTGCCCGGTTGATGGCAATAGGCTCGCCACCTTTTATATGGCGAAATGTTACTATACACCTCTGCCTAACCCTTTGGGAAATACAGACGTGATGTTATGTTACCAACACTATTGAAATTATTTTCGAATTGCAGAGATCAAACTTAGAACTTGAAATCAGAACTCAAAAAATTAAAAATGGCTACGCTTCTGAAGTTTCTTTTATATTTATGCTGTAAAGAACCTAATTAGAGGCAATATTTCAAGCAGTACGAGTTCGAGCCATGCGACAACGATCCGATCGACACAGTTACCATCGAACACGAGTCGGTTGCGCAGACGCTTGGCCAAGAGGCGCGCCGCTGGGCGACACGCGTCGTGCGCGAGACGTCGCTCGTGCGCGATGCTTCGCGCAAGATGCATGTGTACCAAGCGATGCGCGATGCTGGCCAGAAGGTAAGTCTGAGATATTTGGAAGATTTTTCGTGTAATCCAAGAGAAGAAGATAGTACATATTTTTGGTTTAAAGTACGTTAGGTTTTGAAAAAATATTTCTTCAAAAGCTCATCTTAACGACGGACCAGTCCAACGCCAGGATGAAGGAGAAAAATAACTTGGAACAGGGATGTCGTTACCAACAATAAAAAAAAATATGGCAACGTATCATACGAAAATTTTAACTATTTCTCTATAGTGTGCAGGTATAAGGAAATACGCGAATTAAAAAAAATGTAATAATTAAACGTATAAATACATATAATTTAAATATTAAGTATAGTTATTCAAAATGTGTAGGTGGGAACATTCACAACTGTCGTTGGATGCATGTTGGATATACAGCATTTATTTGTTTCCGATTCTGCTTCTCGAAGCCGAAGCCCTACGTTGTATTCTGCAGTGTCAATTTCATTCTAATTATTGACGATATTCAGTGACAAATCAAGGGCTAATTTAACACCATATTCAATCACAGTACAAACTTACAACTTCATTCTCTTTCTTCTTTCTTCATTCTCTTATTCTCAACATTCGTTCTCTTTGTTTTTTTTTGCAAATTTACAGATACTGCAATTGTATCCAGTAATTATTACGATCAAGGCTAAATTATAATAAAGTAAAACAAATAACAGTAATAATATGTCTGCTTAAATCACAATAAAACAACCTAATCATAAAAATTAAGTTTTTTAAGTTATTAAAACTGAAAATGAAATCTACAGTCGTCGGGGAGGCTTCCATGTTTAGTTAGCGTTGTCTGTAATTAAATTTATTGTGCGAAAAAAATAATAATAAAAAATAAGTCGTAGAATAGCAAACCGCATCGCATTTTATTTGTTTCTTGCCTTTGAGGGCATAAGAATACGTAGGCTAAACAGTCAATATATGGGGTGGCTGAGAACCACCCTGAGTTATAAATATACCCCCTTGCCCTTAGCATTCAAAGTTAGCAAGCGGTCCGCGATACTCGCTTTCCTTTCCGATCGCCGGGCGCTCTCGAAGAAATAATAATTAAGAAACATTTTTGTCTTTATGTCCTTTTTTTAATGGTTATTTAGTCGTTAGCCATGGGGGCTGTCTTATCTGTTTTTCTGTGTTGTAGGACGCCTGTGGTGAGATATTCATTATATATTGGCTACAGTTCAGCATTTCTCGTGCTATTTATTCAACGGGGTCGCATCGCTCTTTACATAGTTTTTAAAGTAATTATTTCTGAGTTGAGGGTACGGCAGTCTTTTTTGCTCAATTATGATTTTACCTAGATTTTTTTCTGTACGTTCTTTCCGTTGTAATTTTCTCTCCGCTTAAAATCAAACTTTGTTTCAATTAAATGACTACGCACTTAAATATTACGGCGCACGGGTTCATTTATTTTCAAAATTTAACCAAAAATGTAAGTTTTTAATCTACAATGCATAAAAGTTCTTTCCAAAATACTTAATTTGAAATTTAATTTTGATCTGTTTCTGACTAGGTGGACCCTAACGACCCTAATGGTCCAGAGCTGGAGGTTCGCTTGGATGACCTCCGAGCTAATATCCGTCGCTCGGAGATCTCTAAAGCGAAATATGAGTCCCGGCTGGAATGTCTTCGCGTCAGCGGCGCTCCAGTCGACGAGTGGTTGAAGGAGATCGACCTCCTGGCTGTGCAGGAGACCCTGCCTAGGAGCAGCAGCCTGTTGAGCGTCCGCACCGACGCTTCGGGCGCAGCCGTGAGTACTCGCACAGAATTCCCTTGTCATGATTTTATTTTACATATCTAAATTATATCTTTGTTTAGTGTACTTAACTTATCGTAGTCCACTGCTGCGCATAGGCTATCTCGAAAAGGATGAAATGCTATATTATATTATAGTTAACGCTGTGTTGATATTTTCTTTTGCAATTATAATTATAGTTACAGGGTGTGTTTGCCGTCGTGAAGTGAGAATGTTTGCCGACGGCAAAATGATATTGGCTAATCTTGGCTTTGCTAGTGAAATGAATAAAATTTGAACTTTTTTAAATTATTATATTAATGCTTCGCGATCAAACAGCGAATACGTAAATAGAGGATTTATTTTAGTTCCTGATTAACTAAAATAAAATCATTATTCTGAGCACCGACTCATTGATGTCGACGGGTGCTAATGCCAAATATATACACTCGGGAGCAATGAATTCGGGTCACCAACATAAAACTTAATATTTCGGAAAACATTGTTGAACATTTTAACATTGATTTGTTTATGTTAATGACACGGATTCATTGCTATAATAATTTTGTTAAGGTTTCAAATAAAAGTTTAATTTTATTAAAGCTTATAATTTGAAAAAAGGCCAGCATGTTCAGATTATTTTTTGGCCAAGCGACGGCCACGTTATGCTCACTATGTTTATGTATCAGCTATAATATAAGCATTTAAAATATTGTAGCTTTAGTTTCTAACTTAAGCACGATTATATGTCATTAAGTTTAAGTCGTAGTTTTTGTAATTGCGAAAACTAAATCCAAGTTAACAGCATGTACTTGTAAGCCGGCAGTTAATTTATTATTATTAATTTAAGCATGTTTATAATTGTGTATTATTTCGTTGTTTCGATAGACTTTTAATTAGACTGTAATACCTAGCTAATTAGGATTAGAAAAAAAAATAGTTTTAATATAGTTTAATATTAAACGATTATTCAACTGTTTTAGTATTTATTAACTGTTTCATTTTCATAAGTCGTTGGAGTGCCATAATTAAATAAATAAATATTCATTCCTTTGACTTGAAGAACATCACAATATGAAGCTACATAAATAACATGATAATAATCTTCCATCAGAGTAGGCGATATTTCATATAGGTATATTTATATCTAACCATACTTCTTTAGCTTCTGCCACGCCAAGTGCAAGTATTACTTGCAAGTGGCTTCCACACCTGAATAAGATTTGCACAGTAAAGATACCGCCATTGACATGACCTGTTCGCGCCTCGCACTTTTATTTTGTGTGATATGCTTCATAGTAATCCCTTAAATACAACTCACATGGGTTCGCCGACGATACCCCTCGCTCGCGCTCCGCGTTTGTGTAGCGAATTTGGTATAGATGTACACTCGGGAGCAATGAATCCGGGTCACCAACATAAACCATAATCTCGATAAACATTGTTTAACATTATTTTGTTTATGCTGGTGACCCAGATTTATTGCTCCTGAGTGTATTTAAAACAGTATGTGGTACTGCCTTTAGTTATAGGCCGGCCAATTGCAGGATTGGGACTAACTTTCTAATATAGTTTTTGGTAATCGCGAACGTGCATAACATAAATATGTATATGAAATTGTGAGCACCCTGCACGAGGTTTTGCGAAATCGTTTAGTTAAAGTTTTCGTTTTGTTATCGACATTGTATGGGAATTGTATATGCGTTTGCGTATTTGGTACTAACAAATAAAATAACTTTGCTCCTCTGAAGTGAGGAACAGAACGCTAAAGCACAAAACAGATAGGTACAGAAGTCAATCACATGTATGTACTTCACTTTTCATACCTACGCTCGGCGGTCGCTCTATCTATATATTTATCTCTCTCAAGCGCATAGCACTCGCGCTCGCGCTCACTCGCACTCTAGTCCCAAACAGTCCGAGATATCGTGTCCGTGAGCAGTATCTATGTGTGCGTTGCTCGAGCGCACTTGTATGTAGATTGACTTCTATACCTGTCTGTTTTGTGTCTAAAGCCTGGTTTCAGAGCGGCAATGTTATTTTACGCGTACTATACTATCGCTGGCTTTTCATATCAATTGTAATTTAATATAAGTAAAACAAAATTATGTTCAATGTAACAATATATCAGAGTAAACACATCTGATACAGGACCAGCCCAGCTCCGATTCGTTCTACGACAGCGACAACACCGAAGGCGAAGGCACTTCGGCTTCTGCTGCCGTCGCTTCGAGCAGCCACCAACGCACCACATCTGGCTCGCAGAACGAAGACGAACATGACGAAGATGTTGATGGTAAGCAGCTATGGCAGCTATACGGGTGTGTGAGAGTGGGTGTTGCGTGGCGACCCCTCGCGGCAGACACACGACGGCAGACCTTCGTAACTCGTCGGCTCTCTTCGGGTTAATTCGGCCAGTTTTTTTTTTACTAAATGAGTTTCGATATTTGATGTCCCGCGACGGCTTATTTAAATGTAATAGGTCGTAAATGGTTGCCACCCCCTTTATAAACTACTAGCTGAGTCCTCACGGCTCCGCCCGCGTAAGAAGTTTTATTCTAGTAATAAATATACCCTATGTTACTCAGTGATAATGTAGCTTTCTAACGGCAAAAGAATTATTGAAATCGGTCCAGTAGTTTTTAAGTTTATTCGTTACATACAAAAATACAAATCTTTCCTCTTCATAATATTATAGTATTGACAACACGAAGAGGACTGATGCGTTGCCACCTTAGAGACAAAGTTGAAAAATATCAAATCATTAATCTATAATTGCACTGGCACCCATACCCTTTAAACCGGAACACCGCAATGCTGCTTGGCGGCAGAAATTGGTATGGTGGTAGTACTTCCCAGAACAAACTTTACACAAGGAGCTCCACTACTTCTAAAAAAACTGTAAAAACCGAACGAGGCGACACGACGTCGCATCGTAGAAATATACGAGCTCGCACGACGCATCGCAAGAACTTACGAATTGATTCGCGTAATTGATTTTTCCTATATCTTCTTATCAGTAACAGCAGTGCGCAAATCTTTTTACGTAAACTTATTCTACCTAGTATAAAATACGTTCAATACAGTTGACGATCGTCGAGGGATTGGTCACCCGAACCTTAGAAGGAAGACGCCTTGCCGAACGAAATCGCATCGCAACAATTTGCGTCGCAGTTTTTAGCGTTGCGGATTCGCATTGCGTCAATTGGCAGTTTTGTGTACAAGCCCTACACACGGTGTCATACCCAAATTTTATCGTGTCATGTCTTACGCCATGGAAAAACGACCTACGTTCAAGGAAAGTTTGATTTTCAGCGAAATGTTTAGCCATCTAGTGCCGTCGCAAATATATCGATAGCAGCAAAGTAGATACCGACATCTACATTTTTGCGAAAATACTTTTTTAACAAAAATGAGCTTAAATCAACCCTATCTACGAGTATTAAAATTATTACAAATTTCAAAATAATGAAGTAAATCTGGCATGTAAATGAAGACATCTACACTCGATTTTTAATAAACATCGCAGCAAAATGGCCTCTGTTTTTTATTAAATGTGCTCTCCTGTAAAAAAATTTGCGATTTTGTAGATGTTGCCTTTTACTTTGCTGCCATCGATATTTACATCGAATATTTCCTTAGCCTTGCTGGAGGAGGATCGCATGCGCATAGAACAACTAGCTGTGGGTTGGGATGACCCCACCCAAGTCAACTGGGACGAGCAGGAGGCTGCGGCCGAGGCTGTAGAGCCTCCAGCCGCCCCACTGTACAAATGCGTAGCGCTGTATTCATATACGGTAAGATTGCCAGTAAATAAGAAAAAGGTTATTAATATTATTATTTGCGTGTCACGTGACGAAGATGACACACACAATTATGGTTAAAATAAATATTAGTAGTTATGTAGTCAAAAAGTTTTGTATTATTTGCCTTTGTTTGTTTGTAAAAGTGTTTCAGGTTCAACAACTTCATTAGAATAGTGAATAAAATTTTGACATTATTTTATTCAAATTGAACCTTACCTATTTTTGTACTATAGTTTTTTTTTACCGCCGAATTGGAAACTATTACAAATGAAAAAAGAACAGGTAACTGAGTCCAAAGTGTTAGTAACAGAACTACTTACAACCTATATTAATGGGCTAAAAGGAAAACAAAATAATAATAAACACAGAAATTAATATCAGTGTCGATTCACTAATTCACACCTCTCACATGTAAATCAATGAAACGACTGAGGACGGCTGAGACCAGTCTCTCTGCTATCATCTTCAATATTATAGCTATTATCTGAAGCGTTTATTATTTTTAAAACATTTTTTTCTTCTTTCGTCTTACTTTAATAGGATTCAGCGAACTTATAAACTCTTTATTTAGGCCTAATGAAACACAGATAGTCATTTAAACAATTACTAGTCACAATGTAACGTCTATGGCGTATAAGACACAGTTTATCGAGAAAATATTAACCCCTGCCCTTTTTTCTATCGGACGGCCAGAAGCACGAAAAAGCGCCATCGGTTCATGGTTGATATACCAAAAACCCGAACGAAGCGTTTTGATTCCACTTTCATTGTGAAAACCGCCAAACAGTGGAATGCGCTGCCCACTCGGGCAGCGCATTCCACTGAAGACACCCAGATTGTAACTGTCGGGGAACACCCACTCGGGTGTTCCCCGACAGTTACAATCTGGGTGTCTTCAAGTCATGAGTGAATCGGTTTCTTCTGGGCAAGCGTACTCCATAGTAGACCGCATCATCGCTTAACATCAGGCGAGATGGCGGCCAAACGCAGGCCTAGTAACAAATTTTAAAAAAAGAAAAAAAAAATTACGTCCATCACTCTACGTGTATACAATAGATTCAAGATTTAGATTTTAATTTCAAAAACGCACAGTGGTCTTAAGAAACTTGATCCCATTGAGAAGATCCGGCAATAAACTCCATGGATACTTTTTTTAATGTAAAAAAATATAATCTAGTAAACAATTAAAGTTATGTGAGAACAATGTAGGTTGCTGTGTGTATAATACAAGATTCATCAACCTACACTCGGGAGCAATAAATCTGGATCACCAACATAAACAAAACAATGTTTAACAATGTTTTGCGAGTTTTGAAGGTTTATGTTGGTGACCCGGATTCATTGCTCCTGAGTGTAGTTAATGACGTAGCGATGAATGTGTTCATCAGTTGATAGTTGCTATAGGCTGATCACCTTGTGGGCAGGTTAATTTTTAAATTAAATTATTGTTATTACTACAACTAGACTATAATTATAGTCTGGCGAGATCTACGAGATAACAGCATTTTAGCTCACATGAGCTGGACGCTATTCGATAATCATGATTGTTAGCTATATATATATATATATATAACATCGTGCCTTGTACTCCCAGAAGGGTTCGGCAGAGGTATTTTAGTGTGTACTATGGTGTCCTCTTTTCGGCAGTTATGTTGAATTCCTATGTAATAGGGTGCGAGCCTATTACCTATACCTAAACCTATTTCCTGTTTAATTAAGAGGTAAATTTAATTCAGGCTTAATTAAACGCAGTCTAATTATAAATCAGTCTGCAATGTGAAGTAGTTGTTCTTTTTTGCCCAAATAGACTTGTAGTCGCAGCATATTTTAGTTATATGTACTTCAATCTTCCGCAACAATTAGCGTGTAAGAATAATCGACACCTTGGAAGTGTTAAATGTTTAATTAACGACGTTATATAAAATTAATGTCACACAATACACTTATTTTTTTTTTAAAATTATTCTAAATTAAATATTGATCAAAGTAGCCCACTGGTATCAGGACCAGGGTCCAAGCTATCGGTGGTCATGGCTCCAGAGAAAATAACTGACTCACAATGCGTAAACAACGCAAAAATTATAATGAGCACGATGTGGTAGCCCGTAGCTCTAATCGTAGCTTTAGCCGTAGGCACTGCTACGAGTTTTGCTACGGAGAGAGCTACAACCACTGCCGCATGGAAAAATAAACTACAAAAATATACGACCATATAGTAAGCTGATATCTGTGTCACATTAATACGCTGCAGGATTGGTACTTGTAGGTAACCAATAATAAGGTTTACATATGTTTAGAACTTCAAAGTCAAAGTATTTATTTCAATTAGGCACATAAAAGGCACTATTGAACGTTAAAATATAGAAAAAGGGTAGCATTAGCATAATAACTTGAACGTATTGTTTAGGCAAATAGTCTTTAAGTGGAACTAAACATGTCATGTTCTGTTAGATATACATGGTTAGCTTAGCTCTGTCTTACAAAATTTATCGTTTGATATGGTCCATATCTGGTCGCACCCAATGCAATATTTGTCGTACCTATTCAGATAACGTGAATATGACGAATAGAATTCTTTACATACAGTAGGGGAATGAAAACGTTATGCACCTTAAGGTCTATTTCTGCTTGTACAGTGCAAGAAACGAACTATTTAACCGACAAGTATTGCCAACATTATAGAAATAAAATAAAAGTTTATTGACAGGATATTAAATTATAATGGTGACAGACCAGATACTAGTAATGCCAATTAATTTAATCATCGATTTGAATGATGTCATGATTTTTACAACAATAGTACATTACTGCCGCGGTCTGTAATGACTGCGTTGCTGGCAGCACTGATGATGGCCGAAAGCGCAGTGTAGCGCAACTCCAGGCCATCACAGCGCGGTCAGCATTGCAGCTCTTGATGGACAAGCTGGAATAAAGGCCGAGACCGAAGGTCGAGGCCTTTATAGCGCGGACAGCAAGGGCTGCAATGCTGACCAAGCTTGAAGGCCGAGAGCGTGGCTAAACTAAGCTCGAGGCCATCATAGCGTGGCCAGCAGCGCAGTCATTGCGGACCAAGGTTTGTATAGTGCTTTACTCAAACAATGCGAGTAATTTAAATAAAACCAGCTTAGTATAGTAAGAATTTATTTAAAGTAACGATTTGTTTCCTCCCTGGGCTTTGTTTTTTTTTAATTAGTCTTGATTGTGCTGCCTGTACCTATACAGCCAAATTCTGAATAAAAACTTTTTGCACCAGACTATTTTTGAAACAAAACTCGACAATAATGGATTTTCAAAGGAAATTGCTGGTGGCTAAAACTCACCAGCAATGAAATTCCATACAACTTTGCTGGCGCCTATTCAAGTAGCGCGGAAAGGTCGACTTTGCTCAAAGAAGGTTGTCAAAATAATGACCACATTACAAGCATTTTTGAGCAAAACTCCTTAAATCAAATAAAAGACATCATGGCGCATATACTACGTCATAGGGAAGCAAGACAATTTTGATCTTTGCTATATACTTAATTAGCGACCCACCCCGGCTTCGCCCGGGTGCAATGTAGATACTAATGTGGAGCATATAAACCTTCAACTTGAATCACTCTATTGCTGAAAACTGCATTAAGATCCGTTGCATAGTTTAAAAGATCTAAGCGTACAGACAGCGGGAGCGACTTTGTTTTATGCTATGTAAAGATTAAACATAATGTTTTATGCATTGGTCGCTCCCGTTCGAAATTTGAAAAGGTTGCATATGCCCGTGATTCAGGAAAGGAATGAATTTGAAAACTGACGAAAGTTTTCATTCCCCTACTTGTATACTATAATAAGCTTCAACCTTATCCACCAAGATAAAATCCTCACACAAGTATTATTAATAGGCTCAAAATCCTGACGAACTGTCGATCATCGAGAGCGAACAGTTGGAGGTCGTTGGTGAAGGAGACGGCGATGGCTGGCTCCGTGCTAGAAACTACCGAGGGGAGGAAGGCTACGTGCCCCATAACTACCTTGATGTCGACCGCGAGCAGGTAACCTCATGATCAACACTTCTTAGAACTTATGATGGATTTACAATGATCGAGACAGGATTTGCATTGACACTGAACCAGTATAAACACCTTCCAATCCAGTCCAGCGGCCAGTATCCAGCGGTTTATGGAACTTTGGTCCGATAAAAATCCGTCGCTGGAGTTCAGAAATGCTAGATCTAGCTACTGGGTCATTGTATCCTATTCGGATTCATTATAACAACTGTTTGTTTTTCCAAACAGCCTTGCTCAAGCACTGGCGGTCCAGGACTAGTGTCTCAGATCTCGTTCTCCTCGGTTGACTACACCGTGGAGGGAGAAGACGCTGACGTGGTTCAGTCCCCTGATCAGATCTCAGTGATTTCGGCCCCGGCTGCTAAACCCGAAGAGCCGAAAGCCGAGGAACCGTCGCAGCCCGAGTCTTTCGTGGCGGAGTGGCCGGTTGCCGAGTCTTCGAAAGTGACAACGCCGAAAACTGATATGCCGACTCTCGGCTATTGCTTCGCTATATACGACTACGATGCTGAAGGATCTGATGAGCTGAACCTTGAGGAAGGACAGGTGAGCCAACTTCTGAACCTCAATATTACTCTTTTGATGATCCGTCCTGATGATTATTTGGTTTTGTTGTGCAGGATTATTCCTTTTTGCTATTAAATCCAGACATATCAAATATTATACTTCCGATTTACCCCGGGTTTCAAGAACAATCCTTTTCTACTACTGTTATGTTTGCAGTAGGTATTGCCAGCATGATATGATAAAGTCGAGTTTACTCCAGACTTAACATTCTTAATATCCTAAACTTAGCTCTGAAGACTTTAAAAAACGTCTTCCGTCTTATTCATATCTTAAATGATTGTCCAGATTATCCGCATCGTGTCCCGCGAAGCTCATGACGTTGACGACGGCTGGTGGCGTGGAGAGGCCAATGGAGTCATAGGGAACTTCCCGTCCCTGATCGTCGAGGAGTGTGACGAGGTGGGCCGTCATAAAAGATGATAAACAATAAAATATTCACCAAACTTTTGTTCAACTCCTTATTTTTTTTCTAACCTTTCCCTTTTGCCTTCTTTTTATTTGAAACTTATATTCTTTACGTTTTCAGTTTTTAGGAAATGTTTGTGTTGTTCCTCGATACTTTATTTAGTACTGTAGTTTCTTCTCATTTACATTTGACCTTAATTGACCTTTAGCAGGGACTTAGTAAAATGAAACACAGGTGATCTGATGAATCAGAACATCGGACGGTAAGTTTGTTCGATGGCTTTTTTCATCCGGAGCCGGGTATCAATCCTGAATTCGACCTTTGGGTATAAATTGACATTAGCATGCATCTTTGGGTAAGTGGACGGCGACAAAATAACGCGTTAAGTTTTTTCTTAGTAGGTGGGTATCAAGCAACATTATTACAAAACTGGGTTATTCTGAACCCATAAAACGCTTTATTTTCAATTCTTTTTTTTAATATAAAAAGGAGGAGGTTCTCAATTCGACTGTATGTTTTTTTTTTGTTTGTTTGTTCCGCGATATCTTTGCTAATTGTGAACCGATTTTAATGATTCTTTTTTTTTTGAAAGAGTATTCTTTCGAAGTGGTTCCATTTAAATTTGGTGAAGATCTGATGAAGAACTTCGGAGATAGACCATTTGTGGTCGGTTTTATTTTTGTTAAAAAGTGATTATTGGGCTACAACTTTTCATTTTCTACGGCTGTTAATTTATTTCTTGGTAGAGTTTCCAGCCCTCTATACCACTGGATTTTTTAAAATTTAGTTTTAAGCATCCTCTCAATTGTGAGTTATTACTGCGGGAGAATTTGGACACCTTGCCTTAAATGTAAATTCGAATAATTAGAACGGAGAGCCACTGAGCGGCGCTGATGATTGGCCGCCTCTGACCGCAGCCCCGCCGGTGTTCGCCTCGCCACCACACACGCCACCTGAAGCAGCCGAGGACCGTAAGGAAACATACTTGCATCAGTAGCTTGATTACCACATGGATGGGGACAACTTTTCTCATAGTCACGTTAAAAACTGTTCCGAAAAAAAATACGTTGGCTATAAAAATATACAGGCACTTCGCCCCGCACCCCTGTACCCTGCGGGCGAAGACTGACTTGTATGACAACCTGACGACGTATACTTAATAAAATGTCAGTACCTATACGTAAAGCAATATGAAAATTAACATTTTATTCTAACTGACACAAATATCAACTTTAAGAACAAGTGAAGTAAGTTGATTTCAGAATGATAAGACCTATAGAAAAAATCATAAAATTAAAATTGCAATTGAAATTAAACTATGTATAATGGAATTAAAGTTTCTAATCTCGAAGCATGTTAAAATTAATAAAATGGCTGGAATATACTCAAGTTGTCCCCTTTCAGGAGGCAATTTTTATAAATATTTAAATGGTTTTACGTACCATAGAGTAACACGTTAACTTTGGCTGATTAGGTCAATATAATGTGGTTTGGTTCTTGATTGGCATGTTTATGACGCACGGCTAGCCGCTAGGTGAGACACCACATCGTCACAATATTGCATGTTATGCACGAAAGTAAATAATGTATGATAGTTTGTGTGGATTTCGTTAGTTGGACGGTCGTGATTAAACCCAAAACTTGATCTGAGAAGAGCGTCATTTTTCCATTGGCGAGAGAAGCAAGCGATTATAATCTTACGGGGTGTCCTGCGTAAGCGACAAACGCGAAGCGGTGCAACGCGACGCGACACGACGTGAACAAATACGCGTTACGTCGCGTCTCGCTACATAAGCCGCTAGTAGGGAATGCCGTTGTCTTGATCGCGTTCGTCGCGTCGCGTTCGTCGCTTACCCAGGACACCCCTTTAGTTCGATCATTAAAATATGTCTGACAACAGATTCGTTACATCAAGAACTGTTATACAATATAGGCAAATTAAAGTATTAGTTAAAACCGATTGCGACCATCTAATATACAAAATCCTTAATAAGATACGTTCTAAGCTTCAAGTAAAAAGAAAAATTTAAAACAATAAGAGCGTACTGTATAAATACGGTAATTAAAAATGGGTGTAAAGGGTACTTCACAGAATAATTCATTGGAATTATTGTGGAGGACTATATATGGTATAATAGAGAGACTTTGATGTTTTATATTTTGTCGCTTATTACGCCAATATTGTTTCTATGACGACCGACGATCACTTGAACCTTTCGGAAAATTTTATTGTTACAGATATTGTACTTACACGTCTAGACTTTTCAAAATCAAATACTAAAATAAAATAATTTAGGGCAGTAATTTCATTTTTTTCTATAAATATATTGGATTTACAACACTGGTTTTAAAAGGTAGTGTCTTTGAAAGGTACAAAACCTATACTTTATTCCCATTGGAGTACAAGCATTTTAATAAACATCGCATTACAGGCATTCTATGCCTAATTCAGACACCAGCTCCTCACATTGATAAAAAAAAAAACACAAACAATATGTAAAACCTAGAATAAGCTTGTCTTTGTGAGGAGAAATAAAGAACTTATTATCGCTAAAAATACAAAGTATTGTTTTTTTCCGGACTTGAACTTCAATTAAACGTTTACTGAATAACCAACACAGCAATTTAGTAACACCCACACTTATTTAATTTATACTTTATACAATTTACTTGAAAAACCCACTGTTAAGAACAATAGTATCTACGTAACTGTGCTAAAATATTGTACATAACGCTTAAATGTATCGGAGACATCGTAAACCACGACCGACGCGTTGCCATCGATTCGTTTATATTAAGATTGTTTTAATTGATAGTTATTTTAATCGTTAACAACATTTACACGGACCCAGTCGTTCCCTGATTGCTTTTAATCACCGTTAAAACAATGGCGGCGGATACATTCACACTTGCCAGCAATTATTAATATTACCATCGTAAATCTTTAACGAAACTGTGGCAATTTGTTGAACTACAACACTGAATTGGCGGAGTCACGATACGTGGCAATGCATGTTGAAATTTGCACTCATTCCCTTATGTTGCTGAACTATGTATTATCTGCGGACGCTGCCAGAGATCGCGAATGACAACTACAATACTAAAGGTGCAGCACCACCGGACGCGCCGCCGCCACCACCCCCACCCGACCTCGGCGACTCCATGGATAGCCAGCCTGACTTCAGCTTTAATCTTGAGCTTAGCAGGAACCAGCAGGAGCACTATGGCACGCAATTTGCCGCCCCATCCGTGACTATCGTCGGTAAGTACGACACACGTGACGACCAGGTTTGTGATACAAAATTCTGGTTTGCAATTAGGGACTGCAATTATAATCTAGTTTCCGATATTAAGGCATAACACGACATTATTCTTTCTATTTTTTTTGACATATTGGCATTAAAACTATTAGAAATAACTAATTAAACTCTCATCACGTTCCTCTACTTTTGTTCTAATTTATATGTTTTAAACCAAAATCTACTAAAACTTAAAGTTGTAAGGTATGAGCGACGTTATCTAACAATGGGTCATTGCAGTCCCTAACTGCAATTTCGTCAAATATTTTAAGTTAGTAATAAGTTTAAGTTCAAAACTTCGTAAAAGGTACGAACTCTGGAAACGGATGCAACACCATTTAACAAATCTTATTGTGTCATATCTTTTACTTGCAAGCACTTTGTGCTGAAACTAAAATAATAATGCGTCAGGCTGGTTTAAATAAAATCATATCAAAGAATAATAAAAATATAAAATAATAATAACATAAAATAACACAATGTATTATTTTCTTGGAGACGTGTACTTTTGCATACAGGATGTAAACGAAATTATATAATTCCTTCAAACCTCGTGATGTACTGCTGACACAGATTAACAAGGCACGGGATACATTTCGTTTCAATAAAAAAATATTACAAGAAGTAAACATGTTGTGTTCTTAACGTGAGGCATTTTAGCGCCCCGAGTGAATTGCGCGGTCATCGCTCGCCGCGCGGTCATTTAACTTGGGGCGCTAAAATGGCTCACTTTAAGAACAAGTGGTTTAGTTCTTGTAATTTATTTTTTATATTATACAAAATTATCTCGTGCAGTGTTAATCTATGTCAGCAGTATATCACGAGGTTTGAAGGACGAGTTTACACCCTAAGTGGAGCAGCAGATAATTTTTCCCCGATTTCAGGGTTGATCCCTAGTAGAAGTTGTTCATAATTATGAGTACAATGAGCCCTTAAGGTTTTCCGTTTTTGCATTTACACCTTGTATAATTGAGAAATAAATAAAGATGTATACGGGCTATCAAATCTGAAAGCACCCAAAGTAGACACGACAGTCGACATCCTAATAAATAATAGTTAATTTTCTAAGTATGGTGACAGTTAATATTTGTTATTTTTGCAAGATGTATGTATTTGTGAAATTTAAACAAAAAAAATTATCGTCGCTGCGCCTGCATAATCCGCTATGTAATTTTTTTTTGAAAATCGGTCTTTGATGTTATTTTATAATACTTCTCAAGCCACGTGCACCTGTAAAATGCGTTTTATAATAATTTATTTGGTTAAGAAGATAGCAAAATAAATGATTAGAAAACGTATTTTACAGGTGCACGTGGCTTGAGAAGTATTATAAAATAGCATCAAAGACAGATTTTCGAAAAAAAATACATAGTGGATTTTGTAGGTGCAGCGACGTTATGTCACATTTCGCATAATATGCAACATTGAAAAATTGATATGTATATATTAGGTCCGTACCTATGAAATTGATATGTATATATTAGGTCCGTACCTATGAAATTGATATGTATATATTAGGTCCGTACCTATGAAATTGATATGTATATATTAGGTCCGTACCTATGAAATTGATATGTATATATTAGGTCCGTACCTATGAAATTGATATGTATATATTAGGTCCGTACCTATGAAATTGATATGTATATATTAGGTCCGTACCTATGAAATTGATATGTATATATTAGGTCCGTACCTATGAAATTGGCGTTTTTGTCTCACAAATAGAGAACCTCGTCACTTCTATGATTTAAAATATTAATCGATTGCTTGATATTATATCGAATAAAGACCATCATAGACAACTACCAATAGTAAAAAAACCTTATTATTTATAGTTTTCTAAACATAAAAAGTAACTTAAAAATGCCTCCTCTTTTTGTTAGCAGAAATGAACACTATTTTTGTTTTAACTTAGCCAAAACTGATTTTTGTCGCATAATCTAAGTGGCATACGTTATCTTAGTTTTTAAACATTAATGCATAAAAGTTTTAAAACATCAGTGTTCATAGTTGTTAAATAAATTAAGAAAATGTTAGTATGAAAAATGCAACTTCTTTAAAATTCTCCATACAAAACGCTGATTTCATAGGTGGGGACCTAATACATGCCAGAATTATACCAATTATTGTACATAATTATACGTACGAGGAATGGAGTAAGAAACGGATCTAACCGTGTATCATGCTGTAGGCAATACTTGTCTGCAATTTCAATTTGAAAATTTAGGTTAATATTTTTTTTATCTATCTCTCCCGTTTCGTCAAAGCCAGTTACAAATATTAAAAAAACTCGACCGTTAGTAACTAAACTTCAGCTCTGCAGCTCGGCTCTTTCTTCAGGACCGCATCCTTGATTGAGAAACGTATTTCTATGAAAATGGCCTTTTAGTAATAAAATATTTTAAAAGAGTCTTGGAACCTTACATTAGGCCTCATTATAGGCAGATTAGGCAAACAATCGGTCAAAATTATATAAAAAGGAAAAATTTAAGAAAAAGGGCTTTTTCTTTATGAAAAAAACGTAGCGTGGCCCTGCGCAGCAATAGATGGGTGGCTTTACCCTATACACAAGGCCGTAGCCAGGGGGAGATATCAAAACCTCAGATAGAT
Source organism: Amphipyra berbera (assembly GCA_910594945.2). Lineage (NCBI taxonomy): Eukaryota > Metazoa > Arthropoda > Insecta > Lepidoptera > Noctuidae > Amphipyra > Amphipyra berbera. The sequence goes on along the minus strand of OU343121.1, from coordinate 21,645,996 downwards.
TACTAATTAAAATGTATACACTCCTTATTGTAATTGATTTGCTTGTGGAGGGTTCAACCTCTCCGAACAAAATTCCTTACTACGGCCACTATGTTTGGTAAACAAAACTACTCATGATGTAAGATTTGCTGAAATTTGACATAATATTTTCAAAACGCGAAACCAAAAAAAAAAAATTGTGGGTTCGAATGCGTTCGAATTGGTTACAGAGATTGACTTGCGTTTGTGGATCATAATTATCATGAAGTCTTCACACATCGTGGCACAGATCGGTCGCAGTGGGTGGCCTTTACCAATATTAGTAGTTTATATGCATAGGAACTATGAATAAATACCTGAGATCTTACTTGGAAAATTGTAGACTTCAGTCAATATCACAATAAATATAATTACGAGCAATAGGATACGACGATCCTTTTCATAAATAACCAGCATCTTATATACAAAGTAGTGTCCAGAGATTATTGTAGCTTTCGTTGTATTTTATTTGTGTTCAGGATACGTTTAATAGTTAATTGTACATTAACTTGTGTGTAATTTATGTATTAGTGTTAACTGAGTGTGAATTCTTTTTCATGCTTCAGTCGACGAAGTGGTCGGCGAATGCTGGGAAGAGGTTTGACTCTATAATAAAAATCTATCACTCTCTATCTTATTATATGTATATGTTCCTACATGTTGCTTGACGGTGCTTGTATAGACGAATTGTAGCTTGTTGCTGTTGTTTGTTTTACGCGTCACCCTTTACTCTCTGTTGCAGGAACTTTAATTATCTGGTGATTTATTTATTTATTAGTCTAACTTTATGAATTGAACTACTTTTGGTAGCTCACATCATCATAGCATGTCGCTTCGACGCATGAGTTCACTTTCGGAATGCCTTTTCTCGAGTTATTAACAATATGACACTTTAAACCTTCCCATCAGAGTGTAATGTAAATCAGTAATGTGTCTAAGAAGGTTATTTCCCCTCACAAGGTCATCCCGGAGCCGGTCCAAGCAGTGCAGGTTGAGCAGACCGCTGAGGACTGCGGGTTGGGTGTGGCTCAGATCGTCATTACCGCAGCCACCCCCATGGTGGAGGAGCCCGAACAACCGTTCCCCCCACAAGATAACGAAGTCGACGCCGATGCTGAGGCCGAGGTCGAGGCCGAGCCGGAGGCACTGCCCGAGCCCGAGCGCGAAGAAAATGATGATGATGAATCCTCGTTGTCAGAGCAGACAGCGGTTTGTCTCCGGGACTCTGGAGATGACGGGCCAGCTGACTCGGCGCCACACCCGCAGTCGAGTTCGACAGCCTCTGAGGGTGAATCCGGCGGTGCGTCAGTAGCATCGGGCCCGCCCACCGCGCCGCATTCGCCACCCGCGGCGCCGCGCGGCGGCCGCGCCTCCATACCTGACGAGCTCGAGCCCGCGCAACTCGCCCGGCTCACCGACCTCAAGGAGTCCAATGCTTAAGGCCTAAACCGTGCGCCGGCCGACATCCCCTTTACGATGCCGGCCGACCACTGATCGAACTTCGATCGTCTACATTAGACCGTTTCTCTGCTATCAGTTTTTGCGATCTATACTCGCAATAGCGAGCCTATATTAATGCAGTATTATACGTATATTACCCTGTCTACAATTATTCTATAAACATGTTTTTATGTGTGTATTCACACTATATTCGTTTTCAAAATCATGTCGCTAAATGTTTTCTCTGTGCGATCCCAAATATTCAAATTTATTAAAATCTGATCTAAATGTTTATTTATCTAGTAAAATTTAATATCGATATGACTAGATGTTTTATTAGCCAATGTTTATTGATGTTAATATTTCCGAATGTAAATTTTGTATTGTTTATAAGAATTTATAGAGGAAAATTGAGGATTCAAAATTTACGATAAAATTGTCGGTGATCCGTTATGTGTAGAGGAACGGTCGGGACATGTAGATTGTACTGTATATAGCTAATAATACTTATTACTAGTTAATAAGTACAGGAGCACGTTCTAGTACCTGCGAATAGAGGGTATGTTAGGGGCGTATGTTAGAGTGACGCGGCGTGTTGTCTTATTAAAGGCGACTAGGGATTGCTAGCCTGGAGGGTACAATAACGGCAAACTGCAAGTTTCACGACACGAGACAATCAATTTCCCATCCTTATTGTGGGCCTCGAAATGAGTCACAACAAGAGATCCCTCGGCGAGCGGCAACACGCGAGTGTAGCGTTGTAACTAAGTTCCTTCGATGAATATTTACACAGTGAACGAGACATCGAAATACGAGTAAAATACGCTCGTGTGAATATTCAGTGACGGACGGTAGGATTAGGAAGATACAGGGTGTTACTAGCTTCTCTTTCGTTAACTTCCCCTGCGGCACCCTGGGCTTCGGTTCGGGGTTACAACATCGGTCATCCTCTGTGTCACCACCAAGCAGCGGTCGGGGCGTGGAGCGCAACCCCATCCTCATACTTATACAGTCGTGATGAGACAACATACGTACTTCTCCTTGGTTAGAGGCACTCACTACATCGTTTATAGTATTGGCAGATAAGTAAGGCGCAGATATTTGTCGAGGCAGACTCAGATTAAGTTGTTCCGTTTATAGACTTTTATATTATCGAACTGTAGTATTCTCAAAGTTTATAATAGATTATGTTTTATAGCAAATCTTAGCGCAATATTGTCTCATCGTGACAATTCTTCATCTTTGATTAATAACCATTGTATCCGCAATTTACGATAATTCTATATTTCTTAAGCCAAATATTTTCTGCTTTATACTACTAGACAACTACATGTTCCTTTCTGGGGTTGATATTGGAAGTGGTAAAGTATAAATTACAATCTTGTTTACGCAGACGTTATGGTGCGTCCAGACCTGACGAACGCGCCGCGAATGCGCCGCACGCGCGCAGCGCGCGAACCGTTCGCGAGCCGCTCGCGAGCTGCGCGCGTGCATTTCATGTTCGTACAAAGCTCTGGACGCACCATTATGGGTTATGACGTCATGTCACCGTGATAAAGGAAATTGTTTTGGCTCTAGGGAAATTGAATGCATTTCATCATTACATAGACGTTTATTACTGAATTTACCACGTAGTATTTTAACATATATGTTAACAATAGTTAAACATAATTATGTTAACAATAATTTAACTTAATTATGTTAACAATAGTTAAACATAATTAATGCTAACAATAGTTTAACAAAATTATGTTAACAATAGTTTAATATAATTATGTTAATAATAGTTTAACACAATTATGTGAGCAATAGTTTCACTCAACGTACGTAGATAAATGTTACCCAAATAGTTGCTAACTGTTTAACGATGTGATTCATGTGTTGTGTTATTTTAATAAAATATATCAATTATTCTATATTACTGTTAGTAATACATTTTATTAAAACTCGTAAAAACAAAGTGGTTTAAATCAAAGTCACAAGTCATTTTAGATTGCGCCTTTTATGCTGATTGGAATACGGAAGTCTCAAAGTCGAAAATCATAATCAGAATTGTGTTTTTACGGGTTGACCCACGTTTCAAGAAATAAAAAGTATAAAAAAATATCAAAAAAATTAGAAGTACGTAGCACTCTGTGTAGATTAATATTGTCACTGTAAACAATGCACAGAAAAATAATGTTGACTGTAACTCTACTAATACAAACTTATAGTTGTTTGTGATACTTACAATTACTACCTACATATATCTATTACAATATAAGTGTTGCTTTTTCTTTAGAGAACTGAATTGATAGAACGTTCGTCTGCTGGGATTATATGAATTACACCTTCATTAATGTTTAATTACACTTCGTTAATGTTTAATTATACTTCGTTAATGTTTAATTACACTTCGTTAATGTTTAATTACACTTAGTTAATGTTTAATTACACTTCGTTAATGTTTAATTATACTTCGTTAATGTTTAATTACACTTCGTTAATGTTTAATTATACTTCGTTAATGTTTAATTACACTTAGTTATGTTTAATTACATTTCGTTAATGTTTAATTTTTTTTTTTAACAATTTTGTTCTGTTATATTATGAATTGTATACATGTCCTTGAATTTTCACATAAAACAAGATTTGTGGACCTGACTAACCCATACTGTTGATATTATGACATATAAGAGTAGAAATAAGAAGTGAGATAACATGTAATTATATCTAATGTTAGGTGAAGATAAGTGTCGAGTTTTGAGAGTTATAAAAATAAATTTGAATTTTATTTGTTAGATATTAACTATTATGCTCAACGCTAACTTAGAAACCATCAAACACAATACTCACCAATACCTAGAGAAAATTAAATAAATTTGATGAGAAAGTAAATGAGTAAAAACCATTACTCGTATGGTAAAAGTAAGTATGTAACAGTAATAAACTAATTAAATCAGACGTTATAATAAGGCCTAACTCTGTTGATAGAACATCTTATATAGATACATATTATTTCAACCCATGCTGATTGAAATATCAAAAAATATTCAATAACACCTTAAAGATACAATATCGAGTGGTAGATATTATGTATTTAGAACTAGAGATATATTATCGATTGGTAAGGGCTCGCACGGACGGATAGCATCCAGTGCATTCTCGAAAGTTCTAGGGTGTAACGACATACTCGTAATAAGAGGACCGAACGTGTAGCAGTTCAGCGCTGTCTGACTGCGCGCGCGCATACTACCATCAGTACTCTTAACATCATAATATATCGAGAAGTTCTAATCATATTTTAATAGGAATTTTGTCATCTATGGGCATAATAATAAAACAAAATTACTTCTCTTTCAAAGATTTGTTTTTTTTAATGTCTTTTTAGATTTGTACAAATGGACCTTAAATATAATAATAATTCACATAATCTCAGCATATCGGACATAATATAATAACTAGAATAATAGAAACAATTAGTATTCAAATATTTATACTGTTTAAAGACTATTGTACCTATTATTATACGAGATTGTAGTCGAAGTTAGGTACCGTGTGCAATTCCGAACAAAATAACATCAATACCTAAGTAAATAAGACAATTTTATAAATTTTATAACACTATGTGACTATTTGGATTATTATTTAAAAAAAAAAACTTGTGTATCTGAGAAAAATATAAGATTTAAAATACTGAAAGAATCAATTTCTGAATAAAGGTAGTCTGCATTCGCCAGTAAATATATACTGAAAGTGCCACGGGTAGCAATTTATATTTATGATATTTTGTGCTGCAGTTTATTGTCCAACTTTGTTAAGTAGGCAGTGCATTCCAAACAAGTCTAAGATTTTGAGTCAATCTGACATATTTTAAGAACTCCCCCCCCCCCCCCTCAATTCTGTCACAGCTTTGCGCAATACTGATAAATGAGTGCCTTGTTGATATAGAATGTTGCAGCCAGCACCACACTGCCGAAACACATTTTTTATTAGATATAAAACTCTGGACTGCCTTTGAAAAGGCTAGTAAATATACTGGCCTGCAAAAATAAGTATCACACTTTTAAAATTGCAATAACTTTTTAAGTACACAAGATATATTTTCGAAGCAAAAAGGACTCGAAAAAGAGTTTAACTTTGTTACTATAGTTTCAAAGAAAGCTGATAAAATTTGCTATAAAACGTTTTTTATTTTAAATCTCTAACTTCTAGTTTAGAAAAAATTGAAATTTTAAAAGTGTGATACTTATTTTTGCAGGCCAGTGTAGTCTAAGGCTGAGAAATTTCCCGATTGAATAAGTAGAAGGTCTTGCGTTCCAATAATTTGATAGAACGATTAAAAACAACTTTGGAAACTACCTAGGTTGTACGCCTAATTATATTTTATTAATTATTTTAATTTTGACTGTCTTCTCGCTAAGTTGGTGACGTAAAATATAAGATGTGTAAAATTTGAATTGGTTGTACAGTTGAATTAATTATCCTGCAAGCGTGAGGTTCAATATTTTGCACAGCTTATGTTTAAGTATCCGTCACTACACCAGGGGGTAAGGCAGCCTTTTATCTTGCAACATCTAGCTAAGCAACAACGGCACGGTCTTCGAACTCTTCGATATTAGCTTCTTACACCTTAACCTCCTCAATTTTTACACTTCGTGGTACTTTTGGTCCAAAGTTCCTCTGTTTATCAACAATTGCATACGGTACGGCGTGTAAGTAAGAACTGTAAAGGTTTATAGTAAATTAGCGACCACCGTAAGGTCGCAGGTTCGATGTATGGTTGCTTTAATGTTCCCCCAATGCCTTTTCGACCTGCAATAAACTTTCTAAAACTATCTAGATGTTTTATTTATTGAATAATTTGTATCCTTCTATAAAGATAAACATGAACATACACACCCACACACACACTCGTTTTGTGAGTGTTCACACACACAAAAAATTGGTACTACAAGGTTAGTCGGAAAGGGGTACTAAGCCGAAAGGGTGTTAAAATAACCATAATAATGGATAACTTTTGTTTTACAACTTTCCCCAAAAGTCATTAGTTTAAGAGAAATATCTGTTCAAATATTTCATAAAAAATACGCTAAATTCTATCTATCCTCAGTTGTGATCAGCTGTTTACATATTAGGTCATATTTGACATCACGGAGCTCCGTTTTCTAAATTCATAACTAAAGCAAGGATGAAGAATTAAAAAATAGTAAAACAAAGGTCATTGGGCGGGCATATCTGACCCGCTTTACGAAGAGTGGCGGGCTTTAACCAAAGTTATTTTAAAATAAAGAAAATAATGTGTCCTTTCATTGTACGTATAGGTAGAGGAAAGTCACCAAATATGGAATACCATTTTGTTTTAGGAATATAAAAAAAATACTTCATAGAAATGAAAATAGTTTAATGTTATTACTAATCAGTCATACATTTATATGTAGTAATTAATAGCCTTTTATGAAATATATTAATTATCAAATTTAAATCTAACACAAAAAACAAAATCACAAATGAGTAACCAAATAGGTACCTACCCATATATGGAATCTAAGAATAAATCATCATATCAATGACAAAATAGACATAAATATCTATGAGATCAAATAAATTTAAATAAAATATTGTGATGAATGAAAGAAGTTGCTTAATTCACTTGCAAAAGTCACAGATCCAAGTATCAAACTCTGGACCAGCACAATCATAATGTGCCCAGAGCCCACACATTATGCACTTAATCCAACTTTCTCCACTTTTATCCATGGAAAAAAGTCTTAGACAGAACCCATTCTGCATCAGCAGAGTCAGGAGATAGGTACTTGGTCCATCAACGAACGACTGTCCATATTTGGATTTTTATACTAGATCAAACTCGTATTAATATTTTTCCAAGTCACAATATTTTAATTACATAAGGTCATAAAATGTTAAGATAAACATATTATCGATACACTCAATAGTATAACACTTATGTATTCATACATAATAACTGGTAATACTCATTTATTACATACCTTTAAAATTTTCTGCGTGACAACAAAACAAAACATGCCTGCCAAACGTGTAGCGTTCGCGCAACAGACACGACGGAGTGAGTGCGGTAGTAAAGCGACCCAATGAAATAGAAGGTGGTCGTGTGTTGCGTTACAAACTTATATTTTTGGAGAAATTAAGGAATTCCATATTTGGATACTATTCCATATTTGGTGACTTTCCTCTATAGTTGTTTGATTAAAAATCTATGGGAGAAAAACGCAACGAAACGTTTATTAAAAATAAATAATTAACAGTCTCAGAGGATTTTCTATTCTCTCATGGCATAAGAAGATTTAATAAAAATATTCAGCATACAGTAGAGGTGAGACGACACAGCACCAGGTTTTAAGACTAGGTTTCACCCAAAACGTTTCGAAACTAGGTCTTTAGTTGGCGTATAAACACGTTTCAAGTTCTTTTTTGTTTTTAAGTTTTTTCGGATGGTATGTAGGTAGGACATAAAATGAGGGGTTCGTGGCTAATTACCGACTGCACGGATCATACGATTTGCGAGGTTAAGCTGCGCTTGCTGCGGTCATTCCGTGGATGGGTGACCGATCGTTACACATCGAGGCCCCACCTGTGCCTCGGAGAGCACGTTAAACAGTCGGTCCCGGGTGACATACGAATACCTATGATAATCGTTACGGGAAGTCAGTCGAAAGTCTGATAACCGGTCTAACTTAAGGATATCGGCATTGCCCAGTAACTGGGTTGCGGTGGTCTGATGGCAGTCGCTCCGTGTAAAAAACTGGTATTCAGCCGCATCTGGTAAGACTGGAAGGCGACTCCAACACAGTTGGGACAGCCTAGGCAAAACATGTAGGTACATGAATTGAATTGAAAACTTTTTAAATACGCCAGCTGTTTGTAGTGAATAAAATAATTATGGAAAAGCTGACAGTCAGGAAAGTTTTCATTTCTTTCATGTGCTAATTTTCATGGACTCTGGATATTATCTTTTCGATTTGATTTTCGTTGATACCTATGGAAAGACAAAATAGTTGCATGTCGTGTAATCGATCTGTGTTACGTCACAGAAAACACAGCCTTAATGGAGTAGGTAGCCTATTTATTGAAAAACACCGGGATCACGTTATATTGTTACTGCAAGAATTCATACCACGCGAGGTAAGTACTTACTTATCTACGTTATACTATCAATTCATATGAGAACCATATATTTATTGCATACTATCTTTACCACTATTGTACAAAGGCCAACTTAATGCTAAGCATTGCATATCATTTAACATTAGGGACACTGTGAGAACTTACTGTTTATTCTCAAAGAAATAGCATTTATTGAATTCAGTTAAATAAGAGTATTAATTTTTCGAAACTACTCTAAAATAAACCTTTTTATCGATTTATAGATATGAACAAGATGTTTTTTTTTATGTTTTCTTATATTCTGATGATCTTGTGTGAATTATATTGTGACTTAGCTGTAACTAACAACTAACCCAAATACAAGTACCTACTCTCAGTAGTGGAGAGTCTTATGTTGATTTTATTTACCAAATACCCGCTTTACCTTCTGATAAGCAGACACTGGTCTGAACTATGTCGCAACACTCACTTCTATCCAATTCTATAATCGGTGTGTCTACGACATTATGTATTGAAGTGAATAAATAAAATGAAATAAAATGAATTAGTATCATAACATAACATCACGCCTTGTATTCCCCGTTCGGCAGAGGTGTTTTAATACAACCTCGTTACGCCAGTTGTGTTTAAGTCCCTTGTAATAGGGGGCGAGCCTATTGCCATTAATCGGGCACAAATCCAGACTCCGGGCTGCTACTGAGAAATTCCTAATGGAAAAACCCAATAACACTGCCCGACCTGGGGATCGAACCCAGGACCTCACGATCAACAGTCACGCTTGCCACTACTAGACCAACGAGGCAATCAGTGAATTAGTATTTTATTTATTTTCCCTACATCAACTTTTTTGTTTTAAGAAAACGTAAAAATTGATTCGCGAGCAAGGATTCGAACTTGTGACGCTCTGGTTAAGTACACCAGTTTCCTACATCACTTTAGTAACATTTGTACATCGATGACATATTAATGTTGTAAATACAATGTAGTATCTCCTGCCCTGGTCCCAAGTTACTTGGGGTCGGCGCAATATGTTTTTCTCTTCCACTCTTCCCTGTCAGCCGTCTCATTATCATTTACTCCCTTATCTTTCATATCCTCCCTCACACAATCCATCCATCTTTTCTTAGGTCTCCCTCTCCCCCTCCATCCATCAACATTCATATTCATCACTCTCTTAGTCACATGTGTTTCATCCCTCCTCAGCACATGTCCATACCAAGACAAACGCTTTCCTTTCAACTTTTCTGTCACTGGTGCCACTTTCAAACTTCCTCTAATATACTTATTTCTTACTTTATCCATTCGCGTCATTCCATTTATAATGTTGTAAATACAATATTTGTAATTTTTTCAAGATTCCCACGACCCACAATAATGCGACTAATATCATAGTAACTCAGAGCCATATATCAATACATTCTGCTATATTTCATTTGTGTCCGCCGTGTACGTGCCCAATGACCTTTCATTTTGCATGGTTTTTATTACCGATTTTTGAAAGGGCATGGCCAGTGGAACTATGGGCGCCTGCCTAGGTGTCAAAATCAATGTGTAGCAAATATTGTTTTATTTTTGCAGCCTTTGTATTCTGTTTCACATATAAAAAAGATTTTCTAGTCTAAAAGGTCAGGAAACTGAGAAAAAAAAAGATAGCTTTCATTAAAAAACTCTGCTTTTCGATATGAGATGACACTAGGCGTTGTGGTTATCAAGTTTATTTTCAACATCAGGGCTATTGCTGATGCGTTACCACCACCCTAGTCCCACCCCAAACCCTGGGCTTCCGCTTATCTGACTCACCATTCGAAGCGCAGCAACATAATGTACCTACTTAGGTACTTCACTTTGGTATTCTGTAAGAGCGTGGAGTGAACCTCCCTGGTCGAACCATCCCAATTACAAGGTAGTCAGGTATTGACTACAACGGGGCTCTATGTGGCTCGGGAAATAAAAATAAGGCTCTATATTATTTGTGAAGGGATGAGGATTACACTGAATAATAAAACTATTAATTGACTGAATGAATTATTTTAATATTCATACAAAACGATGTGGGGAAGACGGCCAATATATAGATAGAATTAGATAGTCTACGGTTTTCAATGAGGAGCATTACTTACTGTTTTTTTTAGAACAATGTTCTTCAATGGAAACCAAAACATTTTCTAAAAATGGCGCTGGTGCTAGCACATTGTCTTGGTGCCTGGCCCAGCCAAGATACCAGACTACTGTCATGACATGGCAACAACAGCCGACTGTACGATTACCTACTATACAGTTGCAATAGTATTCTAATATTGTATCTAGCGGCGCATTGCCGCTGGGTTCACGATCTATTAATATATAGGTAAAATATATTTATTGACTGACATGCCTTGATTTTATTCTACCTCTTAATAAATATGGATTGTTCCCACCAACCCGTAAAAACATTTCTGCGGAATGCTCTAGTTCTGGACACACTTCAACATGGTAAATACCATTTTCCCTTATGTGTTCCCCATAATAAGATCTTGCTTGCTTGACCTTGTATTGTAAGGTATATATAGGATGTTGACGCACCTCATCATAATATCCGAACCGTAGAGCAACATAGATAAATCCTTTATGAATAGCAATGGTAATCGGGTTTTGAAGATATCAGTCCGTAAAGAATAGCAATGGTCGTTAGAATAGAACAAAATAATCGCACAGTAAACAATAAACGCATAAACACAACGTGAGTTGGGAACTGCAATGAAATCTGTCAAGTGTCATGAAGTGTCAAACAAACCTGATCGGAAATAACATTGTTCTATATTCTGAAGTTCTTATACCTACTGTGTGTAGGTTACTGGCCGGATGATTATATGTGTAATGGAATGTCAAAATCGGCAAGTGCATCTAGGACAAAGGCGGAAGCAAATAACATCCTGTTTATTTCGACATTTTAACTTGGGCTTTAGTCGGAATAATATAACCATGATAAATTAGATCTTAATTTTTTAAATTTTAGTGTAAAATCTGTAATCCTGCACAAGTTCCCGAATTCGAAGGCAGAAACTGGTCATGTCCTTTCAATACTTTCTTCAAAACAATCGACAGTGATACATGAAGTGGCCAGCGGCTTAGTACCCCCTTTCCGACTAACTTTGTATATGGCAATAGGTTCGCCCCCTATTACATGGGACATAAACATAACGGCGAAATGAGGATGTTACTATACACCTCTGCCCAACCCTTCGGGGAATACAGACGTGATGTGTTATGTTTACAAAAAATACTACTCGAATAGATATAAAGCATAAAGCAATATTATGCCAAACTAGAGAAGACGTAGGCTGTTTTATTTCTTAAACTTTGAAGAGTAGGTAGTAAGTCTAAGAAAATCTTCATGGTCAAGTACCTAAGTTTCTTCCTAAGCCAAGCAAAGTACTTAGCAATATCTCAAGTTTACAGATAAATATGAAGTTTTATATAACTCCAACAAAGATTGATTCCTAGAAACTAGGGAAGATAAGTTTAGAAATAATGGAAGCACTAACTTTTAAAATGTTTCTCTAGTTCAATGCAATGATAGTTTCCAATCCTAGATAGGAAAAAAGTTGCGAGGACTTGCATCAATCATTACCTAATATAAGTTTCGGACAATGATTGATGCTAGCTTCTACGGATGTACCTACGTTGATATGAATGAATGACTATTTCTTTGATGGTCTTAAGTATAGTTCTATATAGTGTGATTAACGAGTATAGATAAACGAGTTATTCGAGATATATTCGACTAGAACTGGTATAGTGTAAGCGAAGTTTACGATCATAGAACCACGGAAAATTAATGTACTGGTAACAGCTAGTAACAGCTTAGTGGAGTGCTCGTCGGACTGCACAGTCATAGGTCTCGAGTTTCAACCCAAGGCACGCACCTCTGACTTTTCGGATTCATGTGAGTATTGTAAATCAATTGCTTAAAAAAAGGTAAAGGTAAACATCGTGAGAAAAGCGCCTGAGAGATCAAAGATGAAGCCAAGTCAAATGCCCATGGGCGGCATAAACCATACGAAACGAAGAATGTAGGTACTCTGCTAGCATTCTATTCTGGGAGTAATTCTTTCCAACGATAACGTAGAAGAATATGAGAACTTTGTGGACCTGCATCTATAAATTTGTAAATTACTATTATTCATATTGTTTGTTGGATTGTGTGAGGGAGGATGTGAAAGATAAGGGAGTAAATGATAATGAGACGGCTGACAGGGAAGAGTGGAAGAGAAAAACATATTGCGCCGACCCCAAGTAACTTGGGACCAGGGCAGGAAGATGATGATATTGTTTTTTTTTATTTTATTTTTGTTTGTTAATTTTTGTACTCAAGTCTTTTAACTACTACATTACTCATTGGTCTGTGGTCAGGACTTCATTGTTCTCTCACTATCCTAAATCATTGCACTGTATCCACTGAAATTGTTAAAGATATTATTTTTAAAAGAGTAACCATGGAGTTCCTTGTCGGATCTTCTTCGGAAACGACTTATTGGAACCGTGCATCTAAATTCGACTTTTCATATTAAGCACCTATATTGGTTTATGTAAAACATTTTTTTTATTTGATTTGAATTTAAAAAAATCCCTCCTATTTGCATGTATGGGCCCTACCTTATTTTTTTTATAAGTTTAGCTATGGTTTTCACCTTTTCGCCAAGGATTCACATACTATGTGTGAATTTCAAGACGATATCTCATTTCCGTGTATGGATCCTAAAAAAAAATATTTTTTTATTGATGGCATTTGTAGGTATGCTTCAACTGTTTATATTAAAAATCAATTTATAAGACAGGCCTGGAATCAACAATTTGGATAAGTGCCAAAAATGCCTATAATTTGTAATTACATTTTAAATTAGTTTTTAATTAGTGTTTTGCCTTGTGATAATACTTCAGTCGTCGGTGGCCACGTTGCTTTAATTACTTTAGTAAACGCCATGTTGCAAGATGGCAAATGGAAGTTAATTTTGGGGTACCACAAATCAATCCTAGGCGTTTTTGTAGACAACGCATACGACGTCCTGCGTGTGGTTCTCTCTGCTCTCCACGTTAGACACCTTGGTGCTGGCTGGAACCACAACTTCGAAGGGATCGCCTAGTTATCTATGCTTCCTTACCGCGCTTTTAATTTAACCGATTGGTATTGTACTGCAGCCGTGCGTGCGCGGTACGGGCGATGCACTGCTCTCTCGTCGCATCAACTGTCTGAAAATCACAACCCCCCGTTTACAGAACTACAGCCGCACTGCTGCGGCACTGCTGCAGTCCGACACCAACCGACTAAATTAAAAGCGCCCTTATAATATAAGGACAAAGGATCAGATTACAAATAAAAGCACAAATTTCCACAACGAGTTCATTTATTTAATTAATAGTTAATATAATTAACATTTATTCTACAAACAGTGTTACATCACAATTTAGCTTATATTAGTTCTAGAAGAGGTAGTTCACATATACGACAGACGTGGCTTAGGTAGGACGGGGGCCAAGTACAATAATCCATTCGGTCATCTCAACGTGCAATATTAATCCACAATGTCATAAAAAACTTAATGCATCCCGATTATTTAAAAATAGAATGAAAAACCGCGGAGTCACTATTTTTCTTTCGCTCACGGAGAATTAAACAACAACAGAAACGCCGCCATTTGCAATTTCATTCTTTGAAATCGGGAAGTATTAGGTAAATTACTACTACTTAATCTCATGTTATTTTGTAATTTTTATAAACTTATATAAACTTAACCGTGTTAAACCATGATTTGGAATAAATATTATGCAGTAAATTGATTAGTATTTGTACCAGTTTGAACTAGTTAAAAGTTAGCACCATTGCAATTAAGTCGAGAATAATAAATTAATGAAATAAATAAATATAAGATGCCTCGTGCATTTTACGGTAAAAAGCTATCAAGCTTTAATCCGTTCGAGGTCTTAAACTCAAATCAGAATTCGGGGAATATAATTAAGTACCTATTAGATTTTTCAGAATCAGAAAAATTCACAATCATAGCCCGATTTTAGAACTACGCCAGATAGAAGGTTATAAAATTTTAATTTATTTTGTAACTATAAATATAAAATTAGTTTATACCCTCATCAGTCTACCCGTTTACGGATAATTTAAAAAAATCTTATAATAACTGGTCGATAGGTTCAGTTGGTCGATGAAATATAAAAATCTCTTGGACCCATTTCATAGTGCCAAGTAATAATTATTTGTTCGTTGAAACTATTTGGTAGAAAATGTTGACTTTCTAAGTTAAGATACGCTGAAACCAACGCGTTCAGATTGCGACCGTTGTGGAAGTAAGAAAAACAAAGTGATATCGATCACAACCCGTAAGTCTTTTATAAACGCGATATGTGAAATTGTTTTTTAATATTCGGTTATATCATATACTCTGATTTGTTAAAAGTCAAGAATAGTTGTTGCTGCAGCTGTAAGTACTTTTCAAAGAATTTTTACTTATACTGAACCAACTGCAAACATAAGTATATTTATGGAACAACTTAATCTACGTAAGTAGTAGGTCTTTTGTAGTTCATAGATCTTAAGTATAAGCGCCCGTCCCAGTTGCGGGCGGGATTGTGTAGCGGAGCGGGTGCATTTATAAGGAAGACACGGGTTTTTGTCACTATACAGACTTGGTTAAGGACCCGTCAAGACTATCTACGAAAACTGTATTAGAATTAGAATAATAATATAATGGAGTCGATTCTCTTGTTCACAAACTAAACGAAAATTTGAAATTTATATTGATATTTTGAAAATTTATAAAGTATGAAATTTGATTTTTCGAACTTATGTAATTCGGCGGAGAATGACCCTACAGTCTTACACCCATATTATAAGACGTTCCTCCAAAACTTACTCGACTCGACTCCACCTTGACTTAACATAAACGTCCTCGACTCGAGATTTTTCCTCAGTCGAGGTAAGGAATTATCTGTCAAACTCAAGGTACCTCGGAACCTACCTTAAGGAAGGAAGTGTCAAAGTTCGTATGTAACAAAAAATAATTTTGAAGACTTTATCGAATATCCTTACGATAATCCTTACAAGTATTTATCGCGGCGTTATTTGCGCGATGCAGTTAATTCAAATTATGACGTAATGACTCCGTCGAGGAAGTTCATTCGAAATTGCGACTAAGAATACAATTTTGAAGATGATTTCGAGGCCATTCTGAGTCGAGTAAGTTTTGGAGGAACGTCTTGGAATATGGGTGTTAGTTTCTACCTACAGTCTAGAGTTTTAGTTTGGCGGGCACTTTTAGATTTAGCTGAAAAATGTGTAGAGGTTGAATGAAGTCCTTTTAGAACAACTAAGACAACTCGTTTTTACTGACGTGTCTCTTACTTATTTTATCAGAGTGATAAAGATGGCAATAGCGTATATTAAATTTAGTTTGTGTACAATAGAATCGGCACGATTATTGACTGTGGTTCTTAAAAAATGCAATACTACAATTTTACACCTTTTCATCGGCTGGACTGGTAACAGTTTTTTTAATCATGCGGGTTTCGGCCCCCGAATGGGGAAGGAAACTGAGGAACAAATGGCACCACCATCGCTGGTAACAAAGCAATTTGATGGGTTAAAGTTTGTTTGACATTATTGCTAATGGCAATATATACCGTTCTGTTTGATTGTAATTGGTACCAGCACAGGTGCTGCCATCTGCTATTGTTTTGCATTCGCCTCCCCATTTCACTTTTTATATATGTAATGTATGATACACACACGAAAACGTGAATTGCGATTGCCACGCAAGCGGATCAAACCCGTGTGCGTGACGAAATCCGCACAACTCTAAACCTGCTTTAAGATCGCCCGCCCTCTGTGCGCTGGCTTTACCACTCAGTGCTCACGCGGTAGTAGTGGCCCGTGAATAGGAAATAGGTACTATCCCGGTCAATTTAACTTCTACCGCGCATACATGAGCACACGCACCATTTTTTTTAAGAAATAAAGTCACTTTTCAGATTCGCTATTACACGTGACTGGAATTGGTTTTAAATGTTCACTTTGGTTTAGTAATTCATATTTTATTTATTTTATTACTTATATTTTATTTTTTATAATAAATGAAATATATGTATTAACATCTAAACGTAGAAATTAGTCGACATTTTTAATTCGGTTTCTCGTTTGAATACATGCACTAATGTAACTTGCTTACAGTCCGCTAAATGCACTATTATTATTAAATATAATATAATTACGTAGATGTTGGTACTTCTGATGTCGATTGTATATTAGAATTACATGTGGAAATCTCCGGTTTCATAGATTTCCAATCCCGAAAGTAACGGGACTTTCGACTTTCTACCAGAGAGCTTATTTTTAAAGTTGCAATTTTGTAACATATGTGAGCACTGGCAGCTCACCCACCCGTTCCGCTACACGCTACCGCCCGTACCTGTGTCGCAGCCTAAGGAGACATTTCCGATTTATCGTTTTAAATGGATGTTTTGATTTTGACTATCTTTGAAAAAATTCCGAAATATCATTACGTAATTTATTAAAAGACTTGTGGCAATTTATGGTTTAATTAGTCGATTTATAAAGGAAATGACAAAAACGCCACTTTGGCCCTTATACATAGGACCCATCGTAATATCTATTGAATTAACAAAAATGGTTACAACGAAAATACTTTAAAATTAAGTAGGTAATAGAAAACCATACTGAAATTATATTAAAAAATAACTTATCACGTTCTTCTACAAATAGTATCACCCATTTCGTTGTGTTAAAGCAACATAATTTAAATTACGTAAATATTATTATAATGTTACTGCTGACGACAATTACAGAATGATAACTACTACATTAAATGCAATTGAGTATCTTAGATTATAAGAACGTGGGAACTATACCAAGGTAGCCACGTTAGGCTATCACTGCTGTCACGTGTGTGATGATGTCGTCCAGATATACCATGTTCTGTTCTGCCGAGCCTTTTCCCAACTATGTTGTGGTCAGCTTCCAGTCAGCAGATACGGCTGAATACCAGTAATTTACACGAAGCGATTGCCATCAGACCTCCGCAACCCAGTTACTGGGCTATACCAGATTTATCTAAATTTACCATTTATTACTTAAAAATTAAAATCCTCTAATGTATGTTGCGTATGTGGCCATATATTTTACACTTACATCATTAACACGAAATCTCAGATGAAATCGGTGTTTATCAATGGCGCACATTAGACCCTAACACAATTTACCGTGTTCCTATAATCTAAAGTACTCTTCACATACTTATAATGGTGCGTCTAGACCTGACGAACGCGCCGCGAATGCGCCGCTCGCGAACTGCGCGCGTGCATTTCATGTTCGTACGAAGCTCGCGCGTGGTCCGCGCGCCGCTCGCGCGCAATCTACGCGCCGCACTCGAGCGGCACAGGTGGTGCGCGCGTGCCGCTCATGGAACCTGCCACCAACATCTTGTTTTTCCTTTTAGTTTTTGTCAGTAATAAAATAGCCGATCCTGCAGCAATTATGCTAACGGCAGTCGTATGGTCTGACATCTTCGGAAGCAAATTCACAACTGAGGCTCATAGTTCAAACGCAAAAGAAGTTATGTGTGCACGAGAGGCGCGCGAGCGCGCCCCACTCGAGGCTTGCCGGAGTCGCACTAGAGCGGCGCACCAAACGTACGCTGTAACTGCACGCGAGCAGCACGCGCGCAGTTCGCAAGCGGCTCGCGAGTGGTGCATTCGGTAGGTCTGGACGCAGCATTACACTCATATTGTATTCGTACAATTAAACATATATTGTGACTATTTGCGACAGACGAATACATCTATGTAATTTAATCAAATTGAGGTTACACGTCTGAAAACGTCGATGACACGGGTATACGGGTATTACAACAGCAACGTTACTCGAACAGATCGAAATTGGACATTAGTACGCGCGTGAAAATGGTGTAGGAGAAAATTGACCGCACCTTCGCCACGGATGCTATAGTCTATCTTAAGCTACTATTTCTATACTGATCGTAGATCTCTTGGAACATGGTCCGGCAGTTCAACTTAACCTTCAACTTTGAGCACAGCAAGAATACTCCGGACAGCTTCCTGTGTAGAGAGTAGATCTCTTCCGGCGGCGGGCAGAGACGGTGCGTCAAAATGGTTGGCACGAGGGCTTGAATCCGGCGAGTGGTTTGTTGGGTACCGAAGTCAAATTCTCCGGAACTGTCGCTAGTGAATACCTCACCCATTATCATGACGGTATCGATATGGGTTTCCTCCATGACCTGAAATAGGTTTGATGTGAGACTAAAAATATTTATTGTGGTGACGTTGTGTTTATTCTTTCAAGGATAAAGGCATTTATATTATAGAGAATAGGGTACTGTATAATCGTGACTACAGTCAATGGCGTAGTAGTAGAGCTCCTAGTGAGAGTTCGTCCGGGGAAGTACAATCCGCGCGGAACTATAGTGGGGCCGTTAATTTGATGCAGGAACTTGACAGTTAGAGAGATACCAGTTTTTGACAAAAAAAAAGGTAGTGAGGTCAAAACAAGAATTAATGAAATGAACTTAATAATGTACTTATATGCATACTTTTTATTGAATTTAATAACATGAGGATCAAAACATGATATATAACCATTAAAATAGCCGTAACTACTAGTAACTACTGATATGACGTTTTAGAAGCGTCAAATAACTGAACATAAGGTAAATTATTTATTTATTTAATACTTTTACGCACAATTGTGGTTCATAATGCGGAATTTATGTCATAAGGTATTATCAATCAGTCAATTTGGGTCTAAGAGAACAGCATCGTGAAAAGTTACAAAGAATTTATAGTGATATGTTAAAATAGAAACTATTTTTCGTATTCGTTCTTTTCGTAAAATCGTTCACTAACCAACACTATCACTCTTATTACGAGACATGGACTAAGAAAAACCCCGGTTTTAAAATAGCCCCGTCTCTTTTTGTCATATGACGTTAGAAAATGATGGGTATATTATAAATCTGGGTTTACCTTAGTCTTGGTTTAAACCATCTTTTGTAATAAGAGCCTATTAGTTTTAGTATGGTATTATTATTTTGCTTTGAACTGTCAAATTACTGCATCGAATTAACGGTCCAACTATAGATGGCCGCGCCTTAGGTATGTAAGCGGCAGGAGGGGGGGTGTGCGCGGTAGACAATACAAAGCAAACTGACAGAGCGCGTCTATTGTGTCGCACCCCCCCTCCTGCCGCTCACATACCTAAGGCGCGGCAAATTAGTTCCGCGCGGACTATACCACCATAACTGTTTCCGCCACCAAGCAGCATTGCTTTGTTCCGGTTTGAAGGGTATAGGTGCCGGTGAAATAACATGCACATCCATCTTCGGTTACTTTGTTTTTGTTGACTTTGTTTACTGAACCACCAGTACGGTACTGAAGCACACACGACGACAAATCCAGCCATTTTTCCAGTTTATACTAACCCCTCATCGTACGGAAATGTATAACATAACATCGCGCCTGTATTCCCCGAAGGGTTGGGCAGAGGTGTATAGTAACACCCTCATAAAACCGTTACGTTTAAGTCCCATGTAATAGGGGGCGAGTCTATTGCCATCAACTGGGCACAAATCCAAACACCGGGCTGCTACTGAGGAATTCCACACGGAAAACCCCAATAGCACTTTGCCCTACCTGGGGATCGAACTCAGTACCTCACGATCAGCAGTCGCGCTTGCCACCACTAGACCAATAAGGCAGTTGGAAATGTATAGCTAGATTTGTGTTCGTGTGTACCTGTGCTTGTACAACATGAATCTTCGTACTAGTGTGATATCTCTTAAAAATATTTACATTATTTACAATACAATACAATACAATACTCTTTATTGTACACAAAACAAACAAGAAACATTACTATAAAAATAGAGATGTACAATGGGCGGTCTTATCGCACTAGGCGATTTCTTCCAGACAACCTTTGGATGGACATGAAGTGCAAGAAAAAAAGAGAGAGGTAGTTCACAGTGTAACAATTAATTATTTATTATTATTTTATATTTAGTGTTGTATTTTTTGCAGTGATAGCCTAGTGGTATGACCGTCGGACTGCCAAGTCATAGGTCTCGAGTTCGAACCCAAGGCACGCCGCACCTCTGACGTTTCGGATTCACGTGCGTATTGTATAATTATCACTTGCTCAAAAACGGTGAAGGAAAACATCGTGAGGAAACCGGCATGCCTGAGAGATATTTCTCGACGGCATGTGAAGCCAAGTCCGAGGCCCATGGGCGGCATAACCTCTGCCACCAGGTTAGTTACTAACCACACGAAAAGAAGAAGAATCTTAAAAATAATACAAATAAACACTAACCTTCGACTCATAACCAGTCAAGAACTTCATTTCACGCGACATACGCAAGATGGACTTCCGGTCACCCATGGACGCCGCGTGGATTATCTCTATGTACTGGTCCATGAATTCCTTTGAGTACTCCCGAGTGGCGCCGAAGTCTAGTAAGATCACCTGGTAATAAAAGACAAAATTTAATGCATAACTTATTTTTAACACAGTACTGCGCTCCAAAACTCAAATTGTAGATGTGGCTCAAAACGCCGCCCAGGTGATGTGGGACTGGGCAGGACCCGTCTGCCATATGCTGAATCACACGTGGGCCTGTATAGCACAAGACTGGAGCCCCGAGATAGCGAGACGGGGTCGCGGCAGACCACGGAGATGGCGGGACGAGTTGGATACCTTTCATGACAATTGGCATGAAGCTGCACAGAATCGTGACAGATGTAAGGAATGGAGGGAGGCCTTTACCCAGCAGTGGTACATCACAGGCTAACTATAATAATATTTTTAATCTTGAAGGTGGTGTTTTGTCTTACTTGCATAATTAATACTACTGTTGTACGCGTGAAAATGTTCCCACTGCTAGTAGAAGTATTTCCGGAAAGTTTCTATGTCGCAAAAGTCCTAAAAGGTTAGTTAAAAACACATGTTACATTTTAATCATTTATAATTAAATTGTATAATTTTCCGAAATCTCCTCCCACGAAAATGGGGTAATTTGCGGTACATATTTCTCAACAACTCCTCATTCATTACTAAAAACAATACCATTTAAGTATACATTTAGGTTGCAATAATGCGTTTTTCTATTTTAATATTGGGATATACCTGCTTAGTGTTCGGATTATAGAAGAAGTTGGCCCAGTTAGGGTCTGTCTGCATGCAACGTAGAACGAACATCTCCCGCAGACACAGCTGCATGATCTTGTAGGCGATGTCGGCGCGCACCTCGTATTCAGCGTCGAACAGCTTGTCGAGAGGGACACCGTCAATCAGCTCAGTGGTGATCACTTCCGAAGCGCAAAGACTGTCTGTGACATACAAGCTAAAGGTATATTTGTATGTAATAAAGTAATATTTTGCCTCTTTCGTGGAATTCCTGAATAGCAGCCTGGAGTTTTGGATTTGTGCCCGGTTGATGGCAATAGGCTCACCCCCTATTACATGGGACTTAAATATATCGGCAAATGAGGGTGTTATTATACACCTCTGCCCAACCCATTGGGGTATACAGGCGTGATGTTATGAAGTAATTTTTTTACACATTAGTTTCTGTAAATTAAACTACGCCTAAGAGAAAAAATTGCCAATGACGTTAATAGTACATTACTGCCGCGGTCTGTAATGACTGCGTTGCTGGCAGCAGTGATGATGGCCAAAAGTGTAGTGTAGCGCAGCTCCAGGCCATCACAGCGCGGTCAGCATTGCAGCTTTTGATGGGCAAGCCGACCTTATAGCGCGGACAGCAAGAGCTGCAATGATGACCAAGCTTGAAGGCCGAGAGTGTAGCTAACCTAAGCTAGAGGCCATTATAGCGTGGCCAGCAGCGCAGTCATTGCGGACCAAGGCTTGTATAGTGCTTTACTCAAAAATGTTTGTAATTTAAATAAAATCAGCTTAGTACCTTTAGTAAGAATAAAAAAAATAGCTGTACCTATACAGCCCAATTCTGAATAAAATCTTTTTGCACCTGATTTTTTTTGAAACAAAACTCGACAATAATGGATTTTCAAAGGAAATTGCTGGTGGCTAAAACTCACCAGCAATGAATTTCCATACAACTTTGCTGGTGCCTATTAAAGTAGCGCGGAAAGGTCGACTTTGCTCAAAGTATCAAAATAATGACCACATTACAAGCATTTTTGAGTGAAGGAATTAATTTAACAGTTTTGAGATACGTAACGGAATACAATACAAACGCTAGTAATGGTGGCGGTTGAGCCGCGAACCGCCATCTTTAGCTGTTAAGCCCTTGGTCGAAAATTCCCATAAACTTGCTTTTAATTTCTTTTGTTTTATTCACTTACCGATGACATCAGGAACAAAGTATTCCGGGTATGGTGCAAGAAGTTGCTTGAACTTCTTGGTGCACGCGGCTTCGCGCACATAGTCGACCTCCCAGGCCAACTCTTTCTTAGCGACCTCCACTATGTTGTCGATGAACATCCCCTTGGGGAATATGTTCCACACCTGAGGACGTAGTGTTTGGGTCAGTTTCCACCAAACGGAAAAAACCTCGAGGAAAAATCCGGCGCAGACATCAAGCGTTTCCTCGCGCATGCCCGAGCATACCCGAGCGTCGGATTTTACACTTAAAGGCACTACTAATACAGTTCTTTATTCAGTGAAATCAAAAAAGTACGCGAGAGTTCTTCCGTTTGGTGGAAACTGACATTTAGAAGAGTGTGTGTCTATCATAGAATTAGATACCGCGCTGTAATGTATGTATTATTGAAATGCACTTTGATAAAACTATACGCAGCGCTACTTGAAAGGACTGCCGACTAAGCGTCTCTTTTACCTTATGCTTAGGTGTAAGTTTAGTATTATAATTTACTTACTCCTTTTGTAACCCTCTTAGGTTATAGACAGTAATAGGATTTTATTATTATATTACCGTTTTAATCAAAGAACCTTGGAACATTGGAGCGCCTACTAATATTTGATTCTACTAGCAAGTTAATTGCGCAAGGTGCCCTCCGCAACCAACTTTCAACTGTAGGAACAAACACAGCATGGCGACTTCTGAAAGTTTCCCTGTGTTCTGCTAGTGGATTTAGCGCTAAAGAGTTTACTTGCAGCACACTATACTCTTAAAGGTTTAGGTAGTTAAAAAAAGGTAAACAAATCATAAAAAGGGTTTATTATAGTTGACACTTTCTTGTTTAAAAATACGTTCTAACCAAATTAAATTTATTTTCGATCACACGATAGTTTCCTCTTTTATTATAGTATGTTCAACTTTATCATTTATTCTTAAAGTACTCTTCGTAGATGTAACTGTTTGAGCACAATTATTTACTTAGATTTATAATAATAATATAATATTTTGTAATCTGTCTATTGTAAAGATCCCAAAAAGACAGGTTTCCCAAACCTTTTAGAAAATACAACGAATTAGATAACGTTGCTAAATTGAAGAGTACAACTATGACGTAGTCTGCCAACTGAAGTGGCAGGTATTACGTTTAGTCGGTTAACCAGACGCCTTTGTTGACAGTGCTCTCGACATTTGCGAATATATGCGTGTGTTTCGGATCGATTTTGTTGAAAAGCACAACTATTAATAAAAGTTAAATATGAAAAACACAAATACCAATCCTACGTGTGGATGAATTAGCCAAGGAAAATGGTGTTACAGTATTGCGCCTGCCACCATATCACTGTGAGCTCAATCCAATTGAGTTAATATGGGCTCAAGTTAAGGGGGTTTGTAGCCGAGAAAAATAAAACTTTTAAAATGGCTGTCCTAAAAATTCTTTTGCCAGAGGCTTTAGCTAATGTAACAGCCGAGAATTGGAAAAATTGCGAGGGTCATGTAATAAAAGATGAACAGAAAATGTTTAAATTAGACAAAATAATAGATGATACCACTGAACGCTTTATTATTAATGTGACAGTTCATCAAATTCTGATTCAGAATAGAGCCTGTTAATATGTATAAATAATATGATTTTAACATTTGAAATAAAAGGTTTTGCATCTATGAGTCACGTGGCTTTTTTTGTTTACCCTTTTTTAACTACCTAAACCTATGGAGTATACGTATTATCATATCTGTATATAAAAACACTATTACAAGACTGTTACTTTGATATAACAGAAAGACTTCTCATAGTAAAAATTATGTTATACCTTCATTACTCCGACAAGGTTGTCAATGTCGCTGTTGATGCCCTGAGCGACGCCGGGATACTGGACCTTGACGGCAACCTCCTTCCCGTCATACAACATGGCCAGATGCACTTGACCTATAAAAATAATAAGATTTGTAAAGAAAGACTATTTGCGTGAAAGATGAAGTTATGTCGTCATCAGGTGGCCTCGTCATCACCTTGGTCCAAATTGGGAGCTCTAGAGTTTGTTGAATTGTCATAGTGCACTCTTTTTTTTTAAATATTGATATCCTCTTGGTATGAAACTGAGGAAGGCTTCTCTTCGAAGCTATCGACTGGCCCAATTAGAAGCTAACTACTTTCCTCTTCAAGAGTTTTTCAACTTATTACACTGTTAAGTTGGATAAACACTTACCAATAGAAGCTGCTGCGAAGGGCTTTTCCTCAAAACTTGCCACAAGGGCCCTCCACTGTACCCCCAGTTGGGAAGTCATGACTTTCTCGACTTGCCACGAAGGCATGAAGTCGGCGGACTGACGCACGCGCTGGAAGATGCGCTGCAGCTCCGGTGAGATCATCGAATCATCCTGGAGGCTGAGTAGCTGACCCAGTTTCAAAGCCGCGCCTGATTTAATTATGTAAGTATTAGCTAACAAGTCCCATTGCACGAAAACCTTAATTAAATCTTTTCAGCGACTATTCTAGAACACACCTCTAACTTTGCATAGCGTATCAACGATCCTCTCGGCGTTTGCCGGAGACAGAAACGCGTTGGCCGAATCATCCACGCGGCCCGTCACTGACCCGATAGTGTTTCTGGCGTATTGAGCGACGGTTCCCACTCCCAGGCCCGCAGCCAGGGAGCCGAAGGAGAACATGCGTCCAAGGCGCGAAGACGGCACCACGCGAGCTTTCGAGTTCTCGCTTAGCTGAAAACAAGCATCTATGCTGTGAAACTAACATTACCGAGAACATTATAGGATAAACAATAAAGTTAAAAGATTTTTTTTAAGCCATATTCTTGAAAGTCTTGAAACTATGTCCGAGTATAGCTAAAATGCTCTAAAAATACATGAGGTAATATTTATAAATATAGGAAGAAGCATTTTATTCAAATTATACTTACAGCGACTCTAATCTTCTTCTTTGCCACTGGCTTCGGCCCCACAGGCTCTGTGGGCTGGACAGGCATATTCACTATGTCATCAAACAGCGCTGCGGAGCATATGGCTTCGTCTATTTTCCCCAACCTTTTAGTTTTCTCATGGGAAACACGCCGCTCCAACTCCTCAATAGGAGCCACCATTTCCACAATCGGCTCGTCCATAGCAGGTGGACTGACAGTAGGAGGTAGCGCATTTATTGCCTCAACCTTCTTCAAGGTCGCAAACGTTCTGTTGAACTCCCTGTTGAGTTCCTCAATCTCTTCTTTCGTTTGTTGATCCATGTCGGGTCCTGCTGTATCAGTGCTTACACTAGGGACATGCATGATTGCAAACTGTCTAAAGCCGTGTCCTACTACTAACGCTTTTTCCACGATCTCTTTAGCAGAAGAAGGATTGGGATTGAAGGCTAAGGGGTTAGTTGGAAAGTTCGCAACCATGTGCTTCAAGCTAGAGTTATTCCATATTATTCTGGACATTTCTTGCTGAGTTTTGAGGCCCGCCTCCACCACCAGTCGAAGACCTCTCAATACGCCTATTAAATCGTTAATGTGCGACATCTGAAAGTTTAGTTTGGTTATATAATACAAAATACATACATAGATATTTATATGTTAAAGAATGCTACTGATATTATAAATGTGAAAGTTTGTATAGATGGATGCTCAGATCACAGCAGATGTTTATGACTGAATCACGCAAAAACGGCTGAACGGATTTAGATGAAATTCGGCATAAAGATAGACCATGTTTTGGATTCACACAGGATACTTTATATCCGCGTATATTAAGTAGTTCTCCTGGGATGCGAGTGAAACCAGCAACAGCTAGTAGCTTTAATGGATGCGATTAAATATTATTGATAGCATCATATTAATAAAGGTCACATTCATTTGTGCAGAGGGTTTCAGATGTGCGTCTAAGGTCATTATGATCACCAAGTATAAAGTATGTCCATATGCTATGAAAGCTCTCGAAAATGGTTCAGTTTTGCATATAGCATGACTGGGTAATTAGATACAGGATAACATGGTCTACAACCCTGACATGGGATTGTGACCAATAACTAATATTAAACCTATATATAAATGATTGTAAGATTCCAGGTTTGTTAATAAATTTTATTAGCATCGAGGCAAATAAAATTAAGCATAATAATAATAAATAAATAACAGGAACAACAGGAGTATTGTTATGTAAGCCTGGTATAGTGGTGATAGATCAATCAGAGCGTCTCACAATGATTGTTGATATCACTGTTCCACATGACGAGAACCTTGTGAAAGCCAAGAAGGATAAATAAATTAAGTATCAAGACTTGGTACATGAGATGGCGACAAGTGGAAGGTTGACTCAGCAGTTGTTGTGCTGATAATAGTTACTGCTAATGGCTTAATAGCCAAGAGCCTCAATCAACATCTGATGAGGCTCTCGTTAGGCAGCTGGATCAAAGGTTTGATACAGAAAGTGGTACTCTAGGACACACAGTGTATAGTCAGGAAGTTCCTGTCTCTGACGCCCTGACCACCCGTAGCTTGGACCCTGTTCCCTATGCTGGCGGGCGACTATGTTTTTTACTACTACTATGTTTTTTATATTTTGTATTCCCCGAAGGGTTGGGTAGAACTGTATAGTAACAACCTCATTTCTCCATTATGTTTAAGTTCCATGTAATAGGGGGCGAGCCTATTGCCATCAACTGGGCACGAATCTAAACTCTGGGCTGCTACTGAGGAATTCCACACGGAAAACCCAATGACACTTTGCCCGACCTGGGATTGTACCCAAGGACCAGCAGTTATTTTTAAATATTTTTTATAGAAATATTTAAAACATAAATGAATATGTAACTATAGTTAATTAATAAACGAGTTAATAAATAAAATATTTTATAAAAAATAAAAATATTAAATGCATGTAACTAGTAAAAGATAATAATATGTGATTTAGCAGCATTTGGAGATTAAATGCTTGGGGGTGGTCAATTGATCAATGTAACTGTGCAATAGTGTTATATGACACAGCTTTTCTAGATGTTCTAAATAATGTTTTACTTCTTAGTAAGTACATTTTATTATTTCTAATATTCTAATTTTGTTTAATAAAATATTGTTTTTTAATTCTTTCAATTTTTATACTTGAAATATAGGTGCATTAATTTTAGATAAGTAATTATTTTTGATTTTATTCATAATTACAATTAATGATTAATTGCAGTTATTAATAAGTAATCCCAATCTAAAAACTCTGAATTTGAACAAGTGGTTTTTGACAAAAATACAACAGAAATAATCCAAATATTTTTTGAGATTGGTCATAAATTGAGGTGTGGAATTGACAAATGGGCTAAGTGCCCAAAAAACCGAAGTCAATATTTTTAATGTCAAAGGAGCTACATTGGGCAACCAATCCATTTTTATTAAAAATTTTGATTCATTTTTTTCCACGCATCAATTGGTCTGGATTGATGATTCATTTGGATTAAACTTTCAACTTAGATTCATTTGTACAACCATAACCCGTACATAGTCTACATACATATCTCACAACAGATCTACTAAGCACCTGTTGAGTTCAACACTGGAACTGTTGTTTTAGTCTGAGACTTTTACCATGTCTTAATAAAAGTCATACAATGCCTTCTGTAGATCTTTGCTTTGTTACACTTACCCAAACCCAGAGAGATATCCGGGCTCTGAT
The DNA here is from genome assembly GCA_910594945.2 of Amphipyra berbera. Classification (NCBI taxonomy): domain Eukaryota; kingdom Metazoa; phylum Arthropoda; class Insecta; order Lepidoptera; family Noctuidae; genus Amphipyra; species Amphipyra berbera. The sequence goes on along the minus strand of OU343121.1, from coordinate 21,617,341 downwards.
CATTACTTTTATCAATATTTTGAATATTCACAACAGGTGGTGGTGTTTGTACAATTGGGTTCTCTATTATTATGATTATAATTTCAACCTTTGTTTGTTCCTCTATTTTAGCCATATTGGATGTATTTATTTTTAGTATTAGGCTGAATGCAACTTGAAACTTGAAAACTTTTTTCTCAAAAACTAATATTAATAATGGAAAACTTGATTTGAACAAGTTTTTTTTTCTCCCAAGCTAATTTTACAAGGAAAGCACAATCTCTGATAATACTTGTCACACAAGGGATATTATGTAAGAGCAGTTTTGATGCAGCTCCTGATAAACTAGAACTAATTCAAAATCAATACTGTGTGAGTAGGAAGGTTAATAACAGCTGCTCTTTTTTTAATTGCCATATGCAGATTTCATCTCCCTACCAACAGATGTACTAGGTACTCTATAGTACTGCAGGAAATGGTCACCCTAATCTAAGGGAAAATAGTGCAAGTAAGGTTATGTTAGGTAAAACTGACAGTTCTGGATGCATTTTATATTATGATGTTGTTTGTTATTCACTATTTACACAATATGTACTAACGTTTGGATTCAAATTAGAAGTACTTCTAACATCTTGCTTAATAGCTGCTTATAAATTTATGAATTTGAAGTTAATTGGAGTTTTATTTTTGAAATAATAAAGCTCTTTCAACGTACTAGTAGGCGTACGTTAGATAAATATTTTTGTGCTACAAAAACCTTGATGACCCACAGACCAAGATTACGTGATTCATTTGCTTTACGAAATTAGTGTAGGCGCCGGTAATATTTCAAGGTTATGCTTAATATTGCATAATATAAATAAAATATTATTATGGGAAATTATGACATAGCTGTTATTTTTCATAACATTTATTTAGATTTAGATGTCTTCGAATATACTTTTATTGTAAAATGTCACGTGCATATTAGATATCCATGTACGCCCTAATGTACTTACTTTAATTTGGTGCCTCCACAATTTAATCTAAGTATGTAATCGATACTGAAATTTAGTATAAGTAAAAACTCATTCTTAGAGATAAATACTCATGTAGATTTATTTTTCGTAATTTTCTTACAAACATTCAACTTCTGATTCTTTTACTAGGAATTAAATGTCACTGTCAAGTCAACCTGTGCTGTCAACTGTCAAGTGCTATTAGCTATCACTTCAGTCCATTGGATCATTGAGATAAAAACATGGAGGCGCCGCGATATTCTATACATACATTTGCTTATGAGTGAAATACGATACAGATTGTGAAATATCGTTTTGTTTCTTACTTTCTAATTTAGTAATCGTATTCGATAAAAGAGACAACAATATTTCAGTGGTTGCTCATAATGGCAACATTTTGTTGTGATGTAGTGACAGTTGTACGTAAGTGCCGTATCCGCCATATTATGCACCAAGTTTCGTGGTACTTTTGCTGTCAAATGGTTGTATACTTTTTGTATTATTGAGATTTGTGAGAAAATTACGAAGAGTTTACCTTTTAAACTGCATGTGTATTTTGGAAAACAGCAATTCAACACGTCTGTGTGTTGTATTGTGAAGTGTGGTGTAAGAAAGAAGGAAAATCAACTTCAATTGTCTTTGCACAGGTTAGGCGATCAGATCGATTCGGTTTATGGATAAAGTGTTAATAATTATTTGGGTTTATTTACGTCCAACAGACGATTTTTATTATTTTATAATTATTTCATTTGTTTACAATAATACCTACGTCATGGTGGAATAGCGTTGTACCGTTGCCGTAACAGTTTCCGATACTAGTTCCTTCGCTGCTCTGAAACAATATTGGTATAATAATTGGGGCAATTTACTTGCACCCAGGATGAAGAATCTTCTTCATCCTAATTCTTGTTTATCTAAACAAGGAGAAGAAGAAGAAGAACAAGGAAAAGAGGAAGCAGAAGTTGCAGATAATTATGATTCCGATGGATAAATGTCCCTATTTTTTTTTTACTCCTCTTTTATCATTTTCAACCCTTGCCGATATTCAAATTAAACAGAATCACAACAGATCAGTGGAATAGGCCTACCGGGGAAACCACATTTAAAAAAACGCGCTAAGTACACTACCTCAAAGGTGGCGTGGAAACGTGTGCATATTATGAACTCTTTCAACTTTTTGAATCGTTATACCTCTAAAAGGATGGCTCTTAAGAAAAAAGTATGTGGACATTTTTTATAGATAGTTATCTGATCTACAATTTTAGTCTGGGCTAATTTTATGATGAAACTTACTGTACCGGACGGGCGGAACTCGAACACTACGAATGAGCCGCTGACGTCCTGTACCTATAGTTCAGTTGTTCACCACAACTATTACTGAAGAGTGTTCATATTATTCTGGATCACCGGGAGAGACTGCTTGAAGAATAAAACACCGACTTAGCGAACAAACTATTCCAAGCAAGAGGGTTGTATTTACCCCATACTATATGACTTGTATTATCGTAAATAATGGCAAGCGAAGACGAAAATTACGCGCGCGCTCAGGTACCGCGAAGCTATACCGGACCGAGAGCCGCGAAAAACCTCTTACTCGGAGATTCTATTTTATTTATTTTTCTTTACAAAAAACCCTTATAATTACTATAATATACCACCGACTCACCGGAAACTAAGTCTGTAAGACGTAGGAACTTTATCCCGTCTAACAGAATCAGCTTCAGGGAATCGGGTATCCATTTTAACACCCTTTTTAGGCGTATATGTGGGCCAACATAGTCGTTTAGGGGGTGTTTTTCTACTATTTCCCCTTATAATTATTTTTCTGGAGGGGTTGGGACTATAAACTATTGGGCACCCCCTGCGCAACTATGTTGGCCTCAAAATGAAACAACGGGAATTAAGATTTTTATTATAGGAACATTATCTCTAAGTGCAATTGCTTACTTACTATAAAAAATCTTTGTTTATATTTATGAATCTTTAAATAACTTTTCGAAATCTGGAGTTAAGTTCCATCTGAAAAATGTATACTGAAGCTGAAAGTCTATAGAATCATTATTACAAAGTCTCCACGAAGTCTATACAAGGTAAAAGTCAAAAGTCAAAGTATTTATTTCAATTAGGCACATAAAAGGCACTTTTGAACGTTAAAGTTACAAAGAAAATAGAATTGATTCTAGTTGCCCCTTCCAAAAGGTAGTTTCGTATGGAGAAGAATGGGCAAGAAACTCCACCGTTACTCTTTTAAAATGTCTTACAATATTTTGTATAGGTACATTAATTATACAATTATATGTGAAAACGATGCACCTAGAATAAAATTACTATACCACAAAAGGTAAAAAAAAATAAAAAATGAAACAACGACATATTAATTGTGATAGGTACATGGTGCTCACATATTTACAAACATTGCAAAAGTATACGTTTTCCCAAAAAAATAAAAGTAATAAGTCAGTGTATGAGTTTAGGTACTTACTCATAGAATCTAAAATAAACGGCTTTAAAAAAATAAATTATACAATTAAAATAGCAACCAGTTTGATTTTGTCTAGACTCTAGATTGTCCTATGGAGCTGGACCAGCATGTTTCCAAGCGTTCTTATCCTGGATATAATCGTCTAGTTTGTAATATGCTTGTTTACAAAGTGTACTTTTAATATGACTTTTAAATTTTCTTTCATTTAATTGCAATATATCACAAGGTATTTTGTTGTAACATTTAACACAGTACCCCATAAAAGATGTCTGTACTTTAGATAATCTGAAAAATGGTCGATCAAGTTTATCTTTATTTCTAGTATTAGAGTTATGTCTATCGCTTATTTTATTAAAAAGATGTAGATTTTTTCTTACATACATAATATTTTCATAAATGAATTGGCAAGGTACCGTCATAATATTATTATTGGTAACATATGTTAATTTCAGTAAGTATTTATGGTAAAAAATTACATCGTCATTTTTACACGATATTTCAGCTTAGTACATGAAATTACTATAGGTTATAGTGTTATTTACTGTGTTCCCCCTATATGCATCATAATACACAAGAAATTGATTTGTAAGTATTTTCCATAGATTAACATAATTGGAAAGTTAAATCTTTATTTAACTTTTGATCTATTTATCTGAGAATCATAATTTTAGTCTGAAAAGATGCATATAGGAGTCCCACAAGTAAATAACACTATTTCCACACTATTACAATGATTTTCCTATGAATATAAAGAGAAAACATTTTACTACATATTGCTAATTAACTTAATAAACACATTAGTTATACGATAACTGTTACAATCGCGTAGGTGCAATCCCCACACTACTTGTTCTACGTGATTTGCATGGGTCTTAAGGACACAAAATTAATATTTCTGAAAATGATTTTAACACTGTTACTACTATGATTACAGGTTTACAAAGTTGTGAATACTTACAGTTTTCAGCACTATCACTCAAACCTAGGTATTTCACACATACTACGATACTAAAACTTAGATATTTCACTATTATTGTCTCTAAACTGTTAGATTATTCCCTAGCTATGTATCACACGCGATTTTACTGTCTTTCAACAATATGACGTCACTGTTACACCGAAGGTAATAGGGCTGTCGCGAACACTTACCGTTGCTGAAAATCGTGAAAAACCCGTTTTTGTGACCTTTGACCCCGAGTAATTTTTTTTCCAGGTGTCGGATCGATGAGGACTTTTCACATTTCATTTATAATAGTGTTTTGAACAATCCTACCAATTTTCAGCCGAGTGTGAATTTTTGTAACCTTGGATGTCTAAATTGACCGGATTAATGGCACTTTCCTAAGAAGGCCATTCCAGACGTTGCCCAGTATTGTTACACTCACATAGTTTTTATACCACAATGTCTGGATTTTAAAAGAGAGCTTGATCTCGTGAGTTTGTTTCGGCTTTTCTTCTCAGAGCTAGTCAGATAGGAAATGCCGGCGCCATCTAGTCTTAAAAAAAACATTACATTGACTTGAATAATCGTCTGTAACAGATTTATTTACAGACATAAAAATCATCTATCAATCAAACGTTTTATTATCAAATTACATACATTGTGTTATCACACCAATAAAAAAATTAATTAATAATTCTTATTTTATTTTTACTCCACCAGTCAGTATGTTAATCATAATAGAAACATTGTCTTCTTCCTAGTAGAAGAACTTGTTTTTCACTGGGATCCGCATACCTACCGGAGGCTACAGACCAGATATAAAAGAAGCGAAAGTGCAAACGTGATGCAATTAAAAAGCGTTTTATAATTCTGTGCAGGATAAAACACTACATTAATTTTATCCTCAGGTATCAGAAAGTTAGTAAACTTACTCATATTTTCTGTTACAACGGACTGTTCGTATATGAATAATAATTCAACCGTGATATTTAGTAGGACTCGTAATACTATTATGTAGTACTAGTATCGATACTCGTCACAGTAACACTATATTCTATGATTGACACAACCCTAGCATTGGCAGCCATTTTATGCGCCAGTCTAGGTTGTAGGTATGCACCTTTTTTTTGTAGGTATTTCCAGTCCATACTATTTATATGTCTATGAGTTGTAGCAAGCGCGATCTTATTCTTAGTTGGCACGCCTAATAGTGATTAGTTTTAATACAATGTATTTCGAATAAAAGGCTTTTGAGCCCATATTCAACAGATTAGAACAACATTTTGTAAATTACATTTATATTTTTTGTGATAAGTTATAATTCAGAAGTAACTAAATAAGGCTGCTAAAGATATGGGTCATCACTACGACATGTAAATATTTTCATCGTTTTTTTTTTATTGTATTTCGTTATTATGCATAGATCAGTAGGTACCATCCAAATAAGCTGCTGGCTGCCACTGGCCGCTACAGTCATTTGATCTCCATTCTCCTACAGATCGTATCAGGCCGAAGAAAATTATAATCGACGAACAGAACAATAATAGAAAATAGATCTCGTAGTTTGTGGAACAGATCCTGTTGCGTTGGTATAAATGAAACTGTCACATGATGTTAACGTTTGTGGCATGCCACAATGTAGCATACTGCTATGCCGCACGATGTTGCCTCAGTGTAAAGCCAGCTATAACATTCAAATAAGGCCATAATTCGAAGGCCGTTTTTATAAATATTTGTTTTATTTTTAAGTTCTGAATGGACTAAATAACAACACCTTTACGAAAAATTACTCGATTGTAATCTGTTCCGATTGTTTGCTGTTCGTCGTTGCGGGGTTCCTTATCTCCAAAATGTTTCATCTGACCATGACAAAATTTACACCTCGAGCCTTGTTGGACAATCGTCCCTTTTCGTTAAAGCAATACCACACCTAGCTAATCCACAACTCTATCGGTAGGTACTTTTTTGCAGTTGCGGCAGTTCGATTCCCGGCTTAGCAAGTATTTTTGAAAAGCATTGTAAGCAGTGTACTTCTATTTAAATGGGCTATTTTTCATTTCCCTCCAAGACCTCATAAGTTTGAGATGCCCGGTGAATGTATTTATCGAAAAAAAATGCATAATTATAATTTGATAGCTACGGTATAGGACAAACGCAATCCTACAAAGATTTACGTTCCGTATTGCACAGGAAAATAAAATCACACAATTCAATAAAACCATTTTTTTTATTCTTATTACTATTTTACAAATAAATATCCAAATACCTTGATAAATGCTTTTTAAGAGAATGTCAAAACTATAAAAACCGTAAATAATTAACTAAACCTTTCTCTCTCGCTCTTTTTCACTCTATAATAAATTAAAACCGTGCATGGTATTTCAAAAAACATTAGGTATTAACAAAATCTGATATACAAAACGTACATGGTTAAATAAAATAATGCTCACATGAAATACGCACATTGAGTCCAAACTTACAATCATTAGCTAGGTATAATAATATGTCAACATTGAAAATTGTCGTACCTACTTTTTTATAGTATTTATTATTAAAAAAAGTTGGGGAATTAAACTTAAATATCTTTCGAATACTGTGCCATAGATGTGCAAAAAACAACATGTGTGTATATTACCCTTAAGGCAGGTAAAAAAATGGTCGAATTACAACTACAAGCGATGCTAGTAAATATATTATGTTGTAACTAGGAATAGGTACCTAAATTGTATTTCACGAGGGTGATGTAGGTACCTATAAGCAAATATTAGCTATTTTAATATAATAGGTTGATCGTGTCGCTGAAATAGTACGTTAATAGTCGGTCCCGGGTGTCATACGAATATTTATGACAGTCGTCACTTATGGGTAGTCAGAAGCCCGAAAGTCTGGCAACCGGTCTAACGTTAGAGTATCGGCATTGCACATTAACTGGGTCGCAGAGGTCTGATGGCAGTCGCTCCGTGTAAAATACTGGTATTCAGCCGCATTTGGTCAGACTGGAAGCTGACCCCAACATAGTTAGGAAAAGCTAGGCAGAATCTTGTCGTCAAAATAACTTTGATAGTGCATGTAGACAAAATAAATCAGTCGATTGCGTTTCATTGGTAATGCATAAATTATGTCGCAGTAATATAGTTAAAGCCGTTATACAAGGTGTTAATGTAAAAACTGAAAACCTGTCAAAGGCTCATTGTATTCATCATTATGAACATCTTCTACTAGGGACCAACATAGAAATTGCGGAAAAAAATCTGCTTCTCCATACATTTATGTTTGCATAACTCGACAAAATGTCGGGAACAGCTAATTTTTTTTCGTGTTATCTGGGTTGGTCCCATAGTAATAGTTGTTCATAATGATAATTATGTACAATGAGCTCTGAAGACAAGGTCACACCGAGAGCTGGCGGGCGGGCGAGCGGGCGAGCGAGCAACGTTTCACCGAGCCTAGCTAATTCAGCGACTCAAACGATGTGAACAATGTGAACCGAAGTATGAAAAAGCCAGCTCGCCCGCCCGCAAGCTTGCGGTGTGGCCTGCGCTTTAAGAGGTTTTCAGTTTTTGAATTTACGCCTTCTATAATCATATACTTAGCGATACTGTTGCGATATCGCCATAATTACTGGAAGATGCTTATACGAAAGCGTATCATAAGCATCTTACCTAGGAATATTATCATAACACTAGTAATATTGGTCGATTTATGAGTATTGTTTTGGGACAGTAATAATATTTTAATAAAACATCGTTATACCAAATGTTTGCAATTAAAAAATGAAACGTTACGCTAAGAATATTATACTATAACGTGCTAAATCAATGTTACTGCGACACATAAACATATCGTCAGTCGGCAGTGAAAACCACGTATGTGTAAAATACAATTTTTTAAAAGAGGTAGAAATAATTGCTTCCTGCAAAAAAACTATTTGAATTTAAAGTTTGTTGAACTAATACGTGTATGACGAGTTTATCAAGCTAAAGTTCAAATAAAACGCTTTTGAAGAAAACAATATTTACGAGGTTTTCGATATATACCGTGAGGTGGTACCCTGGATATCTGTTATACAGGGTTTCTTAGCTCAGACACTAGTCTCTCACAAACTTCTGAAATAGTTAGTATTTTAAGTTGTTTTGTTCTTGAGAAATGAAATAAACAATTTACGCACATAGATCGTTTTACGTAGGCCGATCATGATGTTATCGGTTTGTCTCGTCACCAATATTAAATTGGCTATTTTGGAGTTGGAGGTCGATGGCGTCAGCTTCCATAGATGCCTGTATGTGTCACTATTAGAGATAGGAGGATAGCTTTGATGCCAGCAACACGGCTCGCGTGCCTATTCGACTTCGAAAATCTATACATCCTCTGTTTTCAAAATTGAAGTGTCAAAATACCAGCTTTTTACTAAATGACTTCTTCTTCTCCCTGCCCTTATCCCACACTAGGTGGGGTCGGCACAACATGTTATTCGTAAATCCATGTTGTTAAAGATTTTGGCTTATTGTTTTATGACCGGCCGCCTGCCTGACATCAACCCTCTTTGGGAATACTAAATGACTATGAAAGTATATACGGAACATCTAATGTTTTTTTTTTAATTTTTGTCTTTCCGTCTTTCTGTTTGTTTCGGCTTATCTCCGTAACGGCTGGACCGATTTTGACGAGACTTTCACTGGTATATAGCTGATGTTATAAGGAGTAACTTAGATAAAGAAATGGAATTAGGGATCCGCGCAAAAAGATTAAAACCCATCTGACTTCTACGCTGACGAAGTCGCGGGCACAGCTAGGTCACAAGGTTTTATTTGCGCTAGGTACGTCTTGGAATGGGACAGTGCCGATAAGAGTGGTGTCAATATCCAGCCAGTCCGTAAAATGTGTTTACTTCCTAATTAAGAAAAAATTGCACATAATACTCTTGTCATTATCAGGAAGCTGTTCTAAATATATATCAAGTAATATATTAATACGATACCTAACCTATCCTACAATTACTTATATAATTTAAATACATTCAATATAAATTATTTATCGCTGTGTTTCCCGGGTAGGAAGATGCCACGCCACGCATTATACAAGGTTAGTCAGAAAGGGGGTACTAAGCCGCGGGCCACGTAAAGTATTACTGATGACTATTTTAAAGCAACCGTTAAAATTTCAAAATTCGATAATTTTTATTTGCATGCTAAAAGATTTTTATTTTAGGTTTAAAAAAAAAACATACCTGCTTTAGTTATGAATTCAGAAAATTAAGTTTATAATCCGTGACCCCAATTATAACCTAAATAGTAAACAGCTGATCATAGCTATGGACAGATAGATATTAGCATATTTTTTACGAAATCTTTGAAAAGCTATTTCTCTTAAAGTAAGTATCGAGTTTTGGGGAAAGTTGTAAAACAAAAGTTGTCCCTTATTATAGGTACTTTTTAACACCCTTTCGGCTTTGTACCCCCTTTCCGACTAACCTTGTACGACATAAGAAATACATTAGACCAATAAGCAGCACCTGTCTTTACAAACATAATTATTAATATCAACTAAATCCTGGTCATCCAAAGGGTCGCGGGTAGACGGGTGTCGCTTCAGGACCTATAGTATAATGGATTTATGGAGAGGAAGTCCTGCGATGCCAATGAGCTCACAAAGGTCATGCCGGGAAACCGTAACGATGAAAAAAACTAAGTACCGGTAAAATGGGGCTATTGGAGAACCACGAGGTTAATTGGAATTCAGTTATGGAACGTACTTCTTATACGTATTTACGGTTTCAATGAAATTTTATATTTATTATTATAAATTTAAATACTAAAATTGAAATTATTCATAGTTAGTTATAACATTTATATAGAAAAATCTCCTGTACCTTGTTCGTTCTAATTAACTCCATGAATCTCAAATAGCCCCATTTTTCAGTAATATAATTTTAAAAATCCCACGACATGTTTTACTGAGCACAAGATGTTCCACTTTCAACTCAAAAATACATTTTTGAAGTTTCTTTTCTCCTTTTAATCCTGAACACTTTTAAGACACAAAACGCATTCTTTAATTGAGGCCGCGATCGCAAAAACGGCCTAAGTAACTTTTTTCTTTATTGCCGTTCTTCGCCAAATAATTGTTTTTAAAGAAGCAAAAATGCCTAACATTGATTTTTCGAGTTACCAAGAGATGGCATTAATAACACGTTTATTACATGAAAAACTGAAAGCCTAAACGGCAAAAAAAAATAAACAAATAACAACAAATTCAAAATTTATTTCTTTGAATATCGCAATAAGACAAATCAGTATATAGGCCGTTCTTGCTCTCGCGGCCACAATTTACGTAGCACTTGGATAACTTCAAAATAACCTTAATTTATCATAATAACGTAATACCATTACATTATATGCGGCATTTGTTTACTACAGAAAATTATGTAAGCACAGCGGTACACCTACAATTACTTACAATAAACTAAAAATTACAGACTTGTGACTTCCAAAATGTGACTAATAATAAATACGATCAAAAAATACAATACAATTTTGAATATTATCACCGCAGAAGCTCGTCAAATCGCACTGACGACCGGCTAGATGACTCAGACTGCCAACAGTGCCAATGTTGTATTTAAAACAGCTCGGTCGATCGAGTGCGTAATACCATCCTAGTAATAATTTAATTCACCTTCAACACATTGATCACAGGAGCCTTGGATGCTCTACAGTCTAAATGATTTGGATCAACAAGGAACGTTTCTCGGGTTCAATGCTATAACAGCACGAGTGAGCATGATACATAATTGTAAAGAATTGCATTATTCTTGCCTGGCGGCTTCGACACGCGCCATTATGTCGCTGAATTCGGACTCCGGCAGCGGGGTGCAGTGCGACGAACTGTAGTCGCGCATGTACTTGGAAATCTGAAAGAGAAGTATAGTATTACATATCATTTCCCACACACGATTGCGTGCCTCGGAGAGCACGTTAAACAGTCGTTTCCGGGTGTCGAACCTGTGACAGTCGTTACGGGAAGTCAGAAGCCCGAAAGTCTGACAACCGGTCTAGCCTTAGAATATCGGCATTGCCCAGTAACTGGGTTGCGGAGGTCTGATGGCAGTCGCTTCATGTAAAATACTGGCATTCAGCCGCATCTGGTTAGACAGGAAGCTGACCCCAACATAGTTGGGAAAAGGCTAAGCAGAACAGAACACACGATTACGATGTGTTTAGTAAAAGTTTGGAAAAGGAATATGTGTTTATAGATTTTCTAAAATTATCCCTAAAATGGGGTGAAATACAGTATTAAAGTTTGTATGAGAGAAAATTAATACATGACCCGATAGCTTGTAGCTTGGTTTAAAAATAATCTCTATAGCGAATTAAAAATGACAGATGCAGAGTATTTATATGGAAAAAACACTATGCTTATCTCCATTACTGCGCGCACGCGGGGGGGGGGGGGGGTTTAACAAAGCAAGTGATTTATTTATCGCTCCACAGCCATAGAAGATTTAGTCGATGCACCTGTTAAAAATAAACTTGGGCTATTTACTATTAGCAGCAGCGACTTTATTTACTCTTAGACCTTGGCCATGATTGGGCGCTGGGAGTCTAACAAAGCGAGCAAATTTTTCATTGCTACAGATAAGATAGTATGTGTATAATTTACCAGTGGCAACAGTGATCTCTCAAAGTCCTCTATCTCAGTTCTATTGATGCCATCGCGTTGCAGGTCTAACAAGGCAAGCAGTTTGTTCAGCGCCAGTTTGGCTATAGTGGAGTCCACAGCTTCAGGGTGTCTTTGGTCGATCAGCCTCATCAGTAAGTAGTTTCCTCGGTTCGTTGCGATGTTGCCTTGTCTGGAACAAAAAAGTTCATTTGTATGGAAGATTAAGAACATCGCAGTAGTCTGTGAGTCGATGGCTGAACGGTGTTGTGATAGCAACCTTGATGAGTGAACTCTTTGCAAGAATGCCAAATCTACGAGTATACAGGGTGTACCAAAACTCAACGTCAAGTCGTCTCACGAATGATAAGGCAAGTAATGACTGTTCAGAAAAAAAAGAAGTTTATTTTTTTCGACTTTCACAGTTACCATGAATACCATTTTACCTCATAAATCTAACTATTAAATGTGTTTAAAGAAAAAGAATATAGCTTTAATTTTTTATTGTATTTTTTTTCTTAACCTTCGTTTACTGATCTATCATTTGTTCCCGGCTTGACGTTACGTTTCGGGACACCGTGTATATAGTGCACTGAATCTTACGATTATATAATTATTATACTTTTATTTAAAAATTTCTTACCGCAAACTAATAATCTCGTCTTCAGTGCGCCTAACAAGTTGCACCGGCCCTTCATAATTGGCAATCAGTTCAGCAATATTAAGGTTCACGTAGGAGCGAACCACCTCCTTCACAAGAAGCGACCAGGATGGCGGCATCTGGTTCTCAGCAAGGGGCAGCAGATCGTCGAAAGTAGCATCCAGGATCTGGTATAAATGTGAATTTATTGGCTTGATCAGCTGACAGGACAAAGTTTCATGGAAAATATATTATAACACAAGGCTACATTTTTTACCGGACCGGTATAAGCCCAGCCTTAAATGCACCCCTTGAAGTATGAGTTACATACATACAATCACGCCTGTTTCTCATTGGGGTAGGCAGAGACTATAGATTTCCACCTGCTAAAATCCTGACACACACTTTTCGCTTCATCTACATTCATTACCCTTCTCATGCATTCTCGTCGGTTTAGGGTGTACCAACCTGGCCTTTTTGAGGACATCCGCGATTTGATCGAGATACGTTCGCCGAGGTCGGCCCCTTCCAACTGTTGTTTCGTTAATCTCCTTTCGCCCATCCTCTCTACATGACCAAACCATCTTAACATACCTTTCTCAATCCTTCTCACTACATCTTTTTTCACTCCACAACGTTTTGATAAACGTTGTGGAGTGACAAAAGATGTAGTAACAGCGTGATCGCTGTTCCTTTTAATTATGATTTAATGAGCTTATTATGATACCCAAGGAGGGTTGATGTCAGGCAGGCGGCCGGTCATAAAACAATAAGCCAAACCCTCTAACAACATGGATGTTTAAAATACATGTGGTGCCGACCCCACCTAGTGTGGGATAAGGGCAGGAAGAAGAAGAAGAAGAGCTGATTATGATAGATATTTTTGTCCCAGATATTTGTCATTATATGTATAGAAGTATGGTCTTACCAAAGCGCGGACGGGGTAGTTGACAGCGCCCCAAGTGGCGGTATACCCACCGATACTCCAACCAAACATGACAATATTCTCAGGTTGGAAACCCAGCTCGTTGATGGCGTATTGTATCACAGCGTCGATCGCGTTGTGCTCTTGGGCCGGGTAGGGTTGGCCCTGACAAACGAATATTATGATGTAAGTTATTAAGGAATCCAGCCTAGCATATTTGTATGTTTACGTGAGTTCGGGATCGGTTTGCACTGTAACCAGTAATCAATAATAATCAGTAATCAATATGAGACATTTTTGAGTATCATTATTAAACTGTGGTCACAGTGTTCACAAACCGCTGTGTACCTTTTTAGTAAAAGAGGTTTATGGATCAGTAAAATCATGATTAAAACGTATTTGTTACAGACATCTTACCGTACTGAAAGCAGGAACGCAAGACAAGACAAAAAATGCTTTCATATTTCAAAGATCTTACGCAAATAATAATATAGTCGTGCAAGCCAATACAAAAAAGAGGTCGTTTATCTATTAAATATGTAGGTATGACATGATTTATATCACTAATTCTATAGGGAGGTCAACCCACCCGATGGTAACTGGGTTAGGGAACTTCAGGTACAAACGACGACAAATTAAGCTTTACATTACCAGTATAAGCTGACCTCTCATTGTCAGCATAATCTGGAAATGTATAACTTGATGTGTCGTCGTGTGTACTAAGAATCCATGTAATCAATCCCGTATTCTGAATGTTTACTACAGTCTACAATACCGCTAGTACGAATTTTTAAATAACATAAACTGCTGTAGTTTTCCTTAGTTCGCTAAACTGAATAATATATTTTGTCTGTTTTTCTTGCTGGTGAATAAGAGAGATAGAGTATAGCGAGCTCAAGAAAACTATATACTACATATATGCCGTCCAATATTAGTGGCTTGATTAGTATGAATATACTTGACTCAGGGTATTTTATTATGGAGCGGTAACTATGAAGGCTTTAGGCCTATATTAAAAAAACCATTTGAGAGGTCCCACCCTAAGTGTCGTTTAAGTATGACATGAGGGGCAGACTAAAAAAAAAGGTCAAATGTATAAAATCCTACTCTATGACATCGATTTTCGGGATACAGCTATCAGGCCGTCATGTTTAGTTGCTTTAAAACGTTTGCTCTAAACTATACTTACAGTGCTCCCAGCGAATCCAGGATGGTTCCACCCTAGACCGGAATACCCAGCCTTAATAGGCGTGTTTATGATCCCGATCTCATAGAAGCCAGAGTTGCCTTCGCAGCATATGACCAAGATCTTGCCTCTCGATGTTTTGTTTCGGTTATCAACAAACATAGTGTCTATAGTATTGCCATCTGCCGCTCCCAATTTGGCACGTTTCCCGTTGTAAGTTTCCACTAGTGCGGTCCTACCTTGGAACAGTGTAGCCCCTGAAAATAAAATGGTAACAAACTCTCTAGTGTATTCTAACTGATGAGAATTTCATGATGTATTTAAAACCCTCTGTGGGTTGATTTTTGATTCCGGGCCCAGGAATTTTACAAGTATGTAGTCAATTTTAATTTCGATTCGTATGTATTCTTATATATTAGCGGTAGATTTCATATGAATTTGAACTAATTAGTTATATCGAAACATTTCCCATATTTCTTTTAAACAGTATCGGCGACAAGTGTCTTATACCAGGTTCACACGATTCGATTCTAGTTGATAAACTGCTAAATCGCATGCGATCTGAACCGTCTGAACAGACTTTCAATCAAATTGAATCAATTTGAAGGAACAAAACGTTTGTACTTTTTTTGATCAACAAATGTTGATCAACTAAAATCGAACCGTGTGAATCAGCTATTAGCTAAAGCTTAAATTTCATCAAAAATCGGGACATTTTTCTTATAATCGTTCTACGCGTCCTCTATCTACCTTTAGAGTTGATACTTACACAAAATTGTATGGACGACTCCCAGAGTCCCTGGGTAGATGAGTCTCAGGCCGAAGGTATGTGTTGCAACAAAAGCGAGGATCTGGATCGTCGCTCTCTGGTATAAAGGCAGGTTTCGGTTGGCGCAGGTCTTGAATGGATGATGGTCCATCCATGACGATCTAAAATTTTAAGAGCTTTGATTTAATTTTGTAACTTTATTTGCATGACTGCTAGATGAGTACAGGCCGAGCCAATAAACGCCACGATTCAGTTTCGGTAGAGTTTGAATAGATCAGTAACGAATTATCGAAAGACAACGATAGCGGCATTAGCTACCGTACGTTTGTCGGCTTGATCTGTACGTAGTACTATATTAAACTTTGTAACGATATCCATACAATCCGATCTTAAAGGTTAATAAACTACCAAAATTACATAAAAGAACCAAATGACACTACACAATCCGGACCTCTATTTACACCACAAAACAGTAAAAATAATAGAAATAATACCGATATTTCTTCTCCTTAACAGGACCCTTCTGTGCCTTAAGACGACCACGTATAGGCAACACTATTACGGCATGCACATAAAAGGAATAAAATAGAGAATTTCAAAGGAAGGAAGTATTTTAAAGGAATTAAATAGTTAAGAATTGCCACTATGATTCTTACGTCACTGCGGTGAACAGTGGGCTAACGACATTGCATATGTGACTGTCCAAAAACCATAGCGTGTGTGAAACATGAATTAACACGGTTATGTTACGCGCAGATGGAGAAATCTGTCAACTTGTTAACCCGGGTCTGCTGCGACACAAATCTAACAAAACAAACTTACTAAACATGTTCAGTGAACAATCGAACCAATTACAACACAGTAAACAGTTAGGCCACTCCCCAATGCTGTTAGAAAAACATGTTAGGAGCTATTTCTAACAAAAACATGGTCGCAGCAGACCCACCCGGGTTTACGCTGCTAAGGCAGATCGCTCTCGACTGCTTAGGTTTCCATAACCAAAACCAAACAGTGCATGATGTGAAGACCTGCGCACTGTTAATTTCCCGTCACTAAATAAACACTCTCGTGTCGTCATTTAGGTACTAAAAACGTAACACCGTTGTTTTCATACAATTTGACAAACTTGCGGTATATATATTCGTTGTCAATAGCATGATTATGTACATTTAATTGACTTTTATTTGTCGTAATGAGGTTAACGTCGTCAGGAAGCGACTTTGTCTAGGGAAGGCGGAGCAGATTCTAGTCTTTTCAAGGAATCCTTACTTACCCTACAAAGATTGGATCCATTCTTACAATAGAATCTTTTGAACAACTGAAATAAGACATCCAGAATTAAATGACAACATTTTAATAGATTTGCTGCACGCAATACATAAGATATTTGAAGAACGCCAAATAAATATAAGTAGGAAAGTAACAGTGAAGCAAAACAAACCTAGAGACATGCATGGCAAAGGAGACAGCCTTCAGCTATGTGTTACTGCATTCGTTCTTAGCTCGGAGCGTGATGAGGGGCGTAAAGCGGACAACCAAAACTTAAAAGTTATGTCGTAGGATAATCGGAAAAATTGGATCTTTGCGATAATCCTAGGACGATTACGAAGGACCGGATATTTGGAATCTAAAGGTTAAAGCACACATATCAACTCGGAAAGGGATCGTCACCGTATCAACTCGAGCCGTTCAGTATTCTTTGTATGAAACTCGCTACTGGAACGCACACTAATCGGAATCGTAACGTAATCGCCTCGCCTCGGGACTAGCTCACGAACCGCGGTGCGGTGCGTGGTCAACTTGGTTCCTGCGCTTACGGCTCGTCGTCCCCGCGCTTACGTCTCTCCGTACCCGAGCTTACGTCTCTTCGTCCACTCTTGCCCCTGTCACCCCTCCCGCAGCCTGCCTGCAGCATACTACTGTTTCTGCGAGCCGTAAGCGCGGCGTCGTCGCCTAGCCGTAGCCGAGTCGACGTATCGGAGCTGCTGATCCGCTTTGGTTACGTGCTTACGTTAGGTTGACGCCTGTTTGATGAAAGGCGATACGGTGACGATCCCTTTCCGAGTTGATATGTGTGCTTTGACCATAAGACAGATTTGTGTAATCATTCGCGCCATTTTCAGGATCATTGCAAAAATCCCAGTTTGCTTAGGAGGATTAGAAACATGATCCTTGATTGGCTAATCTAAGAGTCGATTTATAATTATTATCTTTATTCTGGTTGGTCAGAACATGGCTCTTCACAAAGATTTGTAAGACATTGAAAAGTGATAGCGATCATATCAGCCAATCAGCGCTCATAACGTGAGCGCTATTTGCGACTTACCTGCCGGATTTTTTCAATAATCTTGAAAATAGCTCGGATGATTATGAAAATCCGTATTTAGATTCCAAATATCCGGTCCTTTGCAATCGTCTAGGATTATCGCAAAGATCCGATTTATCCAATTATTCTACGACGGTTACGTGATGCTCAATTTTTTTTTCGTACGTAACGAAATGTTGAATCATTATGTACTATTATTGATCGAAAATTATGTACGTCTTCAAACGACAGTTCTGTTATCACACCATGACGCGAGTAATGCGCATTTACCAATCATAGTTTTACTGTTCTGTGGTTTAAACAAAAGCCTAATAGAATAAACAATGAAAATAATAAATACCTACATAAAATAATATTAATAAATGATTGAAATATTAGGAATGCAGTGTTCGTTAGTTCTACAAACTTGTTTGGAACACAACTTTGGGCCTCAGATCACAGATCTGTGATCGATCGAATTGATTTATCAGCTCTTGGTAAACCAAGATTACTAGAAATTTGTGCTGCTTAAAAGCAAGCATCAAGTTAAAGTTGAGCTTAGAGAATGAGTACAAAGCTAACGTTACTAACTTTCGACGTTTATTCGAATATTATATTAATGTCCGTCATGATGTCTAATATGATGCGCGTGAGCGTTATTGTACAGCAATGAATCAAGCATTTTATATTATCCGACAGTCAAACACTTCTCTTGTGAGCTAGACTAAAAGTATTGTAGCAAACAAAACTTACTTTTCTTTAGACGCAACGCTGTAAGTAATAGGCCAGGAGCTTACTTCGAAATCATACTTTCTCAATTCAGTCAAATAGGCTTTCTTATCATCCATCGGGCTTGAGAGGGCCTTTATAAACTGTACGTATTTTGTATTGGACGCTCTTCCATATCCTCGCAGTAGGAATGAGAAGGCTAGGACACAAGTGATACCGCCGAAGAAACGTCCAAGAGATCTCATCTCTTCTATTGTAAAGAAGCCTCGTTTGTATATGTACATGCAGATGAAGGGAGACGTGTACAGGCTTATGTTTAACAGCGTGTTGGCCTAAAATAAAACAAATTATAGTATATTTTTTCTTATTGAAATAGTCATTGTGTAAAATAAAAAAACTCACCGTTGATATAATTTTATCAGCCCAATTCTCCACTCCTTGTGGCTGGTACATAGACTAAAATAATAAATGAATAAAAACAATTAAGTAAGACTGACCCGTTATTTAAGGCGCTTATAGCCTCGAAAGTGGCACTACTTTTGCTAAACAACATTATTTCTGTTAGCTCACAACATATTATTAAATGTATGTACAGATTTTAGTCAATTGTTGTAGAATTATTATGATATAAAAAAACTACACTAGACCTCCTATGTCAGGGATGGCGAAACTTAACATATCAACATGCCATTTTTCTAAAGAAATGTTCTATGAGGTCCTAGACGTGCCATCAAATAATTTTGACTTTGTGATTATTGGGGATTATTGAGTCATATAATAACTACTTCACACTTTTATTCGTGGTGCATAATGAATTTTGTGATCAATGATGTGCCCAAAATATTGTGTCGCATGCCATTGATGGCCATTGGTTCGCCATCCCTGTCCTAGGTTATACATTAAACTTTGAATACAGCCAGCTTTAGTGTAGATATTAGGTGTTATTAAACTTCTAAAACACTTGGCTTAAATATTGTATATGAAATGCCAATATGTTGTGTTAACAGAAATAATGTTTATCAACAGTGTCTTCTAAATCATGTGGGATTTAACTAGTCTTCTCTTAACCCGTGAGCGGTAACGCCTATGTCTGTGAGAGCCAGTGTTTAGAAAATATAAAAAAAATAAATTGCCCTCTGTCAATTCGTTCTGTGATTTTGAGTAGCTTCCTGATTACGCTTCCTCGGCGACGGCGAAGCAATCACACGTTCCGGAGTTTTTAAGTGGGCGTCACCGCTAGCGGGTTAAAAGAGAACCTGAATTGAAATTTTGACTAGACATACTGGTATTAGGTATAAAGCTTTATACTGGTTCTGTGAACTTCTAGTGCCAGGGTCTAGCTTCCTACAATTTTTTTTCCCTTTTCCATTGATTGGGTGCTTTTGTGGTATTCAATTAATATAATATGATGCATACTCCTTGTTATGAACATTGAATAATAATGTAATATTTTAATCTGGCTATCTAGAATTCTGTGTGCATGTGATACTAACCCAGTAAATTAAGTCACATGTAAGTAGGTACCAAAGATAATTTTATTAAATTAAAAATACTTACATCTTTCGGCCCATCCCTGTATACTTTATACAAACGGGGAGAAAACAAACACTGCCAAATAAGCTTCATTGTTGAAATTATTCAATTTATAACAATTTCACTTTGATATCAAATCCAATATCAGAAACCGTAATAACACGATTTTTTTTTACCGAAGTAACCCGGTATATTAATGTTGACGACGGTAAAACGTTTCCTGTCTTATAACCAAAGTAGACAATCACCGCGACATGTAAATTATATTAACGCATCAATAAGAAAAAGTGAAGTTAAATTATGGACGAAATAATTATTATGCCATTTGGCCAATGATTGTCCACCACACCACAGAGAATATACAACACAGTCATAGATAAATACACTATAATAAAGTGAGAGTACTTGAAAATAGAATCGAAAATCGATAAAAATCTCATGCCGGAACAACTTTTAAGCTTCTATGTTATTGGATTTTGGATAAAAGCCTTTTTGCTTTCAGTATTTGTTACCGATCTCCATTGACGCAAGACGTAATAATCAAAATATTTTCCAAAAAAATAAATTAATTTATAGTACTTTTAATTTTGTACTCAACGTTTTTAAAAAGTTGTGTTGACTTGCACTCTGACTTGCACTGGATGTTGCATTCTGTAGTCTATGATTCTATGATCATCTATTTTTTTTGTTAGTCTATGTTTATCTCTCTCCGTCATCGCTGTCTGAGGGAATGTTTTTGTGAATGAAGAATTGGTAATAGTACAATAAAGAATAAGTTGATTAATTTAAATTTAATGTAATCGTCATGAAACATGATTTATGTAGTAAAAAAGGCTGTATTGTGCATCCTGTTGATTGCTGCGACCGTGTCCTGCAGAATACACAAACTGCATCTTTCGGTAAGTTAAAATTATGTCTTGTAGGTACATACTGTACGTAAATTATTGTAAGGTTGTTGAGCAATCGATTCATGAAAACCGTATGGTAATTAAATAATTCTACTTTTGTGACTTGGATTGTTTAAAATATGAAAATCAAAATAGTCCCTAGGCGCTCTAAAATATCGTTCCAGTTTGACCAGTGCTTGTGTACATTATTTTTTGTCGTTCCTCTTAATTGATTAGGTACTTTAGATCATTGTTGCTAATTAAAATTCCTTGACAACCTTGACAAGCTTGAAAATTGAGCATGACAATTCTGGCCAGATAAACACAAAATAAAAATACCATGTAAATAAACAGATGAAATTTAAAAACAGTTCATGTATAAGCCTAAATTAAATTAGGAACATGTGTAATAATTAGGCTTACTTTTGCAGATAAGCGTGTATGTTTATTACTTAGGGATCACATTATCTCTAATAGTGAATTTGACTAGAAGCAATCTTTTTCTTATCTGTTAATATTATGTGGTATTAAGTATATTATTATAGGTACATTGGTTAAAACCTTCCTGTTTATTGTGTTGCCAACTGTCAATTAACAGGATCTGTTTAAGTTAAATAATAACATGAGACCATGTACCTGTTGCTGTATATCGTCGCTGTGCAGTGGAAACCTCGTAATTGCAATGAACGTAATATTACAGGAGGAGATAATAACTGCCTGTTAAAAAAAAGTATGAAGTGTAGATGTAAGGTTCTTCTGTTTTATTATCTACTCACCAATCTATTTCATATTAGAGCGGTGCATGTTCATTCTAAATATACATTACAAGGCTTTTTACCCAACAAATAAGTAACAAAAAATAAAAATGAATTTGTGCTTTATGAGGTTTTCACTGCTTGACGATACGGACTTACTAAGTCCGCTGCAACAAATGGTTATGAATGAATAAATATTTCCATAATCACCACACATGAAAATCAGTTTGGTGATAATAGTGTGATGTAATTAATTTATATTGATTAGTAGGTAGTATTTTTAACAACTAGCTATTTTGATAAAAAGGTAAACAATCCTTTGGTGATTTATTTAAAAATTACGAACATAGAATACAGCAGGAAATAAACTAGATTTAATTTTAACAATACCCTCATTTTTAATAGCAGTTTTATATAAAGAGAATCATAAAGACTGTTCCTTTTTTTAAATTGGTTGGGCCAGACTTTGGCACAGTTGCTCAATGAACTAGTATTGGCCATGAGCAGTCAACTGGAAATTATTTAAAAAAAAATGTGTCCGAAGTCTTAGTAAAGCAGTAATGTTGATTCTTAAGGGTTCTTAACCTTTTCACTGCCAACAGAATGCGATGCCTCGCCAGCGCCAGATATAAATGTATAACGAAATATATAGTAAACAGTAGTGATGAGCTGATGACCTGTTAAATACAGTAAACTTATTTTTATAACATAGTTAAAATGAAGAGCTTCTAATGAAGTTGTGGCGCTGGAAGCACGAAAATCTCGAACTTCTATTGAAGTTTGTGGCGGTGAAAAGGTTAAAGGTCACTTTCACCAAGTCCCACTAACTGCACCTTACTATTGTAACGTGTCGTTTTACAACGTTACATGGTTATAAAGTTTAAAGGCATTTCACTAGAAAGAACTTGGTATTAGAGATAATATCATGGGCTTACTGTATTTTTAATTTAGAAATTTTCATTGTTGGCTACATTGGTGAGTATTTGTGGTAGATTGTAAATGTCAGTTGGCAACTTTTCAACTTTTGACAGTTCACTCTGCTTCCCATATTCACAATGGCTTGATCGTTATTCTTAAATTTTTATTAAATACTTTTTAAATCCGGCCTCATACCGGTATATTTTTGATAAAATGTGGATATTAAACCTTAGTTAAAAGGTTATCTTCATTTTTCCATGAAGATTCGAATATTTCTCTAGGTAAGTGGATTTTTCTTATAGACATTGTTAAATGTTTATGACGAATTTAAAATTCTTGATTGGCTTTATATTTTTCAAATTTTACCTTGTTTCAGGATGAAATAATAATAATAAAAAATTTTAACGTCACGTTCACCTGAAAGTGATGTTTATTTAACCGAAAAACGGTAAGTTTTTGACTAGCATGACGCCACGCGGTTTCAAAATGGTGGTCGTTATTTTCATAATTCTAATTGAATAATTATTTTGTTCCAGCCCATTGGCGTTTTTTTTTTTTATTTGGATCTAGTTTTTCTTTTGGTTTTTGTTTTCTTTTCGAGTTATATTCTACAATATGCCATTTTGGTAAGAGGAATTTATCTCCACGTCGGGTTCGCCTCGTGTCGGCTCGTCATGTAACTTAACTTAAATTTATTAGATTTAAAAATCAGCAATTTGGTATGTATTTCCTTTCTATATCATACCGGATGCAATGATATCAATAACAATAATAATAGCAATAATAATATTAATTTTAGTTTAACTTAAGTATAGCTATGAATAATTAATCTAAGTCAATTGTAGCTATAACCTAAGCCTACAGGGAATAAAAACAAGTCATATAAAGGTTTTGTTTTTATTAATTCCTCCCGCTTGAAGATTAAAAGTTCAACTTTACTCGGTAAGCTTCCGGTTGCTTTGTTTGTTGTGTTAGCTCCTGGCGCCCGAATACATTTATCTTTTAAATTCATTAAACTTTTTGGAGCACACATATTCAATTTTGTTTAAGTTTATGTTACCTTTATAACATATAACATTTTCATAACAACATTTTTTTTTTTATCATTACATTTGGCGCAAGCGTTCAGGGACATGAAGTAGGCTTTTTCATGTTTTATTATTTGTATTGGTATATTATTGCATCCTTTTATTGTTCTGCACATTGTTCTAACGTATTGTTTACGAACCGTATTGTTTGTTAGTAGTTAACTACGTTGTTATAACAGTTAATTAACATTTATATAAAACTTTGATATTTTGTTGTAAACAATATTGATATTGAACTTTGTGTGATATTTTTTGTTGTTAACTTTGCTGTTACAACATATAACTTTGTTGTTTTCTTACTTTAGCAAAACCAACATAATTGTATGGTGACAACCGTGTTTATTATCTCTCAGTATTGAACTTAGTGAACTTAATAAGTAAGTGTAATTTTAAAGAATGTAGGTACTTAAATAATTAAATACAACATTAAGTAAACATTGTAAGCATACTCATTAAGGATTTATTTAACATTGTTAATTTTTATTGCACATTTTCATTGCTACTTAATAATTATTCTTTTGAATAATTAAACTTTAACTTAACCTCAAATATTTCATGGCTTTTTAAGTTTTAGTTTTGCTTTGCTACTTCCGCTTTTCATTATGGATAAAGAAGTTCAGTTTCCTCCGCTTTCGGATAGTCCTTGCACTGTTGCTAATGCTGCTATTGCTCATGACATGATTAACTTAACTGAGGAGCGTAATCCTTTTGATCAGAATGACAGAGTTGCACATTCTTCTGTTTTTGCGACAAATGCTTGGCCTTCTTTTAATTCAATGAATGCACGTGTAAATGGACACATTAAAAAGAGTTTGCCTTCTACCAATAAATTACCTGATTTAAAAAGAAGTAAAATAAACTTTGATGGAAAATCTTGTGTTAGAGAGTTTATCACTCAAGTTGAAGAATATTTTTTATACAAAAATTTTGATGAAATTTTGCTAGTTGGTTCTTTTTCAGACTTGCTTAGTGGCATCGCTGTTAAATGGTTTCGCACTATTAGAATCCGTATTGCTTCTTGGCTTGAGCTTAAACTTGCATTATTAAAACGTTTTGATAAACCTGACTTTGATTATTTTTTGGAATATGAACTTCGCACGAAGAAACAAAAGTTTTCTGATTCTCTTCCAGATTTTATTACAGATATTATGGACATGGCTAGTCGTCTTTCTTCTCCATTATTCGAATCGGTTTTGATTAATATTATTAAAAATAACATGTTGCCTGTTTATACACCTTATGTGTATGGTAAACATATTGATACTGTAGAACAATTTCTTGATCTTGCAAAAGAACTTGAAGTTTTTGTGAATAGAAAAACTGTCAAGGAGGCTGTTAAATTTGAAAAACCTTTAAAATCTTATGCAGTTTCAACAAACCTAGTTTGTTTAAAATGTCAAAAATCTGGACATCTTTATAAAAATTGCCCATCTTTTCCTGGTGTTATTTGTTTCAAGTGTCATAAGGTTGGAGTTACTACTAAGAATTGTGACGTTTGTAATTTGGTTGTTAAAAACTCATGCGAGTCAAAAAACTGATTAGGTCGCATCGAGCCCCTGTTTTTTATAAAACCGCGAGCGTCTCGATGTTAAATAAATTAGTTCATAGTCACAAACCTGATGACATTACTCGAAACAAAGAATTTTCAGATTGGTTAACTTATTTAAAAACATTTTTTGAGATTTATAGATCAGCTCCTATTTTATTTGTTAAACATAACGACACTAGACCTTATTTAGAATTTTCAGTAAATAATATTAACTTTTCAGGATTGTTAGATAGTGGTTCCAATAGTTGTGTTTTAGGTTCAAATAGTCATGAAAAATTCTTACAATTAGGTTATAAAATTAAAACTATTGCTGGTTCTGCTTTTACAGCTGATGGTTCCTCGCAGAAAATTATTGGTGTCATGGAATTGCCAGTTACTTGTGATAATTCAACTAAAATTATAACTTTTTTAATTATACCTTCTTTTACATCATCAATCATTTTAGGATTTGATTTCTGGTTAAACTTTGATCTAGCTAAAGATTTGTGGAAAAATATAACTTTTGTTGAAAGCAATTATATTGAAGTTGCTGTAGTGACAATTAATTCTCAAAATAGTTTAATTGTACCCGATGAGGATATTTGTGATCCTTGGTTTAGAAAAATATTTGTTAGCTGTCAAAAGTCTCCTTGCAAATTTAAAAAACTTTAGAGTAGATAATAATACTTTGTATAAATTTTGTAAAAATAAATTTGATCCCAACAGTCGTCTTAATTGGAAAATAGTTATTCCTAAGGAACATATTTTAGATACTATTAGATCAAATCATGATGATATTAATTCTGGTCATATTGGAATTCATAAAACTTTAAAGAAATTAAAACAACATTACTTTTGGAAAGGTATGTTTAGTGATGTTCAAAAATATATTTTATCTTGTGATACTTGTAAAGCGTATAAACATACTACTTCTCCTCCTTTTGGTACTATGATTAACCCTAAAAAAGTAGATCGCCCTATGCTCATGCTTTCGGTAGATATAATAGGAATTTTACCTAAGACTTATTCTGGTCATAAATATATACTTTCAGTTGTAGATGTTTTCACTAAATATTGTTGGATATTTCCTATGATTAATGCTACTACAAAAACAATTTGTAAACTCTTTGATAAAGAAATATTTCTTAAGTTTGGCTGTCCTAAGATAATAGTTCGCGATAATGGAACCCAATTTACGTCAAAACATTTTGTAGATTTTTTGAAAGGTTTTAATATAACCAAAATATTTTATAATACTTTATACACTCCACAAAACAATACTGTAGAGAGATATAATAAGACGATTGAAACTTGCATATCATGTTTTGTAAAAGATGATCATAGAACTTGGTCTAAATTTTTGCCTCATGTTCAATTAGCTTTAAATAATAGTGTAAATCTTGCTACAGATTTTACACCTAATTTTTTGATGTTCGGTAGAGAACTTATTTTTGATGCTTCTTTACATCGTTTTAGTGATTCTATTGATAACCTAGATCAACTTGAAGTTGGTGATAGAAACCAATTTGCTATTTCTTTGAATTCACTTAGTGATATTTTTGAAAAAGTTCAAGCTTACTTGTTAAAAGCTTATAAGCGTAATGCGCTTTATTATAATAAGGGTCGCAGAGTCATTTCTCTTGATGTCGGTGATATCGTGTGGAGAAGAAGTTTCGTTCAATCTAGTGCACCTGTATATTTTTCGGCAAAACTGGCACCTAAGTTTATAAAATGTTTAATTATAGAAAAAGTTTCTCTTAATGTTTATGTCTTAAAAGATCTGAAGAAAGGTACAGTGGGTCGTTATCATGTTAAAGACATTATAAAATTTTAATTTATTTTCGGACCCAAGCTTTAGTCTTGATTTTGATATTTAAGTTTGAAGCGTGTGAATGTTAGAATGAAGAATGAAAGGTTATCACACTTTGAAAGAAAATAGTATGTTAGGTAACTTCATATCAATTTATTGAATTCAATTTCTGAACTTATTAAAACAAAACTTAGATATTTTTTTGGTTAACATTTAAATTCTTCTTCCACCCACACAATATTTATATTACCCACATCAAAAGATCTTAATAGTTTATAACATAATTATGTTTTTATAATATAATTATGCCTTAATATCTTATTAACATTTTGTTAATGTTAATAATGATTATTAGTTTTTCTTAAGATTAGTCTTAACATTTAGTGAACTTAGTTAAGATTAATAATTGTTTGTTGAAGTTAAATCTTACTATTAACTTTATTGTTAAAAAGTTTTGATTTAAGTACTTCTATTGTAAGTTATTTATAATACTTCAGTGTTTATTAGTTTATTCTAATGTTCTAGTTAACACCTTTTGGTATAATTTCTCGGATTTGACTAGTTTTTGAAACATTTCACTTCGGATTTGACTTTTGAAGAGACATCTTAGTTTCATTTTCTTTAGGGATTTTTCATTCTACTTTTGTTGTAGAATGCCTTAATGAATATTTGAGAACGGATCTGGTAGTTTTACCTTGATTTCGTTATTTCTTTGCTTTTGTGTTCGGAAATTCGGTGGAGTTGTGCCGATCACAAATATGCAACTTTTGTTTTTCTTTGCTTTTGTGTTCGGAAATTCGGTGGTGTTGTGCCGATCACAAATATGCAACTTTTGTTTTTCTTTGCTTTTGTGTTCGGAAATTCGGTGGTGTTGTGCCGATCACAAATATGCAACTTTTGTTTTTCTTTGCTATTGTGTTCGGAAAGTTCGGTGGTGTTGTGCCGACCACAATAAGCATTTAACATTGTTACAGTTTTGGCTGTTTACAAAATTATATTTTCAAGGATGTCTGTGCCCGGAAAGTTGGTGGTGTTGAACCGATCCCAGCATTCATATTTTTTCCTTTTCCATTCCAAATTTTCCACATCGTTTTGTGATGTGAGCTGTCTGATCTTGTATCTGATATACAAGATTGAACTGTTACTCATTTTGGAAAGTAGTTCAGTGGCGATAGTGTTCTACTGTACTCAAGTTATAGAGGTTGTAAAAGTTGATAGTCAGTGGCGATGGTGCCTAACTGTACTCATAGGGGGAATTTAGTTAGAAGTTGATAGTCAGTGGCGATGGTGCCCAACTGTACTCATGATGGGGATTTTGATATAGTAGTTAGTCAGTGGCGATGGAGCTTAACTGTACTCACGCTAGTCATATCTTCGATGCTCAGTTAGTGACTGTGGAGTCTAACTGCACTCAATAGTTAATGCATACTTTAGTTTTTTTTGACATTGCAAATTTTAGTCTTGCTGTTTTATTTTGTCAATTTTGTTTTGAACCTTCTTGGTTATTATTTCATAGTTTTTGAAATTAATTTTTCTATGTTTTTTACGATGAGAGACTTTGTTTTTTCTCTTTGTAGGTTCTGTTGTTTCTTTTACATCAAAAAGAAAGTTCCTTTCTTTTTTTTTCGGGGAGGGATGTAATGTAACGTGTCGTTTTACAACGTTACATGGTTATAAAGTTTAAAGGCATTTCACTAGAAAGAACTTGGTATTAGAGATAATATCATGGGCTTACTGTATTTTTAATTTAGAAATTTTCATTGTTGGCTACATTGGTGAGTATTTGTGGTAGATTGTAAATGTCAGTTGGCAACTTTTCAACTTTTGACAGTTCACTCTGCTTCCCATATTCACAATGGCTTGATCGTTATTCTTAAATTTTTATTAAATACTTTTTAAATCCGGCCTCATACCGGTATATTTTTGATAAAATGTGGATATTAAACCTTAGTTAAAAGGTTATCTTCATTTTTCCATGAAGATTCGAATATTTCTCTAGGTAAGTGGATTTTTCTTATAGACATTGTTAAATGTTTATGACGAATTTAAAATTCTTGATTGGCTTTATATTTTTCAAATTTTACCTTGTTTCAGGATGAAATAATAATAATAAAAAATTTTAACGTCACGTTCACCTGAAAGTGATGTTTATTTAACCGAAAAACGGTAAGTTTTTGACTAGCATGACGCCACGCGGTTTCAAAATGGTGGTCGTTATTTTCATAATTCTAATTGAATAATTATTTTGTTCCAGCCCATTGGCGTTTTTTTTTTTTATTTGGATCTAGTTTTTCTTTTGGTTTTTGTTTTCTTTTCGAGTTATATTCTACAATATGCCATTTTGGTAAGAGGAATTTATCTCCACGTCGGGTTCGCCTCGTGTCGGCTCGTCATGTAACTTAACTTAAATTTATTAGATTTAAAAATCAGCAATTTGGTATGTATTTCCTTTCTATATCATACCGGATGCAATGATATCAATAACAATAATAATAGCAATAATAATATTAATTTTAGTTTAACTTAAGTATAGCTATGAATAATTAATCTAAGTCAATTGTAGCTATAACCTAAGCCTACAGGGAATAAAAACAAGTCATATAAAGGTTTTGTTTTTATTAATTCCTCCCGCTTGAAGATTAAAAGTTCAACTTTACTCGGTAAGCTTCCGGTTGCTTTGTTTGTTGTGTTAGCTCCTGGCGCCCGAATACATTTATCTTTTAAATTCATTAAACTTTTTGGAGCACACATATTCAATTTTGTTTAAGTTTATGTTACCTTTATAACATATAACATTTTCATAACAACATTTTTTTTTTTATCATTACACTATGATAGTAACAACACTTCAAAACAATCTCTTTATACAATACATATTGATTTGAAACTACCATTGTACCATCGCTTGGTATTGAACATAGGCCGTTCTAATGTTCTGAGCGACCACAATTCCCTGTGTAAAACTGACTTTAGGCTCAATTACTTGTGTTTTGACTGGATCAAACCTGAATGTTTGGGTAACATGTAGTTAGATGCGGCTATCAGCTGTGTAGGAAGAATGTACTGTAAAGCAAGATACCTTGTTAAATTTATAAACGAATTTGTACCACGTTAAATAAGTAGGTAGTCTCAAATTCGTATCCTTATTACGTGTGATTACCAAGTCCGAAAAATCTACACTAATATTATAAAGCTGAAGACTTTATTTGTTTGTTTGAATGCGCTAATCTCAGGAACTACTGGCTGGAATTCAAAAATATTTTTGTGTTGGATAGTCCATTTATCGAAGCAGGTTATAGGCTATATAACATCACGCTACGACCAATAGGAGCGGAGCCTAAATGAAAAAATTTGCAATAACGGGAAAAATGTCCACCAATGCGAAGCCGGGGCGGGCCGCTAGTAGCGTTATAAATGAAATTACAGACTTGGCTCTATGTTACATCTCAAAACTATTTTCGGCAAAAGTGTCACGAGACTTGGCTTTTTTTACATTAATGTTTTTGTTAGGATATGGTCTGTGTATCTATGCATTCATGTAACGTTATTAATAATATAATGTTTTGCACATAAGATTTGTAGAAGATTATATATGTATATACTGGTCTAACCTTATGATATCGGGCATTGCCCAGTAACTGGGTTGCGGAGGTCTGATGGCAGTCGATCCGTGTAAAATACTGATATTCAGCCGCATCTGGTTAGACTGGAATCTGACCACAACATAGTTGGGAAGAGGCTAGGCAGAACAACATTATAATTGTCCTGAATGACTGATTCATCAACGCAGAGCCTAAACCACTGAAGCTGGAAACATTGAATTTGGACTATAGGTTCCATTTGTGATGTAGGCGGAAGCCTACGTTCACTATGAAAGGATTTTTTGAAATTCTTCCCCTAAGGGGGTTAAGTAGAGGTTGGAAGTTTGTAGAAAATTCACGCGGACGAAATCGCGGGCTAAGTACTAGTCAATTAAATTTTAATGAATATCACAATGACATAAACATAACATCACGCCTTGTATTCCCCGAGGGGTTCGCTAGAGGTGTTTTAGTATGCCCTCATTGCGCCACTTATGTTTAAATCCCATGTAAGGGAGCGAGCCTATTGCCATTAACTGGGTACAAATCCGGACTCTGGGCTGCTACTGAGAAATTCCTAATGGAAAAACCCAATAACACTGCCGGAACTGGGGATCGAACCCAGAACCCCATGCTCAGTAGTCGCGCTTGCGACCACTAGATCAACAAGGCAGTGATATCATAATCCATAACTGAATAATAGAACATAACATAAATGTATTATAGATATTAATAATAATATGGCTATCGACTATCGGCATAACAACTGCTGAGTCCACCGGGTCTTAATACTCAATTTATTTATCCTTCTCGGCTTTCACAAGGGTCTCGTCATGTGGAACAGTGATATCAACTTTTATTGCGAAACGCTCTGATTGATCTATCACCAATATATCAGGCTTATTGGCAACAATACTCCTGTCGGTGATGACAGATCGATCCCAGTACAATGTGACATGCCCATTCTCGAGAACTGGGTCGGGCACATACTTGTAGTAATACATTACAAATAATAATCAGATAATGCCGGGCTGGCTTCTTTGGCAGTCTAAAATAAGCAAGAAATATAGCCGTAGCATTTGTAGTGTTTCAGTTACGAGTACATATTGCTTGTATGTAATGTCCTTGAACTATTCTTTAATATCAGTATTTTTATGGATATGTACGTAATAAGTAGTTAATATAGTCATTCTCTTCCTAGTCTTCTTCGTCAGCCTAGTTCAACCTCCTTCATCGGAGCCCGAAGGGTTGCATGTCACCGTACCTTTAATCCCTATATCCTCGCTGGGCAGTGAAAACCTCGTAATTGCAATGATTGTAATTTTACAGGAAGTGATAATAACTGCCTGTTAAAAAAAAAGTATGAAGTGTATATGTAAGGTTCTTCTGTTTTATCTAGACACGCGGAAGCGTGTCAAGCCAAGTTCAAAGAAAAAGGAGCTGGCGACGCAACAGCCGTGTGTTATATTACACGAACCATTTGAAGCCACTTTTGAGCCCTTAATAACTCAAAATCTATTCAACATAAACACATGAAATTTGGTTTATTTATTAAAACCCCTGAGATTAACTATAATCCCAAATTTCATAAATACAGCTCAAACGGTTATTGAGATATTAACGTCTTTAAAAACGGCATTTTTAACACTGACTGACATATAGATCAAAAACCTAACCCTCTTCCAGATGACCTAGAAAGTTGAAAGGGGAATGCCATCTACTATCTAATGAATCTACTATCATCGATCTAATGTTTTTAACTATAACATTGAATAAAACATTGTTATACTGATGAGAATAACTATTAGGGCTGCAAACTTGGACGAAGCGAAAGCAATATGTAACAATCGTAGCATGTGGTGATCTGTAGTTACTACCCCCCTTGGAAAAAGCGTGAGTTTATGTGTTAGAACAGTATGTACGTACATAAATATAATATATAAGGATGTAAAAAACAAATGCATATTTAAACAAACATGTTATCATAATTAATTAATAAATTCATCCAAAAATTGAGCAGAAGTAATTATAATATTATATGGAAACTTGCCCAGCCGACGATCTTAACATAATATTGTCATTGTGTGAGCACAGCAACCTACGATTCTTCGCTCAACAATACAAAAATAAATAAATTAATATCATTTAATAAATAAATAATATGATTTGATATGATACAATTATTTATGTTAACATAAATGTCACATAATTGTTTGAGAGTTGTAATCGATTTTCAAATATTTTTTTTTAATCGATGTTTTTATTTTTGTACTGGCTATGGCCAGTATAAAAATAAAAACATCGATTAAAAAAATTATTTTAAATTTATTATTTAAAAGATTAAAGAAATATGTTTCTGATTGTAATTGGTTGGTAAAAAAAAGTTATGAAACTATTGACATCAATGGAAACTTACTACGATATTATAAATATTATACTATTTAAAATTACAATTCGACGGTGTACTTCCCCAGATTTTATTTATATTGCATAAATCCTACAAAAAATAAACATGAATTATCCAAATTACAGTATGTCTGGCGGAACTACTTGATACTAGGCCGGATCTTGGCATACCCCTTTGGCGTCCAGCTGGGTAATTGTGTGTATACAAAGGAAAAAGTCATAAAACAGTGAAATTTTACGATTTTAAATATTTTTCAATAAATCGATTTTTATTACCTAGCGCCTTGCGAAATTATAATAGCAAAATCTTTTTCTTTCGCAGGAGATTATTGGTTCCATGATTCCATGATGAAATGATGCTTTTATCGTTTTGTATACCAGATTATTTGATTCCAGTGGGAAATAAAAATATACCTAACAGGCAAATAATGATAAAAAAAAGTTAAAGGAAGGACTTTCGATATACTTCTAACGTTCAAGAAAATGTAGAAAATAGTACAAAAAAGAAAACTATACAGCGTAAACCTTTTACAGATCACGTTTGAATGATGAATAATAATAATTTCTTTACAAAAAGTAATGATATCCCATCAAAAGCATAAATGTGAAAATGGGAGCTAAGTTCAATAATAAGAATATGCTTGGTTGTCGACTTCGCCGTCAAAAGCGTCAATAAGATCATGAAGCTCAAGATTTGACTTGGCTAGTTTTCTCATACAAGTTATCTTATATTTGGCTAATTATCTTCTTTATGTAATACGCAAGTTACTGTTTTTATATTGTAAGGTCAATATAATTATAATCCTACTCTGTAAAAATTTGGTTTGCTGGTAAAAACTAGCCAAGTCAATTTTGAGCTTCATGGTCTTATAAATAAATTTCAGGATTATCTACAGAACTTGGCACCCATTTAGATCTCAATGCTTTTGACGGCGAAGTCGACAACCAAGCATATTCTTATTATTGAACTTGGCTCCCATTTTCACATTTATGTTTTTGATGGGATTATCTATTCATCAATCTATTTCATCTTAGAGCTGTGCACGTTCGTTCTAAATATGCATTACAAGAATTTTTACCTGACAATGAATAACAAAAAATAAAAATGAATTTGTGCTTTACGAGGTTTTCACTGCCCAGCGACGATATACTACATTTATTCACCCCGTTTAAGGGCTCCTACGGGATCTCTGTTAACCATAATAAACTGATAGATGCGTATTACAACTCGGAGGGGCTCGTGGCTAATTACCAACCGATCATACGCGAGATTAAGCTGAGCTTGCCGCGGTCAGTCCGTGGATAGACATGCTGTTCCATGCCGTGAAGAGCACGTTAAGTAGTCGGTCCCGTGTGTCGTACGAATACCTATACGTAAAGAAGCCCGAAAGTCTGACAATTGATCTAACCTTAGGATATCGGCATGGCCCAGTAACTTGGTTGCGGAGGTCTGATGGCAATCGCTCCGTGTAAAATACTGATATTCAGCCGCACCTGGTTAGACTGGAAGCTGACCCCAATAATATACAAGAGAAGAAATGCAGAGGTTTATCCTTAGTCGAAATTTATAATATTTTGCTAAATATAATTATAATGTTACTGGTTACGGCCTGTCTATGGACTTCCAGCGACGCGAATTGCAGCGCGACGAGCGTGGCAGTAATTCGCGCGGCGCGGTAGCCTTGCCACGGTGACTTGCGATCATCGCCACGATCATGAATGCTGCAACTGGCATAGACAGATGGCTTTACATATCAAAGTTATATCAAGCGTGACTGCTGATTGTAAGGTCCTGGGTTCGATCCCCAAGTAGGGCAAAGTGGTATTGGGTTTTTTCGTGTGGAAGTCCGCAGTAGCAGCCCAGAGTTTGGATTTGTGCCCGGTTGATGGCAATAGGCTCGCCCCCTATTACATGGGACTTAAACATAACGGCGAAGTGAGAGTGTTATTAAACACTTCTGCCTAACCCTTCGGGGAATACAGGCGTGATGTTACGTTATCAAAGTTGTAGCGTTGACCTTCAGGCTGAACAAAGTACCTATGATCGAGAATTTTCCAGCTTAAGAGACCACCCGGTGTTGGATATTTATTATTTACTAAGCAACGCAGCTGTACGACACGGCGATAGACAGAACAGTACTACATCTTTATCAATAGATCTTTAAACCATTACTGTTGTGCTACTACCTATATAGTCGAGATTATTTTTTGTAACTCGACATATCCATACTTATGAAGAAACGCGGGCTGTAAAATATTGGAAGAATAGGTTTTTGAGCGATCTATTTCCGTCCCACCCCTCCCGCAAACCTTCCCAATTGAGCGCGAAAGAGACAACTGCATCTCGGACTGATTTCTCCTGTGCAATATTAGCGAAATCGTACTTTCGTATTCCCCTGTTTCCTTCTTCAAACCTGGACCGATTTTAATATTTTTTTCTGTAATAATTTAAGAAAGACTTCGGTTATGTCTGTATATTTTTCTTTTATTTTTTATATTCGTCAAATTTTTTTGCCAGATGTCTGAAAACGATGGTAAATCCGGTCGATTTTTGTAAAATTTAAACGTTTCTAGTTTTTTTAATAATTAATTTATTGACAAAAACAGCATAGGGACATAGTGGTGGTAGATATATATCATATGCTAAAAAGTATTTGCTCTAGTAACATTATCAAAGGAGGAAACTGAGGAATACGTGTGTATGAACTAAACGCCGACCGCATTTCCTCTTGAATACGAAAATAACTGTTTGTCTGTCTGTTAACTCATCACGACTAAACTACTGAGCCAATTTTGATGAAAGTTTGAAACCCGGGCAAGGACAGGATACTTTTAAACTACATACCACGCGAGCGAAGCCATGGTCGCCAGCTAGTACTTAATACACGAGAATTTCCTTCCGTAACCGTAATAAGGTCTCTGTCTCTAATCTGCATCTACGTGTGTTCTCATAACAGCATACTGTAGTCTCCACAATTCCCCTTCCTGATTACATTGCCGGCTTCTGAAAACCCTTAAGAACGTTTTATCGGTACCAAGAAACCGATACAAGGCTAGTAGATAATACGAAAGTGTTGACCACAGCCATTATCTGTGGTGTCGACCCATCTACCGACTGCAAATTAAAATATTTATTTGCTTTTAAATATGGTTACAATTGGTGTTATATATAATAATAATATTCAGTAGTTCAGCATATATCGTCATAACATAACAACATGTATTTATGATAGTCAGTGTTAATACGTGAGAATTACTAATACATCCATATTAGTTATTTCATGTGTACTATTAATATTAATGTTAACCTTCCAAAAATTCTTTAACTGAGTAAAAGGCTTTTTCAATAAGCCATTTACGTAAAGTTCGCTTGAAGCGTGTCATTTGTAACTCCCTCATATGTGGTGGAAGCTTATTATATATTTTAATGTACATCGGATAACAGCTGCGCTTTTACAATTCAGTCATCATTCTAGGGATAGTCAACTTATTCGGAAATCTAGTTTTAAAAGAGCAATTGTCACCGACTTTTTCGAAGAGATTTTGATTTTACTTGCGCTCATTTAATTTTACTGTGTCCTGCACTATTGCACCCACATAAGTGAACTTAAGCCACTAAATAGATAGGTACAGAAGTCAATCTACATACAAGTGCGGTCCAGCAACGCACACATAGACACTGCTCACGGATACGATATCTCGGACTGTATTTGGGACCAGAGTGCGAGTGAGTGCGAGCGCGAGTGCCATGTGCTTGAGAGAGATAGATATATAGATTAAGCTGATAACAGCTTAGGTATTCTATCTTATTTATATCGTAAATCCATCATCGTCGTCTTTGTTCGAAGCGAATTCTACTCTATTGTAGGTATGTATAAGTATAGATTGAATTAATGCCTCGGCGACCATACATTTATATTGTTTGCACCAATTAAACTGGTTCTTTTCCTGTTATGCTAAGGTAAGAATGGCAAATGCTTTGATAAGAAAATACACAATGTACTTAATTGCCGTATTAAGAAAAAGAATTGAACACTGGCATTCTATGACGATTACATAATAATTTCTTCAGTTTACTCGTCCATGACGAATTGATGACGACGGCGATGTTCTTTCAGTATCTGAATCAATTTTGATAAATGGAATAAAGAGTGTATACTAAATCATGTTATTCCTTCAAACTTCGTGGTGTACTGCTGACATAGATTAACCCTGCACGGCATAATTTTGGATTCAATAAAAATAAAATGACTAGAAATTAACGTGTGTTCTTAACGTGAGGCATTTTAGCGTCCCGAGCGAAATGCGCGGCTATCGCTCGCCGCGCGGTCATTTAACTCAGGGCGCTAAAATGCCTCGCGCTAAAAATACAATATGTTTACTACTTGTATTTTTTATTGTATCTATATTTATCCCGTGCAGGGTTTTTTTACCCAAATTAATAATGTTTATTTGCATA
Source organism: Amphipyra berbera (assembly GCA_910594945.2). NCBI lineage: Eukaryota > Metazoa > Arthropoda > Insecta > Lepidoptera > Noctuidae > Amphipyra > Amphipyra berbera. Next base: position 21,579,764 of record OU343121.1, on the reverse strand, counting down.
TAACATGGTATATAAAGTTGATAAAATACAATTACAGAGCATACATGTTTTGCTAATATCATATTAGGTTAATCTATGTCAGCAGTCCATCAAGAGGTTTGAAGGAATTACATGATTTCGTTTACATCTCGTATAATATGATGTAGTGACAGTGCTCAAAATTCAATCCATAGACAATTTTTTATAAGTAAATATTAATCTATTTGAAGCGTGTTGACCCTTTGCCACAGAATAAATAATAGTTCACCTATCCTGGCTGAGCGTAGTCTTCCAAGTAACGCCAACTTTATCAGAGCTGGGGGCCTAATTACATTTGGTGATTCATATTTCTTCAATTATCAGAAATGGATTTGACAAGCCCAGACGGACTCCATTCCGACCGCAACTACAACTGCCAATTTCAGTTAGAAGGCAGTTAGCATTGAGTTGATGCAACTGCTGACTGGATGTGCAGTCTTGCAGTAATAATGTCGTATCTATGAACGAATATTGTTTTTTTTTGTTTTTACAAAGATTGCCCCACACTAGAATTTCTCCTGTATCGTGGATGCGTTTACAGACACAAATCTTCACATGCACAAACGCCCAGACCCGAAACAACTTTCTGAAGGCCGTACAAATATTAGTTCCGTGCGGGAATCGAACCTTCGACCCGTAGAACAGAAGCCAATCGCTCAGCCACTGCACCTAACGTGTCATCATAATTATTAAATTTTCAGCAAATTGTGACGTTATTAGCTCGCTAAGCCATTTCATATATCTTGCTCTGCGAACTTCCAGTTAAATGTCGCTTGTGTTATCTTTGTACTTGTATCTTATTCTAGCGGCCTGTCCCGGCTTCGCAAGGGTGGACATTTTTTTTAAACATTTTGGGTTATAAGTATAGTCTATGTTACTCAGTGATAATGTAGTTTTCTAACGGCAAAAGAATTTTTGAAATTGGTCCGCTAGTTTTTAAGTTTATTCGTTACATACAAAAATACAAATCTTTCCTGTTTTTAATATTAGTATAGATGTATACAAAGTATCTATTAGGGTTCCCTGCAAAGCGAAGGTGACTGCGCTAGTAGGTACTAAGAATACCACAATCACCGTGTTACAATAAATACATACATAATAACATAACATCACGCCTGTATTCCCCGAAGGGTAGGGTAGAGGTGTATAGTAAAACCCTCATTTCGCTTTTATGTTTAAGTCCCATGTAATAGGGGGGCACAAATCCAAACTCCAGGCGGTTAATGAAGGATTGCACACGGAAAAACCCAATAACACTGCCCGACCTCCGAATCGAACTCAGGACCTCACGATCAGCAGTCACGCTTGCCACCACTAAACCAACGAGGCAGTTACAATAATTTTCCGATATGTATAATGCATGAAACAAAAAGTTATAGTTTATAAGATTTTTTCATAACGTCCACATAATGAGGGGTTATACTTTTAAACCTTTAGCGGGCTCAATGTTGAACCATTTATATATCTCATTAGTTCTATAGTTTCTGCCTACCCCCGTGGGGAAAATGTGCGAGTTTATGTATATTTATATGTTTGTTTAACCACGAGCAGCAGATAAATAATTATATAATAACATATGTCTGCCCGTTCTTTAAATCAAAGCTAAGACCACCACAGAAGCATATATGTTACTTTTATCTACTAAATAAGTGTTTTTTTTTAAGTTAGGTAATCTAAACTGGCTTGTCCCATTCGTAACATCAAGCGTTGCGAATGATACAACGGTGGTATTTAACCGTAGCCTAATGCAATCGATTCTATACACACATAATTAAGCTTTTCTTAAGATATAATTAATCTATTGTATTAATAATTTGTGTTTATAAATAACTAAAAACAAGATTAACTGCCTCGTTGGTCAAGTGGTGGCAAGCGCGACTACTGATCGTGAGGTCCTGGGTTCGATCCCCAAGCCAGGCAAAGTGTTATTGGGTTTTTCCGTGTGGAATTCCTCAGTAGCAGCCCGGTGTTTGGATTTGTGCCCGGTTGGTGGCAATAGGCTCGCCCCCTATTAAATGAGACTTAAAGATAACGGCGAAATAAGGGTGTTACTTACTATTCACCTCTGCCTAACCCTTCGAGGAATACAGGCGTGATGTTATGTTAAAAACAAGGATTTTATTGCTTTGAAAATTGGATGCCTGAATAGCGATTATTTTGTTGGATAATGCCTGTGCTGAACTATAGGTACATGTTTTCATAAATTGATTACGACTTTACGAAGAAAATCTCTTAACAATGAATATTTTCGAAGCGTATTCAATATCATGCTCATAGTTCTACCACAAAACAGATAGGTACAGAAGTCAATCATATGTATGTACTTCACCTGTTATACCTACGCTCGGCGGTCGCTCTATCTATATATCTATCTCTCTCAAGCGCATGGCACTCGCGCTCGCACTCATTCGCACTCTAGTCCCAAACAGTCTGAGATATCGTGACCGTGAGCAGTGTCTATGTGTGCGTTGCTCGAGCGCACTTGTATGTAGATTGACTTCTGTACCTAACTGTTTTGTGGTTCTACTCATGCGAGGAGATTATTGTAGCGATCGTCTAATCTAAAATGATGTATATGCGTTTACACTGCCTTTATGCATACAAAATCTGTATTATGTATGTACCTATACACTATTGCTGAAACTTATAAAATACATAGAAGTTAGTCGAAATAATTTTAATACACAGTTTTAATCAAACACTACAAAATAATCTTCTTCTTCTTCCTGCCCTTATCCCACACCATATACCATATACCACATCCATGTTGTTAGAGGTTTTGGCTTATTGTTTTATGACTGGCCGACTGCCTGACATCATCCCTCCTTGGGAATACTCGTTGCGCCGTCGCGCGGGTGACGGTTGATCCCAAAATGATGTGCTTGTCAATCTTATTGCCAGCAACTAAGCAGACTACGTTCTTCTTGGTGGAGTATACCTAGTCTTGCACTAAATATTGTCACGAAGATTTTTTTTTTATTGGTAATAATTTTTATTACTTTTACAGTGTCTTAGTTTAATACATAAATATAAAACAATTTAAAATATAAAAAGCTTATTCGAAGTGGTCTCCATTGGCTGCAATACAGTCCTTTAAACGTTGAGACCAATAGAAGCACGCACTCTTTCCATGGGAAAAGTCTTCACTGCCAATCGTATGGATTGTTTTAGGGACTCCAAATTATCATGGCGTTTAGAGCAAGCCGTACTCTCTAAAACTGACCATAAATCATAATCCAGCGGATTAAGATCGGGACTAGACGACGGCCAGTCTTCAGCTCTGATGAAGTCCGAAACGTTCACTTCCAACCAAGACTGCGTGGACCGAGCTTTATGACCCGGCGCCGAGACTTGTTGGAAGGACCATAATTGGATATTAAACATGGTGTTGTTAAGGGGCTTAACTACTTTCTCAAGAATGGTATCTTGATACACTTGTGCCGATGTTTTGATACCTTTTTCACAAAAATATGGCTCAGTCACTCCTTCATAGCTAACACCCCACCAAACCATCACTGAAGTCGGATAATGCCCACGTTGCACTCTGTCGACTAATAGGGAAGCTTCCTTAGAGCTTTGAGCATAAATACGGTCATTTTGTTTGTTAAAATGTTGCTCAATTGTAAAGATTTTCTCATCCGTAAACATTTTTTTTCTGTGACCTCCCTTTGCGTACCGCTTCAGTAGTTGTTTCGATTTTACCACCCTATTCTTCTTTAAACTATCAGTTAAAAATGACCAGTGCGTCTCTTATAGGCTGCAAGTCCTAAGTCATCTTTTAAAATACGCGACGTTGTTCTGGGTGTTATCTTCATCTCCCGAGATAAAATCTTTTACTTTCGGACAGGATTTCTCCACCTTTTTCGTAGGAACACTACGTGGACGGCCAGATATTTTTCTGTCACAAACAGAGGAGGTCTCATTGTACCTATTAATAGCCCGGTACACAAACATTTGACTAATACCAAGCGTATGGAGAGTTTTAAAAATTGTATTTGGCTCCATACCAACTTTGTGTAATGCAATCACAGCAATTCGGTTCTCTTTATCACCCCACTCCATTTTAATATCGCAAAATATTGTACAATGTACTGGCGCCAAAATTAGGAAACCCAATGAACAATCGTATAAAAATGACAGATTCCAAATTCAAATGTAATATCTTTCTTATTTTTAATTGTAACAGTATTTATGACTATGGCTAGGTACTTGAAGTTCTTCGACCCACTCATTAGGTTTTGCTAGGGACTTGGGTTCTGACACATCGTATATTGGTATGATATATTTCTTATGTACTGTTACAGGACGATGAACGTCGTTACGTGGACCTCACGACCTTCGGGTTCTTCCAGGGTGGGATCCTGGAAGTGAAGATGGTCAATTTCATGATGCCTTCGGGACCTGTTTATGGAGAGGTAAGAACTCAACAGATATACCTAGTTAATACTAGCTAATGCTTTACTGCAATGGAGGAGCTCGATTTGCGAAGTTAAGCTGCGCTTGCCGCGGTCACTTCATATTCATATATCGTTTATTTGCATAAATGTGGGTATACAGGTGTTATGGGTACAAGGTATAGTTCAACACATTAGCCATGTAAGATTTATGGCATACAAATATAGAATTAGACATTATGAATTTGACTCAAATATAGAATTAGACATTATGACTTTGACTTAATTAACTAATTTCAACTTAAAGCAATAACACTTCTTGGGTGGGTGACCTTTCTGAGACTCCTCCGTACCTCAGAGAGCACGTTAAACCGTCGGTCCTAGATGTCATAAGGACCTATGACAGTTGTAACGGGTAGTCAGAAGCCCGAAAATATGACAACCGGTCTAACTAGGATATCGGCACTACCTAGTTACTGAGTTGCGGTGGTCTGATGGCAGTTGCTCCGTGTAAAATACTGATATTCTGCTGCATCTAGTTAGACTGGAAGCTGTCCCCAACATAGTTGCGAAAAGGCTAGGAGGAATAGCAGCCAGCGCCACCACCATCCTTACTGATTGGCTAATGTTATCATACTGGGTGTAAAAATAACCTTAACGAAGCCGAATTCTACGCAAACTGTACATCAAACTAAGTAACATACAGCAAAAATAATTGCTGGGAAACGACTTTTTTGGTATTAAAAATAGCTTTTAATTGTAGCGCGCAATGTAAGCGCGCGCGCAGCAGACTAAGCCTACATTTCTAAAATGTTGATAATGTTTGTATAGAAGAATGTGTAGTAATAACATTTAAACTTAGTTTTCGTGAAAAAGTTCAAAAATATGGTGATTTTGACGTTCAATATCTCCGTAACCAGTCGATTTCCAGGTATGGCCCAATACCAAAAAATCTTCGTAACGACGGGAAGAATACGTGGCTCTCGGCTTCGTTAAGGGTATATTTACACCCGATGTACAAGGTTACTCGGAAAGGGGTACTAATCCGAAAGGGTGTTAAAGTACCCATAATAATGGATAACTTTTGTTCTACAACTTTCCCCAAAAGTCATTACTTTAAGAGAAAATAGCCTTTCAAAGACTTCATAAAAAATACGCTAAATTCTATCTATCCTCAGCTATGATCAGCTGTGTTTACATTTTAGGTGATATTTGGGGTCACGGATTAGTAACTAATAACTAAAGCAGGGATAAAGATTTTTTGAAAAAACTAAAATAGAAATATTTTTCATGGACAAAAAAAATAAATCGAATTTTTAAATTTTAACACTTTCTTTAAAACAATCATCAGTGATACGTTGAATGGCCCGCGGCTTAGTGCCCCCTTTCCGACTAACCTTGTAGCTCATGTCGACACAAGAGAAGACTTTTATTATTCTATTTAAACGTATTTTTTTTACTTTTTGCAGTATGGCTTCACGCTGGACCGCACGATAAACGCGGCTATCAGTCCGTATCTGGCGCAGTCTAACTCCGCGACATGCTTCCTCAAGGAGAGCGACAACAGCATACTATCACCACAGCATCCAGCCATAGTGTTCTTGAAGATGGACTTCAAGAATCTCAGGTCAGTTTCAGTATAGTTTCTGTATTAAGTGATAGAAATATGCAAAAACCGGCCAAGTGCGAGTCGGACTCACGCACCGAGGGTTCCGTACCTACAATATTTTTTCTGTGATGTAACCACAAATTTAACGTTTGTGGATTTTTGCTTTTACTTGTGCTATAGCACATTGCTTCTTGCCAAATTTCATGATTCTAGGTCAACGGGAAGTACCCTATAGGTTTTGATTCCCTTGCGAGTGTCAAAATATGCAACATAAACGGCCGTATCTTTTGACTTAGAAGTTTGATATTTTCACAGCTCCAAGGGATTGCAGACCTGAGTATTTGATATTAATTTCATACTTGATACCTCCGCGCGTTCCTGAGAAAAACGGGTCTTAACAGACAGACAGACAACGAAGTGATCCTATAAGGCTGCGTTTCCACCAGAGATGTGCGAAGATGTGTTGCGAGGGATGTGTGCTAGGGACGGACGGGCTCCCACCACACTTCACCCCGCTCCCACCACACCTCACCGGGAGCGGTCCCAGCACACCTCAACCCGTTCGCAGCTGAAACGAGCCCGCTACACTTCCTCGCACCTGTCATTTGCGCACCATTTCACAGCGTCGCTACGAATCCTCGCACCGCCCAGCTACCTCGCACATCTCTGGTGGAAACGCAGCCTAAGGGTTCCTTTTTTCCTTTTGTGGTACAGAACCCTAAAAAACTAAAAATGTTTCGCTGTATTACAATCGACGTAGATTAAAATGTTGTATCTTTTCATAATAGGTAATTGTTCATCAGCCTAATCAATTTCCCAACTATGTTGGGATCACTAGTCACCAGTGATGGGCCGAATAAGGGTTTCACCGAATACGAATATTCGGCCGAATGTTCGGTTAAAATTTTACCGAACCGAACTTTCGGCCGAATATTCGGCAGGATATGGCGCGCTTTATCGTGCATTGCAAAAATTCAAGTTTAGGTATACATGTCGGACTGTCATTGCGTCATCTAGCTAGCGACAAAACATTGGGACGTGCATTTGTTTTTGTGTACAAAATCGTTTTAACTTAGTAAATTGCCAAAAAAACAATGAAATAAGTGGAAGGAAGAGGTCGAACATTTGGACATTTTTTTCTGTGAAACTGACGATAAATGTTAAGACACTTGATATGGATATAGTTATGTAATTATACTACTTCATACAAGCAAAGAGGCAACTTTTTAACTCAAGATTATTCGGTAGAATGTTAGGCATTTATGCCGAATAATCGGCCGAATACGAATGTTCAGTAAACCTGCCGAATATATAATATATATATAATACCGAAGCGAACATAAAACGAATATTCGGCCCATCCCTACTAGTCACCATCCAGGCTCACCAGGAGCGGCTTAATATGACGCTATTCTTTGATAGATGATTATTCATTTTTTTAATAATAATTGTTGCAGGTTGAACGTGACCTGCAAAGCTAAAGTGCTGCATTTATATCAGAACAAGTCTGCCATACCGGATAGTAAGTTTTCTTTCATTGATTCAATATTCATACCATGGACCAAAGCGGTTACTATACCTTTAAAAAATAAGGATACCTTTTTCTTATAAAGGTTAGGCCATACTCTTAGGCTCAATTTACACCGCCGCGGAATGGAATGGAAGCGACTTTTTGCAACGAAATTGTACATAGCTTAATGAACTTTATGTCAATTGTTTAACATATAACATACACATTCGTTGGACCATTTTCGCACACAATCGCGAAGGTAACGGTGGCAACTACGAATGATGAAAATTGTTTTTTTTATTGAAAACAACGCCATCTATCCCGTAGAGAAGGGGACTAAATTGCTGTATTGCTATATAAAATCATATGGTCCTTGAGAATGCTTAATAAAAATAGAACAAAAAAAATATTGACACAAGTTCTTGGTAAAGTACCTAAATATGGAAAAATAAAAGAATGGATAAAATTAAATATAATATAGGTTTAAGTATCTGTACAACGAAGAAAATAATATTTTATATTTAAAACGTGCAAAATTTAATTTTTCTATGAACACACTTTAATTGCTAATGGCTATGGCGCTGCGTTCATGATTCACGAAATGACAAGCAAGAGACAAAATTCGCAATGACTATGCGAACATTTTCATTAATCTGTGACATTTTCCATACGAACGGAAAACATTCGCACAATGTACGAATGTTTGCGTGAATGTGAGTGACCGGGGTAGAAAGAAGCGCACATGGGTTCGCATATCAATATGCGAATCCATTTGCATATCTGCTGACTTTGCGAATGTATGTCTGACGGCCCTTCACATTCGTGCGACGCGGGATATAGTAACTACTTATATCTAAATGTATTTTCGTTTTTTTTTTAAAGGTTTTTTTTTAAAATTATTTTTGCTAAACGCCATTTCGAGGTTATCCATTAATTACAGGACACCCTGTATAAGCAAATACTATAATATTGACTCGATTTTTTTGTGGTTCTTTAAAAACTATGAAATTTCGTAAATTGCAAATTTTGGCTCTTCCGTCTCAAAACGTTGCCGACCCCTGTGCTAGTCTCCTCCTGAGGTATGAGAGCGGCGGGGGTGCGCACGGTATACAATACAAAGCAAACTGACAGACCGCGACTATTGTTTCGCTCCCCTCCTGCCGCTCTCACACCCCAGGCGGTGACACTTGCGCGCAGTCTATACACAATTCACATAAAAATGAAAAAAATATAAATTTAGAACAATTTACGTGCTTACAAATTATTTATGGTCTCCTTTTTGTCACCATTGCCAATCGATACGTAGTAATAATTTGCCTATGTCATGTATAGTCGGCGACATAAGTTGGTAAACACGTAGATAGAGAGTAATTTATCTCAGCTAAATGAATATTCCAAAAAAGTATAATATAGTTTCAAATTGTAGAAGAATCTAGATACAACTCGTCTATCATACATTTTTATTTTATATCAATTAGTTTTTGTATTAATGCTAAGTTTAAAAACTCAAATGTTTGGCTATTTTGTCGCCGACTGTACCACAGGTACCACTTGTTTGATTAATAACTTACTCACACGCACAAAACCCAGCTTTTCAAATGTTCATTGATATAATCACAATTTTATTAATAATAGCATATTTTCACAGCCATACCCACTGAAGAGAAGTGCTCCTATTCACTCCTGCCTATCACGAAAGAGACTAGAAACGAATTCGACTACTACAATACTAGCGTGAGTTTTATATTAACCCTATTTTACAGCAAAGAGCCGCGAGAAATGGATCACTAATCAGAAGTATCAAATCAGGCTCAGATTACGAAGAAAATATTATATATTATTACTAGTGACCAGCCCCGGCTTCGCACGGGTGCAATGTAGATACTAATGTGGGACATATAAACCTTCCTCTGAAATAACTCTATCTATTGCTGAAAACTGCATTAAAATCCGTTACGTAGTTTAAAGATCTAAGCGTACAGACAGCGGGAGCGACTTTGTTTTATACTATGTAAAGATTAATAAGAAAAATTATAAAATATCATAGTTTAAATTATTTAACAATTTAAGCAATTTTAACCCCTATTTTAATACTCTTTAGACTCGTATTTACCGTACCGTGGGATGCTTCGACATGCCGCGGCACGAAAGCATCCCGCGGTATGCTAAGCAAATGTGAGTGCTAATGGTATTAACACAAGGTATAAAATTAATTGAGCTTAAAAATTCCTTAGCCACCAATGGTCGCAGGCGCTAATTAAGTCGTTGAATTTTTAATTAAAAACCGGAATTTATTAGTACTCCGTGAAACAGTACGGTGGTTTTGTGCTGAAAACAGCGTATTTTATTTTTCAGTTCGCGTTATATGTAGCGACGGATAAGGAGGAAGGACTGTACAATCTCTACTTGAATAATTGTCCTAATTCCGATGTTGGGACAGCACCCGCAGTTAACACGATGGTAAGGTTTCTATTTCAAACTTGATCGTTCCGTAGCTGGTTATTTAGTTTAAAGGCATTACCCCCTTACCAATTATCGTTCTGTAAACTTCGTTCGTTCTGCCTAACCTTTACCCAATTCTCTTGAGGTCAGCTTCCAGTCTAACCAGAATTTTACACGGAGCGACTGCCATCAGACCTCCGCAACCCAGTTACTGGGCAATGCCGATATCTTAAGGTTGAACCGGTTGTCTCACTTTCGGGCTTCTGACTACCAGTAAAAACTGTCATAGGTATGTATGACACCCGGGATCGACCGGTTTAACGTGCTCTCCGAGGCACAAAGGGGTCTCGAGCGGTCTTCCATCCACGGACTGATAACGGCAAGGACAGCTTAACCTCACAATTCGTGTGACCGGCGTACGAACCCCTCATCTATACAGACATAAATCGTTTATAATTTGCTCTATAAGAGACTATCAAAAACGTAACTAAACTATCTGAAAATTTTCAGGTGGAAATCTTCGAAAGCAACGACGGCAATTTTCTGTCGGCCGGCGAGATGCCTCTGCCCGTGTTGTACAGCATGATGTCCCTAATATTCCTGATGAGCGCCGCGATATGGACTTTCATACTGCGCACGAGTCGGCAGCCGGTCTACCGGATACACATCATCATGTGTGTGTTGGTCTATTTGAAGGCACTGTCGCTGGCCTTCCATGGAATTAACTACCACTTTATACAGACGAAAGGAGAGCACGTGACAGCGTGGGCGATACTCTTTTATATTACGCATTTGTGAGTACTTCTTTTTGACTTCTTATTCTCGTAGTAGTAAGGCCGATACTGCACTGGTCACGACACAACACGGCTAAATGTGGTGATAACTGAGCGTCATATATTTATATAAACCGTTTACCATGATACTAGCAGTGTCGTGTCGTAATACATAGAGAAACGGTGTAAGGAGGGTGTACGGGCAGTAACTTCGTACAGTGAGATATAGTATGTTGTAGTTGGACGAATCACACGGGATGTGTAGAGGAAGTAAAATCACTGTTATGTGTCCAATGATTGACAGTTTATTTGTAAAATCATTAGATTATATTATACATAAAGTAGGTAACTTGTGGTAGGCACGATAGTCTAGTCAGCGATTGTAAACAAGTAATCAGCAAATTAGCAAATGCTTGTTCCGATAAAAACTAAAACAATACATTTCATGTGACGATGCTCGTACAGAGCGTAAGCTCAGTAGAAAGGAAAGCACCATGGGCGTGTCCAGGGTGGGGCAAACTCAGTGAGACAAGTAAATATTTGTCTTTTCAATAAATCTGGAAGTGCAGAATGGGATTACGGGGAAATTTTGCCCCAAAACCTTATTTTTAAGATCCAAATAAGTATAGACGGAGTCGGGCATTGGTCTGCTTATTTTGGGTAATTATTCTGTGGACAAGGGTGGTAAGTTGACTGAATCTAGGCCATTTACCTATTCTTTCCTGTGCCAGGGTGGGGCAAGCGCCCCAACTCCCACACCCAGTGGCGTGCCTATAGAGCAAGCCCGATTTTTTTTGGTACTTATTTTGATATTTATAATTCGTCTGATAACAAATAGTTGGAGATCTTAAGATTGAAAATGGTTTACTAATGATAAGAATAAAATATATTGTCATAATTTACTTTGCACATCAAAATAAGTACCAATAAAATATCGGGCTTGCCCTATAGGCACGCCACTGGCCGCACCCTGAGTACGCCTATGGAGAACACACAAAATTTACTTTGTTAAAGTAGTTGTAACCCAGTGTTGACCAATGAGACATGCGTGATAGACAGTGGTTTACACAATTACATCTCACTAAACTGACCTATGACGCGTTCTGTGGTTATATAGATTATGGCCGGGAAATGCCTGTCTAATGACAGCTGTATTTTTTTACCTTGAAAGTCAAAGATTCTTAGTCAGCGAATAAGATTAAGTTTTTGAAAGCTAGTCCTAGTTCCGAAGTGCTTTATAAGATATTGTGAAACCAGAGCTTCTTCTGGGCAGGCCAATAGCCTAGAGCTTAGTGACCACTAAGCTCATACGTAGCCTAATTAGATGGAGAAAAAGGCCTATTACGCATTTAGTAAGTTATTGTCGCTGCCCTCCCTCGTAGGGCTATCGACGTCGTCACAGACTATACAGGATTAAACCGTGATGCGCTCCCCTTTCGATTTCCTAATAACCACGCGTTTTTGGGGCACACAAATATACTCCATACAAAGAACATCCATTATCCGACACGCAACGGCCGAATACGTTAGCGTACACCCGTGTGTACGTACTGTTACGGATTCCTAATGTTGGGAAATATCCCGACGTCCCCAAAATTTAGGATAAGTAAGCATTTCTGTGAATTGCTTATTCAGTAACTTTAAGTTAGCGCGCTGCGCTGTAGTAAGTAGTTCTCAGTCGTACTTGAACCTCCATACCAGTCACACACGTGGTCATACTATATCTGCCGGCTCTTAATTCATGTTTCAAGTTATTGTGTTGTGTGCCAATTTCAAGTTCTACCAAATTCCATTAAAGAAACCACAGAACAAACAAAAAGGGGGAAGTACAATGCAACAAACTCTCTGTAGGAACCGTTGTCGCCAAACTCACACAAACTGATAATCGTATTATGCACAACAAATAAACAATTCGTTTGATTTGTTGTTTTAATTTTAGTCAAAACTAAGTGACAGATACTACATCTGGGAATAAATCTTCAGCCTCTATAAATATGATTTATTATGCTTTAGTGCAAAAATTATTTACGACGTTTTGTCATCTAAAATCAAACTAGATTCGATTGCAGAGTAAATTCCGCCACTCGACCATAGATGGCGGTTTTCTCAGTATTTGCAATTATAAACTTCATTGCGTTAAACATAAGGTTGACATTCGCGTCGTACGTCGTTATTGTCGACTGGGAACAACTAAGCGTAACAGCGCTTATTTGTGGCGCGCATGCCACGCCTACTTTGCACTTCCACTGTTTTTTCTGTTCCGTGAAATTAACTTTAAGTATTGGGTCCCCACCTATGAAATTGGCGTTTTTTTCTCACAAATAGAGAACCTCGTCACTTCTATGATTTAAAATATTCATCAATTGCTTGATATTATATCGAATAATGACCATCATAGACAACTACCAATAGTAAAAAAACCTAATACTTATAGTTTTCTAAACATAAAAATACCTTAAAAATCACTCCTCTTTTTGTTAGCAGAATAGACCACTATATTTGTTTTAACTTAGCCAAATCTTATTTTTGTCGCATAATCTAAGTGGCATACGTTATCTTAGTTTTTAAACATTAGTGCATAAAAGTTTTAAAACATTAGTGTTCATAGTTGTTAAACAAATTAAGAAAATGTTAGTATGAAAAATGCAACTTCTTTAAAATTATACAAAACGCTGATTTCATAGGTGGGGACCTAATACATAAGTGTTTTTTAAAAAGTGTCAAAGACATCCCCTTGTAACAGTACGAAGTTTAAAGTGTTAAATCGAATGGAAGAAGGCTACTTTTAACACGTCATATTTTACTTGCTGTATTGGTGACGTCATGTTTTACTGTCACACTTGTAACATTCTGTTTAGATTGAAAGGCGCAGTGCTATTTGTGACGATAGTGCTGGTAGGCACTGGTTGGAACTTCATCAAGCACATACTGTCAGACAGAGACAAGAAGCTCTTCATGATTGTTATACCGCTGCAGGTAAATATATTTGCCTCTTAAATTCTCTTCTCTTATTAATTTAACTGCCTCGTTGGTCTAGCGCGACTGCTGATCGTGAGGTCATGGGTTCGATCCCCAGGTCGGGCAAAGTGTTATTGGGTTTTTCCTCAGTAGCAGCCCGGGGTTTGGATTTTTGCCCGGTTGATGGCAGGCAGGCAACAAGCTCGCCCCTTATTACATGTGACTTAAACATAACGGCGTAATGAGGGTGTTACTATACACCTCTGCTTAACCCTTCGGGGAATAAGGCGTGATGTTCTGTGAATATATTTGTATTGAACAGTGGGGAATATAGTAGGAATATTAATCTCTTAAGGTTGAACATCAATACATGACATGTACAGTACTAAGTATTGTTTTTATTTTTTTTACAATAATTATAAATGATGTTTGTGCAAGGACTACAAATTTATAACAATATCGCACTATAGAGCACGGGTGGGCAGACTTACACCATCGGCGATTTACAGCAATAAAATTGGACGACAAGCGATCGACTCGCAAGCAGTTATAAAAAAAATGTAAAGTTATATATTGTGGGTTCCTACCAACGTACATATTATTTAGAGGTCGATGAATGGCACTGCGTGTTTTCCGCTAATTTCTTGTAGGAAGGCACGTATTTACTAAGTGCCAAACGTAAGCACGAAGACAGATGTAGGTACGTCAAAAAGCCGATTGCGGTATTTTGTAAGTAAGCGCGCGATCTACCATAAAACCGCTAGCGATCGACCGGCCGGACGCGATCGACTGTTTGCCCACCCCTGCTATAGAGGATTCATACAAAGTAAAATAATTTTAAATAATCAAGTAAACGAGTTTAGGTCGTATAACAAATTTCACTTATGCAATAACGGCAAAACTGAATAAATAAAATTTGTTTCGCCCTATTTTTAATTCACTTGAGTATTTCAAATAAGCTTTCCTATTCCAGGAGCCTAACAAATCTTTGATTCACAGGTATTAGCAAACGTAGCAGAGATAATACTGGCGGAGAGTGAAGAAGGCGCTGCTGAACACAACGCGTGGCGCGATATCTTCGTGCTGGTCGAGTTATTATGCTGCGGAGCCATCATGTTCCCGGTCGTGTGGTGTGTATAATCTGCTAATCCAGGGGTCGGCAACCTTTTGAGACGGAAGAGCCAAAAGTTGCAATATACTAAACTTCCGTTTTCAAATAGCCACAAAAAAATCGTTTCAATATTATAATATGTGCTTATACAGGGTATCCTGTAATTAATGGATAACATTGAAATGGCGTTTAGCAGAACTAATTACCTTTAAAAAAAAGAAATACAAATTGAAAATACATTTAGATATCATTACTATATCTATCTCAGTCATGGTTAGTATATTTCAGTCATACTATATTATAGTACTCAATTATGGATCGATTGCACGTTTTTAATGGTTTTGATAGTAAAATAATTATTTTTTGCGTGTGGAACTGGAGAGCCACAACTTTACATCGAAAGAGCCGCATGTGGCTCGCGAGCCGCAGGTTGCCGACCCCTGTGCTAACCCATTGACCTTTTTTCCAGCTAAATGCTAGACTTGAAGCCAAATACTCAAACCTTAGGTTACCTCTAGATAGAGCCGCCGCGTGGCCGCTCATGAGACAGCAATGTAAAACTAAAAATACAGCATCCTCCCATCGTAGAGCATACAATATACACTAACCACTTAACTAATGGAGTCTATTTCTCATAAATACAAGAATACAGGGAAACCGACATTCTGTGACGGTGCGTTGGCTAATTGGCTAACTTTAAAAAGTTCGCCACCAAGCGAAAAAATGGCACGTCATATGAGACAGAAGATGATGCTTCGTCTCAGTTTTCTCACTTATTTTGTATATATGCTACTCACTTCCACACTTCCTACTGTAGTCAAGGCTACATCTAAGGGTATATAATCTAAGACTCAAACTCTACTCAATGTTAAGTTGCCGTTAAGACTCGTGCTGTCACTGCCACTGTCAGGCGAAGTGACAGTGACAGCAAGAAATTAACGGCAACTAAAAATTGAGTTAGAGCCATATTAGACTATCATAGAAATA
The DNA here is from genome assembly GCA_910594945.2 of Amphipyra berbera. Classification (NCBI taxonomy): domain Eukaryota; kingdom Metazoa; phylum Arthropoda; class Insecta; order Lepidoptera; family Noctuidae; genus Amphipyra; species Amphipyra berbera. The sequence goes on along the minus strand of OU343121.1, from coordinate 21,563,962 downwards.
CGATCCGAGAAGTATGAGTCATTTTTATATGAAGAACCTATGACGTTATAATAACTGGGTGAATCTTCGAAATTTTTTAACATTATTGTAACAAATCATTCTTCTCCCGGGTTATTAACGTTATAGTATTGTCAGATTGTTTTTGTTCTTGTCTTATTGCTTGACGGCAGCGGTATAGTTTCAGTTTTCATTATCATAATTATAGTATTAAACATCTGCATTCTTAACTTTGGGATGATGCTAATGACGTTCTCAATTTTTGTTAATATTTTTCGAAGAATGCCCCAACTACATATGATTCATATGCTCTATAATCATAGTTGCGGGATTCTATTTGACAGCAAGCGTACCATTATGATAATATCCGTCTAACCTAAAAAAAAGTCAAAATGCGACGGAAAAGACGGCTAAATCGTTATCCATCTTGATTAAGTATGACGTTTGTATAATCATAAGTGTAATATGTAAAAATGAAGAACAGCATAATTTAACTGTGATCATAGAATTTGACAGATATGACATCATATTTGTATGATAAATATATGATAGTGTAATTGGGTCCTAACGTTTGAGTATTTGGCCAATAGATACGTTGGATAATGATCGCAGTAGCCTTCCCTCTAAGATGCTTTGTGATAAAGACAGATATAAAAAATGGCAATAATAACGCAAGTTGTTCGTCACTTAGGCTTGGACAATTACACGTACGGCAAGTAACGTACAATTATTCCATTTCCGTCGTCCAGGTCAATACGCCACCTACAAGACGCGTCGAGCACGGACGGCAAGGCGGCCATCAACCTTCGCAAGCTGAAGCTGTTCCGCCACTTCTATGTCATGGTCGTGTGCTACATATACTTCACCAGGATCGTCATTTCTATATTGAACGTAAGTAATAACTATCAGACCAGGTTTCCCAAAATATTGACGTTGGTGTCCAGTGTAACTGAGTAATTGGCATCCTAGGCCTATACTGTAGGGCCACTGTTATCTATACTAATATTATAAAGCTGAAGAGTTTGTTTGTTTGTTTGAACGCGCTAATCTCGGGAACTACTGGTTGAAATTGAAATATATTTTTTGTGTTGAATAGTCCATTTATCGAGGAAGGTTATAGGCTATATAACATCACGCTACGACCAATAGGAGCGGATCATAAATGAAAAATGTTGCAAAAACGGGAAAAAGTTCCACCCGTGCGTAGCCGGGACGGGCCGCTAGTGTATTAATATTCTTAATCTGTTCTGACTATCCTTTTCCCAACTATGTTGGGGCCAGCTTCCAGTCTAACCAGATGCGGCTGAATACCAGTACTTTACACGAAGCGACTGCCATCAGACCTCGGCAACCCAGTTACTGGGCAATGCCGAAATCGTAAGGTTAGATCGGTTGTCAGATTTTCGGGCTCGTGATTATCCGTAACGACTGTCATAAGTATTCGAATGACACCCGTGACCGACTATTTAACGTGCTCTCTGAGGCTCGTAGGGGTCTCGGTCACCCATACACAGACTGACTGTGGCAAGCGCAGCTTAACCTCGCAAATTGTATGATTCGCGCGGTTGGCAATTAGCCACGAGCCCCATTAGCCCCTGTTAATATCAGTAATCTATATTATATAAAAATCTATTGCCGTGCGTTAGTCTCGCAAAAGCTCTAAAATGGCTCGACAGATTTGAATATTTTTTGTTTTGTTCGCCTCAATGCCGTGGCTTAGGAAAAAAAGAAAATTCGGTAAAACGCAAAGGAACAACCGAAAAATCGAAAAAATTAAATTGGTAATTATGTATGGGAATTGCCACTTTAGGTGGTACCGAAGTTCAACGGGTCATCTAGTCTTTTCATATAAATGACGGGGCTAATTACGAAACTGTAATGTACGTTTCCAGATCACAGTACCATTCCAATACGCGTGGATAGACGAGATGTTCCGCGAGATGGCGACACTGGTGTTCTTCGTGATGACGGGCTATAAGTTCCGACCGGCTGCCGCCAACCCCTATTTCACACCTACGCACGTGGACGAAGTGGAGCCTCAAGTGTGAGTTTATTGATAACCATAATTTGTGCTCCTTGCCTTGAAAGGACCAATTTACTGGTACAGTCAGCAACAAATGTATGTTAACACTTCAGTTTTTTTAATCATAGCTGAACACAATAATATTCAAATTTAATCGGAACACATGTAACAATAAAATAACACAAACTCTTGACTATTATATGAAATTCTGAAAAGCAGTGTATCGAAGAATTTTGTGTCTTTTAGAGGTTATGTAAAAGTTAAGGCTGATTTACACGAGGACAGTTTCTCGAAACAAGACTCGTTCTGCCTTTGTCTTTATTTACGACAAAAACAGAGATAGCATGAGACGCTTCAAGAAACTTGCCCCGTGTAAATGAGCCCTAACAGTGTTAACCAACTTTCGTTGTTGACCGTACTGTTACCTACTCTTGAATATAATTTCGAGCATTTTTGAGCCCAAAAGAAATTCAGTAAGGTACTTGTAGTCTGGCCCAAACCAATTTGATTAAAAGGTAAACAAACAATTGACGAAAAAAAAGTATTTAATGAGATTGCCTAGGGGTTGAACGCTTGCCTTCCATGCAGCAGGGTCTAAGGTCCTGCCGGGGTTGCGGTGCATGCTTTTGCGAATGCGACCCTGGCCGTACGGTCAGGAGAAGGAACACCGTTGGTTTTTAGCCGGTAAGAGTCCGGCAGAATCTACAAACGTAGATTTCAATTTGAAATAAATTTTATTTTATTTAAACATAAAATAAATAAAAAAATAAATTTAATATAAAAAGATCAAAAGAGTCATAAAGATTGTTGATCTTTTTTTTAATCTGATTTGGGCCTGGCTACTAAGAAATGTGTAAAAATAAGATTATGAATGCGGATGAAGCGAAAGAAGTATGTAAGGGTCGAAGCATGTGGCGTTCTATAGTTTCGGCCTACCCCCATGGAAAAAATGCGTGAGTTTATGTATGTATGTACTAAGAAATCCTTTCTTCCGCAGTTTATCAGATATTGGGGTGCTGGAAGGAGTAACGAGGATATCGAACCGAGGCGACAGGAAACGGGAGGACCTACAGCCACTCATGCAGGAGACTAACTATAATTCTGACTAGGTGTAAGATTAGTTTTTATATGTTAGTTGTAAGTTACAGCTTGGGGAAGGTCAAATCTTTATTTTTTTCTTCATACGCCCTGATTTTCTGAATACCTCATAGTGTAGTTTTTTTTTCTATTTAAAGGACAGGTAAGTTCATTTTCTTGTAGAGTAAACAATGTGAGCGACCTCGCAAGATATCTCCGTACATTAGACCGACGGTTCAACAAGCGATAAAATCATTTGATACTAAAGTAAAATCGAGTTCAACTAAAAATATAATTTTATCAAAAAATCTAATTCCTTAGCTTAATAATATCTACTTATTGTGATAATCCGACTGGTTTGCCTTCCCCGAGGCAAAAGTTAATGCTAAACCATTTCTGATGGTATTTCTGTACATTAATATTATGTGCAGTCAGCTGCAGAAAAAGATGATTCCATTTGAAAAACTTATTTTAACGGTAATCACCGAATCCATTTTTATAATTTCCTTAAGTTTTATACATACCTATATGTTCTTAGCAATATTATTAATTAAAAATATTATTATCTATTCGTCTTCCTTTTTTTTTATAGTAAGTTCTTATATTTATATTTAAGATGTTTGTACTTTATTTAGTTTTGGAGCTCTACATTTAATATTATGTTTGTAAAATCTTAAAACAATATTTCATTTTGTTCTGTTTCTGCACCTGACGGCATTTGTCGGGGTAGCGCTCTTGACCGATCGACGTAACGATTCAATTCATATCGAATACTGTATTTCACTCGTTCAAGTATGGTTATCGTACTTTGAGCATATACAGGGTGTAAACGAAGTCATGTAATTCCTTTAAACCTCGTGATGTACTGCTGACATAGATTAACCCTGCACGGGATACATTTGGATTCAATAAACAAAAAAATTAGAAGAAGTAATCATGTGCTCCTAACGTGAAGCATTTTAGCGCCCCGAATTAAATGACCGCGCGACGACCATCATTATTATGTTTACTTCATGTAATTTTTTTATGAATTCAATAGTTTTCCTTCGAGGCTTAATCTATGTCAGCAGTACATCGCGAGGTTTGAAGGAATTACATGATTTCGTTTACATCCTGTAGAAGGACGATGCATCATTGTGTTGCCGATGCATAAAATTTCCAATAACAATCATTTTATTTACCGTATATTAAAAATACTTTTCTAAAAAAACCTATTTTTATGACAACTAATTGCTCTTAATATACATTTTTAAGGTATAACATTTTGGAGAGCTGAAAAACTGTATTTCATGGATAACTTACCTTGAAAAACGATCAGAGCGGGCCTCCGATCAGTATTCTCGGGTTTTTGTAATATTCTAGAGTTTTAAAGCCTGTTTACAGTATGGATAGTGCAAGTGAACAAGGAATTTGCTTTTATTACAAGTGCCAAGGCTCATTAAGTGGCCGTGTGTTAAAATGTGTCGCTGAAAAACTACGAATAAATCGTCGGTCGGAGTCATTTCTCCAAAATTATGTGTTTAGGACTACCTACTAAAAAACTAAAAATTTGCATAGTTAGTAACAATCTCATAATAAACTACAGTTGTTTTACGATATGTAAAGGATAATTTTGTTGACATAACGTTTAGTAATCTTGATTTTTGATATGCCTTCAAACATCAAGATTACTAAACGTTATGTCAACAAAATTATCCTTTCAAAATATCTAAAAACTTAAACTTGGATTTTCTAAAAACAGCTGAATTTGAATTGTACCGGTAATGATTCCAACCGACGAAATGGTGAATCAACTCGCAGTACGCACGACGAAAGAGATACGTATGCAGTCATGCTGGCAACCATCATGCATGCATTTTAACAGAGACTGAGTGTGCTGCGTGGCCAATTTTTTGTCATCACTGTTCTAAGCGTGCTTTGTACATAATAAGATATTACACACACAATATCAAAGACAATCTCATGCATAGTGTATAAAAAATGTACGTTAGTTGCTACTTAATTCTTTTGTCGTGTGTACCTACTAGCATATTAGCTTAGTTTGAAAGAGTGATAGTATTATTCTAATTAGAGCAAGTTTGTATTCCTAAGTCACAAGCACTAACAAAAGTAAACGGGCCCTAAATTTTAACCAGTCCAAGGCCTAAAGTACCATAGTCGAGTCCATAAACTAAAATGTACTATGAAATAAATATTATAATTACTTAATTTTGGCTATAGCGCTAAGACAAGGCCAATTTCTGGGTCATGGACTGAAGTACATTTCATAGTGAATTTATATAAACGTAAAATTCCTTATTATAAATATAAGATTACTTTAGGTATATTTAATCAGGATTTTAATATAACTTTATCAGAAATTAGAAACTATCTCCTATTTTCTTTTGTTTTCTTAGGTTGTGAAATGAGTCCCTCATTTGGTATAGTTTTCTATATAGTCAAAAATTTGCCCTTATTTCGTGATGAAGTCAATGACTTGATGTAAATAAAACTATCATGATTTTATTAATAGTAATGATATCAGCTTTCTGTTTTGTAGATATAAAAGTAATCATGATTGTATATGTGGTGGTCTCGAGATATAAGTAACTCGGCAAATGACTTGCGTACGTAGGTATAGTCGTTATTTCCAACAATAAAAAAGACACTACTTTTTATTTGACTACACTATTAAATTATTACACTACACTATTTTGAGATCCATGATTTAGGACTTATCCTGCTTCTTTTATTGAATATGTCTGACGGACCCGCCGCGACTCTGGAGGCCTACACCGAAAAAGGAATGTCGAAATTTCGGATCGAAACGACATAACATCTAAGAACTCTGCCTCATTAGGGCATTGCGTCGTCGCAGCGTCAACGCTGCGTCGTTTTCCATATATTTTAAATGACACGGCACATTAAAACGTTGCGTCGTCGTACGCGACGTTTCAACGGATCGGCGGACGAGAGACGAAGTGGGGGAGGGTTGTCGGAGCTCCGGTGCGACGACGGACAGTGTTCCACTGCTAGAGGGGTAAACGATAAAAAACACGTAAATAGAACACGTTTGTTCCGATCCATTGTGGAGACTGACTGAGGTGCGTGCGTCGTCCTCTTGCGCTGCGACGTCGACCGTCGACGCAACGCAGGTGTGGCATATAATGTGTTGATCCGTTGCGCCGACGCAACGCACTAATGAGGCACCGCCCTAACTTGTAAATTCAAGATCAAAGTATTGACAAACAACAAATCGCACTGCTAGATTAATAGATTAATAGTGTATCAACTCAAAATGAAGCTTTTTTCAGAATCGACAGAAAACTGATTACTTACTTCCTGTTATAGATTACAAATGAAGCGAATGAAATAAATTACGTGTTAAGATTTGTGTTTGGAAACGCACTCACGATACAGGAGAAATCCAAATGTGAGGGCAAAGTTTAAAAAAAAATCTCAAATTGATCAAATTTTGAATTGATACAGTATTGATTTAGCACTGCGAAATGTCAATTAATATTTGGAAGTACAAAGAGCGAAAGACAAAATGTCAAATCGCGAAAATCGAATCGATCGTCGGATCAGAAATACTTTCGTGGTTCGAAAAAGTGCCATCCGTCGACGAAACTTCGCAATTCTATTTTCTGAGTAGGCCCCCAACCTTTTCGATAATCAGTTGTCGGCCGATTCAGTTCGTTATCTCTTCTTCTCATACACAAAAATGTATGAAAAAAAAAAACAAGATAATAAAACTGAATCGATCGACAATTATCGACACGTACTGAATCAGGGTGCTGGGACCGTATTATGACGTGTTAAAACCATCACTGTTCTCGTGAGAGAAAGTGATGGCGCTTTGCGACCTGCATAGCGGCGTCACTTTCTCTCACCGGAACAGTGATGGTTTTAACACGTCGGCCCCTGGTCACAATCTAAATTCGTCATCATTAACCTTTTAACCGCTTGAGTCGCATTTCTGCGACAAATATTTCCGTGCCCCTGCCGCGCGTGTCCTATTTCTGCGACAGAGAACATGCATGGTTTTTTTCTTCTATTTTCGTCCTATGAACTGCGTGGTACAACTAAAACGATTATTCAATAGAGATATGATTTACAACAATTACTTAAAATTGTTTCATAGCTCTAAGTATTGAAAAAGCTTAATATATTTATTGTAGGTATTATTTTATCGATTCGTAGTCGCGTGTTAGGGGCACTGCAATTGATATTTAGCCACGCGCTTAAAAGGTTTATGCAGTCCAGCTCTATTTTCGCAATATAAAATGTCGCCACATTTATGTTTTACCCATAGTTATTGCCATGCAACACAGTTTGATGTGATTTGTATATTATAAAACTGAAAATAATAAAATGGAATCTTGTCTACATACGTATGTCATTCTCGTGTCGGGCATCTAAGGGGAATACGATCAGTTGGCCCGTGAAATTCCTTTTTTTTTTATACAGGGTGTAAACGAAATCATGTAATTCCTTCAAACCTCGTGATGTACTGCTGACATAGAATAACCCTGCACAGGATACTTTTGTATTCAATAAATAAAAAAAACAAGAAGTAAACATGTCCCACTGCTAGATTAATAGTTGTATCAACTCAAAATGAAGCTTTTTTCAGAATCGACAGAAAACTGATTATTTACTTCCTGTTATAGATTACAATTGAAGTGAATGAAATGAATTACGTGTGTAGATTTGTGTTTATAAACGCACCGAAGATACAGGAGAAATACCAGTGTGGCGCATCGTTTTTAAAAAATAAAATAAAAGAGTTATCTCAAATTGATCAAATTTTGAGTTGATACAGTATCAATCCAGCAGTGCGATGTGTTCTTAACGTGAGATATTTTAGCACCCCGAGTTAAATGACCGCGCGGCGACCGGTAGCCGCGTAATTCGTTCGGTGCGCTAAAATATCTCGCGTTAAGAACACATGTTTACTTCTTGTTTTTTTTATTTATTGAATACAAAAGTATCCCGTGCGGTGTTAATCTATGTCAGCAGTACATCACGAGGTTTGAAGGAATTACATGATTTCGTTTACAGACTGTATATTATGTAAAAACTGAATATCTTTAAGACGTTGTTTCTTTTATTCATTAACTTCACATATAATTTACATTTTTAAATATTTCTATACAATTTAAAAAAAAAACATTAAAAAGTATAACAAACAGTAGCCCATCGGCATCGGGAACAGGGTCCAAGCTACCGGTGCTCAGGGCCTTGGGGAGGAACCTCCTAACAATACGCGCCGTGTCCAGAAGAACCGTTTTCTGTATCAGGCGCTTGATCCAGCCGCCCAACGAGAGCCATTCACTTTTTACGTATGTAAAATATAATAAAACTCGAAAAAATGAATTTGGCACGCTGACTGGTCGCGCTCCCCTTAAGGATGATATTTCTCTAATCACGCTTGTTTGGTATCGTCCGAACACTTTAATTAATGGACCAAAGTAACATTCGCTAGATTTATGGATTTAATTAGTTGTGAACTATTTTTATTTATAGGCTGTGTATAATACGTCGGATTTTAAACCCCTTACCAAAAATAGTTGCGTAAAATTAAGACAAGCTTATCTATATACAACATGTAACGTAATTAACGCACACCCTCAAACACCCCAATTAGAATATTATGTTATAATCATAATACATACACTGAAATTTTAGTTTAACATGTATATGTATTGTTATTTACTAAATTAACGTTGTTGAAATAAGGTTTATTTTTCTTTATTTTGTATTGAATGACGGAATTTGTATTAATACAAATAAAAATGCACTTTTCAAAGTCTTTGCCGTGATTTACGGTCCATTTCATTTTGTTTTGACTGTACATACAGGGGTAATGTGACTAATTTTCGTAGCTTTGTTTTTGGGATAATAAATTACCTATTCAAAATGATAGAAATCGATTCACTAAACGATTCTGAACAAACTACTTTCAGGATGTGCGTTAATTATGTTACATAATTGTATATAAATGAATCCCTATTTCCCTTGGTCGCGCCGTAACATAAGAACGACTTTACCGATTAAGGTCATATTTACACAATATATTTGTTTTGTCGAGACGATAGTTCGTAGTTATACTGGGATCCGATAGGTGGCGCTGTAGGCAAATTATTTACGCGGGCACAGCAACGGGAGAACATCTTAGGTATATAATCTAAAAATGTATGGTTACACTGACGTTTAACAGCGTTATAACTAGACAGCGATTATTAGTAAGGCGGTAAAAAAATTAAAAAGTCTAAAAAGAAGACAAATTTCTTTTAGAGATTTTTTTTTCTTTGTCTATGTAAGACGAGATTATTATACCGGGATTTGAAATCTTTTACTTTTATTTAATTTTGCTGTTTGAACTTCCGGCCGTAAAACGTAAAATGTTTATACTAGGCCTATTGTTTGGAGTTAAATAGGCTTTGCTAACCTTAATCAAAAACCTATACTTTATTCTACTCTATGGTAGGCCCTCTTGACCAAAAAACTGACGTATTATATACTACCTATAAGTGTAATCACTACCACTATTGTATAGTTATTATGTAGACGAAATTGTGCCCTACGCCCTCGCATAAGATGTTAAGTTACTATGAATCCTGTTTTGTGTGTGACGCACCTTTATTATAATTTTTATAGATCTAAGAAATACCCCGAAGTAGGCAGACAATGACCGCGTATGTTAAGATCAGTGCAGTGGCGTAACTACACCATCAGAGGCCCGTGGCAAATTCATTGGATGGAGCCCCAGTAAAAATCGTCACGTTGTAATTTAATTTTAATAAATCACTGAAGTAGTTACTTCTGAGCTCGCGGCCTCTTGGGCCGGGGGCCCCGTCGAGCCGGGGGCCCGTGGCATTTTTCCAGCCCTCCACACTATAGTTACGCCACTGGATCAGTGTCACATGGTGAAAAGGCAGTAGTACAAGTACGTACACACCAAGCCAGCGTAGGTCAAGGCCTGGTCAGACAAAGAGCGTGGCTGAGTGTGATATTCACGTCGCGTGTTGATCGCAAGATCGGACGCCACACAGAGTGTCACACCAAGCTTCGCGTGGCAGTCTACGTGGCGTCTTCTATACATTGTGATAGTAATTCGCACGCCAAGAGCGCGCGATCAAAACGCGGCGTGAATATCGTACCCAGACACGCTTTCTGTCTGACCAGGCCTTAAGATAGATAGGACGGGGTTTAAAGATTGGCCAAATTCAACAATTGTTCATTCGCTTGATGTGGAAGGCTCTATAATAGCGGGTTCACACGGTTCGATTTTAGTTGATCAACATTTGCTGATCAACAAAAGTTGAAATGTTTTGTTCCTTCAAATTGATTCAATTTGATTGAAAGCCTGTTCAAATCGCATGCGATTTGGCAGTTGATCAACTAAAATCGAATCGTGTGAATCTGGTATACCAGAATTTTTGTAACCCGAGCGTAATTATTTTTTAACGTCTGTCTCGTTAATTTGAGAACGTTGCACGAATTTATAAAGTCACCTAAAAAGTGCTGAGCATGAGAAAGATTTACTATTGCCGTGGCTGTGTTCCTGTGACCACCTTCCGGCTCCATCATCAGATCCGCTCAGATTGTATTGTCACTGGAACTACATTTGTGCTTAAACAATATTTTTTTTTTACTTCTATGAATAAATCTATTACATACAGTTTTACAAATCAATGATTTTTTTTAAGTCTAAGTAGATGGCGCCGGCATTTCCCATCTAACTAGCTCTGATAAGAAAATCCGAAACAAACTCCGAGAGCAAGGTCTCTTTAAAGTCCAGACATTGTGGTATAAAAACTATACTGGTGTCGATTCTGTTCCACACTTTGATAGGACTAAACTAAGGGTGTTTGTCTCTTTCTGTTTCAATAGAAAGTGACAGTTGCGTTTAGTCTAGTACTGTCAAAATGTGCAACAGAATCGACACCACTACCTTATAAATGACTAGTTCCCCATCGAAGCAGCTGAGTCGATCGATTATGCGATGTTGGATCCTAACCCGGGGTGTGTAGGTATGTATATTATTGGCGCATAATTTACCTTCACGTTTGTCTACAGTAATCGCTTAAGTAAATTTAGTGTTGTCTAATTATACCTAATTGCAATAATAGATACAATAATTATTTATAATTAGTTGTAGCGCTCAACTGTTGCTTAGATAGGGCCTTTCGTTTCGTCAATATTTCCTTTGTAGGTGAACAGCAAACGATTTCGATGTAAAATTTGCGTTCTGTATCATAAACTGTACAAAATAAATTGATAATTATTATATTGGCTTTTTTATTTGTAAACCTAAGCTGTGATGAAATACAGGATGTTGGTAGAACCTTAATGCCTAGAAAATAACTCAAATACATAATTGCCTTTGAAGTAAATAATCAGCTCTTTTCGCAGTTGGTGTAGTTAGGTATAATATAACTTGTAATATAACTTCGCAGTTGGTGTAGTTATATTATAACTACACCAACTGCGAAAAGAGATGATTATTTTGAAACGGCTGACCCGATTTCTATTAAACAAAGCTTATAATCATCTCGATTAAATCAGCTTCCAAACACAATAAACCGTATTGAAATCGGTTTATGGCCGATATTGATAATCGATCCCAATCCAAAATCTATGGATTGATGTAGGCTTTTGACATTACTTCTATTGAATTTCTGTCAAAAATCTACATAAATCCAGATTGTGATCGGTTAATTGAGATTTTGGATTAAGATCGGTTAATAATATCGGCCGTTAGCCGTTTGGGCGCTACGATGCAACGGAGAGACAGGCTTCAAACTTATCAACCTTTATTCGCCAGGGGTTAAAAATTACAAACTGCAACGCGCCATGAGCAACAGTAATAAATAATTAGAACTAACTAATGCCTAAAAAATACAAATTTAAGGTACGCATCTGTTTCTTTTCATCATACGAGTAGGTACCTACATTACTTTGTGGAGATAGAAGATATGATATGTAAAATTTTAGAGTGTCGCTTCGATGCGCTTCGACTCTGCGTTAATGTGAATGGATTTTAATGCGCCGCAATGACCGCAATGATGATCGGGTGGGAGTCTTGTATAGAGTGTATAGTCTGTTAAGAAATTATTAGTAGGTATGTACCGGTCTTGGGAAATTGGAATTGCTTCGTATATTATGACTTAATACTGTCACTGGCGAACTGGTATATAGTCAATATAGTCCCTAGCAAAACTTAAAGAGTGGGTCGAGGAACTTCAAGTATACTCCACCAGGAAGAACATTGCTTAGTTGTCGGTAATAATATTGACAAACATATCGTTTTGGGATCCATTGCATAACATCAGCAAGCACATTGGGTCACCCGCGCGACAGCGCAACGAGTATTCCCAAGGAGGGTTGATGTCAGGCAGGTGGCCGGTCATAAAACAATAATCCAAAACCTCTGAACAACATGGATTTATGAAATACATGTTGTGCCTACCCCACCTAGTGTGGGATAAGGGCAGGAAGAAGAAGAAGACTGTCATTGGCGAACTGGAGTGACGCAAATGGATAAAGTAAGAAATAAGTATATTAGAGGGAGTTTGGAAATGGCACCAGTGACAGAAAAGTTGAAAGGAAATCGTTTGTCTTGGTTGGGCATGTAATGAGGAGGGATGAAACATGTGACTAAGAGAGTGATGAATATGAATGTTGATGGATAGAGGGGGAGAGGGAAACCAAAGAAAAGATGGATGGATTGTGTAAGGGAGGATATGAAAGGTAAGGGAATAAATGATAATGAGACAGCTGTCAGGGAAGAATGGAAGAGGAAAACATATTGCGCCGACCCCAAGTAACTTGGGACCAGCAGGGCTATTGCGTATCTCTGTTGACAGTTCATAGTGATGATCACTTTGCAAAGTGTACAACGATTAACTGTCAAACAGCTAGTTTCGTATCGGCTATCTTCAGTGACCAACCAAGATGACGTCATGAGCACCGACTATCGCTGATAGCCACCGTAACACATTTTGACAGTTGTTTTCGTATCGATATTCGTAAGATTGCGATCGCGTAAGCAAAGTGGACATCAAATTTTAGTTGTCATCGCTTTCGTGAAAGACACTACTCATAGGTAGTGTTTTACGAATTCTAGTGATCATCACCGAAGCTGACATTTAATAAAGGGAGTAAAAGTTGCGATTTTTGTTGTTTGATTGTGATTTTGAGGGAAACAATTATGAAAGTGTAAGTTTATTATGTGTTTTTATTATAATAGTAAAACATAATTAAGTATATTAAAAAGAAAATATTTTGATTTGTCCTTTTGTATTGCTGTTTTCAGGTTCATGGAAAAATTTGGATTTTCAGCATTATTGGGTGCATTGAGGGTACACATGTCGCTTTAATCCATCCTATTGGTCATGAGGAGACATATTTTAATAGAAAAAAAATATCATTCTTCGAATGTTTTACTAGTAAGTGATACATATAATATTCTACAAAGTAAAAGAAAATTTAAAGATATGTGAATAATCCTCATATTCTTTAAATACCTATGTACTAGGTATATTTAATTACTGAGTAAAATATTGACTCTTTTGACTCTTGTTTCAGATTTGTGATGTAAATATAAATATACTGCATGTTGATGCATCATTTGGTGGTGCTTTACATGATTCCTATGTCTGGAATCAATGCCCCTTAAAACCGCTCTTAGAAAGGCTGGAAAGGAGTAGAGAGAGCTGTTGGCTATTAGGTAAAAATATAATTTTTAACATATTATTTTGGCTAGTTATTCAAATTCATTTATATGCAGAAAAGTAAATAACACATTTGGTCTACATGTAATTAGAATTAGGTCTTACAACTTTAGTCAAATTATTGACATGCAAATATCTTAAAATTTAGGATTTTATTTATTTTGTTGGTAATGGAGTAATCAATTAATGAATTAAATTAGTACATTAATTATTGAGCATTCTATTATCATAATTATATTATTTATTAATACATTACATAATACATTTGTATTAATAAATATTTAGTGAGCTCAATCATTAAATAAAACTAATATTTGATTAATAATAATATATTATTTATATTTTAATACATGACATATTATTTATATATTTTAGGTGATTCTGGATATGCACAGTGCCCTTGGATGATGACACCTATTTTAGGTGCAGCTCCAGGTTCAGAAGAACACTATACAGATCTTCATTGTATAGTTAGAAACACTGTAGAATGTTGCATTGGAGTTGAAAGCATGTTGGAGGTGTTCGTTAGGACACAGGTTACTTCACTATGATCCAGTTACAGCAGCCAACATAGTGAATGCATGTGTTGTTCTGCATAATTATAGCCAATGTACGGAATGATGTTCCAATTTCTGAGCCTCAGAGTGACGATGTTGACAATGAACAACAGAGCCAAATCTTTAGAGAGGTGGCAATAATCGAGGCAATTCCAGATGACTAGGAACATACTAGTCCAAAGATTATGGAATACTAGGAGTAATTTGTAATAATTATATTAAGTCATTTGTTTTTTATCTTTTGTGACATCTATAATAATTTTATTATAGTGTTTTTTCTCCTATTTTAATTTTGACATAATGTATTTTATATTCTTTACATTTTGTAAACTATTACATTTATTATGTCCTTATTTTTGTAAAAAATGAGAATTATAATTATATAGAATCATTTTTAATGCTACATACAGATTTATGTTGCTGGGGAGTTTGTTGCGCCGTTTCTTCTTTCCAGTTTAAACACTAGGAAGCGGTGAAGGGCAGGCTTTTTAGGGGGTTGTCTTTATTGTCGACATTCAATGAGTGCTAATGGGCTTTAGCCTAAATTGAATAAATGCCATTTTGTCTTTATATTTAATTTTTTCTTATTGTTTTATCATTTTACTATCCACACAAATAATACAAACAAATGATAATATAAATAATATTGTAAACTTATTTACAATTTTTATCGTACTTATTAACTTATTCTTATTATAATGTACGAGACTTCTTCACGTACGATGTACATAATTATGTACATCATCCCATATCTCCCTCATTCGACTATGGCTCCTACTGCGGCTGCAAGTTGTGCATCAGCAGCAATACGCCGCATTTCGATGTCGTAGGCCCAGCGTGGCACGTTCTCATCTCTACGAACTGAAATTTATATAATTTTACATTGGTTTGACATTGAAGACTTATTATTACTTATTATTTTTATAACACAACATACTAACTTTGTCTCCGGACCTTCAGACTGGTAGAGAGGAGAGCTCAGCACGCCCTAAAAATCAATTTGCTTTTTAATTTTTTTCTTCTAACTACTTTTCTTAGTTTTTTTTATTTACAATGTATAGGCTAGTGTTTGACTAGAATACATGGTTGTAAGCTCATAAGGCCTAGAAGGGAATGGGCCTCAAGTGCAGCTGCCGGAACACACCAGTGGTGGTGCTAGGCAATAGATTTACAACTTGAGGGTGTGGTAACCAGACAGGTGGGTACCTCCTACAAAGTACTTTACCACCTCACGATGTTTTCCCTTCAACGAAAGCTCAAGCTCATTGTAGGATTCATATCCACGACCTTACGGAATTCGACATCACTAGCACTGAGCTATCATTGCGTTGAAACTGTATAATTATGTATTAAGATATACTTACCAGCTTCTCTTGACGGAACCTCGGGCTGCTCGTCTGACTGGATAGAAACAGCAGTATCGGCGGGCTGTCTCTCAGCGGAGAGTGACGGCGCTAAGGTCTTCGATTCGGGTTGTAGCCCTAATGGAGATGGAACCTCGTCTTCAAGCCATTCCACATCCAGTTGAGGGCTGAGGAATACTTGTTGATGTACTGGGATAGGACATGAAAGGGTTGGTTGCTGCAATTCCCGAATCAGCAGGGGCCTGTCCCATCTATTGATAGTTTCTGTAAAATATTAAATATATTTTTTTACAATAATTTTATACTATGGTCACATTTCTATTTCAAACTTTATCCTATTGTTATATCCTAATCGTATTGAAGAAAATCAATTGGATTAAGATAGAATTAATAAATATCTACACAATCATTATAACGATAGGCAGCTAATACTTAGAACACAATGATAATAAGCAAGCTATTTTTAGATAGTTCTTTTATACTCAAGTGTTTTGTGAGCCCCTGGGTTCTTAAGTGGGGTGTGTTTATGGATTTTAAAGGAACCAAGGGCAGTGTGACAAAAAATGTATGTGAAATAACTTTACTGGTATTTATAGAAATGATGAAGTGAGTGGAAATGTATTAGGTAGGTAAGTAATATTTTAAGTTGATGGTGTATTTCTAGAGGATACTTTATTAAAATGTAAACTTACTCTATACCATTGGTCTGGTGTTTTGGTTGTTCCCTTTGCTACGGGGTTAAGCTGGACCGCCACGAAGCCCCACACTTCTCGGGTGCCTCGAGCACCCTGAGGGCCTCCCGAAAAGCGACCCAATGCTATATCTCCGCAAACTCCACAAGCAACTCCGTTTGTCTCATAGAAATTCTTCGTCATGCAGGCATCTTAAAATAAGATATATTACGCCATTATATTATATTATGAACTTACACTCACCTTGCGTTACATATAACTTACAGTGTTATGTTATTTTAGTATGTTGAAGTTCAAAAACATAGAAATCGGTCCTCTACTAGAACAAACTTTGATACTTAACAACTTTCACATTATAAACAAAACTTCGTCATTTTAACCGGAGCATCCTTATTTTTTTGGTTTTACTTACCTTTCTTTAAGAATTTATTTTCACGCACTAAACTTAATAACATAATTAAATTTATTTACGCCGCTCGACTCTCGAGTTAAAACTACAATGAACTGAATTTACCGCCAACTTCACGTGTCATGTGTATTTAAACCGGTTAAAATAAAATGTTCTCTAAAATGTAGCATTGTAATGCTCAAAGGGCATTACACAACTTAGCCGTATAATAGTCGATAAAAAATAGAGGCGTCAAGCGGTAGGACGATGAGCACCGTGCCCCGCACGTAAGGCACCGTAACTAGATATCCACTCAGTGTGATACGCAATACCAATGTTATGAAATTCTCAGTTGTCATCGAAGTTCGGTTGTCATCAAAAGTCAGTTGGTAACTGTCAGTGTAAAAGATAGCCAATAGCCCTGCAGGGCAGGAAGACGAAGAAGAAGACTGTCATTGGTGAACTGTTCATAGGTACTCACACTTTTATACATGTAGAAGTTATACCATTACGTACGTGCTTCCGTCACCCATCAAAGAAAAAGAAACGTGTCCTCCGAGTGCTGTTAGGGTCAGTTTCCACAAAATTGAAAAATGCTCGCGGATGCACGAGCACTTTTTAAATTTCACTGAATAAGTAACTGTAATGGTGCGTCCAGACCTGACAAACGCGCCGCGAATGCGCCGCTCGCGAGCTTCGCGCGTGCATTTCACGTTCGTACAAAGCTCTGCGCGCCGTTCGCGCGCAGTTCGCGAGCGGCGCGCGAGCTGCGCGCGAGCGGCGCATTCGCGGCGCATTCGTCAGGTCTGGACGCACCATAACAATCTACTATGATTTTTGTTTTGAATTTAAATTACTTAGGCTGAGTTGCACCAACTAACTATAGCCGTAACCATACCAAAATGTCTGCCAAATCAGTATTTTGACATAAATATGGCAAGTTAACAGTTATAGTTGGTACAAATGACCCTAAGTATAAAATTCAATGTAGACATCAATCGTTTCCTTTCGCATCCCCGAGAATACCCGAGCGTCGAATCTATACTAATATTATAAAGCTGCAGAGTCTGTTTGTTTGTTTGAACGCTAATCTCAGGAACTACTGGTTGGAACTGAAAAAATATTTTTGAGTTGGATAGTCCATTTATCGAGGAAGGTTATAGGCTATATAACATCACGCTACGACCAATAGGAGCAGAGCATAAATGAAAAATGTTGCAAAAACTGGAAAAATGTCCATCCGTGCGAAGCCGGGACGGGCCGCTAGTTTTATATTTAAAGGCAGTACTGATGATACAGTTCTTTATTCAGTGGCATTAAAAAAGTGCGCCAGGATTTTTCCGTTTGTTGGAAACTAACTCTTATATCGTCCAAGGTCGAAACACTTTCGCTGCCACAAACCGCCACAGTAATGAGAAACGTATTAATTGTAACCTGCAGATGAGTTAAGTGTTGGCACGCCGCCAGCCGCACTGTTGATGCATACCCACAAACGATGCGGCCGCACTAAGACCACGTCCACAGGGTCACCAAAACATGGACCAGACAATATGGTCTAAGGTATTTTTTAATTTTTTATTCTTGAATTCTTCGCGTTTCGCCTTAGTCTCACGTAATAGTAAGCGCAGACAGTCTAAGATGGAGCACACGAATCCAAGGAACAGAGATATAGAGGGATTTCCATATACCCCTTCTTCTTCTTCCTGCCCTTATCCCACACTAGGTGGGGTAGGCACAACATGTATTTCATAAATCCATGTTGTTAGAGGTTTTGGCTTATTGTTTTATGACCGGCCGCCAGCCTGACATCAACCCTCCTTGGGATTCCCATATACCCCTCTGGCTCTCACATACTCTCGACGGAACACATTAAACTGCTTGGCGCCGTACTTTAATGTGAGGGTGGTAGCTAGCCAGGTGGACCGTATAGATCCTACCACCAAGCTTGCTGGGTTTTGTTAAATCTTACAACACGCGTCTATTCCCAGCTTGTGTATTATACTGCGAGTATAATAGTGATTCTTATGTTATAACACTTAGGTATAGGTATAGGTATAACGGGCTGGTGTCCGCAACTCCACGTCTGAGCGCGTATTTTGCGTCACGTAAATTATAACACTTATAACTAAGAAAAAGTGACTTCTTTTTTTGTAGTTGATACATAGGTAGGTACCTAATACGTGTTGTACCTAACGAGCAGCTAAAAGTTTGGAATTAGGTACGTTGTTAAATAGGTTTGGTTATTTTATTAAATAATTAGCGGCCCGTCCCGGCTTTGCACGGATGGACATTTTTCCCGTTTATGCAACATTTTTCATTTATGCTCCGCTCCTGTTGGTCGTAGCGTAATGTTATATAGCTATAAACTTTCCTCGATAAATGGACTATCTAACACAAAAATAATATTTCAATTCCAACCAGTAGTTCCTGAGATTAGCGCGTTCAAACAAACAAACGAACAAACTCTTCAGCTTTATAATATTAGTACTTCTAGATAAGATTGTGTTGAATCTCACGTCGAGGGGAAACAGTGACCAGTCCTTCTTTAAAAATGGCTAATATATTTTTCCTTCTATTGTTCTGCCTAGCCTTTTCCCAACTATGTTTGGGGTCAGCTTCCAGTCTAACCAGGTGCGGCTGAATACCAGTATTTTACACGGAGCGACTGCCATCTAACCTCCGCAACCACGAGCCTCTCTATTTGTTTCCTTCTATGATGTTAGTTATAAAAGCCGTCGTGTCGCAGTAAGTGGCCAATCACTTCCCCCTTTTATATATATCTATTTTAGAACATATAGACAGAAGAAGGGGGTTATGAGGGGTTCATGTCGAATTACCAACCACGTGGATAATATGATTTGCGAGGTTAAGCTGCGCTTAGCGCGGTCCCTCCGTGGATACCTGACCGTTCGTTACACATCGAGACCCCTCCTTCCCTAGGAGAGCACATTAAACAGTCGGTCCCGGGTGTCATACGAATACTTATGACAGTCGTTACTGGAAGTCGGAAGCCCGAAAGTCTGACAACCAGTCTAGCCGTAAGCTATCGGCATTGTCCTATGACTGGGTTGCACAGGTCTGATGGCCGCATCTGGTTAGACCGGAAGCTGACCTAAACATAGTTGGGAAAAAGCTAGGCAGAACATAGATAAAAGAAGGGGGATTATTATGTTGTGCTATGAATTTACCTTAGTATCCCATAAGATCCCGGAACAGTGAAACGACCGCCATAAATTATAACGCCCTTTATTACCGACAACTGGTAAACATACTGATATCTGAAACATTGTATTGTAAACATCTTAGCATCGGTTGTCGTAACGATTTATTAAAAATAAACCCGAGCAATAAATTTTAGTCGGTGAGACATTTCACAGACAAACAGCTTGTTTGAATCAAGATCACGTTTTTTATTTATTTAGGTAGCCATATATTATATCGGTTTTTGTATACAATGTTAGTCGGAAAGGGGGTAGGTACTAAGCCGTGGGTCACCTAAAGTATCACTGATGACTATTTTAAAGCAAGGGTAAAAATTTCTAAATTCGATAATTTATATTGGCATGCAAAAAGATTTTTATTTTAGTTTTTTTAATAAAAAATCATACCCGCTATAGTTATGAATTCAGAAAATTATTATTTTCATCCGTGACCCCAAATATGACCTAAATTGTAAAAACAGCTGATCATAACTATGGACAGATAGATTTTAGCATATTTTTTATGAAATCGTTGAAAAGCTATTTCTCTTGAACTATCGAGTTTTCGGGAAACTGTAGAACAAAAGTTATTCCTTATTATGGGTACTTTAACACCCTTTCGGCTTAGTGCCCCCTTTCCGACTAACCTTGTATACCATTTTCACGGAACGAAAAAATAAAATGTAAACGACATTTGACTACTTACTCTTAATAGAGATTACTGTAAAATCGATGAATAATTATTAACTTATTTGAATGAGGAGTGTTTCAATTAGATTAACATCACACAATTTCTTTTTGTTAGAAATTAATGTTATGAAATATTTTACAGAAAATATCACTATTAAGAGTGGTCAAATGTTATTTACATTTAATTTTTTCGTTCCGTGTGTTGTAAGTACGATTTCTGTACGCTGTACAAAAATTTGGTCCATGCGGGAATCGGACCCGAGACCCGTACCGCTGAAGCCAATCGCTCAGTCACTGCGCCAACCTTGCCGTCTCATAAAGCTAATTAATAGTGTTCGTTCTGCCTAACTTTTTCTCAACTATGTTATGGTCAGCTTCCAGTCTAACCAGATGCGGCTCAATACCAGTATTTTACACGGAGCGACTGCCATCAGACCTCCGCAACGCAGTTAATAGGTAATTCCGATATCCTAAGGTTAGACCAGTTGTCAAACTTTCGGGCATCTGACTTCCCGTACCGACTGTTATAGGTATTCGTATGACACCCGGGACTGTTTAACGTGCTCTCCGAGGCACGGAGGGGTCTCGATGTGTAACGAATGGTCACCCATCCACAGATTGATCGCGGAAAGAGCAGCTTAACCTCGCAAATCGTACGATCCGCACGATCGATAATTAGCCACGAGCCCCTCAAATAAAGCAAGTAGTATAGCGCTGTACAATACAGTTTTCACCTTTACCCCGTTTGTAATAAAGATCTATTTCAGGCCGCCAGTTATGACTTTAGGCGTCTACCTTTTTCAAGTTACCGGATTTTATGGCTTAGGGGCGTTCCACAAACATTTGACAATATGCGATTCGTGTACTCAGACCATTTTCCTTTTGTTATGCGCAATAAAAGTCAACAGGTGGGAGTAGGTACATCGGCTCTAACAATATCCACGATATGGAGGCAATAAACGTAAAATAAATAATAGAGTCAGCTAAAAATACTATTGAAATCGTTGTAGCTCTCATGTTTATAAAGGAAAGGACCTTGCTTCATACGATTATTCTGAAATACACCTGCCATTATGCGCTGTGTCACTGTAAATTGAAACTGACGCTTCATTGTACGCACCCTTGGACGGATCGGTACTAAAGGACGCTGTTAACTCGCCTGCTTTCAATATTACCAGCGTAATTAATTTGCTTTTTATACTGACAACATGTTGTCATTATTAAACCGACTTCAAAAAAATAATGAAATAATTACCATATAAAATTAACAGTTTCAGAAGTCGGTGCTGATCCACGCTGAACCAATATGAAGGCACCGACTTCTGAAACTGTTAATTTTATATGGTAATTATTTCATTATTTTTTTGAAGTCGGTTTAATTTTTTTGTAAAAAATGTTTTTTATTTTTTTCATTTTAGTGGCCTTAATTTAAACTTGGTTGAACCCACTAAAGACGCTGCTAGTAAGATAATCACATCATCACAATATGTGTACTGTTCGTCATTGAGGAGTTCCATTGTCTATCTCCGAAGTTCTTCATCAGATCTTCACCAAATTTAAATGACACCAACTTCGGAGTTATACCCTATCCATTAAAAAATAATTATCAAAATCGGTTCACAAAAAATATCGATGAACATACACAAAAAAAAATACGTACACACGAACATAGTAACCTCCTCCTTTTTGGAAGTCAGTTAAAAATATAATGAAGATAAATATAAACTGTTATGAGTGAGTAGGTGTAACAGAGATATATAGGTAGAGCTAAGCCGGGTCTATCGCGACTAGGGTTACCATATGACGGGACATTTGCCGCATTTGACAGACATTTTAAAGTTTAGACAGGCGTGCGGCCGGCATTGCTCTGAGACAGGCATAATGGTGCATCCGAAAAGCCTCTATGACTGACGATACTTAAGTAGGTACGTACGGAGCTCACGGTGTAGTCAGCCCCGCTACCATCGGAGCACACTGTGTAGTCAGCCCCGCTACCAACCTTGAATGCTTAATCTTTTCACGACGGCATGAGCTATTCTCTTGCCAACATGAATGATAGATCTACAGGTATTTTTCTGTAAAATCAGGTATTTAAGGCTCTCTAGACAGGCATTCCTCCACTTTGAAATGGTAACCCTAGTCGCGACAAAAATCCAACAAAACATGTTTAGTGAACACTCGGACTAATTACACAGTTAGGCCACGCCCTAATTTTGTTAGAAAAACATGTTAGGGGCTATTTTTAACAAAAACATGGTCGCAGCAGCAGACGACTATAAATCATAGATAATGCAAGTTGACTTATTTTGTGTGCTATTCGGTAGGAGCAATACTCCTACTCATTACGTTGCTAAGTCAGTTACCTCTCAACCGTTTCCGTTTCTGCAACCGCGATGGTTGTAGGATGCGTGTGCGCAATCTTTTACTTGGCAGATGCGCGAGGCGTGCTCAGTATGCTTACTTTCTACGTTCTCAGCACTAAATTGCTCTCCTTGCATAGGTATTTAGAATAAAAATACATATTATAGGTAAGGCTGCTGAAAACTGAAACCAAACAAAGTCATGAAGTTTTACTGAAATGCGGACCTCAGAAAAGGCCGAATACGTAGCAGAAATCAATCTCTAACGATGTAACTTCTTCCTCTAGCCTTTTTCCCAATTATCTTGGGGTCAGCTTCCAGTCTAACCAGATGCGGCTGAATACCAGTATTTTACACGGAGCGACTGCCATCAGACCTCCGGAACCCAGTAACTGGGCAATGCCGATATCCTAAGGTTAAACCGTTTGTCAGACTTTCGGGCTTCTGACTACCCGTAACGACTGTCATAGGTATTCGTATGACACCCGGGACCGACGGCTTAACGTGCTCTCCGAGGCACGGAGGGGTCTCGATGTGTAACAAATGGTCACCCACCCACGGACTGACCGCGGCAAGCGCAGCTTAACCTCGAAAATCGTACGATCGGCGCGGTTGTTATTTAGCCACGAGCCCCTCGTTCTCTAACGATGTAACTAATTCACATTATTTACTAATAAGGGCCGGTTGTTTCAAACGATCAGTAAAAGTATGTCACGTTAGTCAAATATTAACTATTACGTAGGAAGTTTAACGTCCGTCAAATGCAGAGCGTTGTATGTCTTTTGACGTATGTCAAGAACGACAAAGCGTGAAACAACGCTTATTTTTATTTAAGCGTCGCTAACGCCATTTTTAGTTGTTAACCGTTAGTAATGTAGTCGTGAAACAACCGACCCTAACTAAATAACAAATAGCATTAACGTCATTCAGGCATCAGCTGATTCGTCTACAAACTTGAAATTAATCATCTGACTTCATCGCTGATATTCAACAACTGTGTTATATACATTCAATCCTTCGACATAGGTACATAATGTCGTCATACGTCAATCAGTCGAAACATTTGGAACCGAAAGCTAAAAAACATACGACTAGATATATATATATATATAGTATATAAATTGCACATGATTAACATGCTGGAACATTTGAGTCCAAGTGGGAGAGATGCCGTTGGCCTACCGCCATACACAGTCGCAGTGAGGAAGCCGGTGTAAACAGGGCTATTTGCACGACTCTGATCTTGGCCAGATCTTGACCTATTAACACGCAGTGGATGTCAGTGAGTGTCGCTCCGTGTATTTATAGATTGGGGCGCTGTAGCTTTTTGTTTCGAGTTCACGCGCAATCGGGGTACGGCCGAAGTACGGACGCGTCGCGTCGGATGTAAAATGTCCGCTAGAGGGATAAGACGGAAGAAATCGTCGCTGTCCGAAGTGAAAGTCGCTGTGATTGGTGCGCCATCTGTCGGAAAGAGCGGTACGTGGAGTGGAGTGTTTGTTTATTTAAAAAATGCAGTGTTGTTTTTGTGCATTGTTGACATTTCGAATTTTAAAATTCGAATCATGATTATTGTTTGGTCGTTTATTTTTTTAATTTTATTTTATTGGTGCGATGATGTAAATTCGTAACGGTCTAGTTAAAGTGATTCACCGACACGTTGGTCGTTAATTTAGTTTTATAAAAATATTCGTAATATGCGTAGGTATGACATTGCTTGCTAACACCATTGCTAAAATAACATTGATGGACTACAAGTGTTTTTGTCTCAAGGCCCTGAATATTTTCAGATCGTAAATGTTACCAATAAAGCGGCCGGAATCGATGCGTAATAAAACTGCGGAATTTATAATAGTATGATATAATACAAGACGTATACTAAACATTAACAGGCATAGCGGATATAAAAAAATAATAAACTTTTTTTTAACTGATGCGATATGCCAAGTTTTATTCAGGAAACGTTCCTTATAATTTATTTTGATTTTTAAAATAACTTGTTTTGCTGTAGATGCGATTAAGCGATCGTGAGGGTAGGTAGATGTTATAGATATTCAGTGTTCAGTGTTGGTAACATTGTGAATTTGTGACACTACCTACATGTTATAGGTACCCACTTTTATTTATCCAATTTTAAACTTTCGCGGTGCATTTAAATTTTTATTACAAAACTAATTAACGCGTGATTTTACTGTTAAACGCTCGACATTTCGACCAGCTATCCCTCGATTTAAAACCTATTCGATAAGTCCATTTGACGATTATTTCGTTCAAACGAATCGGTTCTTAATCTGGGGACAGGGTAGGTCATAACTACCTAAATAATTTGGATAGTTAGCGGTCAAATAATCTTTAACAATTCTAAACGGTATTTGCTTAGTTACTAATTCATTACGCTTGATGTAACTTAGTACGCGCTTTTTGTCGAAAAGCGAGTAACAGCGCTTATACGTGTAGGCAGGGCTGTCTCTAGATTATCTGGCACCGGGGTGCGAACGCAGCTCAGGCGCCCATTAGCCCTGTGTGTAGCAGCCATTATGTGTGGCCTATGTAAGTTTAACCTGACTGCTGAGTAATGTGATTTCTCGGGCCTCGGCACCCTCAAAGCCTCAGCAACCGCCTTCAGAGGCTGGCGCCTCGGCTCCTCTTATGCCTCGGCGCCCAGGACCTGCATCCCTAGCACCCCCGAGTAGAGACGGCCCCGCGTGTAGGAACAACTTTATAGCAACAATAGATCAATAGACAAAGACAGTGACTACAGTTCGGGGTCATGAGTTTGGATCCCGTGTTAAGTCTGAAACAATTTGAACTCATTCCTAATGGTACGTACCATTAAACTAGCAACCATGGATTGTTGACGGTCAGACAAACGATAATTTAACAACTTGTTGTGATTATTCAAACTTACACTACCTATTTGCGGTGTATCATCGTGCGGGTGACTTTAGACGAACTTTACAATCATAACTTAATATTTCAGTTGCACCCTAAATATCACAGTCGTAAAATACGGAATCGGTAATAACTGTAGTAAATTAAATAACTGAAAATAAATAATAAATTCTGTTGCACTCTTTGACAGTACTAAACTAAAGGTGTTTGTCTCTTTCTGTTCCAATAGAAAGTGACAGTTGCGTTTAATCTAGTTTAGTACTGTCAAAATGTCCAACAGAATAGACAAAATTGTCTACAAATAAAATCAAATCGACGGTCCCTTCGTATACTAGGTATCGAAACTACAAAATCTGTTTTTATTTTATCTGCTTAAAATGTGTGAAATTATGTTATCTTAAAGGTTATAAAATAATAACTTTTTATGGGACCAAATGGCAACTATTCCGCATCAAACTAAAGAAGAATCACGAAAATCGGATCATAAATCTCAGCGTAATCGGTGTACATACATAATAAAATAAAAACTGAGATTTTGTAGTTTCGATAGTATACGTAGGGACCGTCGAAATATTGACAGCTGTCACCCGCGCCATTTTACACCGCAAACAGTTTACTTAACCTATCTTTCCAACTTAGTTTCAAATGTCACCATGAATCACAATCACTGAATGAAATATACCCCATTATAGCACAAGTTTCATGGCATATTAACTCTGTGACTGACGTACCGTAGTATTGTTCGTATATTTAGACTCATTAACGGGCTTTTATGAACTCGAGTCGTGTAAACACGGAACAAATGACGCATGCCTGATCGCCAAAAGTTCCGCATTGCTGGGCAAATGGTGAGTGCGGGAATATTTTTGTGGTTGAAATATCGCCTCAAATTGCCTCGTCGGTCTAGTGGTGGCAAGAGCGACTGCTAATCGTGAGGTCCTGGGTTCGGTCCCCAGGTTGGGCAAAGTGTTATTGGGTTTCTCCGTGTGGAATTCCTCAGTAGCAGCCCAGAGTTTGGATTTGTGTCGTCGATGGCAATAGGCTCACCCCCTATTACATGAGACTTACACATAACGGCCAAATGAACCCTCATTAGGGTTAGGCAGAGGTGTGTAGTAACACCCGTTACTACACACCTCTGCCTAAACCTTTGGGGAATACAGGCGTGATGTTATTAATGTTAAATATCGCATAAATGTGTTCTCGAAGTTAAGGAATCTGAAACATTATTATTGTGTTCTTAGGTACTTATATTTGATGGAAATACACCGTAATGGAATGTACCTAATACAATATTATTATTCTACTCAGTACCTACGTAAATTGTTTGCATACCTTCACGAATTCACGATACTAAACATTGTACTAAGCGCTAATAACATCCATCCATCCATATATCCAAAATTTAAGTGCTGTGCACTTTTCGGTGTAAATAACCTATATAATATTATAAAAGTGATAAATTTAAACAAAAACAAACAATAGGTAATCTGCTTTTTATAATCACTCATTTAGCTTCTGAAAAACTTTAGGATAAATTATACGAGTAGGTACCTACTAACTTTCTCTTAAATATACTTACAGGATTATTTCGAATTAGCTGGCTAAATTGCACAGGGTTAAGTAGTAGGTATCATAAAAAAATGGTTGTCTGTAAAGTCAGTTTACGGACGATAGTTTAACGTGACAACGTCAGAACAACATCGTGCCTCGGTATCGCTAGTTCCGCGCTCTCGCTCGCACGCTCGCCTCAGACGGAACGTGACAATGAGTCACGCTTTTTCGTGCATGCTGCCGGCGTTCATCGTTTTATTAGACGTTGTCACGTCAATAAAACATTCAAATAAAAACTACCTAATACTATACTAGGTACACTATCTATAGTTTTTATGCATATATTTAATTTTTAGTTTAGTATTGTAGTATATCTATAATATGGTGTATGTATTTTTGTACGCCATTGACTGCCCTATATCTTTTCCAGTTGACTCAATTCTATCCTAAGGCTGGATTTAGTGCTACACGGACGGTCCGTACGGATGACCGCCGTCCGGAGCTATCGTATAGAAATCAAGGATGGACGGGCGGTCCGCAAGCAGTGCACTACTAAACGCAATAGTTGAATTCTATAGGATAGCTCCGGACGATAGTCGTCCATGTAACACTAAATCCAGCCTAAGATTGTTTGGAAGAAATCGCCGTAAGCGAGAAGGTCACCCATTGTACCTTTTAAGACCGCTACAATAAGGAGTACTTACAATAAATAAATAGATAAATAATACAGCGGTGAAGAGCGCATATGTAGTAGGCATTTTTGTATTTAATTAACTCTTTCACAACCGCAACTCCGCACAGCACATAGTTTTTTTTTTATATTTTTAAATTAATGTATATTCTAAATTACTTACCATGATTTAAACAATAATATTAAAAACGCACCTCCATAAGATTTCTTAAATCTTAATTTTAATTTGGCTACCCTTAAAAAAGTAACATTGTGTATAATGAAAACTACAGGCTTGTCATGTACTGCAGTGACAAGATTTTGTATAAGAGATTCGACAAAATCCGTGACAAACGCCTTGTCACGGCTGTGCTTGCTAGACCGCCTTTTCACTCATATATTATATATTACCTTTGTAGAAAATATCGTTAAACTTACAGCAGGTAGGTATTTCATGATATTATTTGTATTATGCGAAGCTCAGCGATTATTTTGCACAGCGAACGTTTGAAATATTCCTACGATACGTGCCTGCAATCGTAACATCAAAGTACAGTGACGTGTGCCCGTGAGAGGATTCTGGATAAAACAAGAAATCTTTCTAAAAAATGAACTGTAGAACTTTCATGGTTAGATTACAGTTATAATTTTTTGCTCGATTTCATCACGTACTGTGGGAACTTTGCTTGCGTAAAATATTACGATTCATTCCTGTTGACACCACCAAAAGACACCACCAGTGGTGTCCAGGGGAATGAATTTAATTGGCTTAAATAGTTAACTGCATCATTAATTCTCCTTGACACCACTGGTGGAGTCTTTTGGTGGTGTCCACGGGAATGAATGAATATTACTTACCCTTATTTTGCATAAGCAACTCAATTTTCTTATTTGTTACCAGCGACCGCTCTACTTTGATATTTTGTCATCACACAAATCTTACCTACCTAACACGCTATTTTCCCGACACACTTTTAAATACTCATTCTTGAAGTAGGCATGCGGAATAAGCGCGTGCCATCCAAAGCATAAACGTAAACAGCGGTAACCCATCAAATATCTGACCGCGGTAACCTCGTAGATCGCTCGGTCTGCGCGGGCGCCATTAGCGACGGTTGCCTCGTAGTAAATTAGAAGTGCGCTGACAAGCAGTGTGACGATTTGCAAACAATGTAAACAGTTGGCCGTCTCCCAGATTGTTCGCATATTTCTCCTTTTTTTTCTCATTAGTAAGCAAGGAAGCTTTGTTTAAAGTGTATTGTGAAACCCGTAATCACATTGTGTTGATCAGAAATTCAGTCGAATGTAATCAGAAACTCAATTTTGAATCGGTCAGCCATCTTGTATTGGGAATATGGTAAACTCATGTGGTTTTTTTCATGAGTCATTTAAACTACTGAAAATCGGTATTTTTAATCTAAAAGCAACTACAAACTATTGCTAAAACACAGATTTTCAGTAAATTTAAGTCACTACATGCAGAGTGTTGCAACCCTACTTAAAAAGTCCATTCACCTAAAAGAGGTATAGGTAATCAAGAAATAATATCGTGCATCTACTAGAAGTGCCTGCTGAAACTGATGACTATTGTCTGGTTCCTTTAGCCAAAAACGTATCGATTTGCTTACCAATGATAGCATTTTAGATTGTCAAACAGAGCATTTAAAAAGACCTGTAAGTTATTTTTACCTATAATAGCTACTAACGTATGGACCGGTCTACTACGCAATGCAAGTCTTTGCTTCATACAAGAATACAAGAATTTTAATCGATAACGCTCGGTAAAACACAGGAATCCGCCATTAGCAAGTCCAAGGCCATGAAAACCACAGATAAACGTTACTTAAAATCATCGCAGGATATCCTACGGAACACCCATAACAGTATCGATTCGCTTTTTATTCATAGCAAATTATTATTTAATATGAAAATTACACATACTTTCACCCTTTCGCATCGATTCACCTTTTGCATCAAACTGAGGTAATTTGCGTACAAGGGGGGTTTTTGACACTTTTTCTGCTACCAGACTGCGCTTCGTATGCGTCAGGTCCAAACAGCCTGCTGTCAGATAACACCGATTCTTACCGAACGTATAATTTTTTAGTGAAATTCAGTATTTGCAAGTGTTATTGATTTTATTATGGATTGCAGCCAGAGAAAGGCTGCCGAACTGAAGATTGAGCTCAAAAAGAGAGGCGCAAAAGTCACCCTACTGTTTTATTTGCACACATAGGCACTGCACAACACTGTGGCATTTTAGAAAACAATATTCCTTTTGTAACGTTTTTTCAGAATAAACAAACCAAAAAACTGATCGAAAAATACAAATCGTGTATGTGTTTTGACAGGTGGTTGGACCTGACGCTACAGTGCTGCCATCTCACGTAGAACATTTTTCCGAAAACCCTCAGTGTAACTGATGCTTCCGAACGTATGCTTAACTTAAGCGTATTCAGGGTGGGGTAGATGAGCGCATTCCCCACCCTGGCACAGGAAAGAATAGGTAAATGGTCTAAGTTTACTCATCTCGCCACCCGTGTCCACAGAACAATTACCCAAAATAGGCAGACCAATGCCCGACTCTGTCTATATTTATTTGGACCTCATAAATAAGGTTATGGGGCAAAATTGCCCCATAATCAAATTCTGCACTTATATTTATTGAAAAGACAAATATGAACAGTCTGACTGAGTTTGCCCTACCCTGGACAAAATCCTGTCTACGCCCATGCTCTGTTGCGACAAAAATCTAACACAACATGTTTAGTGAGGACTCGGTCCAATTACAACACAGCAAACAGCTAAGCCACACCCCAATTTTGTCAGAAAAACTTGTTAGGGGAAGTATGGTCGCAGGAGACCCGACTTTACGCATCTGATCGGAATCGAAAAGATCGCATACACGTCATCAAGGGCGGCCTTAGCCATTGCGAGGCTCCCGGCGGGTAGATCTTTCCGAGCCCCTTGTCTCTGTGGAATTAGTTTTAATGATAATGTTTGACGAGAAATGCAAAGTTTTATAAAGTGCGACGTAAGGCGTGAAATTCAAAAAAACATTAGTACTATTAAGTAGGTACCTAATATTTTTCTACTTGGGTTGTCGTGCTAGAGCGCGAGGCTTCTGCAAGAGCGAGGCCCGGGGCGGTTGCCCTGCTCGCCACCCCCAAAGGCCGCCCCTGCACGTCACTGTTAAAAGCACACGATCGTAATTATATGCGCAAAAGTGTGTCTAAAACAATCCAGATTTTACGAATTGATACTGATTGATGTGATTTAGCCCTTATATAATAGTGGATTTACGTAAGCGTCATAGTTAAAATAAATTGTAAAAAAAAACGTATGATGTGCATCGAGAAATTACGATATACATAACATAACATCACGCCTGTATTCCCTGAAGGGTTGGGCAGAGGTGTATAGTAACACCCTCATTTCGCCGTTATGTTTTAGTCCCATGTAATAGGGGGCGAGCCTATCGCCATCAACCGGGCACAAACCCAAACTCCGTGCTTTTACTGAAGATTCCACACGTAAATACCCAATAGCACTTTGCCCGACCTGGGGATCAAACCTAGGATCACACGGTCAGCAGTCGCGCTTGCCACCACTAGACCTACGAGGTAGTTACAAGTAACAGTATTAAACGTTTTTAACCGACGTCGCAAACAGAAAGGTGTTATAAGTATGAATGTCAGTCTGTGCGTAGCATCGTAGCTCCGAAACGGATAAACCGATTTCAAACCGGTTTCTTTTTGTTTGAAAGCTAGTAATTGCAAATAAATCTATACTAGTATTATGAAGCTGAAGAGTTTGTTTGTTTGAACGCGATAATCTCAGGAACTACGGGTTGGAATTAAAACAATATTTTTGTGTTGGATAGTCCATTATCGAGGAAGGTTATAAGCTATATAGCATCACGCTACGACCAATAGGAGCGGAGTATAAAGGAAAAATGTTGCAAAAATGGGAAAAATGTCCACCCGTGCGAAGCCGGGACGGGCCGCTAGTCACTTTATAAAATAGTATCTATTCAATTAGTATAGTCATTAAGTAGCATATTAACACATAATTAAGCTACCTAAGATAATAATGAAAATGTATGAGCACGCACACGTCAAATGAACATTATTTACTAAGTTTATTGCATTCAGCGTTTATTTCTGTTGTTACACGTGGATTTTAATGCGCTCGTCTATTATAAGATCAGTTTTGTCCTGAGCTAAGAATAAACCACCCGCTTTGGGACGCGACAATGAAATTTTAATGTGTTGTAGTATGCTAATAGCATCCATATCGGATCGGATAAACCAAAATTAAAATAATTTATAATCTTTTTCGCATTAAAATAAGGTCATGTGGGCAAATCCGTCAGCGCGGCAATTCCGTACACATGCATTTGTATTCATTCCAGAAATGGTTACGCTGTTGCCGGCTCGGACGATACAACAGGATCACTGTTTAGTTATTAACTAAACTAAAATATTCACCAACTAACTATTCTGGAATGAATAAAAATGCATGTGTACGGAATTGCCCCGCAGACGGATTTGCCCACATTGACCTTAAATGGCCGTAAATGTTTCTGCAGATTCATTGGGTAAACACTCATGGACTTACCTGGAAACGAAAATAAGAAATACCTTGTATTTGTAATATTTTTACATATTTTACTTATATTATTCTTAGTTTTGTGCAATAATGCGTTGAAGGCCCTCAATTATACCAGGCTCAATTAAATGACTCAAAGAGAGCTCCATCCTAAGGCCCGTATTAATATACAGCTCTCATTTGAGAGATCTCTCTTAAGTGTACATGTGTTGTCAACGTACACTGGGCTAGCTCGGTAGACTGGTATAATACGGGCTTAAGTCTTTACAGGTTTCATTGAAAACAATTTCCTTCAAACGATGTTCAGTGTCCATGGAATGTCCGCTTACCGCTATTGGCGTCTGTACAGCTTATTTTAATCTGCAAATCGAGATCGTCTTAATTATGAAACGTAATTTGAGTAACACGTACGCTGCCTACGTAAAAATGTCATGTAATTTCGATGTTGAGGATTAAGGTAGAGGATGGTTTTATATAGATATTGTACATGTTTACCAGATGTGAAACGTGAAATCTTGGGAGAATTTATCGTATTGGGAACCGCCCAATACTGTACATTTTTATACTAAAATAACAATAATATAACATAACATTAGCTCGCGACTAATTAATAAAAATATGTAGTTTAAAAAAACAAAACACGCTTTTATCACGCACTAAAAATTATAACTGAAGAGTTCCACTATCCACGTCTTGGCTCCATCATCAGATCAGCTCCAAGATACCAAATTATAGTATTGTCATCCGAACTACATATACATACAAAGTTTCATTTCGATACGACAATTACAAGTAGTTTAAAATTGACTTCCAACATTTTATTACATTGTTAGTTAAAAGTGAAGCTAATATAAAGCAGGTAAAAATCGCGCAGATCATATCAGATTTGCGAGGTTAAGCTGCGTTTGCCGCGGTCAGTCCGTGCATGGGCGACCGTTCGTTACACATCGAGACACCTCCATGCCTCGAAGAGCACGTTAAACTGTCGGTCCCGGGTGTTATACGAACACCTATATGACAGTCCTTTCGGGTAGTCAGAAGCCCGAAAGTTTGACAACCGGTCTAACCTTAGGATATCGGCATTGACCAGTAACTGGGTTTCGGAGGTCTGATGGCAGTCGCTCCGTGTAAAATACTGGTATTCAACCGCATCTGGTTAGACTGGAAGCTGACCCCAACATAGTTGGGAAAAGGATAGGAGGAAGAAGAACATAAAATAATCAGTCCATTACTGTCCCACGAAGCGTTTTAGGTCTTAGTCCACCACGCTGGCCTGGTGCGGATTGACCGACTTCACACACCATTGAGAACTTTATGGAGCCCTCCCAGGTGTGCAGGTTTCCTTACGATGTTTTCCTTCACCGTTAACGCAAGTGGTAATTAAATTATGATCCGCAGAATTAGAAAAGTCAGAACTGCGAACTTAGACACTCCTGGATGGAAGGCAAGCGTCCCACCGCTCGGCTAACACTGCATTTTATTAGACTGGTTAAACCATACATACATACAATCACGCCTATTTCCCATTGGGGTAGACAGAGACTATAGATTTCCACCTGCTACGATCCTGACACACCCTTTTCGCTTCATCTACATTCATTAACCTTCTCATGCATGCTCGTCGGTTTAGGGTGCTACTAACCTTTTTTTTTGTCGTGGTGAAATCCTCGTGGATGTCGCTCGCCCGGGGTAGGCGAGGGGGTCTGCCGGACTCTTACCGGCTAAAAACCCACGGTGTTTCTCCTCGTGACCGTCGGCCGGGGTCGCGGGATTCGCCTAAGCATGCACCGCAACCCCGGCAGGTCTTGGTCCACCAACTGCTGGTGGACCTCTCCACTATGGGGCACCACCCTACAACCTCCTGAAAGGCGCGGGGAGCACCCCACATACATCACCGGCGCACCAGAACACATGGCACGCCGTGACCACCCCGGGGACCAAACAAGCACATGGGCGCCAGACTACCCCGTGTCTGGGCACCCTTGAGGGTGCTACTAACCTGGCCTTTTTTGAGAACGCCCGCGATTTGTTCCATCCACACTCGCCTTGTAAACTTGTTTTGTTAATCTCCTTTCGTCTCTCCTCTCTTACATCAAATTATTATTAATAGCAAACAGATTTGCAATTAGTGCCACCACTAATTGACATGATTAGTCAATTTCGTTATCATCAATAATAGTTGATGTAACAGTAATCACAGTACATAACAATCTAACCTAGTTGTCTCAATGTTAATTAGTACACACGCGACGCAACCTGCATCATCCAATTAGTTCGGATGCTTGCTCATTAATTAGTAATTAACAATAGAACTAGAAACAATTAGAGGATTAGTGCTGACGTATTGTTTAGTTCATAATAGGTAGAAATACATTGTTGGCAGCTTTGAGGAGCTCGTGGCTCCAACCAACCGCGTGGAACGTATGATTTGAGAGGTTAAGCTGTGCTTGCCGCGGTCAATATGTGGATGGGTGACCGTACGTTACACATCGAGACCCCTCCGTGCCTCGGAGGGCACGTTAAATAGTCGGTCCCGGGTGTCATCCGAATACCTATGACAGTCGTTACGGGTAATCAGAAGCCCGAAAGTCTGACAACCGGTCTAACCTTAGGATATCGGCATTGCCCAGTAACTGGGTTGCGGAGGACTGATGGCAGTCGCTCCGTGTAAAATACTGGAATTCGGCCGCATCTGGTTAGACTGGAAGATGACCCCAATATAGTTGGGAAAAGGCTAGACAGAACAAACATTGTTGGTAGCTTTGTAGGGTTTGTTATTCTAGGGTAATCGGTCCGTACTTACCCATTTTTTTCCTGTAACCCATTTCTACCACCTACGAGAAGTTGAATATAATAGGTGCAGGGTTTCAATTTGTCGTTTCTCATGAAAAGAGCATAAAAGTCCATGGCTACTCTTCTAAAATTAATATCTGTAACAATTTTTGTAAATATGAAAGTATGAAAAAATACCAGAATTAACAAAAAATGTAAACTAATCTTGACGGCTCCGTCCGGTTCATAACACAATGCGGTTGTCAGATTTTTGATTAATTCAAAATGGACAGTCCGATCGTCGCGAATTTATGAGATTTTATACAGATAAAACTGAAATCCTTTGCGTGCGATGCGTTCGCCGCCACCCAGCTTGTCGCCCTCTACGACATTTATTAAAACCGTTGTAAGGAACTGCCTCGTTGATCTAGTGGTGACTGCTGATTGTGAGGACTTGGGTTCGATCCTCAGGTTGGGCAGTGTTATTAGGATTTTCCGTATGGAATTCCTCAGTATCTGCCCGGTGTTTGGATTTGTGCCCGTTTGATGGCAATAGGCTCGCCTCCTATTACATGGGACTTAAACATAACGGCGAGATGAGGGTGTTACTATACTCCTCTGCCCAACCCTTCGGGGAATACAGGCATGATGCTATGTTATGTCATGATATACGGAACCTGTACATTTAAATTTCATCTGCTACTAATTCGGTAATTTCGTAAAATTTTAAATAAATAAACGACTGATTGTTCTGTTCACCTAACAATTTACCAACATGTAACATACTTCAAGTGGACATTAAAAATAGAACGTTTCATAACTGAACTAATTTTAGGCGTTAACATTGTTACCGTGCGTTCGCACAAGTAGGTCAATGGTTATGTACCACGATAAGGTGATATACTAGGTAGATAAGTTCAGAGAAACCACTTCCCATTGCGTGTCAAAATCGTACTTCCAAAGAATGCAAACGTTCGTAGCGAACCACCGGCGACACGTCACTTTTGACGATCGCGTGCACGAAGCATAAGCAAACCGCGATGGGTGCGTTCATGGGTCTCGAGTTCGAACCCAAGGCACGCACTTCTGACTTTTAGGATTCATGAATTTGTGATAATTATATTGTATAACTAGACTATTACCCGCGGTTTCACCCGGATCCTAGGGGAACTACTTGATGTACCCGGATAAAAAGTATCCTATGTGTTAATCCAGGGCATAGTCTATCTGTGTGCCAAATCTCATCCAAATCCATTCAGCCGTTTTTGCGTGAAAGAGTAAAAAACATCCATACATACATACAAACTTTCGCGTTTATAAAGGAAGGAAGGAAGGATTATCACTTACTTTAATACGGTGAAAGAAAACATCGTGGGGAAACGGCATGTCTGAGAGATATTTCTCGACAGCATGTGAAGCCAAGTCAGAGGCACGTGAGCGGTATAAACTCTGACACAAGGTTAGTCACTAACTACACGAAAAAAGAAGATTGGTGCCTTGGTTGCGTGCCCACTTGTACAAATTTTTACAAAATCTTGGCATAGTTTTTTTAAAAAAATAACGCTGTGGTCGCGCCGTCGAAACGCACACCTTTAAACATTGTTGACTCATTGGCGATGAGACCGCGTGCTGTTCGTTCGTTCATTCGCCAGCGAATGCCTTTAAACTTGCTCGCGAAAATTTCCATATAAGGGTAGACCATCAAACTAATGATTATTCAAGCTGTCTTCCTCCCAGTCCTCCCACCAGCAACGCCCTGAACCTAGGTCCGAGTCCCATTAGGGGTCGCCCTTAGTGCTGTTGTTGCTAGTAGTCATGATGTTAGTAGTAGTAGTTAGCTTAGGTTAAGTATTTTACTCGTCCCCATTGGTTGGAGACCCTTCAGGTCTCATCAATTAACTACCCGGTTACGTAGAAATGGTCCACAAAAGCATCGAGAAGCAGTCCAATTTTTTATTTTTAATGATTATAAAAATGTGTGGTGCGGTCCTGTGAGTTTGTATGTGCCTACAAAGTAGCTCGATTATCCATCTATTATCGATTAGTCAACCAATAAAACCTATGTCATGTAAGTATTACCCAAAAATTTGCTGTCAAGCTGCCTAACCAAAATCAGGCAAGTCAGCCTATTGCGTAGGTGACCATGTTATCCTGCCGGGGTTGCGGTGCATGCAATAGCGAATCCCGTGACCCCGGCCTTAGGCTAGAAGGAGCGACACCGTTGGTTTTTAGCTGGTAAGAATCCGGCAGACCCCCTCGCCTTCCCCGGGCGAAGGACATAGATGAGGATTTCCCAAAGATAAAAAAAAGTTGACCATGTTATCAACCAATATTTAACAGTGGGCTTTACCTATTATTTTATGCGTCAATGGCTCGATTAATTCATGTTTGACGGTAGGTGGCCACATCGATGCCATTATGCCTGGTTCTCATGATCAAAAACGGATCGTTTTGCTTACCAATGGTAGTTTTTATTGCCAAACTGCCAGACTGGTAAGCTTACCTGTGATACCTGACTAAGCAGTGATAGCCTAGCGGTGTGACCGTCGGACTGCTAATTCATAGGTATCGAGCTCAAACCCAAGGCACGCACCTCTGACTTTTCGGATTCATGTGCGTATTGTATAATTATCACTTGCTTAAAAACGGTGAAGGAAATCATCGTGAGGAAACCGACATGCCTGAGAGATATTTCTCGACGGCATGTGAAGCCAAGTCAGAGGCCCGTGGGTGGAATAAACTCTGACACCAGGTTAGTCACTAACCACACGAAAAGAAGAAGAACCTGTGATAGCTACTAACGTGAGGAAGGGTCTACTATGCACAGCTTTGAGGAGCGTATTGAGGAAACGACAAGGTACATACATAAAGAGCCCATGACTGTCCCACTGCTGGGCACGGGCCTTTTCTCAGAATGAGAAGGATTACAAAGGGTGTACAAGTTACAAGAGTCTTCATTTATTTTAACCGATAAAAGTCGTTTAATCATTATTGGCTTCTAGTGGGCCTTCTGAAGCTGTCTACAACAATAACGGTATATATTATTTTGATGCGCATTCACATGATTTATCCAGAATATTGAAAAGCATTGTGGATGGTTTTGGCAGCCGAATGGTGAACGTTGATCTAGAGGCCGTGGATTAAATCATACCCCGTTGAACTGTTGCGATGAACTCAATTTTATAGTAGGTAATATAACATAATCAACCCATTACTGTCCCAATATTAAGCACGGTCTTCTTCTCAGAATGAGAAGGGTTTAGGCCTTAGTCTGGTGCTGGTTGGCGGTTTTTGGCGGTTGGCCAAAAGAGGGTCCATAGAGATAGGTAGTTGTGTATTGAAATTTATTGAAGAAGAAATACGGAGGGCGGTCAGGAACATAATAATAATATAATTTTATTCCGATGGTTATGCAGGCCAGAATAAAAATAGATACATTGGCTATGCCATGAGAGTGCACGATATGGAAAAAATAACCCACCAATTTAATGATTACACTAGCGGCCCGTCCCGGCTTCGCACGGATGGACATTTTTCCCGTTTTTGCTTAATTTTTCATTTATACTACGCTCCTATTGGTCGTAGCGTGATGTTATATAGCCTATAACCTTCCTCGATAAATGGCCTATCCAACACAAAAATATTTTTTCAATTCCAACTAGTACTTCCTGAGATCAAATAAACAAACAAACAAACTCTTCAGCTTTATAATATTAGTAGGTATAGATTGTCATTGTGATAGTATGCATTCGTGAATTGGAAGATCCATGAAAAATAAAGGTCTGTATGCTCCTGACCAAGTAAGTATACAAGGTTAGTCGGAAAGGGGGTACTAAGCCGAAAGGGTGTTACAGTAGGTACCCACAATAAGTGATAACTTTTGTTCTACAACTTTCCCCAAAACTCGATAGTTTAAGAGAAATAGCTTTTCAAAGATTTCGTAATAAATATGCTAATATCTATCTGTCCATAGCTATGATCAGCTGTTTTTACAATTTAGGTCATATTTGGGGCCACGGATTAGAAAATTAATTTTCTGAATTCATAACTATAGCAGGTATGATTTTTTTTAAAAACTAATCTTTTTGCATCCAAATAAAAATTATCGAATTTTGAAATTTTAACACTTGCTTTAAAATAGTCATCAGTGATACTTTAAGTGGCTGCGGCTTAGTACCCCCTTTCTGACTAACCTTGTATAGTGATATTTTGAATGCTAAAATTACCGGAGAAAAATACATAAACATAAAATCACGCCTGTATGGGATCTAGGGACGGGCAGAGATATATAGTAACACCCTCATTTCGCTGTTATGTTTAAGTCCCATGTAAAAATGGGTGAGCCTATTGCCATCAACCGGCCATAAATCCAATTTCCGGGCTGCCACTGAGGAATTCCACTTTGAAAAACCCAATAACACTTTACCTGACCTGAGGATCGAACAAGTCGCACTTGCCATTACTAAACCAACAAGGTAGTTATTAAGACAACATTAATTGGTTAAAAAATAAATTTCGTTTAGTATAAAAAATATCCTCTTGCGATGAACGGTTGTTAAAATATACCTAAGGACGCGTTTTTTGTTTCTCCTGATTAATTAAAATAATTATCACGATAATATTCGATAGGGACAGCGATGTGATTTAATCATTATTTTATTTTATTTTTTGCTGATGACGGGAACAGTTATAAAATACATACAACAAACATTCTTGTAGGGGTGAATCTATCATTACCGTTATAGCTAATATCAGTACGTCAGGATTGGGAGCATGGTAAATAAAGTAAATTAAACCAACATAGACTCTCCACCACTGAGAGTACTTTTAATTGGGTTAGTGATTAGTTACAGAAGCTAGTTCACAATATATAATGATTAACACAAGATCAGAAAATGAGGACAAGCAAACCAGATATAAAAGGTCAGACTTCTTCAGCTGTTCGACATGGAATCCTCAGCTCCGTTGAATGACCACTGTTTTTATAACGTCGGGTACGTTGAATCTTGACGGTTACCTTCCTATGTCAACATTGTCCAGCCAGCTACCGATAACAAGTTTAATATCCGTATCGAGCCAATGAAAGATCAGGGGCGTCCTTACCAAGTGAAAATGGCGCCTAGGGCACGCATCAATGTTGCGCCCTCTCTATAAAAAATAATCTAATATAAAAAACAAATAGGTACACTAAATAAAACAGTCAAAAATCTTAGTCACAAAAGATTTATTTTCTATTTTATGACAAAAGTGAGTCCGTAAAACCGTTACTCTTACAATTGCACCTTCCTAGCCTTCTGCGACGCAAACATATCGATTATTATTAAATTATATCGTTTATTTTGATTTTTAAATTGATGATTTTGTGCCCCCCTTTGTAAGGCATGTACCCGACTTGCCCCACCCAAGGTACGCCTCTGCTGAAAGATGACATAGACTTATCTTTTTTCTTTTAGTAATCACGATATTTTCACAGATTCAACTAGGTAGATAAGTCACTAAACAAGACGATGATTGACAAATATACGATTGCCAAGAAATATAATCGTCAAGGAAATGTTAGATGACATCTATTGATCACGTGACCGCTCGTTCGACAGCTCATGCCAATCCGCTACATTTCTTTACATTGAAATTGCTGTCGATCATCTATTTGAACGATGACGTAACATCGATTTTGTGTGTGTGCGTCTTTACGCTGGTGTATATTTAACACGTCGTGCTTGAGTAATTATTTGTCAGAAATGTCAAAACGCCAGCGATAGAAAACGAAGTTGTAATTCGTTTATATGTATAAAACGTAATACTTTATTACACCATTTACCAATTGTTTCGGTCAAAATTACAGCTTAATTTATTGTGTACGAAGCGTAGCCAAAACTTGTTACGTTTGGCGTCATTTCACGCATCTAAAATCTGTAAATTATTTCTGACTTGAACATTATTTTAGCGTCCGATAAAAAGGTATTAAAAATAAACCACTATAAATGAGTCCGCGATTAATTTTAAACTTTTGAAGTTTTCACGCACTTCACTTTGTTCTGATTATAAAAAAGGTTACGTAGAATGACGAGCGACGATGTTGATGAATACGATCAAAAGTAAGACTACACATATATTTGCGCTTCGTTTAAACTTTTGCCCACGTTAATATATAAAAGCCCACGCTCTGATGACCGTCACAGTTTTATTATGATATAAAATTGTCTTGTTTTCCATACTTTTCATAGACTTAACGCCGGCTGATAGGCGTTTTAATGTATCAATCTTTGAAATGAAAAAAGCGAATTTATTTTTTGATGCGAATAATATATTTTTTAAATAAATTAATGTGTTTTTTATTGGTAGTTTTCTGCGAATGACATGCGAAAGTGTAACCTAACTATAGCGTTAACTAGGTGTATTTTTGTAAAATGTTTTGAATGTTATTAGTAGTATTATTTCGTTTATTCATGTACTTTACATAATGAAGGTATACTTAGATAAAAATGGAGACCACATTACGAACACCTAATAGCAGCAGAAAAATGCAACCTATAAACATTCTATCTCTTTTTGAATACCTTACTTAGAAAAAGATAGAATATTTAGTTTGGAAATTTATCTGTTTCTAAATAGGGTGAAAGAGATAGACCACCAAAGTAAATATTCAGGGCCAAATGTTTCGACTTTCAATAGGTAGTCGCATTGTGGTCTCCATTTTTACCTATAGGTACCTTCATGCTTTACATATTAATTTATATTTCTAAATAAATTATAAAAATACTATCGACCAGCTCCGGCTTCGCACGGTTGCAATATAGATACTAATGTGGGGCATATAAACCTTCCTCTTGAATCACTCTATCTATTGCTGAAAACTGCATTAAAATTGGTTATGTAGTTTAAAAGATCTATACGTACAGACAGCGGGAGCGACTGTTGTATACTATGTAAAGATTTAAAAAAACATTAACACGTTGAACGCCATATGAAAATTCGAGTATTTCCTTTCAGGCCACGGGACTCACCGGTGAGCCTTATCTTACTGAACCATTCGAGCCATGGGGGTCACCCGTGAGCCGCGTGAGAGGTCCAACGTAAACGCTTCCTACAAACCACAGATTGCAGCTATCAAATAAAACGCGTATGGAAGGGAGCCGCGTGGCCCTGTATCCGAATTGGACGGCGTGGTTTTCAAATCCAATAAAAACTTATAGTTTTTATCAAGGTTTTTGCAATGATGCTAGAGTTATTATTAACGATACGATAGAAAATATTATTTCGATTTAATAGCGGTAATAAAACTATCATATAATAATAAAATATTTATTAAAATACAAAAAAACATAAATACGTAGGTAAATCACTACGCCCCACAGTGGGAAAAAAGTGACCTTTTTTTTGTTCAAAAATCTGCCTACACCACAATTATTGACGTATTGCTGCCATTTTTTTTTATACACTCCTGAGATAACACACGTTGGTGTTTCACTGCCACTTTTCCTTAAAAGTCAATACCATAACCTCAAAAAATCGGGAAAGAAGCAAAAACAATGTTTAAAAAAATTTCAAAATGGCGGAGATAAAACGGTGGCCCAAAAAAAATGTTTGCCTTATTTTGCTTTTTTCCATATAAATTAATACGTTATGGTATTGACTTTTAAGGAAAAGTGGCAGTGACACACCACAGTATGTTATCTCAGGAGTGTATAAAACAAAAATACACGCAGCAATACGTCTAAAATTGTGGAATAGGCAGATTTTTGAACAAAAAGAGTCATTTTTTTGTCACTGCGCGCCCCCGCGCGCGCACTTCGTTAGCCGCAGCGTGACCCCGCGTCCCCCGCCGTCGGAAAAATACATAATCCTTTATACGAGGCCACGGGACACCCCCGGGAGCCTATCTTAAAAACTAGACGGTAAAAGTCGCTAATTTTTATTTCCCGTACAAATAAACGCAATTTAAAAATTTTGGAATGAAAATCTCAAGTTGATAAAATTACCAATTTCCTGATTTTGGCTTGGCCCGAATGGTATAGTACGCTAGGCCCACCGGTGGGTCGTAACGTAAGGCATGCAACGTGTTAAAAATATTTTGAAAAGCAGTAGCCCCTCGGCATCGGGAACAGGGTCCAAGCTACCGGTGGTCAGGGCCTCAGAGAAAGGAACTTCCTAACAATACGCGCCGTGTCCAGAAGCTGTGTCATATTGTTTGTAGTCTGGTTTTACACAACACAGAAGAATCATAGTATATGACCAAGTGCCCCTGTGACCGAGCGTGGTATTTTCACGTAGTAGTAGTGGTCATGTAGTATGGGTACGTTCCCTTACTTGTGTTGACGCTTGCCATTGGATAAGAGAAATCTCTGTTTCAGTTACACTCGGGAGCAATGAAACCGGGTCTGCAACATAAACAAAATAATATTTAACAATTTTTTCCGAGATATCAAGGGATATGTTGGTGACCTGAATTCATTGCTCCTAAGTGTAATTTATGTTACCTACAGCTATGACCTCTCAGTCTGGATTTCTATACCACAGAATATGCAATGCCT
This sequence comes from Amphipyra berbera, assembly GCA_910594945.2. NCBI lineage: Eukaryota > Metazoa > Arthropoda > Insecta > Lepidoptera > Noctuidae > Amphipyra > Amphipyra berbera. Next base: position 21,519,860 of record OU343121.1, on the reverse strand, counting down.
GCGTTTATGTCCCAGTAGGAATACGCAAATAGCTGCGGTCTCTTTCATCCCACTGTATTCGAAGTGAAACAATGCGCGCTAATTAAGCCAGTAATATCGTATTGTAGGTAAACATGCTTATTTTAGGCAAACTTGTGGCATCTTTATTCACTCGGTACTCGACATAGCACTGGTAATTACTACCGTATTATCGGTACCGGGTTTCATCGATATGTTTAGAGATATTTTTATTTGAGGGAACTATTGCTTGCGGCGTTCTTTCTTTCAAACAATCCTTGATTGCTATAACAGGTTTTTTTTCTTTCGAATCGATTCTGTTACGTGGCCTAAATTGTCTTGACGATATTTTTATCCAAGCCAGATAAAATTATAAATAAATTCATAAGTAAAATGTCTTGGGAAGCCTTAAAGATCTACTAAACATCACACAACTTTAACATATCGCACTGCTAGATTATTAGTGTATCAACTCAAAATGAAGCTTTTTTCAGAAACGACAGAAAACTGATTATTTACTTCCTGTTATAGATTACAAATCAAGTGAATGAAATGAATTACGTGTGAAGATTTGTGTTTGTAAACGCACCGACGATACAGGAGATATCCGCTATGTATTTTCTTTGAAAATCTGTCTGTTATGCTATTTTAACCGACTTCCAAAAAGGAGGAGGTTACTATGTTCGTCTGTATGTATTTTTTTTTTTTTGGTGTATGTTCATCGATATTTTCGCCAATTGTGAACCGATTTTGATGATTCTTTTTTTAATGGATGGGGTATACTTCGAAGTTGGTCCCATTTAAATTTGGTGAAGATCTGATGAAGAACTTCGGAGATAGACAATGGAACTCCTCAATGACGAACAGTACGCATATTGTGATGATGTGATTATGTTACGAGCAGCGTCTTTAGTAGGTCCAACCAAGTTTTAATTAAGGCCACTAAAAATAAAAATAAAAAACTTTTTTATAAAAAATTTAAACCGACTTCAAAAATAATAAAATAATTACCATATAAAATTAACAGTTTCAGAAGTCGGTGCCTTCAATTTGGTTCAGCGTGGATCAGCACCGACTTCTGAAACTGTTAATTTTATATGGTACCTAATTATTTTATTATTTTTGAAGTCGGTTTAAATTTTTTGTAAAAAAGTTTTATATTTATAATAGTTCTCAAGCCACGTGCACCTGTAAAATCTGTTTTTAATCATTTATTTGGTTAAGAAGATAGGAAAATCAATTATTAGAAATAGTACATTACTGCCGCGGTCTGTAATGACTGCGTTGCTGGCAGCACTGATGATGGCCAAGGTCGAGGCCTTTATAGCGCGGACAGCAGCGCAGTCATTGCGGACCAAGGCTTGTATAGTGCTTTACTCAAACAATGCGAGTAATTTAAATAAAACTAGATTAGTATAGTAAGAATTTATTTAAAGTAAAGATTTGTTTCATCCCAGGTCTTTAGTTATTTTTTTAAATTAGTCTTTAATGTTTGCACTGCCTGTATCTATACAGCCAAATTCTGAATAAAAACTTTTTGTACCAGACTATTTTTGAAACAAAACTCGACAATAATGGATTTTCAAAGGAAATTGCTGGTGGCTAAAACTCACCAGCAATGAAATTCCATACAACTTTGCTGGCGCCTATTTAAGAAGCGCGGAAAGGTCGACTTTGCTCAAAGAAGGTTGTCAAAATAATGACCACATTACAAGCATTTTTGAGTAAACGTATTTTACAGGTGCACGTGGCTTGAGAACTGTTATAAAATAGTATCAAAGACAGATTTTCAAAAAAAACATACCGTATTTTGCAGGCGCAGCGACGATATTCAGTAGTTCCTTTTTGATGTTTGCGATTCTTGTGCGAATTCAGGTCATAACTCTGGCTTAAATGTTGCCTTTAACTTAATATTTCCATTTGAATTCATCAACTGAGGCGTGGTCGAGTGATTGAGTGACTAAGTTAAAAAGAAATACTTTGACAGCTCTTGAGAAGCTGTTCTCAACATTTTTACCACTCTTTAGATAAAATTAGGCCTACTGTTAGGTTAGAATCTCACGGCCATCGTATATATAAACCTGTCGAATTTAATTGACATTATTGTCTTACTCAACGGACGTGATAATAGCTGCATTAGACAGACAGTGTAAATACTACACATGAAGTGTCGAAAACAAAACATTAGCATGTCATGTACCTAGTTGAATTTGAATCAACCACGTGTGGTGTCGGCTAGGCTAGGAATAGTCAATACATTTACTTTTTTGAGTTCATTCATACAAAGCAAAGATAATACATTAACTTTTATAAAAAGTTGGCAAATCTATACTAATATTATAAAGCTGAAGAGTTTATTTGTTTGTTTGTTTGAACACGCTAATCTCAAGAACTACTGGTTGGAATTGAAAAATTATCTTTGTGTTGGATAGTCCATTTATCGAGGAAGATTAAGGGCTATATAACATCACGCTACGACCAATAGGAGCGGAGCATAAATGAAAAATGTTGCAAAGACGGGAAAAATGTTCACCCGTGCGAAGCCGGGACGGGCCGCTGTGTCAAATAAAAAGAAAATGTGAGACTTAGGTTATATATAATATACTAATTAGGTTCCTTTAATTTATTAGGATTTGGTCTTTATCAAAAGCATTATCAATTGGTGCAATAATACCTACAACATGGTATCTGTCAGGTATAGTCACCGGCACGTAACTTGGCAAGAGTAGAGAAGAGAATTCCTCTCCTTCCTTACTTTCTACTAAACAAACATGTTTAAAAATAAATTATGGCAATAACCATAGAATAAAAGCAATGAAGGTGACCATTTTTTTGTGGCACTAAGTGTACATGCGCAAACTTTCTCCCACTACGCCAAAACCTTGCCAAGTTGCGTGCCGGCGACTATAGAGACTGCAACTTTTCTAACAAGAAATCATAAAACTGTATTATGTTGTAGTTTAAAATTAATTTCCGTAAAAATACGCCTATTTTACAAATCTACTTTTCATTTGACTGCCTTGTTGGTCTAGTGGTTGCAAGCGCAACTGCTGAGCTCCTGGGTTCAATCCCCAGGTCGGGCAAAGTGTTATTGGGTTTTTCCATTAGGAATTTCTCAGTAGTAGCCCGGAGTCTGGATTTGTGCACGGTTAATGGCAATAGGCTCACCCCATATTACTTGGGACTCAGGGCTAGGCGAAACGAGGGTATACTAAAAACACCTCTGCCGAACCCTTCGGGGAATACAAGGCGTGATGTTATGTTATACACCTATATTCTAAGACGTTCCTCCAAAACTTACTCGACCCGACTCCACCTCGACTCAGTCTTTCTCACTACCATCGGTAGTTATAGTTGACATAAACGTCCTCGACTCGAAATCTTTCCTCAGTCGAGATAAGGAATCATCTGTCAAACTCAAGGTACCTCGGAACCTACCTTAAGGAAGGAAGTGTCAAAGTTCGTATGTAACAAAAATGAATTTTGAAGACTTTATCGAATATGCTTACAATAATCCTTACAACTATTTATCGCGGCGTTATTTGCGCGATGCAGATAATTCAAATTATGACGTAATGACTTCTCGAGGAACCTCGAAGTTCACTCGAAATTGTGACTAAGAATACAATTTTGAAGGTGTTTTCGAGGCCGTTCTGAGTCGAGTAAGTTTTGGAGGAACGTCTTAGAATATGGGTGTTACAGTCGGGTTCTACATTGAGAATTCCCGATTACTCATTCTAAATATAACATGAAAATAATACAAGAATCGCACTAAACTGATCAAGTGCGAGTTTTCAATGTGGCCCACGTGTTTATACGTTAATCGACAAACTTGCTATAAAAGTTTCAGTGTGATTACATTAACATTATATTTATGAATACGATCGCTACATTTATTCTTAAGCGAATATCGATTCCGTATGTTTTTTGTTTACATAGTAAACGCTCTGTATTTTGCTTCGCGTGGTTCTTAAATGGGATTCCGTCATTGCCAGGTCAATTTTGCACAAAGGATAGATATTATCTATAGGTACCTACCTACACTAATTACAAAATACTGGGATCACGAAATATGTTAGTCAAGGAATATTATTGGAATATTGCATAGTAAGCATAGTTATAATCTTACATTGTTCTCATTTTTTTTTATTAACAACTAGCTTTCCTCACGGCTCCGCTCATAGCCTATGTTAGGTACTCAGTGATAATGTAGCTTTATAAAGACAAAAGAATTTTTGATATCGGTCCAGTAGTTTTTAAGTGTATTCGTTACATAAAAAAATCCAAAAATATAGTATAGATTTAACCTACATTTTTGTGAATATTTGATGTTGATGGTAAAGAGTAACCATGGAGTTTCTTCTCCATATTCTGCATAGCCTTTTCCCAACTATGTTGGGGTCAGCTTCCAGTCTAACCAGATGCGGCAGAATACCAGTATTTTACGTAGGGCGACTACCATCAGATCTCCGCAACCCAGTTACAGGGCAATGCCGATATCCTAAGGTTAGACCGATTGTTAGACTTTCGGGCTTCTGACTTCCCGTAACGACTATTATAGGTATTCGTATGAAACCCGGGACCGACTGGTTAACGTGCACTCCGAGGCACGGAGGGGTCTCGATGAGCAACGAGTGATCACCCATCCACAAACTGATCGTGGCAACTGTAGCTTAACTTCGCAAATCTTATGATCCGCGCGGTTGGTAATTAGCCACGAGCCCCATGTTCTTCTCTATAAGAATATATACAGGGTGTAAATGAAATCATGTAATTCCTTAAAACCTCGTGATGTACTGCTGACATAGATTAAACCTGCACGGGATACTTTTGGATTCAATAAAATAAATATTAAAAGAAGTAAACATGTGTACTTAACGTAAGACATTTTAGCCCCCCTAGTTAAATGACCACGCGGTGAGCGATAGCCGCGCAATTCGCCCGGGGCGCTAAAATGCCTCTCGTTAAGAACACACGTTTACTTCTTGTAATTATTTTTTATTGATACCAAAAGTATCCCGTGCTATGTCAGCAGTAAATCACAAGGTTTGAAGGAATTACATGATTTCGTTTACACCCTGTATTTTAGAACGCCGCATCAACTTTTTTTTCAATGTTTTTGTTGTGCCTGTAAATGGAAATACTTTGAGTTTATTAAGCCTTCAAAACCGTTTATATTGTAGCGTCCAGCCCGCCCATGTTCATATATCATATCAATACAAGGTGTAATAAAATAAAAAAACTACGTTTAAAAAAACCGACTTCAAAAACTAAAAAGTATAAAATAGGTAACTTAATATAAAATTAACAGTTTCAGAAGTCGGTGCTAATCCACGCTGAACCAAATTGAAGGCACCGACTTCTGAAACTGTTAATTTTATATTAAGTTATTTTATACTTTTTAGTTTTTGAAGTCTGTTTTTTTAAACGTATTTTTTTTTCCTTTTTAGTGTCTGTAATAGGTTGTTCTGTAAACTACAGTAGGATTTTTCTAGATTACATCAGGTAGAATAATTACATCATCCAAGTAAGCTAAAATGTTCATAAAAAAATAAAAATGTTCATAAAATGAAAACTACTGGGCCAAACTATTTTAAATTTTTATGGGACCAAATGGCAACTATCCCGCATCAAACTTAAGAAGAATCACGTAAATCGGATCATAAATCTCAGCGTAATCGGTGTACATACATAAAAAAACGAATATAGAACCTCCTCCTTTTTGAAGTCGGTTAAAAAGACCCTTCACCAAGCCGTCAACCATGCATTCAGTACATCAAACTAAGTAACCCTACGCATAAATTGTCGCTGGAAAACGATTTTTGTTTTTTGGGTGTAAAATTTCATTTTACTGTAAATCTAATTGTAACGCACTCAAAACACTGTGCTGATAGATGCAATGAGTATTAACGGGTAATAGAGGTATTTCAAGTACATTTGCAACCTTCAAAACTAGTATTTTAAATAAAGTTGTGAATAAGTTGGAACTTTGACCTCCAATATCTCCGTAACTAGAAGGTTCCCAGGCAAATTCCAGAACAAAAAAATGATCGCAATGACGTGACGTGGAGAATAAGTGCCTTTCGGCTTCGTTAAGGGTCTTTTTACACCGTTTATGTGGGATTGGAATTATGTATGTATCGCGTAATTCGTAGTTACGTGAAACCCCGCGCGGTTTCACGTAAATATGGATTACCTACAATATCCTACGCCGACAGCTATATAGATACTATATTATATGCAAGCTGATGTATCCTCATATAACCGTACATCGTTGAACCATTACGATAATCCACGATATGACGCGGCATATCTAGATTTATCTATGCCTAGTGAGTGTCTATCCTCGTAAACGATTATAGTATAGGATCCCACTATAGAACGACCTTTACCGAGATGGTTAATGGATGAAAAGTATTTTATATCAAATTAAATATGTCAATAAATATATTGCAAATGGGTTGACTAAATCATTTCAGTCCAGAATATGATTAATTAATTTTTTTTAAACATTTCGCTGGTTTGGTTAATACATAAAAAATAATCAACCTAACGTTTGCATATTCTACAGGCATCATACTTTCGATTGGTATGGAATTTGTCTATAAAGCCGGGTACTGACCGGTGTTACAGGGCGTAATGTAACGTGTTACACAGCGAGCGATCGTGCTGTCAGTACGGGGAAACAAGGCGCTCGTAACGAGCATTTACATGGAGTTTAGAACACGGCGTAACGTAACATGCTCGCTGCGAATGTTACATTACGGCTCGTAACACAGGTCAGTACCCAGCTTTAACCAAAACAATGAAATTAAAAAAAAAAACACAAATTCTGGACTGAAATTTTTTAGTCAACCCATTTGCAATATATTTATTGTCATATTTAATTTGATATAAAATACTTTTCAGCCATTAACCAGCTCGGTGAAGGTCGTTCTATAGTGGGATCTTAGACTATTAAGGAAACGATAACAGTTTAGTCATTCTTAGATCTATAATTTCTCCACATAAAAGTTACAACATCCAATAAAAACGAACTCGTATTAATTTATATGATCCAGAAACTATGTTTGTAAAATTATATGTAAATAACATTTATTTTCGTTGGACGCGGTTCGTGAATTTCGAGCCAAAGTTATTATAACTCTCAATGGCGACTAAATAAGTAAAGTTATGAACATTTTACATATTAACGTTAAACGTATAACTAACTAGTCTATTACCCACGGTTTCACCCGCATCCTAGGATAAAAATAAATATAAAAAGTATCCTATGTGTTAATCCAGGGCATAGTGTATCTGTGTGCCAAATCTCATCCAAATCCGTTCAACTGTTTTTGCGTGAAAGAGTAACAAACATCCATACATCCATCCATACATACAAACTTTCGCGTTTATAATATTAGTAAGGAAGTAAGGATGTTGTTTACGTAGCAGTAATAGCCTAGCGGTTGAACGCTTGCCTTCCATGTAGAAGGGTCTGAGTTCGACCCCGCTCCGCACCTCTGACTTTTCAAATTTATACGCGGATCAGAATTTGATTATCACTTGCGTTAATGGTGAAGGAAAAACATCGTGAGGAAACCTGCACACCGGAGAGGGCTCCATAAAGTTCTCGATGGTGTTGTGTAATCTGCCACCCCGCACCAAGCCAGCGTGGTGGACTAACTAAGGCCTAAACCCTTCTCACTCTGAAAAGAGGCCCGTACCCAGCAATGGGACAGTAATGGCCTAATTATTTTATGTTACGGTCGTTTGTGTACTCCGTCAACCCACACCAGACCAGCGTGGTGGACTAAGGCAAAACCCTTCTAATCGTAAGAAGAGGCCTGTGCCTAGCAGTGGGACAGTAATGGGCTGATATGCTAAGTAGTTAGGAAAAGACTAGGATGATAATGTTTTTTTTTTATATAAAAATCATTGCCCCACACTAGGATTTCTCCTGTACCGTGGGTGCGTTTACAAACACAATTCTTCACATGCACAAATGCCCAGACCCGGAACAACTATCCGTAGGCCATACAAGTATTTGTTCCGTGTGGGAATCGAACCCACAACCCGTAGCGCAAAAGCCATTCGTTCAGCCACTGCACCAAACGTGTCGTCAAATATTGTCGACTAACTAGTCAAAATAGCTCTTTTTCTTATTCTAACTATTTACACAAAATTTAGTTATTGACTGTGTCGATTTTATTTTAGGAAGCGCCTTGAAAGCACTTTGGTAAAGTGTTGAAAGTTTGAGCTAGACTACAAAGGTGGATAGAATAACGGTGATGACAGCCACATGGGCAAAGTGACATGGCACTGACCTTGGTAAAGTCGGAAGAAGAAGGATAAAGATAGGCTGTAAGAGACAGACAGACAAAAAAAGATGGATGGTACTAAATTACGTGGCTATGTAGAATGTTGAACACTGGAATGCAACTGATAAGAATGGAAGAAAATTACATATTGCGCTGACCCAGAGGATGACGAGAACTCGTATGACTAGACGAAATTAAAACACAATCCGTCATAAACCTTACTATAATATACTATACAACGTGTTACAAAAATACCCCTCAAGCTGAAAGGGGGTTAAAAGGTCCCTTGTAAAGAGTCTATTGGCAATATAGAGATATTTGTTAAAAATTTGTAATGTACCACATAAAACGGCTCTATTTAACAAAAGCTTCTTTGGCATTGCATCAAAAATATACAACAAAATACCTATTGACATTCTGAACACTAAGGAACTTCCAGTATTTAAACATAAATTACGAAACTTTTTAATTGATAAAGCATACTACACGATCCAAGATTTCTTGAACTATTGATTGAATTGTTTACCATGTATTAGTTTCACACTGTATTTTGACATTTATAATAACTAAACTTGACATGTAAAATAATTTTAAATTGAATGCCAATGCCGACATAATTATTGTATGCCTATTAGGCAGGACATATTGGAACTTTAATTTATTGTTAAGACCTGTAACTAACATATGCCCACAATAAATATAATTTGAATTTGAATATTTGAAAACCGTAGTATGACCCAAAAAATAAAGAATTTGGATAAAACATAAAATAATCATCATTGAAACGCAACCCTGAAAACATAAAACTAAAGAGTTTTAATTCGAAGAGTATTCTTACCTAGTTTCCTCTGAGAGGTAAATGATAACAACCATAAAAGACTACTTGACTATTGACATTTTTCATGAGGACTTCTGTAACACGTTGTATAACACAGATAGAATAAAAGGCTAGCCAAGAGCTAAAGCTGTATGTGTAACATTTATAACTAAATTTATGTATGAGATTTTTTTAACGTAGAAATAATAATTATATCCTTCCGAAAGTTGTATATACTTATGTAACATTTCTGCACCTAAATAACCTAAATTATCACTTTAGAATTCATTCATGAGCAGTAACGTAAATGTGAGTGAATTTTGAATTGAAAATACTCGTTTTGCATCTATTATTTAATTAAATTGAATACTTTATTCAACTATCGAAAATAGTTGAATTTTGAATCGAAAATAGTTGTATTTTCGATTAGGACACAACTGTCCTATAACGTTTTTTGGTTTATTTTCTGCGACATGCACAATTACACAGATATTAATTACATAGATATCTATGTATGATACAAATTGTGAATGTCGCAAAAATAAACCAAAATGTTTTAGGACAGTTGTGTCCTAATCAAAAATACAACTATTTTCAATTCAAAATTCAACAATTTTCGATTCAAAATTCAACTATTTTCGATTCAAAATTCAACTATTTTCGATTCAAAATTCGCTTACTTTAGTTATACCTACTATAGTCAAACGTTCGTGATAGGCCTCCTGTTTTCGCAATGTTTTGATATTGTACTTTAGGTTCCAGGCTTGCTAGATGCATTACTTCGTAGCTTCGTAGCCGCGTAGCAGTGCAACGCGACAAATTAACTTAAACCGTAGCCGTAGCTTAAGTTACTCGTGAACGTAATTCAGACGACACAAATTCCCGCACTGATACTCAATTAGTTGTGGAGGAAATGTAGTAACTGTGACTTTGGGATACAAATAAAGTTATATGCGGTTCTTATAAACAAAAACGAATCGTTTTGCTTACCAATGGTAACATTTTTTTATTGCACAGCTGGGCATATAAATAGACTCGTAAGCTAATTTTACGTATGATAGCTACTTCTATGTGGGAGGACTTACTATGCAAAGCTATGACCACTTTGTTTCATTATTGTTGAAGATACAAAAGTCTCATTATTATAACTAACTAGCGGCCCGTCCCGGCTACGCACGGGTGGACATTTTTCCCGTATTTGCAACATTTTTCATTTATACTCCGCTCCTATTGGTCGTAGCGTGATGTTATATAGCCTATAACCTTCCTTGATAACTAGACTATCCAACACAACAATATTTTTTCCATTTCAAAAAGTAGTTCCTGAGATTAGCACGTTCAAACAAACAAACAAACTCTTCAGCTTTGTAATATTAGTATAGATAATGCTCCGTAAATTATAAGAATCGGTCAATAAACGCGGCGTGCTTAGTTCAACTGGTTCCTTGATAAACGATAAAGTATTTTTATTTATGTAAATAAATATGTTAATGACACTTTTGCAAGTCAATGTAATGTGTTTTTTAAGACTACATGGCGCCGGCATTCCGATCTGACTAGCTCTGAAAAGAAAAACCGAAACAAACAGTCTCTTTTATAGTCCAAACATTGTGGTATAAAAAGTATGCGAGTGTAACAATGTAGGGCAACGTCTGGAATGGCTTTTTAAGGAAAGTGCTATAGCAGGTTTAAGTTGACCTTTTTTTTTTTTTTGCGCTGGGAAAAATGCGTTACGCATGCCCCCCCATTGGGGTATGGGAGGGGTATGTGGGACTCCCCGATCCAGATGGGACCGGTATACCCACTAAAAAACCCAGCAACTTCACCCGCCTCGTCCTCGAGGCGGTGGACTGGGAATCCGGCGCAGCCTTTGCGTCCAGTCCACCGCCGACGAACGACGACCTCATGGTCGTCCTCTCCGCCGTCCCCTCCTCCGTCTGCGGAGCGGCGCCGCGAGAGGATCCTCCTCTCGCGCGCGCTCCGCCGCCTCCTTCTGCGACATCACGTCCTCGCAGAAGGAAGCGACCGCCGCCCACGCCCCCTCGTCCCCCAGCATGGAGTTGACCACGCTGGGAAGCGAGAGGTCCGGCCCGACCGCCGCCACCAAGCCGCGGCGCGGCTCGGACCACGACGGGCACACTTCGAGTGTGTGCTGCGCCGTGTCCTCCGCCGCGCCACACTCGTGACACGACGGGGCCCCCTCCCTTCCGATCCGGTGCAGGTACGATCCGAAGCACCCGTGCCCGGACTGATGATCTGCTAAACGGATGACACTCGTGCCACGGAGGAGGGCTTCCCGCAGGTTTAAGTTGACCTGTCCTAACTGACAGAACTGCTTACATACTAAGCTGTCTTACTTTGTTGGTAACCTTCGAATTATTGTACTCTGTGTTGCTAACCAGATATATTGACGATATAGTTATTTTAGAATTTAATGAGATTTTAAAATAAAAGTAATCTTTTTCAAGGGTAATTATTTTTCTATCATAAGTAGGTACTGAGGGTACCTCGGAGAGCACGTTAAGCCGTCGGTCCCGGTTGTCATACGAATACCTATGACAGTCGTTACGGGTAGTCAGAAGCCCGAAAGTCTGACAAACGGTTTAACCTTAGGATATCGGCATTGCCCAGTTACTGGGTTGCGGAGGTCTGATGGCAGTCGCTCCGTGTAAAATACTGGTATTCAGCCGCATCTGGTTAGACTGGAAGCTGACCCCAAGATAATTGGGAAAAGGCTAAGAGGAAGAAGTACTGAGGGTACTTCTTTGTCGCGGTTATACTTTCGTTGTGCCTATTTGTTTCTTTCATTGATCAATTTAAGTATCTTGGGCATTACATTACCGAGAACCTTGACGACCAGGTAGACATTGAAAGGGAGCGCAGGGCGTTGACAGTCAAGGGTAATATGTTGGTCCGTAGGTTTGCTCGCTGTAGTAAAGAAGTCAAAATAACGCTGTTTAAAGCATACTGTCAAACTTTCTACACGAGCAGTCTATGGGTCAGTTATACCCAGAGGTCTCTTGACGCCTTGCGCGTCCAATACAATAAGGGCTTTAGGATGCTGTTAGGGTTACCCCGTTTTTGTAGTGCCTCCAGCATGTTTGTGGAAACGAGAGTAGATGGCTTCCATGCCATCATACGCAAGCGGGATGCCTCTTTGCTAAGAAGAGTGCGGGACAGTAATAATGGCATCCTAAAGATCATTGCAGACAAGTATGACTCCGCTATCATGAGGAGTTTTGTTAAAAGTATAGTTAGGTAGTGAAATGTTAAAATGTGATGAACTGTGTTATTGTAAGTTACTACCATCCCCCCCGGTGGGTTCCCGCATTGTCGTTGCGGGGGGGCTTAGTAGCCGTGGCTTCGAGCCCCACGGTGAAGCGAAGAGGAACCCGAGGAGGGGCTGCTCGTCGGGGCTTGGGCCTGGAAGCCCTCGACGTAGCGGCCAAGTAGGTTGCGGTGTCGCCTGGGCGACATCGCAACTGAGGAGGGCCGCGATGTCTTATGGGAGGCATTGCGGCTGAAGGGTGGAGGCCGCGGCGGGAGAGGAGTGCCGGTATTACGGTGCACCGTTCTCCCTACCTTCCGCGGCCTGACGGGGCCGCCACCGTCAGATGGCGGACGCGGTGGGGCCGCAGGGGGAGAGGAGTGTCGGTGTTTAGTTGGCCGCTCTCCCTATCCTCTGTGGCCGAAAAGTGGTAGGCGGTGGGGCCACTAACCTGACCCGTCGCAGGGGGACCAGGGGTGCCCAGACACGGGGTAGTCTGGCGCCCATGTACTTGTTTGGTCCCCGGGGTGGTCACGGCGTACCATGTGTTCTGGTGCGCCGGTGATGTGGGGTGCCCCCCGCGCCTCTCAGGAGGTCGTGGGGTGGGGCCCTACAGTGGAGAGGTCCACCAGCAATTGGTGGACTAAGACCTGCCGGGGTTGCGGTGCATGCAATAGCGAATCCCGCGACCCCGGCCTTAGGTCAGAAGGAGGGACACCGTGGTGGTTTTAGCCGGTAAGAGTCCGGCACACTCCCCCGTCTTCCCCAGACGGGGGATAGTCCATGAGGATTTCCCCAAGAGAAAAAAAAAAAAAAAGTTACTACCATAGGATAGGAAAATTGTTACTAAAATTATTACTAAAAATATGGACTCTTTACTGAATAAATAAATTTATTATTATTCGTTTATTCATTCTATATACATATAAATTATATTTTTAAATATTTCTACAAAAAATATAAAAAACATTTAAAAATATAAAAAATAGCAGCCCACCGGCATCGGGAACAGGGTCCAAGCTACCGGTGGTCAGGGCCTCAGAGAGAGGAACTTCCTGACAATACGTGCCGTGTCCAGAAGTACCGCTTTCTGTATCAGGCCCTTGACCCAGCTGCCCAACGAGAGCCTCATCAGGTGTTGGTCGAGGCTCTTGGCTATTAAGCCATTGGCCGTAACGACTATCGGCACAATGACTGCCGAGTCAACCTCCCACATGTCGACAACCTCGTGTGCCAAGTCTTGATACTTAATTTCTTTATCTTTCTCGGCTTTCACCAGGTTCTCGTCATGCGGGACAGTGATATCATCAATCATTCAATTATTATTATTATTGATTATGCTATCGTAATAATTTATAAGATCTTGTCTTGCAAGATGCCCTAGATGCGTTCGCCATTTACCTACGTTGTCTTTTCCTTTTTAACCGACTTCGAAAAAGAGGAGATTATCACTTCGATGCATATTTATTATCTTTTTTTATTATATATATTGAAACCGATTTTTTGTCCGATTTGAGTAATTCTTTTTATACATTGATGTGGAATACAAGTCGAGTTTGTCCCATATGAAGTACATTAAGTTTGATTAAGTAATTTTTTTATACAATTTTATGTACCCGCTAAAAGCTCACTGAAGCGTGTATTTACATTATAAAAAGCTATAACCACGTGTGTTTGTAAATCAATAAAAAAATTTGACTGAAGTCGTAGCATATGCTTCACTAAGCCTGATAACTTATACATAAATTATACGTAAATTCCTCTTACCTAATACCTTGGACAAATTATTATAAGAAGTGCTTACGTAAAATTCTCAATTTTCAATACCTAAAGATAGTTTTTACAAAGCTGTGTATTTCCATTACATGTAAACACGGAAACAGATCTAAATCCATACAAACATACATTATAAAATAATGATATACGCACCACGAAGTATCTATTTCAACAGTACAAGCTACAACAGTTTAAAACTGCACTCACTGCCAAAGTTTAGCATAATAACTCATACAAAGAAGCCATACTTCACCTCAACGTCCAAATATGCATAATACAGGGTGTACACGAATTCGTTTCTATTACTGGTAAGGTCAATGTGGGCAAATCCGTATGCGGGGCAATTCTGTACACATGCATTTGTATTCATTCCAGAAATAGATATGCTGATGTCGACTCGGTCGATACAACAGGATCACTTTTTAGTTATTAACTAAACTAAAATATTCACTAACTAACTATTCTGGAATGAATAAAAATGCATGTGTACGGAATTGCCCCGCAGACGGATTTGCCCACATTGACCTTATAGAGTAAACATTCACGGGATTTAGCTTGATTAAAACTATAAAATATTTTTTTTGTCTTGTAATAGTGGTTAGTGGTCGTGTCTAAAACAACCGATAAGGATTTAAATAAAATAACATATCATAACATCAGACCTGTATTCCCTGAAGGGTTGGGCAGAGGTGTTTAGTAACACCCTTATTTCACATGAAATAGGGGGCGAGCCTATGTTTGATTCGTGACCAATTGATGGCAATAGCCATCAATTGGGCACGAATCCAAACTCCGGGCTGCTACTGAGGAATTTGACACGGAAAACCCAATAACACCAATAACACAACTTTGCCCGACCTGGGGATCGACCAAAGACCTTACAATCAGCAGTCGCACTCGCCACCACTAGACCAATGAGGCAGTTTTAATAAAATAAGCGAAAATAATAGAATATTTGTGCCACGCATTACTGAATGGAAGTCTGGCGAGACAGCTGGCGAGCACGACAAGCGCGGTATCGGCCCGCACAGCGTTAACACCATGTTTCTTCCAAAATAATCCCATGCATGGTCAATCTGTATCACCAGTAGAGACACACCAGAACCAAAATCCCTAGCACAGAACCAAAGTCCCTAGCAAAACTGAATGATTGGGTCACCCGCGCGACGGCGCAACGAGTTTTCCCAAGGAGGGTTGATGTCAGGCTAGCGGCCGGTCATAAAACAATAAGCCAAAACCTTTAACAACATGGATTTAATAATTAGGTACATGTTGTGCCGACCGCACTTAGTGTGGGATTAGGGCAGGGAGAAGAAGAAGACACGAATTCGGATAGACCCTGTATATAACAAGCTGTTTCATATATGTATAAAATCTACTTGTAGGTACAACATTGTTTATGTAACATGAAACAATGTTGCAACATTGCAGTGTTGCTTATTTTGTTTCGCCGAAAAAGCTAATTAAAAACGAATAAAGATGGAGGAAACTGTTGGAATAACATGTTGTGCAGATGTAGTGAACGACAAACGACGGGAACTACGTTTTTATTAGGGTTCCGTACCCAAAGGTGAAAACGGGACCCTATTACTAAGACTCCGCTCTCCGTCCGTCTGTCACCAGGCTGTATCTCATGAACCGTGATAGTTAAACAGTTGAAATTTTCACAGATGATGTATTTCTGTTGCAGTTATAACAACAAATACTAAAAAACAGAATAAAATAAATATTTAAGGGGGCTCCCATACAACAAACGTGATTTTTTTGCTCGTTTATGCTTGATATTGATAACGAAAACAGGTTCACGCTTGAAATATTCACAGAATATTTAGTTATATATTCACTTTAAAAATAAATAGGTAAGTAAATTAAAATAAAACAAATATTTAAGGGGGGCTCCCATACAACAAACGTGTTTTTTTTTGCAGTTCTTATAGATAATAGTACGGAACCCTTTGTGCGCGAGTCCGACTCGCACTTGGCCGGATATTTTCCCTAGCGACCTGCCCCGACTTCGTACGGGTGTCGGGTAACAAAGAGCCCGTTCACACAGCGGATCCGTTTTAACGGATCCGTCGGTACTGGATGTGTTGTTCACATCTGTACCGACGGATCTGTTAATCAAATTTTAGCTGCGTCGCATTTGGCAGGCAGGATACGATAAAAATAACGGATACAGTATTTTTTACTGGATTCGGAATACTGTCGTGTATATAAACTCACTCATACAACTACAGGCGCCATCACCAAAATAAAAATGGATCCGCTAAAACGGGTCCTGTTTAAACAGTTTCTTTGTGAACTAGCTGAAGTTATGATTGAGATTGCTTCGTCTGATTTATTTAGTTATTCTTGACTAAAATCGTGATTGCTGAAGTAATATTAACATCACGTTTATAAATTACTGGCTGTGCAAGCGACTTCGTCTGCGTAGAAGTTGGATAGGATTTTAATATTATGCGCGTAAACCTAAAACTTTTTCTAAAATAAAAGTAGTCTAAGTTACTCCTTATAACATCAGCTATCTGATAGGAAAAGTCCCGTCAAAATCGGTCCAGCCGTTTCGGATATTAGCCGATACAAACAGACGGACAAAAAAAAAAGTTGTTTTTAGTACCGTATTTACTTTCTTATGCATTTAGTAAAAAACACTGTTATTTTGATATTACAAACAGACACTTCAATTTTATTTATTTGTATAGATACATATAAACCGTCCCTGAAAATCAATCTATACAGGTAATAGTGAAAACTGGAATAAAATCCGTTCTGTAGTTAAGGACAAAATCGCACACAGACAGAAAGAATGACATATATGCGTAGCGGGGGACTTTGTTTTATAAATATTGTAATGATAGTAATTAATTATACTCGTAAAGAATAAACAACATGACTAACGCAAACACCCCAATTAAAACATTCAGTTATAATCATAATACCTACATACACTGAAATTTTACTTTTATTTGCTTACATATTGTTTATTAATAGAAAATAGTATTACGTTTTAATTTTATCTGCTTTTAAAATTCTGTCTTATAATCCCTTGACATAAGGCAGAATTTTCTTTAACTCAATTTAAAGACTGATATCATTTTGTAAATAAAAAGTAAAAAAAAAAGAGGCTGATGTCGATTCGGTAACCGATTCTTAGTAAACTACTTTCAGGGTTTGCATTTATTATGTTGCATGTTGTATAGTCTGCAAGACTATCCTCCATTGCCCCGGCAAGCTAGTCGTAAGCGGATGAACCTCCAATAATTGTGTCCGGAAAATGGCTATAGGCTGACCATCACATGGGGCTAACACTAGGTGTGAAACATCGGTGTACAGCCTCCTATACTACAGAACACCTCTGTTCACCACTTTGGGGATTGCATGCCCGAGTACATGTACCTATGTACGGTTCAATGAACGATCTTGAGGGGTGATGCCCTAATAACCACGACTGGTACTTGGCAAGCACATTGGCGATCTCTTTGGCTGAATTTATGTCCAAACATGTCGTCACCTTGGCCAGTTCATTAACCTATTTGGCTTTTATCGAGCGTGACTTTATTTTTCACTCGAATCAGCACCTAGGTGATGATCTAGATTTTTGGGTTTATAAAACAGCGACCGTCTTGCATCAGAACGCATCCGAATTTATATTAATACTTATAGCTTTGTAAAATTAAAATATATTTTTATTCAAACTAGTCTCTTAAATAATAAGTAAAGAATATATTGATTAATTGATCACATCGGATGAACGGCTCGCTGAATCTCGTTATAACCATGAAAATACTTGTACGATTTAAAATTTTCTTTAACAGTCGAGAGCTACATTTATCTAAATCAAATGTTTATCCGGTCAGCATTAATCGAAGTCTGCATTGAAAAATAGCAAAATACCTGAGAGAAGTTAGCGGTCTGCTCTGGTTATTTATCATGCGAATACAAGGTTAGTCGGAAAGGGGGTACTAAGCCGCGGGCCACCTAAAGTACCACTGATGACTATTTTAAAGCAAGTGTTAAAATTTCAAAATTCGATCATTTTTTTGCATGCTAAAAGACTTTATTTTAATTTTTTTTTTAAACTTGCCTGCTTTAGTTGTTACCTAATTCAGAAAATGGAGCTTCTAATCCGTGACCCCATATATGACCTAAAATGTAAACACAGCTGATCATAGCTGAGGATAGATAGAATTTAGCGTATTTTTATGAAATCTTTGAAGAGCTATTTCTCTTAAACTATCGAGTTTTGGGGAAAGTTGTAGAACAAAAGATATCCCTTATTATGGGTACTTTAACACCCTTTCGGCTTAGTACCTACCCCCTTTCCGACTAACCTTGTATAGAAACCAAACATTAACATTAAAAGAGCCTTCACGAGTGATGATATTTCAGTTCATCCAGTGCACCATGGGCGACCAGCCCCGGTACTAACCTTGCTGATTGGCTAAGCCTCAACACGCACGAAAGTGAGAGTAGCGAAGCTAGATGATCGAACATTCCCTCAAGATCATGTTAGTTATCTTTAACAAGCGATGATTTATTTTGTGATGGTCATCTACTAAGAAAAGGAGTACGCGAGGATTGTACCACGTGGCGTTGTATAGTTTCTGCTTACCCGCATGGGAAAAAGGCCTGACTTGAGATTATCACCCATATTCAAAGATGTTCCTCCAAAACTTACTCGACTCGACTCCACCTCGACTCAGTCTTTCTCCCTACCATCGGTAGTTATAGTTGACATAAACGTCCTCGACTCGAGATTTTTCCTCAGTCGAGGTAAGGAATTATCTGTCATACTCAAGGTACCTCGGAACCTACCTTAAGGAAGGAAGTTTCAAAGTTCGTATGTAACAAAAATGAATTTTGTTTGTCGAATATGCTTACGATAATCCTTACAACTATTTATCGCGGCGTTATTTGCGCGATGCAGATAATTCAAATTATGACGTAATGACTCCAATCTACCTCGACTCATTTGAGGACCCCTCAGTCGAGGAACCTCAAAGTTCACTCGGAATTGCGACTAGAATACAATTTTGAAGGTGTTTTCGAGGCCGTCCTGAGTCGAGTATACCTAAGTCGAGTAAGTTTTGGAGGAACGTCTTAGAATATGGGTGTATGTATGTATGTCTATGTTCTTATCACACGGGCTCATGACTGACTGAGCTGATGCGGGGTCAGCTACACTTCTTAATTAATAATTACAAGTATTTTTCTCTCTTTTTTCCAGCACTTACAGTCCGGTTTTTGACAAAACGATACATTGGAGAATATGACCATCAACAGGGTGAGTTTAAATTTGTATTATAATATATAAAAACATTGTGTGCTGAAAAAATGTTTGCTGGGAAATTCTTATTCGAAGGTCACTGACCGGAGACTGACATCTTCGGTCACGGTGAAGGTCAA
Source organism: Amphipyra berbera (assembly GCA_910594945.2). Taxonomy (NCBI): domain Eukaryota; kingdom Metazoa; phylum Arthropoda; class Insecta; order Lepidoptera; family Noctuidae; genus Amphipyra; species Amphipyra berbera. Next base: position 21,500,293 of record OU343121.1, on the reverse strand, counting down.
TATTTAATTACCGCCAGCCATTGAAAACGGCGTCTTAAGAGCTGCACACGACGTCTTTTCTACGCACCGACGACGCGCGTTAATGTGAAACTCCATACTTAAAAGAATATGTGTATCGTTTTGTATGTATGGAGTTTGACGCTAACGCGTGTCGTCGGCGCGTAGAAAAGACGTCGTGTGCATATCCCCTAACAGTTGCATCGCTTATGGCTAAATACTTAGCCTTTGGCCAGACTGCAAACGCGGGAGAGGGGCGGGCGCGCAACGCTCAGAACGAAGCCACGCTCCACTGCGGACAGGTAAATCGCGCGCGTTCCCGCACCCGCGCCCCTCCCCGCACCGCGCTGCCAGTCTGGCCAAACACTAAAACGCTATTTTTACTTTAATTTAACTTTCTATTGTTACTGTTAATTTAAGCTGACACTGTCACTTCTCCTTAAAGTGACTGTGTCAGCACGAAATTTGAAAAGTTTTGAGTTACTAAATTGGCCATTAGGGAATCGAAGCTACAGGAAGTAATTTTTATGTATAAATGTTTAGTAAAATAATGGGTGCAAAAATACCCTTAACGAAGCCGAGAGCCATGTATTCTTCCCATGATTACGAAGACTTTTTTGTTTTGGGCCATACCTGGGAACCGACTGGTTATTGAGATATTGAGTTACTTCAATTTTATAATATCATGTCGTAGTATTTTACTTTTATAACTAAAAAGAATACTATGTTCAATTATTTTTGTTAAACAAAACCCGCTTGCATTTACGTAGGTACTTTTTTGTATTCCACCACCCTTGTTTCTGTTTACAGATAGCAAATACAAACACGAGGCTCTATTGGATGGCGAACCGATACTATTCGAGATTTTGGATACATGCCCGAAGGTAGGAAAGACTTTTTAGTTAAAAGTGTAGTTAGGGCCAAGCTACATCTGACGGAAGATACGACGCCGATCTTCCGCCGATACACATAATTCCATATAAACATCTCACACCGTAAACATTTGACCGAAGATGCGTTACTAAAATTCCTCGAGTAAAATACACGACGGAAGATCGGCGACTATCTTCCGTCAGATGTAGGGTTGCCACCAGTACTTATAATATATAGTATCGTACTATATTTCAGTCAATTGTATTATAAAAGGTTAGTCGGAAAGGGGGTAGGTACTAAGCCGCGGGCCACTTAAAGTATCACTGATGACTATTTTAAAGCAAGAGTTAAAATTTCAAAATCCGATAATTTTTATTTGCATGCAAAAGCATTTTTACTTTAGTTTTTTTTTTAATCTTACCTGGTTTAGTTATGAATTCAGAAAATTAAGTTTCTAATTCGTGACCCCAAATATGACCTAAATAGTAAACACTGCTGATCATAGCTATGGACAGATAGATTTTAGCATATTTTTTACGAAATCTTTGAAAAACTATTCCTCTTAAACTATCAAGTTTTGGGGAAAGTTGTAGAACAAAAGTTGTCCCTTATTGTAGGTATTTTAACACCCTTTCGGCTTAGTACCCCCTTTCCGACTAACCTTGTATATTATAGAAAAATAATATAGTACGAAAAATACTATATTTTTTATCCCTAATCCAAAAGTCGCGCTTTTTTATGTTAACTGTGACTGGAAGTCTGGAACGCACGCGCAGCGCAGCACGGGGAATTTTAGAATTAATGTAAAGGTGAAATAGATCATTGATGGCTAAAGCGAAGAGCCATAACAAATATACATAAAAAAGTGTACTTTTTTTCCTGAATTTCCCAAAAGTACTATATTTTTGCATCTTTTTTGGGTAAAATACTTACTTTATTTGTTCAAAAAAAAAGTGGCAACCCTTGTCAGATGTGACCTTATCCTTAGTAGTAGAGCTCGTTGTGAAAAAAGTTTATATGGAGCTGTACTGCCATCATACCCATTTTTCCCGCCAAGCAGCATTGCTGTGTTCGGGTTTGAGGAGTATAGGTGCCGGAGAAGTTACAGCCACATGAGACTTTTCAACTTGACTCAGGATTGGCAGTTCATCAGCAATCCTCTTGGGGTTGTAGGTGTGTATAGGCGGTTCGGGTACGACTGGGTGCTGCGCGGTGCGTTCCTCCCCGGAGTCAGCGTGACTTGTTACGCTGATGACACGTTGGTGACGGCGCGGGGAGAAACGCACCGACAGGCGGCCATACTGGCCACAGCTGGGGTTGCGCAAGTCGTTGCGAGGATCCGGCAGCTGGGTCTCGAGGTGGCCCCGCAGAAGTCCGAGGCCCTGTATTTTCACGGGCCCCGGAGGGGACCACCCTCGGGATCCCACATCGTGGTAGGAGGGGTTCGCATCGGTATGGAGTCGACGATGAAGTATTTGGGACTCGTCCTCGATAGCCGGTGGAACTTTGGGCCCCATTTTCGGCAGCTTATGCCGAAACTGATGGGCGCCGCGGCTGCTCTTTCACGGCTGCTGTCCAATCTAGGAGGACCCAACACCTCCTGCCGGAGGCTCTACGCGGGGATCGTACGGTCCATGGCCCTTTACGGGTCGCCAATTTGGGCGGACACCCTGACGGCCCGTAACGCCGCTATCCTGCGGAGACCGCAACGGGCGATGGCCGTCAGGGTGATAAGGGGATACCGTACGATCTCCTTCGAGGCGGCGAGCCTCTTAGCCGGATCCGTACCCTGGGATCTGGAGGCAAGAGCCCTCGCGCTGAGATATCGTCAGTGCGAGGAGACGCCTGAGCGGAGCGAGCTCCGCCAGATCCTAGTGACTAAGTGGGGGGAACGACTTGCGCAACCCAGCGCAGGGCACGCCACAATAGCGGTGGTAAGACCCGTCATGGAGGAGTGGCTGGAGAGGCGGCATGGCGCCCTCAGCTTCCGGCTGACGCAGGTACTCTCGGGACACGGTTGTTTCGGGAAGTACCTGTGTCGTATAGGCCGGGAGCAGACGCCCGGATGTCACCACTGCGACTGCCCCGAGGACACGGCACTGCACACGCTGCAGGCGTGTCCAGCTTGGGGATCGCAGCGCCGCGAACTAGTCGCGGTGGTTGGCGGTGACCTCTCGCTTCCGGCCGTGGTTGTGTCCATGGTCGGAAGCGAGAGTGCGTGGGAAGCCATCGCCTCCTTTTGCGAGGGGGTGATGGCGACTAAGGAGGAAGCGGAGATGGAGAGGGAGCGGTGTGCTCTCCTCCCTTCCCGCGCCAGACGCACCGGGCGCCGGAGGGCGCGCGTACGCGACGATCTCCAGCCAGCCTAGTGTGTGGCCTGCGGGCGGTGGGTTAGGGGACCCGCCGCCCGACCAGTAACAGGCCCGAGAAGGCGGCGTGCTGTGTTCCGTGCGCGCTTCTCAGGAGGAGAGGTCCGCCGAAGGTTGGCGGAGCGGGACCTGCCGGGGTTGCGGTGCATGCTTTACGAATCCCGTGACCCTGGCCGAACGGTCAGGAGAAGGAGCACCGTTGGTTATTAGCCGGTAAGAGTCCGGCAGACCCCCTCGCCTTCGCCGGGCGAGGGACATACATGAGGATTTTCCAACGAAAAAAAAAAAAAAAAAAAAAAAAAAAGGTGTGTATAGGCGGTACCATTACCTTACCTTCAGGTGGACCGTCAGCTTGTTTGCCTACCTAAAGGGTTACGTGAAGCGAAGGGGTGTCCATCTTATCTGCCTCGCTGGTCTAGGGGTGGCAAGCGCGACTGAGTTGAATCCCCAGGTCGGGCAAAGTGTTATTGGGTTGTTCCGTCCGAAACTACTCAGTAGTAGCCCGGATTTTGGATTTGTACCCGGTTAATGGCAATAGGCCCATATTACAAGGGACTTGCTACACACCTCTGCCTAACCCTTCGGGGAATACAGGCGTGATGTTATATTATTTAACTATGTAACATCCATAAGGATGGGGTGGACTATTTAAATATTTATAATCAGCCAGTAAATGAACCGCTACAATGCGGTCATTGGGGAAATCGGCAAGGAGGAAATTGCCGTAAATACCACGGTTGACAGTCGGACTGGTTATATTAGTAGACGGGAGAATCCGTCAGTCATCTTTTATGATTACGGATGGGACAGAGGTGGCCTATTCTAACAAGCACACAGAAACAAAAAAATGTAGAATGAACCACAACGAATATCACATACAATTTAAGAACAACACGTCCAAATTCTACGTAAATACTAATAACAGTCACAATATTGCTACTAACCGTTCGTCATATAAATTGAAACGTGTATAATGTTTTAAGAAAATTAATTGATATATTGTTACAAACAGATTCTTTGCCAAAACATATTTCTCATTGTCTCGCCATCGCGTGTTTCCTACGAGGCGTAAGCAGGCATTCAATCTTGTCACGCCTCGTAGACCGTAGTACACGCTTGGCACCACACACCGGTAGTTTGTGACTTTATTATCTTGTTCAACAATGTGTAATGTGTTTTTTTTTTGCTCTAAATAGAACCTTGAATTTAATTCCACTTTGAAAATGATCGTTCCATTTTTCAAATATTTTGTACCTCGTCATATATACACTCAGGCCTGTAAGTGCCGAACGGGTATGCAGAGGTATTCTCCTTTTACAGGAGCCCGTACACCCACGTTCTTTATCATCTTCAGATATATATATCACTCTTAAATTAGGTACACAACTTTATGTTTAATTTTCGATAGACTTAAAATCTAGCAATAACGTATTGGAAACTTGTTGAGGATACTTGGGCAAGACCATAGCCAGGAATTTTGATCGAGTGGGGGTTGAACCCTGAACAAGAAAATCAATAACAATAACAAGTGCATACATTTTAAAAGTAATTTAATTGTCCGAGGTTTCTGGGTTTCTCCCCCGTGGCTACGGCCTTGCTCGGCAGTACCTTATACAAAGCTCTCGAGTTGTAACGAACTGCAATTGATTTCAGAGTGCAGAAGAATTGCCAGGTAACGAGATAGCTCAGTGGGCAGACGGTCTCTTCCTAGTGTACTCCATTACGGACCGAGAGTCCTTCAACTATGTCCGGAGAGCGAAGCAAAGTCTACAGCCAGATATACCGCTAACTCTAGTCGGCAATAAGGCAGACATGGTGCACTTGAGACAGGTAATTTTTTCCTATTTTTATTCTTTTTTATATTTTTTTGGGTCGGTGTATACAAACCGGACATTGTGCTACAAATACTAGGACAATACCAAAACATGACTGTCGTCGAATTTTAACCGTCATTTCCTCATTACAGGTAAGCCCTGAAGAAGGCGAAATCCTCGCAAAGGACTTTGAGTGTAGTTTCGCCGAGGTGGCCGCCGCCGAACAAGTCAACCAAGTCGGCGAAGTGTTCCACGAGCTCTGCCGAGAAGTCCTAACACATAGGCGAAGAGCCAAACACAGTTTACTCGACAGAATGCTAGGCTCCAAAACAGCGTACAGAGTCTATTCAAGAGGGAAGAGCGACAGTGCGTTACCAAAAGACTAGCTGCATTTAATCATCTCCAGGACTAGAAGATACAATTTTAAAGAATATGATAATGTACGAACAGCTTAACAAAACTGTAACAAACAAACAAATAAGGACAACGAAGCGCGATTCTTCGTATCTTTTTGGTGCGGAACTACAAATTAAAAGGAGTATCAAGAATCCTGGCTGTAGTGGAATTGAGTTTTACCTAGTAAATTTGAATATTACGACGTTTTTTAAATGAAATAAAGTCATTTTATTGTAAAACACCGCACACAACAGATCAATGACAACCCAAATTTTGCCAAAGGGTAAATAGATCCCATCTTTGGGGCGAGTGATAGAGGCCGGTAAAAATGTTTAACAATTAATTTCAATCGATCGTACCTATTTGCTTTGAACCTAACTGTGTTCCTTGACGTTAAAAGATGCCTTTACCACTGTAGGTACTTATTAAAGCTAGGGTTTTAAAGTTAAAGCTAAAAGTGTTTCTAAAGCTAAAAGTGCCTAAACAGATACTTATTATTATATATAGTTATATAGTTTGGACTATGAATTCTTTAAAAGCAATTATGTAGGTTAATTCAGGTTATTTTTGAAGCACGTAACGTGCAGTTTTCGTTTACTGAAACTGTAAGGGTGAAGCCAGACGAACGTATTTTTTTGAGTTGTGAGTCGCGTATTTTCAACGCAATACAACACGACAACTCATTTTGCATCGCCGTGTGAACGAAACAGGAGTTTTGTATGAAACTGAATGTAGCAGATATAACGCGATCGAAATTACGCGACTCACAACTCAAAAACCTACGCTCGTCTGGCCTCATCCTAAGTACTATTATAGATAACGGAAAAATTATTTGCACGTTTACTGCTTAAAAAAAATACTTGAATTAGCCTACTGCTCTATTTTCGTGAAAAATGGGGCGTCCAAATAGATATTTAATATTAGAACAAAACTAGGCCAAAGCCCTATTAATTTAATCAATTGTGTGATAATAAAAATGTCAAGGAAAAATCTCGTTTGGTTGTTCGTTAGCTAAAGACAGAAGCGAATTTAGTTTTGTATTTAGGTTTTGTTTATTATTTCTGACAATTTATGAGAATATAACGTTTTATACCAGTTGTGGCCAGATATTTCTAAGTTAGTGTACCTATGAGAAGACCAACTATGATTACAGATTTTCTAAATTCGTCGCTCAACGCACGCATACCTACGCTGTTTCCTGAATCTCAATAAGGATTTCGCCACCCACTAAAGTAGGGTTCTGCCACGTTACGTGACGTTTTAAAAGTGCCTGAAATCTGGTCTATTTGAAATAAAAAACTTTGACTTTGACTTTGACTTTGTTACTTTTACCATACATACATACATACTTACAATCACGCCTATTTCCCATTGGGGTAGGCAGAGACTATAGATTTCCACCTGCTACGATCCTGACACACCCTTTTCGCTTCATTTACATTCATAACCTTCTCATGCATGCTCGTCGGTTTAGGGTGCTACCAACCTGGCCTTTTTTGAGAACGTCCCCGATGTGTTCGTGGTACGTTCGCGTAACATACGTACTTTTACCGACACGTAACAAAATCCACATTTGTCAGAATGGTGAGCAATGATCATTTACTATAAATTATTCCTTTCTTAACTGTTCGTCATATCATATCTGGCCACAGCTTTAGCACAAAATAAAGACGTACAGGGAGATTAGAGCTACTTCATTAAGCTCACAGTAGCTGATTCGCAAATTCTAGACAATACCTAGTAATGTCGCAATCATGATTGCACATGCTTAGGTTTCCTAAACTGCTAAATCCACAAGCAAGATAAATTGCGTAAGTAATACGATATGACCTTGGACATTCGGCCCACTTTAATTACCTATCTCGTCTCGATACGAAATAATGCGATGATAAAATTATGTCGCACTGCGCATGTAAGCCCGCCTGGATGCAATTGGCATAGGACCACTAGAGAGCAATGAATCCGGGTCACCAACATAAATAAAACAATGTTAAACAATGTTTAACATATTTTCCTACATATAGTCATTGGTGTCGATTCTGTTGCACATGTTGACAGTACTAAACTAGACTAGACACAACTGTCACTTTCTTTTCTATTGAAACAGAAAGAGACAATCACCCTTAGTTTAGTCCTGTCAAAGTGCGCATCAGAATCGACATTTTTTTTTTTTTTTTATAAAATCGTTGCCCCACACTAGGATTTCTCCTGTATCGTGGGTGCGTTTACAGACACAAATCTTCACACGCACAAACGCCCAGACCCGGAACAACTATCTGTAGGCCATACAAATATTTGTTCCGTGTGGGAATCGAACCCACGACCCGTAGCGCAGAAGCCAATCGCTCAGCCACTACACCAAACGTATCGTCAAAATCAAAATCATTGGCAAGGTTTTGGCGTAGTGGGAGTAAGTTTGCGCATGTACACTTTGTGCAACAAAAAAATGGTCACTTTTATTTCTTGTCATTATTCTGTGGTTATTGCCATAATTTATTTATAAACATATATGTTTAGAAGAAGGTAAGAAAGGAGAGGAATTCTCTTCTCTACTCTTGCCAAGTTACGTGTCGGCGACTATATTAGGTTTTATGTTGGTGATCCGGATTCATTGCTCCCGTGTGTTATGCCCGTCGCCTCACCACACAGTGGCGCTGTTTCATTGGACATGCATTTGCTATTCCATTTCGAATAATACAATTGGTCTTCCTGTATCTTCTTACTCTGTTGCTTTAAGGGCTGAGACACATCTGACGGAAGATACGTCGCCGATCTTCCGCCGATACACATAATTCCATATAAACATCTCACACCGTACACATTTGACCAAAGATGCGTTACTAAAATTCCTCGAATAAATTACGCGACGGACGACGGCGACGTATCTTCCGTCAGATGTGGTGTGGCCCTAAGTTGTATGTATTGTCCACGTAGTGTATGTTAAGTGATGCACGAATGAGTGATGTGTAGAACACTGTGGCATTTTATTATGTTAGCGAAAAAGTTGTTGTTTATTTTAAATATTAATAACAATAAAGATTGTTGTATAAATTATCGTTTTATTTATTTAAAGAGCATCTTATTACCTCAAAGGGTGTATCACCCGATTACTTTGACGACACGTTTGATGCAGTGGCTGAGCGATTGGCTTCTGCGCTACGGGTCATAGGTTCGATTCCCGCACGGTACAAATATTTTTATGGCCTACAGATGGTTGTTCGTGGTCTAGGCGTTTGTGCATGTGAAGATTTGTGTCTGTAAACGTACCCACGATACAGGAGAAATTCTAGTGTGGAGAAACGCATCTATTAAAAAAAGAAGAAAAAAAAAGATAAAACACTTAAAGGATGGGATTGAAAATGGCGTGGCTACTATAATTATTGTGGTCGTTATTTGTTTCTTTCACGCACTTTCTCTGTGAGCGAAATGCAGATAGTAGTGCCGTCATTTTGAATCCCATTAAAGTTGTTCTGCCTAGCTTTTTCCCAACTATGTTAGGGTCAGCTTCCAGTTTAACCAGATGCGGCGGAATACCAGTATTTTACACAGAGCGACTGCCATCAGACCTCCGTAACCCAGTTACTGGGTAATGTCGATATTCTAGGGTTAGACCAGTTGTCAGATTTTCGGGCTTCTGACTACCCGTAACGACTGTCATAGGTATTCGTATGACACGCGGGACCGACTCTTTAACGTGCTTTCCGAGGCACGGAGGTGTCGCAATGTGTAACGAAACGGTCACCCATCCACAGACTGACAGCGGCAAGCACAGCTTAATCTCGCAAATCTTATGATCCGCGCGGTTGGTAATTAGCCATGAGCCCCTCTCCTCCCATTATAGTATGTACCTATAATATGTAATCTGATTGTAGGTATATGGTAAAGTGCGGTCGTGGACCAGGCAGAATTTCGTACAATGACCTTAGTGCCTACAACCAATTGCAATCTGTGTTGACGGCGCGGCGGTCACCGCCACCGCATCTGTGTGAGCGCGACGGCAAGATGTTTCAGCGCGAGCGACAGAGATAAGTAGTGACGTGTCATTGTACGAAATTCGTCCTGCACCGCGACCTCACTTTAATAGCAGAACGCTTGCAAATGCAATGATCTACGAATTGTTCTTAGGTACCTAATATAGGTATTGTCGTCGCTCTAAAATGACGTGTACTACATAAGTTATATAACTTTAATAAGTCATTAAGGGTTAAGAAACTTTAATTTTTTAAGACTGTTGGTGCTGATGCTACGGTTTACCTTATCCCCCAATGCTGAAGGCCGCAGCCACGAGTTTGTAGGGGGCAAACCACCCACACGTTCAGACAGCAAATAAATAAGCCACTGTATGAATATACCTATATTGACAGGGGTGAAGATTTCTGTATAGAGAATATTTTTTATCAGAATATTAAGATTTGTATTAAACATCGTAAATGAAAACGATTTTAATGAATATGATCTGATTATGTTAGTGGAAAATCGAGTTGCTAAAGTAGCAATGCGAATATTGTTTACGAATCTGCTACAGAATTCCTAGATTTTAGTTCAATTACCTAAAAACTCAATATTCCCGAAATATAACGACCGAGATAATACTTTATCATGCTGCACAAAACCCATAACAAAAATTCGGATTCCAAACATCATTTTACAAACGCAGAGAACAATGACGTCATACTCCCCCTAAAAGCATCACAGAATTGACAAACAAAGAAATAATGAGCTGCGATTAAAAAATGACTAGCCAGTCACAAAGGCAACCCCGGAGTCACACATACAAAGGGTAATCTCGGCAAAGTGGCCCTAAATTAAAATAAAAATGCTCCCCTCACAGTGACGTACATCAAGAATCGACCAATCAGATCACTGCTTTGATATTACGACATTTTACGTCATGCTTTTGACAGTAGAGTGACATATTTTAAAGATGGCACCCTATTCTATTTGTCTGTGGATGCGTCTGGCGGGATGCATTGTCTGCAGTATTTTATTGTGGGGTATTATTATCAGCACTCACTCTCCCTAAGCACTATTCTGCTATTACTCGTGTGTAATATAACAACATATTTTAGAATAAAAATTAATTAGAGAATTTACTAAAATACTGAAATTATATCAGTAGGTATCTGAAAATAATTTCCACACGATAGCCGACGTCTTAAGACTAAAAATAATTGAAAACCATTAAATATTAAATTATTGTACTTTCTTCATAACATTCGTCTTTATAGTACTCTTTACTACCTCATAATTAATTACAAAAAACATTATTTACCTATTATTATGCTTTTATGAACCTTGGCGATCAATTAAAATGCGTTAAAACAGTATTTGAAGAAATGGTTCAAAAGATATACGCCTTTGCCCTTGATATGCCTTGGTGGGCCACTTTTGTCTATTGCTATCTTAAGGCTCCCTAAAGCGGGCTACTCACACACCTGCCGCAGGGGCAATCTAGGGCGCACGGCGGTCGCGGCAATATCGGAATTGTCTCTACACACATAGGAAATTGCCCCTGCTTGCCTATACACATTACAAACAAGGAGGCAATCTAGGGTCCTCCCCACCTCATCGCCCTAGATTGGCCCTGCCGCAGGCGCGTGAGTGGCCGGCTATACACGGAGAGTCCAAACTGAACAGGCAAACCTGTGTCAGTTTGGCGTTATCGGATACATGCACTTCGATGTGCTGCTACGGTCTTGTCAGTCCACCCGGCCGCCTTAGGCACGTTGGCCTTTAAGCCAAAATACCCACACACGATAAGAAATTTTATCCTGTCAGGCGAAACTGGAGGTAGAACTGTTCATATATGAGAGGCTTTTAATGGAGTATAGTTCAATTGAATGGTCAGCACCTATAGATTTACCGCTTTACATTCAACATAATCTTAATAATAATAATTCGTTCGTTCTGCCTAGCCTTTTCGCAACTATGTTGGTCATCTTCCAGTCTAATCAGATGCGGCTGAATACCAGTATTTTACACGGAGCGACTGCCACTGCTCCACAATCCGGTTACTGGGCTATGCTGATTACTTAAGGTTAGACGGGTTATCAGAGTTTCGGGCTTCTGACTACCCGTAAATACTATCATAGGTCTATAATACGGAGCTCTATAATAGTTATTACTATCTCTCTAGGACCTCAGGGTTATCTCTCTTACGGAAGAAGTGTGGTCCTTTAGTAGGCTTACGGGGGACACAGGTCCAGCGCGCAGAGGCCCATTTGAGAACTGTATCTAAGATGGAATGGATCACCAACCGGAATAGTCCACGGCTGCACTATTGGAGTAAAGTCATGGAGCGTCCCGGGTGGTCAAAAACTGTAATAAAATACCTATGGTAAGAATTATCTGGACTATGGAGAGACACCTCTCCATAGACCAGACCCGTTTAATGGAGTAGTGAAATATCTGTCAGGGTGATAATAAAGAATTTGTACTCGTACTGAAAATTAGTACTCATTTAAAGCTTAATAGTCTTTCCTGATATTTTACCTCATAGCATCCAGGCGAAAATTATTACAACTCCTCGTAAATAGTGTGGTATTTTGTATATACTGCAATCTTTCATCAAGATTGCAGTCAAGTTCAGATGAAGTTCGAAAATACCTTGGGTTTGTTTTTTGATAGATATTTAACTGTGTTTTGAGTCCAATATATTTTGAATAATAAAAAAGCAGCCTACGAGAGTCCTAGGGTTAAAAACTTTGAAGAATTACTTCTACGTCAAATGCGAATAAGCTCAGACTGATTAAAATTTAACCGGAAATACTTTTATGTACTTACTAAAGTTGCAAATGTCTAATACGTACCCACCCTTGCAGAATATAAGAAAAACAGCTTCGTTCATCAATAAATCATTCATAGATCGTTCCAAATATGAATGACTTCAAATGGACAATCGTTGGGGCGTGCACCGCGCCCCGCCGCTGCCGCCGCCCCATCCATCCCCTACGAGCCTGCGCAAGAGTCACTCAATCACCAAGCAGCCCTCTGACGTAAACACTGATGAAGTAAAATAGACAAATCGATTATTTTATAGTTTTTAATATAGTGAAGTGCTAGTTTTAGAAGTGAGTAGTGATTATACAAAGTAGTTTTAGTGAAACTTTTGAAAAGTTACCTATTAAAATAAAATAAGTTTTGCCTTAAAAAACTACAACGCACGTTCTACATTGCAATTAACACTGATAAGGTAACTTTGAACCTTTTATTACAGTAGTTGATTTCGCTTTAGATGTTAAAAGCATTTGCAACTAATCAATTAACTCCACTTTGCTATCGCGCAGTCGGGTACAAAGTGACTTTGCTTAAGGTGTTCAAGTCTGAAATATTATTGAAAATAAAAATTATGGATTTATTAGATTTAATGCTATGCGCAATTGAAGTAGTAATAGAAGTAGATAACTAGGTACTATTCTGATCTATTTCTAGATATAAAAATGCGAACGTGTAAAAATACGATAAGCAATTTTGCGAAAATTAAAATATGCCTCTGCATTTTTTAGCGATTTTAATTCCTTTGACCTCCTCAGTCAGATAAAGTTTACTTTATTCAATGATAGCTGGATAATGTCCGAAGTTAGTAACAATTTCGAATTTAACGCTAGATAGAACTAGGTTTATCTGGGTAAACTATAAGCTTTGTCAATACATACCTACACTCGCGCTATCGACGGTAAGCTTTTTAGAAAAACCTACATTGCTATCTTTTATCGATATCCCATCTTTTTAACCGACTTCGTATGTTTTTTAACCAACTTCCAAAAAAGGAGGAGGTTCTCAATTCGACTGTATCTTTTTTTTGTATGTTTGTTCCGCGATATCTTTGCTAATTGTGAACCGATTTTGATGATTCTTTTTTTATTTGAAAGAGGATTCTTTCGAAGTGGTCCCATTTAAATTTGGTGAAAATCTGATGAAGAACTTCGGAGATAGACTATAGAACTCCTCAATGACGAACAGTACGCATAATGTGATGATGTGATTATGTTACGAGCAGCGTCTTTACTAGGTCCAACCATGTTTTAATTAAGGCCACTAAAATGAAAAAAATAAAAAACTTTTTAACACGAATAAAACCGACTTCAAAAAACCGAAATAAGAAATAAAATAATTACCATATTACAAATTAACAGTTTCAGAAGTCGGTGCTAATCCACGCTGAATCAAATTGAAGTCACCGACTTCTGAAACTGTTAATTTGTAATATCGTAATTATTTTATTCCTTTTTTCAATTTTTTGAAGTCGGTTTTATTTTTGTTAATTTTTTTAAAATTTCAGTAAGTTGCTGGCGAAGGAATTTATCGTTCTGCCTAGCCTTTTTCCCAACTACGTTGGAGTCAGCTTCCATTCTAACAAGATGCGGCTGAATACCAGTATTTTACACGGAGCGACTGCCATTAGACCTCCGCAACCCAATTTCTGGGCAATGCCGATATCCTAAGGTTAAACCGGTAAAAGAGTAAATAATGTTGAAAGAATTTATTTTAAACATATTACGCTAAGTAGTAGAGGAATTCTTGTTGCATAATATAAACGATAATGGTGTCAATTCTGTAGTGCACTTTGACAAGACTAAACTAGGCGTGTTTGTCTCTTTCTGTTTAGATAGAAAAAGAAAGTTACATTTGCGTTTAGTCTAGTTTAGAACTGTCAAAATGTGCAACAGAATCGACACCATTATTCAATTATCTTCTAGAAGCTACACGGACCACCTATTGTAGCCTGCGGTAGGTCGTCCATGCTGTCAAACAGGCTATCAAGTACATGCGGGTAGCTTTGAGAGGGTTAAGATGTATTACTTTTAAGGAAACTTGATCTATTCCACTTGCCATTCGAGAGAGGAGGGATTGTGTTAACTAACGTTATTAAAAAATGACTTGTGTTCATGTTTGTTATCTATACTAATATTATAAAGAGGAAAGATTTGTATTTTTTTATGTAACGAATAAACTTGAAACTACCGGACCGATTTCAAAAATTCTTTTGCCGTTAGAAAGCTACATTATCACTGAGTAACATAGGCTACGGAGGGAGCCCTGAGGATACAGCTATAAGTTATAAGTTAAAGATCAGAAAAGAAAATTAATAATTTCCCAACGCTATCTCCACAATCCTATGATCAAGATTAAAGATAAAATATATAATTGTACTTTTGTGACAATCTTTATTCACAAATACCTACTGTAAAATGTTTTGCTAAATACATTTTTTTTTAGTAATTAGAAACGCGTCGACTAGCATTAGAGTACGCTCTACACTTGTTATGAAATGACGATTGCACTACAAAAGCCACAATTTTTTCTAATTTTGAATCAGTTTTTTTAAAACGTGCTAAATATAACACTGTGAATTATCTTTTGCGCGAAAGTAATTTGTATGTGCAAAATCACAGACGTCATCAAGAAGCCATGCAATTCTAATAACAAAATGTTGTTCCTTGTTTGACCCGCAGCTCAACCAAATCAAGACTAGCGTCAAATAAAAACTGCTCATAACTCTAAAACTATTGAGTTACAAATTATTTCATTTTGGTCACTATTTAGGCACAATTTTTTGGATATAAAAATAATCCTGGTATCGTTGGTGGGGACGCTAGCTTGACGCCAAAAACCACGGCAGTTTAAACGTTATGTTCAAAAATAAGGCAAATCGCCGTCGTTGTGCTGCGGTTAGATGGCAATTATAAACATTAAAAAATATCTCCTGTTCTAATTTCATGAAAAGGCGGTTTCTGTGTTCTATGTAAAACTATACTGCGGTCCTTCCGACCTTGTCAAGGCTTAGAGAGATTCGTACAGGGATGCTGGTACTAAGACATTTTTAATACAGTTTATCCGCCGCTTATTATTTACTAGAAAAAATAGCCTTGGTATTCCTAGCCATGGATCAGCCGCACTATTCAGAATCTTTTCGATAGGCAATTGTCGACCGATTCGGTTTGGTCTCTATTCTCGTAAAGAGAGATAATTATAACAAATCGAATTGTTCGACAACTGAAAGGATTATTATGTAATTACTGTGCGTCTAGAAATTTAAAACCTTTTATGTTAAAATTACCGTATCAAGACTTGGCACACGAGGTTGTCGACATGTGGGAGGTTTACTCAGCAATCGTTGTGCCGATAGTCGTTACGGCCAATGGCTTAATAGCCAAAAGCCTCGACCAACATCTTATGAGACTCTCGTTGGGCAGCTGGGTCAAGTCCCTGATACAGAAAGCGGTACTTCTGGACACGGCGCGTATTGTCACGAAGTTCCTCTCTCTGAGGCCCTGACCACCGGTAGCTTGGACCCTGTTCCCGATGCCGGTGGGCTACTATTTTTAAATGTTTTTTTTTTATATTTTTATTGAAATATTTAAAAATGTTATAAAATATGTATAGGTATAGAATTAATAAACGGAATAATATTATACATTTGTCGTACAGTAAGTACATATCAGGTACATAATAAAACCTCTTAAATTCGCTAATCTCCAATTACACAATTATAATTTCTACAAGAGGTTGCGTTAAATTAATTTTCCAATAGAAAACTATATATAACCAGCGCTGTTAATACTGAAATTAATTTTTGCTTATTTGTCAAGTTGTTAAAGTTTCCTATTAATGTGCTCCCGTCACGCTTATTGGCTTAATTTTTAATTGTTTTAACACGTCAACACGTTCGTTATCGCTTGTTTCAAGCAATAAACGGGAAATATTGAAAAGCAGTGTAAGTCAGTTTGTAAAACACTTCCTAATTTTTAATTCCTTTAAAACAAAATTAGTATTTTAAAGAATTTCCGGCGGATAGCAGCGTTCGCTGTATCTTTGTAATATTATGATAAAACTAACAAAGCACTGAATGTAGTATTAAATTCGTTGCATATTATCTAGGATTTAGATGTCATATTTTTATTATTTATCAATAAGAACATTGGACTATCCAAACCTTAATCATCCTTAACTTTCTACTTTCTTCCTATGATTGAAACCAGCTTTTTGTATTCCTTACACTTCTTGAAACTATTTGTTTTAATAAATCATTACCGCACTATACAACCGGTCTAATGTTTTGTAATATTATTCTAATCAAAAAATCGTTAGATTACATTAGATTATCTTTTTAATGCTTTTTCCAACTTTTTCTATTCAGACAATTGTAATAACCAATGGTCGTTCTATATTCATCCTTTGATTCCGTTTCTTTCCATTGAATGAAAATACGTTCCCATTCTTACTTTCTAAAGCTCTGAAAAGAATAATAACATGCCAAATATAAAGCCAGTTCAGGCCGGGTTGAACATTTTAATTCAAGGACACCACATTAAAATACATTACATCCTAAATATTACAGATTAATAATATACCCATACATGTTTGTTTGTAATAACAGCTGCATAAAGTCAAACTAAAAAAATCAGGCCGCAAATTCTCTTCGCTATTTAGGCCCAAACATCCAAAAAACGTATTAGTGATTTTTTGCCCCATCTCAATTTTGAAAGCAAGAAGCTACCGACTTTCCGATGTTATTATTGGTTTCGCTTTTGTTGTTAACCCTCGGGCGCACACCAGGCCTTTTCGACCCGGCTCATCCCAGCCTTTGTGCCAACACTTACAGGGATTATCCGAACCTAATTACCTGTTTTGCGAGTCTGTAATTACGTTTGCAAAAAGTAAGTGTGCAATACCAACTTCTGAGTGACCGACGGACAATAGAGTGAGAAATTCTGCTACTGTGGTTCAGGAATTCAGGATCCTATCTTTCTCCGTTTGACGCAAACAAAATGTCCTTTATGTTATTGTTTGATTTCCAAGAATCTGTTTTGTATCTATTAAGTAACCAGTTTTTTTGTAATTGTGTGCTAATAATCTGTGCGATTTTTTCATTAATTTTTCTTCCTCGTATCTAACACATGTAACATTTAAACAGGGTGTAAACGAAACCATGTAATTCCTTCAAACCTCGTGATGTACTGCTGACATAGAATAACCCTGCACGAGATACCTACTTTTGGATTCAATAAAAAAAATTACAAGAAGTAAACATGTATTTTTAACTTGAGGTATTTTAGAGCCCCGAGCGCGAATTGCGCGGCTATCGCTCGCTGCGCGGTTATCTAACTCGGGGCGCTAAAATGCCTCACCTTAAGAACACCATGTTTACTTCTTGTAAGTTGTTTTATTGAATCCAATATTATCCGTTCCAGGGTTAATCTATGTCAGCAGTACATCACGAGGTTTGAAGGAATTACATGATTTCGTTTACACCCTGTATATGTATTTTTTTATCTGCTATGCAATTCATACCTAGTCTATTTTGCTAAGCTACTGCAATTTCTCACAATTCTCACACAGTAAATATAACAGTAAAGAAAGCAACTAATATTTCTGTCACAAAACTCATAATGATCAAATGCAAATACAATTTTTGTTCACACGAATATACTTTGTTGTATAATAATTGCAAGTGTTCTAAATCAAACGGTAGCACTCGATGGCTCTCGGCGCAATGGCCGTTTATAACAAGTGGCCACTAGAACAATGAGAATAATGAACAAAATACGAGTAGCTCTCAGCTTAGTGGCCAAAAGATGTCAGCCACAAAGCCAATACACAATGGAACTTTATTTTCTTACATTTGTTGCTATTCTTGATTGATTCCTTTCTTTGCATTGGCTTTTGAGTGCTCTTGAAAACCGCGAGCGCAAGATTTGCACTTGAGAATTATTTCGCGGAATATTTCCTGTGTGAAAATGTTTCTTATGTGGCTAGATGGTTTTTTTTAAATTAAATGTCTTTTTTGTACAGTTACAATGATGAAATAAAACGAGGATCGAGATGCACTCCATGACAGCTTCATCAAGTGAGTATTTTTTTGTAACTAGTTATAACTGCAAGGTTAGTCGGAAAGGACTAAGCCGCGGGCCACCTAAAGTATCACTGATGACTATTTTAAAGCACGTTAAAATTTCAAAATTCGGTTATTTTTATTTGCATGCAAAAAGATTTTTATTTTAGTTTTTTAAAAATAAAATCATACCTGCTTTAGTTATGAATTCAGAAAATTAATTTTCTAATCCGTGACCCCAAATATGACCTAAATAGTAAAAACAGCTGATCATAGCTATGTACAGATAGATTTTAGCATATTTTTTACGGAATCTTTGAAAAGCTATTTCTCTTAAACTATCGAGTTTTGGGGAAAGTTGTAGAACAAAAGTTATCCCTTGTTATGGGTACTTTAACACCTTTTCGGCTTAGTACCCCCTTTCCGACTAACCTTGTATAATTTAGATCAAACCTATAGAAATCCACCAATTGCATTAGTGTTAGAATTCAATTACGCCAGAAGGTTTACTTTAACAATTAAGTACAAGTTGCTACTCAACTACATGTTATCACCTCACTCGTACAAGTACCTACCTACCTCAAACTAAACAATTACATTGGACATTAATATACCATTTTATTACCATCAATTTAAACTTCATGACCATCGACCGTTAATTAGCAGTGAACGAGATGACGTGTCCTGGCCAATTTGTACCATCGGCGACATTCCCACGAGGTGCGCGTACGCATCTGCCACCGCTCTCACTCCCCCACCCCGCGAATTGACCCAATACTGATACCGTTTATTAGTTTGCTAGTAAATTGGACAAATTTTTGTTAGTGTGATAGCTTACTTAATTGTATTTTTGTAATGATTTTGTAGGAGAAACCTTTTTTTTTAAACTAGTCTTAATTTTGTTTTTTTTTATTGTTTGAAAGCTTTGGTTTCGATAGTAATCGTTTTTAAGATATTAAAATGAATTTTATAGAAACAAACCCGTTTGGTATCACAAATAAGCAGGCATATCTAGGTAATACTAATGACTGCCTCGTTGGTCTAATGGTGGCAAGCGCGACTGCTGGTCGTGAGGTCCTGGGTTCGATCGCCAGATCGGGCAAAGTGTAATTGGGTTTTTCCATTAGGAATCTCTCTAAAAACACCTCTGCCGTACTCTTCGGGGAATAGGTACAAGGCGTGATGATATTTTATGTTAATTCTAATAAAAAAAGAGTTTCCTACAACCGTTATAGTATTGTAGTAACTATAAACTGTGATTATCGAAGTTTTATGTCCTTATAACAAAAGTAATGATTACCATATTACATCCGTGTCTAACAAGCAACACATATCAAATTCACAAAATAGGGCTCGTATTGCTCTCAAAAGTCACACCAAAATTGATGTGGGAACTCGATACTACAGATATTTCAAATAAATTGTAATTTAAATAACATCCTTGATTAATAATCGTGTGTTTGTTTTGACCCCACGTAGTCACGCCATGGGATCAAACACACTGGGTCCATTTGACGCAGGTGAGCGTTCGCACGGTTGATACAAATCATTAAGGATGATTCAGAAGCGATAGGCCTTATAATGTGTTTGTTTGTGCCACTGTTGTGTGATGATGGCAATTTATATTTTTTATACAACGAATTCAGATATAATTCAGAATAGTCGTTTTTTGTATACCTATATATATGCGTTCTGTGCGTCTCGCGCATAGTATATTATTGAAGGTCAGTAATAAAGGTTTAGAACTAATAGGAATACCTAAAAGCTATGGGTACTAATACATGGTTACTGGTTTGGTCACGATCCCGTGGCGGGGTTGTGGGATATGTTATCCTCTATCTAATCTATACTACTATTATAAAGCTGAAGAGTTTGTTTGTTTGTTTGAACGCGCTAATCTCAGAAACTACTGGTTGGAATTGACAAATTCTTTCTGTGTTGGATAGTCCATTTATCGAGGAAGGTTATAGGCTATATAACATCACGCTACGACCAATAGGAGCGGAGCATAAATGAAAAATGTTGCAAAGACGGGGAAAATGTCCACCCGTGCGAAGCTGGGACGGGCCGCTAGCAACCCAATAATGCTTTCTGCAAAAGTGAACTATTTCCGAGATTTATGTTTTTTATTTATTTTTATTCAGGGATTGGCTTCCAATTGATTCACTTTTGCAGAAAGCATTACTTACTGAGTTATTACATAGCATAACATCACGCCTTGTATTCCCCGAAGGATTTTTTAGCTAAGTTTTGATGACATTTCATTATGTCAATTGTTTTATATAGTTTAGCTTCCCTAACACTTTTGTAAATGTGAGAACTTTGTGGACCTGCCTCTATAAATTTGTAAATTACTGTTAATCATATAGTTTTTATTCTATTTTGTTTGTTAATTTTTGTTCTACATTACTCATTAGTCTGTGGTCAGGACTCCTTTGTTCTCTCACTATCCTAAATCATTGTACTCTGAAATTGTTAAAGATATTATTTTTAAAAGAGTAACCATGGAGTTTCTTGCCGGCTCTTCTCCATAGGAAACGACTAATTGGAACCGTGCATCTAAATTCGACTTTTCATAAGCACCTGTATTGGTTTATGTGAAATAATAACTTTTGATTTGATTTGATTCGGCAGAAGTGTTTTACTAACACCCTCGTTTCGCCAGTTATATCTGTCGAGACTCCTACAAACTTCTTTTTTATTCTGAGTCATCCTCTTGGATATCCT
Source organism: Amphipyra berbera (assembly GCA_910594945.2). NCBI lineage: Eukaryota > Metazoa > Arthropoda > Insecta > Lepidoptera > Noctuidae > Amphipyra > Amphipyra berbera. Next base: position 21,479,282 of record OU343121.1, on the reverse strand, counting down.
CATAAGAATCGTCAGGCGCCCTCGCCTGGGGAAAGCGAGGGTGTATGACGGACTCTTATCCGCTAAAAACCCACGGTGTTCCTCCTTCTAACCTATGGCTGGGGTCACGGAATTCGCTATTGCATGCGCCGCAACCCTGGCGAGCCCTACAATCCTGCAACGGCATTATCAACAATAACCAATAACCCTGTATACATATAGTACCCATAGCTTTTAGGTATACGCAGTACATAATTGAAAACTATTTCCGTCAATTTTTTTTCCCAACTATCGAGTGTCAAAAACACAAATAAATCAAAAAGCGACAAAAAACAAAACAGAACGTTACCGACCGTATTGTGAGCGACTTTTATTATAAAGTAAGTGGTCTTTATCCACGAACCTATAATTATTATCTATCTCGACCGTTTTATTCCCATCGACTCTCGCTCTTGTACCTACCTATATTGTTTAGCTCCATTTTTTTCAAACACTCGACACCGCGCTTCCTGCATCGCAAGTGTATTCACGTATTGAATATGGGACGTCTTATTCACTTTGCCTTTATGCCTTTTCGACTGGTCGCTTTTGGGCGGCGAACAAAATTAAATATGGCGTCTTATCTCAGCGGCCGTGGGATCAGGAATGTTTTGTGTAGATTTTAGGGTACGGTGTCGAATTAGTTTTTCAAGTCGACTCCAGATTTTTGTTGCTGACCAAATATTTGTTTCGTTGTTCGTTCCCATTATGTCGTCACCGGAAAGCCAATACTACTTAAGCGCCATTTTGGCCAAAATGAGTTATAATATAATATCGTTGGATTGGATTTTTTCTAATAACAATATAAGACAATAGAACAAAATACGAAATCCCTACTAACCGACGTAGAAAAAAAATCCAATCCAACGATATAATACATAACTCATTTTAACCAAAATGGCGCCTTAAGTACCTAGTATTGGCTTTCCGGTGACGATATTATATTCTATATAGTATGATCGAGTAATGATTTCTAAATCAACTAGATTACTACACATCTGGTGACTATCAGATTGTAAGTAGGGAATTTAATCGTACAATCGATCAAGAAAGTCATAATATTATAGAGAAAAAGATTGTAAGATAATTCAATACTGCATAAATAAACAACACTGAATAAATAATTCATTAATTTCTTAATCCACAAATGCCCACAACAACCTCGTGGACTTTTCTATTATATCGAATCGGAGCTGACTCCATAAAGAATAAGGAAAAATAATACTCATAAAAACGACTGGCTCATTGGTTTAGTGGTGGCAAGCGCGACTTCTGATCGTGAGGTCCTGGGTTCGATCCCCAGGTCGGGCAAAGTGTTATTGGGTTTTCCGTGTGCAAATCATCAGTAGCAGCCCGGAGTTTATATTTGTGCCCCGTTGATGGTAATAGGCTCGCCCCATATTACATGGGGCCTAAACACAACGGCGAAATGAGGGTGTGTTACTGAGCACCTCTGCCCAACCCTTCGGGGAATACAGGCGTGATGTTATATTAATACGGTACTCATATATTGAGCAGAACCCACAAACGAAATAATCCAGGAAAGCTAACAACGGCAATCCTTTGCTAACTTTTTTACAAAAGTGCATTGAATGGCGTAGCCGCCAACAGCGATCCATTCAGAGAATCAGACTATCAGAACGACCTGAGTTCAGAAAATATTTTGACAAGAACCTTTCTGTTCCTTCGAAAAAGTCACTCTATTAGAGAGGAGTAAAATACAGGGTTTTTTAAATAATATCTAATGCACGTTTCCTGTAGTCGGTTTATCGGCTATTATTGTTTAAATCTACGGGTTACGACTCGTAGTTTTTACAGCAGCGTAGCATATTACCGTAGCAGTGTAGTAGGCTCTCCTAGCATCAGCAAGTAAAATTGGCTTCTCTGTAAAAATAGTTTGGCTAATATAGTGAAATTGCAAGTCCAACAATTTCTTCTTCTTCTCTCTGCCCTTATCCCACACAACATGTAATTCGTAAATCCATGTTGTTAAAGGTTTTGACTTATTGTTTTATGACCGGCCGCCTGCCTGACATCAACCCTTCTTGGGAATACTCGTTGCGCCGTGGCGCGGGTGACCCAATGTGCTTATATTATGCGCGGGGTCCCAAAATAATATGCAAGTCCAACAATTTATAAGTCCCTATTTTCGACAAAAAAATGTTTTATATTATTCCAATAATTAACCAACTGCGCGTTTAAAAACTTGATTGAATACCACTGTTTTGCGGATTCATTCATTCGTTCATTATTCAACCGTAAAAGTAAAAGGCAGAGTAACAATAAATTAGGAATGCCTCCCTTGTGGGCGGAGCTTCGGTCCGTGTCGCTGCTGAATCGGTGCGTTCAAACTATGTAGTCGCGTTGACTTTGATTTATTAGTGGGAGTTAACTTTTTTATTCGTAGTTACATAGATATGTGGTTAATTTTAAATTATTTGTAAATTAAACTGGTGGTTAGATGTTTGTCATGTATTTTTCTGTTTTAAAGATTTAGGTACTCTAATGTACCTATATTATTGTGAATAATCATGAAGCTCTGTATGTTCCGTGGCAATCTATATATGTTTTATTTATTTATATATTATTATACTTTATAATAATACAGGGTGTAAACGAAATCATGTAATTCCTTGAAACCTCGTGATGTAGTGCTGACATAGATTAACCCTGAAAGGGATACTTTTGGATTCATTAAAAAAATATTACAAGAAGTAAACATGTGTTCTTAACGTGAGGCATTTTAGCGCTCCGAGTTAAAACATCGCGCGGCGAGCGATAGCCGTGCAATTTACTCGGGGCGCTAGCCGCACGCTAAGACCACCTGTTTATTCTTGTATTTTTTTTAAATTGGTTCCTAAATATCCCAGGGTTAATCTGTCAGCAGGACATCACGAGGTTTCAACGAATTACATGATTTCGTTTACACCCTGTATAGAGACAGATCATTGTTTCTAGCTTGAAGTATTTCAAGAACTTTAGGATAGGCATGAGAAAACTGGACAAAAACTGGGACTGTCTGACGTGCAAATGAATAATAATACCTCTTAATAATTATGCTAATATCTCTTATAAACCGTAAGGCAGTAGCCACAGTGGCAAATATGCCATGAAAAAGTCAGCCTCATAACTTTTAATATTATCTATACTAATATTATAAAGAGGATAGATTTGTATTTTCGTATGTAACGAATAAACTTAAAAAGTACTGGACCGATTTCAATAAATATTTTGCCGTTAGAAAGCTTCATTATCGCTGAGTAACATAGGCTATATTTATTACTGGAATAAAACTTCTTACGCGGGCGGAGCCGTGACACAGCTAGTGTATGATAATACAAAAAATGATTTATTTCTTTTACCAGGTCGTATTCTATACGACGTGCCGTGTGCAGTCTGTCGTGACCACTCGTCCGGGAAGCACTACGGCGTGTTCGCGTGCGATGGCTGCGCGGGTTTCTTCAAGCGCTCCGTGCGACGCGACCGCCGGTACAAATGCGAGGCCCGCCTCACTGGGGGGTGCCTCGTTGACAAGGCCCACAGGAATCAATGCAGATCCTGCCGTCTGGACAAATGTTTGCAGGCTGGCATGAATAGAGATGGTGAGCAAAGTTTTGTAAAGAAAACGTTATGGTTGTCCAAGTTAGACCACATGAAAGATGGATTGATGACATAGCCATGACAGCAAGTAGAACATGTAGTAGAATCGCTAGAGACAGAGTTATGGAAACGCCTGGAAGAGGCCTTTAATACTAGCGGATTATTATTTCTACTTAACACACTATCGACTAGATGATTACAATTTAACATTAATTAAGCAACTGATTCATAAGAACTAAACAACTGCTTTGTACAAAACAAGTCGGTTGGTATATCGTCGGTCGGAGTCATTACTGGAACATCTCCAAAATTATGTGTTTTGGACTACCTACTAAGAAACTAAAAATATTGCATAGTTAGTAACAATCTCATTATAAACTTTAGTTTTTTTTACGGTATGTAGGCATATCAAACATTAAGATTACTAAATGTTATGTCAACAAAATTAGCCTTTCAAAATATCTAAAAACTTAACTTGAATTTTCTAAAAACAGCGTTATTTGAATTGTACCGGTAATGATTCCGACCGACGATATGCACGTGTACATTGATTAAATTGCGATTATTCATTCCTTACAGCCGTCCAACATGAAAGGGGGCCTCGAAACTCAACCATACGTCGACAAATGGCATTATTCATGAAAGACCCATTGCCTGGATCGGACATGGGAGGATCGGTCCCACCACCATTGAATCTAGTTTTACCAAAACACGAACTGCCGCCGCCTCAACCCATGCCATTATATAACCCTTACAATTACCCCCCTTTGGGTCTCTTCAGTCCTCCAATTAACCTGGTCCCGCCAAGACCTACGCCCCCGCCACCTCCCCCTATGAACTCCTTTTCTTACGGGCCGGTTGATCCAGCAACAATCTGCGAAGCGGCTGCCCGACTGCTTTTCATGAATGTTAGGTGGTCAGGAAACATTCCGGCTTTCACAAATCTTCCATTGCAAGACCGACTCAAAATTCTTGAATCTTCTTGGATAGGCCTTTTTGTACTAGGGGCTGCTCAATTTCTCCACCCAATGGATTTAAATATTTTAATAGATAGGAATAATAAAATGGTGGATAATAAAAAGGAAGCTGAAATATTTGAGGCTGCACTAGTAGAAATTTCTAAAATTAATCCAGATGCCAATGAATATGCTTGTCTTCGGGCTATCTTGCTGTTTAAGAAAGATCATGATCGCCACGTCGACCCTGACACTCTAAAACTACAAAACGCTTCCGCAGTCTCTCTTCTGCATGATCAATCAACATTGATGTTGAAAGAGGTAAGATTTTTCAAGTAATTATATTATTAGACATATAAGTTACAATATTGATATACGAGTAAAATGTTCCATATCTATATATTTAAAAATAAATGCCTATTTCCCTTGGTCACACCATAACTTGAGAACGACTTAACCGATTGAGATCATATTTACACAATTTATTTTCTTTGTTAAGACAATGGTTCGTAGCTATGTTGGGATCCGATAGGTGGCGCTGTAGTCAAATTATTTACATGAGCACAGAAGCGGGAGAAAAGTTGTTCTAAATAAAAATCGTTAAAAACACAGAAGTATAAATAAGTAAATAATAGACGCATGGCATATTGAAATAACAAAAAGCTTGGTACTCGCGGTGGCTCGTCCACCAGCTCAACCAGCTACTAAAATCTGTCTATCATCTTTTTCAGTACTGTCTTCGTGCATACCCACTGCAGCTATCCAGATCCAGTAGACTCATGAACCTCTTGCCCATCATTAGAAGCGTGCCTAGCTTCGCCATCGTCGAGCTTTTCTTTAAAGCTACAGTTGGGGATACACCCATAGAAAGAATAATCGCCGATATGTACACGAGTGGCAGGATTGCTGAATGATGGCGAATGTTATATCCCATGAATCCATGGATCTTGCACCAAATGTATCTATATAACTTACCTTCATCCAAAGTTTGGAATTGACCCGGATTAACACATCGGAAAAATGTTCCTTTTCTTAATTAAAACGATGAAAAAACGGACTACTTATTTTAGAAGTATATTTTCAATATTAAATATCTATATCAATAATAAAAATCTATAGGTATATTATTAAATATATATATCGGATGTAAAAATACCTACCCTTAACGAAGCCGAAGGCCACGTATTCTTCCCATCATTACGAAGATTTTTTGGTATTGGGCCATACCTGGGAACCGACTGGTTATGGAAATATTAAAGGTCAAAGTCACCATATTTTTGAACGTTTTTCACTAAAACTAAGTTTAAATGTTATTACTAAACATTCTTCTATACAAACATTATCAACATTTTTGAAATGTAGACATAGTCTGATGTGCGTCCGCTTACATTGCGCGCTACAAATAAAAGCTGTTTTTTAATACCAAAAAATAAAAGTAGTTTCCCAGCAATTATTTTTGCTGTATGTTACTTACTCGTAGTTTTATATACAGTATGCGTAGACTTCGGCTTCGTTAAGGCTATTTTTACACCCAGTTTACAAGGTTAGTAGGAAAGGGGGTACTAAGCCGAAAGGGTGTTAAAGTACCCATAATAATGGATAACTTTTGTTCTATAAGTTTCCCCAAAACTTGATAGTTTAAGAGAAATAGCTTTTCAAAGATTTCGTAAAAACTATGCTAAAATCTATTCTGTCCATAGCTATGATCAGCTGTTTTTACAATTTAGGTCATTTTTGGGGTCACGGATTAGAAAATTAATTTTCTGAATTCATAACTAAAGGAGGTATGACTCTTTATTGAAAAAATAAAAAAGAAACTTTTTACATGCAAATAAAAATTATCGAATTTTGAAATTTTAACACTTGCTTTATAATAGTAATCATTGATACGTTAGGTGGCCCACGGCTTAGTACCCCTTACCGACTAACCTTGTATATAAAATTAATATCACTGTAAACGCCGTCGTATTTCAATATCCGTCATATCGTTCAATGTGTAAAGCATTTGATGATTTTCAGACCGTTTGGCATATCGATTTTGTTTAGTATATTCTGCATCCGTTTGATAGAAACAAGGGCACAATAATAAATTACAATATTGTGACGGGCTGTTACTCCAAAATAAGTTCATGGTTTTTTAACATTGTGCTCGGATTTTGTGTGAATGGCATAAAAATATTGTTGTTTCAGTTCATAGTTTAGTTGTTATCATGGCACGCAAACTTTGATTGGAATGCACTTTTTTCTTCAGTAGTTTCGTTATTTTTTTCTATATTACTGTATTCAATTTCTTTTAACAAAACCTTCTTGCGCGCACGTAGGTAAATAGAAAGCGCGAAGTGCCTGTAGTGGTGTGAAATGAAATTATTTTACAAAATGATCAGTGGTTTAAGTATCATTAAGCCATTTCATGATGTCGCAAATCCTATTTTATTTAATATACTTTATTAGAAAAAACAATTTGGAATTATTGTGAATTAGGAAAAATCTAGTCAAAATTCCTCATTTCCTCATACGAAACATTCCTCAATGTAATAACATTCCCAGTGTATGAATGTAGGAACCTAATATAATAGTACATTATTTTTAATAATAGGTAGGTATCTATGAATAGTAAAATTGTACCTAACTAATATCATCTTTTTGGAGAGAATAGAAGACAAAAGACAATAAATTTTTGGCCTTAATATTACATTTGACAAATGTTTAGTATTATCACAGATATTATAATACAACGGTATTATATTACCTACTAAACGCGGATGTCCCAAAAAACATGGTCATGAAGGAAACAGTTATACTACCTACTTATGAAAAAGATAGAGCACACGAATCCAAATAACAGAGATAATAGTGGGATTCCCCTATACCACTCTGGCTCTCACATACACACGACGGAACACAGTAAACTGCTTGGGCCGGACTTTAGTGTGAGGGTGGTAGCTAGCCAGGTGGACCGTATAGAACCTACCACCTAGCGTATTTTCCCTCCATGACCAGTGATCACGTGTTCTGGGACACTCGATAAATATTTATACATAGGTATATTATATTCGTTATAATGTTTATTTAAGTGTTACTATCTAGAAACTTTTGTAAATACTACTTATGTCCCAAGCTTTAAAGTATATTAAATGTCTATTAAAAATTGTTTTGTTAATTATTTCAAACCCAAATAATTCCCTGATTTCAATTACCCGATTGAATTCAATATTTTAATTAAGATATGAAATACAAACAAGGATTGAGAGACGGACTTGAGGTGGTAATAGTAAGTACCAGACTTTTCAACCCAGAAAACCAAGTAGTAGGTATCATGACTAACTCGGTTGGTTCCTATGGCCCAAAACAAATCATTTTGCTTATGAATGATAGCATTTTTATTACCAAACTGGATAACAACAGACTCGTAAGCTAATTAAACGACTTCCAAAAAAGAGGATGTTATCAATTCGGGTGTATGTTGTTTTTTTTTTTAATGTTTGTTACCGCACAACACCGTCGTGTATAAACCGATTTGTATTATTTATTTTGTATGAAAGAGTATTCTTTCCGGGTTGTCCGATTTAAATTTGGTGATGATCTGATGAAGAACTTTGAAGATAGACAATGGAACTCCTCAATGACGAACAGTACGCATAATGTGATTAGGTTACGAGCAGCGTCTTTAGTAGGTCGAATCATGTATTAATTAAAGCCAAGAAAAAAGTGAAAAAAGATAAAATAATTACCATATAAAATTAACAATTTCAGAAGTCAATCGATTTTTTGAAGTCGGTTTTATTTTTGTTAATTTTTATTTTAATTTTCCTGTGATTACTACTAGCGTATGTGTCAACTATGCAAAGCTATGTGATATACGTATGTCTTAATTTTAACCAATAACGCTTGGTAGATCACAGGATTCGGATATATTCAGATTTGGCTGTAACGGAATAAACATATCTACTACCTGGGTCATGGAACACTGTTAAAGAATGTGGGAAGATCAGAAAAACAGTTAGATGAAAGCTAAAACTAAGAGAAGTTCCAAGTAACCATAAATAATAATGATGTGCCCCCATGACAATTTGACGGACAAACAGACGAACTACACCACGTCAGCGGCATGTGTGTGTATTATTGTGCCCAAATCCCCGATTAATCTCAAACTTTTATGAGCTTTTGTTCACTCCCTATTGAGAATTTTTTGTAAGCTCATCCCATCAACAATGGCAACCCTGTCTTTGCAATTTCTAACTTTAACGCGAAGTAATAGTGTTTAGTTTTCGATTACATACAATTTCAGCGACTTACCAGTAATTTCAAACTTTATTTAAGCACACATTAAGCTCAATTTGTAATGGCAAATCTTTGCTGTATGCGCGTATTAACTTTTAAAGTTTATAGATTTTCGGTCGCGTCAATTTGTGTATTGTCATATCAGACATAATAGCTATCCCATCCTCACGGATTTATTGGTTGAAACCCGATGACAGTTGCTACGGTTTTTGACAAATTTGCTCGTGCATCTCGTTCGCACGCGTTTATATTTTGGTATGTGAGAGAGATGGGGACAGAATAATGACGAAATGAAAGACCTACTTAGCGAAATATGGCTGTTATAGAGTGAATTTAATGAAGTATAATAGGGTGACAGTCCTTTATGTCTGTGTCACCGTTTGGGTACGTGACAATATTTCTGAATGTGACTTATTGTCGTCGGTTAATGCGCCCCAAAATATCTTGTAACCGATTTTATGAGTCACTTTTTTTACAGAACTGAACTAGCGGGACCTTCCTACTTATGTAAATATTGTATTCTATTGAGTTTAGTTTCGGGTGACGTTTAACTTCCGAGCTCGGCTGGAAGGGAGACAAAGTAGCTGTTATCAGGCAGCAGCTGTTCCTTACCACATCACTTTATAAGCCATAAAAACACTACCTAACAAAAGTGGGAGACTTGACCTAGGCTCAACAGGGCAGGTTTGCAGGGTCGTACTTACCTTTGGTATAATTCAAGTTATCATCAACTATGAGGTTGAATAGTCAAGCTATGAAGTTAAAGTCATCAATAATAAATGATTTTAGGGATTACGTACTTACATAGTATTATATCCCATCAATTTACACACAGCACAGTCGGAATCTCATAACCAGATATTAACTAGACAATGGAACTTCAGTAAAGCAAACTTTAATCAATTAGGTATATTATCTTTTAACCTTAATAAACTGGAGTGATATTTACAGTTTACACGATCCGGATTCCGCTTTAAATTTTTTTTATAGCAAAATCGTTGAAGTTTTCGATGCCTGTGTATCTCTTAGAAACAAAAAAATAAGAATAATAGATATACATACCTAGTGTGGTATAATTTTCAGATATTATCAGGGGCATTCAATTAAAATACAGCCTACATAAAAATACAAAGTAAGTAAATCCCCTAGTGATTATGAGGCGTTTGCAAGGTGCCGGGCGAGAGTTAAGACTGAGACCGCACTTGCTCATGACCGGTATCGGGATCGCGTGCAGAGCCATCTTGCAACAGACCCGAAAGCCTTCTGGAGTTACGTCAGATCGAAAAAAGGTAATTCGACCCAATATAAATTAAATAAAGAAGGACAAATCTTGTCGGACAAAGAATGCGCAAACAAATTTGTACGTTTCTTTCAATCCGTATATAACCCCGAGCAAGCTACGTTAAACGCAGAGACCGAGAGCACAACAGCGGCGCAAAGCGGTGCGTGGGCTCACCTCAGTCGTCTTGAGGCGTCTGTGGTGCGCCGCGCGCTCGCCCGCTTGCCTCCAAAACGCTCAATAGGACCAGATGGCATACCACCTTTTATCCTTAGGGATAGCCGCATGGTATTAATTGAACCCTTACTGCACTTGTTCAATGTCTACATTGCTACAGCAACATTTCCTGATCGTTGGAAGCTTAGCCGAGTGGTGCCAGTGCCGAAAGGTAGCGGAGGTACGGAAGCAAGTGACTATAGGCCTGTGGCGGTTTTATGCGCCCCTGCTAAAGTGTTCGAGGCAGCCATTCACAGCTACTTATACACACAGGTGAACACACACTTGTCTGATGCGCAACACGGATTCCGTCCTGGGCGGAGTCTACAGGAAATTTACTTCACCTAATGACGCAACTGGTGCCAGCTGTTGACGCTGGATTACAGGCGGATGTAGCCTACCTAGATTTTCGGAAGGCGTTTGACACGGTCGATAATGATGTGCTGCTGTTGAAATTAGCCAATGTGGGCTTCACACCTCACACTATTCAATTCTTCGCTGATTACCTGCGCGGCCGACGTCAATATGTTGACTGTGGCGGACGCTTTTCTGAGATCTATTACACGAGATCGGGCGTCCGCCAAGGTAGTAATCTTGGGCCGATCCTTTTTATCCTCGCGGTGGACGAATTACCGAAGGTAGTCAAGGAGTCAACTTGCCTACTCTTTGCTGATGACCTAAAGCTGATTCATGTGGTGAAGGATAACGCCGATCATGACATACTGCAGCATGATTTAGATCAAGTGGAGTCAAGAAAATAAACTTTATTTCAACGTGGCTAAATGTTCTATCCTTTCATTCACCCGCGCCCATGCTCCGCGTCTCCATAAGTATCACACAGAAGCTAAACCGCTGCAGCGTGTCATGGAGGTCAAAGATCTGGGTATTCATTTCACCAGGGATTTGCACTTCCGCAAACAGATCGTAGAGGTTTGCAAAAAGGCATACCGCAATTTAGGGTTTGTTTTGCGACAGGCAAATCAATTCACTAACATGAGTGCTTTAAGAGCCTTGTATGAGGCACTTGTAAAGAGCCACATAGAATACAACGCGGCTATTTGGAGTCCTAGTGAAGCCAAATCTAGTACCATGCTAGAGCGGATACAAAACAAATATATTAGGTTTATATGTTTGAGGCTACATGGAGTATATCCAGGATACCCATTGCTGTATCCAACCTTATTTATATTGGGAATGGTTGGATACTATAAATTAGAGATTAAGCGGGAACTAGTACTAGCCACATACTTGTTTCATGTAATAAGGGGTAAAATTTCAAATTTTGCCATACTACAGTCAATTAGGCTATGCGTACCAGATGAGTATGTGAGCAGGCGACGGCGGCCGCAGCTGCTGGAGGTACCGACCGCGCACACCAATCTGCTTCAGCGCGCACCACTGACGCGCGCGCTGTGCACGCTGTGCACGCTCAACAGGGTAGCGGATAAAATTGACTTGTTTTCTTGTTCACTGAACGACTTTACTCTGGCGACCTCTAGGGTATTATGTTATAATTAAGTTTAATTTAAGTGTTTATGTTTGTATAGTTAATTGAGAATTTAGTTTATAAAATACGTAGGCAGAGTGATAAGTCTGGTAAAAATTAGACAAGGAATATATATTTTGTAAAAGTTATTATTTATTTTTCAACATAGTCTCCCCCTAGCACCATACACTTCATCCAACGTTTCTCCAACTTTTCGATCCCTTCAATATAATACGATTTTGTAAACCCTTCAAAATAGGCATTAGTTTTGTGCATGATCTCTTCATTGGAGCTTTAATTTTCGAACCAGCTATTTTTTTTAATTCGGGAACAGAGAATAGTCGCAGGGGTTAAATCCGAAGAATATGGTGCGTGAGAAAGTAACTCATAGTGTAACTCGTGGAATTTGGCCATGGCGATCGCACAGGTGTGCACTTGTGCATTGTCTTGATGGAAAAGGCTTTTCTTCTGAGACAAATGCGGCCGTTTTTCCATTAAAACTTTGTTGAAATGGTCCAATAAATTGACATAATATTTGCCGGTAATCATTTTACCCTTCTGTAGATACTCAATGTGGACTATACCACGTGCATGCCAAAAAATTGTGGCCATCACTTTGTTGGCCGATAAAACTGCTTTAGCCTTCTTCGGCGCAGGTTCGCCACAAGCAATCCACTGTTTTGACTGTTCCTTGGTTTCTGGTGTATAGTGATGGATCCACGTTTCGTCTACTGTTATGAAACGACGCATAAATATCATTTTATCCCGTTGAAACAACGCCAAGCCTGCCTCTGAAGTGGTCACACGCGTGTGTTTTTGTTCCACAGTGAATAAACGCGGCACTCAATACGCGGAGAGCTTCTTCATGCTTAAACGTTGGTGTAAGATATTGCGCACACGTTCGTCTGAGATGTCTACTATCTCAACTATCTCACGCACTTTTCCCCGTCGGTCATTCAATACGATGTTATGGATTTTGGCGATCATCTCTGGTGTCGTGACCTAAACAGGGCGTCCTGGACGTTCAGCATCACTTGTGTTCGTACGACCACAACGAAAATCGGAAAACCACTTGTGAATCATTTTGATCGACGGAGTGGAGTCCCCATATTATTTGTCGAGCTTTTGTTTCGTTTCGGTAATAGTATTTTTACGCAAAAAATAATGTTTAATCAACATACGAAATTCACTTTTCTCCATGTTTGCGAAAACTCAAGTAATTGTTTTTATTTAATGGCTGTCAAAAAAAGATAACCGACATAACTGGCTAAAAATTATCATTTAGATTCTCAAAAGAGTGTTAAATAAAAAGACTATATGCAATTTGCGATAACTTTATTCCTAAGTTGATTTTTACCAGACTTATCACTCTGCCCTCGTATAATTGTTCCTATAGGTAGGTAAGTAGGTATACTCAATAAGTAGAAAATGGAGATTTATTGTAAACTTAACTATCGCATTAGGGCAACCTGTAATGATAGATTTAAGGTGTTATAATAATAAATAATATAACTAATAGAATTCGTATATTTTATGATAGTGAAGTAGGTATTCGGTTAGACAGGAGGTAATGCCATAAAATAGACACGTTGGTTTAGTTGGCAGATATTTTAATTCAAGCTGTTGTAACAAAAGTTACACTTCGGAGATTTCATTAAAACATGCGAATAACGCCTTTAAATTCAAAACGATAAAAAAAATGAATTTCTCGAAAAATTTCAGTTACGAGGTATTGGCACTTCACCGTCGAAATACGAAAATGTTCGCTGTATTATAATCAGAGATCGGATAATCGGATGCATATTTAGGTACCTACTAGCTGCTGCCCGCGACGTCGTCTGCGTGAAGGCTCTACAGCACCAAAAATACCTAAGATGCCAGTGTCACTATAGCATTATAAGTAAACAACTTTTAAAATAGCATTAAAATATAAGTTTTTTTGCAAGCGAAGCAAGTGAAGAGAGTTATATGGGAATCCTGCTGAGTTCAGTCATAAGATGTGACTGAAGGAAATAGAGAAAATAATGCAGGAATACATTCCAGGACACAAAAGAGTAAAATTACGTACAAAGGTATCATACCTTACAACACTTCCCTATAAACTACGTTGGTGGTTATGCTGCCAGGAGCCAAAATGTAAAAAGAGCCAGGACTGGTGACGCGGGAGAAAGCGATGTACAGTTGCCCGTGTGAGAAGCAACTCGTCCTGAGGTCGACACCCGCTGCCCTCAGTGTCTGCCCCTGCGACTTATTGATAGTCATCGCGAAACAAACACTCACGGGGAACTGTAAGCGCATGAACTGGAACGGGGAGTTATGAGGTATGAGGGGAATGTGTGGTATAAATACTGCCTCGCCGACGCCACAACCCGTAAGAATTTCCGCCTCAATTGTATGTCTGTGGAGCGAGATGACTTTAAGCATAATCGGGACACCGACCTTCAGCTTGATGGTATGCGCTGGAAGTCCACTTGCTGACAGGGAGTTCAGAAATTCCACGGGATAATGTGTGGCGTCATCTTGCTCGACAACAGCGTTTATCGAGGTGTAGACCACTTCATTCCCCTCAATTTCCGAGAGAATGCATTCGTTAATTGCTGCAGCCTGATCATTTTTGGGCGTCAAAATGGCCCGCTCACACACCCAAGAATTCTGCTGGTGCGGTATACGATTGATGTCCCCGTACACACAGCGAATGAGTTCTTCTAAACTGGATACCACTCTACCGAGAGACTCTGGAAGCAACCCCTGTCCACCTCTCTCTTCTGGTAGAGTGTCTTCGCCAAGACTTAGAAGGACATCGGAGAATTCTTGAGCACGTGCATTGCCGCCGAGCCGAGTTCTCATATTAATGGTCAAGCGCAGCGTACAAACTTTTGATCACAACGAAGATCGTTTCAACGAAGCATTCGCCTCGTCAGCCCTCGATCCCCGCGTCACCACAGGAAGCTTTTGCCGGAAATCGCCACTGTACAAAACTATGACACCACCCATCAAATGTTCGTTCCTGAGGATGTCCTGCAGGGTTCTGTCCACGGCCTCAACTGCCTTCCTATTGGCCATCGTACACTCATCCCATACGATCAGAGAGCAATCCTTGAGCACGTGTCCCTTATCGCTGTTACGTGACACACCACAAACTGGCGTTTCGGCGCTCTCTAAACCGTTGGCAATTTTAAACATGGCATGTGCTGTCTTGCCACCCGGAAGCAGTGTGGCAGCGATTCCCGACGACCCTACAGCAATAGCAATTTTACCTTGCATCCTGACCTCTGGAAGTATGCCAGTGGTATCAAATGTTTTTAATGTTTTTTATTAATGTTTTTGTTCTTTTTTTATTCATTTAAGTTTCTAATTAGGTATACGACATGAAAATATATTAATTACCAAGCAATACACACGCGACACCCCATTGAATTTCTCTATAAACTAGACTGTAATATTATATCAAGATCTACTACAATTAAAGATTTGTGTATTACATTCGATCACAAGCTCACTTTCCATGATCACTTCACATCACTGGCTAAAGAGTCCTTTCGACGACTAGGATTTGTTCTTCGGAATTCTAACGACTTCCAAAACATAGGGGTGATCAAGCTCATTTTCAGTACCTTGGTCCGATGCAAACTTGAGTCAAGTGCATGTGTATGGCATCCGCATCAGAGCACGTATACACTCTCATTAGAAAAAGTACAAAAAGCTTTCTTAAGGTACCTATACAAGCTTATTACCCTTTTAAGTACCCAACTAAATTCCTCTTAGGTTACTTGGGGTATAACTCTTTAGAGGTTAGAAGGTCTAATGACCAACTATTAATGATGTGCAAGATCCTTCGAGAAAAAGTAGATGCCCCTGACCTTAATTGTGAGTTGTGCCGATTGTTTGTACCCAATAATTACCGTCGGAACAGAAAACATAAACTGTTTGCTGTTCCGATATGTCGTACTGTGGCTCGTTCACGATCACCCATACCGCGAAGTCTAACCGCACTCAATGCTCTCCTGGACGCCAGACCGAATTTTGATGTGTTTGCTGATGAATGGAAGGTGATTTTATCGGAATGCCTGGAGTACTGCGAGAGGAATGTATCATGAACGTTTTGAATTCTCTTTTTAGTTATTTTATGGTATAAAAATAAATAAATACATTTATGACTGAATTGTGATCTGTTTTCGGATGAATGGAAGAATAAATTGTCAGGTGCATTGTGAGGGCTGTGTGAAAGAGGTGTCTCATATTGTTATAGGTATATTTTCTTTTAAAATCATTATTTTTCGTTCCATTGTTTTGTATGCATCTTCTTCCATTCCTGTTCTTTTTTCTATCTTTAATTATTGTAATTGGTCTAAGACCGTTTTAAGTAAAGTAAAATAAATAAATAAATAAATAATCACACAGATAGATACCGAACAAAAGTATTAACAGCACAGATTAATGATATATTAACAGTCAATGTTTATTTAGAAAATGCACATTACCATCTATGAATTTTAAGAATAACTAACTACTAACCTCGCCAACATGATCAAATTTAAATTATTAATTTCCAAAAAGTGTTAACATGTAACTTGATTTGATTTTTATGAAATCTCATAGATGGCGCTGCTTCAAAATTGTCTTTATACTACTAACATTCATTAAACTATGTTTCTCTGCCCAAGTTATTTAAATGGCGTAGTTTTTATAGTGTAAAGCTAGATAATAGCATGGCTTACTCAAAAACAACATTTAAATATGCGTCGTTAGATTACACGCTGTCACAGAATGCGTAAGAAAAATAAAGATTCACAGCTCCTCCCCCGTAGGTGATAGCGTGATAATATGTAGCCTATATGTTGACCCGACCTCTTAGTAATATTCATGCAAAATTTGAAGTAAATCCATGCAGTACTTTTTGAGTTTAGCCCGGACATACATACAGACAAACAGACAAAAATTCTAAAAACTATATTTTTGGCTTCGATATCGATTGTAGATCACGCCCCAAGTATTCTTTTAAAAAAAATATTCAATGTACAGTTTTGACTTTCCTACGATTTTATTATATGTATAGATTAGTTCAGATGTTGGCTAATATGGAAAGAACTTTTGTATCAAAAAAATCCCGTACTTCTGGGATCGTCAAATTTAGTGTTTTGTAGAATATTTACCTACAATTGGATTCATATTTATTTACCAAAGTCGTACCTTTTTTTAACTAACACAGACATACACCCCTCACTTTCTTACTCCCTACATACCTACACACATATTTGCATCGGGGGTTAAAAATTAACTTCAAGTAATTACATGCATTCGATTATTTATGCAATCCCGTGATACCAGGATTTATTGTTATAATATTTTTTTAGAAGCCGTTTCCATTCGTATCGCGTATACATTTTCGTAGCTAAAATTAACTTTAGGTAAATATGCATCCGATTATCCGATCTCTGATTATAATTTTAATATTGGCTGTATGTCGATGTTGTTTGTGCTTAGGTATGCTCCAAACAGCGCGCGCACCGCTGGCGCGACGCGAAAAGAAAAAGAAACTCAAGAAACATGTACGCCATTTTCCATAAATATATATTTGTGAACGTTTTCGCTGTGTGGTTGATTATTATCAAAAATGATGACTTTAATTAGGGAAGAAGAGCAATACGTAGATTTGACGCCGCCGGAAATACTAATCGAGGCACGAAGCGCATGTGATAGGTAATTAGGTATGTAGCCTGTTGCCACCAAAATCTAGAGATCTACCTACCTAGCGGCTTATGAAACTTTCATACAGTGGAAAATCAGCAAAAATACCCAGTCATTTTCTGAGAACGTATTTTTGGCTTACTTCAATGAACTGGCAAATAAATACAATCCCAGCTCGCTTTGGTGTAGATATCTATTCCATGTTAAAAAGCACAGTTAAGACCAAAATGATATTGATATCTATACCAATACCATAACACAAACTAGAAATGCCAACAAAAACTGTTCGGTATCATTTTGGGAATTGTAATTTCACTAATGGTTTCAATAATTAAAAGTTAATAACAATACAAGTCTGTTTTTTCCTCGCAAGTGTGTTGAAAAACGTCGTATGATACGCGTGTGCATTGATCATTACCTACAGTTTTGGCTCATCGCAGTGGCCTGGCACAATACCGCCTCGACCGTAATGACCAACATAGCACACTTATGTCCGTTACTTTAATTTAATTTCAGTCGAATATATCGCACTGCTAGATAAATAGTGTATCAACTCAAAATGAACCTTTTTTCAGAAACGACAGAAAGCTGATTAATTACGTACTTCCTGTTATAGATTACAAATAAAGTGAATGAAATGAATTACGTGTGAAGATTTGTGTTTGTAAACGCAGCGAACCCACGATACAGGAGAAATCCTAGAATAGGGAAACGTTTTTTAAAAAAAAAGAAAGGAGCTGTCTCAAATTGATCAAATTTTGAGTTGATATTACCTATTAATCTAGCAGTGCGATATCTAGTTATTATTGAGAACAAAGTAATTTTACGTAGCTGTTGGTGTTTACGATATTAATGTATGGCCATTTAGCAATCTCTTTTCATGATTTTTTAAGTAAAATAAAATCCATTTCGTAGTGATTCGAATTCGAAAAATAAAAATAATTCTTCCCTAAGAATAACTACCTATCGGAACTGCCGATCGGCCATGATTCATCGTAAGAGGCCGATGTCTTGTCTTCGGCCAGGCTATGATATTAATTTTTGGGATTTAACTACTTATAATAATTTATTGAACTTGCTTAGCAAGCGATAATAGTTGCAATTTTCTATCAAACAGCGCCATCTACTGATACACTGTAGAAGTTTTCATATCAGTGTTGCTCAAAAAAGTGACATCTGTAGCTTTGACTCCGGAACATATCAAAGGCGAGAAAATAATAATGTACAAAAAAAAACAGTGAATTAGTTATGAAGTAACTAAGATAGAAAAAGCAATAACTAATTTTAAAGAAACGTTTTTTTACATATTTCTGTTATAATTATTGGAAAATAGCGAAAATAACATTAATCTGTTACGTTCTCCCATGAAAAATAGGTCCTAGTAGATGGTTTACAATTTTATATTTTCGATTATGCAGCATAATATTAATGTATAGATTGTAAAGAATATCACTAAAATAAATATGCGAATAAAACTCACGATCACGTCTTTTAAATAAAATGTACCTAGGTACCAGCTGCAAAAGTTACTTTACAATAAAATACTTCGCTATTTTACTAAAATTATAATTAGTAAGGATAATTAATAACACAGCCTACGTTTAAAGAATAATCGTAAACATTATATTTTAGTTTTTTTTCTATGGCTGCTAAATCAATATTTCATAGCGTTTAACATAATTTCATAAAAAAGCACAGATGGCGCTGCTCCAAATTTTTAGCTGCCAATAAAAGTAGAGCACACAGACATTCACACAACTCACACCGCACATGAATAATATCAGCCAGCATGAAACTTAGCTGCAGTTTGACTAAATTTTATGTCGATGGTAATAAGGCTTATATTTCGGTAAACATGTGAAATTTTTCGTTCTTTTGTCAAATAATAGGACACGGAACGCCAGCATTCGTCTAAGTATGTACTAGATGTGTGCCCCCGTGCATGTACGATGTATATGCTGTGCACTGGTGTGTGTGTTCTTCGTGCCTGTGTGCGGCAGTGCGGCAGCAAGTAGCTGTCAAAAAACTACTGGTTAAAAAACGAGTGCAATAATTTCCTTAAAAATGTGCAATGTTACGTTAATAGTTTAGCCTAGAGTTATGTACGCCTATACGTACCCGTGTGAAATTATATTAACTTGTTATTTAACTAGCAGTACTTACGCTGACTACAGACACCATGGTTCAGTTGCATCCACCGTTGGAACTACAGGAAATACCAAAAGAAGACGAAGAAAGACTAGAAAAGTTGTTTTCTAAATTAGACACTGATGGAAATGGAAAGATCGACATCCACGACCTGTCCGTTGCCCTCAAGGAGTTGTCTCCGCACATCAACCGGAGTTATGCAGAGGTTAGAATGTAGACATTTCCTATTTGCTCTTACCCTCTTACTAACGGTTTCACCTTCCGACGGTGTGGTCGATTACCTATCGACACGTATGCCGCAATACACTCACTAAATTCATGTTGATTATTGAATATGGAACACTTTTTGTCTTTACCCTGATTGACCTTTTTTTCATTATCTAATCCTCATGTGTAATTTCTCTTTTTTATGCTCATTTTTACTCGAAAGTATTTCTTAATGCTTTATTGTGAGTCTGCTAATTAAATAAATAGTTTATTTTAAAATTGGAAGGTGTTCCTGAAAATATAATAGAAAAATGTCATTAGTCCCATTCCTCATTATATGTGAATATTTAGGTAGGTATTTTATCCTTCATTACATATAGTGTAAGTATGCCAAAATGCTGTAAATCTCAAAATAAGCCAAGAAATAGATAAATCACTGATAAATTATCTCATGTCATGATTTATTGTCTGGTGACAAAGGTAATCTCTCCATCATGGGCCTTTTATGATGTATTATTTAAAGCTGAATTTCATGAATTGAATTATGCTTATCAGATTGATCTAGACATCTGAATAACAATGAATATAATAGATCTTGATTAGGGAGAAGTGATTTTCTTAAAGAAGTATTGAATATTTTAAATATTTAGGTTTGGTTTATGGTGTTCTGTTAGTACCATCACCACAACCAAAACTGTTATTGAGAATATATAATTTTTGTACTATTATGCCTAAGAATAATATTCAAAGGTCAAAAAAAATCTTCTTACATTTAAATTCATTTAATGCGGGCAGTAAGGTCATCCTAAGCAAAACTGCAAATATAGCACAATCTTTGCATTTGTCTCACAAATTGTTTGACCAATAAGGTAAAATTTAGAATGAGGTATACAAATTATTCTCCTCAATAAACCCATGACATCGCTAGGTTTGGTAGTAAATATTAAATATTACCGATTTGAGAAACACATTTTCAATTATGCAATCCAAACCCCCATTTGTGAAATGCTAGTCAGCGCGAAAATTAACTAATCATCTACCAAATCCCATGTCAAGTGATGTGCATGGTTATTAGTATTTTAGTCAATTAATCACATTTGTTGACATGAGATTAGACATCAGATTAAAATGAACAGTCTTTTAGAAACCGCTTGTCAACATCACGGTTTAAAATCTATACTTAATATTATAAAGAGGAAAGATTTGTAATTTTGTATGTAACAAATAAACTTAAAAAGTACTGAACCGATTTCAAAAATTCTTTTGCCATTAGAAATCACTGAGTAACATAGGCTATATGTATTACTGGAATAAAACGGAGAGCCGTGCAGACACAACTAGTACATAATAAATTACATGGTGCTACTGATCTTCTGTTTGACTCTCTTGTCTCGATTAATTCCTATCCTTTGTATACAATGATAATCAATCAAATGATGATCACCAATGCATGTATTGCATTCCATGTGTAGTTTAACATGCTCTCGGTAACATTTAGATATCTGGTTTAAACTGTGGTTACCCATCCAAAACTTTTAACAGTTTTCAATATACAACATCCTGAATATTTTGAATGTTTAAGCTGAATGATATTTACATTACAACTACCGTTTTATTATTAGCTCAGTAATGTATATGGAAATATTAATTGTCTAAATTGAACTTCGTGCATGAACGACTTTGATCTAGTTATTTTCATTACATTATAATGTGTAATGTAACATTTTAAAGCTAGTAAATGTTATATGAAAACCGTGTTTTATAACACTGGGTATACCCCTGCAAATAAGCCCCCTTTAGATTTTTCGATAAATAATATGAAAAATGTATTTGGTTATCACTTATATCATGAGGAAGCCTATCTGACAGTAATCTAAAACGTTTTTGACGATGTGTGTAGTCCGCTAGGCGCGGTGGAAGGCCTAACCCGAAAAGAGTCCCGTGCCCAGCAGTGAGACAGTTATGGCCTGCTTATGCATATCCTTATAAAGAATTCAACATTCATGCTCCTTAACTGCTGTTCTGTTTTCGGATAATACGCTACTTACAATGAGGAAACACATGTGGAATTACATAACAGTTAATATTGTAAAAATTGTTACAAAAAATAACTCTGTCGTCATTAAAAATCAATAATTATTACGAAAACTGAAATACTTTAAATTGAGGTTTAATTTTATCGAAATAATTTCAATTGTTTTACCTCTACAACATTACATTGGCTTCGAACAGCTTCCCCGGGCATAATTATAATGTACCAGATGATGTAATAGTGT
Organism: Amphipyra berbera; assembly: GCA_910594945.2. Lineage (NCBI taxonomy): Eukaryota > Metazoa > Arthropoda > Insecta > Lepidoptera > Noctuidae > Amphipyra > Amphipyra berbera. Next base: position 21,457,127 of record OU343121.1, on the reverse strand, counting down.
GATTCATCCAAAGCTCATTGTTTCTTAGTAACGTCACTGATTTTATTCGTTTGTTACATCTGTTATGACTCCCGTATACAATAGCTAACAGATTTTTGGCGTACATTGAAAGATTACTAAACTCTTAGACAGACTTCTTGTATACAAATGGAGCATTGGATGTTCCAATGGGTGTGGAACAAGCTCACATTGTGTAGAGACATTAGGATTTTTATGGATTTTCAGTTCCTGACTTCGTTTTCAGGCTAACTTTGCTTTGGGATACATAGTTACGTAAGATCAACAACACTAGATCGACAGTTGAAGAAGTCAACTTCTTCTTTTCGTGTGGTAGTTATACCACCCATGGGCCTCTGACTTGGCTTCACATGCCGCCGAGAAATATCTCTCAGGCATGTCGGTTTCCTCACGATATTTTACTTCACCGTTTTTAAGCAAGTGATAATTATACAATACGCACATGAATCCGAAAAGACAGAGGTGCGTGCCTTGGGTTTGAACTCGAAACCTGTGACTTGGTAATCCGACGGTCACACCACTAGGCTATCACTGCTCAAGAAGTCAAGGTTTACCCTAAGTTATCTTCTATATAAATAAAAATGAATCGCCAAATGTGTTGCTAAGCGCAAAACTTGAGAACGGCTCGACCAATTCGGCAATTTTTTTTAAATATATTCCTTAATCTTCTTCTATATAAATAAAAATGAATCGCCAAATGTGTTGCTAAGCGCAAAACTTGAGAACGGCTCGACCAATTCGGCTATTTTTTATATATATTCCTTAAGGCATAGGGAAGGTTCTTATGGAGAGAAAAAACATAAAAATTGCGAGGAAAATAGTAAAAACAACACTTCTTTTCCCACTACAGGCCAATAACTTTTGACAGAACGAAGTCTGTCCGGGCAGCTAGTAATTAAATAAATAAACAGTAACTGTTCTTCATCTGATATATTTATTTATTTTACGCGGACCATTTTTCGTCCGACCTTCACTGGTCGATACAATAAATCTTATTTGCTTACAGTTTCCTTACCTAGCAATAGTGTTACAGTTGAATAAGCATAAAATATATTTTCCGTTGGTCTTCCGTATTGATGGGACAGATAAAATACATTGTTATGTCGGTTTTACGCCGAGGCAACATCGTGCCACAATATGGCATGCTCATAGTAGTAATAAGTACGATACTTACTACGGGCAGTCAGCCCCGTGAAGTATCTTGCTGACTAGCTAATCTTTGTACCATAGTATGAGCTGTTCTCATAATAGCTCGTGCCGACAGAAGAGAAGATAAGTACCATGGGCATGCTATACATTGTGGCATGCGTCATCTTGTGCCATAAACAACAACTTCATACAGATGTAGCATGCAGCAGTATCATTACATCGAGCTGTTCTTGACGTCAATGGCGTCTTCACATTTTTTTTTATTTTATCACTTATGTCACGCCCCTTAACTTTACAGATATGACTTCTTATTGCAGCTGTTACGTAAAATCGTTACGCCCCGACTTATGTTCAACGTTATATTTTTTTTTCAGAAATTCCTGGCCAAGTCAGGCTGGAAAGAGGGCGGTGACGTCACCCTGTCTGAGTTCATCCACTACGTACGCGAACATGAAAAGAACCTTAGGCTCCAATTTTCTCATCTTGACAAGAATCGAGATGGTAAATATCATTCTAACTTACAGATTTACACCAGTAAGGGCTTGTACACAAAACTGCGAATCGGCGCGATGCGAATTCGCAACGCAGAAAACTGCGATGCAAATTGCTGCGATGCGATTTCGTGCGGCAAGGCGTCTTCCTTCCAAGGTTCGGGTGACCAATCCCTCGACGATTGTCAACCGTATTGAACGTATTTTATACTAGGTAGAATAAATTTGCGTAAAAAGATTTGCGCACTGCTGTTAGTGATAAGAAGATATAGGAAAACTCAATTACGCGAATCAATTCGTAAGTTCTTGCGATGTGTCGTGCGAACTCGTATATTTCTACGATGCGGCGTCGTATCGCAGTTTTGTGTACAAGCCCTAAGATAGTCCCATCTGCAATCCGTTTCCTAATCGTAAAGATATTTTCGTTCAGTGTTACAGTCTCAATGTTTAGTTGCGGACGGTTACAAGATGCGATGGGGGGTAGGTAGGTTGGTACAAGCCGCGTCGTATTCTACGGTCGTTAAAATTGTCATTCTGCGTTCTACGCCAGCAGACTATAGTTTACGCAATGTACTGACGATTGTAGTGCCATGTTTAACGTTATATCTCTGTAAATGTAAAAGTTAGATGACGCATCTCGCCCTAAGGCTTCGGCAAGTGTATGGTTTCATACTTACAATTGATGTTTTGTTTAGAGCACAATATTTTTTTTCTCAAGATGTATTTTCATTAATCGTCTACACAGAGCCTTCTTTTGTATTTTTTATAAAGTTCCTTAGTTTTGCTCTTAGGTAAAAGTAAATTGATCACACGAGGTTCTACAATGGCTAAATAATACCGAGAGAGATTGTTCGACAGCTTGTCGCTTGCTACATTGCGTTGATTTCACAGAGATGAAGTCATACGGGATTGTTGTCTAGAGAATGAGTTCTTTAACAGTCCCTGTACTGAAAACAGACTGCTTTAATGGCGTCCGATAAGAACAAAGTGATTGAAGTCAAACTATACCAAGCAATAGTCTGCGGTGGGTATCACGAATCATTTGGCTCTAGAGTAGATGTTAATGGTTGATACTGAAATACATTTAGCGATTATATACTTTATGGAATAGACAATGAAGTCCCAGCGCATTCTACAGCCGTTTCGATTCCCATTTTGTCTACATCTTTAACAAAATGGACGCGTGACAAAGTACGTCCATTAATAGAATTGTTGCATAATTATTATGCATGCAAAATGTGCATTATGCATAGAATTAAATATGCACGCGTGGGCTATTTAAATAAACTAGAATATTTTAGTGTTAAAGGCACATTACCGTTTAAGGAGTATTCATCTGATCTGACTGACAATGATCGGTCAATGACGGTCATTGTCAGTATATCATCGTTGGCATTTCCTGAAGTCACACTTGTAAGGGCACTTGCTGACGAACGGCACTATGCCTATGATATGACATAGGTCACTTCAACTGTCGACAGCCATCAGCGCCAACCGTCGAGAACACTCGACGTCATGCCGACGATTCAGTTACGACAAGTAGACAATGGGCAAACTCAAATGATAAGGTAGTTTAAACATTTGGCGTTTATTGACGAATCAAAAAGCCAAATCTAGGACCTACAGTCTCCATTAGGTCTTTTAAAGTTTTAGGTACTACTCAATTGAACACAATGAACAATCCTTCATAAAGCTGGGTACTGACCGGTATTACGGGCGGTAATGTAACATTCGCAGCGAGCATGTTACGTTACGCCGTGTTCTAAACTCCATGTAAATGCTCGTTACGAGCGCCTTGTTTCCCCGTACTGACTGCACGAACGCTCGCTGTGTAACACGTTTCATTACGCCCTATAACACCGGTCAGTAGCCGGCTTAATGCGAACGGCAAAAGAGTGGAACCAAACGCATACAACACGAATCTCTTCAAGAGTAATCAGGCTTTTGGGTAAGCTCACTCCATCGTAGACTTTGTCTCTGTCACCTCAGACCTAGACTAGAGTCAAGAGCAAACACATAACAAATTTACAATTTTTTTGAAGTCTTACAAATATGACCTCTGTGTAGGATATTAAGACTAAAAATATGTTTTCTTATTTTCCAGGAAAAGTGGATCTGGAGGAACTTATATCGGCATTTGCCGATATGGGGATTGCGGTAGGAAGAAATGAAGCGACTAATTTGTTGAAAAGGTAATGGTATTGTTATATTTAAATGATGGCGACTTTTTCTCACGATTCTAAAAGCACAGCGATTTTTTCGTTATTTCTTGTTAGATTTTTATGTTTCGCAATAGCGATCGCAGAATATTTGCTTCTTAACGATAACCCCATGTGTTAACCCAGTTAACTCAACTATCTTAATACAAGAAACTTTACACAAGGCCAAAAACTAAGTAAAGAAAACATTAAATAAATAAATGTTTCAGAAAAGCTGTTTGGCCAATATTCTGGTGGTAAGTCGAAACACCACTAGTAGTCAATGGCTTAGACTTGCTAAACATACGCTAAGTTCCAAACATCGCCATTTACGAAAAACAAAGATTTATAATTGATGACGTTTGACAGACTGGTGACAACAGTTGACATCTGTCATCCGGATACAGAATGTGACGAATTTTCAATCATTCTTCAGCCAATGCTATATTTTGAGCGTTCGATTTGAATTTGAATACAAGTTGCTTGGACGAAATGTTTTGTATATTTCGTCGCGTGTTGCATTTCACACTTGCACATTTATTTTATTCCAAGCAGTTTGTACTTATAAACTATTCAAAAATCGCAAGCAATAACATCAAATCACAATAATAATTGCTTTATACGCTGCGTAATCAAATTCGCGAATGTAGGTAGGCTGATTGTATCTTATTTTTTTATATTATTTGGCACTGCCATGTGTAATAAAAACTTGTTTGTATTTATTTATTTTCATCTATCTATATCAGCCAATTGTGTAAAGTGCTATCTTCAGCCGACAATGCGACGTGACTTAATCTTGTAAAAGGGCCACACCTACGTCATAGAGAACATATTACTAGTAATTCATTTGCGCCTGCGTCTAATGTAGTTCATGCGTTACTTAACTCTAAAATTAGACCTAGCTACATTCCACATTTATGTTTAAAACACGTACAAAGGAACGCGGCAATTTTCTTAGTTAAATTCGTTTGACGACACGCTTGGTGCAGTGGCTAAGCGATTGGCTTCTGCGCTGCGGATCGTGGGTTCGATTCCCGCACGGAACATATATTTGTATGGCCTACAGATAGTTGTTCCGGGTCTGGGCGTTTGTGCATGTGAAGATTTGTGTCTGTAAACGCACCCACGATACAGGAGAAATCCTAGTGTGGGCCAACGTATTAAAAAAAAATGAATAAAGAAATAGACTCCTGAAGTTTGGCGACTCTTGACGACGAAAATTGACTGATGTGCAACGGGTCGCGGGTTTGATTCCCGCACGGACCAAGTATTTGTATGGGCTACAGATAGTTGTACCGGGTCTATGTGATTGTGCGTGTGAAGATTTGTGTCTGTGTAAACACACACACGATACAGGCGAAATTCCTAGCATGTACGTTTATAAAATAAAACCTTTCAAAATGAAGGTCATGTTAGGGAACGTACCCATACTACGTGACCCGTTCAGAGCGGGGGTGGGTCTTCAAAATACCACGTTTGGTCACAGAGGCGGGGGGGGGGGGTTTTCGTTACGTAGTCAATAATTATCATCAAGGGAAATCTCGAATTTTTTCGAAAAAATGATTTAAAACCATATTTATATATCACTACGTGAAAACTAGGGGGGGGGGGGGGGGTATTGGCATATACTACGGGTGGTCACCGAGGGGGGGGTGGGGGTAAAAAATGGGTCACGTAGTATGGGTACGTTCCCTTGGTTTGTTGGTCTTCAGCGCGGCTTCAAAATATGAGGTCCTGGTTTGATTCTCAGGACTAGCAATGCGTAATTGGGGTTTTCTTACGGGAAAGATCTCAATAACAGCCCGGGAATTCGGAATCCCTGTGACGTTTGTTCATTCTCCATTATTAACCCATTGGTGCGGCGTTTAACCTACACCTTCATTACGGGCGTGGTGGTTACAGGTAAAGTAGGCTGACTAGCGATTGGTTACGTAACCTCTGGGGGGTCGAAATAGGCAGTATAATTTAGGTCATTATACTGAAATGGTATGGACATGCTTTCGCAACTTTAAAATTATAAAGAACTTTACTATAATTTATTAAGAATAAAGTATATTAACTCATCATTAGGTATCTGAATTATGTTTAGATCATTAAACCAATTGTGTAATTATTTGCCTACAAATGTGAATACTTAACAGTAGGTAATACTTAATATCTTCGGTATTTTTTTAAATTTAAATCGGATTTATTTGATTTTAATAATTACTTAAATGTTTTTAATTTTGTATTCAGTTTTTAGATTACAAGTTAAGAAAAAACACTTTATTATTAAGTTTTCTAATTATTTACTACAATAATAATAAAGAAAAACTGAATGTAAGAGAAAAGAAGCTTAACCATTTGGGTTTCCATGAATTGAGATTTTTTAGAAGAAATACCAATTTGGCAGCCTTCTCTTTGCCTAATTTATTTCTTATTTTACTGTGAACTAAGTTGAACGCTGAAAATTTTCGTACGGAGGAAGCGATTGCAGTGATCAGTTGTGTAATTATTTCCAACTCTTCTTGGGTTATTATACACTTTTTCCTCAACTTGGTGAACATTTTTATCGTGAATTAAATCATTTCATCCCTGATACTTAATAATATTTTGTTTTACCGTAATCGTAAAATCGTAAGATCACTTGATATCAGGGAGTGTCCATACTAACTTTTCGTATAAAATAGCACTCTAGTACCTATTCCGACCACTGCTTATAATACGCCACATTGTTGTGACTACACGCACCACACATTGTTTATTTATCATAAACGTTCCCCGGGTATTAATAGTTTTTACAAGGAATAAATTCGAAATATGAAAGTACACTAACCATCTGTCTTCGTCCACGTGTTTATAACAACAAATAAGTCATGTAAGTGCGACCAGGCTGCTTATCCTTGATTTTACATAAATAAATGCGTTATAAAGACGAATTGACAAGGATGTATGAAATCAGGTATTCAAGACCTTAACGACCGTGTTTTTTTTCTTTATTCTTGACTTGTCGCGTTTGGTCCTACACCCATATTCTAAGACGTTCCTCCAACACTTACTCGACTCGACTCCACCTCGACTCAGTCTTTCTCACTACCATCGGTAGTTATAGTTGACATAAACGTCCTCGACTCGAGATTTTTCCTCTGTCGAGGTAAAGGATCATCTGTCAAACTCAAGGTACCTCGGAACCTACCTTAAGGAAGGAAGTGTCAAAGCTCGTATGTCATAAAAACTAATTTTGAAGACTATCGAATATACTTACGATAATCCTTACAATTATTTATCGCGGCGTTATTTGCGCAATGCAGAGAATTCAAATTATGACGTAGGTAATGACTCCGTCGAGGAACCTCAAAGTTGACTCGAAATTGCGACTAAGAATACAATTTTGAAGGTGTTTTCGAGGCCGTCCAGAGTCGAGTATAAGTTTTGGAGGAACGTCGCTAGTCTTACCTGATGGTAAGCGCAGACTGGGTCAAAGATGGAGATTCCCCTATACCCCTCTGGCTCTCACATACAGACGACGGAACACAGTAAACTGCTTGGCGGCGGATTTTAATGTGAGGGTGGTAGCTAGCCAGACGGACCGTATAGGTCCTACCACCAAGAGTGCTGGGTTTTGTTGAATCTTACAACACGCGTCGACCCCCAGTTTTATAGTTTAAATTCTAACCCTGAAGTTTTATATTCTAACCCGTTCCCACACGGGGTAAAATAGTCATTAGAAAGCAAGACCATAACTTGTTTCTCAGTGCGATTTGAATTGTGCTGCCATAATGACTATTTTTGTACAATGAAATAGCTTTCTAATGACGACACGTTTGGTGCAGTGGCTAAGCGATTGGCTTCTGCGCTGCGGGTCGTGGGTTCGATTCCCGCACGGAACAAATATTTGTATGGCCTACAGATAGTTGTTCCGGGTCTGGGTGTTTGTGCGTGTGAAGATTTTTGTCTGTAAAAGCACCCACGATACAGGAGAAATCCTAGTGTGGGGCAATGTTTTTAAAAAAAAAATTGAGTGGTCTTTATTGGTCTAGAGGAACACGTTCTCCAGTCAAACTTCAGATTTCTGTGGGTCTAACCAATCGCATGAGGTATGCACCACTGTGCGCACCAAAACTTTTTCTTACTGCAATTTGAAATATGCTGTCATAATAATTATTGTAGTAGGTTATATTAAAATAGCTTTCTAACCCCTCGTTTACATTTAAAAACAAGTTGTAAACAAACTGTGTAAAGGTCTTTTTAAAACTACTTACTTTTTTTAAATATGTAATGAGCGTGTTAGTATTTAACATAAGTGCTTTAAAGATTTACAAATTTGTTTGCTACGTAAGGCACAAAATTGAAACACAAAAATAAATAATTCGCTGATTCATGTAGAATAATGTTTTATACCTATAGGTGTCGACGAAGGTTTATGATATTATATTTACTCGTTATTGGTCTTAAGAACAACATTGTAGAGTAGTTTTATTTCTCACTAGCGACCCGCCCCGGCGTCGCACGGTTGCAATTTAGATACTAATGTGGGGCGTATAAACCTTTCTCTTGAATCACTCTCTATTGTTGAAAACTGTATTAAAATCCGTTGCGTAGTTTAAAAAATCTAAGCGTACAGACAGCGGGAGCGACTTTGTTTTATAATATGTAAAGAAGAAAACACCGTTAAAATACAGTAAGAACTTACAAGTCAACATTCAACTTGTAACTATAGGAGTACATAGTTACCGTTCGCTCTTGGCGTCATGTAGGTGTGGCCCTTCCATCAGTCAGCAAGACTTCTCAATTTAATAATTAAAGGGTACTATTTCTGTTATAAAAATAACGACACGATGACTCTCCATTAACACCCATATTCTAAAGACGTTCCTCCAAAACTTACTCGACTCAGAACGGCCTCGAAACCACCTTCAGAATTGTATTCTTAGTCGCAATCTCGAGTGAACTTTGAGGTTCCTCGACGGAATCATTACGTCCTAATTTGAATTATCTGCATCGCGCAAATAATGCCACGATAAAAAATTGTAAGGATTATCGTAAGCAAATTCGACAGTCTTCAAAATAAATTTATATTACATACGAACTTTGACACTTCCTTCCTTAAGGGAGGTTCCGAGGTACCTTGAGTTTGACAGATGATTCCTTACCTCGACTGAGGAAAAATCTCGTCGAAGACGTTTATGTCGAGTCGAGGTGGAGTCGAGTCGAGTAAGTTTTGGACGAACGTCTTAGAATATGGGTGTAAGTCCCTAACATTTTTAATAGTTTTTAATAATGTTGTCGAGAAAATTATGTACATTGTTATTCCTCCCACCAATATTTTATAAGACTTTTTTTATTCTTTTTACCCAATGAGTTCGAACATTATATTATACTTTATATTACCACTTTAGCTTTGTTTTCATGTCAGACTCTACATACAAACTTTTCGTTTAGAACCTTAATGTACATAAATGAGTCTAATTCCATGTCATAAATGGCTATTTGTGTCACGTCGCTAATAGTTCACTCGTATTAGTTTGGGCCTTGAACACACAAAAACAATAGAACGCAAAGTTGTCAATAGTAAAAATATATCATAAATAAAAACCTTGAAACTACACTACTACTACATTAACAAAGAATATCACTTGAATACAGAAACTAATTCCCTCTAAAGTATTATAATTAGGTAAATCATTATACCTGCTTGACTTGTTTAATATCGGTTCAGTATCGTCCTTCAGTTAGAGAAATAAGTGTTATTATTCGTCTACAGAAGAATATAATCTTAGACATCCAACTAGACTAAGTGCGAGTCTGATTCACTTGACACCGCGACTTATTAAGAGGCCTTTCCAGTTTCACAGCCGTCTCGCTCTAATTTTAAGCCTTTTTTAAAGATTTAAAGAGAGAGATTTTAAGTGATATTTAAAAATGTAATCTGTAGAATTTCAGTGTATTCACCTTCTGAGTGTCATCACAAATATTTAAACAATAGTTTTATTTCATTATATAGAAAAAAAAAACAATAGACATTTTCTTTCACCTCCAGAGGTGAAAGAAAATTTGTCTTTTGTTATTTTTACCTACAATGATCTAGGCAACAAATCAAGACGAAAATATGTTTCAAATATGTATAATGTTATCCTGAAAGATGTTAATAGAATACATTTTTCAATATCGCCTAAAATCTTTTTGTAAAAGACCTTAAGTTAGAGTGAGACGGCTGTGAAACTGGAACGGCCTCTTAAGACAACACTGGTGTCTATTCTTTAAGCACCAGCGAAACAACTAAAAATATTACTATCTTTTATTAGCAGACAAAACAAGAAAGGGACGGAACATATTATTAACACAACACATCCGACAACTTTCTTATACTTGATAAAAAGAGAATATGGTATTAAATTGCATTATATTACCTAATTGTATAGTTTAAGTCAAAATGACGCGATTACATTAGGTACATTGTCCTGTCGAAAATTAACAAACTTTAATTCTGTAAATAAAATTAGGGCTGTTGCATTTTTGAAAAACCATCTTTTTTTTTATTATGATATTTTTGGACCGAAACTATATTCTTCTGTATAAATAGAAATAAAACCATTCCACTCCATCCATATGTATATTATTGCATTTATAATTTAAATAGAAATACCTCTTTTTTGGTTGACCAAAGCAGGAACTTTCCTCGTCTGTCTCCCTCACTCATTGAGTTTGTTCCCAGGATGGACCAGGACGGCAGTCTCAACATCAGCTATGACGAATGGCGTGACTACATGCTGTTGGCGCCGGCCACGGACATTCACTCGCTTATACATTTCTGGAGACATTCTACTGTGAGTATTTAGTTTTTTTTACGATGTGAAGCCTTTGGGCTTAGGGTTGCCAGGTGTCCGGCTTTTTACAGTCGTGTCCGGCCAAATATATACAAGGCCGGCCTGTCCGGCTTTTGTTAGGCTTTTGCTCAACCCCTCCCCGCCAAAAGATGCCGAACGAAAGCGCGCTAGCGACATACGCGGACACGCATGACTTGCGATCTCGCAGGAGTCCAGTGTCCTAAAACCAGTGTGTCAGGCTTTCAGGGCAAAATGTCCGGCTAAATATGAATCTGTGTCCGGCTTTTCTATTTTTGGGTCTGGCAACCCTATCTGGGCTAGTATAGCGATACTCAATCTCAAAATCGCACGGCATACATGGATTGTGTGCAATCAAAAATCATCCGAAAAATGACTTTGGTTTCTTCTACAAATGTTATCGGTGCGGCCCATGTAGCGTGGGCCCATTAGAACAAGAAGTTTGAGTATCGCTGGTATGGTGATAATATCGTCACCAGAAAGCCAATACTAATTAAGCGTCATTTTGGCCAAAATGAGTTATATATTATATCGTTGGATTGGACTTTTTTTTTGCGTCGATTAGTTGGGATTTCGTATTTTATTCTATTATATTACGTAATCCCAACTAATCGACGCAGAAAAAAAAATCCAATCCAACGATAGACCTAATACATATATAAATATTTTTGGCCAAAATAGCGCTTAAGTAGTATTGGCTTTCCGGTGACGATATACATTGGTCGGACTGCTGTGGCTTAGACGTGCGATTCGAAATAACAAAAGGCTAACATTCGGTCACATTAAGACTTAAAAACGCCAGTGAAAGGCGCATTAACACGTCGGTCTTATCGCACAAGGCGATGTCTTCCAGGCAACTTTATTATGGGTTTGAAGAACGGGAAGAGATAACAGGCAGTCTTGGTGTACATGTGCGTTACGTACATAATATACAGGGTGTAAACGAAATTGTGTAATTCCTTCAAACCTCGGGATGTACTGCTGACAAAGATTTTATCAATGCACGGGATACTTTTGAATTCAATAGAAAAATATTAAATGAAGTAAACATGTGTTCTTAACGTGAGGCATTTTAGCGCCCCGAGTTAAATGACCGCGCAGCGGGCAATAGCGCGCAATTTGCTCGGAGCGCCAAAATGCCTCACGTTTATAATATAAATATATATATTATCAATATACCAATACCAACGGGGATATGAGTAGTCCGACCAGTGTTTACTATCTACGAGAATTTGTTTGTATTTAGATATCATAAAATTGGTTACCCTGGATTGAACCTGCGATATTGTGTTGTCATTTTTCAGTTTTACCGTCAAACCACGTAACAACTGCGCCAGATGCATTACAAACTTATAAAAAAATATCATTATTGTGTACTTAACTGCATTAGAGATGGTCGATTATATTCAATACGGTTATCTTAAGACTAGCGGCCCGTCCCGGCTTCGCACGGGTGGACATTTTTCCCGTTTTTGCAACATTTTTCATTTATGCTCCGTTCCTATTGGTCGTAGCGTGTTGTTATATAGCCTATAACCTTCCTCGATAAATGGACTATCCAACAAAATGATTTTTTCAATTCCAACCAGTAGTTCCTGAGATTAGCGCGTTCAAATAAACAAACTCCTCAGCTTTATAATATTAGTATAGATTAGGATAGGATTGAACACTAATGAGTGTATGATCACTTTATACCATCGCTATCCTATGAAAAAGTCATACCTACTATCAATGAAACAGTGAAACAATATTATCCTTGGCTATATCAAAAAGCAGTGATAGCCTACCGGTTGAACGCTTGCCTTCCATGCAGGAGGGCGTGAGTTCGATCCCGGTCCCGTACCTCTGACTTTTCGAAGTCATGTGCAGATCAGAATTTGAATATCACTTGCGTTAACGGTGAAGGAAAAACATCGTGAGGAAACCTGCACACCTGAGAGGGTTCCATAAAATTCTCGATGTTGTGTGTAGTCTTCCAACCCGCACCAGGCCAGCGTGGTGGACTAAGGCCTAAACCCTTCACATTCTGGAAGAGGCCCGTGCCAAGCAGTGGGACCAGTAATGGGCTAATTATGTTTTATGTTATATCATAGGCTTCAAATGTATCATATCAATTAACGGCCGAAACCAATAATCGATCTCATAAATCTTTGGATTGAAGCAGATTTTTGACAGAAATTCAATAGAATGAATGTCAAAAACTTATATCAATCCAGATATTTCGGTTTTTCGGTCGAAGGCAGCTTTAAAACAAATGAAAAACGAAATACTAACGGAAATATCGAACATTGTAATTTTCATGTTCATAAAATATCAATAGATGGCGTTACTTGTTCCTCTGTATGGAATAGTTACATTGAGCCTCTTTACTATTATATGTATTACAATAACAAATAATACAAATATATATCTATTATGAATACGATTTACGGCTAAATATGTCACTGCTATGATTATTTACAAAAGAGTGACGTCACGTCCTCTACTAGAGGAACTCGAGGGGTCAAAGTTCGTAGAGGTCGAAGATAAAATACCTATGAGACTTTAGTTCGAAGAACAGTATCTGATGCGTAAGGATGATGGAAAATTTTAAGAGGTGTAGTTAGAATGTTAGAATAGGCGCTCCTATCTCTCCCTGTGCGTCGTAGAAATGAAGGCATTTAGTCAAGCAACTGTACAGCTGCATCAGCGTGAACATGTTGACATCGTCGTCATTATAGGATAATCAGAAAGTCACAATAACATAAACACTACCTTTTTTTCATGTAGTTAGTGATTAACCTGGTGTCAGAGTTTATGCCGCCCATGGGCCTCTGACTTGGCTTCAAATATCGTCGAGAAATATCTCACAGGTATGCCGCTTTCCTCGCGATGTTTTCCCTCATCGTTTTTAAGCAAGTGATACTTATACAATACACACATGAATCCGAAAAGTCAGCGGTGCGTGCCTCGGGTTCGATCTTGAGACCTATGACTTGGCAGTCCGACGGTCACACCACTAGGCTATCACTGCTATAAACGCACGTTAGCTAAAGAGCGTCCACAGAAGTTAACGAAAGGACATTGACAGGGTTCGGTACAAATGCCCGGAACTGAGAGTACCTACGTTGGGTTCCTTGTATTATTTTCTGTACCCGTATCTTCAATAAAAATATCTACTGTTTACTAGGGCCACAGCAACTAGAAACAGCGAGGAAATTTCAAATTAAGAAAATTTCACGATAGCTAAAATGAGGCAAGCTAAGATTCTTTAAAACATCAGATATTTAAGAGGAAACGCGGGCTGCAAAATATTAATAATTTGATTATGTTTTTGCAATCTATTTCCGTCTCACGTCCAAAAGAGGCACCTGCATCTCGGACTGATTTCTCCTGTGCAATATTAGCGAAATCGTACTTACGTATTTCACTGTTTCCTTCTTCAAATCTGGACCGATTTTAATATTTTTTTTCTGTAATAATTTAAAAAGACTTGTTATGTCTGTATGTTTTTCTTTTATTTTTTATATTCGTCAAATTTGTTCGCCAGTTGTTTGAAAACGGTGGTGAAACCGGTCGATTTTTATAAAATTTTATCGTTTCTAGTTCTTTTAATAATTAATTTATTGACAAAAACAAAACATAGAGACATAGTGGTGGTAGATATTATCGTATGGTAAAAAATATTTGCTCTAGTGACATTATCCAAGGAGAAAACTGAGGAATACGTTTGTGTGGACTAAATACCGACCGCATTTCCTCTTAATGGACATACCCAATAATATCATTAGGCAGTTTCAGTATTGAACCGGTTGTCATGGTATGGGCATGTGATGCGGAGCAATGAAGAACATATCGTGAGGAGAGTTTTGAGTATAAATGTGGATGGTAATAAGAGTAGAGGAAGACCAAAGAAACAATGGATGGATAGTGTGAAAGATGATATGGCTAGAAAGGGGGTGATTACTGAGATGACGGCTAATAGAGGTGTATGGAAGAAGAAGACATACTGCGCCGGCCACAAGTAAGGGCAGGAAGATGATGAGTATTGAACTCTGAATGTTTTATATTCGGCGACAAAATAATCACACAGCGATTGTCGCTCGTTTGAGAGCTCCCTAAACGTTTTTTATTTTCTATCGAAACAAGCTCATGGAACAACGTTGTACCAGAAAGTCAAAAGACAGACGATCACAATGACTCCTTAATACAATTGTATACTAAACTGGCTGTATTTACAATTGATCTGCATAGTCATTGTAATTATTTTTAGTTCGGAAATAACCACTCTCTTATCTTATCGCGATGATCGGTCTGGCAAAATTTCCGTAATGTTTTAAATAAACAAATACGAGTATGACGGTTTTTGGAATCACTGAATCACTGTTATGTAAATACTTACTTACACCCATATTCTAAGACGTTCCTCCAAAACTTACTCGACTCGACTCCACCTCGACTTGATATAAACGTCCTCGACTCGAGATTTTTCCTCAGTCGAGGTAAGGAATCATCTGTCAAACCCAAGGTACCTCGGAACCTACCATAAGGAAGGAAGTGTCAAAGCTCGTATGTAATAAAAAATAATTTTGAAGACTGTCGAATATGCTTACGATAATCCTTACAATTTTTTATCAGGGCGTTCTTTACGCGATGCAGATAATTCAAATTATGACGTAATGACTCCGTCGAGGAACCTCAAAGCTCACTCGAAATTGCGACTAAGAATACAATTTTGAAGGTGGTTTCGAGGCCGTTCTGAGTAGAGTATGAGAATCGAGTAAGTCTTGGAGGAACGTCTTAGAATATGGGTTTTAGATATGTACTTATAACTCTTGAAGTGCGTATTCACGTGCATACGTCAGAATACCCTTAGTTTAGCTCATAATTGTGAACCACTCACACAGTTAAGTCGCAAGTCAAACTTACGTTGCTCATTTTCTCATTAAGCTTTCAGACGCTAATTACACAACTAAGTGCTCTTTCAGAGACCACTAAGAACAGTTTCTATAAAAAACCTGCCGGTATTACTAACGGAAGAGTGCTACGCCAAATAGTTTTATTTTAACCAATAACGGTAAATACGTTATATGAAACTCCCACGTTGGTCTAGTGACAAGTGCGACTGCTGATCGTGAGGTCCTAGGTTCGATCCCCAGGTCGGGCGAAGTGCTTTTGGTTTTTTCCGTGTGGAATTTCTCAGTAGCAGCCCGAAATTTGGATTTGTGGCCGGTTGATGGAAATAGGCTCGCCCCCTATTACATGGGACCTAAACATAACGGCGAAATGAGGGTGTTATTATTCCTCTGCCTAACCCTTCGGGGAATACAGGCGTGATGTTAATATCAAGTTATATGAACCCGGTGTAACAAGTGCACCCTCAACGGTCGTATAAGGGAACGAATCCATACCAGGTGGCCCATTTTTTTTTTAAATTACCCCCCCTTCCCCCTTCGGTGACCATAGTAGATGACCAAGTGCCCTTGTGACCAAGCGTTATTTTGAAGACCCCCCCCCCCCCCCCCCTTAACGGGTCACGTAGTATGGGTACGTTCCCTAAGTATAGTTTTTAGGTAATGGGGAAGGCAACGCAAAACTAAAGCAGATGGCAGCACCTCCATACTTAGTTATTTGAACCAAGCAGAACCATCATATTCATATTATCAAAAAATTCAAATACATTGCTATCAATAAGATCGCACTGGTACAATCGAAAGTGGCGCCATTAGTTCCACAGTTGCCTACCCCATTATATTACATACTAACCCTCCCCTGTATATTACACATGGAGTATGTAAGTTATGCAATCTGCATCGTGAGATTAACAAGCGATTGATGCAATTTATTGCTATTGCGTTTGATCTCGGTGGTCCGACGGAAGTAGGGAGGGTAGCTCTGATTGCTTGTGACGGGTACAACAGTTTTCATATTGAACTGTTTGTCACAAATCCAGGGCCGGCTTAAGGCGGCCACTGATATAATTTTATATTTCTAATGGATGACTATTTCTTTCTGAATCTTTTATCGTAAATAAATATTATTACCCCAAAAGTGTAAGCAAAATAATATAGCTGTTATGATTCCTGATGAGTCAATGCACAGGACCCGTCTAGGCTTAGGGTATTAAAATTATTAATGGCATTGTGTTAAAAATAGTTAAAATTGTAGTAAAAATATGCACAACTAAGTCCAACCCTGTGTGGAGGTGTGGACTGTGGCGTATGTGTTACGAGGCGATAATTTTCTTATGACGACGTTACTCACCACTCGTTAGGGATGTCCAGTGCTCAGATTTATATGGAATAATACCAAATTTTTCATGCCGCCCCTGAAATTGATGCCTACTCCAACAAAAAACGTTAAGAACAGCCACGACCTAGTTTGGC
This sequence comes from Amphipyra berbera, assembly GCA_910594945.2. Classification (NCBI taxonomy): domain Eukaryota; kingdom Metazoa; phylum Arthropoda; class Insecta; order Lepidoptera; family Noctuidae; genus Amphipyra; species Amphipyra berbera. The sequence continues at coordinate 21,440,082 of OU343121.1, read as the reverse complement.
TGCGGCTCCATTGCTTTTATCGTAATCTGATGGTTTTGATATCGTGCGTTATCATCCTTATTTAGCAAGGGCTTTCCCACCCACTATCGATCAGCGACCACAAGTTTCTGTAACTCTAGTACAAGTTTGAATATTACGAAAACAGGAGCTCGCTATCTCTCTTACTCACCCGCCAGAAAACGAGACACATATATTATTTAGCGAGCTCAATAAAAATATTGTCGTTTTCTTAATTTGCAATCTCGTATCGGGGTGGTATCAATTTATAATTCGCACTAGCGGCCCGTCTCGGCTTCTCACGGGTGGCCATTTTCCCCGTTTTTACAATATTTTTCATTTATGCTTCGCTCCTATTGGTCGTAGCGTGATGTTATATACCTTCCTCGATAAATAGACTATCCAATACAAAAATATTTTTTCAATTCCAACCAGTAGTTCCTGAGATTAGTGCGTTCAAACAAACAAACTCTTCAGCTTTATAATATTAGTATAGATTTATCCCAAAATGTACACATGACGACATATCAAGCTATCCATGTCCAGTATAAACTGATCTCTCTGTTTTCGACGTCCATCAATCCTTTCGCATGCAGCATGGCAATCAGCGAAGTTAAATTACAATTAATGAACGGTCGAAGTGTTACAATGTCGGCCAATGTAATTTTCCAACTTCGGCAGCGAACTTGGGAACATTTATTAGCTGTACGGTACGCAGACTCATGTTGAGTACTTGACTGTTCTTCTTCTTTTCGTGTGGTTAGTGACTAACCTGGTGTCAGAGTTTATGCCGCCTATAGGCCTCTGACTTGGCTTCACATCCCGTCGAGAAATATCTGTCAGGCATGCCGGTTTCCTCACGATGTCTTCCTTCGCCGTTTTTAAGCAAGTGATAGGTATACAATACTTACATGAATCCAAAAAGTCAGAGGTGCGTGCCATGGGTTGGAACTCGAGAACGACGGTCTCACCACTGCTACTAGGATATCACTGCTATTAATTAAGTAATTGACTGACAAGGAAACCAATAAATGTGACATGATTGCCAATATGTTTGCTACGACGTCATAGCTAACCTCTCAAACCAATTTTGATGATTTTTGAAATACATGAATGACATAGGATGGATGACCGTTTGTTACACATCGAAACCGCTCCATGCCTCGGAAAGCTCGTTAAATTGTAGGTCCTGGGTGTCATACGAATACCTATGACAGTCGTTACGGGAAGTCAGAAGCCCGAAAGTTTGACAACCAGTCTAACCTTAGGATATCGGCATTGCCCTGTAACTGGGTTGCAGAGGTCTGATGGCAGTCGCTCCGTGTAGAATACTGGTATTCAGCGGCATCTGGTTAGACTGGAAGCTGATCTCAACGTAGTTGAGAAAAGGCTAGGCAGAACATGTATGACAAAGGATACATAACGACATGAAAAATCAAAATCTAGACATGAGAACTCGGCCCCCAGCTCGTAAAAGATATATCCTTCTCAATACTATCTTGTGACCTACCCAGTTACGCAAGGGCTGATATACAATAAGACAGTACCTTACTAGCAAGCCCTCTTAGAGGTGACTTAAGACTAGTGTACACACGATCAGTGCTTACCGTGATTTGTCTCGCAATTAAATAAAACAGCTAATTACCCGACTAAGGCGAAGCAAAAAGGAGAGTTATGAGTTTGACCGGTATGTATGTATGTATATGGGTATGTGTGTTCATCTGTTCTCTCATAACTTTGCAACTACTTATCATAATTTGAGAAATGAGGTATCGTTGGAACCGACTTGATCGTTCGCTGATTATAGGCTATGTGACGTCACATTAAATTAAAAATGGCGCCTTCTAGAGCACAGAAAGTCAAGAATTAAAAAAAGAGGATAACCGTGGTCATATGCCACCTACCTTAACAAGACAACACATTCTAACAGTAGTAAGCGATCATAAGCTTTAGGGCAAAGTGGCATATGACCGACGTATCCTCTGAACATCACGAACTTCACATTAAATACACGTTGAAATTAAAGAATCCAAAGAATAAAGACCTGTAATGCAGCAAAAGGTACTCACGTTGTTGTTAGGGCATTATACTGTACTGCAAGGCAACAAAAGACTGCACCGTTGCTCCTGACAGCCTTTGTAACGTTAAATTCGTTACAAAACCTTTTTGTAAGTCAATTTGTCTGGGTTTATACAGTTTATAGGTTACGTTACATTATCATGTTTTTTTTTTTTTGATTCGAAAACTATAAGTGCCACGAGTTCAAAATAATATATTATTTTTGCCTGTTTGTCAATGGGTTGGAAAAGGTCTTGGTGTCAGCGCGGCAAATCGCCATTGGTACGGCCAAATTCCAAATAAATTCATAAAAAAACCTTGTTTTTGTTTTCGGTTCTAAGGTCCGGAACCCAGGACCTTAGATCGCAGCGCTGCTTGAACCATTCCTTTCTTTTAAATGCCTCATACATACATAAACTCACGCCTTTTTCCCATGGTGGCATAAAAATGCCTTCAGTCATTGAAATACGCGTCGAGATAATAAGGTAAAAAGAAAACAGAATTATTCAATTTAAACATTTTGTGCTTCACGTAATTGCGTCGAAGTTCATGAAAAATATGTTTGATCTACTGCGGACAGCCCTAGATATAAAAATGACAGCTATGATTCTGTAGTTGGATCATCCATCAAAAATAGAAGGCGTGGTCGGGCTGTAAGTGCGAACTCCGTAGCCACGTCATATGTCAAACAAAATTTATAGCCAGAGAAGGCACAACTCAATTATTGGATAGTGACGACACAGAAAAACAATTTGCTTGGGCTGATTGAGTGAGACTACGCTATATGAGAACTGAACGCTAAAAAGGGAGCAAACATACTACCGTCTGTCATAACATACATCCTTCGTGTATAATACTGGTATTCAGCCGCATTTTCTTAGACTGGAAGCCTAACATTGCCTAACATGACTGTATAACCACTATTAACTTGCTACTTAGCCCTCGTTCGCACGAACGCTTTTTCAACGCGACTTAAAAAAGCGTTCTAATACAACAAATAGCAAGCCATATATGTTTTCACATGATAGCGCTTTTTTAACGCAGCTTATCTATTGCGCGCGTAGGACGCTATTTTAACGCGCGTTGAAAAAGATCTCGTGCGTACGCGGGCTTAGTGCTGCTTAGTGAAACAAGCTATACGAACAGAGACGCCAAACAAAACACAATATCGTCAAGACGCAATTGAATTTGATTATTACTAACTTGCGTTAACGGTGAAGGAAAACATCGTGAGGAAACTTGTACACCCGAAAAACACATAAAAAACTATTTTCGGTGGTGTGTGAAGTCCGCCAACCCGCTCCAGGCCAGCGTGGTGGACTAAGGCCTAAGTGCCTACACCCTTCTCGTGCTGAGAAGAGGCCCGTACCCAGCAGTGGGACAGCATATTTTTTTAAACGTTGCCCACACTATGATTTTTTCTCCTGTCTCGTGGTTGCATTAACAGATGCAAATCTTCACATGCACAAGCGCCCAGATCCGGAACAATTTTTAGGCCATACAAATATTAGATCCGAACGGGAATCGAACCCACGACCCGTAAACCAGAAGCCAATCACTCAGCCACAGCACCTAACGTGTCGTCAAAATAATATAAGTAATGGGTTGATTAATATTTTACCGTTTTCGTAATCACTATTATTGTACAAGTTCCTTATAAATAGAACGTTGTTAAAAGTGGGTTTTCTGTACCTTGTTTTTGTGGTACTTGAGACCTAATAGCTCAATACTTCTGGACGTGATATATGAGGATATTGAACGGAATAGTACTGCCGTTGCTATATCGAAGGTTTCCACGTTACTGTTATTGTTTTTAATGGACTTATGAAACAAATTGTCATGTGTTGTTGTGAATTCGCTCACTAATACTACTAGCTAGCTATAACTTCGTTATAGAGGTCGAATTGTAATTTCTAATACTCTGGAGCTAACTTGTACTGTATTATTATTATACAATGTTTACTTTATATATCATTATAAGCGGACTGTAAGGTTCTTATGATAAATAAATTTCTTTATACCGAATAATTCCTTAAATATCGTTCCAAGTCTCGATACTTACAAAAAATACTATGGAGTTCGAATTTCAGATCTTATTTTTAGTTGGTTATCTTCATAGGTACGTATTTGTTCTATAACATTTAATTTTGACCTCTGAAGTACGAATTCGGAATAGCGGTCTTTCGGCCAATGACTTACGACTTACGAGACTAGACTTCTTGGCTTCATGGATTAAAATTGAAGCTGCAGACATTTAAAAACTAAATCATTTCTGTCTTAATACATAATAAACTGTTTCAAAAATTGTTTGACGAAACAAATCAATACTTGACATAAATATGGCAAGCTTACGATAATATATAAGGTCCAACCAAAATACCTGAACAAACTTTAACACACTGTTCAATACGTTTAACTAATCACATTTATGTAAAAAAAAACGAGATCTAAGTGTTTTTTTTTCTAACCAAAAAATAATGTTTTAAATTGCCTGTACTCTCTAAGAATAAACTCGTCCATTTCTTATGCATCGACCGCTATTGGGGCGCGCACTAATTCCGTGCCGTGTTTTACCTAAACAGCGAAGTGAATAATGTTAAAAAAAATTAATAAAAGAAAATTAAAGTTGAAAAGAAAATTTTGGTTTAGAATAAAAAAACACTTGGATCTCGTTTTTTTTGCATAGATATGTTCAGTTACACGTACTGAACACTGTGTAAAAGTTTGTCCAGGTATTTTGGTTGGACCTTACGTAGTAAGTGCAACTAAGCCTTCATATTTATACATTTATACCGTATATAAACTCTGTTATACCTTTCAGGCCTGGTCAGACAGAGCGTTGCTGGGTGTGATATTCACGTCGCGTGTTGATCGCGTGCTCTTGGCGTGAGAATTACTATGACAATGTATGGAAAACGCCACACAGAGACTGCCACACCACGCCAAGCTTCGGCGCGTATAAGTATTGCCTTTAAGCATAAAATCCGACGCAGATATCAAACGTTTCCTCGCGAATGCCCGAGCATACCTGATCGTCGGATTTTATACATAAAGACAATACTGACACAGTTCTTTTTTCAGTGACATCAAAAAAGTGCGCGAGGATTTTTCCGTTTTGGTGGAAACTGACCCTAATTCGCACGCCAAGAGCACGCGATCAACACGCGACGTGAATATCACACCCAGACATTTCATGTCAACTGATTGGCAACCAATCACATCACATCACTGCGATTTGACAGCTGATTAGTGAATTTTTGCGTTGGTCAGCATCGTCGGAGTCCAACTGCAGAGCGATATTGCTAACATCCCATACACTTGATTGTTTTCTATCAATCTTTTAGGGCCAAGCCGCTTTTTCGGAAGATACGTCGCCGGTACACATAATTCCATTATAAATATCTCACACCGAACACATTTGATCGAAGATGCGTTACTAAAATTTTTTGAGTAAATTACGCAACGGAAGATTTGCGACGTGTGATGACGTCAGACGTGGCTTAGCCCTTCGATGCGTCTTCTGTTGCAATTTATGTTACGATTTCAAGTGACAACAGTTTTCCTTTCACTTTATTGTGCGAGTACTCAATGCCCTTGACATTACTTGAAGCCATATTTGCTGATTGTTGAGCAAATAGCCGTAATCGGTATTAAGTCTCTTTGTAGAAACATTGGTCTGGTATGTTCGCAAAGGGGACTAAATGCTTATCAGCAATCTTTCGCATTTTACTCATAGAAAATGGGATTTTTTATTATGAAGATGCGTAGGTACGCAAGATTGCACCGTTTCGCTTTGATGCATGCTTATGCATATATGCATATAACGTAACATGCAATGTAACATGAAAGGTACGTAGTACGCACGCGTAGTGTGCACGGTTCGTGCGCGCAAGGCGTCCACACTGGGAATTCTGTTACATTGTATGATACATTGCGACAATGTGGACGGCTAATTCTTTCATTGCGTGTTACATTGCATGTTACATTTCGTAAGTCTGTACCCGGCTTTACGCGTGCGATTGCATTTGGAGCTCTAGACTGTAGTGCGACCCGCTTGCTAGAGTAAGTTATGCTTATTATAGCATGCTTTCGCAGCTGGTGCGGTTAAGTGTGTTCAAAACCACCCAGCCTTTTACGAATTGATGCTGATTAAATGCTTAGTACCTTGTTAAATAAAAAGAAACAGATTATCTTGTAATGTTTAGACAGTATAGATAAGGCTGACAATCTAGTCTCAAATAAAGTTCCTTTTTACTGTGATCCGCGCCATGTTAAGCTATGATTACCAATTTTTTACCTAATTAGAAACTCTAAAAACATATCTTAGGCCTTTTCTTGTTTTGCGTGTCAACACATCGTAACATCACCCCTGTATTCCCCGAAGGGTTGGGCAGAGGTGTATAGTACTTAACACCCTCATTTCGCCGTTATGTTTAAGTCCCATGTAATAGGGGGCGAGCCTATTGCCATCAATCGGGCACAAATTCAAGCTCCGGGATACTATTGAAGAATTCCACACGGAAATACCCAATGACACTGACCGACCTGGGGATTGAACCCAGGACTTCACGATCGGCAGTCGCGCTTGCCACCACTAGACCAACGAGGCAGTCAACACATCAATATTTTAATTTATACCGAATCGCTAAAAATGTCTTCTAAACAAAAAATAACTTGTAAAATCACTACGATTCCCTCTATTCTTTTAAGTAACTACACACAAATGTTACACAAGCCAAAAATAATTATACCTACCAAAATCCCGGTAGCGAACAGAAGGCCGTATGTACTAGGCTCTTTCATTCAGTCCATGAAACTTTCACGGGTATATCCTAGTTACACTGAAGACCTGGGACGTGCGGGACGGCTTTTAGAGCCGTTCCGGTTTCAGAGCGGGACTGGGAAAATATTGAAGATACATTTTCCCACGCTTCAAACGTTCAATGAATATTGTTTACTGATATTGTGAATTTTATTATATTCATGAACTTTGTATTGAGTGTAGACACTGAAAGCCATTTTAAGGGATTATTTGAACAAAAATGCAAGTGCGACACTCAAGAAAAAAAACTTCGACTATTATTGTTGCATTATAAAATCCAAAAATGTGGTTAGATGAACTATTAATTTAAACAGTTGAAATGTGTGTTTGTGATTTTGACTAGGACTACCCCAAAAATTGAAAGCAGCTACTGTCGAGTATTCTAGAGCAATTCAAGACAACTTAGATACTCCATTTCATATAACATTAGAACGCGACCCACCAAGGCACCTTGAACCATTTTTTCAAGTAGACTTTCAGCTCATCTTGATTGACCGCTAAGGTTCATAAAACTATACGTAATACTGTGTTGAATCCCTACTGGAAGCAAACATGTTGCTTATTTCAATACATTTCCACGCTAAAATGGGTCTTGTGTAATGTTATATGAAATAGAGTATAGTAGTGAACGATTTTAAGAAAATCGCAGGAACAACAGATGCAAGAAGTGTGGAAATTCGATGTTAGGTGATAATAGAAGACGTCTTCTTGGCAGGAGAGGTAAATGTAAAATGTAATGATAACGTTGAAATACTGGTATAGAGATAGTGGCAGCAAAAATTTTCTTTTTTTGTTAATTCAAACTTTATTAAAGCGTGTAGTTTGATTTTTGTGTTCCAACGTGGCAATGCTGCCAGTCTTCTGGGCACGCTTCCAGATGACAGTGATGTGGAAGTATTTTGACGTCTGAGTGCATTTTTAATTATTTTTATACGTATTTTGTATATATAGTTATTTTTTACGTTAGATTTGTATTATACTAGTTTTGATTTACATTGTAAATGTTAGGATAATTTCTTTGTTATTATGATTTAAATAGCGATTCATATTATTATTTTACTTGTACGAAAAAGTAGGAACTCAATTAACCTTTTGAACGTCATTGTCACATATATGTGACAAACGAAACTGTAAGCCAATGTCACAAACTTGTGACAAAAACGATGGGATTACAGTTGGCGAGATGGGTAAACCGATGCTTTTATACTCTTACGTTCAAAAGGTTAAAAGTGATATTGGGAATATGACAGTCAGGGACACACCGCAGTCACTTTTCCTTTTGAGCTACGGAACCCTTTAGAAGGGCCATGTTAAAGGGCCTGTACACAAAACTGCGAATCGGCGCGAAGCGAATTCGCAACGCAGAAACCTGCGACGCAAATTGCTGCGATGCGATTTCGTGCGGCAAGGCGTCTTCCTTCCAAGGTTCGGGTGACCAATCCCTCGACGATTGTCAACCGTATTGAACGTATTTTATACTAGGTAGAATAAATTTGCGTAAAAAGATTTGCGCACTGCTGTTACTAATAAGAAGATATAGGAAAAATTAATTCGTAAGTTCTTGCGATGCCTCGTGCGAGCTCGTATATTTCTACGATGCGACGTCGCATCGCAGTTTTGTGTACAAGCCCAAAATCGAATCATATCGCAATTAGGTGCACTTTATACGGGTTCGATGATATGATGACGTTTGCCATACACGTGCACATGTTTACAACAGTATCGTACTCCCATGCTCTCAATATGTATCCGTGACACCGCAACACGAAAATAAAGTGACCGTCATTATAATATATGAGTTGCATGAACTTACACTTGTGCCTTTATCAGTCATGGTTTTTAGGTCATGACCGGTCATTATATAAGAGGCCCGGACTCGACGAGTAAACATTAGCTTAACTTATAAAGATAATAATATTATAAAACTTTATTTGTTTCCTTACAAGATACAGGTAACATAATAAATGCACATCCTGTAAGTAGTTTGTTAAAAATCTGCTACAAAATAGACTTCAGCAATTTTCGAAAATAACTAAAATTTTAAAAAGTTTTTTTTTAATTCCGACTTAATTGGGATAAAGAAACTTGAGCCTTATGTCAAGGCTATTAGACTGAATTTTAAATGCAGATAACAATAAAAAGTAATACTATTTTCTTAAATAAACAATGTTTAAGCACATAAAAGTAAAATTTCAGTGTTTGTATTATGATTATAACTGAATATTCTAATTAGGGTGTTTGGGTATGTGTGTTATTTTTGTTACATGTTGTACACTTCACACTAAAGTTGAAGTTAAATATTTGTTAGTATTATGTTAGTGTAGCCTTATGCCTATTTTTGTTGGTAGTGATGTTAGGTTCTATGTAAGGACCGCCTTTGGCTTTGAAAGCCTCCTCCATTCGCTTCATTGCCAGCTATGACGAGAGTCATCGCTCCATGTTTAATATGGTACTTAAAAAAAAAAAAAGTTATGCTAGTTTAATATTTGGTCTTGAAAAAAAATATACCTATTAAACTCAATTATTGATGTACCTACAAGTCGCGCAAAGAAAAATATTCTAGGAACTCTCTTTTGTCGTATGACAAAGTTAAAATCATACGCTCAACAGCCCTTAGTCAATAAAGAGTGTCAAAAGAACATTTTTTAACAACTTTCTCACAGTACACCGGAAACCTGCAAATAATTTTTAATTGTTGTGCACCTCTGACAACGGCCGATCGGCACGCTCCCTGCTTTCCGAGAAATTTGATATCAATTAATTTAATTAATTGGCCGTTTTTAAAAAACTCGTGCCTCGGAGAGCACGTTATTCAGTTGGTCCCGGGTGTCATACGGATATTTATGTCAGTCGTTGGGTCCGGGGAGTCAGAAGCCCGAAAGTCTGACAACCGGTCTAACCTTAGAATATCGGCATTGCCCAATAACTGGGTTGCGGAGGTCTGATGGCAGTCGCTCCGTGTAAAATACTGACATTCAGCCTCATCTGGTTAGACTGGAAGCTGACCCCAACATAGTTCGAAAAAGACTAGACAACAAATGCCGTTTTTCCAAACCCGAGAATTTTTTCATTTTTTTTTATAAATTCTGTGTAGACGTAGCTTGAAATAGGAATATTATCTCTAATGCGGTCCTGTTTGCTTAATTATTACGCTCTTTTCGTCTTTCTTGCATTGTTTCGTCTTTCCCTTGCAAAAGGAACGGGACGTGCTCTTATCATCAAATTCAGAGTTACAATAAGTACTTGAAAGTATCACCCACCCGTAACATTTTGGAGTATGCATGATCATATCCGTTTGGAAGAAACAACTGTTGGTATGTCTCGATATATTTATCTCTTTAGATAGTTCCTATTTCCCGGAGTAAAGCACTTTGCTCTCGCGGTCACGGCTGGACGAGAACACCGATATGTTCCGTAAAAGTTGTTTCATTCCGACTTTAAGAGATTGGATGACCTATTCTTAAGGATGATTTCCACCAAACGGCTCGCATCGCATCGCATCGGAACGGATTTTACAATATTTAAACGATATTAAATCGTGTACACAGTATTTGAAGTCTATATTACCAAGCCGCGCACATCAAGCTGTCAACACGGTAGGAATGAAACAATTTGACTAGGCCCAGAAACTGATACGTTCGCAAGCGACGATACGGAGTCGAACGTATGCGTCAACATCCTGCCGGACGCGATCGGCTGTCGCCGCATCCGTTCGTATGCTTACCGTTCGTTTGGTGGAAATCATCCCTTAGAGTACACGCTATTATACATTCCTCCTTACACATGTTTCTCATTATCTGTCTTTAATAATCGGCTCACGTGTTCTGCGAGTACTGTGGTTGAATGTGACACGCTGATTGATGCCCTGAACTTTACTCTAGGAAATGGGAGGTCAGGCAGAACTCAGGGGTGAATATTCGAAATTTTTTAACATTATTTTAACAAATCATTCTTCTCCCGGGTTGTTAACGTTATAGTATTGTCAGATTGTTTTTGTTGTTGTCTTATTGCTTGGCGGCAGCGGTATAGTTTGAGTTTTCATTATCATAATTATAGTATTAAACATCTGCATTCTTAACTTTGGGATGATGCTAATGACGTTCTCAATTTTTGTTAATATTTTTCGAATATTCGCCCTCAACGCCCATTGTTTTGTTGGTTACGCTGTCAATCTACAATGTAGTAATAAAACGCTTATTGTCTGTTGGTCTTGATACGATTCGTGGATCCGTTTCTTATCTCGCTAAATTGTTTCTGTTTATTTTATATACAAAATGTATAGCGATAGAACTTAGATATGTTAACATTTTATATACATTCTCGTCAAGTAATAGAACAATAACAAATGTGCGTAGGATTATGTCAAAATAACTGGCTAAACTACACAAATGCTGCTTGAATACAGATCTAGATTTGAGTATATATGAATAAAAAATATAATTTACTATTGTACCGAAAATTAACTACAGAGTTCGGCGCTGTGGTACACAACAAAGTAGCGATTCTAGTAACTAGCATCGACTTTTTAATTGTAATGCGTTCTATTAACTATTAACAGTGAGCCTGTAAGTTTCACTATAATAGTTAATTTAAAGTAACCTCCTTGTTCTTTTCGTGTGGTTAATGACTAACCTGGTGTCAAAGTAACCTTACGATACACATATTTCTATTGTAACTTCACCACATCAGCCGTAACCGCTTGTTGGTCTAATGGTGGCAAGCGCGACTGCTGATCGTGAGGTCTTGAGTCCGATGATCAGGTCGTACAAAGTGTTATTGGGTTTTTCCTTGTGGAATTCCTCAGTAGCAGCCCGGAGTTTGGATTTGTGTCCGGTTGATGGCAATAGGCTCGCCCCTGTTACATGGGACTTAAATATAACAGCGAAATGAAGGTGTTACTATACACGTCAAATTCGTTACATCACCCGTAAACGTCCATTGCTAAGAAATTAAGTCAAGAGGATATCAGCCGCGTCTACCTGCATGCACAAGAACAACGAACTGCTTTCACAATTATTAATCCGTCTTCCAAGCATGGTGACAATTTTAGTCTATAACCGTTCCCTGCAGCAGTCATTGGGAGACCCATATACTGCAGTGGACTTTTACGGCCAGTGTGTACTGGCTAACCTTTTCCCAACTATGTTTGGGTCAGCTTCCAGTCTAACCAGATGCGGCTGAATACTAGCAATTTACACGCAGCTGCCATCAGACCTCCGCAACCCAGTTAGTGGTTAACATCAATGGGTCATGTCGATATCCTAAGGATGGACGTGACGTCAGACTTTCGGACTTCTGACAACCCGTAACGCCTGTCATAAGTTGTTGATCGCTATTTGTTTTAAACTGTAGCGACAGGTTGGTGTTTGTAACCACCGTCTTGATCGCTCGAGCGACCGTTTTGTAGCTGAATAGTATGAGTGTGTCAGGAGTTACTAAAGTCTCCAGACAAAAAGGATCCCAACCAAGTGGCACGTGACCAGTCAGTCTAAGGCAGGGGTGGCCAACTTGATTCGACCCAAGATCTACTGTTTACTGAGTAGACTCTGTGCGATCTACCAATTACATAATCAGTACCTCTTCATTCAACTCAAATTAAACTTATATTTTTCTTTGCCTTGCCATGATCGACTGGATTAAGAACCGCGATCGACTGGTTGGCCACCCCTAGTCTAAAGTAATGTATAATACATAACATCATTGGTCTAATCTAAGCGGTCACAGAAGAAATCAGCTGCCTATTGCACAAGACTGCAATCGCCAAAGAATTTAAACGTCAATGTGTACTGGATCAGCATAAGCTGTAGCATGGTCAAGTGATCCGTTAATGTCATTCCCATACATTTTATTGACGCTTCCATTCCTTGGCAAACGAAGATTGTCATTCGTCACTTTGTTAATTAATTAACTACGTCACAAGATTCACGTGATAACGTCACTTAACGAAGTTAATGCATTTTCTTTATTGTCGTAGTGATGCCAAAAACAAACACGTGTTTATTTATACTAAGAATACGTCACGCGAGCACAAATAAAAGATGCAAGTGTTAAGTGCATTATCGTGTACCTATATTATAAATATAGAATACCTACTGAAATGCTATTAGTTAATGTTTTTGTAATATAAACTTTATTTCAATAGGAGATAGCTTATATTTGCATGGTGAAATTAAAACGTACCTTGCTTTAATAGATTTACATACTACTACTTCAAAATGACTCAAATTCATTGTCATTTACAATTAAATTACATACCGTGCGCCGTTTAAAAATAAACTACCCTTTTTTTGTTCTTGACTTAGTCGCGCTTGTCCCTAGTCTCACCTGATGGTAACCACAGACAGGTTCTAAGATGGATCACCCTAATTTTTATTTATTACTGTAAGGAGTCCATTATGTGAATTTACTGGACATGTCATAATTATGATTATTTGATAGTGTGCCAACATCTCTCTGAGATCACTTTAGCAATCGGTTAGGGAAGCCCGTATTGTTTTTAAAAAATGAATGTCAACGGGCCGTATGTATGTAAATAATGATGTTCTGATATCGATATCTCTTAGAAACTGATCCAATTAGCTGTGTGTAGTGAATAATAAAATAGTGCGACCACTATTCTCGCTATCCGGCTGCTTCCTAGAACAGGATGTAACTATAATAATTGTTTTGTTATTTTTTAATACTCTGTCTCGCTCTATTGGTACTCCTATATCGTGGGTGCATTTACAGTCACAAATCTTCACATGCACAAACACCCAGACCCGGAACAATCTGTAGACCATTACATACTTAGAAATACTTGTAGCGTGCGGGAATAGAACCCGCGACACTCGGCCACTGCGCCAATCGTTTCGACAGTATATTTCGAAGGATTGTGTATATTTAACCGCTCTGGTGCGAGCGACGCGAATATCGCAGTAGGTAAGTACCTACTGGACTAACTTCAAATTTTGTTTCATCAAATCAAAATCTCTAATATCTTATTTATTTAAACTGAAGGAAGAATCAGTGCTTTTTAAACGTCAAAATTACAAAACAGCCCCTCTTTACAAACCCTTCACCGCTTTCTAGTGTTTATGCAGTCCTGCTCCCGCGCAGGTCTAAAATGAATAATTCGATTTTGTATATTAATGTATAATGTGCATTATATTGAGACACAATGAGTAATTACTCAATTACATAGAATTGTATTATCAAATTTACATAAAATTCGTATTTGCTCATAAATAGAAACACTTCATAAAAATAAGATAAAGTATTACGATTATACATCAGCATTCCGATGAACCTTTGTACAGACAAACAGATAGAAATATAGTTTTCTATTCACTGGCTAGCTGATAAGGTCGCACCACGTAATTTAATGATACCAGTAATTGTTTGTTGTGGAAATTTCTGTCCTCAGACGGATTCAATTTTATATTGTACACAGACTTTTCCAGGCCAATTAATGTGAAAGGCATAGATCTCGCTTTCTTCTTCTCTTTGAAGCTAGTACGAAAGCTTAGCATATGTGAGCTTACTTATGTCTTTTTTCTTCAAAATGTTTTCTTTAGATGTCAGTCATCTTTTTTTTTATTTCAAGTGGACCCGGGAGCCAGATCTACTAACAAAATTGATGCCAAAAACGCAACAATGTAAAAAAAATGTTTTGTTTTTGATGTGAAATATCTATTACGGCGGTACGGCTGTGAAAGCGGCTGTTGTGTGGCGACGCTCGCGATAGCAGACACACGACGGCAGACCTTCGTAACTCGTCGGCTCTCTTCGGTTTGATTCGGCCAGTTAATTTATTTTTACAAAATGTGTTTTATGTTTTACATCTGCCAGGCGTCCCGCGACGGCTTCATTTTGATTGTCAAACAATTTGACAGTTTTTGCCAACGAAAACTATCTGTATGTACGGTTCGGCTTTGGTTCGTTTGCGGTTGATCCACATATCTGTTAGTAGAGTTGGGCCCCAGGTTACAGGTAGGTACCTATTTTCATAAGCACCTGTAATCTGGGGCCCATTTTCTTTGGGGACCTTTCAGTCATCTCTAGGTGCGCGGTTCTATTTGAATATTAACGGAAAACAGTTATTTTTATTACGTACTTACTTACTACACGTATAACATTAAACATCTTTATTTTATTTGCGATTTCTTCATATTACAATGCATTTATGTATGCATTTATTTTGCAAAAACAATTTGAAACGATAACTGGATATTGCTTTTTTTGCCGTTAGTCGGTAAAAATGTATCGTTTTAAAAGGTAAATAAATACATACCTACATAAAGTATATAGTAATATAAATAAATCACGAATAACAAAGATAAGATATTCATATTTTACGTAAAATATAAAATGTTCCATTAAAAATGTGAACCGGGAAGGTTCCATATGGCGTTATTTCACTGCAGTTTAGCTTACGGTTTAGAGAGCTGTGGAAAACAGCCTAACCATTTATTAGTTCGTCTTTAAATACTGACCGAGATTCTACACGTGGCCTTGCAAACGTAAATTATGTAAAACTAGCGACCCGCCCCGGCTTCGCAAGGGTGCAATGTGGGGCATATACACCTTCCTCTTGAATCACTCTATCTATTGCTGAAAACTGCATTAAAATCCGTTGCGTAGTTTAAAAGATCTAAGCGTAGAACGTACAGACAGCGGGAGCGACTTTGTTTTAAACTATGTAAAGATTACTGTCAATTTTCATAAAACAAATGAAAAACAGCTTAGTCAATATTACTGTCGACAATTGAGGATTTATGAATATTATTCCAAAAATATTTATTACCTGTTAAATACAGTTCAAACATAACAGGAAACTTTCGCGACTGCATTTGTAGTCGCATACTGCCAAAAGGAAAGATATTAAGGATAGGTTTACTCCCCAGGGCGACTGCTGATTGTGAGGTCCTGGGTTCGATTCCCAAGTTGGGCAAATTGTTATTAGGTTTTTTTCCGTGTGGAATTCCTCAGTAGCAGCCCGGAGTTTAGATTTTTTTTTTATTAATCAAATTAAACGGTTTACAATCATTTTTGAACCCCTAAACATACCACACAAACCAACGCGGGTTTAACAGCGGTATGGCCAGACACGGCAACTCGGTGCCAATACTAATTAATAGTTAATTAATTAATGAACGATTTGATAGGTACATAGATATTTATTTCTAGATCACACTGCAATCTAGAAAGAATTAAGTTTGTGCCCGGTTTATAGCAAAAAACTCGCCCTCGATTACATGGGACTTAAACATAACGGCGAAATGAGGGTGTTACTATACACCTCTGCCCAATCCTTCGGGGAATACAGCGTGATGTTATTTATGTTTTTATACCCTCATGATCACAAAGCGAGAGCAACGTCTGTATGCCAAGCACAATTGCCGAATCAGGGCTGTGTCAAAGTCTAAGGACCAAGTCACTGCATATTGCTGCAGGGATTGTCAGGGGGCAGGATATTTTGAAAGCCAATATCGAAAGAGGTCAGAATCTGTCATTCAAACGAGTTAACTTCATCTAAACTTGGTGAATTCTGTCTTTGATCAAAGAGGCCGACAGACGGCGGGATGATTGTTTAACTGTCCCCATGCCTATGCCAGAGATAGGCAGCCAGCTCACCGGTGGAAATACAGCTGGCTCTTCAGTCAAGAGACAGCGTGGTAACTTTAGGCATTTTCTATCTTTTTCGGAGATAGAAAAAGGTCCTTGTCTAGCAATAGACGGCTGATATTGTATGAGATCCAACATAAATAAGTATACATTAACATACATACATAAACTCACGCCTTTTTCCCATGAGGGGTCTATAAACTATAGAACCTATACTACTAACTATAGAACGCCACATGCTAACGGTCTTTACATACTCCTTTCACTTCATCCACATTCACACATCTTGTCATACACGCACACCGGTTGAGAGTACTACGCACCTATCCTTTATGAAGAACATCATCAATAACATCGATGTATGTACTTCTATGGCGTCCTTTACCGGCGTTTCCACTGACATCCGCCTTATAAATTCCTTTTGTTAATCGCCGTTCGTATATATTAACATGATAACTATTATCGCAGACAGATGTAGACACTCTGCAGTATGTTAGCCAAGTTGAACTTGACTTATCTCGGACCCTAAAAACAGCTTGCTAGGTAGAAAGCAGCTTTCGGCGTAATGAGACCAAAGTCCAACCTTTCGGCAAGCGATAAGGGATGTCATTGACATGTAAATTCCTATATTATATTTAACGCTAAGTCAACAGTTAGTGGACATTGCCCGTAATGTGACGACTTTTTAATACAATAGGTACACCTAGGGTCACCATTTCAAAATGGAGGTATGCCTGTCTAGAGTGCCTAAAATGCCTGTAGATCTCTCTCTCACGTCGGCAGGAGAATAGCTCATGCCGTGTCGTGAAAAGGTTAGGCAGTTAGCAAGGTTGATAGCGGGGCTGACTACACCAGTGTGCTCCATACGTCCTACTTAAGTATATGCTCATAGAGGTTTTTTGAATGCGCCTTTATGCTTGTCTCAAAGTAATGCCGGCCGCACGCCCGTCTATATCTTAAAATGTCTGTCATATGGTAACCCTAGGTACACCTGTCAAGGTAATACGATTCAGTCAATGCCTATTGTTGTATGACAGCCGCTAAATTGCTGCAGCAACTTATTAATAACTGCTGTATCCTTACGGCTCCGCCCGTGCCTATGTTACTCAGTGATAATGTAGCTTTCTAACGGCAAAAAAAATGTTGAAATCGGTCCAGTAGTTTTTAAGTTTATTCGTTACATACAAAAATACAAATCTTTCCCCTTTATAATATTAGTATAGATTAGACGACAGCATCGATACAAGCGCGGGTGGTAACGTGCGATTTTAAATCGCGTCTAGACTGCAGACACGTGCTTGGTAGGGAGACCATTGAGGTTTTCCTTTTACCGTTCTCAGCTTAAATGGCTGCCTATTCGTCAGAGATCCCTCAGATCTCTCTGTTTGCTCTTCTCCATTTTAAACGATCCTTGTGCCCCTGGTTATCTGAAAAGCTGTTTTCAGGTTTTGGGTAGTTCTCACAGTCGCAACCTTCGTGCTTCTAAAAGTTTGCTCCTTCAGATTCCTTCTCACCGTACGGGTTTCATTTCCAATTCCTTCGCTGTCTCAGCAATTAAACTCTGGAATGTGCTTCCCCTTGATATTAAAAAGGCTCCGAACAAATTTTTGTTTAAACGCAAAGTCCGTGAATACTATCTGAAATCGCTGCTTCCCTAGTTGACGTTTACAGTTTTCGTCATAATTATAATGAGTATTTATTAGATATATACATTGTTCTTATTTTTATTTTTTTTGCTTCTTATATTATATATTTATTATATATTTATATACTTATTATTTATAACCAATGTCCTATAATATTTATAGTTGTTTAGTTATCCTTAATTAAGTCGCAAATATCCATAATGTATTTTTATTTTTTTGTGCCTCTCTTTTCAATGCTGTTCTCTTTGACCCAAAGGTTGACTGGTAGAGAATGCCTTGTGGCATTAAGTCCGCCTTATGTACCACCATTGTGCATTGAAGTATTACATAAATAAATACAGTCACACTGCACAGCAGTGATAGCCTAGCGGGTGAACACATGCCTTCCATGCAGGAGGGTCTGAGTTCGATCCCGGCCCGTAACCCTGACTATTCGAATTCATGTGCGGATCATAATTGAATTATCACTTGCGTTAACGGTGAAGGGAAAACATCGTGAGGAAAGCTGCACACCTGAGAGGGCTCCATAAAGTTCTCGATGATGTGTGTGGTCCGCCAACCCGTACCAGGCCAGCGTGGTGGACTAAGGCCTAAACCCTTCTCATTCTGAGAATAGACCCTTGCCCGGCTTTGGGACAGTAATGGGCTGGTTATGTTTATGTATGTACAGTCACACTGAAACGATTTGAACACAAACGCGTGATGTGCGCGTCTAATTGCTGCTACTGTCGCGTTTTAACATCGATATAACCACAACACTAGCTAGTTATTAGTGTTTTAACATCGATATAACCACAACACTAGCTAGTTATTAGTGTTTTAACATCGATATAACCACAACACTAGCTAGTTATTAGTGTTTTAACATCGATATAACCACAACACTAGCTAGTTATTAGTGTTCATGGATCCTGCGGCTACTATGCAGTCGCGTATTATACGAATGTATAACATAGTCATTGTGTGCCTACCTAGATCTTTATGAATAAATTCCTAACAGCTACAATAGATAATGCTTAATTCACTAATAAATTAAAATACTATGGAATTTCATTAATAACTAAGATAAATAATGATACAAAAATGAACTCAAGGAACAGTTCGGCTGTATCTGCCTTTACCTTATCGAGTTTTGTCAAAAAACGTTACATATTTATCAGATAGGAAAATTCTCTTATACATTTTCGGACGTAGGTATCTACCAAGTATCAATCTATAAATAAAACAACGCGGAAATAGCCGTCCTAATGGGCCATTACCGTGTTCAACAGAAAATATATTTTGTTAAAAAAAAAGCACATTATACCATCAAATTATCATACTATTTCTATTTACGTTAGTACCTACTCTGTACGTCTGTCAATACAAACGATAAGAAATCAATCAAAGTAGGAATCCCCCTTGAGTAGTATTAATTGTAATCAATAAATATAAATGGGCACGTGTAGAATTAAAACCAAAAGGACCATTTTTCATAGACCTCTACTATTCAGTTCTAACTTTATTCAATACTCTGTGCATGAATGTCAAAAGGGGGGAGGAGGGGGTCGTCCTATAACGGCCGCACAGAAAGGTGACACGCGTCAGGTCTACGTCATTTGACATTTAAACAGCTGTTATTTATTACATAGGTACCACATGTATAGTTGCTAACTCAAGGTTTATACTTTTACTTTGCAAAGATTCTGTCATTGCCCAAAATTGGATACATCTAGTCCTCTTTTGTGTTGTAGTAGAGTTAACGGACCTAGGATGATCATGGTTCTAGTAAACCCCTTCAATAAATTTCTTCACCCATAATTTGGCATTAGACCATTAGAGGTTGTACTATCGTTCTGCCTAGCCTTTTCCCAACTATATTTGGAGTCAGCTTCCAGTCTAACCAGATGTGACTGAATACCAGTATTTTACACGGACCGACTGCCATCACACCTCTGCAACCCAGTTAGTGGGCAATGCAATCCTAAGGTTGGACCGATTATCAGATTCAGGCTTCTGACTTCCCGTAACGACTGTCATAGGTATTCGTACGACACCCGGGACCGACTGTCTAATGTGCTCTTTGAGGCTTGAGAACTTTAGAGGTTGTACTATGTCAAAGTCAAAGTCTTTCAGTCTGTCAGTCAAGAGGTTGTAGTATGTACTGCAGTAATACATCAGCCACTTATTCACTCAAATCAAAAATGAGTTGACTGTCTTGACCTGTTCGTACGTTAGGTACCATTTAATAGAATAGTCGTAATGCCATTATTTCCCAGGACGGTTTGCGGTCATTGCACGCTGTCATAACAACGCATAACCTAGGTCGCTATTCTACACACTGATTTGCTCCCTCCATTATGTAATTGTCGATTATCGTTCGATACTATTTTTATCGGATGGGCTCATGGTTACCAACCGCGCGGATCATACGATTTTCGAGGTTAAGCTGCGTTTGCCGCGGTCAATCCGTGGATGGGTGACCGTTAGTTACACACGAGACCCTCCGTGCCTCTGAGAGCACGTTAAACAGTCGGTCTCGGGTGTCATACGAATACCTATGGCAGTCGTCACGGGAAGTCAGAAGTCCGAAAATCTGACAACTGGTCTAACCTTAGGATATTAGCATTACCTGGGAACTGCAGTCGCTCCGTGTAAAATACTGGTATTCAGCCGCATTTAGTTAGCCTGGAAGCTGACCCCAAGATAGTTGTGAAAAAGCTATGTAGAAAACAATTTTTATCGGATACTGTTGTTTTGAATTTAGTAACTGTTATTTAATCTGGGATTTAGTTCTAAATCGACACTGCAGGCGATAACAATTTATTGAATAAAGATGACCCAAATCTAACTTTCAATAATTTCTCATTAAGATAATTATCCGATAATGTCGTAATCATCTAACCTCAATGTCGCTTTATCCAAATACAAGGCTTTACTTTTTAAATTTTCCTGTAGCAAAGGTGTGGCCACGAAACCGGCTCGTTCTGACGTCATAACTCGAAGGTAGTACGTAAAACATACTTCCTACATCGCCTTCTGTAGTCGATCAGGCAATGACGTATTTAGTAAATACTCATGTTAACCGTATTATTAAGATTTCTGTGACTGTATGTATCGAGACATTTCTAGTCGCTTCTATTATCTTAATTAAGTAAAAACTAATGAAGTTGCGTTTTCAGCGTTATTTGTATGACAATAGGTATCATTATTATATCGCTAAGGTCGACGAGTACGTACCTAATTAAATTTGATTATTTTTGCTTTAATTTTGTGTACAATTTACGGGATTAATTAAAAAACTGCTGAATCTATACTGCTTATAATACGTCTCGTTTCACCTAGTTCTAAAACAACTTTCACTTATGACTAACCTACCTTAAACATTCTTTAACCAAGACCTCGGAGATGTAGATCCGACATTGTATGAAGTTTAACTATACGACCAGAACCACAAATGTAATTTGACTAACTATTGGTACGAAAGCTAATGTACCCGTTTTTCTCCTAGACACAATGGCTCGTGTTAGTACACAAAACGTCGGATTTAGTCTGATACAGTGAGAGCTCAATATCCATAGATGAATTTCTCTACAGATACAAGATATCAATTATGAGAGTAGTATGCAATAAACGAAATATTTATTCTATAAAAGTGGACTTCGCACTTCCTAATCACGTGCGCGCCGCTATCCAGACAGTTTCTTTTGATAACCATTCATGCCGAATTGTATAATTAATCCACGACTGTCGACTTTGCCGATCCGGTTGTAACCGGTTCGCTGGCAATTTGCCTAATGACGTCACATTATGGCCGCCCGACGCGACGCGACGACTGGCGCGTGGCTATAGACAAAGATTGGTCAAGACGTCAAGAGATGGGATCGCAATTTCAAAAATATCACAAGACACGCTCCTATCCATTTTTCTGTGTAGAAATCCTTGCTAATGTTACTTTAATGAGGTTTCTTTATAAAGTTTAAAACACGCTTGGCATGCTTTGTTTCATTCAAACAAGGTTAGAGGGTTAATATACATTTATCAAGTAATTTTCCCACCAGTAGTACTAATTAGTAAACACAAAAGTCGTAAATATTTACAAATATTAATTAATTCGTTATTATGTTTAATAAAAATTATTAAATCAAATGACTTATGTAAGTCGTGGTAGTTAGTGCACGGTGAATATTCGAAAAACATTAATAAAACGTCATTAACATCATCCCAAATTTAAGAATGCAGATGTTTAAAACTACAATTATGATAATGAAAATTCAACCTATGCCACTGCCGTCAAGCAATAAGATAAGAATAAAAACAATCTGAAACTATTATAATGTTAACAACCAACAACAAGAAGAATGATGTGTTAAAATAATGTGGATTCTAGTCTGTTACCCGTTGTTTTCAATCAAAGCTAATTAGTTCTTCTGATATTTATGTGTGTTTATGACAACATAGCGGCCCGTCCAGACTTCGCACGGGTAGTATTTCTTTTTTAAACATTTTTGGATATATAACGATAATTATAGCCTATGTTACTCAGTGATAATGTAGCTTTGAAACGGCAAAAGATTTTTTGAATTCGGTCCAGTATTTTTTAAGTTTATTCGTTACATTCAAAAATACAAATCTTTCCTCTTTATAATATTATAGTATAGATTTGTATATTGTGTATTGTTGATTAGAAGTTATTAATATTTTCTTAATCATCAACTGTTTTAGCTGTTCAAAATATTGCTATACCTCTCATTCCACGTGAATGAACTGCGTTTACGTGGCCAAACAAGAAACAGTAGAGAAAGTCTACACCTACAAGGTATCATAATCCACCAATACTAGCAAATGGAACGAACAGGTGCACTAGGTTGCTACAGATCTTATCGCGAAAAGTATGTAACACCACACTTTTTTTCGTGTGGTTAGAGACTAACCTGGTGACACAGTTTATGCCGCCCATAGGTCTCTGACTTGGGTTCACATGCCGTCGAGAAATATCACACAGGCATGCGGGTTTCCTCACGATGTTTTCCTTCACCGTTTTTAAAAGCAAGTGATAATTATACAATTCGCACATGAATCCGAAAAGTGAATTTTGGGTTCGAACTCGAGACCTACGACTTGGCAGTCACTCTGTCACCAGGAGGCTGCGAGTCCTCCTTCCCGAAGGCTGTCGTTAAGGTTGGAAAGTCCTACGACACTGCAAGGTGCAATAGCTTCTTCCAGGTCGCAGTTATCAAGAAACTTCCAAACACCTCTTCCTCGAAGTCCGAATGCATTCGTATATTTACCTTTCCCATATTTTCTTCCTTTACTGCATATATCATACCTGCCTAGCCTTTTCCCGATTATGTTGCCGTCATCGTCCAGTCTAACCAAATGCCACTGAATACCAGTATTTTACACAGAGCGACTGCCATTAGATCTCCGTAACTCAGTTACTGGCAATGCCGATGCAAGGTTAGACCGGTTGTCAGACTTTCGGGCTTCTGACTACCCATAACACTGTGATAGGTATTCGTATGACAACCTGGACTGACTGTTTAACGTGCTCTCTGAGGCGCCGGGAGGACTCGATGTGTAACGAACGGTCACATATCCACAGACTGACCGCGGCAAGCGCAGCTTAACATCGCAAATCGTATGATCCGCGCGGTTGGTAATTAGCCACGAACCCCTTCCCTTCCTTCTTGCTTCACTGTACTGCAGGAAATGCTCGTTTCGCTTGCCATGTAATTTAATTCATATTAATAATTTTAAGAACACACTATAATAATATACCATGATGTTGACTCAGCAGTCATTGTGTCGAAAGTCGTAACAGCCAAAGGTCTAATAAACAAGAGCCTCAACCAAAATCTAAAGGCCGTCGTCGTTAGGCAGCTGGATCAAGACTATAACATAACATCACGCCTATATTCCGCGAAGGGTTGAGCAGAGGTGTATAGTAACACCCTCATTTTACCGTTGTTTAAGTCCCATATAATAGGGGGCGAGCCTATTGCCACCCAATGGGCACAAATCCAAACTCCGGGCTGCTACTGAGGAATTCCACACGGAAAACCCAATAACACTTTGCTCGACTTGGGGATCGAACCCAGGACCTCACGATCAGCAGTCACGCTTGCCACCACTAGACTAACGAGGCAAGCAAGGATCAAGAGCTTTATACAAAAGTCGGTACTCCTGGACACGGCGCGTATTGTTAGGAGGTTCCTCTGAAACCCTGACCACCGGAAGCGTGGACCCTGTTGGCCCTTTGCTCCTATTTTTGGCACAAAGAATGTGTCTCACGCAAGCTATAAAACATCTAGGTAAACTATTATACACCGGCTGTTCAACAAATAAGTGACCATTGGACAATACCTATCAATAAAATATTTTACGATAACATGAGCCTCTATCTCAGTTGAGTGATCTTTGACTGTACCTACGTACCTACTTATGTAATTTCTATGTTTAGGTATAAGTTTTTTCTGCGAAATATTATTTAAAATATATTTTTGTCCAACCTAAATAGAACAAAATTACGGAATCTTTTGGCATGGATTTTGACTACGTACCAATTACTGTGTGACACAAAAAAATTGCTAAATGGGATCGCCACATTTTTTATCTGACCTGTATAGATTTGAAGTAATGAGTATACTGTAGCTCTTAAGGCCTATGCACACCACTTTTTATAAACGCGCCGACGACGCGCGTTTACGTCGAACTCCATACAGAAAAAACATTACACACATTTTTTAAGTATGGAGTGTCACATTAACGCGCGTTAAAAAACGTGGTGTGCACAGACCCTTACGTATTTGGTTTATGGTTTGTATTAAATTCATAACATAACATCACGCCTGTATTCCCCGAAGGATTGGGCAGAGGTGTATAGTAACACCCTCATTTCGCCGTTATGTTTAAGTCCCATGTAATAGGGGGCGAGCCTATTGCCATCAACCGGGCACAAATCCAAACTCAGGGCTGCTACTGAGGAATTTCACACGGAAAAACCAAAAACACTGTCCGACCTGGGGATCGAAACCAGGACCTCACGATCAGCAGTCGCGCTTGCCACCGCTAGACCAACGAGGCAGTTTATTAAATTCTTTCTTTTCATACCTAACTTTTCTTGATTCTTTTTTTTTCTTTTTAATAAAAAACATTACCCCACACTAGCATTTCTCCTGTATCGTGGGTGCGGTTACAGACACAAACCTTCACATGCACAAACATCCAGAACCGGAACAACTATCTGTAGGCCATACAAATATTTGTTTCGTGCGAGAATCGAACCCACGACTCGTAGCTCAAAAGCCGATCGCTCAGCCACTGCACCAAACGTGTCGTCAAAAACTACCTAGGATCGTAGTTTTCTGTGTATCTGAACTTCTATCCATAATTTAAAATCGGCAAATACCGAAGTCAACTGATCTATCTAACGATCGATCTTCCAAACTAACGCAGAGTTCAACTTTACCCGTGATCAAATAGAAACTGACCCCTCATTGTACAGTAATTCCGTACTGTGAACAGCATAAACTGGGAATGTATAGCTTGATTTTTCATCATGTGTACATGTTTTAGTTAACTACACTTAAAAAAATCTACACAAATGATAATCACCTTGTAAATTTCCGGATTTCGCAATGTATGTGCACTGAAAAGGTGTCCTATTTTGCTTCAAAGAAGACTAAATACGTTGCATTTCGTCTCACAAGCAATAATGTCTATTCCAACTTCAGAAGCCATACCGCACTATTGAAAGACTGCAAGAAAATTAAAGAAAGGAATAATTGCAGCATTTGTAACATTGCATTGACTACCTTGTTGGTCTAGTGGTCGCATGCGCGTCTGCTGAGCACGGGGTCCTGGGTACGATCCCCAGATCGGGTAAAATGCTATTGGGTTTTTCCATTAGGAATTTCTCAGTAGCAGCTTGGAGCCTGGATTTCTGCCCGGTTAATGTCAATAATATGATAATCTCAATTGTTCAGACCAAGCTCCAAAGTCTTGAGCATAGGCGCAAAGTTGCTAGTCTATCGGTTTTTTATCGGACACATTTCGGAGAGTGTGCTTCAGATCTGCATGATCTAATACCCCCCTGCCCTTTTTTCTATCGGACGGCCAGAAACACGAAAAAGCGCCATCGATTCATGGTTGATATACCAAAAACCCGAACGAAGCGTTTTGATTCCACTTTCATTGTGAAAACCGCCAAACAGTGGAATGCGCTGCCCGAGTGGGTGTTCCCCGACAGTTACAATCTGGGTGTCTTCAAGTCACGAGTGAATCGGTTTCTTCTGGGCAAGCGTGCTCCATCGTAGACCGCATCATCGCTTAACATCAGGCGAGATGGCGGCCAAACGCAACAAATACAAAAAAAATAGTCGCCCCCTGTTACATGGGACTTAAACATAACTGGCGAAACGAGGGTGTACTAAAACACCTCTGCCGAACTCTTCGGGGATTGTAAGGCGTGATGTTATGTTTGTAACATTGCAATATCTTTATCTTTACATAGGTAGTATAAAACAAAGTCGCTACCGCTGTCTGTCTGTGTTTGTATGCTTAGATCTTTAAAACTACGCAATTTTTATGCGGTTTTTTTTAATAGATAGAGTTATTCAAGAGGAAGGTTTATATGCCCCACATTAGTAACTACATTGCATCCGTGCGAAGCCGGGGCGGGTCGCTAGTTTACCTTATAAAGTAACAGAGTTATCACATTGTGTTCCAAGTTTATTAAAGTAATAGCGTATGCGTTTGACAGGGTTTATGGCTTATCTCGAGTGGCGACAACACGTGTTTCATTTACTTGTGCAATCACTGTATATTAAAAATGTTTCAATACGCGTTTCGTGATCTATCACTTCCCAATAAAAGGAACCGAAAATCAAATTTATTTTTTTGAACCGACTTCCTAAAATAGGAGGACGTTCTCAATTCGACTATATGTTTCATTTTTTTATGTTTGTTCCGCGATATCTTTGCTAATTGTGAAACGATTTAAATGATTCTTTTTTTTTGTTTGAAAGAGTATTATTTCGAAGTGGACCCATTTAAATTTGGTAAAGATCTGATGAAGAACTTCGGAGATAGACAATTTGAAGTCGGTTTTATTCTTGTTAAAAAGTTTTTTTTATTTCACATAAACCAATACAGGTGCTTATGAAAAGTCGAATTTAGATGCACGGTTCCAATTAGTCGTTTCCTATGGAGAAGAGTCGGCAAGAAACTCCATGGTTACTCTTCAAAAATAATATCTTTAACAATATCAGTGGATACAGTACTATGATTTAGGATAGTGAGAGAACAATGAAGTCCTGACCACAGACCAATGAGTAATGTAGTACTAAAAGAATTGAGTACAAAAATCAACAAACAAAAAAAATACAATATGAATAATAGTAATTTACAAATTTATAGATGCAGGTCCACAAAGTTCTCACATTTACAAAAGTGAAAAGGAAGCTAAACTATATAAAACAATTGACACAATTAAATGTCATCAAAAATTTGCTAAAAATCATTGTAAAATAAATGTAAGCGCAATGTTTCATTCTCAATTTCTAAGTATCCTACTCTGAAAAACTAATGTCGACGTTCCTGATTCAAACGAAACGACGACAAACATCGACTTATAAATATAAGATCAAATTATTGTCACACAACAAACTAATAGATGTCAATTAACATTTGGGAGTAGGGTGAATGAAAGACAAAATGTCAAATCGCGAAAATCGAATCGATTGTCCGATCCTAAACACTTTAGTGGATGGAAAACGTGCGAACCGTCTGCCGAAACTTAGTAGTTCAATTTTCGGAGTAGGCCCCCTTTTTTATCGTTGGAAAATCCTCATGGATGTCCCTCGCCCGGGGAAGGCGAGGGTGTCTGCCGGACTCTTACCGGCTAAAAACCAACGGTGTTCCGGGTCCTGACCGCTCGGCCATTATTCGCAAAAGCATGCACTGCAACCCCGGCGGAGTAGGTCCTCTCGGACGCCAATGCTTTTGCTCGGGTGTCCTGTGAAAATATCACTAGCCAAAATAAAATATTTTATTAGATTTGACAGCTAAATTTTTACGTGGTTTAGCCTTTCAGAAACTGATGGTTAGTTGATTGCCCGGTTCCTAGGGCGAAAAACGAATCGTTTTGCTTACCAATGCTGGCATTTTTCATTGTCAAACTGGGCATACAAATAGACTTGTAAGCTAATTTTCCCTGTGATATCTACTAACGTATGGGAGGATATACTATGCAAAGCTATGGGGTCTTTGCGTCATTACTGGTAAGTCTTAATTTCAACCAATAACGCTAGGTTAATCATAGGAATCGGCCAAAAGTCGTAAATATGATGCACATACACACACACCAAACAGATCGACCATTAGATTTAACATTAACTTATAACTTACTGCACTTGAAACAAGCTCAATGTTTATACGCATATAAGCAGAAGTGATAAGTCTACCATTAGTAAACAATACTTGCTCAGTTCCAAGTAACGCTACATCAACACTTTACACAACCACCTTTTCTACGAAACAATTTCGTGTCTCGCGTTTTGAAATCCGGTACAAATGTCACTCTGCTAAGATAAAGATGCTATAGATGTATAGATAATTTCAGTTATGTAAAAGGGATGCTTTGTTTAAGTTTAAATTAAAATATTATTTATTCAACCTTGAAACAAATAATGCTGTTTGAACGTCAATCAAAAACACTTTTCAAATGCATAATTATAAACATCGAACATACTCATACTAGTTCATTTTCAAAAATATTTTATTACATTTACTTTATTATAAAATTATTTACCTATAAAACTGAATTATCCTAATATATACAATATAAATCTTAACGACTATAATACAAATCTAAGGTAAAACAATCAAAGGGCATCAAAAAATTCGGCCGCATCGCTGTCAACAGGAAAGTTGATATTAGTTCATAATTTACAACTAATGAACACAGGTCTCCTCCACAACTCTCTCTAGAAGTCCCTAAGGATATTGTCAGGATATGGCAGTAACTGCTAGAGCTGGGCACTAGTATTCTGCAGCGTATAATTTTGTTGGAACGCAAGTTAACGCTACTGCCCGTTACGTGGCAAATGTCTAATGACTAGAAAATAGTTATAAAATCCTAATACAGCTTGACAACATCGTCTAAAAATGGAAATACATTATTATGGTTATCAGCGCTGTGTCAGTCAAATATTAATTAAGACGCTCAAATTAATTTAAAATTACTAAAACTTAAGACATTATTACATCTCCATTCGTGAATAAGGTGCGTAGTACTCTCAACCGGCGTGCGCGTATGACAAGATGTATGAATGTGGATGAAGCGAAAGGAGTATGTAAGGTTCGTAGCATGTGGCGTTCTAAAGTTTCTGCCTAACCCCATGCGAAAAAGGCGGGAGTTTATGCATGTATGTAAGACTGCAAATTTCTACCAGACAAGTTATTTTCAAAGTTAATTTTAAACGCATTACTAGCGGCGCCTCTTGTATGTATTATCATCGTGATATTTACAATGCAGTTCATGATTAAAAACTAGAACATGCCAACGTGTTACAATTAGTTCTGTCATTTATTTAGACGTTAAACAGAAACTGTTTAACTTTTAAATATAGTATTATTATCTCTCAGTACCTTAATACGTTTTTATTTTACAATATTCAAATACACAGTACCTGACATGCACCATCACGACAAATGAATTGTGGAACTTACCTAACTTACCACCATCGAAATGATAAACAATAAAAATAAAAACGTTTCGCGTTTGTATTTCCCAATTCCGTTTCCGACTTGAATGTAAACATTACGCACTTGTTCCAAGTTCCAGACGCTCTTCATATTGATAAACAATCATTACGTCAGAAACTACGGTGCGAATCAACCTTGCTAGTGGCATGTTGTAATTCTGCCAAAGCATTATTTTCCTGTTTCTTTCGCCGCCTGTGATCTTAGTCACTGGTCACTTTCCGACCATTGTGTCTCGTATTATGATATAATAATAATTATAGTCTTTCTATTCTAATAATAGTCGTTTACGTTATACGCTTCTCTACTCCTCACTCCCAATCTCTGACATTCTCAACAATAAGTTCGTTCGGCTCTCATATCGGCTTTCACGGCGTCTTGCCAGTGTCTCTTAGGTCTTCCGCATGGCAACTCTTCTTATTTTATAATTCATTTAAGCTCCAAAGCAATAAATCTTGTTCGCCAAAGCCGTCACGAAGTGGCCTTAAATCTGGCCCACACAGCAACGTCAAAGCTTGGATTGTATTATGTCTCATCATTGATCGAAAAAATATTAGAGTCGGCTTTGCGTGGGCACGCAGCTGCACAGGTAAAAGCGCACGGTCTCTTCTTTCAAATTCTAGGTTCTCGGTAAATTGACTAGCACTATGTTAATCAAGATGCTAGTGACTAACTGGTCTACAATTTTATGGACTACCCTTCCATTTGAGAATACACACAATTCGCAAACTAACCTGTTTAGATAATTTAATTTGAATTTCATATTTTGGATCGGTTAGCTGGCCTTAATGCTATTTGATTGTGTAGTGGACAAGTTATGATAGCACACCGACTGTCAGGTACAATAGTCTATTGGACTGTTCGGAAAAAAATATTTTCAGATTATCACGTTAACTAAAATAAATCAAAATGTAAAGTCCTTGGTTAGCATTATACGAACTTGGAATTTGAGCAAATTGCATCTTCTGAGTTTCAGCTGAGAACTGACCGCAACGCATTTGGCAACTTTTTCATCTCGCTAGCCTCGCTTTGATCGTTATAGCGATGTAATATAAGATTATACAAATTACACAATCTCGGCTTTTCGCGACTATTTGATGTATTTAGACCTTTTCCAGCCTATGCTTTTTCTTGTTCTGCAATTGCTATTCAGTATCTTCGAACTTTTTTGAATTACCGTCCCAAAACATCTGCGGTGTCCCTCTACGAATGTTTTCGGCCCACGGTTGACTCTACTAAAGCAAATAAGAACGAGATACGTTATCAAATGTTTTTCTTGCCAAGGCACTAGAAAAATAAACAGATTTTCATGTCTTAATTATTTAGCTATTCATAAAACTTGCTCCCTACTGCGTAGACACAATTGTTCAATTTTATATCTTATTTTATATCGTAGTTCGATTATTTTGTAATCTCCGATTTGCTTAAGCTGCGTCCTAAGCGTAGTGATTATGACAGTGTAATCATCAAGTGAGACGTCCCCCAGCCACGTGAACCGACGTCGCGACCTGAAATAAGCTGTTGGAATGAAACCAGATGTCCGACTTTCAAAAAAAGGAGGAGGTTCTCAATTCGGCTGTATGTTTTTTTAAATGTTTATTACCTCATTACACCCTCATTTATAAACCGATTTGAAAAAATCTTTCTTTGTTTGAAAGAGTATTCTTTCGAAATGGTCCCATTTAAATTTGGTGAAAATCTGATGAAGAACTTCGGAGCTAGACAATGGAACTCCTCAATGACGAACAGTACGCATAATGTGATTATGTTACGAGCAGCATCTTTAGTAGGTCCAACCTTGTTCTAATTAAGGCCACTAAAATGGAAAAAATAAAAAAAAAATAACAAAAAAAAACCGACTTCAAAAAAAACGAAAAAAGAATTAAATAATTACCATATTATAAAATTAACAGTTTCAGAAGACGGTACCTTCAATTTGGTTCAGCGTGGATTAGCACCGACTTCTGAAACTGTTAATTTTATAATATGGTAATATTTTTTTCTTTTTTTCGACTTTTTGAAGTCGGTTTTATTTTTGTTACAATTTTTTTTGGGTATCGTTTTTCGACTTGAATAATCAAATACAGCCAAGATTGGTATTTATAACAGTTTATATGGTATAACGAACAAGCATGAACTCCTATGTTTGTTCTTTTGATCTCGTGTTATGACGTTCTCGACTACGAGTATGTATACATTTTTGTCGGTGTCACTCGAGACGTGCGACGTCTTGTTTTCACCACAAAGGGTCAGTATTTTTAAGAATTATATCATGAAGAATTTAAATCCATATACTAAATTCTCATTCTGTTTCTTTGAACGAAATGTGGGATATAAATCTGACCTATATTTTCAATCGTATTTCCATTAAACGCAAGCGAAATATGAACATTTTCGACACTTGTCGAGCCAGCCGCACCAGTCCATTTCCTTCTACTCACGGTCAGTAATTTTCTCGTGTCGATAAGCAGCTAATACGTCGATTTTCCTTGTGATTAGTTTCACATCGAAGCTTATCTACGTTTAAAAATACTTAATTTTACTATTTATAATAACGTTACAATAGCAAAATGTGGAATTAATAACATGATACTAACTGGCATACAAATACAGACTAGAGACCAGATGATTAGACGTCAGAGCTCCGTCATATTATTATCAGCACGTGCCGATGTCAAACATTTGATTACCCTACATTATAGGTGTGACGTTCTACTTGTGTATATCCCCGGATTCGATAGACTTCATTTTCACCAATTACATCTAACATCACACATTTTATGGGCTCCTAATCGATTTAGTATGGTACCACTTAGATGTCCAGATTTCGATAAAACAGTCAATCTAAACATTATAATTATTTTGTAATATTTGGATATGGTCTCATGGAACCGTCTGTCGTAGTAAGGAAGAAGGGACATTTCATGAAAAGGGATAAACATACGGGGGGAAGGGAAGGGCACGTTACTAGAAGAGTTTTAATGGAAAAATGTAGTTGGTGAAAAATGGCCAAGAAGGAAGTCGTGTTGACTTCGTTGAGAGAACGGCTAATAGAGTTGAATGGAAGAAGAAGACATGTCATTTGTATAGAGCCAAAGCCAAGCAATCGCATGAAACGCTCAAGTCAAGGAATGTATAAAAATATTGTTATCTATGTGCAATAAACATAATCTTTATGATTGAATAAAGTAGCATTGCACTCTGTAAGGCATCGTACATGGTTGGTTTCATAATTCAGAATATAACTCTCACTGATATCTTTATTAATTAATTATTTCTTTATCTTTGCCTAGCGTAGTTCTATCCAATACATTAAATTATACGTTAGTAAGTGCTTTTAGGGAAGTCGCCTGTACAGTTGAAGTGTACTCATGAAACCTGCTCTATCTATACCCTGTGTTGTGAAGAAATACCCCGAGCATGTCTTCATAATTATGTAAACGGAATGTCTTGCTATATTGTCTTAATCGGCATTGTTCTGGTCTAGTTTCTTAATTAATTCTTGTATCACGACAACTTTCACCTACGCTCACATTGCTTGCTTGAATACCAACATGACGTATGGTTGCTAAGCAGCGCAACAGTACCCTGTCCTATCGCAAATTGCAATACGTATGGGGCGAGCCCCCAATGAACTTGTATATCGACCTGAACGCGCCTTCATTATCAGCTGTTGTTCCTCCCGTACCACTGTATCCAAATTCCCGCCGATTTCGCTGTACGATAAGGTCCGTCAACGACGTCGTAAGTGTGCGATACGAACCTTGGTACCGGGGGCTCAGTATTCGACCACACTGAACCGGTGGTACGCGGTTCTCTGCCCGATCATAATGACGAAACCATATCGTTCGTCGTGCGGTTCATACCGAACAGCACTCAGTGTGAGGCTGTCCGTTGGCCGTGTGGGACGCGTGCTCGTCATCGCGCCAGCCGTACGCACACTCGAATTTTAAATATACGATCTGAAATAGTTCCAAAGAAGAAAATCGTCTGTGATCTTAATTTTAAATAGTTTAATTATATTTGTCTTTTTTACAACACTGTAAACTAGATAAAATGTCTCTGGAGATGGAGGAGTTGACTGTAACCACCGGTGATGTTTTCGAGGATTTCCTGATCGTCTTCCGTCGATGTTTGGCAAAGGTAAATGCATTCTAAATTCGGGTTAGCTAGGACAGCTAGTCGAGTCGATGTCAGTTACTAAATACGTTGCGTTTGGAGCGGGTCCATAGTTAGTTACTTCATTAAACTTTTGTCTTTCGAAAAGATGGACATGGAGTCTTACGGGGACGCCTGGGAATGGCTGTTAAAGGTACGACCTAGCCCGTTTATTTTAATTTCACATAAGTAGCTACTTGCAATTTGGAACGTTTTCAAAAGTTCAGAAATTAAATTTAGTATTGCGTGTAAGAAAAATTCATTTGTGCCGCTATTTTCAAAGTATGCTATCTTTGTTACGTCCGGCGTGTGCGTTCGGGAATATCCTATAACGGCATACAGCGGGAAACACGTGTCAGAGCGTGGTGTAGTTTGGTTAAAGTAGCAATATGGGATTTTGAGCATCAGAGCGGCTGATAAAAATGAGTCATGCGGTACCGGTATCGAATAATAAATTTGTTGAAATATTAATTTTGACATTGACCTTAGACGCGTGGCTTTGCGTTGCCAGGGCAACAGGGGTATGCGTGGCGGCATGACTGTGTTGACTTTTCATCCATCTTTTCAGGAATTATCTTTACACTATCATAATGATTATAAGTTTTATTTACATTGTAAATGTAGGAATGTTAAATGTCGTGTAACCCGAAATGAGTGGTTACATTTACACTAGCCCACATTCCATGCCGTGCGTGGGTATTGCAATGCGAATTCGCGAATTTTGATGAACTTTCTTTGCACACTATTCAACTTTCACTTTTTTCTGTCTATGTATTAACGTCTTCAATTTTATTTTTTTATGTTTAGTCTACTATGGTTTTTTCTTCATGATCACTATTATTTGTGTTTTATTTTCCTGTTATCTTCTATTATCATTGACTAAAAATTGCGAATCATTCCTAGGTAGTTACTTGCAATACTGAATTTGTTTTTGGACTGCGGACTGAAACTACAATTTCGACAATTTAAACTTTGTTTATCCTGTCATCTTGACAAGCTTGAGCGTTTGGGATTGACACACCATCATCCTGCTTATCCCAATTTATTTGAGGTAGACGCAGCCTTTTCTACCCTTCGTCTCTATCAGCCGTCATCTCAGTATTCACTTCCTTCTTAGCCATGTCGTCTTTCACACAATCCACCTATCTCTTCTTTCCTTATAGTCATCCACATTTATTTAAAACTTTTTCTGTAATATTATCCTCATTTCTATTATGACAATCTATTGATACGTAGCCTTTCTGTCATCGCTACCTTTAAACTTGTATTCATTAGCTCTGCTCAAACACATGCTGTGCGAATTTCTTGAACTGTTAAAACTGATTAGACTACTAAGAAAAATGTAGAAACGAGTTGAGCTGGTAACTTATTTGTATTGGATTTTCCTTAATCTGAGTCATTATAAACAAAATGATTGTACCAATACTGAGTCTTTTTTAATTAAGTTTAAGCAGAATTAGATGTTGATTTATAATAGTATACTTTATGTAGTAAACAGCAAATGAGTGATTTGTGAAATATGGAAATTCTATCACTGTACCCATATGATATCATTAGAGTAGAATCAAGTTGTGTACCTACTGATGAAATCATAAGTACTACCTACTTACAATGACCAGTCAATTGGCCTGTAAGGTGACTTAGCGTGACAGGTTCTAGGGTTTAGGCCCGTATTCAGTTTTAGACATTTCTGGGTGTTTTGGGGAAGGGTTAATTTATTTATGCTTACGTGAGTAAATCACAAGATTTGCTAAAATATCACGACATTGATACATTATTTTATAATATATACCTATATAGGTACTATTGTTTGTTCACTATTATTGTTTTACTAAGTATTTACTGAGTGCTACATCGGCAATATGACTAATGTATTTCGACAAACAAATTAGTATGAAACTGTGAAAATAATGTACCGGTGATTTAAGACTAAAATATTGTTTAGTATATCATAATTTAAGTGTGCTATAGCGAACTATATAGACCGTTAAATTTCGCATTATATGAGCGCCAAAACGCATGCCCTACATATCGCTACAGGTACCGCACTGATAGTGGCTATTTAGGTTAAATAAATATATTCAGTCTACGCTCACCATACGATTCGATTTGCTGTTTAGTCGATTCCAACCGCCTTATGGTCCAAATCGATACCAATGCAATCGTAAGATTATATGGTAGTGCACGCAGTAATTCAAATATCCTCGTCCTACATAGTCGTTACTCGATAATAGAAATTGTAACTCTTATCGTCGGTGACGTCACTAGGATGTAACGTCGCCGCATCGCTAATATATTATATGAATTGAGGACGAGTTATAATTTTTAATTAAATTAATCATTTCACACAATTAGGTTAATGTTAAAATAAGTCTACGAGTGACGATGCTAAAGTACGTCCGGCGCGGCGCTCCCTGGGCAGTCAGCCCCGCCATCAACCTTGTTGGCTAATATTTTCACCACTGTATGAATTATTCTCATATATACCTCGTGTCGAAACGAGAGAAGAAGAAGAAGTAGGATACAATATAAATATGTACAACCGCGGACATTTGCGGTGAATCACTTTTCAACCTTACTGCATTAGTAATAAGGTCGAAAACTGGTTCACCGCAAATGTCCGCGATGGTACCTACTAATAAAACAAGCTTATACACAAAAACGAAAACTCTTTAAGGGGTCATTGTACATAATCATTATGAAAAACGTTTACTATGCGACCAATCAAGAAATCGTGAAAAAAAACAGCTGTTCCCTACGTTTTGTAGAGCTAAGTGAACGTATGGAGGAGCAGGTTTTTTTTTATTTCATCATTGTTCCCTAGTAGAAGTTGTTCATAATGATGAGTACAATAAGCTCATAACAGGTTTTCAGTTTTTGCATTTACACCTTGTATACAGGGTGTAAACGAAGTCATGTAATTCCTTCAAACCTCGTGATGTACTGCTGACATAGATTAATCCTGCATGGGACACATTTGGATTCAATAAAAAAAAATACAAAATGTAAACATGTGTTCTTAACGTTAAGCCATTTTAGCGCCCCGAGTTAAATAACCGCGCTGCGCAATTCGGTATAGGCGCTAAAATGCCTCACGTTAAGAACACATGTTTACTTCTTGTATTTTTTTTTTGATGGAACCAAGAGTGTCCCGTGCAGTGTTAATCTATGTCAGCAGTACATCACGAGGTTTGAAGGAGTTACATGATTTCATTTACACCCTGTAGAGTTTAAATATTATATTTATTTTAGCGCAGAAATAAAATACAATAGGCGTCTATAGGTAAAGTCTAATAACTTGTAGTCTGGAAAATCCAATTTACAGAACATAAAAATGAATAACGATATAACTGAGTACACACTCGTTATCAACAGTAAAGTCATATCACTGACTTTATAAGTTTATAATTCATATCGTCGTTGTTTAAAACTTTGAACATTACATCATTCTTATTGCAAAACATATTATTATTAATGATTTTACACTGATATGGTCACCTTTGGTTTAAGTCAAATCAAATTAAAAATAGTAAAAATTACAAAAATCTGTCATTTCTGTCGTATGTTTACTTTACATGATAATTATTTCTGATTGAAAATAATTAAGTAAATATACAAAATATATTTTAGAAACGGTTTATTGCCACAGGTGATAAATGCATGGTCAATTTCATTCAATGTCAATTAAAAATTAAAAGTCTTCATTCACAAAATGAATATTGGCAATTACATAAAATTACATAAAATACTACTGTGGTCGAATTATAATTCATCCCACGTGATCCGCAATCCTAACATGCGTGGCACGACATCATTTTGTCGTCACATTATCTCGTTTCGGCACGAGATAATGCGACGATGAAATTATGTCGCGCTGGGCAAGTTAACCCGGCTAATCAGCGAAAGATTTAGTCACCGGGTAATAATATGGTTTCTAGGACAAATGAAAGCGCGCGGTAATTAAAATGCGTGTCGGATCTAAGCATTCAAACCGCGGTAAGGTTAGCAGCACTTGTGAATATTACGTTACTGGCTGGAAAAGTTTAGTAACTAGTTTTTAAGAGTTCCGTGCCAACAGGACTCTATTTTAGAAACCTTGCTGTCAGTCCGTCTGTCACAAGGGTACATCCGTAAGAGTAAGCACGTTGAAAATTTCAATAATTACGTGTTATTGTGGCATTAATCTTGGCAAATAATTAAATAATACAATATCCCTTAGTCCCCATACAAGAGTTATGGTTAAAAATTGCCTATATGCCTAACGATTTTTTTTGTTGATACGGAACCCTGTTTGCGCGAGTATGGCTCCCAATTGACCGGTTTTGGATACACATTTCCGTACTGTTTTAATTTTTAGCCTTTGCAATCTTTTTTGTATAATTTGAAAGGAGAACACGGGAAAATGTTACGACGACTAAAGTCGCGTTTGAATATTCAGACTTCTTCAAAGCTTGTACGTTTATCGCGAACAGTTTATGGCGAATATTTAAAATAAATATCACGTGTTTGAATTTTAAAACTCAATGTTCTCTTACAACCGATCAGCTGTAGAATTGATATGACCATGAACGCACACCACATCATTATAGTGATAGCAATTAAATTGCAATTTATATTCAATTTTTAATAATCAACAATGTGCGCCACACGGTAAGATCTCCTTAGAATGTCCGATTTCAGTCTTATATAAGACTGATAGTTTATAATCCAACTTTTTTAAAACGATTTCCCTACACTTTTCATTATTGTATTCGATAGGCGAGCCTAAACGTAAGCGACGCATGCGCATGCCTCGCGACGATGACGCGTCATCCGCACATATTGCGTCACGCGTCCGAGCAAGGCGCCAAACGACATTCATTAAACACGTCGGGGAAATCCTAATAATATATTGTAGGACACACACATCCTTATCGATATGATTCACACTCTCCTGTATGTAATATATTCATTATCATTTTAGTTTTACAGTACAACCAACATTGTTTTTTTTAAATAGATCTTCAATTAACTCGAGGCATATTCGTGGTCTAATTTTAAAATTATCAAGGTCTAGGTTATTTTGAAACATTTTGCCTGAAATTGGAACACAGAACGCTTACAAACTAACGTCAGGCAGACACAGACAGACAAATCAGCTCATTTTACTACTTCAGTAAACGATCATGTGCGTAAACAATGGTCCACTTGTAAACTTAGAAGTTGATATCACGTAATTTAATGCTCACGATAGGTGAGCGATATTCTCAATGTTGTGACTAATCAGAGCAATATTCACTACCTATTTTCACAATAATCGATCAATAGTATTATCTGGAAATACGGCTTGTATTTTTACCTATTGTTTTAGAAGTGATAGATCAAAGAATATAAGAGAGAAAAAAATGCATTGTTCAAAGTTTAATTGATGACACCAGATATGTTAACCTTTATTATCGATTGGATTGTCTAACATCGGTATATCGTGTCCACGAGACAGATTCAAATCGCCCATCTCTAGCTTGCACGTGATCGCATATTTGCGTTCCGTTAATAGTTAATTATAACACACATAAATACGTCTTGGCATTTACTATCCACTACGTCTTTTAAACGTGGTAACTTGTAAACATGTAAAAATATATTCCACGAATTTTTTTTTTACTTTTACATACACTGCTGACCCATATTTAATCTTATCTTGTAGGCGTTAGTTCACGTGAGACATTTGAGAGGAAATAAAAATGCAATGTATTGTTTCATCGATATTATTAAACCCATTCGTCACAATCATGATATAATATTCCAAACGTATTTTTATCGTCAATGACAAATAACCTTCATAGAATATGCAAATTATATAATCTGCATGGACAATCAGCATTATACTAAACACTGTTCCCAACCAAAAATATTTTTACGATATTAATAAGTTATTACATCTATATAAATAAAAATGAATCGCCAAATGTGTTGCTAAGCGCAAAACTTGAGTTCGGCTCGACCAATTCGGCTATTTGTTTTTTATATATTCCTTAAGGCACAAGGAAGGTTCTTATGGAGACAAAAAACATAAAAATCGCGTGGAAAATAGTAAAAAGAAACACTTTTCTTTTCCCACTACAGTCCAATAACTTTTGACAGAACGAAGTCTGTCCGGGCAGCTAGTAATAATTATTTTTTAACGACAGTTTATCCCTGAATATAAACTCTCACACGTAAATCTGGTTAAACCCATGTTATTGACCTTACTGGAAATTTAAAATCTATCTAAATCATGATTAAACGCCGTGACACTGAACCACGTGGTGACACGCTATGAATTAACACATTAACGTAACAGTTGCTTGTTACGTAACTATATCGTCGTTTTTACTACGCAATGTTAGAATGGGTAGTTTCTTTAGAATGGATTAGGCGTTTCATCATTCGCGATGATTCTGGTATTTTCTCGTCTTTCGAGTTGTCGGAGTTTCCTAGACAGATAAGGTTAAGGCCGGTTTCGGGCTCATAGCTGACCTTTGAACGTTCATTTAACATCTTTCGTAATAGCATGACCGCTATAATAATTTTATTTTTGGATTTCAAATGCCACTGACCAATTAATATTAAATTGTTTAAATCCAAATACAATTCTTACTCAAAATGGCAACAGCTACGCAGAATGACATTTATTTTATTACCCGTTCGGAATAATTGGCGACTATTAAGTAATTGCTAAAGATTTTTCTAGTAAAATGGCACATTCCCATGGAGTCACAGAACCGGTTACGTTTCAAGTCAATGGTCTCTCGAGAGACGTTACTTCCAAGGGCGTTTGGCCACTTCGAAAAAGGTGCCTGTATTGATAAGAAGGCTTCAAAAGTCGTCATCAGAACAAGTTTCTTCTCATTTTTTATTACCTTCCAAATAAATGTGAGACTGAACAGGCAGGCAGATGCAGGTGCATTTTTTCTTTCATGTTCTTGACATTGAAGCCCTAACAGGGACGAGGGGATTCGACAGCCTCCGTTCATTTTCGGAAAACTACGCTAGAAGTCTTTCTTACCCCGTTCCGGAATCTATGTGACTGTTATGTTAAGACATTGTCTAAGCCTATGTTTGATGAAACAAAGCCGACCAGAGAACTGATGCGCTCTTTAGTCAGATGTACATAAACGTCATCCTCGACTGATTACCAACCTTACTTGTTGTACAGAGAAGTTATTGATACTATTTATTGCGTATATTATTCTCATATCCAATTTTAAATCCCGTCGGAAAAGATTGGTGTGGTTGCTCAATTATTTTTAATCGTCCCTTTTTCGATTCGACGAACTCTTTTGAGAAGATGTCGCGAACGGCTCCGTTTTATATTTTTATTTTTAAACCTGGTAACATAAATATTTACTTTCTCCATTGATATAATAAATTAAATAATCAAAATAAAATAAAAAATCTACAAATCATTTCCAAATAATTATGCAGTGTGTCATTTAGGTACTTTTCCTATAACTTTATGCCCTATATA
This sequence comes from Amphipyra berbera, assembly GCA_910594945.2. NCBI lineage: Eukaryota > Metazoa > Arthropoda > Insecta > Lepidoptera > Noctuidae > Amphipyra > Amphipyra berbera. The sequence goes on along the minus strand of OU343121.1, from coordinate 21,398,561 downwards.
CAAGGTGTAAAAAGACCCTTCACGAAGCCGTCAACCATGCATTCAGTACATCAAACTAAGTAACCCTACGCAAAAATTGTCGCTGGGAAACGACTTTTTTTTAGGTGAAAATTTCGTTTTTCTGTAAAGCTCAATGTAACGCACTCAAAACACTGTGCTGATAGATGCAATGAGTAGTAAACGGGTAATGGAGGTATTTCAAGTACATTTGCAACCTTCAAAACTAGTATTAAAAAAAAAAGTTGTGAAAATGTTGGACATTTGACCTCCAATATAAAAAGAAAAATATAAAAAGAAGGTTCCCAGGCATAGTCCAAAATACAAAAATGATCGCAATGACGTGGAGAATAAGTGCCTTTCGGCTTCGTTAAGGGTCTTTTTACACCGTTTATATAAAGAGTTAATGTATATTTATATTATATATAATTGTTGCTGTTTTATGAACGGTGGGCGCTACGAATATCGAATTGATTAAGCAATCGCATGACTTTGACCGCATTACCTAAAAACTAATACAACAGAAGGTTAAGCTTAACGGGGCTGAGAAATATTGCATTATTCAATTGTTTAGTGTCACAAAATATAAATTAATATATACAATAAAAAGCTTGAAAATCGGACGAGTAGAAGTAAAGTTAAATACCCATTGTTTGTCTGTTTGTAACACCATCTGTAAAAAAAGTTGATCCCTCGACAAAGCGTATAATCACCCCAATTAAACCAACTTTAAAAAAAACCGTATCAAAATAGGTTCATCAGTTTAGGAGGTAAGATACCACAGATAGATATAGGCGTCAAACTGATAACCCTCTTTTTTCGTCGGGAGTTAAAAATTGGCGACCTTGATATGTAAGGACATAGCACTATTCCTTTCTTTTATTGTGAAGGCCTAAGTATCTTTTATCGTAGGTAAAATAAAAAATAATAATCTGGTCTCAGCCTTCACGTGTTCAGAACCAACTACATTCCATGCAATACAATGATATTATATCAATGCGACTCAGATTTTTTCTAAAGAAAAATCGTTATTTTTCAGCAGAGGTAGCACCTACTCTTAGTTAACCTAGTAGCAAATAATAAAAACATTAATCATCAACGTCACTATTGCAACAAATTATTTAATCCAATATTTAAAAGTTTTTTTATCTTTAACCTTGCAGCATACCAGCGTTAGGCAATGAGTCTCTACCGAATGCAAACCCACTGACAATCACCCTTGACACCATTCGTCTACTAGACCCACAGTTTCGCCTTATTTTGTTTCAATCCATAGACATTATTTGGAACTTGTTTGTTTAGTTACGAAAGGCTAACTTTATTAATTAAAATCACATATACAAGGTTAGTCGGAAAGGGGGTACTAAGCCGCGGGCCACCTAAGGTATCACTGATGACTATTTTAAAGCAAGTGTTAAAATTTCAAAATTCGTTAATTTTTATTTGCATGCAAAAAGATTTTTATTTTAGTTTTTTTAACATCATACCTGCTTTAGTTACGATTTCAGAAAATTAATTTTCTAATCCGTGACCCCAAATATGACCTAAATTGTAAAAACAGCTGATCATAGCTATGGACAGATAGATTTTAGCATATTTTTTTACGAAATCTTTGAACAGCTATTTATCTTAAACTATCAAGTTTTGGGGAAAGTTGTAGAACAAAAGTTATCCCTTATTATGGGTACTTTAACACCCTTTCGGTTTAGTACCCCCTTTCCTACTAACCTTGTACCTATATATTTTTTATTTTATCCTATATGCTAATGAGTCATTATACCTATGCGCATGCGTTGGCCGCCTTTAACTACGATGATGGATGAGTGAGTGGTATTCGTTGAGACTACACGACACTAATCAATCGATTATTTTGTAGGTCAGTAGGTGCGTTAACGCACGTGTATCTATAAATTGCTCTTGGAATGTTATCATGCGTGTATGATCAACAGTTTTTACTGTAGGCGTGTATTGTCATGGCAAACTGTTAAGGTCAGCTTGGTCAGCTGGTTGGTCAGCTGCCATGTGGACAGGACCATGTTATATGTATTAAACTGTTCGAACGTATAATGGTATATTATTATAAGGGTGCAAGTGCATAGGTGTATTCAGAATGGGGCAGATGGGGCGCCCCCACCCTGACACGGGAAAGAAAAGATAAATGGTCTAGATTAAGTCAACTCGCCACCCATGTCCACAGAACAATTACCCAAATTAGGCAGACCAATGCCCGACTCCGTTTATACTTATTTGGACCTCAAAAATAAGGTTATGGGGCAAAATTGTCCCATAATTCCATTCTGCACTTCCAGATTTAGTGAAAAGACAAATATTTAACGGAAACTTTAACGGCTTTTCGGACTCTGTAATATTGAGCTATAGTTGTGCATTGGGTGACGTGGACTATCTTCTAGCTTTGCTAGACTTGCTAAAGTCCTACGAACTTCTGGAAGCGCAATGCCTGTCAGTGGATACAGCATTCGTACCGGGGTCGGTTTAAGGCAACCAGTAGTAATCGTGCCGTATCCACTAAAGAGCGTGGGTGGAACGGCTCCTTATTGGACAATGGCCCACCTTCCATCTCCGCATGCCTTGTCAGCTGCATACTTGAGGATCAAATGGCAGTGTCAGTCAACGTAGTTTGCGTTGCTGAATTTTGGGCAAGACAAACTAGTTTTTTTTTAAATTAAATTTTTGTCGTCGGATGACACGCTAAGAAGGTTATAAGGGAATTCATTATTGTATTTCGGTTGTGATGCAATGGAATGTTTCCTTAATTTTTATATTATATTATCAATTTGTTCTCATAATCATCGGAAGTTTTAAGAAATCCCAATAGAAACAAAAGTAGGCTCTTTTTGTCGTACGTTCCGCTGTCGTATAATCCGCGTTCAACTTTCTAAGTAGATCTCATACACCTACGTAATCGAAAAAACTGCGTCTGGGGAACTCTACACTTATCTGTGAAACCGGATCCAGATACAGGCAGTCGTGACACGCTTTAAACTCCAAAGCCTGCCCACGTAAATATCAGATATAAGAAATAGCTTCACTTAAGAGCAATAGCAAGACCTATTTCTGCAAACCGGTTAATAAGAAAATGAGGGGCTTTTTAAGAATAAAAAAATATGTAAGGACAATCATTTGTATATGCAAGTTAATACAAAAGTTCGTTCATCCTCCTATAAATTAGTGATAGGTACATAGCTACTTTCACCAATTAAGCCAAAGAGTACAAGCTAGCGGTGTGAAATGTGATCACTAAAGTGCCCGCTACATCTTTTCTAACCGCATATTTTCATCGAACAAATAAAGGTGCTTTTAGACTAGTATATTTTATGGCGTAACTTTATGACTCAATATATATTTTATATGGCCACGGTTATACTTATTTTTTATCTTGCTATTGAGACGTACGCATATAGTAGAATAAGTCTAAAATGCGCTTTACAGACTATCATCATATCATCTATCAAACGGCTTTCAGACTAAGCTATACCTACACCATAGCATAACGTAATAAGCTATACAGCAAGGTGCTGACACTACGCACACATTATCGGAAGAAACCAATACCCGATCTCAATCCAGTATCTGTAGATGTATCGCACCTTTAGAATTATAGAGACCTATCTAAAAACATATAGTTATTGAAAACCGTCGTATAAAGGTTCGTATTTTTATGAATTTTGTAGAAAAGAAACTTTCTCTTATTAAAAGAGAGGCCTGTTGTGGCGTACCACAACAGGCCTCTCTTTTAATAAGAGTCGATGAAGATGGTCATCCAAGGTCATTTTATGATTCACCCTTAAAATCTTAAAATACATAATTCTAAAGGTGCGATGTTTTTGACAGAAATTCAATATAAGTAATATCAAAAACCAACAGTCTGTAAGCACCTTTACACAATAATTATTGTCCGCAATAAAACCTTTCAAATCGCCAACCACCACACAAGTCTGTGACACAATTATTAAAGAAAAAAACGTCATACTTGACGTTCAATGACGTAGTCGAAGTCGTCGCGTCGCGCCATCCCGCTGACTATTCTGTGAAATGAGTGTAGGTGCCGCCTAAATGTTGCCAGTTTACTTCTAATCCCCTCTTTTATCAGGAAAATTAATTGGTTGGAGGTGGACTGTAACAGGAGCTGCAAATCGAACATGTTTTCTATGTTATAGTCTCATGCTCTCAATCGTTTTAATACCTTGTTACAAAATCAATTGATTTATTGCCAGATACGGACCATTTTAAGAGAAACTTTTGTTTACACATTGGAGTCAAATTTTTGAGTTGATTAATAACATCTTCATGCATTTTTGTAAAAGTACAAAATCCCTATGATATTTTTATTAAATGCACGGAAAACATTTTTGTTATCCTGGCAAATGAATGAATTAAACTGTCAACACTATGAGTTCCGCCAAAATCTATCATTTCACAGAAGAGTGTCAATCTACAAAACAATTTATAATATGCACATTTTTACTGTGTTTATTTCTGGCTCTGAGGAACTAAATTATCCAGATAATGAATAGGTCGGCCCAGTTTATGTTTTTTGGTTTATGCAGGCTTACTCAAGACTAATACGATGCGTTGGAAACTTTATTTTGCCTTCATAACACTGTCGTTGGACTTGGATCCTATAATGCTGTGCCACTTCAAAGATGCGTCGGTAATTACCGTTAATTAAAAAACTAAGCCCTCCACACGTAGGCAGCCAGCAAATGTTCATTGCTCCAATATTAACTTATTTGGTGGACTTTTGGTGTACTGGTAGAGCGATGGCCAATCTCTGGTCATTAGATCTTGTTGGCTGGCTATCGTGCAGAGCCATCATACATTGAAAGTTTTGCGTAAGAAAGTAGAAATTGAAGTGTAGCTGATTGTAGGTAGAAGCAAGTTAGTCTAACAAGGGAAAGAGAAATTGATGACTGTTGTAAACCAATCCGCACCCAAATTTCTTAACACAGTAATAATCGCAATAGCTTTCATTTTGACTTCTTCCTCCTAACGTTTCCCAATTATGTTGTCAGCCTCTAGTCACGGCTGAATGCCAGTATTTTACACAGAGCGATTGCCATCAGACCTCCACAACCCAGTAACTGGGCAATGCCTATATCTTAAGGTTAGACCGGTTGTCAGACTTTCGGGCTTCTGACTACCCGTAACGACTGTATTAGGTATTCTTATGAAACCCGGGACGGTCGGTTTAGCTTTCATTTTGACCAAACAACAATATTCATTACGTGGTGCAGTTGTTGAGAAGACTGATTGTTAAACATACACACATCAAAAAAAGTTTGCGATCACTAGCATAAGCTGATATAATTTTTTAAATAACTTTATCAAGAAAAATTATTTGTTGTGTGTTTTCTTTAAATAGAAATACCCAGTTTGAAATTAAAAAATAAAACTATTTCTTACTTTTTATAAAAAAAATTGAGTAATTAATCGTAATGTAATTGTAACAGAAAGATAGAAAGAAAAAGACTGTTTAACCAAACTTAAATAACAATTTATTAATAAAAGGTTTATATTCAATATAATATAACTCCTCCCCTGCCTCGAACACATGCGAAGATCCTCCTGGGCATGCTGAGAATCAAGTTATCCAGCATTTCTTGGGGTAACCTGTCCCATTCTTGAATAGCGGCTTCCCTGAGCTCTGGCACTGTCTGGGGACGTGACTGACGGTTCCAAATAGCTCGCTTAAGAGCATCCCATGCGTGCTCTATTGGGTTTAAGTCAGGCGAGCCAGCAGGCCAGTTTAACCTTGTGATGTCGTATTCTGGGAGAGCAGCATTGACTCGTTGAGCTTGATGGGCAGGCGCATTATCATCGACCAGTACAAATTGGTGCCCATTTTTACTCGGAATGGTCTGACAATTCCATCAATAACAACTGATCTGTACATGTCTGCTGTCATGAAGCCTCGATACGGGATCAAAGGCGTTCTAGCTCCAATCATAATACCACCCCAAAAGGACACCGATTTCCCGCCTTGCTGAACTGTTCCAGTGGCAGTTCTTTGTTCCTTTCACGGTCTCCTGGTCTTTTCCAGACACGGACACGTCAGTTATCTGGATGAGTACTGATTCGCGATTCGTCAACGAAGAGACAGTTTTGCCAAATGTTTTCTTCTTTATTTTGCCGAAGCCTAGCCCACTGTAATCACCGTCGTTGACGTTGCCGGGAATTCAGAGGAACTCGCCAAGACCTCCGTGCTCGTAATCCAGCCTGGTGCAAGCAATTCCGAATGGTCTGAGTGCTAACTTCAAGCCCAGAGGCGGCCCGGACTTCTGCTTTTATTTTAGTGGCGTTGATTGTTGGGTCACGGGCTGCCAGCAATCTAATATAGCGCTTTTGGGCAGCAGTCAAAATAGTTGGGCGACCACTGCGGGGTTGGTCAGCTAAATTACCCATCCCGTGGTACCTCTGCAACGTGGTCACGACACAGGATTGGGATATAGCAACTCTGCGTGCTATTTCTCTCGTGGTGTATCCTTCTTCCCTCAAAGTTACTATTCTTACTCGTAAAACTTCTGATAATCCTCTTGGCATTTTTCAATCACAACAATCCGCGAAATCTATTTTAAATCCGTTAAAATTGACTAAATCAGATTTCTGAATGAGCGTAAGCTAGGACTGAAAGCCTTTTTATATGGAAAAACAATTGAACTGTATTATTGTTTTATATTCTAAATCTATATTTTTAAATAAAGAATCTAAAAAGAAGAAGAAATCATAATACAATATACCGTAACAAAAAATATTTCGATTTTTCAAAGTGGTCGCAAACTTTTTTTGATGTGTGTACATTGCAATCAGTGGCGTGCCTATAGGGCAAGCCCGATATTTTTTTGGTACTTATTTTTATATTTATAATTCGTCTGATAACAAAGAGTTGGAGATCTTAAGATCGAATTATGGTTTACTAATGATAAGCATAAAATATATTGTCATAATTTACCTTGCACATCAAAATACGTACCAAAAAAATATCGTCTTTGTCCTATAGGCACGCCACTGATTGCAATGGGCATTGTTGAACTGTCAAAATCAATGCTATGGGGATTGCGAGTGTCTCACAGTTAGCCTAGGCGTATACGGAGGCGAAGGCCGCGCAGGCAACACAGTTTTATAGTCCAAATACAGTTGGGCAACGCCTTTGACTTTTGGCGATGCCACCCCCGTGTAGGTGTTGTCCAACTGTATCTGTCAAGATTTTACACTGTCTACCAACATCTCTTCTAGCAATGTGCCCTACCCCTTCTAGTTGAAGACAGTTACTCGTTTTATTGTGTCATGGACTTTCGTTCTCTAACTAAATCTACTTATATGAAAAGCAAAGCACTGTTCAGAATGAACCGACTTTATCCTATTCTAAGCTTTGTATTTGCTCCGTGATTCTAACATACTTTTGTCTATTAATTTTATTACATTCACCTGTTGCCGAAATAATCATTATAAGCTATCCGTAGAAAGAGATAGCTGAGAGTAGAGAAGTAAATTAATTAATGTTATTATTATTACGTTAGGCTGAACAACTTAAGTATAAGTCCCCGATATGGTGCATCAAGAAAAATGAAGATGAAGAACAACTATCAGTGTAATATCTATGCCCATAACCGTAATGTAGTAGTAGTAGTATCATGGATCATAGTTTATTGCATAGATTAGTTCATTAGTTAGTTTATTTCATTTAGAAAAGACAATGGGTTTGTCAGCTCTATATTAGCTCTCTTAATTAGGCAATAATGTTGTCCTCGGAATCTACGACAAACGAAATGCTGCAAATTATTGACACCTTATCTTTTCTTTATTTTAGACTAGCGGCCCGTCCCGGCTTCGCACACATTTTGACATTTTTCTCGTTTTTGCAACATTTTTCATTTATGCTCCGTTCCTATTGGTCGTAGCGTGTTGTTATATAACCTTCCTCGATAAATGGACTATCCAACATAAATATATTTTTTCAAGTCCAATCAGTAGTTCCTGAGATTAGCGCGTTCAAACAAACAAACTCTTCAGCTTTATAATATTAGTATAGATTTAAGAACGACTAGAACAGTTTAATTTTTACATTATTGAACTAGAATTATTAAAAGTGTCGCAGTTGATTCGTATCGACCGATGTAGAACCCATATTCATATTTTTTATTAACTATTAAAATGGACAGTTCATTAAAATTATCTATGATATCCCCTCGTACCGATTGTGTAGCAGTTCCTTTCTAAGATACTTGATACAGAGCTGAACAAGCATCCATTATGACGAGGAATATAAATAGCCTTTGCAGAAATCGACTCCTTACGACCGGTTTAATCTTGTTAATTTTAGTTGCTTATGACACTGGTAAACATAAATTGTCAGTATGCTGATGTAATATTGATTTTTCAGTACCTAGACATTGGCGAGGACATGAATGTGCCCGATGACTTCACTCAAAGCGAATTGCAGACGGGCAAATGGTGGCGCCATTTGTTGGCCGGAGGCATTGCTGGGGCAGTCAGCCGAACATGTACGGCACCTTTAGATAGACTAAAAGTATTTCTGCAGGTATGTAATACTTTATTTTTTTAATAATTGAATCTTTCTCACAAATAAAAACGATTATAATACGAACGGTTCAGTCAGGTGAGAACCGTGTCTGTGTAAAAATATTTGCAACCTTTCGGTCGACAGACAGACGACAACCGTTTGTTAAAAACAGCAACAGTAAACTAGTAGTGTCATCTGGTGGTTGAGTTTGTCAATCATCATTATTTATGATCATTATTTTAAGTACCTATCAACGCTAGATAGGTACTTTATATCTATCTTATGCTGATGGCCTGTATGAATGTAAAATAAACAACTCTGTAACTTGATAATGGCCGCAAATTATTTTAACAAACCATCAAGTCTCTGGCGAAGTTCGTTCTGCTTTGCTAATTTCTCCTCGTCACTTGCCAAATAAATATTAAATAAACTAATATCTGACGTTATCTATTTCCAGGTTAATCCTATAAGGGAAAACATGGGTGGATGTTTAGCAAAAATGATAAGTGAGGGCGGTGTAAGCGGTCTATGGCGGGGAAATGGTATAAATGTTATTAAAATAGCACCAGAATCAGCACTTAAATTTGCTGCCTATGAACAAGTTAAAAGGTTAATAAAAGGGGAAAATAGAGCCAATAACCCCTTGCAAATTCATGAGCGATTCATGGCCGGCGCGACAGCTGGCGCGATGAGTCAAACTGTGATCTATCCATTAGAGGTGTTGAAAACAAGATTAGCATTAAGAAAGACGGGCCAGTACAGTGGAATAATGGATGCCGCTAAAAAAATATATTTTAGGGAAGGACTAAAATGTTTCTACAAAGGATACATTCCAAACATTTTGGGTATAGTACCATACGCTGGGATAGACCTGGCCGTGTACGAGACTCTGAAGAAGAAGTACATTACCAAGTATCACGGACATAATGAACAGCCTGGGATTTTGCTGTTGTTGGCGTGTGGCAGTGCCTCCTGTACTCTGGGACAAGTCTGCTCCTACCCCCTCGCGTTGGTACGGACACGATTGCAAGCTCAAGGTAATTATTGTTTAATCACATATGGCGTTAGGGTCATGAGCTCAGTTCAGGCAGCCAATGAGCTGCTCACTGCGCTTTGTCAGTGACTTTCTATTGACCACGGCAACGCCATAGCTACCGCATGTCACTAACTGTGAGCGGGCTCCCTGATGGATCGGTGCGCTACCGTTTAGCCAGATTTACTCGGCTCAGATTCGGTTTGAAAAACTTGTAAGCTTTCCGCGCAAGTTAGTAAAAGGCTTATAGAAATTAGGAGTTCTCTAAGTTTTGCAGACAGATATCCCCAACTCTGCGAACCGGTCTGACATTAAGATATTGGTACACCGCGCCCTGATGGCAGATTGGCTCCGTGTAATATATTGATATTCAGCCGCAACAAAGGCTAGGCAACTTAGATGGCAAACGCTCACTAAAGAAGTTAACCTGATACCAGTGGCGTGCATTGCATAAACGCAATTAAGCAGTGCCTACTTCATAAGATTTAATTAACTACTCTATCTTAAACGACTATAAATAAAATAAGCGTGTATGACTATGATTTTGTTTTGATCAGAATCGTATTGAAATGGGTTTAAGCGTACAATTGAAAGGCGACATCGCTAGTGCCTGCCTACCTAGTCCGAAAACCAATGCACGCCACTGCCCGATACCGAGACTGCAATTTGCGTAGGGCTTGTTTCACAATCGTCGGTTAACTCCTAACTGAGAGATAACGTGAGGAATTTTGGCGCCCCGAGTTAAATGACCGCGCAATTCGCTCGGGGCGCTAAAATGCCTCACGTTAAGAACACATGATTACTTTTTGTATTTTTTTTTATTGAATCCAAAAGTATCCCGTACAGTATTAATCTATGTCAGCATTACATCACGAGGTTTGAAGGAATTACATGACTTCGTTTACACCCTGTAGAGAATCTGTCAAATTACCATATTTATTTTTCAGATAAGAGTTATCCAACGATTGTGGGACAGGCCCTTAGTTGTGCATACAATATAAACACATAAATTATTATTTATGCAGTAGAGACCACACGCGAAAGATCAAGTAACATTCAATCATTATTTGACTCCGACACATTGGATCGAATCGCAGCCAATCAACGTCCGTACGTGTAGTGATATGATTTGTATTGTTATGAACACTTAGGCTAGTGTTCGCATTAACTATCTAGTTAAACAACTGTTTACCTAACATTCAAGTAAATTTTTCGAGTAAGCGGTTGTTTGACAAGAGAATTAATGTTGCTGGTCGCCTTAGTACGCGATCGGTTTCTTTGTTGGCGGCGTAAAGACTTTTAAGGTACTTAACACATATATCAGCATGGAATCGCAATTTATTCATTAAAAATGGCAGTTTTTATGAAGAAGCGTGCTCATGCATTCCCCTTTTCGCTTCGATTCAGCTTTCGAGTCAAGCGGCAAGTGTAGCTATCCTTGAAGATGCTTATGCGTGCGAACGCATGCTTACGCAGCTGATCGAAATCAAACGCATCTAATGCTAACTCCACACTCTTGCCGAGTGAACGCGAGTGCTGATGAGTGGTGAGTCTGAACGCAGAACGCTGCAGTAGCAGCAAACACCAAGAGTGAGTTGTGTTTCGTTATGCTATAGCATGCTTTCGCTGCTGACGCGGATAGGTGTGTCCAAAACCAGCCAGCTTTTGCGAATTGATGCTGATTGATATGATAAGTCCCTAAATGTACACAATGATTTAAATCGTTCACATTTTAATGTTAATGGATTATTAATTACTAGCTGTTCCCCGCGGTTTCACCCGCGTTGTACGGCTCCTAAGGGTCGTAGCGTGATGTTTAATAGAATGAAATGAGGGATGTTAAATTTACTAGTCCTCATGAATCTAGCTATCATATACAAAAATATTTTTTCGTATCAGACTGGTAGTTCCAGATATTAGCGCGTTCAAACAAACAAACTCTTCAGCTTTATAATATTAGTATAAATAATAAAAATCTGCCTCATTAGTCCATTGGTCGCAAGCACAGCTGATGGGCGTGAAGTCTCGGTTTGGTTCCAGATCAGGCAGTATTTTCGAGGTTTTAATATTTATGAAATTCTCATTGCCAACCCCAGTTTGATATGTGTCTCGGCCGCACCGAATGCAGCACGGCAAACGTGCATCGATACTTTAGTACCTACTTGTACAGGCGCGCCACTGCGCAGACGTCTGCCCTTATTGTATTCTAAACTCACTGGATTCAGTTTAATGCAGGATTTTACGCAATTTCACACATTAGATCCAAGCCACATCTGACGGAAGATACGTCGCCGATCTTCTGCTGCGTAATGTACTCGAAGAATTTTAGTAACGCATCTTCGATCAAATGTGTACGGTGTTAGATGTTTATACGGAATTATGTGTACCGGCGGAAGATCGGCGACGTATTTACCGTCAGATGTGGTTTGGCCCTTACAATGCCTGCTGCACGTTCATATTTGCTGCGACTGCATTTGGTGTCAGTCTAGTCTTTACAGGTGGTAGGTTCCCATCATTTCACATGGGATTTATTGGCGTTATCGGCGAACTGTGCGCGAACAGTACAATAGAATTTTGGTACTCTCTGCCTATATGTGCGAAATAGCATTTTTTTGTAAAGAAAACCTTCATAACATTTTTTACTTCAAAACGCAGTTCTCTCAACTGCGTTGGGTAATCTCGTGTCAGTACTGTCAGACCTGTTTCTGAAAATAAATTAAAATATTTATTTATTTTCAACAGATGTTACAGTTTTATAAAAAATTATAGACAAAAGTAGAAGTATAAAATTCCAAGAACTATTTTTTTTATTAGTCTTTGAGTTGCTCTACAAATCAATACCAAAATCACGCCTCTATGAGACTTAGGTCTTAAGTTGTGAGTGTTTGAATATCGACGCTCGGCAGTGAAAACCTCGTAAATCAAATTTTCTTAAAAACGTTTTATTTGTTCTTTAGATTGATAAACTCATCATACACGTACTAGTTCAATAAACTTTCAATTCAAATACTTCTAAGCTATCTATGACGTACGATGACAAACATTTGATCGGCCATTTTTTTTTCAGGAGACTGTTTTATCTATCTCTTGTAAAAAAAATGTATTTTATACATACGTGGTTTTCACTGCCGACCGTCGATATGTAGAGGTCGAAATATCTGAGCCGAATACTATCATTGTTCTATCTTGAGGGGAGGGGGGATGTCTGTCTTCGCACCGATAACAGCGTTAGTTGGCATTTCCTTGTCCGCAGATAATACCTATATTAAAATAGTTTTCCATATATACGAGTATTTTATCAGCGTGTGATAACTGATAACGCTAACTACGCTTCACTTTTCACGTCATTATGAAGTCGCAATTTCGAGTATGTCGTCTATATTAGTCAATATGTTACTGCTAAAAGCCGTAAAGTTGTTCACCTAGGTTTATTCGACTACAATCAGGCCCGGGCTGGCCATACTGGTAAATCGGGCAAATGCCCGATGGGCCGCTGTGGCCTGATGGGCCGGTCACACATAGGGTTGCCACCTTTTTTTGTTGCAGTTAAAGTACATTGGTTATTATAGGTAAGAAAGAAAAGTACACAGTATCAAAATAAAGTACAATTTATTTTTCTTTATTATTATGTTTAAAAACATATTTTTTATTGCTTTTTGCAGTTTGTATCAAATTAGTATCTCTACTAAACAATTGCACAGCATCTTTACAGTCTATATTTGAATTTCGTTTAACGAAAAAATACTTACGACTAAACTTTTCAAAATCCCAAAGAAATCAAATCATGCGAAGTAAAGTATTTTCGTGTACTTTATGGTGCGTCCAGACCTGACGAACGCGCCGCGAATGCGCCGCTCGCGAGCTGCGCGCGTGCATTTCATGTTCGTACAAAGCTCTGCGCGCCACTCGCGCGCAGTTCGTCAGGTCTGGACGCACCATTATTGTTCTCATAAAGTATAGAGTACAATTACCTGAAATAACGTACAATACTTTATTATAAAGTACGGGTGGACACCCTAGTCACACAGTCGGAGAAATCGAAAGAGTGAGGGGAACGTCACAAAAAAAAGGTCGTCCAACTATCGCCTATCGCTTGAAAAAGAAGCCGCAAAATTGTTTGTGTTTGTAAATGCACCCAAGATACAGGAGAAAGAGTGGGGGGAGTGTCTAAAAAAATAACTTCTTCCGTCTAATCGCTTGGGAATGTTTTTTTTTTGCCATCACTGGGCCGACCGTCTCTCAAATGCCCGGGCCGATTCCAGGTCCCTGTCCGGCTCTTACTGCAACTAGGTGCGGCAGATTGCAGGTGGTTAGAGTTAGATGTAACCTTATTCATTGAAAGACGAATTGAAAGGCGTTTTACGATAATAAGCTTCTCAGTATTCTTAAAAAAATAACTACGAAGTGCAAAGTGATCGAAACTGGCTGGTTATTTTTACTTCTAAATTGAACCTAACCGAGTCGAGGTGCTCAGACTTCAGGCTAATCTTAAGAGGTTAGACCCAGTTCTAGACGAAAGCAACCTGCTGTACCTAGTTTTAGTCGTCATTTAATAGGCTACACCTAATTCTAACCAAATGAAATCGACCGCATCTAGTTGCAGCGGGCTAAGAGCATTTATGCACTACATCAGATCCGAATTCCATAGATTTGCAGCCGAGTTAACTCGGATCGTATTTTCTCGGATTCGGATCGGACGCAGTGCACAAGTGCTCTAAATATAATTGTAACCGCAATTCGGCTTTTAGCCGTAACATAAAACGCAGTTAGGTTAATCTTTCGTCAGTTTGTAAGCAGATTAATAAATATGGAATAAGTTGAATAGTTAAATTATTAAGAATTTGCATCTAATTTAACATAATGACACTTACTTTCACGTCATCAATATTTCAAACTCAATTTTCTGAATAGGGACTTTTTGGTACTTATTAGGTTTTACCTCGCAACCCTCGATATATTAAAAACGTTTGTTTGTATTAACACTATTTTTCCAATTGCACATTCGAATGGTAACGCGGCGTTATTATTAGCGTGTTAAAGAAAGAAAGAAATTTTAGTTTCGATGTTACGTTTTGATAGTGTATAAGGCCCCGGGGCATGCCACACCTGTACTTTTCAACACTTCACTTTATCAGTGTATTCAGCCAATCCTTTTGGAAGCCATATCGACCGCCACAACAATGTTTAGCAAATATTAACAAAATGCATTTCCGTTTTTCCAGAGAAAGCAGCACAGGGCGCGGAGGGCACAATGCGCGGTGCGTTCCGCGAGATTGTCCAACGCGAGGGCGTGCGGGGTCTGTACAGGGGCATGACGCCCAACTTCATCAAGGTGATCCCGGCCGTGTCCATCTCGTACGTGGTGTACGAGTACGCGAGCCGGTCGCTCGGCGTCAACATGACGTGATCGCTCCGCCGAACCGCGGCTGCTGACGTCACGCGGCCGGCACGCGCCCCTGTCGCGACCGTACCGCCCCAACGCTCGAGCTCAAACTCGCATTACATTCTAATTTAAGCATATTAGCAAATTGCATTTCGTTGTACATAGCTCCTGTGCATGTTAAGTCTTATTTATTCTACGTATGTGACATATTCCAATTATTTTAATTGTTCTGATCGGATATTGTAATCTATTAAGCTTGTACTTTTGTAGCGAACTATTGGTTGCATTTGTTGGAAAATTGAGGTGATAGAGTTAATAACACACCGACGAAACGTCGGTCATACAACTGTGATTACAATAAATTATGTAACTTTTTTATTAACTTTTTTATTTTAATTTATTTTCTATTTATTTACCTTGCGTGCTCTATCGAATTAGACCGTCCATGTTGATTACAAATCTACAAGTTTGTATCATCATAATACCTATCTAATTTGACAGAGTACAGTTGCTTCAAAGGAAAACTTGCTATTATTCTATATAAAATATGGAATACATAGAAGGTTCGAATTTTGAATTCAAGTGGGTACGAAGTTAATTTTGTTTGAATGCGAGCAGCTATATTAAATGAGGTAAGGAACAAGCTGTGATTATTATAAGCGAAATGTTTGGAATAAATTATATAAGGTATAACCTGGATGTCTCAAAATAAGGTTTTACACCGACGTATAATATAGACCGAATATTAGAGAAAAGCGTAGAGGAAAGTTAAAGGACACTAAGAAACACCAGAGTACATTTATAGAGTACCTATTTATATGGCTCAGGCAACGGCCATTTGCTCCAATTCAATTATTTTATTAATTATTTAGTCACGAAAGCTCTCTAATCTTGTTGCGTGCTATTTTGTAGGTTAATAAAAACACTGTTATGCTTTTGTCATCTAGCTAATCCATTCGCAAACGAAGACGTCAGTACAAGTTTCCATACTCAAAATGTGGTTTATCCGTGGACTCATTTTAATGTGTTACAATCTATGAAAAATTAACCGCATGATATAATGTATTGCTTTTTAAATATGTTTAAAAAGTAAGTTTAATGTACCTATCTGGATGTTTTAAATATAATATGATTGCAAGTTAGAAAAAGCTAACAAAATAATTCTCAAAAAGCAGGATGGTGTTAGACGCCCTTATCCGCATCGCCTGTGACATCGTGTACTTTGAGCTTCGAAAGCATTTTACAGCATGCGTAAGGCCGCCAATACACTTGTAAGTTGCTTCCGTATAATGTATGTAAGTGACTTATGACAATTAATTCGACTTTACAAATCAGCCAATAAGCTACAGAAGAAAGTTTGCATTTGCAAATTTATCGTAAGTACGTTAATTACTGAACCCTTTATAAGGCAGAAGATTTTAGGTAAAGTAAATAACAAACAATTTTTTTTTAAAATACTTAATAAACTGAAATCTAAAAAAAAATAAGTTAAATTTTTATATTTTATTAAAATAAATATAAAAAAATGCATACAGCCAGGTTTGAAAATAAAAATATAACAAGGAGCCTTACGCGACATCTGCTAAAAAGTTGGTGGCAAACATATTGCCACTGCCTTATAAAGGGTTGAGGGACGTGAGGAAAACTTACAGGTGTAAAGCCGGCCTTATAGTACTGAGGCATGCAAAAGGGTGAAAGGATGCGTATGCATGTTCATACAAAATGTCCATTTTCTACGAGTGAAATAGGAATTGATGCCGATAAGTGTGTTTAGTTCTACTGATATAACATTTTACTCCAAGTCTCTAGCAGTTTTACAGTAATAACTCCAGTTGAATAATTAAAATGTTTATCTTCCTATTCATCGTAAAATCTTATTAATTATAATAAACAAATAATTTAAATAGGTAAGCTTTAAAATTGTCTATTGCCTTTCTAAGTGTTTATCCCTTTAGGTATAGTCTAAAAACTAGTAAAATTTTCGTCTCTTCATATTGAGTGTTATCTAGGTAGAATTTTCAAATTATTACAAATTAGCTGAATATTATAGGATTATAATATTGCCATTGTTTGCCTACATACTGCATTGATTGAATTTGTGTTGTTTAGGTGAAGGTAATGTACATAATGTCTGACATTTCAACGTCCATTGCGTGGTTCAAAAGCAATACGTCCAAGAAATAGTCCTGATAGATATTGATGCAAATTGTAACAACATAAGACATTATGTATAGCAACTACATACCTGGTGTTTGATGTTACCTGCTAATAACTCCTGCACACGATGGCGTATTATACACTTTAGCGCTCACTTGCGAATTCCTTAAGACTGATTTAGACGGGGATATTTTTTCGACGCGAGGCTTTTTCTGACATTGTCTTTCTCGGCGAGAAAAACAAACATAGCATGAGAAACTATTTTCGTGTAAATCAGCGTTTACTCTTTGACTAGTAAGTCAAAGAGTAAGGCGGTGTCTTTCACGAACAGTACTTCGTAAAAGTCAAGTTTAACCATGTGGACGGTTTTCCTTACGTAATTATTTGCGGGATTGTGCGATTCGCCGCGTTGAGAGGGAATAAGGGCAACAACTGAGCCCAAATAGTCAGGTATCCCTAAAAACTAAACGTCAGTAAAGCCATCCGAATAGAGGATATTCATCCTTTTTTGAGATCAGTTAAAAACAGTGAACAAGATACGCCATCGTGAGCCGTTGTACATAAGAACTTAACTTCTAATATAACGTTCTGCTGACTCGTGTGAACCTTATTATTAATTGTTTGTTTAATATTAAGACTGCATGTTACATACTAGGGAGTTCAGTTTCTTTCGTTATTGTCTAACTGCATGTGAGTTTGTTTACGCGACATTTGGATTTGTGTGGAAAGACATACCTAAATAGCATAATAGCATGTGGCGTTCTATAATTTCTGCCTACCCCCATGGGAAAAAGGTGTGAGTTTATGTATGGATGTACATACCTAAATATCTATGTATATACCTATATCATCTCTGTAGATTATATATCGTCAGTGGAAAGGTAAAAAGACTAAAGCGCCAATATACGTACCTACTTTACAGGAGAGCGATTCAAAGTATTTTTTTAAGAAAATAAACATATAGTGGAATCCGTTTAATACTACTTCGCTTATAAAGACCAGCCGCTTATAGCGACTTAAGAACACCCTTTAGTTAAGTTTTCTTATCTGGTATTTATTGACTCTTATAACGACGTCCGTTTAGTACGACCAAATATCGCCGTCCCTTTGCTGTCGTTATAAGCGGACTCCACTGTAGTTATTTTTCTTAGAGTATACATATTAAACATATAATTAAATTATCTATTTAATACGTGTACTCTAAGAAAAATAACTATGTTTATTTTCTTAAAAAAATACTTTAATTCGGTCTCCTGTAAAATAGGTATATTGGAGCTTTAATCTTTTTACCTTTCCACTGACGATATGTTGTTGGAGACAATATATATTCTAACTTCTAACAGAACCCTGGGTGATTAATCCTGCTTATTTAAAAATATAAGTAGTTTGTTGAAAATTGACCCCCTCAAATAAGCTTCAAAGAATGGGGTTAATAGGAGAAAGCTCCACTGAACACTACACAATGATTACAGCATAACACAAACACTACGCAAGAGACGAGCGTTGTTAAGCCCAAAGCGGACGAGGGTCAGTCCTCGGCCACAAAACAGATAGGTACAGAAGTCAATCACATGTATGTACCTACTTCACTTTTCATACCTACGCTCAGCGGTCGCTCTATCTATATATATATCTCTCTCAAGCGCATGGCACTCGCGCTCGCACTCTCTCGCACTCTGGTCCCAAACGGTCCGAGATATCGTGTCCGTGAGCAGTGTCTATGTGTGCGTTGCTCGAGCGCACTTGTATGTAGATTGACTTCTGTACCTATCTATTTTGTGCCTCGGCGTTGTTCTGGTCCTGGAAACGCTTAGTAGGTATGTACGCGGTACTTCTAGTCCGTCGTGTGCGTTAGCGATGCAGTTCTATGGGCCAAGCCGCATCTGACGTCATCACACGTCGCCGATCTTCCGTTGCGTAATTTACTCGAGGAATTTTAGTAACGCATCTTCGGTCAAATGTGTACGGTGTGAGATATTTATGTGGAATTATGTGTTCCGGCGGAAGATCGGCGACGTATCTTTCGCCAGATGTGGCTTAGGCCTTCGTGTTTCATTTTAATGGTCAAAATAGTAGATACGTCGAGGGCTGTCTCGTCTGCGCTGAGCTTTAATGTCTATGTCTATATGGCGCTTATTACAAAAAGTGGTTTAAACCAAGAATAAGATTTATAATATACCCATCACTTGCTAACGTCATATAACAAAAAGAGATGGAGCTATTTTAAAACCGAGGTTTTTCTTAGTCCATCTCTCGTAATAAGAGGGTTTATGTTTAATGCCTATCCGCCTAATGTACTTACCTAATTCTTTGTTTGACTCCATGATGGTTTTACGACACCTATTGAAAAGAGGGGGAAGTGGTAGGTACCTAGGTGAAGGTTTGATTTTTATGATTATACGGTTTACCTATGTGCGCGTTTTGGGATTGCCCGTCTCGGCAATCCTTAAATATGCACTTCAGTAAACCGTGATCAATTATAAACATGAACATGTCAACGAAAGATAAAATTAAAAAAATTATACCCACTACTACCTACTATCCTCAGTAAAAATAGTAAGATTAGAAACCGACATTGGGTTAGTGGATTCCAATTTCCATGCCTGCTAATGCCTATTTGCACGAGGAAGACCTTTTTGTTCAATCCACATTTCGCGTCCACAATACCAAATTATATTTATGTAAAGAAATGTGTTCATGGTTTTATTTTTATTCCATGTACAGTTGTTACTAGTTTTTATTTTTTTAATAATGCAATATCAAATAATAATAAAAGTATTTAGTGTGAGTTGAAACATTAATGTTTTTGGTGTAATTTAGTTGTAGGCACTAAACGTCATATAGTTAGGGTAGGTAGAAACAAATTTCGTATTGTGCTTATATAAGTAGTTTTGCTAGTTTATCTTTTTCCATAACAGATTAATATTATAGATTATATTCATTAAAGAAAATGTAGGTATTTATACCCCATCTATGCACTGGCTTGCTAACGCCGATAGGTATTGTTCTCTCACACACTAACATATACCTAAGCATAGCATATAAGTGAAACAATGCATGTCATCTTGCTTTAGCGTAATCAAATAACATGTAGACGGGGCCTTAAAATACGGTTACAAGTTAACACCCACAGTTAACACCTCATACAGAGAGAATCGAGTACCTTATCAAAGCATTTATCAAAATGTTTTCACTAATAAATATCCATAATTACGAGCCCTTATTAAGTAGGTATATTGATATTATACAACTGTCATGCCATCACAGAACACAGTATAATATGCAATGTGTATCAGTCATGCTAATCTTATTAACATGAAAGATACCATAAAATGTGCTCGAGTTTAGCGGAATGAAACCTACTAGTAAATGAAAGGAATCAAGATGGGGTACACAGTCATGTAATATAGATATTAACAAGGTAACATGAAACAGTGTTCTATTAATACCTAATTAATTATCTGTTATTATAATAATACATAAAGTACGGATGTGGTAAGTATTAATGCTACCTATATTATATCTGCAGTACGCCTTATTCTCAAATATTTTAATCATTCTATAATACTGTATGAAAGAATAATTATTTTGTTGAAATATTTCAATAAATAATTATTGCCTGTTGATATTTACCTGAATAAACTAATAAAATTGACATCTTGTTTAATTTGAAACCTGTTTTAAACTGCGCGGATTGCGCGGCAAAGAGATTACCACAGACGTACTAGAGATGACGGAGATTACCGCTACAGATTGATTAATAGATTAAGAACCACAGACTAACTAGAGATACTACGTTAAGAACTAGAGTACGCGCAAGATAACACTGCGCACGGCCAAAATCGGAACTAATCATGGTCCGCCACAGTGTTGCCGTGTTATTAACTTTGTCACTAAATCTACCTGATTTTAGGAATAAAAGAAAATATAATAATAAAGATTATAGTAGACCTCATCAGACGACAATAATCATAATGCATTCGTATTCATTCACGGCACATTTATAAGCATAGGTCTTTTCCTTTGCAAATTATGTAAAAACACTGTAGGAACACAGTGCTGACACGACGGAAAATAATATACGGCGGCGCGCGGCGGTGCATTCGAGGCTCGGGCAGTAACTCGCGAGCAGAGCAGTAGTGAACACGCGTTTAGATATAATAAGTATAACGACGGGACGGCCATATCTTGGTTTCCGGATATGTCCGAATGGTCAGACATCAGGATAGACTCGAAATAACACTAGGATATTCTGCATACACTGATTTTTAATGATAATCTAACTTTGATTACTAAACAACAAAGAATATTCACAATATTACAGGACTAAACATTCAAACTAAATTACGTGGAATGCAGTGAGGTTGGTTGTGCCGCGATACGACTTAACGCTACGCTTGTTAATATCTGAATGCCCCATCCAAAAACTACAATATTAACTTTGGATTTATAAGCAGATTGATTTCGAATTGAATAACCCACGTCTGTCAACGCGCTACATATCCGATATCTGTCATCACGACACAACCAAACACACTCAAGCAATAATTAAAAAATTAAGGGTTAACAAAAACAGCAGTGCTTGACATTCCACGGTTATTACGCTCGCTCTGCTACAAGTATATTATTTAAATATAGTGAATTTAAGTAGACAATGGTGTCAATTCTGTAGCACATTTTAACAGTACTAAACTAGAGTAAACGCAACCGTCACTTTCTTTTTCTATTGAAACAGAAAGAAACAAACGCCCTTAGTTTAGTACTGTTAAATTGTGCTACAGAATCGACACCACTGTGCTTCCTTAAAACCCTAGACTGTGGCTCAGTAAATTGGGTAACCAAAAATACTAATTAGTTTAATTGGTAGGTAGTAAATTTTAACGTACATAACTCAATTAAAATATAATAAACCGCAAAAGAGGGCTGCCCAATTTTCATGCTCACGAATATATTTCTTTTCCTTAAAAAGTAGGACTTTGTGTTTTTGCGATCATGGCAACATTTATCACGCCCCCCATCGCGCGCAGACTTATCTTGCGCGCACTCTAGTTACATATTGGTGTCGTGTCTGTTGCGCACTTTGACAGGACTAGACTAAAATAAGGGTGTCCCGTGTTTGTCTCTTTCTGTTTCAATCGTAGACAGAGGTTTCAATAGAAAAAGAAAGTGACAGTTGCGTTTAGTTTAGTTTAGTACTGTCAAAATGTGCAACATAATCTAATCTGACAACAGAATCGACACCATTGTATTCCTAGCTATCAGTTTGTGGATATAATTGAGAGTAAAGTTGCCTAACTACCGATAGTCGCGATTTGTTGTCAATACTATCCTGACCTTAAAAACTAGTAACCGATCGAAAAAATGCAATAATAATATTGATCACAGACATGTTCACATATCACATGTTTTATTATAATCATGAACGATACTATCGATAATTTTGTTCTATCGATATTTGTACTATCTATCTTTATTCTATCGATAGGGCAAATCTACCGATAGTAGCACACTTGTCCACACCGTACGCACCGCAGTCATCGCTTTTGTTGATGGCCTCGTACACGGTACAACCATCCGCGCCGGGGTCACTGCAGTCGTCGCACGTACCGCGTCAAATTACTTGCGTTCAGTCGGCCAGTGACTGCGAATGATGACGTCATCCCCAGCGTCCAGTGCGAGCGCATAGAAGGCACGCGCCGGTGTTTGACGTCAGCCGCGGCGGCTGTGAGAATTCAGCCGCTCGGGTACTGCGTGGAGCGCGGCTCGAATAGATGTGCGAGGTTGCATATAACTTCATACAAAGAATTCAAATGCGGTGCGGACAGGTGTGAGGTGCCCACAGAACACTTATACTCAGAGAGAAGAATAACGACTTCATACAAATTTTATGAGGAAATTTTCCTTACCGACCAGCGCCATCTCTGGAGCGCCCACGTAAACTGGAGAGTAGAAGCTAGGGCGGGAATTTCAAACTACAGTGCGTATAATAGATACTTTGTAATGCATTTTATGCACAAGTACAAAGCGTTTCTCGATAGTTTCTGACAAGATGGCAAATTTTTGCTCAGCAGTAAATGACATCTAAACAGAATCACTATCGAGAAACACAGTGTACTTGTGCATAAAATGCTAAAGTTAATCTATAAAGAGCAGTCCAATAAAACAAAGATTAGTATAATAAATATTTTTTTATTTACATACATACATAAACTCACGCCTTTTTATTTACCATGATAATAATTATAATTTATTAGATTTACATAGGCAACATATTACTATATTATACTTGAATTGAATACATGAATTTGTTCACAAATCCAAAGTATGTGTATGACATAATAATAAAACACAAATTTATTTTATACAAATAAAGAAATAGGTGTTGTATTCTCATTTCGGGTGAAAGTCCAAAATTCATGCAGACGAGGTTGCGGGAAAACTGCTAGTTAATTTATGCATAATTATATTCATTTTTCTTTTCAGTGCAGATTTACATTTCCTGAAAATAAAAGATTAATTTAAATCCTTAAATTAATTTAAAATAAGTCATAGATAATAAGTTACGAAAATTGGTATGATTAAATTAAGCTTGATGATATATTATGAATATGTCAAAAGAAATGATAATTATATTAGCTCTTCTGTGTTAAACTAATTATGTCACAGTCCGTCCTTCCTCAAGCTCTATGCCAAATTTTATAAAAAATTGATAGAGTGAAATTCAGAAGAGTGACGAAACAGAAGACTGACTTACTTTCACATTTATAATATAAGAATAGATTAATAGGATTAAACTACTTATAACATTTCTTTAAATGTCAGGTTAACAACATCATCATTCTGCTGCAGTATAATGCTTAGCATGTGTTATACATAATGTCTGTATTTATGTGCAACGTAACGCAGGTGTTTTAAATACACTTTTCAAGTGTTAATTGTACTAACCTTAAGGCATTGAACACCGGGTACAGCTGTTCTGAACAACTTCTCATTAAAGCATGTGCTTTTAAAATGTTTGCTGCAAAGCATCTTATGTTTAGAATGGAGTCCATCCTGGAATTTTGGTGAAGACCAGGGTTCGTTTGGGAAGCAATTCTTTGCTCATAATTCACAACTGGAAAATCAAAAATATCAAAATTACATACCATAATAATCACATTCCTAATTAAGCTATAACTAAGTAAAAATTTAAAAATTCTATATTTGCTTTGATTGAAAGAGATGTACCTAATATTAAACACGGGAATGGTGAAGACAAGAAAAGTTTTCATAGTATACATTTATGTATATAGTATAGGTATAGCAAAGGGTATCGAATACATTAGGTATACATTACATACTTGTTATGTTAGTTTGTGGTAGTTAGAAGCTGGATCAACAATAATATTATTGTGGTATTTCATGTCTAAAACGAATAGCATGGGAAATGAAAAATACATAGGTAGTTATACATACCGCAAAGCATTTTTTAGCATCAAAATAATAGCAAAAGGTATTTTCAGGGGCAATTTACTTTAAAAATCAATTAATAAGCTCGTTATTATGGAGAATAAAAAATTGTATTTTTGGTGGCAACATTATACAAATGTTTATATCCATCTCTTTTACTCTGATGTCGTTGTCTCTCTCGTGTTTTCTAGCCCACCTACATCAAATTCGTAGAACAAAGTCGACAGACCCTGGAGGTGCCCGTCCACTTTTGACCCGCACTCTATGGGTTCCAACCTTAATATTATGACCATAGATATATTATTTGGATGGCTTTTGGCCTCAGGCACTGACCATAAACTAGTATAATACAGGTCAGTGGGCCTCAGAGTGCTTACATCAATAACTAACATAATATGGCCTCACTAATAGCAACTAGTTTATTTTTAGACGGTTTTAATAAGCTTCACTTCTAAGTTCACTTCCTATATTTGTTTTTTCGATTCAAATCTTGGGACAAATTTTTCAACTACTTCTGCTTAACCGATTCTCCTGAAAATTCGCACACAAATTCATTTTCTATGACAATACAACATTATAATAATTTCAACCTTCAATACTCCAATCCTGGTACTCCTGTACTACAAGATTAAACTGTTTAACTTAAAAGATTTTTAAGGGATTGTTTTATTTTAGTAATTTAGATTAAATTACAAAAAAAAGACTATTGCTGAGCGACCATTAAAATAAATGTTTGATATTCTGCGGATATGAGCATATGCCTTTTGAGCCTAGTGTATTTTTGGGGCAACACTGACCTCTATCATATATTATTAATACATTTCGGCCGTTGTTTCATATCGGAATGATATTATTTTTATTTTATTTTACTAAGGACCTCCTACAAAGGATACAAAAATACATGCTTGGTCAATAAATGGTGTGCTTCTCGGCACCTCGAACACCGTATTCTCTACGGCTAGAATTTGGAAAAGCTTAGTATTTATAATTGTTGAAATTTACTTTTAAATCTGTTTGTGTTCAATTTATGTTCTACTGATTTGTAATGTCCTGTCACAAAATTGTTCTGAGGGGTGGTAGCTTACTAATGGTAACAATGCCTAGTGGAGCCAACACTTTAAAAAACTAAATTGTCTCTGGTTGACATTTGTATTATCTGTATTCTATGTGAATTTTCAAATGTCTTTCTTTTTAATTTAGCACGTGTAGACGCTGACGACTTGCATATCATCCCATAAAACTTATTTAGGTAATATTAATTATTCTACATATGGCACGTGAATAAAGTAAAGTGATTCATTCAAAGATCATTCCTTTTGTTTCGCGGAATTTTTCGCGACTTTATAATATAATAGTTGTACGAAATCAAGAGATCATTTTTTTTGTGTTCGTGTAATAAAAAATTGGCGTTGACCAGGTAGCCAGAATGCCGTCGGACGCAAAGAAAAGGGCTCAACAGAAGAAGAAGGAGCAGGCTGGCAGCAGAAACAAGAAGCCTGTGGCCAGAGTGACTAATGAGGAGAATGGATCGACCACTAACGGCAACGCTACGGATCGTGAGCTTACCGCAGAAGGTAAATACCACCGTGAAATTCGATCTTTAAATCTTTTCCTGCTGTAGGTACTTTTTTGCATGAGTATATAGCCGGACTGTGTTGAGTATCTGCTGACTTTGTGTTGAGTGCTTTGTTGTTGGGGCCTAACTTTTTAAACCTTAGTTTATATAAATGCGATATAATTTACGTGAAGCACATGGTACTCTCATTTACATTGTAGTCTTAAGATGTTTGCTAAAAAGATCAAGTGTAATGTTTTGCATTGTTTAGATAAAGATTAGCTGGAAAATTATTTCCTGTAGTGCTCTGTCTAGGTTATTCAATTGGCAACTTATAGGAAGTCGTTCAAACTACTAATAATACTGAAACATTAAATGTGAATGTAGAAAATAAAATACTGTTGTGCTTTTTTTAATAAAAGTACCTATATGAATATTAATAATTCTGTTACTTTGTTTAGAAGTTGCCCAGAATATCTTAATTAATGCCTACAGTATTTTGGTATACTTATTATTGTTATTTACCTAAAGACCATGTGTGTCTTTATTTTCCTAATCATTTGTCATTTTACAAGGATCTGATAGGATTGATGAAATGGGATCAGTTGGCAATAGGGATATTTTCTGTATTTTGTTTGAAATTTTCTTCCTCTTTCCTAATTTTACCCATAAATACTATAGAAATGTGGGGCCTATTTGGAATACAATCTTACATACTTTTTTTATTAAAGCATCTTCTTGTTGTTATCTGACTTGCCATTCTTGTGAAAACCAATCGTAACTTTCGAATAAATTATTTGTAATGTGGCAACCCAAATTATTTGATGTAACCCAGTCATGGGCCACTGGCTCACAGTTATCTACCGAAAACATAGACTGTGAAAAAGAAATAAGATAAAAAGCCACACAGAATTAGTCATGCTTTCACCAATTTTGTTGTGATATCTACCTCTTACTAACTGCAGGTATTGTTAAATTCAACCTCATTGGTACTTCAGAATCAATTTTTATACTTCATTCATACACATAGAGTTTTAGAGAATATTAAATTAAAATTATACTGGATATTATCGGTCGGCAGTGAAAACTACATATGTGTAAAATATTTTTTTTTAAGAGACAGAAATCACTGTCTTCCAAAAAAAAATGGCTGATCAAATGGTAATACAAGTTGGTCATCGTACGTCATAGATAACTTAGAAGTATTTGAATTGAAAGTTTGTTGAACTAGCATGTGTACGAGTTTATCAATCTAAAGAACAAATAAGACGCTTTTGCAGAAAAAAATATTTACGAGGTTCTCACTGCCGAGCATCGATATGCTGCCAGGCTACAAAATGGATTTTAACAAAAAAGCTGTAGGAATAGAAAATTGCAAACTGAATTACCCCTAATTAGGTAGGATTATGGAACACAGAAATTCGTTTTCATTCATCCAGATAAAGGTGGATCTTAAAAACTTAAGCCATAATATATACTCTACATAAAAATTCATGGAAGTAGCAGTGAGAACGCAGTCAAATACATCTAATATTCAGAACAAGTTATTTATTGCATATGGCATTCTATAATTTCTGTCTATCCCCATGGTAACAAGGCGTGAGTGTTCATACACTATATGTAAGTTATTTATTATGTAAAAGGAGAATGCCCAATCTCAATAGAAATAAACCCAGATCTGGCACAATCAAAACCAGTTTCCAAGTCTCAAATCATCAGTTATGGTACGTTTTTTGATACTACATACTTATAATCACTCATTTGACTCATTTCTGTGGCTAAAGTAGAAAAATTGGCCATAGTAATTGCAAGTTTTGTAGTTGGAACTTTTTTTAAAAATATTATAACTATCTGTTGCCCACGGTTTCACTCGCATCCTAGAGGAACAACTTCATGTACCTGGATAAAAAGTATCCTGAGTGTTATTCCAGGACATGGTCTATTGTGTATGCCAAATTTCATCCAAATCCATTTAGCCGTTTATGTGTGAATTTAGTAATAAACATTCATCTTCACAAACATTTAAATTTAAAATGTTTGTTTAATCATATCAGTCTGCATACATCTACTGCTACACATGGGCGTTCCAATGACCTGACAGTCTTGTTGCCATAAGACACGACAGAGGTGGTGTTGACCTTATGTTCTTACGAGGAATATAGTGTAGAACAGGTCTTGAAATTTAAATATGTTATTAAGTACTTAGGAAGCACACTTGTGTAATTATGTTATGTTTATAAGCTGACACTGTTATCCAAGCCACTATATTATGCGACGTCAGGCTATTGTTTATAGTTTAATACAATTAAAACTATCTGCACTGTCTTAAGCCAGTACTATAAACAACTCTCATTCGAGAGATCTTCCAACAGCAGCTACCATTAAGTAGAATTACATACATTTGACAACTTTTTTTTGTGTCTATTCATGTTTAAACCACTGTTTTTATTGATATGGGCCTTAGCAACATTATTGAAATGCTAAGTTTTGAGTAGTTTGAGGCCATATTGTATACTGTAGGCTCAATCCCTCTTATCACTAGATCATCATCATCTTCCTGCCCTAGTCCCAAGTTACTTGGGGTCGGCGCAATATGTTTTTCTCTTCCACTCTTCCCTGTCAGCCGTGTCCCTTCCGCCCTCTTATTACTAGATACGGTCTAAGAAAAACCCAGGTTTTAACATAGCCCTGTCTCTTTTTTTTCTATGATGTTAGAAAGTGATGGGTATATTTTAAAGCCTGATTTACACGGTGCAAGTTTCTTGAAGCAAGTCTCATGCTATCTCTGTTTTTGTCGGAGAGAAAGACAAAGATAGCATGAGACTTGCACCATGTAAATGAGCCTTTAATCTGAGATTACCTAAGTCTTTTATAATAAGGGGGTAAAAGTTTATGGCATATTTTCAAACCCTAGTACCAAATAGCAGCGTGGTACCCGTAAAAAGGCACAGCTGCGCCGTCGCCGCAGCATGTTTTAATTCCAAACAATTTTCGCGCATCGTGCAGCTGTCGCGCATCTGTCGTGCAGTGCTCGCGTGGTTGCGAATTGGTTGTGCATCTAGGCACTCTTAAGTACCACCGTTTAGATGAGGTTTTTGGATCTCTTATTGTATCTGTATGATATTTAATTATGTAATACATTTTAATGTGCCCATGTAAGGCAATCAGTTAGATAGGCAGGCCCCACATCAGACATACTCACGAAAATGTAGCTGAATTTTCTCTATCCATCCACCTCATAGCTAATACAATACTTGTAGGTTCAGTTGAAAACCAGCGTCAGGCACTAGTGGTCTGACATTTATGCTGAACTGAACCTATTTGGCGCAGCCGCTAGACACATCTACTTTTTTTTGTTTTGTCTCATATGAATTTTTGTGTGTCTGACTGCTTTCGTGCCAAATAAATTTCTTTCTTTCTTTGCAGGTAATTAATAAAAAAGGGAAAGACTATAACTCAATCTTTGTTACAGAGGCGCTATGCATTAAGCTCGAAGAGGAGGCCAAACTGAACTCGGAAGCCAGGTCGTGTACCGGCTCTTTGGCCGTCCACCCGAGATCGAGGGACATCAAGATTGCCAACTTCTCTATCACATTCTATGGAAGTGAACTGCTTCAGGACACTCTTCTTGAGTTGAATTGCGGCCGAAGATACGGCTTGGTCGGATTGAACGGATGTGGTATGTATTTTATTTTTATTTTTTTAGAAGTAGGCACTTAAGCAGACCTTAACCCTTAATAAGGCAAAGGGAATATATAACTTTTTTGGAAGATGTCGCGAATGCGTCCTTGTTATATTTTTATTTTTAAACCTAGCAATATTACATATTTTTAATATTTTCTTTAATAGACAATAAAAAAATACATTTTTTATTATTTATAAAAATTGCCAAATTGTTTGTTATTTAAATTTCTTAAAACCTTATGTCCGATTAAGGGTTAAGTATCATTTGGGTGTAGATTATAGTGGAAATCCATGTTCAAATGTTACTTCCGTTCTGCTTATCTTAGAATTCTCAATTCAGAAACCGGCTGTTAGACAGTCAATGGCTATTGTACTCAAAATCTAAGAATGTTAGCGAAAGTGCGATGTGAAGCATTGCAGCCTTGCGAAAGTTCTTTGATCTCGACGATATTTATCATCAATTTAATAAAAATAAATGCTGGCATCCTTTTCTGACAAATCAACTGTCATGTACGTTTTTTTTTCAGAAGCTAACTAGTATTTATTCAAAGAAATTATCCTTAATCTATAATATATTATAAAAATCATATGCCGTGCGTTAGTCTCGCTTAAACTTGAAAATGGCTCGACCGATTTGTTTTATTTTTTTTTTGTTCTCCTCAGTACTGGGCTGGTTTAGGAAAAAAAATAGAATAAATTATATAAACAAATTTTAGGTAGTACCAACATCACCGGATGATCTAGTACAATATAAATCTATACTAGTATAATACAAATCTAAGGTACAAACTAAATAATAAAAATAAATAAATAAATACCAGTGTGTAACTGTCCCACTGCATGTAGAGTTCTTTCATATAGTTCGATTTTCTTCTTATACAGAGAAGAAACGACCATTTATCACCACGCTTGCTCACTACGGGTTGGCGATTTCAGACCACTTAGTCCAGGATTACCCACGAGGTTTTCCTTCATCGTATGTCAGTGGTCTTAGATTACCTAAACAAGTGACTATACTTAAAATTTCGTGGAAATTCCCCCTGGCGGTATGAGACCTCCTATCCCATCCGGAGTAACTTTCC
Source organism: Amphipyra berbera (assembly GCA_910594945.2). Classification (NCBI taxonomy): domain Eukaryota; kingdom Metazoa; phylum Arthropoda; class Insecta; order Lepidoptera; family Noctuidae; genus Amphipyra; species Amphipyra berbera. The sequence continues at coordinate 21,367,679 of OU343121.1, read as the reverse complement.
GATTTCCTCTTGTGAGCCTACCTCAACTACCTGGTTTGATTCCTGAGTTGTGGAAAGTTATATCGGGCCTACGATCACGAATAGTGCGGTTGGTATAACTGCAGTGGCGTAGCTAGGTAACCAAAGGCCCTAGGGCAAAAAATAAACTAGGGCCCCAACTAAACTATTTAAAATCCGTTCCGTATTCGTCGTTATCCGAATTCGACGTACTCCAGATTCGTCGTTGTTTTCCGCAAGTTTCAAACAAAGATGTTCGAGACTTGTGGGGAATTCCCCTGTATTTTTTCAAATAAGTTGCCATTATTAACGTCGCGTTCCTAGAATATAGTTTATTTATATTCCGAATGTGGGAGAAATTTTCACTAGTTCAATTTATAGTTTGTAAGTCAGAGTCTAGCCCTCCAGTAGCTACGCCACTGTATAAGGTATAAATACGAAATCAAATTTAGAACACCAGGCACAAGTTTAAAACATCGAATTCTTCATCACCAATAATCTAATACCATTTTAAATGCCCTAAGGTTCTCAAAGAAAATGACGTCAGGCGAATATTATTACGTAATTAATTCGTCATTATAGGTGTTATTCATAACTGAACACTTCTGATATGGAGTTATGATTGCGTTTCTATTGTACAACATTATCAGTTTTTCCTTGAAACTGAGTAAGGGCAAGCGTCGAATAATTGCTGTATTACGTACATTGCGCAATCCGCAGCTTTAATATATAGGCCAAGTCCTTGTTGATTCCCTCGTCAATGTTGTACTATTGTAGCCTACACATTGTGAAGCCGTTTATTCAATAAGCAATACGTTAGGGATACATACATACATAAACTCACGCCTTTTTCCCATGGGGGTAGGCAGAAACTATAGAACGGCACATGCTACGACTCTTACATACCCCTAGGATCTTAGATTAGGGATCTATGCTCTGGATAATCCGTCAGTAAGATCGATCGAACAGCGATCTAAGGAAAGAAAACGGATATACACAACATTTGTTGTTTAATACTCAATACTTTATTGCATTCCATATGTATTACATAGATGGTATAACAATTAAAAGACCAATATGGACCCTGTCGGGTACTGCAAAATTAGTAGAGGAAGAGGGCTAGGGGTTTACCCTAAGTTGCTATTTTTGTCTTAGTAATTCTAAATAACTTGCAAGATAATGCGTAGTGATGTTACAGGCGGCCCATACTACATTTCTTGTGTAGTAAATTCGCGCCAACTATAAATTATTATTGTTCAACTAAAATACGCTGACAACTTGAGCGGTACGCGGTTTTCCTCGTCCCTAGATAATTAATAAGCGGAACAAAGGTGCTTTTCATTCAATGAAAGCAATAGAAATATGTGTTACCTTTGAAGGTATACTAATTAAAGTTCTGTCTTTGTTTCTGAAAAGCAAGAACGCAATCAGATGGCATGTTAAAATCATAATTGTTCCGCTGTGAGAATGTGATGGCGCTATACGGCCTGCATAGCCGCGTCACTTTCTCTCACTGGAACATTGATGTTTTTAACACGTCATTATACGGCCCCATGACTCCTTAGAAGTTCAGCATTGAACATGTTCCTCCTCATTGGTTTCTGTAATGAACGATAGAACAGGAAATACATGTTCGGCTGGAATTATTGATTACTACATGAGCTACTGACCTATTTTTAGTTGCATCCCGTTGTTACGTCAAGCAAGCCCGAGTTGGTTGAAATTTAGTTTAAATAAAGGCTCATTTACACGGTGCATGTTTCTTGAAGCAAGTCTCTGTTTTTGTCGGAGAGAAAAACAAAGATAGCATGAGACTTGCTTCAACAAACTTGCACCGTGTAAATGAGCCTTAATAATTAAACTATTTAAAACATGTCCACCGGATATTTTGGTTTAATGCGATTAAGGGCTCAATTGAGACTTGAATTAAAAACAGTCGTCGTAGTACTCTTTTAACCTGATTTGACCTTTCACGCTTTTCATGACAGCCATGCTTTATGGTGCGCATATAAGACCATAGGGCAAGAAACGTTTTAGAGCGAGCGCGAAACAGCAGGTTTTCGTTTTTTGAAAGCCCATAGAAAAGGACTGCTGCGTATTTATGGTACCTATAATACGACACAACTTAGAAGTCGCACTGACAAATTGTATCGAACAACCAATGGCGGGCGCTCATTATCGCGCCATTCAAACTTATTACGTCAGCGTAAAGATTTTTTTACTGCAGTACTAAATGATAAATTATTTTTATTTCTGTAAATAAATCTGTTACAGACACTTTTACAAGTCAATGTAATGTTTTTTTTAAGACTAGATGGCGCCGGCATTTCCTATTTGACTAGCTCTGAGAAGAAAAGCCGAAACAAACTCGGAGGTCAAGGTCTCTTTTAAAGTTCAGACATTGTGGTACCTATAAAAACTATGTGAGTGTAACAATGTAGGGCAACGTCTGGAATGGCCTTTTTAGGAAAGTGCCATAGCAGGTTTGAGTTGACCTGCTCTAACTGACGGCACGCATGCATCAGTCACCGCGTAGCTCAAACCTTATTTTACTAATAAACATTCCGAGGTCTTGAAGTCGCACTCATCTCGGAAATGATTGGTTTACCGTGATGCGATATCTTAGTTTGTCATACTATACGCTCTATTAAGTGCTCTTCGTCGTCAACAGAAAAAGGCGCCGCTGTACAACACTGTCAGATTAATAACCGTGACTCAGACAAGTCTAGTCCAGTAACAAATATACGATAATAATAACACACATGCACTGGTTCTCAATATTATCAATGGAAAATTTTACACAACACTGCTTACCGACCTTGGCACTACCGTATTTGCTACAAACATATAAGTACATAGGTAACGCACGCGAGTTAGAAACGGGCTATTATTTATTTTACGATATTTCTATGTTCAGAGTATGTTGGTAGTCGGTTTAAAGGATCTTTTCCCCTGAAAATTGCTTGGCGGTTTAACCTAACACAAAGGTGATAGTAGCTTCTACTAGCCGGGTCGGATCCATCTTATGTTAGGGCTAGTTATAGCCGGCAAAAATATAGATAGCCGTGTTTCAGTTTTCACCCCTAGGTCACATGTACGTGATCGTTCATTGTTCAACGAATGCAGAGATTGGCTTCATAATCTAAGCATCTGTTTCCCTTCCAGCATTCCTGTGGCTCCGACAATAACGACCACCCCGTTTCTATCCCCTCTCTTCTCGTAGTCTCTTGACGTGTGCACAGACTAACACGAAGTACCTATATGTAAAGAAATCTCATTCCTGAATCACGCATGCAAAATTGAGCTCTAGGCTGCCTGTTCACTGAAGCTGAGAGCGCTCTGCTGTATGAATATTGTGCGTTTCTATTGGTTAGCTCCACTCCGCTCCTCTCCTCTCCACTCCTCTCCTCTCCACTCCTCTCCGCTCCCCTCGTCTCCGTTCCCCTCCTCTCCGGTCCAGTGAACAGGCAACTTTATTGTTAGGTGAGAGCCCTCACAAGTGCTCACATTCCGCTGCGCGTACGCGCTCTTTTTAAGTTTTTGTTGGGTCATTCACTATCTATTCTGAATATCTATGATACGTTTTGAATTTTTAATTAGCCCAAAATTAAGATAGATAATTTTGAACAATCGGTCGAATACGATGATTATTTAGCAAAGCGTGTGATTTTAAAATAAGCGAATGTGTATTATTATAAATGTACTGGTTAATTCTTTGTGCGAATGTTTTGAAACTTTTGCCATGGTTCTGATAAGAATTAAGATTGTAATTCAGTTAAATATTTATTTCCACACCATCTTTTCTTGTAACATCCTACAAATTACGATCTTAAATCCGTTTTTCAAGGTTGGTGCCAAGATCTCGCAACTCTGAGTATCACTGTAGCTCTGCCTACTAGGTAGTCCATGCTTGGCAGTTATAGACACCAGCACGTAACTTGGCAAGAGTAGAGAAGAGAAAATCCTCTCCTCTTTTTTCTTCTAAACAGAATTGTTTAAAGATTAAATTATGGCAATAACCATAGAATAATGACAAGCAATAAGTGTTAATTTTTTTGTTGCACTAAGTGTACAAGTGCATACTTACTCCCACTACGCCAAAACCTTGCCAAGTTACGTGCTACTAGTGTACGAGTATATCTAGGGTGATATGATACAGTTGAGAAAAGACCACGCTATTGCAGATCGTAGTCACTAAAGGGCTCTTTAGTTATACAATATACACAAAAAAGATACATTTTACTTGGACGATATCTAGATGCGTCTATTGTGCTCCACATTTTCGGTGTGTTGTTAAACAATGCTTGTCTTTGGAACAATCGCTTTGCGTGTCATACGAGGACATTATGTACCCATGTCAGTTGTCGTAACATAACTTGGGCGGAGTGGCCGAAGTAATTAAATAATGTATGTATCCTTGTATTAGTGTATAAAAACATGAACGTCCGTGTTTGCAGGCAAGTCGTCACTTCTCGCGGTGCTAGGTCGTCGCGAGGTGACCATACCCCAGCACATTGACATATTTCACCTGACGCGTGAGATGCCCGCCTCCGATAAGACTGCTTTAGAGTGTGTCATGGAGGTTGACGAAGAAAGGGTCCAGTTGGAGAAGCTCGCTGAGGAGCTGGCTCATTTGGAAGACGATGGTAAGCTGTTATTACTATAAAGATACCCAGTGCTAACGGGATCACTATTGTTTCGCATAAAATTTTATGTCATAATTTATCATGGCATACTTTCACTTATGTTAATGATATTAATTCTGCATGAATGTATAAGCAACATTTTTTTAACCATAATTACTGTTAGCATAACGATTTATCAGCATATTAATCTAAAGCATAATATTATGAACGCATAACAATATCAAAGCATAATGTTCATGCGTATTAGTGTGGGGTGAAATAACTTTCGTATGTAAATAAACATGTTCGCGGCTTAGGGGTGGCCCAAGGGCCACCCGCGCCCCACCCTAACCTACTGTCATAATGTAGTATCCAAGTTATATTGGATAATATCTAATAACTATTAGACGAATAAATAAAATGCCTAATAACTTTATGCGATACAAAATTACACCGAAAAAATATAGCGAAATGATAGTTATGTCTATCTAAACAGTATGCCAAAAATATTACGTCAAAGTATTATTATGCCAATCAAAATTATGCCTAACTCGTTATGCCAAAGTAGATTAGAAATTAAAAAAATATGCGAATCAAAGGGAACCATGCCAACAGTCCTCAGAACTAGTCGCAAGCTTTGTGTTTGTGAAATATGCAAACTCAGGCTCCGGCTGATGCAAAATTCGTGGGGACCGTAGCAAAGTTTCTTCCACGTAATCTAAGATGAAAGTCGATGAGACTACTGCAGCAATTAATGGAGTTTGAATGAGAAAGAATCCAGTTAGGAAGGCTGGCGGATGTAGTTCAACATTAGAATTGAAGTGATAGCTGTTTAAGATGTTTGGTGTGGTCTCTGACGTCACAGTTGAACAGTGCAATTTTGCGTTTACTTGTATTATAAAGCATGTTCATTATAACCGTATACCCTCTCCAGCCGCGCAAGAACAGCTGATGGACGTGTACGACCGTCTGGACGAACTGAGCGCCGACACTGCGGAGGCTCGCGCCGCAAACATCCTGCACGGTCTCGGTTTCACCAGGGAAATGCAGCAGAAGGCCACTAAGGACTTCTCGGGAGGTCAGTACTGACTAAATTTCTAGATCATTCAAAATGATAGTTGTATAATTGGATTATTTAGCCCCCATCAGGCACAATAAAAGACATTATTTCATCACATACACTTGACATGAACCTGTTATAGACAGCTACAATGAATGGTCCTAAGGTACAAATACCATAATCATAAGTTACATAGAGCAAATGTAATTCTGGGAGACGACTTATTTTTAGATATTAAAAAACAGCTGTTAACTGTAGCGCGCAATGTAAGCGCGCGTGCAGCAGACTATGCCTACATTTCTAAAATATTGGTAATGTTTGTATAGAAGAAAGTATGGTGACGTGAAAAACTAAAAAAAATATGTGACTTTGACCTTCAATATCTCCATAACCAGTCGGTTCCCAGATATGGCCCGATACAAAAAAGTCTTCGTAATGATGGGAAGGGTACGTGGCTCTCAGCTTCGTTAAGGGTATTTTTACACTCAATATATGTTCATATAGTAAACCTATTATGACACCAACGGAAATAGAGGGATGGTGTTTTCCATATCAATGTCTGTCGTTCAAGGCTGAACATGATCATCAATGTGTTCCCATTGCAGGTTGGCGCATGCGCATCGCGCTAGCCCGCGCGCTGTACGTAAAGCCTCATCTGCTGGTGTTGGACGAGCCGACTAACCATCTGGATCTGGACGCCTGCGTGTGGCTCGAGGAGGAACTCAAACAGTATGGAATTGTTTCTTTATTTCGATCAAAGTGGTTTTTCGTGGTCGAGACATCGACTGTTCGTATTTCTGCGTGACTGGTTAACACACTAAAGCTTTTTAACCACTTGAATCGCATTTCTGCGACAAATATTTCTGCGCCCCTACTGCGCGTGTCGTATTTCTGCGACAGGGAACATGCATGGCTTTTGTTCTATTTTCGTCCTATGAACTGTGTGGTACAACTAAGACGATTATTCAATACAGATATGATTTACAACAATTACTTAAAATTGTTTCATAGCTCTAAGTATTGAAAAAGCTTAATATATTTATTGTAGGTATTATTTTATCGATTCGTTGTCGCGCGCTAGGGGCACTGCAATTGATATTTAGCCACGCGCTTAAAAGGTTGTGACAATGAAGCCATTTCGATGTGTGAGTTACCTTGCTAAAAAAACTACGGTTCTGCGATGATGAAGCAAAATATATCGTAACAAAAACTGCATTTTGCTGTACTAAAATAGCTGTATCTTCCTTTAACAGCGTTTAATAGCTTGTTTATTTCTATCGATCTGCATAATAAAGGAAAACGCATGATTTTGTTTCGCGAGTACGCGCCACGCTGCGTCCAGCAGTGGCCGACGGCGATGTCACTTAACGTATTGCGGCGTCAGCACTTACCAAATCGCATAATATAGAAACGCATTAGTGACCACAATATCTTCGGTCGGCAGTGAAAAGCACGTATGTATAAAAAAATGGTCGATCAAATGTTAATACAAGTTTGTCATCGTACTTCATAGATAGCTTAGACGTATTTGAATTGAAAGTTTGTTGGACTAGTACGTGTATGACGAGTTTATCAATCAAAACAACAAATAAAACTCTTTTGAAGAAAATTTTATTTACGAAGTTTTTACTGCCGAGCGTCGATATGGTCTTAGCGCATAAAAGGACCCAACTGCCCATCCGATACTAACATAATATTTATTATTTTCCAGTTACAAACGCATCCTTGTGCTGATATCCCACTCGCAGGACTTCTTAAACGGCGTGTGCACCAACATCATTCACATGAGCAAACGTCGGCTCAAATACTACACGGGCAACTACGAAGCGTTCGTCAAGACACGCATGGAGTTACTGGAGAACCAGATGAAACAATACAACTGGGAGCAAGACCAGATCGCTCATATGAAGGTTATTTAATGTTAGCGTATTGCCGTCCAGTGCTGCTTTTAAAGCCTGTCTCAAAAGGCTGATTTTTTCCGATAGTAACCTACGCTGTGCAAGATTGTTGTTACCTAATGCGAGAGGAGTCTCGTATCGGTGATGCCACTGCCCGTCACCGGTCTGAGTTCAGGCTGGTGAGTTGGGTGGTCATCCCGTCGTCTCGGTTCTCAGAGCCGAGGTGGACAGTGGCAGGGTGCCCCGCGTGCAAGTGAGTCTAAGTGTATGTGAAAGTTGAATGTTGTCTTCCCCTATCCTTTCTTTTGATGATTAAACATAATATGTCGCTTGTCAAACTCAGTTGGTAATCGCAGTATGATTTTATTAGCGCAAACGAGGTTGCTATTGACAAGGGGATAGAGGCTGTGGTTATTTCTTCTTTCTTTATACTGTTTAGTTATTATATAGACAGATATAGGCCCTTTTTAAGTTGTTTTAGATATGATTTGATGTAGTTAACGATGGGAGATTATTGAATGATAAGAGTTATCTATGATTTATAAAAGTATATAGAGTTACTTCAATTTAGCTACCAAAATTTCACAGGATTACTGTGTATCATTAATAGAACCTTCTAATAAAAAAGTATCTAAACTTTATTTAATAAGAAACAGTAACGATGGATGTTAACTGTCAATACTTAGTATCGATGCATTTATAGAAATGCGTAAGGCCAAAGTTGTTCTTCTTTTTCTATTCTACTGCTTTTAGATGGTCTTGCGCACCGTTTCTACGTAACCAGGCAATTATTGGCGAGACCTGAACGGTCCCCAACCAATGGGGACGAACGACTTAATTTAAAGCTAATTACTACTCTAACATCATGACTACTAGCAACAACAGTACTAAGGGCGACCTCTAAAGGGACTCGGAGCTCAGCTTAGGGTGGTACTGGCGGGAGGACTGGGAGGGAGACAGCTTGATGAGGGTTGGATTAACCTTTTGAACGCCAGAGCATAAATGCATCGTCGTACCCCCCACGCCAAGGTAACTGTAATCCCATCGTTTTTGTCACATATTTGTGACGTTGGCGTACAGGGTAAACTTTCGTTTGTCACATATGTGTGACAAAGGCGTCCAAAAGGTTAAAGGTGTGAGCAAAGCTGTCCTGTTGCGTTGAATTGAATGTATACTTGCAATCCGTTTGTAGAGACAGAACTTTTCATTTGAATACAATGTACGATCGCGCTGTGCAAACTGGTTTGTACTAGTTTTTGATTTATTCGATTAAGGGCTTGTACCCACAGGCGGCACGGCATGGCAAAGCATTTTTTAAACTCAAATTATTTTAAACCTTATTGTTATACGCTTTAGGACTCGTATTTACCGTACTGCGGGATGCTTTGTCATGCCGCGGCACGACGAAGCATCCCGCGGTATGTTAAACAAATATGAGTGCTAATGGTATTAACATACGTTTTAAAATTATTTGAGCTTAAAAAACCTTTACCATGTCGTGCCGCCTGTGGGTGTAGGTCCTAAAGCACAATGTTTCCTGGTTCTATCTATCGTGAGATCTATATATTTTTTTAAATGGTATTTGAAATTAGTGTTATTGTTAATAAATAATAATTTTATATATATTTAAGTAAATATTGTCTGTTTACAGAACTATATAGCGCGGTTTGGTCACGGTTCTGCTAAGTTGGCCCGGCAAGCGCAGTCCAAGGAGAAGACCCTGGCCAAGATGGTGGCACAGGGACTCACCGAGAAAGTTACTGATGACAAGATCCTCAATTTCTACTTCCCATCTTGTGGGAAGGTGCCACCTCCCGTCATTATGGTTCAGGTTAGTACAATGATTTGAATATAAGTTTTTAATTATGTCAGTATTGTGATAATGATTGAAGGTATCATTTCAATTTGTTGATGGTATCGGAAGTTTTTTACATGGTATAGTAATAATCTTTCATGGTTATAAACATTTTACTGTGGTTTGAAGATACAGATTTTGTTATCATTATATACAAAAAAAATTAAACTATAAGGTAATTTTTAGGGTTCCGTATTCAAATGGTAAAACGGGACCCTAGTATTAAGACTTTGCTCTCAATCCGTTCGTTCGTCACCAGGCTGTAATCTCATGAACCGTGATAGTTAGACAGTTGAAATTTTCACAGATGATGTATTTCTGTTGCCGCTGTAACAACAAACACTAAAAATCTAAATGAAATAAATATTTAAAGGGGCTTTTATACAACATGCGATTTTTTTTTGCTGTTTTTATAGATAATGGTACGAAACCCTTCGTGTGTGAGTTCGACTCGCATTTAGCTGGTTTTATATATTTTTATTATTACAAATGAGAAAGTAATGTTGTTGGTTTGTTATTTCTTCAAATTAAATACTGAATTGATTTTGATGAAATGTGGTAAAGGGATAGTTTGGAATTCTGAAAAGGACACGGGTTACTTTCATTTCGAAAAACGCGTAATAAGTATACAAACTATCTATGCCGGTGAAGTTTTTGGAATTTGGAGAAGGACATAGGTTATTTTTATTTCGAAAAATGCGGTATATGGGATAATTGACGTTGGGCGAATTTCAGTATCAAATATTTGTCGCATGGTTGCGATCTACCCAGGAAGTATATAGTCTGTTTAGTTGTCGGTAATAAAATTGACAAGCATATATATCATTTTGGAACCCAGTGCATCAGCACAATATAAGCACATTGGGTCATCCGTGCGAAGGCGCAACGAGTATTCCCAAGGAGGGTTGATATCAGGCAGGCGGCCGGTCATAAAACAATAAGCCAAAACCTCTAACAACATGGATTTATGAAATACATGTTGTGCCGACCCCACCTAGTGTGGGATAAGGGCAGGAAGAAGAAGGTTGCGACCTACTCAGGCGTCATGTCCGGTGGTTGGGGCCTCAGTGTCCGCGACCAAGTCGCGCGGAAAGCGCTTGTCCGGGCGCTTGGCGTCTGGTGGTCGCGCGTGCCAGGGGGCCAGGCCCTTAATGTGGGCCCAGGCAGATGCGTCGGCACGCGCGAACATTGTGGTCGCCAGTTTTTTTTTTTTAAACTTTGCCCCACACTAGGATTTCCCCTGTATCGTGGGTGCGTTTACAGACACAAATCTTCACATGCACAAACGCCCAGACCCGAAACAACTATCTGTAGGCCATACAAATATTTGTTCCGTGCGGGAATCGAACCCACGACCCGCAGCTCAGAAGCCAATCACTTAGCCACTGCACCAAACGTGTCATATTCGACTGCTCGTAGATGGTCTTGCGGACCTTTTCTACGTAACCGGGCAGTTATTGGTGAGACCTGAAGAGCCTCCAACCAATATTTTACTTAAAGACTAGCTGACTACTATAAGTAACATCATGACTACTCTAAGGGCGTCCCCTAGGGGGGACTCGAACCTTGGCTTATAGCTTTAAATACAAGAGAACTGGGAGGGATACGACAGCTTGATGAAGGCTGAGTTAACGGTGTGACTGCGAAGTCAAAAGGGACGACCAGCTCCGCGGCTGCAGCGGGTGAGCACGGTGGATCAAGTTGAACAATTTCAATTAACTTTGCTTCGTATATTTTACGCCAAATTTTTCAACTACTGCAGAGACCTTTCCAATTTCACAACTGTCTCAATTTAACTTTAAAGCCGGCTTTTCACTATGAAATATAATATATATTATATCACAAATATAAATGAAATCCCACGACTGAAATATAATATGTATTATATTTAAGTGTAAAGGGTTCTATTCAAAATTACGGTAAGCGATATTAATTTATATCCCAGGATGTAATATTATCCTATAGTGAAAAGCCAACTTCAACCTTTTTCAAAGATTTAAAGAAATTTTAAGTGATATTGATAAATGTAATCTGTAAAAGTTCAGTATATTCACTTTCTAAGTATCATCACAAACATTTAACCAATAATTTTATTTCCTTACATAACCTATATAAAAATAAAAAAACAAAAGACATACATTTTCTTTCCCCTCCTCTTTCTAAGCAACAAATCAAAACGAAAATCTATTTCAAATATTATAGAATACATTTCTCAATATCACCTAACATCTCTTTAAATCTTTATAAATTACCCTAAGTTAAAGTGAGACAAATGTGAAACTGAAATGGCTTCTTAACAAATTCTTCTGAAATAACATAACATCACGCCTTATATTTTCCGGAAGATTCAGCAGAGGTGTCTTCAACATCTATTCGCCATTTATGTTTAAATCCCATGTAATAGGGCAAGCCATTGCCTTTAACCGAGCACAAATCCAGACACCAGACTGCTACTACAAAATTCCTAATGAAAATACCGAATTACACTACCCGACCGGGGAATCGAACCCAGGACCCCATGCTCACCGGAGCGCTTGCTACCACTAGATCAAGAAAGTACTCAACATCACAACATAATATCATTAAAAAAAATACCAACAGGCAACTGCTAGTCACGACTGCAAACACTAAATAATGCACCTACCATCAATAACGACACGTTTGGTGCAGTGGCTGAGCAATCGGCTTCTGCGCTACGGGTCGTGGGTTCGATTCCCGCACGGAAAAAAATATTTGTATAGCCTACAGATAATTGTGCCGGGACCGGATGTCTGTGCATGTGAACATTTATGTCTGTTAACGTACCCACGATATAGGAGAAACCCTAGTGTGGGAGAAAGTTTTTTAACTAAAAGAAAGAAAGATAACAACAAATAAAAGAAATAATTTTATTACAGAACGTCTCATTCAGATACACCGACACCAGCCCATGGATTTACAAGAACTTGGAATTTGGTATCGACCTAGACACGCGGCTGGCGCTGGTTGGACCCAACGGAGCCGGCAAGTCGACGCTCCTCAAACTACTGTACGGAGATGTGAGTATACCGACATTTATGAGTACTTTCTGACCCTAACCTAGCCTGATTCGCACGAGCGTGCTGGATAAATTGGGTACCCGTATTTTTCATGAAAACGCTCTTTCACCGCGACTTATTTAACATAACATCACGCCTTCACGCAAAGTAACACCTTCATTTCGCTGTTATGTTTAAGTCCCAAGTAATAGGGGGCGAGCCTATTGCCATCAACCGGGCACAAATCCAGACTCCGGGCTGTTATTAAAGAATTCAACATGGAAAAACCCAATAACACTGCCTGTGAGATTGAACCCAGGACCTCACGCTCAGCAGTCGTGCTTGCCACCACTAGACCAACGAGGCTAATTTGTTCGGTTTTAAACAGACATAAAAACCGCTCGTTACTTATGTCGTCAGAATAGTTTTAGGGAACGTACCCATACTACGTGACCCATTTTTACCCCACCCCCCCCTCGGTGACCACCCGTAGTATATGACCAAGTGCCCCTGTGACCGAGCGTGGTATTTTGAAGACCCCTTCCTCCCCTGAACGGGTCACGTAGTATGGGTGCGTTCCCGTATCTATCTGTAAGCCTCCTATGGTGACGCAAAATACGCGCTCAGATGTGGAGTTGCGGACACCAGGCTGTTATACCTTATACCTTATAAGCCTCCTATGGATGAAATACAGGAAAAGCTAAACAGAGAGTCTAGTAGTTAAACGCTTACTTTGAAATCGAAACCAGCCCTAACTTTTAAAATTCATGTGCGGATCAGTATTTGATTATCACTCTCGTTAACGGTGAAGGAAAAACATCGTGAGGAGATCTGCTCATCTGGGAGGGCCCCATATTGTTCTCGATGGTGTGTGTAGTCAGCTAACCCGCACCGGGCCAGCGTGATGGGACTAAGGTTTCCGTGCCCAGCAGTAGGACGGTAATAGGCTGATTATGTGTATGTATGAGTAAAAGCTATACAGACAGCGAAGTGGTGGCGATCGGGATAGTTTTGCATAAAGCACGTTGAATAGATTACGAATCATAGAACGCACGTTGTAAAATGTGCTTTCACTATGTGACGCTACTCCATCCTACATCGCTTTCTTCTAGCGATAGTCTAGGTGTGACCGTCAGACTGCCAAGCCATAGGTTTCGAGTTCAAACCCAAGGCACGCACCTCTGACTTTTCGGATTCATGTGCGTATTGTAAGATTATCACTTGCTTAAAAACTGGGAAGGAAAACATCGTGAGGAAACCGGAATGCCTGAGAGATATTTTTCGACGGCATGGAAGCCAAGTCAGAGGCCCGTGGGCGGCATAAAGTCTGACACCAGGTTAGTCACTAACCATACGAAAAGAAGAAGATCGCTTTCTTCAAAACTACATAAGTTGTTTAGCTATTACTATAATATTTACTTTGCCCCCAGCTCGTCCCATCCACGGGCATGATCCGCAAGAACTCTCACCTGCGTATCGGCCGTTACCATCAACATCTGCACGAGCTGCTGGACTTGGACTTGTCGCCACTGGACTACATGATGAAGGAGTTCCCCGACGTGAGAGAGCGCGAGGAGATGCGCAAGATCATCGGACGGTACGGACTCACGGGGCGGCAGCAGGTCAGTTACAACGTTTAACGGAAACATTCAAATACACAGATTTGAGTGGTCTAGTGATATTTTTTTGATTATAATTAACTTTCTAATCTACCATTAACTTTCTAATCTACCATTAACTTTCTAATCTACCATTAACTTTCTAATCTACCATTAACTTTTCTGTTAACGCAGGTGTGTCCAATGCGCCAGCTCTCTGATGGGCAGCGATGCCGTGTAGTGTTTGCGTGGCTAGCGTGGCAGACACCCCACCTGCTGCTGTTGGACGAACCTACCAACCATCTGGACATGGAGACCATCGACGCGCTGGGTGACGCGATCAACGAGTTCGATGGCGGCATGGTGCTAGTTAGCCACGACTTTAGGCTTATCAACCAGGTGGGTGCACATTTTTAGTGGTTCTAGCATCATTCACAGCTTAGACTGGCAAAAAATAGGCCACCTAGTTCACGTGCGTGCTGTCGCCTAATACGAAAAAGACCTGGTCAGATAGAGGGCGAGACTGGGTGTGGTACTCACGTCGCGTGTTGATCTCGTGCTCTTGGTATGCGAATTACTATGATAATGGAATATCACACCCACCCACGCTCTGTTTGACCAGGCCTTAATGGATGTCATCAAGAGGGATGAGCTGCATCCTGTCTGCTAACAACAAACCGCGATTACAAATAATTTTGTCAAAATATGTATTATACAGTTACTTATCTCAGAAACTTGTCCTAACAGGTCGCCGAAGAAATCTGGATATGCGAGAACGGCACTGTCACGAAATGGCAGGGTGGTATTCTCAAGTATAAGGACCATCTGAAGTCCAAGATCCTCAAGGAGAACGCGGAGAATGCGACCAATATCCGCAAATAGTCCAATGCCTAGCTATTACCCTTAGTTTATGTTCGTCTTTCGCGCGACGCTTGCGCTGCACCTGCGACTGACAAACGGGCTGCTAAAATCAGTTGACAATCATGTCAAACACAAGAACGAAGTAACCAGTGAAAAGGACACTTTACAACGTTTAATACTAATAGTACACGGAACTTCACAATCTGTTCGATTCTTGGGCATAGGCCACGTTCAGGCGACAATACACCGCAAGCACAAAACAGATAGGTACAGAAGTCTCACATGTATGTACTTCACTTTTCATACCTACGCTCGGCGGTCGCTCTATCTATATATCTATCTCTCTCAAGCGCATGGCACTTGCGCTCGCACTCACTCGCACTCTGGTCCCAAACGGTCCGAGATATCGTGTCCGTGAGCAGTGTCTATGTGTGCGTGGCTTGAGCGCACTTGTATGTAGATTGACTTCTGTACCTATCTATTTTGTGCCGCAAGCTTTATTGCAGGCTTCAATTTTACCGTACAAACTGCGGGATGTTCACACGATACGTTTGTTCAGTTACTATTCGATAAAAATGGTGTGGCATTGCGCTGGGTGAAAGAAATGGTGCTATATTGTGTGCCACTGCAAACGAAATGCGAATATTTCATTCGACATTTGACAAGTCCGGTTAGTATTCGATAAATGTATTATATAAAGCTGTGTACGGTATCTTTGCGGTAAAAACAACGTGTGATAGTTTCTATACTCAATGTATGCGCCACTACGTATTCGGTAAGATTTATCCTGCAAAAAACATTTGTAAATGTCGTGTGAACGGAGTCCTAACAGTTCGGCTCTCTGGTAACTTCTCCGTGTGCGTGTTAAAACAAATCCTAAAGCAATAATGTTTGAACTTGGTACAATAACATATGAAATCTAGCAACTTAATAATAAATATGTTACATAACACTTGACATATTTACTTAATAGAGTTTACTTAAAGCACTTGAAGTTATTATATTATCTGTTATTTAAGAACAGTGGTTGAAATGACTTACAACTTTACATACACTAATTAACCAGTGTTTAATTAGCCGTAGTCTAAATTTCCCGTTAGGTCATTTAGTTGTAAGACATTGATGTTCCAATATTGAATATTTAATGTTACATATAAAAAAATGATTCGATTTTAGATACGCGCGATTTGTCGCGAGTTGTTGGGATTATAATGTATCGGTAATGTTTGTAATACACTCCGCGATATTCAGCGTCGAAATGTGGAGTGTATGTAGTCACAGGTGTAGTAGGGATTGTCGCTTAGACCATTTTGTGATCGACAATTATTATAGGATTGTGATTCCTTAAGCTGCCTATTGAAGCTTAATTATTAAATAGTGGAATTATAAATAATTTTGTGATATATTTTCCGGGTGATCGTAGCTCATTATGGTCGGGTTAAAGTTGCAATATTTTTGCAATGATCTGAACTTAGCTTAAATGGATTATTATGTTTACACCTCTACGCGTTGCCCGGTAAATGTTCACAGTGTTAGGTCACCCTTACATTTGGTCGTTAACTGCATAGTAAAGGCCCACAACACTTATAAGATAATGTACTTTAACATTTTATACAAATAAATACTTTTATTAATGTATTACCTATACCTCGATTCTTGGCTTGACTGCCTATACAAATTCCAAGCGTTCCTTAGTATTAATAATTGTTAATTTAATCAGTCTTATATAATCCGTGCTTCCTATTCAAATGTTTACAGTGGTTTCGGGTTGTCTTCGTTCGTAGATTATTATGCATAATATTCCATGTAATCCTAAGTGTGTATAATAGCAAATAAAACTGAAAATCTGTTGTTTCCGGTTCTTAAAATGAATTTTCGAATGCTTTGAAAGTAATTCGACTCTCGTATGAATGAGCGAGGCTGTCTCAAGTGATATTGTGTGGTAAGCGACCAAATGTATTATATTTAGTGACTTCATAAAACTGCGCCACGGTGGTAACTAGATATAATAGTGAATGTTTCGGCTTACATAGGTAGCAACACGGATGCCTTCTGAATAGTTTTTGATTACATTATTTATATTTATCAAAAAACAAAAATGCCTCGTCTATCACTGATTCTGTGATTAGACTTTATATAAGGGGTTAACAGTGATACCAGGGTTGTGATGATCGGCTTACGACATCCCTTACCCCTTCAGATAACTTTTATGTACAGATAGTTCAATCCACGGAGACATGGCCCACTCTTTATCTAAATCGCTACAGTGCAATAGTGTGCATTATTGCTATCGTGTTAGTTCTATCGCCACACAATAGCAAGACGTTTGCATGCGCACAACGCGGCTACCGATCACAAAATGGAGTGGGGCGCGACTTCGTGGATTGAACGCACTATACAGCGTGTAACAAAAACCCTGTTCTATCCGTGAAGGTCATGTTTATTTGACCATATTTTATGGCATCCTTAGGTGAAATGAAATTACACAAATATATTATATATATTTAAAAAAATTAAGCCGTCGCGGGACGATGATGACGAAGATGTGAAATATCGAAACTCATTTTGTAAAAAAACCTGCCGAATCCAACCGAATAGAGCCGAAGAGTTACGAAGGTCTGCCGTCGTGTGTCTGCCATCAGAAGCGTCGCCACGCAACAGCCGCTCTCACCACGTGACAGCGGCCTTTGCGATAATTTGTCCATTAGTTTGATTTTAGGACATTTTACGAAAATTACTCTCAAATGAGCTCGTTTATAATATTCGATTTATTATAATGTATATTTTTTATATTAATATATATGTTGGCACCTTTATAGAAGTATTAATCGCCCTTTTCAATTAGGACAGGGTTTTTATTACATGCAGGTACTTGATGCAACTGTAGTAGTGTTTATCAAATGTTCACTAATTATGGCAAAGTATCTGTGTGATTTCGTTTTTAGAGATTGTTTTAGCCAAAGGCTAATCAGCTGTGACAACTAGTTTTATCTTTTAAGATGGAATTTTTCAACTAGCGAGTTTATTTGCGACACCAGCCAGCTTCAGAAACTTTCTGATTAGTCAGTTGTCAACCGATTCCGTTTTTATCTCTTTTCGTCTACGAGTCTTGTAACGGGAGAAAAAGAGAAAAAAATCGTAAGACAACTGACTTATCGAATCGTTCTGACACGGGTGGCAAGCTCAAAAGTGAGGCCGCATGGTTGTCGGTGTATGTAATACAATATTTTAATTTGACTGTCACTGCAGTTATTATTACAGTTATAAATTTCCTTCCGGTTCGTACCTATTGTGTATGTAATACAATATTTAATTAAACTGTCTTCTGAACTGACTTTATTGTTACAATTATTAATTTTGCTTCCAATTCGTACCTAACTCGCGTAATAGTATTAACTTGTATTCAGTGGGTTTTAATTGTAAAATTTTCATAATGTATAATGCTTGATCTGAGGCAAATTTATATAAATCAATAAAATTAAACACATGGAAATTTGTTCTTTATTTGACTCCTTTTAAACAGAGCTATTGAAAATAGCAAATTTTGTTCAAAATAGACTTTTAGACTTAAACTAAACATGCTTTCGTAGATGTTTTAAAGTCACTGATCTCCGCCGGGAATCGAACCAACACGATCGTGACAATATTCTATAATTGCATAATAACTGAAAACAGTCCGAGGTGGGAGATACGAGTACATGCCAAGAGAACCATATGAAAATGAGCTTAATAAAGCTTGTTTTGAAAGATAAAAACAATGTCTTTGAATATCAGAAGTTGTCACATACTTTCACAAATCATTTAGTTACTTTTTCAGCTAATATTAAAATCTAGAACGATGCAGTTTTGACGTTTATGATAATTTTATTCTCACAAGAATTAGTACATTACTGCCGCGGTCTCTAATGACTGCGTTGCTGGCAGCACTGATGATCGACGAAAGCGCAGTGCAGCGCAGCTCCAGGACATCACAGCGCAGTCAGCATTGCAGCTCTTGATGGACAAGCTGGAATAAAGGCCGAGACCGAAGGTCGAGGCCTTTATAGCGCGGACAGCAAGGGCTGCAATGATGACTAAGCTTGCAGGCCGAGAGCGTAGCTAAACTAAGCTCGAGGCCATCATAGCGTGGCCAGCAGCGCAGTCATTGCGGAGCAAGGCTTGTATAGTGCTTTACTCAAACAATGCGAGTAATTTAAATAAAACCAGCTTAGTATAATTTATACTAAGAATTTATTTAAAGTAGGTAACGATTTGTTTCTTCCCCGGACTTCAGTTTTTTTTTTAAATGAGTCTATAATGATTGTACTGCCTGTACCTACACAGCCAAATTCTGATTTAAAACTTTTTGCACCTGACTATTTTTGAAACAAAACTACAATAATGGATTTTCAAAGGAAATTGCTGGTGGCTAAAACTCACCAGCAATGAAATTCCATACAACTTTGCTGGCGCCTATTCAAGTAGCGCGGAAAGGTCGACTTTGCTCAAAGAAGGTTGTCAAAATAATTACCATATTACAAGCATTTTTGAGTGAACTTAATTTACTTACATGAGAAGTTTTAATTCAAATAAACGTAGTGAACTCACTATTATTATTCAACGCCATCTGTTGGATGTGTGCGGTGTAACCGTGAACGTCGTTCAATCTCATCTCTTCGTAGCTTATGATGTGCTGGTACAGGTGCGAGGTTGGAGAACGGCGAATTCGACGCTGACGCCCTAAAACGGGGGGCGTGTTCTAAATCCAAAATAAGACCCGCCTTTTTCTATGATTTATTTTAGTACGCGGTCTGTAATGACTGCGTTGCTGGCAGCGCTGATGGTGGCCGAGAGCGCAGCGTAGCATAGCCCCAGGGCAACATAGCGCGGTCAGTATTGCAGCCCTTAATGGACAAGTAGGTCGAGGCCTTTATAGCGCGGACAGGAAAGGCTGCAATGATGACCAAGCTTGAAGACCGAGAGCGTAGCTACTCTTAGCTCGAGGCCATCATAGCGTGGCCTGCAACGCAGTCATTGCGGACCAAGACTCGTATAGTGCTTAACTCAAAAATGTTTGTAATTGAAATAAAATCCGCTAAGTATAGCAAGAAGGTGCGTAGTAGGTACTCTCAACCGGCGTGCGTGTATGACAAGATGTATGAATGTGGATGAAGCGAAAGGGGTATGTAAGAGTCGTAGCATGTGGCGTTCTATAGTTTCTGCCTACCCCCATGGGAAAAAGGCGTGAGTTTATGTTTTATAGCAAGAATAAAAAGAAAAATATACCTATACTGCCAAATTCTGAATAAAATATTTTTGCACCTGACTATTTTTGAAACAAAACTTGACAATGGTGTCGATTCTGTAGTGCACTTTGACAGGACCAAACCAAACTAAGGGTGTTTGTCTCTTTCTGTTTCAATATAAAAAGAAAGTGACAGTTGCGTTTAATCTAGCTTACTAGTGTTAAAATGTGTACCAGAATCGACACCAATAATTGATTTACACAGGAAATTGCTGGTGGCTAAAACTCACCAGCAACGAAATTCCATAGAACTTTGCTGGCGGCTATTCAAGTAGCGCGGAAAGGTCGACTTTGTTCAAAGAAGGTTGTCAAAACAATGACCACATTACAAGCATTTTTGAGCAAAAGGATTTTATTAGACAATACCTAATAAGCGTTCAACGGCGTATTGAAATTGTATGAGCAAAATCGGGGGCCTATTTGATGTATTTAGTCCCAATTTCCTTGTGTTAAACGACTTGAAACTGGGTAAAATAAATTATAATTTATGTACTCTTCAAACCAAATGACAAAGTACGTGTTTAACGATTTTTCGAAATAACCCCTGTATTGTGACACAATGTTTATATCCGAAATCCACGCCGACGAAGTCGCGGGCATAATCTATATAATCTATACACCGGGTGTTCCAAAACACGTGGTCGTGTAGGGAAAGTAGATACTTTAAAGTTAAACAGCTTATTTATACGAGACTTGATTTTAAATACTGCATTTTAATAACTTTTTTTTTTTTTTTGCCTGACATCTTTCTCTTGTTGTTTTGCCTAGCCTTTTTCCAACCATGTTCGGGTCATGTCCCAGTCTAACCTAATGCGCCTTGATACTCAGTATTTTACACGAAGCGATTGCCATCAAACCTCCGCAACCCAGTTACAGGGTATCGATATCCTAAGGTTAGATTGGTTGTCAGACATTCGGGCTTCTGAATAATCTGATATTCGTATGACACTCGGGACCGACTGTTTAAAGTGTTGTCCGAGGCACGGAGGGGTCTCGATATGTAACGAATGGTCACCCATCAGGCAGACCGCGGCAAGCGCAACTTAAACTCGCAAATTCGTATGATCCGCACGGTTGGTAATTAGCCATGAGCCCCACCTGACATGTATCTCTTGTAATGTCATTTTCGTTTATTGAATCGTAGTTTTCCATTTCACTGAGTACGCTCTGAGGGTAACTTTGTATGCAGGTGTCTTGCAGGCTTAACCTTTTCACTGCCAACGTACACAGAACGCGTTACCTCGCCAGCGCCAAGCTATAAATGTATAAAGAAATAGTAAACAGTAGTGATGAGCTGATGTCCTGTTAAATACAGTAAACTTATTGTTATAACATAGCTTCTAATGAAGTTGTGGCGCTGGTATCACGAAAATCTGGAACTTCTATTGAAGTCCGTGGCGGTGAAAAGGTTTAGCCCCCCAGGCGTCATGATTCTGTGTCGGACCCGCTATGTCTTGTATACTTTTGTATTTTCAAATATTATTTCAAATGCTGTTTACCCCACTACATACTCACTCACGCCTTTTTCCCATGGAGGTAAGCAGAAACTGCAGAACGCCACATGCTACGATCCTTACATACCTACTCCTTTCGCGTCATCCACATTCATACATCTTGTCATGCACGCACGCCGGTTGAATTTACTACACCCCGCCCTTTGTGAAGAACATCACCAATAACATCGATGTACTTAATAAAGAAGTAATTATTTATTTATAATAGAAATATTTAAAAATGTAATTTATATACCTATATATTTAAAAAATGAAGAAATAAAAAGTAGTGATTATAACGGGATTTTTTTTGTTATCTTAATTTAAAATCTGAAATTAATAAGTACCGTACATCAAAGTTGCATAAAACTACAATGGAGATGATTATATTAACCTCAACGCGCCTCGTTTCCGCAACGTGCTCCGTCCGCACGAGTACTAGAGCAGCATAACTAAGAAACAGTTCACGGGAGGCGAATGAAGACGTTATTATTACAGGTTCCAGCTAGTTTATAATTGAATATGCCACAATATATTTAAGTCGTTAGACGCAAAATTCATTTACCACCATTAAATTCTACATTTGAGATTTTTTATATAGTAAAAAGGTAATATATTATATATATTTTTTTAGGTAGGTGTTTTTTGAACGTAAATACTAAACAAAGTCCTAAAAATCTTTGTGCTAAATTAGTTTCAGACGAATATAATTATTGTTTTGTACTCTTACATTAAAAAAATATTTTACGTAGTTGATTTATGTATTTACCTATATATTATTTTTAATTTAATGTATGGTTGATTTATAATTTTAATTTTATTATAATGCGTCTGAAATAAATAAATTGAATTATGTGCAATTTTCTCCCAGACATTCCAAACATGATAAAATTATAGTTTCGATAGAATATTTTAGACGAAACTATAATTTTATT
Source organism: Amphipyra berbera (assembly GCA_910594945.2). Classification (NCBI taxonomy): domain Eukaryota; kingdom Metazoa; phylum Arthropoda; class Insecta; order Lepidoptera; family Noctuidae; genus Amphipyra; species Amphipyra berbera. Next base: position 21,345,056 of record OU343121.1, on the reverse strand, counting down.
TGACCATAATATTTAAATGTCAGAATTAATTATATGGTTTTTTGGTTGCTGTGAAAAAGTCAAATTGCTGAATAAGATAAAACCTCATCGGGTGGTGGAGTCACCCGCGTTCATCGTATCCGCGACTGGCTCAATCCGCATGAGTACTAGGGCCGCATAGCTAAGTAAGCAACAGTAATCTGTGTGGGATGGAACTGCCTAAATGTAGGTATATTAGTAGATACAGAAGGTGGAAAGTCTTTCCATGTGTGTAACTGCATTCTATCGATGACGTCACAGCATAATTAGTCCAATCATCACTTTTGTGAATCTGAAATCCTAGTACACTGAATGACTGTCGTTTTTTTTTCATCATCTGAATTAACGTGATAATAAAACACGTGTCTTGAATTTTTACTGAACTGAACTTTAATAAACTTAGTTTTACTTCCACAAACTATTATATTTTAGTAACGTAGACACAGGTGCGCTATTTCGTGAAATAACTACGCGTCAAGTAGCCTTTGACTATGCTATTTATAGAATCTGTTACTGGGAAAACACGAAAGTTACGAGCTGTGTTTTAAAACTAAGATAAGCCAACAATCTAACGATAGTTTAAAAAATATGTAAACAAATCTATGCCAAGATTACAAAATTAGCACCATGGTTCTCAAAATTAAATTTTTGATCTTATTTTACAAATAAAAGGAGCTTTTAAAGTTTCGTCTATGTTAACTATTTTATAGTTGTTATGCTGGTAATATGCACGCGTTTCGTAACCATGGCAACGGTCTAGCTCTGCGGCCATCGAGTGGTGAGTGTTCATGGTGTCGATTCTGTTGCTCACTGTGACAGGACTAAACTAAATGTGTTTGACTCTTTCTGTTTTAATAGAAAAGAAAGTGACAGTTCGAGTACGAATACCTATAACAGGCGTTACGGGTAGCTAGATAGGATATCGGCATTGCCCAATAACTGGGTTGCGGAGGTCCATGTAAAATACTGGTATTTAGCCGTATCTGGTTAGACTAGAAGCTGACCCCAAACATAGTTGGGTAACCTAGGAGGAAGAGTATAATATCTGTGTAGTACCTATCAGTAATTCAGTCTAGACAAAGATAGGGAGAGTGTAACGAGCATAATATATTGTCGGCAATTGTTACATTGAACCGCCCCAGTACCTACCTCGTACCAAATCCTGAAATTCATTGTAATTCCCTGCACCACGCTTCGATGTAGCTGTCGTTTAACTACTAGGGTAGCATAAATCTCATAGTGTATCTGTTTGACGCTCGTGAGGGCTCGAGTTGTCAGAGAGATCTAAATGAACTATACACATAAAAAAAGACAATAAATAAAATACGACGGGTTTGCAAAATGCGTATCAAGTAATATTAGGCTCGACATTAGGTATAGCCCAATTGTGCGAAAAAGCACTGTCCCCCCCGATCTTCTAGGTTTCTAAAGATAATATCACAGATAATATATTGATACAATCACGGATAGTAACTATTAAGTTAGCATAACAGGAAAAACGGTCTGACCTTGAGGTCCTGGGTTCGATCCTCAGGTCGCGCAGTGTTATTGGGTTTTTCCGTGTGAAATTCCTCAGTAGCAGCCCCGAGTTTGGATTTGTGCCCGGTTGATGGCAACAAGCTCGCCCCTATTACATGGGAGGTAAACATAACGGCGAAATGAGGGTGTTACTATACTCTGTACAACCCTTCGAGGAATACAGGCGTGATGTTATGTTATAACAGGAGAGCTGCCGCTTTTTTCACCCGTAAAGTTCTCGTATGGAACCCTGATTGCACAAGACCGACTTAAGATTATAGTTCATTAGAGCCACCCGGCACCCGACCAGCACCGCCTCGTCGCTCGGCGTCCACCCGTTGTCGACAGGTGGTCCACGGGTGGACGCCGCGTTGACAACCAGAAGAAAAATTATTGGGTGCACGAAATGTTTAAAGAAAGAAAAAAGAGGTTAAATATTGGATCGCTGAACGAGTGGACGCTGCGTGGCCCACTCGCCGTCCACGCGTGGACAGCTAGCGGGCAAGACGATCTGGTGACGCTATGGAGTTGATGTAGTGAGCGTTAGGCGATTCGCATACTGCACCGCATCACGCAGCGTAGCGTGGGTGCGCGTGTTCTTACGTTGTTTGCAAGAATCTGTGTTTGTATAGAAAATGCGTAGTGCAACACACAGAAAACGCATTCACGCGCAGTGTTGTGGCTCCGTCGCCACGCACCCCGCAGCGTAGCGCGGAGCAGAGTGTGTTTCGCCTTAATCCATAGAAGTCCATATCAAGAATACTAACCGTACAAGGTGAGGCGGTGCTGGTAGTGTGCCGGGTGGCTCTAATGAGCTACGATCTTTAGGTACTCTTGAATGGTTTTTAAATATGGTGAGTGAATGAGTGAGTTTATATCTAGTCGTTTTATGTTAATTTGAATGATTCGAGTTCTGTTTTTTTTAGGTTATATGGATGAAGATATAGGTAAAGATGATGAAGACCACAGAAAATCGAAACATTTGGCCTTGAATTTTTACTTTGGAATTCTGTCTCTTTCTAATTAGGTTGTTTCGATTTTCAAACTAAATATTCAATTGTTTTTTATGTAGGGTATTTAGAAAGAGACATAATTTCAAAGTAAATATTCAAGACCAAATTTTTCCGGTAGCTATGCGTAGTGTGCTCTCCATTTTTAGGGTTTCGTACCCAAAGGGTAAAACGGGACCCTATTCCTTTCGGACCGGCACAAGCTACGACGAAACTTGTTATTCTGAGAACGAATTCTAGCTAATTTGGAGTTGTAGATTACGAATCTGAGAATTTTTTCCGGATTTATATCGCTATCCGCACAATCGTTCGACACTGGGCCCGTCCACTAAGCACGTAAAACTGATGAGCTAAACGCGATCTTGTAACCCGCACAATTGTATTGGACTGGCCCGAAAGGACTATTACTAAGACTCCGCTATCCGTCCATCCGTCTGCCACCAGGCTGTATCTCATGAACCGTGATAGTTAGTTGAAATTTTCACAGATGATGGTGATTTCTGTGGCCGCTATAATAAAATAAGTATTTAAGGGGGCTCCCATACAACAAACGTGTTTTTTTTTTGCCGTTTTTATAGATAATGGTACGGAACACTTCGTGCGCGAGTCCGACTCGTTTGCCGGTTATTTATATATACCTTCATAGTTACGCACCAAGGTTGGCGTTTAGAGGTGTAGCGAATTTTGTTCAAAAAGCTCAGTCGTGCTTGTTGCAGGATATACAGAAATCAAGCTTGTTATTGGTCACTATCAGAAGAAAATCAGGTAGAGCAGCGATGCGGTTTTATTTAATACTAGCAGCCCGTCCCGGCTTCGCACGGGTGGACATTTTTCCCGTTTTTGCAACATTTTTCATTTATGCTCCGCTTCTATTGGTCGTAACGTGATGTTATATAGCTTATAACCTTCCTCGATAAATGGACTTTCCAACACAAAAATATTTTTTCAATTCCAACCAGTAGTTCCTGAGATTAGCGCGTTCAAACAAACAAGCAAACAAACTCTTCAGCTTTATATATTAGTATAGATTTTCCTCTAAGAGTTTTTAGGCTCAGTTGCATCAACTAACAAAAACTGTTAACTTGCCATATTTATGTCAAATTTGTATTGATTTAACAGACATTTTGGTATGGTTACGGTTATAGTCAGTTGGTGCAACTCAGCCTTAGTAAAGTGCATTAAATAGGTCTCCACGAATGACTAACTTAAGTACGTTCGGTGCACCCTGGGCAGCCAGCCCCGCTACCGACCTTGCTGATTGGCTAACCTTTTCACCACGGCATGAGTTATTCTCATATACATATCAACACGCCTTATATTCCCCGAAGGGTTCGGTAGAGATGTTTTTAGTATACCCTCGTTTCACCAGTTAAGTCCCATGTAATAGGGGGCGAGCCTATTGCCATTAATCGGTCACAAATCCAGACTCCAGGCTGCTACCGAGAAATTCCTAATGGAAAAACCCAATAACACTTTGCTCGACCTGGAGATGGAACCCAGGACCCCATGCTCAGCAGTTGCGCTTGCGACCACTAGACCAACAAGGCATATACCTTATAATATTATAATTCATTCGTATTAACACTTATAATATTATAATTCATTCGTATTAACACGAGTGAAATAAAATATTTCAATACATTACTATTATCACGTGGAGCGGGCGCGGGCGGACATCGCACCGTATGTCCAGCCTCCTGAATTGCACTTGCGCAATGTAACGACCTGCATTGATCAATAAAAGGCAACGCCGCATTCAGAGAGTAGACGGAAGGCGAGCAGTAGTGAGTGACACATCATCTGCAAAATCACTGGTGATCCCAGGCCATTCGGTAAGTTCTTTACACATCACATTATTTTTTCTTCGAGGTATCTATGAGGGTTGCATTATCATGCAAAGTGAAATAGCGTCAAGCAAAAAATGAAAAAAACATAGTTAAGGCCCGTAATGTTTGGAAATCAAAATATCTCTTAACTCTACCTAAATCACGAAGATTTTGCACAAACGTAAGGTTTTTGGAGTGTTGCTATGGAATGTTGTGGAGTTTATACTTCTATACATTCTTTTGCTATCTCGTATACCACGCACCGGAAAACAAAGCGTGGGACGGGCTCCAGCTAGATAGACGACCCAGTGAAGGTCGTTGGGAGTCGTTGGATGCAGGTAGCATGTAACCGGCCATTGTGGAAATCTATGGGGGAAGCCTTTGTTCAGCAGTGAACATCCTTCGGCAGATATGATGATAATGACGTTCTATTGCTAAAATTCCTGTCACTTTAAACATCCTTATGTAGGAAAAGATGTAACCCATCTTTTAAACCGTTTTAATTAGCTTCACTTCATATATTTGTTTGTTTCAAACCTTACGACAATTTTTTAAAGTAATTCTTAATCGATTCTCCTGAAACTTAGCACACAAATTCAACTCCCATGACAATACATCATTATAATAATATTCATCTTCAACCCTCAAATCCTGATGCTGCAGGAGTAGGTACTACCAGGGGTAGATAAAACGATTTAAGTTAAAAAAAAAATTCATCTTTATTAATTCGTCAAGTAAATAGTTTTACATAAATTGCCTTAGACAACGATTCGTGACCGTAGTAGGTATATTGATATAAGCGCATGAACATGAAAGTTTTATACAGGGTGTAAACGAAATCATGTATTTCCTTCAAACCTTGTGATGTAGGTACTGCTGTCATAGATTAACCTAGCAAGAGATACATTTCGATTCAATAAAAAAATAGAAGAAGTAAACATGTGTTCTTAACGTGAGGCATTTTAGCGCCCCGAGATAATTGCGCAGCTAACGCTCGCCGCGCGATCATTTAACTCGGAGCGCTAAAATGCCTCACGTTATAAGCAAATGTTTACTTCTTGTAATTTTTTTTATTGAATCCTAATGTATCCCTCTCAGGGTTAATCTATGTCAGCAGTACATCACGAGGTTTGAAGGAGATATATTATTTCGTTTACGCCCTGTATAAAAATCTTTACATTATTACATTTGGGCATGGTGGGATAGGGTGTGCCTAAAGTATTGATCAAAACGTCGCGTCTGCGTTTCGTGAACATAGCCACTGGTGACGGTTAGCGCAGTGAAGACTGTTAGGTTTTAAGTGCGCAGTGTATGTCTAAAGTCCAAATAGTGTGTGGTGCTCCCATTAGAAAAATATTTATCTGAAACAAATAGATACATTTGCGCACGTCGTTAGTGGTAAAACCTATCATTATAAGTAAAGCGACAGCCTTTACAATCTTTTTATACCGACATTATAGATTTAACAATATGGCTACCACAATGAGAAATAATAAATAAACAAAAATAACTCCCTTCTCCAGTCATCATCATCTCCCTGCCCCTATCCCCCACTAGGTGGTCGGCACAAGATATATTTCTCTACCATTCACCTCTATCAGTCGTCATCTCAGTACTAACTCCTTTCTTACCCATATCATCCTTCACACAATCCATCCATATTTTCTTTGGCCTACTTCTACTCATATATCCATCCACATTCACATTTATTCCCTCCGCATACATGTCCATACCACGCTAGCCTATTACTCCTCAACTTTTTACTGGCGCTACTTTGAAACTTCCTTTGACATACTCATTCCTCATCTTATCCATTCTTGTCACTCCACACATCCATCTCAAAATTCGCATCACTGCTGCATGCACTCTCCTTTCAACTCCCTTCTACAGTACGGATAAAATAACTTTGCCTCACGTTGAAAACCTAGTTTCAGAACAGCAGTTATTTTACGCGTTCAGTACACAAATATCTGGATAAAAATAATTTGTTGGCAAATGTTTAACAATGAATCTCACTCCATTTACAGATGATGGAGCAACTTGGCGAGATGACTCAACCTCCTGGGAATGCCAAACGTATTGATAGAGAAATTGCCATCAACATGAAAATGCTGTTCCCGAAGATAGGTCCTGATGAGAAGCCGTAGACACACGCAGCATCTTCATGACTGACTTACGGCAGACAGTGGCTTAATGTGCATCTTCAAAATATTTAATTTTAATCTTCAAACTGTAGTCAATGTATGTCTCGTATCATTCACGTAATATTAATATGCTACTTAAAGATCTTTCTGTCTATTTAAAAATATTATAATGGTATTTCAATAAAGGTCTTCTGCATTTTGGTTGTTTATTTAATTTCACGCCGTGACTTGATACACGATTTTATACAAGTACAAGTATTGAATCATCTCTATAGATAATTGGGTAAATTGTAAATGAATTCACTGTTTGCCCAGCAGTAGTTAAGTCCGTTTTTCATTTTTCTTTCATTCGGCCGCGTCTAAACACAAAAAGAAACAAAAGTTAACGTGAAATGAAAGAAAAATAAACTTTCACTCAAATGAATGTTATCTCGTGTAAACGAAAAATAAACAGTCTGATTGCCGGTTAAGGGCCGATGTTTCAATCGTCAGATAAATTTTATCTAAACAATAAATATGGCGGTTTGACATATCTTTACATAGTATAAAACAAAGTCGCTCCCGCTGTCTGTACGCTTAGATCTTTTAAACTACGCAACGGATTTTAATGCAGTTTTCAGCAATAAATAGAGTGATTCAAGAGGAAGGTTTATATGCCCCACATTAGTAGATACAACTTCGGTAATCGGGGCGGGTCGCTAGTCTATACTAATATTATAAAGAGGAAAGATTTGTATTTTTATATTTTTGTATGTAACGAATAAACTTAAAACTTCTGGACCGATTTCAAAAATTCTTTCGCCGTTAGAAAGCTACATTATCACTGAGTAACATAGGATACGGGCGGAGCCGTGAGGACACAGCTAGTTTTTTTATAAAAAAGCTGCCAAAACGTCAAATATATTCCCCAGATAAAAGTTACCTGACGATTGAAAAATCAGCCCTAAATGTTAAAATATTTATAGCACAATACTCAAACGCTACTCAATTTTTTGCTGTTAATTTCGTGCTGTCACTGTCACTTTGCCTTAAAATGATAGCGAGAGCACTAGACTTAACAGCAACTTAAAATTGAGTAGCATTAGAGCATTTGGCCATTAGACTATAAGCCTTTGGCCAGACTGCAAACGCGGGCGCGGGGCGGGCGCGGTGCGGCGAGTTCAAACAGAAGAATTTCATTTGAGTATCCATAGTGGGCACGCGGGCGCGGAAAGCGGCGCGGGCTACTTGGCGCAGGGAGCGGGCGGGTAGCTCATGAGCCATAGGTCGTTCATACAAGTGGCCGCAGTGAGAGCGCGGGCGTCAAGCGACAAACCGCGCGGGAGCGGGGGATCTCAAACTAGTTCGAGCTGACCACGCGTGTTGTTGTGATGGCGTCTTCAAAATTAAATGTTGAAGAATTAATAAGTGCTATTCAAGCACAATCTGCACTGTGGATGTCGAAACATCGTTTTTTAGTAAGAATTTTCCAGTAAAAATAAGTCTTCTTCATCCATATGATATTTTGACAAACACTGGACACGACAACGCTCAGAACGAAGCCACGCTCCACTGCGGACAGGTAAATCGCGCGCGTTCCCGCACCCGCGCCGCTCCCCGCACCGCGCTGCCAGTCTGGCTAAACACTTAAAATATACGAGTACCTGTCAGTTAAAGGTTTGAAACAAGCTTTTCAGTGCAGCCGAAGTACTCGTTTTGTTAAGTAAATGTCACGTCGGTAACGGAAATCCAGGTCTTGTCACCATCTTCCTTGAAGTAGAACCTGCATTGCTTCAGCTATTCCCCAAATAGTAATTGAGGAGATGACACTGAAAATGAGAAGTTTTGAGATAAATATATATTTTGAAGATATTCTGGAAAGTGAAAACTGTCTCTTGTAGAAAGAATATGCTTCAAATTGGAGCTTAATGCGGTGTCCTGCGTAAGTGACAAATGCGAAGCGACGCGATGCTACTGACGCGACGAACCCAATCAAAACAACGGCGTTCTCCGCTGGCGGCCTTTGTAGCAGTCTGTGGCGAGACGCGACGTAACGCGTACTTGTTTTGTGTGCGTGAGACGCGACGCTACCTAGGAAATGATCGATTCAAAAGCGTTGATCGCCTCAGTGCGTGAGCAGAGATTATGGTGTAACATTGGTGTATTTGTATTTATATGGTCTATTTTAAAGTTTGTAGGTATTTTAAGTATGAACTTTTAAGAAAAAACGCACTGTACTTCCCCATGATTCGTGAAGTAATGACTAAAATGACGTAAAACATTCGTCGCATGTAGTCGTGTCACATCGCGTCGCATCGTGCTGCATTTGGTGCATACGCAGGACACCCCATTAGTTTTACTTTTAATTTACCTATTCAAATAGGTGAAGTGTTAGACTGTTGTAAAAAATACGTGGTCTTAACGCGTAAAATCTAGGTTGATATCAATGATTTCAAAAACCAGTAAAGGGCGCGAGGATGCAATTGCTGTGACGTATGATTGATATTATAGGTTTGTGACTGTTTCCTGATTGTCATTTATAGTGTCACTAGGAGTACGGCAATATCGTTATCAGCCGTGTTCTTTTTTACGTCTTATATTTTCCGCCATCTCGCACCAGCCTAGCGTGGTGGACGAAGGCCTTAAGAGGAAACGCGGGCTGCAAAATATTAATAATTTGAATAGGCTTTTGCGATTTATTTCCGTCCCACCCCTCCCGCAAACCTTCCCAATTGAACGCAAAAGAGACACCTGCATCTCGGATTGATTTCTCCTGTGCAATATTAGCGAAATCGTACTTTCGTATTTCCCTGTTTCCTTCTTCAAATCTGGACCGATTTCAATTTTTTTTTCGGTAATGATTTAACAATGACTTTGGTTATGTCTGTATGTTTATTTTTATTTTCGTCTTTGTTTGCCAGATGTTTGAAAACGGTGGTAAAACCGGTCGATTTTTGTAAAATTTAAACGTTTCTAGTTCTTTTAATAATTAATTTATTGACAAAAACAAAACATAGGGACATAGTGGTGGTAGATATTTATATCATATGGTAAAAAATATTTGATCTAGTGAAATTATCCAAGAAGGAAACTGAGGAATACGTTTGTATGGACTAAATGCCGACCGCATTTCCTCTTAATCCTTTTCATTCTGAGAAGCCCATGCCCTGCAGTGGGATGGTAATGGCTTGATTATGATTATGATATTTTATTGCAATAAGAAATTCGAATCTGAGATTATTTTAGCTGGCTTCTATTGCTAAGTTATTAACCAAGTCCAAGAATACTTTAAGAGAGTGTCGTCTGTTGCCGGTAGTGTCCAAGTGGTCTTCGGTTCGGGCCATGACATCGACGCGCCGCGCTTCTGCCGATCGTTGCCAATGACGCATAAAACGGCCACGCCGCTCGCGTGTCTCCTTCCGTGTGTTGGGACCGATTCCCGACAGTTAACGCCTTCGAGATATTTTTTCTAGATAGTTATGTCGTTTACCTTGCTTACAGATTGTCTTTATCATATTAAAATTACGAAAGTTTCTCATTTCCGATTTTACTCTTAGGAGGTTCCGTAATTCGTATAAAATAACCATTAGTTATCTATGTTACCATTTGTGTTTGTAATACTGGGAATTGGATTTGCTAAAATTATTTTAAAAAATATCTAGCTATTTCTGGCAATGGTAACATTTCCTAATTTAACAAATTAGTCTCTCCTATAATTTATTAACTTAGACAAAAGCTGAAACCTATAACCGTTTCAGGCATTGACCAAGATGGTTCGTCAGACGTGAGGATTGACTAATCAAACCTAGGAGTGCCTAATGTTCGGCCACTTACTATAACATATACCTAAACCCTAGACCTAATAACATGTCGAAACATCGGAGAATTACCCGTCGATTGTATCTATAGAAAGGGAAACTGATATCGATTTTTTATAGACAATGATGCTTCGTATTTATGTTTCCCTGGTAGACGACCACCTGTTTCGTCCGAACCTGCACGTGGTTTTTGTTGCCTAGCCGTAGCGTTATTTGTTATAACTTAAAATCAGCGCTACTCCTTCTCCACTTAAAATGATAACAGATTCAGTAAATATTGATTTACCTTAAATAGGTTATAATTATCATTTCCCGAAAATTTATTTTATTAGGCGTATTTTTTATAAAAGCTACCGAAAAATAGTATATGTATTATAGTCTTATAATTTAAATACACTGGAATTGAGTCAAGTTTTATATGAATTGTTGTATAAATCAACCGAGACACGTCATATGAAATACAGTACCTACACATTAATTTAAAGTTTTTTTTAGTAAATGTCATTAGTTTTTGTCGGCATTTAGCGAATTATTTATTATTAGTCAATTAAAATAACATCTATGAACTCAACCTTAAAGGAGAAATCACGCTATATGCCGATGATACCTGTTTGTTTTACTTTGGACATTCAATTGATGTTGTTATTGAAGAGGCGCAAAAAGACCTTAACCTGTTAAATATCTGGTTTCAATGTAACTTACTAACCATAAATACCTCTAAAACGAATTACATTATTTTCAAAGTTAAAAATAAATAGATTCACAATCACAAATCACTTTATATAGAAGATAAAGTTATAAATAAAACAAATAAAGAAAAGTACCTTGGACTACTACTTGATGAACATCTGACATGGAAACCACACCTTGAAAAGATGCGCTCTAATATCTCGTCGCTATCAGGTTTATTACGACGTATTACTGGCTGTCTTCCGCGAAAAGTACGTTATGTTATTTACAACTCACTCGTCAAGCCCTATTTGGATTATTTGATCGAAGTGTGGGGCACTGCCGCGAAAACTAACTTACAATATATTCAAACAACACAGAACAAAATAGTAAAAACCTTATTTAATTACGATTTCCTAACACCAACTTGTAATATATATAAAGAAACAAACTACTAAACATTGTACAAAACTATGAATATAACACTTGCATATTAATATTTAAAATCCTTAACAATACTATTCACTCGCAAATCAAATTTACTAAAAACTTTAGCATACATAAACGCAGCCTCAGAAATGCTCAAGAAATCCACCTACCTCTTATACGAACTAATTATGGCAAAAAGAATTTAACGTACGAAGGTGCAAAAATATTTAATAAACTACCGAAACATATTAAAGAATGTAAATCACTACAAATATTTAAAAAACTACTAAAACAACACAAATTAAATAAAAAAATAAAATAAAATAATCAACTACGCTCAGTATTGACATGAGTATGGCGCTTCTTGTCAAGTGTCCACTAATTCTGTTGTATAGGTCTACCGGAATCTCATGGCATTAAAAATTAATAACAAATAGTGGTTTTCATATGGCAATGTCAACATGTCACTTGTCAAAACGAGTATGACTGTAGTTGATACATTTTCAAGTTAATGTTTTCTTGTTCAAACATTTTTAATAAACATACTTATTTTAACAAGGTTTCCTTTTCAATTACAATAAAATTGCATAAACTGCATTTTGTTGTGAGAAATAAATAAGACAGGTTGTAAGTAGTCAGCTCTGCTGTACCCTGTCTGTTTCTTAATTCACGTAAGAAGAACTGATATTCATGATACAATATTGCAGTCTATAGTAAATAATATATTACTACAGGAAGTGAATAAAAACCAATAATAATTACAGAAATGAAAGAAGCTCACGGTGCTATATTAGGTTACGATGTGGCAAAACCAATGTCCCTAGCAAAACTGAATGAGTGGGTCAAGGAACTTCAAGTATACTCCACCAAGAAGAACGTAGTCTGCTTAGTTGTCGGCAATAAGATTGACAAGCATATCATTTTGGGACCCAGTGCATAATATCAGTAAGCACATTGGGTCACCCGCGCGACAGCGCAACGAGTATGCCCAAGGAGGGTTTATGTCAGGCAGGCGGCCGGTCATAAAACAATAAGCCAAAACCTCTAATAACATGGATTTATGAAATACATGTTGTGCCGACCCCATCTAGTATGGGATAAGGGCAGGAAGAAATTAAGACGAAATTAAAGAACAAAAATTATAAGTATCAAGACTTTTTATTCAAATTACTCTTGTGTTACCCACAAAAATATTTAATTTCCCTATTTGCCATCAGATTCCGGTAGACCTATACTTATTAACAACTACCTGCTTGTTTTTATAATTTTAATTTTGTTTTGCAATATTTTGTTCCTTTTGTCACTACTTAGAACAGTTTGTAAAATATTATGTAGGTTAACTACCTTCCTGTTTTATTATTATAGTATAATAATACTTTAATGTTCTGTACCTACGCTCATTAGTAAAGTCTACTTATTATAGTTATTTAAGTTTCTCATGTAAGTGAAATACCTATGTAATTCTTATGAGAAATAAAGATTCATAAGCGTAAAATTATTTCTCCCCTTGGACTTTACAAAATACCAAAACATAAGAAGAACAACAAATAAGTCACTCTTATAATTATACGTAAAATTAATTATAACGTAGTGTGAAATTGCTACGATGTGGCTGACGTCACAGCTACGGCAGCTACGCGGTCGTAGCTGATCACAGATGGCTACTATCTTCTTATCAATACGTAACAAAGTTATGTTTAATAACTCATTTTTAGGGTTCCATACCCAAAGAGGGCAAAACGGGACCGTATTACTAAACCTACGCCGTCCGTGCGTCCGACAGTCTGTCGGTCACAGGACTGTATCTTTTTAACCGTAATAGTTAGCCAGTTGAAATTTTTACAGAATATGTGTTACAATACCCGATATCATGGAAAAAAATAACAATTAAAAATCTCTAAAAGGGTTCCCATACAAGAAACCTCGATGTTGATCGAACCTTTTGCTATAAAACCATTCACTAACACGACCATCGGCACAATAATTTTGAATCAATATTTTCCATATGCTGGTAACCTCATGAGCAAGGCCAATGTATTTTGTTATTTTTTAATTACTTATATGTATAACATACTAGCTGTGTCCTCACGGCTCCGCCCACATAAGAAGTTTTATTCCAGTAATAAATATAGGCTATGTTACTTAGTGATAATGTAGCTTTCTAACGGTAAAATATTTTTTGATATCGGTTCGGTAGTTTTTAGGTTTATTCGTTACATACAAAAATCCAAAAATACAAATCTTTCCTCTTTATAATATTAGTATAGAGACCCGACTAGACGACCCGGTGAACTTCGTATCACCAAAATTTTTTTTCATGTTTTCTAGTTGTCTTTTTTCCTAAACCACAGTATAGAGGTGAATAAAACAACAACATTTTCGAGTTTTGGCAAGACTAACGCACGGCAATAGATGTTTATATACCTATACAAGGTTAGTCGGAAAGGGGTACTAAGCCGAAAGGGTGTTAAAGTACCCATAATAATGAATAACTTTTGTTCTACAACTTTCCCCAAAAGTCAATAGTTTAAGAGAATTAGCCGTTCAAAGATTTCATAAAAAAAATACGCTAAATTCTATCTATCCTCAGCTATTATATTTGGGGTCACGGATTAGAAAGTTAATTTTCTGAATTCATAACTATGGCAGGTATGATTAAAAAAAAACTAAACTAAAAATCTTTTTGCATGCAAATAAAACTTATCGATTTTTGAAATTTTAACACTTGCTTTAAAATAGTCATCAATGATACTTTAGGTGGCCCGCGGCTTAGTACCCCCTTTCCGATTAACCTTGTATATAAATAATAATTATACATATATAATTGTCATGAGGGGATCAATACACCGTGGGCCCGAGTTATCGAATGATTTTAATCACGCCTTTCTGATGAGTCAATAATGTTATAGAAACAACGTATAGGGCAGAGATTCAGTACTCATAGAAAGTGAAACTACCCACTACTACAGCTACCACTCGCATACAGCTCTGTGTACCTGCTCTCCCAGTCTCAGATTCTATAAATAGCGATCGCCATCCAGCCGCACAATTATACGTACCTACAATACCAACTACGTCACAATGAGTGCATCCTTGCATCTCTGTTAACCTAGTGTTTTAAGTCAGACAAATCGATTTGGTTTCTGTACATTGCGGCGTTTTCGATAACATAACATCACGCCTCTATTCCCCGAAGGGTTGGGCAAGGGTGTATAGTAACACCCTCATTTCGCCGTTATGTTTAAGTCCCATGTAATAGAGGGCGAGCCTATTGCCATCAACCAAGCACCAATCAAATCTCCGGGCTGCTACTGAGGAATTCTACACGGAAAAACCTAATAACACTTTGCTCGGCCTGGGGATCGAACTCAGGGCCTCACGATCAGTAGTCGCGCTTGCCACCACTATACCAACGAGGTAGTTCGATAGCCTTATCAAATTCAAAAAATTCAACCCGTATAGAAACCTATAGACATCCGCCAATTAATTTCAAATATTCACTCTTCTTGCATCCATATGGCAGTACCGCTTTACACCTATATATTAACTAACAGGTTTATCAAATGATTCTATAGTATAAATATTACCGATATTTTTTCAGTATTGTTCGCTTGACTTTCATATACAATCTTTTACAATTTTGTTATAATTCATTAGTAATCTGCGAAAGAAGATTGAAGAGCCCATTTCATCCGAGATTACCAGCTACAAACAGATATTCAATATCGAAGTACCAACAAAAACGAATTGCTTTGTTCTCTTTTTTTCGGAACTTTAATTTGCGCAAGCCCATTACGCTCTTGACTGGTTTTTTTAATTGTTCAAATATTATTTGTAAACTAACAACTCCAAATAATTGTACTTTTGGAAGCAGTTACAAAATTACTTAAAACATTAAATAGTATTCGTTCAAGCAGTCGTTAACGTTACATCATCCTTGTCTAAAAGAGAGTGGTGGTTGGAGTAAGTTTCGTAAATACTGGAAGGTTTATCTTGAGGGAACAAATAAAGATCCATCGGTTCACGCCAACCACTCCCCGTATCAAAGTATCTGTTGCCATGGATACGCGAGGCGTGCGGAGTACCAGGACAACATAACCCGAGAAGAGTTCATGTAAGCTTACGTTTAAAGCGACAGTTGCCATGGATACCGGACGCGAAAGCTCGCACTTTTACTAGGATAATATGGCTCCAAAGAGGATACAAAGCAATAATTCAACTGTACTATTTTTCTTGGGGACCCACGACAATACAGGCATGCCTAGCGTGGGGCCCACGGTAAATAAACTTTGTAAGAACTGAAAAATTTACAAATTATAAAGGTTAATAACAGTTTTTTTTAAAACTAATAATTTTTAGTTTTTTAATTTTTATAGAAAACTCCGTGCATTACAATTTGTACGTTAGTTCCGAAAATACGTACGTTAGTTCCGGAAATAATGTCGTTCAGAAATACGTATGTTAGTTCCGCTTTCAAGGTAGGGCGCTGCTGTCGCCGAATGCATTACAGGGACGACACAGGTCGCTTATTTGGTTCGTGTTAGTACCTGGCACATTAGCTCAGTTGGATGGATAGAGCATCGCACCCGGGGTTGAGACGCGAAGGTCGAGGGTTCAAGTCCCTTATGTGCTGACACCCCTTTTATGAATTTTTGATTTATTTTATCTTTCGTCTAGTCTACCTAGGTACATCAAAAGATGATACTATACTCTACGGGTTCTAGGGTTATATTATTTTTAGAAATAACTTGTTAATCTTTAGTTCAATTTAGCAAATGCGGTGTTATTTTTTACTGTTATTAGTCAGCTCTACAACCTTGAATTTGCGTCGCGGGAAAGCAAGGCGGTGCGGCGCACAGTGGGAAAAATATGACTTTTTTTGTTCAAAAATCTGCTTACACCAGAATTTTTGACGTATCGCTGCCATATTTTTTTTATACACTCCTGAGATAACACACTTTGGTGGGTCACTGCCACTTTTCCTTAAAAGTCAATACCATAACGTATCAATTTATATGGAAAAAGCAAAATTATAAAGCAAACAAATTTTTTTTGGGTCGCAATTTTGTATCGCCATTTTGAATTTTTATAAACAGACAATAAATCCATGACCAGGGACCAGAAAAACCTCTAGAAACTGAATATAGGAAAAAATTTTTTTTTAGAAATTGTATTTGCTTCTTTTCCCGATTTTTTGAGGTTATGACTTTTCCTTACAAGCAAATAGACTTTTAAGGAAAAGTGGCAGTGACACACCAAAGTTTGTTATGTCAGGAGTGTATAAAAAAAAATGGCAGCGATACGTCTAAAATTGTGGTGTAGACAGATTTTTGAATAAAAAAAGTCATTTTTTTCCCACTGTGCGGCGGGGAGAGCGCCCAGCGCTAATTGTTAAATGAGGCGCCTTCACTGTTTTCGCTCCATTGTATTAAGTCACAACTCAGATGTGGTAGCGCGGTGATTCGGATATTTGTATATAGGAGTTTGTAAATATCGATTTAAGTAATTTATATTGTATTTTAAACAATTCAACTAAATAAAAAATATGTGCGAAAAACTGTAAAATTCAATATGTCGGCTTCAGCCGAAAATATAGATCAAGCATATACAAGGTTAGTCGGAAAGGGGGTACTAAGCCGCAAGCCACCAATAATATCACTGATGACTATTTTAAAACAAGTATTAAAATTTCAAAATTCGGTAATTTTTATTTGCATGAAAAATGATTTTTATTTTAGTTTTTTCAAAAAAATATCGTACCTGCTTTAGTTATGAATTCAGAAAATTAATTTTCTAATCCGTGACCCTAAATATGACCTAAATTGTAAAAACATCTGATCATAGCTATGAACAGATAGATTTTAGCATATTTTTTACGAAATCTTTGCAAAGCTATTTCTCTTGAAACTATCCAGTTTTGGGGAAAGTTGTAGAACAAAAGTTATCTTTTATTATGGGTACTTTAACACCCTTTCGGCTTAGTACCCCCTTTCCGACTAAACCTTGTAGATGGAAAGAGGAGTTTATGCATACGAAGAAATACAAGTACCCAATGTGCAACGCCGATCGAGTGCGACTGTTACAAGAGTTAGAGAGCAAAGTAGTTTTTAAGTAAAGAATTTCGATAACACTATGAGTCCTTGGTTACTTGAAACAAATCTTTACATAGTATAAAACAAAGTCGCTCCTGCTGTCTGTACACTTAGATCTTTTAAATTACGCAACGGATTTTAATGCAGTTTTCAGCAATAGATAGTGATTCAAGAGGAAGGTTTATATGCCCCACATTAGTACATTGCACCCGTGCGAAGCCGGGGCGGGTCGCTAGTAAATAAATAAAATAACATAGTAAACGCGGCGAGCCATGACGGCGCAAGCACCTCTGCTGGTCCCGAGCCAATACACATAGCGGGTGAAGATGACGCCCATATATTTCAATCCTATACGCTAAAAACGACTCGATGCCATAGACGTCTCACGTTAAACCAATGGCTATGCACTCAGACAGCCACTTGAACCCAAATCATCATTACCACATTTCACTACGCGTAACAGCAATGATAGCCTTATGGTATCACCGTCAGACTCCAAGTCATTGGTCTCGAGTTCGAACCCAAGGCACGCACCTCTGACTTTTCGGATGCATGTGCGTATTGTATAATTATTATCACTTGCTTAAAAACGGTGAAGGAAAACATCGTGACGAAACCGGCATGCCTGAGAGATATTTCTCGACGGCATGTGAAGCCAAGTCAGAGGCCCATGGGCGGCATAAACTCTGACACCAGGTTAGTCACTAACCACACGAAAATAAGAAGACTACGCGTATATAAACAACTCTCATTTGACAGATTCTTTTAAGTATTATTCGGAGAGGAGTTAAGAAGAAATGAAAAAAAGTGGTCCTATTTTTAGAATTCTACGTGAGATCTCTTAAATGAGAGCTGTATGCGGCCCAGGGCCGTAGCCAGGAATTTTGCTCGGAGGGGGGTTTAACCTTGAACAAGAAAATCTATGACATAACATCATAACATCACGCCTGTATTCCCCGAAGGGTTAGGCACAGCTGTATTAACACCCTCATTTCGTCATTATGTTTAAGTCCCATGTAATAGGGGGCGAGCCTATTGCCATCAACCGGGCACAAAACCAAACTCCGGGCTGTTACTGAGGAATTCCATACGGAAAAACCCAATAACACTTTTGCCTCGTTGGTCTAGTGGTGGCAAGTGTGACTGCTGATCGTGAGGTCCTGGGAAAATCTATGACAATAAATCTAAATCTATTACGATTGTATACATTTTTAAGTAATTTAATTGTCTCAGGTTTTGGGGGGGTTGTACCCCCACCCCCCTAGCTACGGCCTTGATGCGGACCTTACAACTTACTACTGACACTTCAAGAGAATCTGAGCGCCTAGTAGTTGCCGTTCGTCTAGTACCGGACAACAGATGTCACTATTACCAATTTCAAAACTGTTTTACTATAAAGTATTTTTATTGCACTTTTAGTTGTAATATAACATCTAAACTTAATTGAAATTAAGGACAAACTAAAACCTAGTTCGCGGTGAACAAGAGCATACGAGGTAGATACAGCTGGCGTTGTGCAAAAAAATGTGGTTGTAGGATATCCTGAATTGCGCTTTCGAAGTTATCCTGTCGAGTTTATATGTAAGCAAATTTGATAATGCATCTTCGGGAGGTCCGGTAGCTTCTCCGGGAACCGGTCAGCTTGAGGAGCCGGCTTAAATCCATGTTAACAGCTCGTTGGAAGCGTATTAGCAATATCAATACGCTTATTACAGATCAAGGCAGAAAAGTATCCAGAAAATCCAATAAAAAAGAGATTCATGGTCTCCACAACAACGGTAGAAGCTTCTTTGACCTCCTTTTTACAGTTACTATTAAAAATTTTAGTGAAGAGACACTCAACACTTTCTTACCACTTTTTGAAATTTTTGAAGCCCTTTTTTTTGGTATTTTCTGTCGTTTTCTTGTGATTTATATGCCGGATGTGTGAATGCAGACTACATTGTACAAATTGTAGTAAGGGGTTTAATAGATGGCGTTGCTTTAACACAAAATAATTATTCCTCGCACTTACAGGATTTTATTTATTTCAGTGTAACAGCTCTAAGTTAAGTGTTATAGATAATCTTCTGAATAATACAATTGTTTGCTTAGTTCAGTAAGGGATTAAGCACACGATCTGAATCTGACTGGACTGAGGACTTGGGAAGTAATATTTTCAATAAATTTTCGTTCTTACGTGAATACGTCCAGTTTACGCCAAATACTGAGTAACAGTAGAAACCATCGAATAATTCGGAAACTAAAAGTCCGACGGGGATGTTTTTCGGTTTTAGTATAATTGTAATCGGCACCTCGTTCCGTTTCTCTTACCCGTATACCCACCCAAGAGGGCGAGAATGCTTGGGCGGGGATTGACATAGGCCTGCAGGACCAAATCCGAAACTATTAGTAGGATAAGAGAAAAGTCGTCAAAGGAGTCGTGAGCTCGATTTTAGAGAAAATAAAAGCTATATTTTAAGATTTTTGTAAAAACAGCTGGTTTAGCTGGGAATCAATCCAAAATTAAGGTAACAAGTAAAGAAGGACTACGCAATTGCTACGGCCTGTCTACGCTGTTGCTACGGCGTGTCTAGGCAGATGCTACGGCGTGTCTACGCAGTCGCTACGCGATGGCTACGTCATCACGGCTACGAAAGCTACGTGGTCGTAGCAGATCACTAATTGTTCCACAAAGCGTATAATGTTCTTTATTTATCGACTTGTGGAAACAATTTATATTCAATCAGTGTTAATGTACATAGTATAACAGTCTACAATTGATGCCGGAATAAGGGAATAAACATTAACTAGCATCAATTAGCAAAAAGTAGAATGGTTGTTGGTTTTAGAAATGTAGACTTCGTACCACGAGCCGACATTTTTCGATATTCCCGCCTCTAAAATACTAGGGACACAGTATTGATAGGAACTCGATTGGTTTAATTGTTTCATGCGATGAGTCCCACTTGTAGACCTTATTGCAAGGCATTAAGGGTCAAAGTATTTATAGAACTATAAATGCAACTGTAATAGAATTCTGTAAATACCTCGTACCAAGCATTGAAATAAAAGGACGTTAACTTGTGGTATTCAAAATAACAGATAATAAATTTCAATGGATGTAAGTAACAATCTAAGATTTTTTGTCATCTATACGGAAGAGATTTCAAGATAAAAAATATATTATTATTTAATAATAATTAATATCTTTGGTCGAAACAGCGAAATAGGCTTCTATAAATTTTCTCAGGCTACTAGGGATACATAAATCATAGGTACTGCACACAGATTCAAACAGACAAACATACCTTTATGTTGTAGTTGACAACATCAACGTATTTATAGCTACAAGTATCTTATTTAACTAGGACAGCTGAAAGAGTTAGAGGAAAACTTTCTTTAGGGGGGGGTACTAAGCCGCGGGCCACTTGAAATATCACTGATGACTGTTTTAAAGCAAGTGTTACAATTTCAAAATTCGATAATTTTTATTCCATGCAAAATGATATTTACTTCAGTTTTTTTCTAAAAGCGTTTATTTTTGTTTTAGTTACGAATTCAAAAAAAAATGTCCGTGACCCCAAATATGGCCTGATGTAAACAGCGGATCATAGCTGAGGATAGATAGATTTTAGCATATTTTTTATGAAATCTTTGAACAGCTTTTTCTCTAAAACTATTGACTTTTGGGAAAAGTTGTAGAATAAAAGTTATTGATTATTTTAGGTACTTTAACATTCTTTCGGATTAGTACCACATCCGACTAACCTTGTATAAATAATATACAGACTTATTTCAATAACTTGTTACAAATAAACAGTTTTATTGCCATCCGATAACAATATGCCTGCTTATACATAATATGCCTGCCTTGCTGCCTAGAGCACGGGGTCCTGGGTTCGATCCCCAGGTCAGGCAAAGTGTTGTGTTTTTCCATTAGGAATTTCTCAGTAGCAGCCTGGAGTCTAGATTTGTGCCCGGCTAATGGCAATAGGCTCCCCCCCCTATTACATGGGACTTAAACATAAAAGGCGAAACGAGGATGTTTTAAAAAAAAACGTCTGCCGAATATATATAATATATAATTATACAAAATATGCTCTCATTTCATTCCTGGTAGTAGGTTTGTTTTATATCTGGCATTGAAACTGTATTACCAGTGTGGCCTGCATGCGTTCCTGACACATCGTGTTTCATATTTATAATGTCAACCTACAATAAACTAAAATAGTTTACCGCTAAATTTAATGGTGTTCTTAACGGGTTTCTTATGCCCAGTTCCTATGACTAAAAAGGATCGTTTTGCTTACCAATCGTTGCATTTTTTATTAGCAAACTGCAAATAAATAGACTTGTAAGCTTAATTTTATCTATGAATTCTACTTCCATATGGGAGGGTCTACTATGCAAAGCTATGAGTTCTTTGCTTCATTAAGAGTCACAGTATTAACCAATAACACTCCGTAAATTATAGGAATCTGCCATTAATCATTAAAAATTATTAAAGTTCGAGAATAATATTAAAATCTGTTGCGGTGTTCATGGAAATTGCGGATACGAACCATCTTACGCTTTGGTACTAGGGCGACACGATTCGGTGGAAATGACTACAGCCAGACAAGGATGGAGCGATTGTACCAAACGCTTTCCCACCCCAAACAACCCGTTCCCTAAACAAAGGAGGAGGGAGGACTTCCATGAGCTGATTTCCAACCTGATTTTAGACAGATTACGAAACAAAATGTCTGCATTTGCAAAAGTATGCACAGTACGCGTGCAAAGTGAATATAGAGCTGAGAAATGTGTGTGGGAATGCACTAGTGTTGCTAGATGACAAGGATAGCACTACATTTGCGAGGGTGTGAGGCGAGGCGTGCGGACGGCGGGGAGCTTCACCTGAGGCCCCGACTCGAATGCATTCAGTTCGCGCGCGTAGTGTACATACTCCACGTTTCCCCACGTGGTCTAGTCTTCAATGCGCTTGCGTGAACGTGTGAAGTCAGCTCGAATACGTGGCATGGTACTAGGAGCTCATGAACATCAAAAGCTTGAATCGGAAAATTTACCACAACCAAACATGGAAACGCTATGGTGTTGAACAAAATTATTCTCTTTTTATATCGCGTTAAAGCTTATTACACCAAAAAACAGATTTTTGTATAGTGTCCGTTTAATTTTAATCAAGGATTTCTTAAATAAAATAGGGGGACTTTGTTAGCAGATTGCATAAATATTATGACAGAAATGTCATACAGTCGTATATGAAAACGAAGCGGTATGAAGTACTTCTTCTTTTCGTGTGGTTAGTGACTGACCTGGTGTCAGAGTTTATGCCGCCCACGGGCCTCTGACCTGGCTTCACATGCCGTCAAGAAATATCTCTCAGGCATGCCGGTTTCCTCTCGATGTTTTCCTTCACCGTTTTAAAGCAAGTGATAATTATACAATGCGCACATGAGTCCGAAAAGTCAGAGGTGCGTGCCTTGGGTTCGACTCGAGACCTATGACTTGGTACTCTGACAGTCACACCACTAGGCTATCACTGCTGTTTATAAAATACTGGTGAAAATAGTAAACATTATCTTGGCAACCGTTATTATGTTTATACATGAAAAAACGCTTCTTTGTTCTTCTGTCTTGTAATAAAACTTCTTTGGCAAATATCTTTGACAGATTTACCGTTTAAAATAATTAAATAAATGATAAATGTTTTTTTATTTCTGTAAATAAATCTGTTACAGACACTTTTACAAGTCAATGTAATGTTTTTTTAAGACTAGAAGGCGCTAGCATTTACTATCTGACTAGCTCTGAGAAGAAAAGACAAAACAATTTCAGGAAAATAAATGATTTGACAAATAAAATAAAATAAATGATTTGAACAAACTCAGAGATCAAGGTATCGTTTAAAGTCCAGACCGTGTAGTATAAAAACTATGTGAATAGGGCAACGAGGAAAAGTTGAGGAAAGAGACGTAGCAGGTTTCGTCTAATATAAAAAAACACATTTTCAAATATTCCTAGTTCATTCTGTGACTACCTTCCAGCACCATCAGCAGACTAGCTCAACCATGATATTGTATTGAACTACAGGTGTTCAGAGTTTCAGCTTCATTGGATCCCGTTAAGTGTTTCATAATTGACTAGCAAGATTTCGACCGTCCCTACGTATACTATCGAAACTACAAAATCTGTTTTTATTTTATCTGCTTAAAATGTGTAAAATTATGTTATCTTAGAGGTTATAAAATAATAAATTTTTATGGGACTAAAGTGCAACTATTCCGCATCAAACTAAAGAAGAATCACGTAAATCGGATCATAAATCTCAGCGTAATCGGTGTACATACATAATAAAATGAAAACTGAGATTTTGTAGTTTCGATAGTATACGTAGGGACCGTCGATTTAACATACTATCACGGAGAGTTGAAAAAAATATTTAAAAATGAGTACCTATTAACTGTCTCGTTGATCTACTGGTGGCAAGCGCGACTGCTGATCGGTGAGGTCCTGAATTCGATCCCCAGGCTGGGAAAAGTGTTATTGAGGTTTTCAGTGTGGAATTCCTCAGTACCAGCCCGGAGTTTGGATTTGGGCCTGGTTGATGGCAATAGGCTCGCCCCCTATTACATGGGACTTGAACGTAACGGCGAATTGAGGGTGTAGTAACACCCTCAATTCGCCGTTACGTTCAAGTCTCTATCGGCGGAGGTGTATAGTAATACACCTCCGCCCAACCCTTCGGGAAATAGAGGCGAGATGTTATGTTATGTTAAGTGCGTATTAAAAGATTTAAAGCTAGATCATTTAAGTACTTTGAAAAATTACTTATAAAAGATCTGGTTACGAATATATCAGTAATACAACGGGCGACGTAGTACACTTCACACTAGCGGTGTTTTGCTGTAGAAACTGTGGCGTGTCATGTGCTCGCTCAGAAGCCTCAGTATTGATCCAAAAGTTATGCCGTGAACCAGGCTTCCATGAACAAGTAAGTGGCCGATAGGACTCTCTGCTTCAAGGTCTTGAAGTAGACATTCCGTTCACCCCATAGATATTGAGGATAGACATACCCTGTAGTTGACGACTATCGGAGTTTTTGTAAGCCTGAATAGTAGTTCGATATAATAAATAATAATTGTAAGGACGTATTATTATATTACCACAAATCGCGGAAGGCAAGGTGGGTAGCACCCTAAACCGACGAGCATGCATGAGAAGGTTAATGAATATAGATGAACCGAAAAGGGTGTGTCAGGATCGTAGCAGGTAGAAATCTAAACTCTCTGCCTACCCCAATAGGAAACAGGCGTGATTGTATGTATGTAAGGACGGCACGGTCAACCGACCACCGTATTATATCTAGTTATTCTGGTCTTACCAACGACGACGAGTATTTGCATAAGCACAGCCAAGCTATTTACCAAATATCATGCAGATGGTTTTCAGTCTAACTTAGATGATATGTCTTTTGAAAGATCTATTAATATGACCAAGTAAACATTACCTGCATAGGACAGTCCACCAGTGGACATGGTCATTGGCCGCGTCTTTTGAAGAACTTCTATACCGCAATTGAACTTGATCCGCCAACTTGACTGTCATCTGAGGAAAACATTCGTTCTTTATTATAGTGTACCTGGATGACCGAGCTTTGCTCGTTTTTTTGGTAAATCGACGTTTTCTAAAAATGAAACCTAGCTAGATCGATTTATCGCCCCCGAAACACCCTGCATACTACATTTCATGAAAATCGTTGGAGCCGTTTCCGAGATTCAGATTATACCTATATATGTCGCAGAGCGAGCGTAATAACTGTGGAATGTCAAGCACTGCTGTTTTTGTTAACCCTTATTTTTAATTATTGCTTGAGTGTGTTTGGTTATGTCGTGATGACAGATATCGGTGAGGTGCGATAATAGATATCCATGTAGCGCGTTGACAGACGTGGGTTATTCAATTCGAAATGAACCTGCTTATGGATCCAAAGTTAATATTGTAGTTTTTGGATGGAGATTCCAATATTAACGAGCGTAGCGTTAAGTCGTATCGCGGCACAACTAACCTCACTGCATTCCACGTAATTTGGTCTTTAATGATTAGTCCTGGAATTTTGTGAATATTATTTGTTGTTTAATAATCAAAGTTAGGTTATCATTAAAAATCAGTGTATGCAGAATATCCTAGTGTTATTTCGAGACTATCCTGATGTCTGACGATTCGAACGTATCCGAAAACGAAGATAATATGGCCGTCCCGTCGTTATATATATACATGAATTGCTCGTTTAAAGGTATTAGATAGATAGATAACAAGAACTAAACATATAATAAGTCCACTATTTTAACAAATTATCTCTATATTTAATGACGGACTATATGATAAAAGCTTAAATGTAGTCTAGGGTAAGTATTTCCTCTATTATTCCAAGTGTGAAATACCATTAATATATTTGGTAACTCCTTATTTAGGGTTAAACCATAAGGAAAGTAATATTCTTAAAATACATGTATGAAGTAAGTATTGAAGTGTTAACTTTAAATAAATACTCTTATTCCAAAAATAATTAGACGTACTTTTTTCTAAAATGAGAACGAAATACTTTCCAGAAATTTTATAAATATTTAATATTTATTTTTAATAGTTTGTTAAAGGCTCATTTTCATTGGTCGTTAACTGTTGTTATGCCGCATGCGGGGAGTCCCCGAATACGGGCTATCGAGTAATGAAAGTTGGCTATCTATATCCCGGTCGATATACGGCATGCGGGAATTCCTCGCAGGTGGCCTAACAACCAATTAAATACATCGGTTCGTGTAAAGCAAGTGTGGCGCCTACGTCTACTCAGTCCCACTCTTTCAAAACTAATGCGCGGTGAAGAATATCAGAAAACCTGCAAGCGGGCCCTATCGACTAATGAAAACTATCGCATGCTGGCCCTATGGCGTGCTTAAACAGAAATCTCCCGCAACCCGATTGCGAGCTCTAACGACCAATGAAAATGAGCCTTAAAGTCTAGTCTTTATTTGAGGGCATGGGCAGAGCAGGTTACCCAAAAACTAACATTTGAGAAGTGTGATGGTTCCTGAGATATTGCCGATCGGAAATCCCATCGGGCACACTGGGTCACACGGCTCGTAAATAAATAAACTATTAATTGATAATCCGTATAATTATATAAAAGTACTGCGTTGATAATCATCAAAAAATACTGACATTGTCATTATAGGTAATAATGACAACCATGACAACTGTCATAATGGTTTTTTATTGTTAGGTAGTATCTCGCGACAAGCTTTAATATCATAAAAATAAACTATATCGACGCTCGGGAGTGAAAACCTCGTAAATAAAATTTTCTTCAAAAGCGTTTTATTTGTTCTTTATATTGATAAACTCGTCATACACGTCCTAGTTCAACAAACTTTCAATTCAAATACTTCTAAGCTATCTATAACGTACGATGACAAACTTGAATTAACATTTGATCGTCCATTTTTATTGCAGGAGACAGTTATTTCTTTTTTAAACGTTTGTATTTTACACATACGTGGTTTTCACTGCCGACCGACGATATGGAATTATATGCCATTATGGGTTCCAGACCATAGTCCGTAGACCAATACGGCCATCGATGCCGAGTCGTTGGCCGCGTTGCTCTAAGTACCAGATTATCTCTTTTAAAAGAACCTTTCTTGGGAACGGCTAATGTTAAGTAAGTAAGTAATGTTAAGTAGAATGCGTTGTTTGACTGCATAAATGAAATTATCTGATTTTTACGAATCTATTTGGCATATTTATAACCTTGATAAACTTGCCAAGTCATAGGTCTCGAATTTGAACCCAAGGCACGCAACTCTGACTTTTCGGATTCATGTGCGTATCACTTGCTTAAAAACGACGAAGGAAAACATCGCGAGGAAACCGGCATGCCTAAGAGATATTTCTCGACGGCATATGAAGCCAAATCAGCGGCCCATGGGCGGCATAAACTCTGACACCAGGTTAGTCACTAACCACACGAAAAGAAGTAGAAGCTATCGACGATGCCAACGTTGCGAAACCTACATTCATGTTGTTGTCAGTTTATTGTGAGTGTCGTTTGTCAGTTTTTTATCGTTACACCTGCTGTATGTAGATCATGTTCGAAGGTGCAATGTACATAAAATGCATCGGACGCATAAAATGTACTAGGAAACAATGAATACTAGGAAGTCTAAAAACGCCCACAAGCATATCAGATGACGTTTACAGGATGCACACACTTGCATTTAGGGTTGGGGGTGGTTTGCTGTATTGCAACATTTGCAACGTGCGTGAGAGACAGCCATATACAGAATTTTATAGAAAATATGCGACAGAACGAAGTGGTTAAGAAATAGCAGGTTGCAGTCAACATTTCAGTTCAATAATGATGCGATACGATGAGCCAAGGCACTCCTCTGTCTTATTGGATACAATATTTAAATAAAACCTTCTTAGTAGGTTAGTCTGCAATATCAGCACTAAATCTACGAATACCTAGTAGTATTCCATCGCACTTGATCAAGTCAGGTTGGCCGAGTGGTCTAAGGCGCCAGATTTAAGCTCTGGTTCCCGCAAGGGAGCGTGGGTTCGAACCCCACACCTGACAATGAAAGAGTCCTTGCGCTTTTAATTTTGCTTTTATAAAATGTTATGTAATTTTATACTTTGTTAATTACTGTATCGTTAACTGGAGTTAAATATTCAGGCGAATAATAAACATCTATGCACTACGCAGCCAGGCGTTTTTGATATTGTGTGCGTAATAACTTTTTATGTTCCAGATACGCTCAGAACCAATGGCAGGCAGACGAGAGTTATCATGTCAAATACGAAATATTTACAAGAATCTATTTTTATTTTTTGAAGATCGCTATTAAACCTTAGTAAAAGAGTTCGATAATAAAGAGGTATTCCTATGATTTCAAAGTCAATAAGTTTTTTTATTAATTGACGTTTTATGTCAATACCAAAAGAAACTTAATGCAGGCCACAGAGTACTTTTATATATACGTAAAATGTAGGCTTGGGAAACTCCAAATCTCCAAGTACAACTACGAAGAGTATTTAGTGTACCTAGCTAATATCCTAATCTGTGAAGTACTTATTGGGAAACAAACTGTTCACAAAAAAGGTACCTACCTACTCACTTATTAATCTCAGTATGTTATATTTATTTATTGTTTTGAGATACAAATCATGATTAATAATAATCTAGCAAGGCAACCTGTGAAACTTTATAAAATGTGAAGCTTCGTTATCAAACGTGGATCATAGATACAAGGTTGAATTTTCAATGAAATGAGACGCATCTGCACGATCTAGCGTGTAATAGCGAAACTAGTTTGGATAACGGCTGGCTAGGTTATGCGTTTTGGGACCTGAGGTCTTGCAGGTGGCTCTGCGTCCACAAAAACAGTAAAAAAAAAATATCTTTCAAACCACTGCTAACTATATCATGAAATCAATCTACAAAGATGTGTTATACACCTTTTATGTATTTTATGTTAGAATTATATACATTAAGTGCGCTACTACGGAGAAATTCGACTTCTTGTGTGTTACTAGAAGTATCAGAACATTAATTTCAGATCTTCCTTCAATATCCTCGGTAGTATAGTGGTTAGTATCCCCGCCTGTCACGCGGGAGACCGGGGTTCGATCCCCCGCCGGGGAGACTTTATTTTTCACATAAAAATAGCAAGGGAAATGTCTTTTTACAAAAAAATACACATTGTTGCTACAAAACCTTGTTAGTATAAAAATTTGGTTAAGGAAAGTTATAGGTGAACAATGAAATTGCATTTAAATCGGTTGATAGACATTTTAAATGCACAAAAAAATGTTAAAAGCTAATCTTGAAGATGTGAGACGCAAATGTCGGAAAATATTGCAGAGTAGCCATTCTAAAAAAAATTAAGGCATACATTACTGTTAGTTTTTCACTAGAAAATCTTTAACAAATCTATTTTCCCTCAAATGGTATGGTCGACTTACAATTTTTTTTACTTTTTTAGGACTTAGGCCAAGCCACATCTGACGGAAGATACGTCGCCGATCTTCCGTCGCGTAATTTAGTTGAGGAATTTTAGTAACACATCTTCGGTAAATTGTGTACGGTGTGAGATGTTTATATGGAATTATGAGTACCGGCGGAAGATCAGTGATCTTCCGTCAGATATGCCTTGGTCCTTAGTCAAACTAGCTGTAACTAGTCAATTTGTATTGTTTCATTTTACCAGTTTTTATTGCGACGTAGATAAAATATGTTCAGAACTTGAATACAGAGTAGAAATATAGTCGTGATGGTTATGTTGGAAAACAAATCTCGTAGATCATAGATTATCTTACAGCTACAGCTGTTACACGCTCGTAGCAGATCTCGTATTTACGCGTGGTGACTTTGTTTGTTTTAAAGACGAGATATCATTTTTATATGAAATATTTAATAATCAAATAAGTATGGACATGGGGTGATATTGGGGATAGAACGCAAGAGTCTATTGTTAGGTACACGATAACTTGTTATCATTCTATACATACTTTTTTTTAGTTTTAAAAAACTCTGAAGATCGATGCTTTGTTTTTTCACACTTTCGGGTTATATCTTTGTAAACAATTGACCACAAACTATTTTCAATCCTTGGAAGTAGCCAAGCAGATCCAAAGGGTACAAAATAAATAAAACGACGGACGGACGCAAGAGCGATATAAAGGCTCCGTTTTTCCTTTGGATGTAGGTTTCCTATGTTAGGTATAATTATAATTATTTTGAACAGTCTTGACATTTTTAACACGAAGATTGCATTCGAAATTCACACAAACCGAGGTAATGACACTAATACATTAAATGCTCCGTTTATATTAAAACGACAATGGCTAACGTGTGAGTATTAGATAGAAGACATTTTTGTTAACTATATTACCTATAATACAGCCTTATTTTTTGTATACCCTAAACCCAAAAAGGGGTTGCACTCATTATTAAGTACATAACTTGACAAAATGAATCGAATAGGTGTATTTTTTTCGCGATTTCAGGTTGGTGCCATAGGAAAAGTTATTCATAATAATGAGTACAATGACCCCTTTGCGGGAGGTCTGTTGGCAGTCGTTCCGTGTAAAATACTGGTATTCAGCCGCATCTGGTTAGTCTGGAAGCTGACCCCAACATAGTTGGGAAAATGCTAGGTAGAATATCGCTGATGACGCCATAGGTTTCAAAGAAATATTGGCTATCTAAAATTAAGGTTGTACCTACTGTATAACCATCTATGAATATACCTATAAAAATTAATATTCAAACACTCGACACAATCTTCTATTTCCAAATTTGATTCAAGATTCAACTACAATATTCAACTGTTCTTCCTTTCTAGGGTCGTCCCAAACACGCGCACCCAATAGACCGCGTACCAGAGAATACCGGCGATAACTTCAATGGTAAACTATCGCTCGTAACGTATCGCCAGAGCTACCCTGTACCACGTGTTGCTGAATCTGGCGATTGAGTACTAGGGCAGCATAACGTCAACAGAACAGAGATGAAGTATCAAGCTTAAAGTTATTTAAGGTGAATGCGAGCAGCCGACCCGCGAATTTCTTTTTTTTTTTAGATTTATCTATTTATATTTTAAAATATTAATATTTTTAAGACGTAACATATTGTATCGTATATAATTATGTGTATAAATGTATCTTTCAAAATGTCACATTTTAGCACAGATATAGATTTTTTGCCATAAGGTTTATGCACTTTACTGTATTTTTAAAATACTCTAAAGTAATTGGATTTCGCGGGCCGCAAAATTAGCGCAATTTGGCGAATCTGGTGCGGCATTTACCTTAAGGTATGAGTTGTGTATCCATGGCAACGCAACCTCTAGTATGGCGGCCATCGAGGTAAAAGAGAGACAGAGTAAATCAAGTTATGTATAGATGGTACTTAGCGGTATGTACTACTAATTTACTAAGACTAATGAATAGTACTAGTCTAGACAAGGATAGGAGAGTGGAACAAGCGTATTTCCGATAGTTGCTACCCTAACGTTTGTCCTATCTCGTACTAAGTTAATAAATAATACTGAAACCGTAAAACGCCATTGCGGAAGCCGCCCTGTACCACATTCAGATGTAGGTCGGTCGCTCAAGTACTAGCATAGCATAAATTACAACAACTACACACTACCGGCCATGACATACCAAAACCTAACGCGCAAATAACACGGACAAAACAATTATGTTAATTAATACACACAAGACTTTACAAATGACATGTAGACTTAAAAGGAGGAAAAGAGAAGATAAATGGTTGGATTGTAAGAGAAAGATAAAAAATGCACCAACTAATTATAACCGTAAACATGCCAAAGGTTCTGTCAAATCGAAATGTAAAATAATAAACCGGGTGACGCCATCTAAAGATGATCGAAAAGACGTCATGTATGTGGGAAACGAAACCTTAAATGAAAACTGCCGTGATAGCCTAGTAGTGTAACCGTCGGACTGTCTCGAGTTCGAACACTTCGAACCCAAGGCACGCACCTCTGACTTTCGGATTCATGAGCGTATTGTATAATTATCACTTGTTTAAAAAATGGCGAAGAAAAACATCGTTAGGAAACCGGAATGCCTGAGAGATATTTCTCGACGGCATGTGAAGATAGTCAGAGGCCCATGGGCGGCATAAACTCTGACACCAGGTTAGTCCACCACACGAGAAGAAGAAGTGAATGAAAGATATGAACGCATAGGAGAGAAAGTGATGGAAGTTATGAACGCATAGGAGAGAAAGTGATGGAAGTCGATTTGATATATTTTAAACTAGCTGACTCGCGCAACTTCGTCTGCGTTTTTCCCGCATTTGCAACAATTTTCATTTATGGTATCTACGGCGCACCTACCTACCCTACCTACTGTACCTACCCTACCTACCTACACTACCTGCCTACCTACCCTAATTATCTACCCTACCTACCTACCTACCCTACCTGAGACTTCAAAATAAATTATAGCCTATATGTTGCCGAGAACTAATAGCTATACAACAAAAAAAGTTTCATCAAAATCCTTCCAGTGGTTTTTATGTTAAAGCCGGACAACAGACAGAAACATTTCAAAATGAGTTTTTTTTGCTTGTGTTACTTGTATGAAGACCCCTAAGGGTATTTTTTTAGTTTTTATTCAATGTACAGAATTGAACTCTTCTACAGTTTTATTATATGTATAGATAAGGAAAGACGATGTTCTTTTTGTTGACTTTTGGTTTTATGCTTTTGTTTAATATGAAATAAATGGTGTTGGTCATGATGTTCATTGTCTTTTATTCTCTCTGAGAAATTCCACATTATAATATTAGTGGGTGGGCTCAGAGTGCAATTAAAAAAGAACCATGAAGATAACAGACTTTATTTATTTATGTAATACTTCAATGCACAATGGTGGTACATAAGGCGGACTTAATGCCACAAGGCATTCTCTACCAGTCAACCTTTGGGTCAAAGAGAACAGCATTGAAAAGAGAGGCACAAAAAAATAATTATGGATATTTGCAACTTAATTAACTATATGGATAACTAAACAACTATAAATATAGGACATAGGTTATAAATACATATATAAATATATAATAAATATATATATATATAATATACTATATACTTTATTATTAGTTACTTGTTCTTTTCGTGTGGTTAAGAACCTGGTGTCAGAGTTTATGCCGCCCATAGGCCTCTGACTTGGCTTCACATGCCGTCGAGAAATATTAATACAAAAAACAAAACAAGATAGTACGTTTTTCCTTTTTTAAATATCTCCTACGTTCCGTTTCCCAGATATAATAAACACTGACTGGTTATGGATACAGGTAACTGCACCGGAGGCGCGGCGCGGCGGGACACGGCCATGTATTGTTTAAAATATAGAATCGTAGTGCCGCGCCGCGCAATCCTGTTGTCGCGTAGTGCGTTCTATCTCATATAATTAATTACCATGTATTATTTATAAAGAACATTAACAGCAAGTTTTTACAGAGAAGCTAACGGTGCTATGATTTACGATGTGTCAGAACCGAAGTCCCTAGCAAAACTGAATGAGTGAGTCAAGGAACTGCAAGTATACTCCACCAAGAAGACACCATTGTTGGACCCAGTGCAAGCACCTTCAGCACCTTTGTGTATCAGCAAGCACATTGGGTCAACCGCACGACGGGCGCAACGAGTATTCCCAAGGAGGGTTGATGTCAGGCAGGCGGCCGGTCATAAAACAATAAGCCAAAACCTCTAACAACATGGATTTATGAATTAATACATGTTGTGCCGACCCCACCTTAGTGTGCGATAAGGGCAGGAAGAAGAAGAAGATTTATAAAGAAAAAAATGTAACTCTGTATGTAGGTATATTGAATGGATGCATGAAGGGGACCCATATTCGGTCTTCATTGCAACTGAGCCTTATAGGTGTTTATTATAAACAAAGTATACATATAATAATATCGTAACAAGGACGGCGATATCTATCGGACTCCACAGAACAAATTATAAACAGCTACTGTGCTACAGCTATGTAATCCTGGTACAATAATAAAACGATAATAATACGAATAGTTTCAGTTAGCTTCATTAATAATTCGATTTCATTCTTAATAGTTTTTTTGTAGTAGTTAATTGCCTCTTTTGATGTGTTGTGGCTTTCGGGTGTGAAGTCCCGAGTTCGATTCCCGTTCGGTTTTAGGGTATAGGCAATAATTTGGCAAGGTTGTGGCGTAGTGAGAGTAAGTTTGCGCATGTACACTTAGTGCAACGAAAAATTGTCACATTTATTGCTTATCATTATTCTATGGTTATTGCCATAATTTATTTTTAAACATGTCTATTTAGAAAAAACTAAGAAAGGAGAGGAATTCTCTTATCTACTCTTCGCGATAACTGGCAATAGAACACTTTGGTATCGAGAGATAGTTAAAATGAGACAAATAAAACCACGGTTGTTAAAAAAAAGCCCCACCACGCTATATTAATGACCGCCGAAATTATTATTTTTATCCCAGAATGGGTGATCTCCTTTCTGCGGAAAATTAAAAAAATCTGCGGAATTGTAAAACGTACTCCCACGCGTTGTACGGCCCACCCACGTGGTGACCGATCCACGTGTACTTTTTCTCAATGTGCTTGCGTAAAACTGAAGGCGGTGCTACGATTTTTGATACTAGGAGCCCATAAGGTACTGCAGTGTTATATCCAGAAATGTAATGTCAGAACGTAATAAGTAACGCTGTAGCGTTGAATTAAATGGACATGTCTAAGTAAAACAATAATGTCCACAGTTCCACGCATTGTAAAGATACTTAAATCCTTGACTATTCGGTTTCTATCACGATTTGCTGAGACAAAGTGTTGGTTTGGTTCCTTTGTAGTATGACAGAAATTTAGTAAGAACTTCTATAAAAAATAAGTTCAATGAAATTCTGAACAAGAATCATAAATCATGTAGGGTAGGACATGACTATCTTGTCTTTTATATACGACTAGCTTTTGCCCACAGCTTCGCTTGTGTGATTTTTTATTCACCCCCTTATGGGAGGAATTTTTAAAAATCCTTCCTTAGTGGATGCCTACGTTATAAATGGTACCTACTGTCAAAATTAAAATCCGCCGAAATAAAAATCTTAGAAATAAAACTAATATATATCATTTTTGAAAGCATAATATTTATACTAATATTAAAATAATATTAGATGGCTTAAATTAAAATAAAATCAATGAATTAAGTCAATGATTTGGATGTATGGCATTGATTCCTTTGTCTCAATATAATAAATGAAAAGATTTACTCTCTGTCAGCAAGGTTGTCACTTGTCATTGTCAGTAATGTCATGAATGTCTGGTCATGTTAAAGTTGTCAAACAAAATCGCTATCTGTTGTGGTTGTTTACTGAATTTGTAATTTTTGTTTTACTTGATATTCGCGAAGTTGTGCTTATTTACTCAAAAACGTCATAATACAACAGTTGAATAAGTTGAATTGAATTTGACATTTTTGACAATGACAATAAATGCCATCCAATGGAAGTTTTGCCAGAATTAATAATTACTTTGGGTTGCAACTTTATTTTTTTAATTCGAATTATTTAAATGTAAAAAAACAACATAAGGGTGCTTTAAAAAAATCAAAAAATACACGAAAGCTCCATATTTTATGTACTTTCATAAAAATCTAACATCTTCTCTGTTCACAGCCAAAGCCCAGCTTCCATAAAAAAATATAACATGTCCTTTGTTCATTAGTAATTGGTTATTACTGAAAATAATATTATTTAAATTAAATAATTAAATTAAAATCCGTAGTCGTCGGCTAGGCAGCTACGGCCTACGCGGTGGTAAGTGAGCACAGTTGGGTACGCGCGCGTTGATGCACTGAGTGCGACTGCGGAACGAGTGCGTGGCGATGACGGCATGCGGCATCTGTTGTAATGTACACTCGAGAGCACTGAATGCGGGTCACCAACATAAACAAAACAATGTCAAACAATGTTTAACAAAATTTTCCGCGATTTTAAGAATATTATATTGGTGACCCGGATTCATTGCTCCCGAGTGTATCAAGGTTCCCGTTCCGTCCTCGCGTAACAAAGTTGTGCTTAATGAAAAGCGCGTGATTATGTAACTAAATAGGTAATTATTCAAACTGCCTCGTTGGTCCCGTGGTGGCAAGCGCGACTGCTGATCGTGAGGTCCTGAGTTCGATTCCCAGGCTGGGCAAAGTGTTATTTTATCCGTGCGTAATACTCAGTAGCAGCCCGGGGTTTGGATTTGTGCTCGGTTGATGGCAATAGGCTCGACCTTATTACATGGGACCTAAACATAACGGCGAAATGAGGGTGTTACTATACACCTCTGCCCAACCCTTCGAGGAATACAGGCGTGATGTTATGTTGTGTTATTCAAATTGGACCTTTTGAAAATCAGCAACACTCTTCACGTCATTTTGTTCAGTATTAACCTTGCAGAGTCAGTTGCTGTTATTATCCTGTATGATTTCTACAATATTTTTGAACTAAGCGAGCAATGTAGTGCAATAACTTGTGCAATAAAACTTGCTCGCGAATTTGGCGTTCAAAAGTTATCAAAAGATCACTTTAGATAACATAACATCACGCCTGCATTCTCCGAAGGGTTGGGCAGAGGTGTAAAGTAACACCGTTTATAAGTCCCATGTAATAGGGGGCGAGCCTATTGCCATCAACCGGGCACAAATCCAAACTCCGGGCTGCTACTGAGAAATTCCACACGGAAAAACCCAATAACACTTCACTATCTATCTATTAAAAAGACGTCGCCCCACACTAGGATTTCTCCTGCATTTACAGACACAAATCTTCACACGCACAAACACCCAGACCCGGAACAACTATTTGTACGCCATACAAATATTTGGTCCGTCTGGGAACGAACCCACAACCCGTAGCGCAGAAGCCAATGCCTTTTAGCACTGCACCAAACATGTCGTCCAAACATGTCGGCTGCTGAAATGCATTTATTGCTTGCTAACAATAACGTGAACATTCGAACGAGCAGTGCACTGAAAATGCATTCAACATACTTAACGGTACTAGGAAAATATAAACACTAGGACGTCTATCGCCTACCTACTCGCACACCAAGACATGTTCAAGCACACACATGCATCCGAGGTCATTTGTACGTGTTGCAACACAAGAAAGCCTTATTACGGAGCGGAAACACAAGCTTGCAGGTTCAAACCGAGCCACGTACCAATGTGGCTTTATCGATGCCATGAGGACATTCCTAGTATTTTTTTTTTATTTTTAAAAACGTAGCCTCACACTATGATTTCTCCTGTATCGTGGGTGCGTTTACAGACACAAATCTTCACATGCACACACGAACGCCCAGACCCGGCACAACTATCTGTAGGCCATACAAATATTAATTCCGTG
This sequence comes from Amphipyra berbera, assembly GCA_910594945.2. Taxonomy (NCBI): domain Eukaryota; kingdom Metazoa; phylum Arthropoda; class Insecta; order Lepidoptera; family Noctuidae; genus Amphipyra; species Amphipyra berbera. Next base: position 21,307,587 of record OU343121.1, on the reverse strand, counting down.
CGGGAATCGAACGCACGACCCGTAGCGCAGGAGCCGATACTGAATTTAAGACACTACCAGCCGGGGGCTAGGCCTAGGCTACAGCCTTGCTTGATATACGATGAAGGAAAATATTGTGAGGAAACCTGCAGTTAATGGTTTGAAATTGCCGACCCGCAGCGAGCAAGCGTGGTGATACATTCTCGTACCTTCTCTGTATGAGAAGAGTGATTTGCCCTGCAGTGGGACAGAAACAGGCTATCATTTAAAAAAAAATGATGTTCACTATTTAATGCTTTTCAGATCTTTGGAACAGTTTTTAAGGGTTTTATTGTAAATGAACATCGACTAAAATACTCCCATTTTCAAATCTAAAATGTCTTCGTATTATATTATACTCGTATAAGATTATAGGATGGGCAGAAATCTAAAATAATCAAAGTCGGCACACCAAACGCAGGACGAGACATTTTGTTTTGTTGTGACGTTTTTAATTTTTATTGTTTCCGGAGATATCGAATATTAATATCAGTTTGCTTCGCCATAAAAAGAATTGAAATCCTAAAAGGATTTTTGTGTTTAGGTATTTAGTAATTACAAAATTGAAGTAGCTAGAGATATCCTTCGGGAAATAAAACCGTAACATCACTACGAAAAAAAGGCATTCAAATTAAAAACAGTCTGCACGGTGGAAAGCCCGTATCGTACTGAATGACCCATGAAAAATAGACTGTAGTTAGAAATTGTAGATCTTAGAACGCGTCGTTAAATTGCCTGCTCTGCGCTTATGGGGTCCTGGTATATATACTTTCAGTAACTAGAGTATAAAATGCGATTTAGAACAAGTGAACGTGACATGTGAGTAGAAATTATCAACATAAATAATTTTGGCGTCAAAAATATAATTAATTTTCCAACTTCAAAACAAACTAGCCTTTGTTGTGCTAGTTTACCTCTGCAACCGACTTTCAGACTGGACTCACCCGCTGCAAGTCGACTGCTGCAAATTTTACGAAGTACGCGAACACTTGCGTGCAATAACTTGTGCAATAAAACTGGCTAGTGGATTTGCTACTGTACACAATGGCAAATGTTTGTATTATGTAGTCTGGTTCCCATCAAACCAATAGGTCACTACCTCTCCGCCTTAAGGCTTGAATTTCGTCAAGAGAAAAATTAGAATCTATAATATAGAAATAATTTGCCGTGCGTTACTTTTGCAAAAACTCGAAAATGGCTCGACCGATTTGATTTTTATTTTGTTCGCCTCTTACTGGGGTGGTTTAGGAAAAAATAAAGAAAATTAATAAAAATTAAAAACAAAATTTTACGTGGTACGTAGTTCACCGGGCAGCTACTGTCAGATAAAGGATATCTTTAATTATCTAAAGGATACGCGAGAGAAAATTCTTTAAATTAAGTTTGGTTGTTGCAAAAATGGACGACGAGTAGGTCTAGGTACCTATAAACTGCAAGAAGAAAATATGTGAAAAGAAGCAATTTGAAGCAAGAAGCACAATACCTTTATTGTCGAGGTGGTGGCTTGCAGCGACGACACAAAGACCTTTTTAACCGAGTTTTCACACTTCTTTCATAGTTTTGGGAAGTTACGCGGAGCGGCACTTTACGAGCGCGGTAGTTCGGCCATTACGTTTTTCGAACGTGTTACGTTGAAAAATGCGCGGGGTGGCGCCACTGCGTGTAGTGGTTTCACTTGCACGCATACGAAAGGTAATGAGCGGGACAGGGATCGGGATAAGGAAGTGCGACAACCATAACAAACATGACTACCAACAAAAAAAAAATACAAATCAGCGCAACCATCTAAGGTCTATTTACTTATTTTTTTGAGATCTATTCTATCTACATTTGATTATAGGACGTAAGTATCAATCATTCAAGTTCTATTTATATAATTTGATTATTTTTATTTTGTTTTGAGCGTAATTTGATTTTATTATTGTTGTTTTTAAAATGAATTAACGTGTATTTATTACTTGTTACCTCTTATTGAGTCATGTCGTGCTAGTCCTGGTACCTACGCACATGTAGGTATCTACCCGTCGTGTAACCATAGCAACGGACGCATCAGAACGTACTTTATTTGCATAGATTCAATCAAAGACATTCAATACTACATACAATATTTAATCTCTTTGGATTCAATGAATTTTTGTGTGTATAGGTCTACCGGAATCTCATGGCATTAAAAATTAATAACAAACAGTGGTTTTCATATGGCAATGTCAACATGTCACTTGTCAAAACGAGTATGACTGTAGTTGATACATTTTCCAGTTCTGATTAATGTTTTCTTGTTCAAACATTTTAATAAACATACTTATTTTAACAAGGTTTCCTTTTCCATTACAATAAAATTGCAAAAATCCATATATCAGCATATCATTTTGGAACCCAGTGCATAATATCAGCAAGCACATTGGGTCACATAAAACAATAAGCCAAAACCTCTAACAACATGGATTTATGAAATACATGTTGTGCCGACCCCATCTAATGTGGGATAAGGGCAGGAAGAAGATCAAGAAGAAATTAAAGAAAAAAAATTATAAGTATCAAGACTTTTACCCTTGTGTTACCCACAAAAACATTTAATTTCCCTATTTACCATCAGATTCTGGTAGACCTATATTAGCTTTGTTTGATATTTTAGTAGTACAGCAGACCCACCAATTTATCTGTAAAATAAAATGACAGTAGGTATAGTAACATTGATTACAGAATCAAAACCAGATCCAGCTTGACAATAATCTTTAATCTTTAAAATTTCTTTTATCTTTTCTTATCTGTTTTTGATTTTTATAGAATGATGATGTTTACCTCCGCAGTTGTACTTTGAATTTGAATAGTGTTAGTACAGTGTAACTAACCTACTCCATACAGTGGTTCATCGAGAGTTTGACATTAACAGTTTTTAAAGGCAGTTCGGGACATGACGTCATGGTTTTGAAGGCAGTTCGGGAGATGACGTCACCGCGATGAACGACTGTATGAAATGGCTAGACTGTGGTATTAGCGCTGTTTTAGTTCTAAATTTATAACTAGATGGCGTTGGTAAAAAAAATTGCGCTATGGTTTCGTTACCGCAAGGATTATTAAAGGCTACGAAACTTCGCATTGCATTATGGTGCGTCCAGACCTGACGAACGCGCCGCGAATGCGCCGCTTTCGCGCAGCTCGCGCGCCGCTCGCGAGCCGCTCGCGAACTACGTGCGTGCATTTCATGTTCGTACAAAGCTCTGAGCGCCGCTGTGGTGTTACTGTAATTGTAATTATGTAGTCTGAAGATTGTAGAAATATCTGTGTGATGTGGGCAAACTGCTCTGGGTTGAACATAGTCTATAATATACATAAAAGTTCTTGGTTTGGTTCCAAAATGACTGATCTTAATGCGCCTTTTACATTAAGCGTAAGTTCTTAGGTTTTATTCCCAATTTTCTATGTAGGCCAGTCTTATTGAGTTTTTCTATTAGGTGCCTATTCTAGGACAGGACACGGCACTGAACACGCTGCAGGCGTGTCCAGCTTGGGGATCGCAGCGCCGCGAACTAGTCGCGGTGGTCGGCGGTGACCTCTCGCTTCCGGCCGTGGTTGTGTCCATGGTCGGGAGCGAGAGTGCGTGGGAAGCCATCGCCTCCTTTTGCGAGGGGGTGATGGCGACTAAGGAGGAAGCTCTCTGCTCTCCTCCCTTCCCGCGCCAGACGCACCGGGCGCCGGAGGGCGCGCGTACGCGACGATCTCCAGCCACCCTAGTGTGTGGCCTGCGGGCGGTGGGTTAGGGGACCCGCCGCCCGACCAGTAACCGGCCCGAGAAGGCGGCGCGCTGTGTTCCGTGCGCGCTTCTCAGAAGGAGAGGTCCGCCGAGGGTTGGCGGACCGGGACTGCATGCTTTGCGAATCCCGCGACCCTGGCCGAACGGTCAGGAGAAGGAGCACCGTTGGTTTTTAGCCGGTAAGAGTCCGGCAGACCCCCTCGCCTTCACCGGGCGAGGGACATACATGAGGAATTTCCAACGAAAAAAAAAAAAAAAATTCTACTGGACAGAATTTGGAATAGGCACTTAGTACATGACAAAGGCGCGATCGTAGCCAAAGACTTGGGGGTTATATAAAATAAGTTAAGCATATTAGAATTAACTGCACATTTTTTTAATAAATTATCTGTTTTTAGGAAGATTGTCAATTTGACGTGTACGATTGGGGGGGGGGGGGAGGGGGATCATTACCCCTAAGACCCCCCCATCGGACCGCCACTGATATGATATTTCGAACTTTATCCAGCCAGGCGGCTGGAGTAAAAAAATCTATATCTACGGTTTGAAGTACGAGCGCTACGTCCTTGAAAATCGAACTTTCCGAAAGCTTCTTACTTTTTCATGAAAGCCTAGTGCTTCAAATACTGTACGTGGTGGCCTGGATCAATACTAAGGCTCCCGAGCACATGGCACGCCACTACGGTTTCCATGGAAACAATATCGCGAAGTTCGTGACAATAATATTACCGAACTAGCTGTAGCCAGCGGTTTTACTTGCATCCTAAGGGAACTACTGCATGTATCAGCCATGCGTGATTGAGTATCAAACATCCATCTTCACAAACTTTCACATTTATAATACCTACGGGCTGTAAACGAAATCATGTAAATCCTTTAAACCTCGTGATGTACTGCTGACATAGATTAAGATTGAAGGAGATAATTATAGGGATTCAATAAAAAAAAATTACAAGAAGTAAACATCATGTAGTATTCTTAACGTGAGGCGTTTTAGCGCTCCGAGCGACTTGCGTGGTATCGCTCGCCGCGCGGTAATTTAACTTGGGGCGCTAAAATGCCTTAATTTAAGAACACATGTTTAATTCTAGTTTTTTTTTATTGAATCCGAATGTATCCCGTTCAGGGTTCATTTATGTCAGCAATACATCAAGAGGTTTGAAGGAATTACTTGATTTCGATAACACCCTGTATAAGTAGTAGGTATTGTTGGATATTTTCAAAAAACCTGTTGTAGTTGAGCAGTGATAACCTCTGTGTGATAACCTCCTCGGGTCTGAGTTCGATCCCGGCCCGTACCTACCTCTGATTTTTCTAATTCATGTGCGGATCAGAATTTGATCAACACTTGCGTTAACGGTGAAGGAAAACATCGTGAGGAAACCTGCACACCTGAGAGAGCTCCATAAAGTTCTCGATCTCCCGCACCAGACCAGCGTGGTGGACTAAGGCCTAAACCCTTCTCATTTTGAGAAGAGGCCCGTGCCCAGCTGTGGGTCACTAAAGGGCTAGTTATGTTATGTGTGTTCAAGTTATTAAGGTCACCCGCACACCGGCCCCTCGCCACAGCTACAAGTGGCCGGCCTCTTAAGGATGATTTCCACCAAACGGCTCGCAACGCATCGGATCGGAACGGATTTTACAATCTTTAAACGATATTAAACCGTGTACACAGTATTTAAAGTCTATATTACCATGCCGCGCACAGCAGCATGACCGCGGGCGTCTTCCGCGACACGCGATCGTAGCCGAAAGTATGCTACGACGCGCGATCGGCTCCGTTCGCCTGTAATCGAATCCGAACGGCTCCTTTAAAAAATTATAACACGTCAACACGGTAGGAATGAAACTATTTGACTAGGCGCAGAAACGGATACGTTCGCAAGCGACTGTACGGAGACGATCGTATGCGTCGATATCCAGCTGGACGCGATCGGCTGTCGCCGTATCCGTTCGTATCCGTTTCGATCCGATGCGATGCGAGCCGTTTAGTGGAAATCATCCTTTAATGTTTCCATACATTTAGAGAAGCCGCCACCGGCCACATGACGCGGTGAAATGTAATCATCTAAGTAATTTAGTCTTCGTCATAATTGCATTAAGATTTTCATAACGTTTTGTAATTGATATATATATATATATATATATATATATATATTGTAATATCTATATATTTTATTATTTGTATATATGTATTTTATGTAATTTATATTTAACTTTTGAATTCCTAATATATTCAGTCCAAAATTGTCAACTCATCTTTTTCCTGTACCTACGTATTTTGATGCTTTTCTTTTTAACCCTAAGGTTGACTGGTAGAGAATGCCTTATGGCATTAAGTCCGCCTTATGTACCACAATAGTGCATAGAAGTATAAATAAATAAATGTATGGCATATGGCATATGCCATACATTTCCCCGTGTCGTGTGGCTGTTGGCTAATTGCGGTGGGCCACTTATGAGTTTTATTTTAAAACAACTACTGTAACTTCTATTAAAACAATCTGAGATAGGTATTTCTAATTTCTATCAAAATCATCATCATTCGACCCAGACGATGTCGATCTGTTTCTGCCTAAATGCTATGTTACTCTTGTAAACAAAAAAGTTTTATACACAACAGTTTAGAAATAAAAGTGGATTACATAAATGGTTACGGTTAATGTTTAATTTGTATTTCAGACAGCATTTTATGAAAACGTAGCGATATTTCGACAAGGCGTTCCAAGTCAGGTTGGCCGAGTGGTCTAAGGCGCCAGATTTAAGCTCTGGTTCCCGCAAGGGAGCGTGGGTTCGAACCCCACACCTGACAAATACTGCGAACCAGATTGAATTTATTCTTTTTAGAAGTGGCATGTTAATATTTATTGTATTTATTTAAATGCGATGGCTGTGTAAAGTAATATACATATTTTTTTCACAAATATGATTACGACAATTACTTGACAGCCTGTGTAGTTCTGGTTTCAGTAAATGGTAAGTCGACTAGAATAGCCGATGTAGACCATATTTTTTTATTTATTATTCAACTGCCACGTTGGTCTAGTTGTGGCAACCGCGACTGCTAATCGTGAGGTTCTAGGTTCGATCCCCAGGTCGAGCAAAATTTTATTGGGTTTTTCCGTGTGGAATTCCTCAGTAGCAGCCCGGAGTTAGGATTTGTGGCCGGTTGATGGGGCAATAGGCTCGCCTTCTATTACACACACACTTAAACTTAATTTAACTTAAACATAACGGCGATATGAGTGTGTAACTATACACCTCAACCTTACCCTTTAGGGGAATACGTGATGTTCAGTATTCATAAATAATCTGCCATTGAAAAATTCCTCCACTTGCATCTTGCCATTGAATAGCTGGTGTGAATTTATTTCTGTTGAGTTACGCTACTTAAATGCGGTTTTGTTGTCTTTAAACAGTACTGAATAGTTATAATTTTGTCCAGTATTAAATTACGCTTGATTGATACAGACTTGTAAAACACTTTGTTATCTAAATTTTTCAAGGAATTTCTGAAGCGTCCTCTATCGTTGAAAGGTGCGAATTGGGCGCTAATTTTTATACCTAGTTGACATTCAAATATTATGCTTTTCAGCCTTATAAATTTTCTACGCGATTAGACCCGATTTAATATTTTTATAATGTGTACAAATCGCGAAAGTTTGAAAACATTTATTCAAATGTGGTAAATTATTTTAGTCCCACTTTGGATAGACGACTTTTTGTTTTTTTTTTATTTTGTCCCACCCTAGGTGTTGTGTCTGTATCGTGGGTGTGTTTACAGACACAAATCTTCACACGCACAAACATCCAGACCCGGAACAACTATCTGTAGGCCATACAAATATTTGATCCGTGCGGGAATCGAACCCACGATCCGTAGCGCAGAAGCCGATCGCTCAGCCACTGCACCAAACGTGTCGTCTTTCTCATCTCCATCGGGCGATGACGCTAATAAAACGCAAAAACGAATGACTTATCATTGATATAATAATATGTACTTACGTGCTAGATGCGCTGTTAGAAGAATAACATGGTATCAACGAGTTCTGGTCCAGGAACCACAGTGCCATGGAACTTGACAGCTGTCTAGCCGTAGTTTGAACCTCATTGCGTCAATGTATTTGGCACATATTGATGCTGATTTCGGAGAGAAAGACAAAGATAGCATGAGACTTGCTTCAAGAAACTTGCACCGTGTAAATGGGCCTTGAGTTGTGACTTATTAAATTGTTCTCCTGCAATAAAATCACTAAGTACAACCTACTAGAATGTGTCTCAAGATTATTAGAGACAAAACTCCAATGTGTTAAAGATAAACTTGATTCAGATTAAAATTAAATAATTCAAGTGCCTATGTATAGAATGTAATTAGGGTGAATATTCGAAATTTTTTAACATTATTTTAATAAATCATTCTTGTCCCGGGTTGTTAACGTTATAGTATTGTCAGATTGTTTTTATTCTTGTCTTATTGCTTGACGGCAGCGGTATAGTTTGAGTTTTCATTATCATAATTATAGTATTAAACATCTGCATTCTTAACTTTGGGATGATGCTAATGACGTTCTCAATTTTTGTTAATATTTTTCGAAGAATGCCCCAATAACAGACTTTAAGCTACATCAGTTTTGCGGCACTTGAGGGGGATTTGCGAGGTTAAGCTGCGCTTGTCGCGGTCAATTTGTGGATGGGTGACCGTTCGTAACCATCGAGACCCAACCCTTCCGCCGGGAACATGTTAAACAGTCTATTCCGGATGCTATACGAATACCTATGACAGTCGTTACGGAAAGTCAGAAGCCCGAAAGTCTGACAATCCGTCTAATTTAAGATATCGGCATTGCCCTATAACTAGTATTCAGCCGCATCTGGTTAGACTGGAAGCTGACCCCAACATAGTTAGGAAAATGCTGGGTAGAACACACTTCTGCCGGGGTTGCGGTGCATGCTTTTGCGAATCCCGCGACCCCGGCCGAAAAGTCAGGAGAAGGAACATCGTTGGTTTTTAACCAGTAAGAGTCCGGCAGACCCCCTCATCTTCCCCGGGCGAGGGACATCCAAGAGGATTCTCCAACAATAAAAAAAAAGTAGAACACACTTACTTCGTTTTGACTATTGGAAATAAAACGTCTCTATGCCAGTCTTGTTTTTGTATAGGTCACAAAACATGGTATGCCAACATTAACGACATTACCTACTCGTCATGCTCTTGCCATGACGTCAGTGATGTTTTAAAACAAAAAGAGAGAATAGAAAATCCCTCCTCGGCGGGGGATCGAACCCCGGTCTCCCGCGTGACAGGCGGGGATACTGACCACTATACTACCGAGGATTGTGGTGATATAACTGAAATTTGGGTTCAGTTAGTATTTTCTGACGCAAAAAATAACATATTTCTGCGTAACTGTGATCTTTAACTGTGCTATTTAAACTTGGGAAACACAATGAGAGTATTTTGTATCCTAGTAGATTAATGATTACTTTATGTATTGAATAGATTTAATAATAAATTGTTTTATGGAGTTTACCAGCGCTTGCAGCGCACCCTACAGAAGCTTTGCGAACAAGTTCCGTAACTGTAAGCTTGATACTAAAGTTCCTGACTGCAGTTGCATTCAGGACCTAGCTCATTGGTTAGATGGCGCCTTGAAAACGCTCAATTTTTTTTTCGCGTAGATTATAAGGGCTTTGACATATTATATTTATCAACCGACTTCCAAAAAAAAGAGGGGGTTATCAATTCGGCTGTACTTTTCTTTCTTTCTTTAATTTTTGTTACCTCCCAACACCATCATTTATAAACCGATTCGAAAATATATTTTTTTCTATAAAAGAGTATTCTTTCGAAATTGATCAGATCTTCACCAAATTTAAATGGGACCCATTATAAATTTGGTAAAGATCTGATCAAGAACTTCGGAGATATACAATGGAACTCCTCATTGACGACCAGTACGCATAATGTGATGATGTGATTATGTTACGAGCAGCGTCTTTAGTAGGTCCAACCATTTTTAATTAAGGCCACTAAAATGTAGAAATAAAAAATATTTTAACAAAAAAAAAACCGACTTCAAAAAAATGGAAAATAAAAAATAAATTTTGTTTTTTTGAAGTCGGTTTTATTTTTGTTAGAATGTTTTTTTATGTGTTATCTTATCTACATAACCACGATTTATAATATAAGTGGTAGCGCGGTTACTGCGTTGTGGGTCGTGGTCTCTAACATATAAGACGCTATTGCCCCGTGCATTATTTATTTCTTATGTAATCATTTACACTAGTAAAATAAGTGGGGCACATTAGAATTCATTGCACATTTTTATTTAATTTGTCTATTTTATGAGGTTTGTCAATTTGCCATGTAAGATTTGAGGGGGGTCATGACCCCTTCGATCCCCCCCTTCGGACCGCCACTGGCCTCTTGCTAACAAGAGATATCTACCCATCAAACAATAGAATAACATAATATCTTTGGCAAGCTTAATTGCACGTATTTTTGCAAGACATGGGTGTTCAATTTATTTAAAGTATATTGCATGAGACTGGTGACTTAAGGGTTAATTAGAATAATTCTTGTGGCTTCGTGAAATGAAACAATTACAGAGCTACGCCGTCGTAGCAGATTGCTACGCGCTACGCACCAACCGTTTACGAATATCTTTAAAATAAAGTTATTATAACTGAAGCTCTGTCATCATTACCTTCTTCAACAGGTAGCAAGCAACAGGTAGGGGAGGCCTTTGCCCTGCAGTGGGCTTTTAATAATAATATTTTTTAAGGGCGCTTTCAAATTGGACGGTTGGTGTCGGACTGCGGTGCAGCTGTCGTGGTGCACATGGGCGGTTGTGTTTTTCACGCAGTTGACGCAACGAGATCGCTCATGCGCAGCACGTCAGCTGCACAGCTGCGGCACGGCTGCAGTCCGACATTAGTGTAATCCCCTTAGAATACTAAGCTAAGGGGTTTGTAAACCAAGCATATCGCAATAAGACGCGAGTGTAACCGTAGCTTTACAATTATTGGACTTGCGCAGTTTAGGGGAGGCATTATAATCAATAAAAGCTCTGGAAACTACAGCTCCAGCGTGTCGCCGAGCGGTCCATCCTCATATCAGCACCTGGGAAGATTTTCCTGATTCCTGATCTTACTGATTCGGGAGAAAGAAAGCACAAGTAAGTACTATTAACTACAATTTTAATGGGTAGGACATAATCATTAATTCACGCGATGCACCTGGCTTCCATGTTGCCTTTACCTAAATGCAATTGCGTAGTTTCTATCATATCGGAATTACGCAGTCAGGGAATTCAAATATTTTAAACTGTAAATCAGAATTAAAAGTTGACATGAAATCCAATCGAAATTGAATAATTGTGTGATGAAATCATAAAAGACGAGAAATTCATTTTCTTTAGTGGTAGCTACGCAAGACGTTATTACGCTCCCCCAATGCCCTTGCAAATATATTTCGGGCGACGGCTCCGTTTCTGTTATACATCTTTATCTATTTAACCCTCGGCTACCCACCGCTGTGTTAGTCCCCTCATAAATACGCCAACTTTACATAACATCACGCCTGTATTCCCCGAAGGGTTGGGCAGAGGTGTATAGTAATACCCTCATTTCGCCGTTATGTTAAGTCCCATGTAATAGGAGGCGAACCTATTGTCATCAATCGGGCACAAATCCATACTCAGGCTATTACTGTGGAATTCCAAACGAAAAAAACTCAATAACACTGCACGACCTGGAGATCGAACCCAGGACCTCACGATCAGCAGTCGCGCTTGCCACCACTACACCAACAGGGCAGTTTTACGGCCTATAATAATATAAACATCCTGTAACATTTTGGCACGTATCTTCCAATGAATCTTATTAAATTGATGTTATTTCTATTACAGAAATGGATCCATCTGAAGAGATTCAGAAGAAGATCTCCACTAAAGAGATCTTGAAGGAGTTGACTGCTGAGCTGATGAGGGAGGGCCATAACTCGAAGTATCGTGACTTCGTGCTGTCCACGGCGCACAGCGACTTGCGTCCTCACGAGGATACTGGCTTATTAAGGCTGGAACAATTTAAATTGAACAAGCCGCGATTTGATCCGGACAAGCTCATGATGTGTATCTAGATCCACATGTCCGCCTGTTACGACATGTGTTCCTATTAAGAGGATAGTTGTTTAATGGAGCGTCCACATCTAACCGACAAAGGTCAACGAAAACCGATGAAAGTTCGTCATTTCGCCGTCCCCGGAGAATATAATGGCATTCACAAAAATACAACTTTTCAGACCAAAATAAAAACCGATTTTTGACGACTGCTTGCCGGTCAGAAATTAATCATTTGAGCTTTTTCGTTTCTATATATGTTTAGTAACTGGCAAGCAGTCGTCAAAAATGAAAAGTTGTGTTTTTGCGAATGCCATTATGTTATCCGGGGATGGCGATTTGTTGAATTTGACCAAACGAACGAATTCAGTTTCATTCGGGTTTAAGCGGTATCGAGCCACGTTCGTTGGCGTTCGTTGGTTTGGTGTGTAGGCACCATAAGGACAACCGTCCACTTAGTATGATAATGTGTGCGTAGCTTGGCTCATTGATGACCCCCTCTCCCATAATAGAATAGTTTACATTGTTACTTCATGTGTGCTATTTCTGTAAATGTACTTCTTCCAGACCTGATGCGCTCAACGCTTGATATGACATTACTGTCTATTATGGTCGACATATTTTTAAACATTTTTTTATTGTCATTTATTTCAAATATACATTTTACAATAGTACTCTGTTGTAGAACGTCTGACGGGGTGTCCTGCGTAAGTGACAAACGCGACGCGGTGCGACGCGACGCGACACGATGCGCAACAAGTACGCGTTACGTCACGTCTCGCTACATAAGCCTCCAGTAGGAAATGCCGTTGTTCTAATCGCGTTCGTCGCATCCGCCGCATTGCATCGCGTCGCGTCGCGATTGTCGATTGCGCAGGACACCCCGTAACTTGCGTTGTATGGTAAGCTAAACTATTAGTAAAATGAATACCTTCTTGATCATAATGCACTGTAGACAATAAAAACTTAAAAAATGTGGTCTTTTACTTTGTGTGATAAACTAGCCATGTTGATGAACTTGAGACTTGCTATACTGAAGCTAGTTTTTGATGTGAAACATCTAATACGGGGGTAAGAGTTGAGAGCGGCTGTTGCGTGATGACGCTCGCGATAGCACACCTTCACCGGCTTTCTTCGGTCTGATTCAGCCTGATTCTATTTTTTACAAAATGAGTTTGACCACAGGTTTGGTGCAGTGGCTGAGCGATCGGCTTCTGCGCTACGGGTCGTGGGTTCGATTCCCGCACGGAACAAATATTTGTATGGCCTACAGATAATTGGTCCGGGTCTGGATGTTTGTGCGTGTGAAGATTTGTGTTTGTAAACGCACCCACGATACAGGACAAATACCAATGTGGGGCAACGTTATTTAAAAAAAAAGAAACACATCTGCCAGTACTACCGCGACGGCTTTTTTTAAATTGGAATGTTTTAGAATAGTTCATAATAATTCCATAGATATAGGTAATATTATTATTTCAATGCTCTTACTACGTATAGATATGCAATGGCGAGACAAAAACGATTTGTCGTGAGGCAAAATGTTCACGGTTTATATATTTTTTCATTTAAATGATAATTATGTGCAGTAATGTCAAAAATTTGTTGCAACATTTTTCTCTTAATTTCTACGTAAATATTGTGGGGTTAGTTCAAGAAAGTACTCAAAAACGTAACATGGTTTTTGTACTTATGAAATCTAAAGGGTTGGCGGGTCTTACCTGCTTGGATGAGCTACAAGGATATGCGCATAAGGATGCGCGATTTGTGCAAGTACAGCGCACGTGCACAAATCGCGCATTCGGATACACAGATTCTACAGATTAATTCATTCATGTGTATGTTTTCTTACCCAGTGTTTTATGCGCACAAAAATGGCGCGACGGCGAACTGTTCGTGAGCAGTTTATAGTACGTATTCTCAATCTACAGCCCAATACTATCGTCTGAGCACTGACAGCCCGCGTTTGGTGTGGACACCACCGCCCCCGCTACACGCAACTACCTGGGCTAGCGCTAATCAAGACGTTCTGGCTGCCCGGCTCGCTACAAGCAGCCGGCACCTGGGCCGCACACTCAGGCTGAATATTAACTCTTTCCGTGTTTAATACTCTGTGACAGAATTCGACGACTTACCTGAAACAAAGACCATAAATAAAATTAAAATTCAATTATAAATTGATGGTTGTCAAACATGATATATTTTATTTATTTATTTTATTTATTTAAACTTTATGCAACAAAAAAAATACAAAGTCGGACTTAATGCCTTAGGCATTCTCTACCAGTCAACCAAAGGTGGTGAAGAGATAACATGGCAGGTGCAAATTATTATTCAAGAATAAAATAAGAAAAATTTGAGGTTAAAAAAAATAAAAGAACTCAAGGCGTAAATAAAACTTTAAATGTACACAAGTACAAAATAATTAAAATTCTCCATACTTATAAATGAATAATTTTACAGGTACTTCTAAAGCTGGAAACAAACTATCGGACGCGACTGATGGACGCGGCGGACAACCGCGATTTTATAGGTTTCTGGATAAAGAATGTACACTAAACTGTGCAAACTATTGGACGTCAGTCGCGGGACTACTACGCGGGCTAACCTTGGGCCGTCCTTAAGCGCTCGGACGTCCGGCATCTGGCCAGCCACGTCCCTAACAAGTGTGCACACTTAGAAGTCGCAACTGTTAGCCGCGTCCGTCAGCTGCGTCTGATATTGCTTAACTTATAAATATACAATCAAATATTTAGTGTTAATTCCGCGAAAAACAGTTGATCAAGCCTGAATGCAGCATGCAGCACCGGCGCTCCTAAGGATGCCCCGTGGAGGGGCGAAACACATGTCGTATCGGTTTGTTATGCTTGTGTGTTGCATGTTATTAATCGCACCTTCTGCATTTGCATATATTTGCGGGCGGGAGGGCGGTGCTGCAGACTGCATTCAGGCTTGATCAACTGTTTTTCGCCGAATTAACACTAAATATCTTATTGTATATTTATAGATCATGGATTTCCGCAAAGTAACGCCTGATTCCATCATTTATCTTCAGCTTAACTGCCCGACTTTTAGGGAGAGGTGGTAAGTATGTCGTCCTAGCGCGATAAATTATCATTCGCCGGGCATCATCAGTTGGCAGTGTGAGCATTTATATGGTATTGTTTGATTACTAACCTTTATAATTAGACCGGCAGAATCCATACTCTGTCTTTTCGTTTCAATGTAGCGTTGAATTTCAAATATTCTCGTTTATCAGAACCAAGTTCATGACTATGCTGATCAATACACTTATTTAATAATACATATTCACAATTTTTTTTATTGTATTAATACATACACAACATAGTAACTTTTTTTGTGGAACACCAATAGAATACGTCATCACGTTCTTTGTTTAAACAATTAATGTAGCCGTCGATCTCTAATAGATTTTTTCCTATTTCTCGATTCTAATACAGTAACCACAAGCGTAGTTGGGTGAAAATTCGAAATTTTTTAACATTATTTTAACAAATCATCTTCTCCCGGGTTGTTAACGTTATAGTATTGTCAGATTGTTTTTATTCTTGTCTTATTGCTTCACGGCAGCGGTATAGTTTGAGTTTTCATTATCATAATTATAGTATTAAACATCTGCCTTCTTAACTTTGGGATGATGCTAATGATGTTCTCAATTTTTGTTAATATTTTTCGAAGAATGCCCCAGTTATATCCGTTTTCAAAAAGACCCGGTCACAAAGATATCCACGTAATAGTATTATTGATATCATTTAAATAAATAGATGAGGGTAGATTGGAATTATATTTTACGATTGTCTGTGCTTCCTACCAACTTAGGTATAAGTGCTTGTACACAAAACTGCGAATCGACGCGATGCAAATTCGCAACGCAGAAAACTGCGACGCAAATTGCTGCGATGCGATTTCGTGCGGCAAGGCGTCTTCCTTCCAAAGTCCGGGTGACCAATCCCTCGACGATCGTCAACCGTATTGAACGGATTTTATACTAGGTAGAATAAATTTGCGTAAAACGATTTTCGCACTGCTGTTGTAGAAGATATAGGAAAAATCAATTACGCGAATCAATTCGTAAGTTCTTGCGATGCGTCGTGCGAGCTCGTATATTTCTACGATGCGACGTCGCATCGCAGTTTTGTGTACAAGCCCTAAGAAATGTTCAGTCCATTGTTTAAATCAATTATAATTAATTAATATGACTCTGATTAATACAAATACATTATTTGATTTGATTTGATCAAATATCGTTTTTTTTAAATGGCTGTGAGCACTTTTGGAAAATATACCGCAATACATTGTAATTATGGTAATACTTTAATAGGAGCCATTGCATTTATTCCTGCGATAAGTGAAGGTGGTATGGGTAAAACGTCACTACGTAATGGATGATCAGATGTTTTGTTACGATGATCGAAATTTCGTAATAGTACCGTACAACCAAAATATTTTCGTTCATTATCTTATGGAAGTTAGCGTAATTTACTTTTGTTTGTTCCATTTGTTTATTCGGTGTATAAAACATTTAATGAAAATAAAACTCTGTTTACTATCTAGTTTGAATTATTTATGGTCACCCTACACAACAAATTGTTAAGGAATTTTCAAATAATTTATATCTTAAAAATATTAACCATATTAAACGAACAAATCAGAAGAATCTACAGTTAACGTCATCTGCCATCTTTGAGCCTTGTAATGGATGTCGGAGCCGGGTGGTGCAGCTTACATTGCACAAAGTTTAGCAAAGGATGCTATAGATGGCGTTACTACTTGAATGCGTGATTTACGTGTTCCATTATTAATAGAATCTAAAGGGGATAGAACCGTCGCGGCACAATCACAATGCCGTCATTTTCATTGTTTTTCAATGTTGCGGCGCACTTCTATTCTGGTATATATGGTTAGAGGACACCGGAACAAACAAAAAAATTCAGCAATATAGTGCCCTAAGGGTCGCGTTGCCGAGATATTCGGAGGTAAAATCGCCATATAAGAACAATGACAATTATTAAAAATTAACGAATTACCTATGTCGTATATGCGTGGTTAGTTAATTTGAGCCGCAGCTTTGAAAAAAATAAAAAATGGCGGCAGAGTAGCCAGCTTTCTGCCCAGCCCTTTTATGACGGGGTTGGTATTACAAAAAGGGGTATTTAAGTTGTTAAAAATAAGTGCTTAAGGCCCCTCGCCCACGGCGTCTTTTTGTAGCGATGCGGTCGCGTGTTCGCATCGATACAGTCGCGATGCAGTCGCTAGCTGTTTGCCCTCGCCCACACCACGATTCTCAGTCGCGATGCAAACGCGATACTGTCGCGCTTCTGTCGCGATGCACACGCTCAGTTTTCCATTGAGGCGCCACCCTCCCTCCGTTCTCTCCCCGATATCGTCCGACACGGTCGCGCGTTTGCATCGATACAGTCGCGATGCTGTAGCGCGTTATGAGCGCGTTGGCATCGCTTCTGTAACTCGTTGCAAATGCAACTAACGCGCGTTAGTAGCGATGCTGTCGCGCGTTTACGAAACGTGCGACAGCATCGCTACAAAAAGTGGCCGTGGGCGAGGGGCCTAACTGGTTCTTAACATAAGACCGCGTACTACGAAGCTAATAATACCGCGTAGTTAAGTTAAGCGTCCTCTGAAGTACTAGGGACGCAGAACGTCCAGGAGCTCAATCGACAATGCAAGTTGCAACGAACTGACCTACATATCCCTTATTGCAAAGCATTTAGTATTAAAATTGAACTGCAATGATAGATTCGAGCAGCAATAGAATTCTGTGTACGAACCCGTACCAAGTAACCTGATGATGTTAAAAAATTTGAAAGAAAATACAAGTTATAAGTAATTGTTTTGAGAAAGAGATAATATTGTACCATTTATTCATCAAGGAAGAGAAGAGAGTATGCCTGCTTTTAGTACGTTAACCGCACTTTGAGCAGTCAGACCCGCTACCAACCTTACTAAAATGCTGACTGGCATTTTTTTAACTACGGTATTACAGAGTTATTCTTGTGCCAGCACGTGGTAATCATAAATAATTTTTGTTTTTATAAATAAATCTGTTATAGACACTTTTACAAGTCAATGAAATGTTTTTTTAAGACTAGATGGCGCCGTCTTTTCCTATCTGACCAGCTCCAAGAAGAAAAGCCGAAACAAACATATCAAGGTCTCTTTTAAAGTCCAGACATTGTGGTATAAAAACTATGTGAGTGTAACAATGTAGGGCAACGTTTGGAATGGCCTTTGAGGAAAGTACCATAGCAGGTTTGAGTTGATCAGCACTAACTGACGACACGCATGCATCAGCCATCGTGTAGCTCATACTTTATTTTAGGGAGCTCAACAACCCGATGCACCACGTTACAAACAGCTGGACATTGAGTAGGTCACAAAAAAATACTTAAAAAAATACTTTTAACAAGGGAGAATACAATGTGGTCCATTCTAAATTTATATTTTAATATAATGTACTCTTTCACTAATTTCTTATCCAAGTACGATAACTTTTGATTTAGGTAGTAGACAGAGGAAGGTCGATAAAACTGAAAAAAGGTGGCGGCACACAAGGGATTCGAACCCCCGACCTTCGCGTCTCAACCCCGGACGCGACGCTCTATCCAGCCCTGAGCTAATGTGCCAGGCACAAACATGAATGAAATACGCCACCTGTATCATCCCTTTAAGTGCAATCAGCGATTGCAGCGCCCCGCGTCCTTGAAAACGGAACTAACGTACGTATTAACTTTAGGCCGATAGGCATAAATATGTCCGCGAGGGAAATAACAGACACGCCTGTTCGGTTCCATAGCCACATGGCGACTAGCGAGGGAGAGGCTCGATCAGTGTGGACAGCACAATCGCTTATCGTACGATCGTTTACTAGGATGATTCATCTTAACATCTATCTAGCCATTGGTGTGCTCGCTTACTACGCAAGACTCCCGAAATAAGACCTCTACGAGCAGTTGTTTGTAAACACGAATTCAGACCAAAACCGTAGCCAGGAGGAGGGGGGCTTGGGGATTCAAACCTCCCCCGAAACCTCAAACAATTAAATCTCTTTTAAAATGTATAC
Source organism: Amphipyra berbera (assembly GCA_910594945.2). Classification (NCBI taxonomy): domain Eukaryota; kingdom Metazoa; phylum Arthropoda; class Insecta; order Lepidoptera; family Noctuidae; genus Amphipyra; species Amphipyra berbera. The sequence goes on along the minus strand of OU343121.1, from coordinate 21,288,596 downwards.
TTACACTTGTTATTGTAATTGGTTATCTTGTGCAGGGTTCAACCACCCCCGAATAAAATTTCTGGCAACGGCCTTGATTTACACCCATATTCTAAGACGTTCCTCCAAAACTTACTCGACTCATACTCGACTAAGAACGGCCTCGAAAACACCTTCAAAATTGTATTCTTAATCGCAATTTCGAGTGAACTTTGAGGTTCCTCGACGGAGTCATTACGTCATAATTTGAATTATCTGCATCGCGCAAATAACGCCGCGATAAATATTTGTAAGGATTATCGTAAGCATATTCGATAAAGTCTTCAAAATTCATTTTTGTTACATACGAACTTTGACACTTCCTTCCTTAAGGTAGGTTCCGAGGTACCTTGAGTTTGACAGATGATTCCTTACCTCCACTGAGGAAAAATTTCGAGTCGAGGACGTTTATGTCAACTATAACTACTGAAAAGCTGAGTCGAGGTGGAGTCGAGTCGAGTAAGTTTTGGAGGAACGTTTTAGAATATGGGTGTTAGACACAATGGCAACGCAAGCTAATAATAATTACGCTGTATGTAGTCAGTTCACCAGGTTATCATAAGTAAACTATTTGTGTACAAACATATTGGTAATATTCTTTATTGAAAGGCGAACTATAGATATTTCTTTCACTGACCTTCGCAAAAAAATAAAAACCGCAAATGTTTTCAATTCATTTAATTGTCTTCACATAACACACATTAATGATATATACAGAATTAATGTATAATGACAATAAATTATTTAAAGGTGATGCTAGTGAATTCCTAAAAAAATAATATAATGTGACATGGAGGTACATCATACATGCAATAATTATGTATGCAATTTGTATATCATTTATTCAATAATGACATTTTTATCTAATAATAGGAGACGCTGGCAAGCCTTTAACACAAATTATGAACGGACATGTAATTAGGGTTGTAAAAATGTTAACTTACGTGAACAAAACATTCATTTAATTAATTCATTAATTCTGCTTACCATTCGCTAAAGCCGAGATTAGTAACGAATACATACAATACGTTATCAGCCTTACTAATAAACGCTGAATAAACTTATAACAAACTTACACATCAATAAATACAGGGTGTAAATGAAATCATGTAATTCCTTCAAAACTCGTGATCTCCTGTTGACATAGATTAACCCTGCACGGGAAACATTTGGATACAATTAAAAAAAAATTACATGAAGTAAACGTGTGTTCTTAACGTGAGGCATTTTAGCGCCCCGATTTAAATGACCACGCGGCGAGCGATAGCCGCGCAATCCGCTCAGGGCGCTAAAATACCTCACGTTAAGATCACATGTTACATCTTGTATTTTTTAAAAATTATATCTAAATGTATCCCTTGTAGGATCAATCTATATCAGCAGTACACCACGGGGTTTGAAGGAATTACATTATTTCATTTACACCCTGTATACTGATCTTATTCATGGCATAACTTTATTCAGCATTTATTAGTAATATATTTAAAATGAGTCATTATTTACACAATTCGCTTAAGCATAATTTAGTCACATTTGCCACCAGTAAATTAGGTATGTATCTAATAGTTTACCTTCACGTCACAAGAATCTAACGCATGCTTTTATTCAATTAGACAGGAATTTCCTACGCGTTTACGTTGCCGGAACTAACTTGTCACATTCCTTTACATAACACAAATTAAAACGACACAAATTGTGTGCTTATTACAAAATTATCCATTCGTATTCCCCTTCAGGTACCACACATAAATAAATTATTTTAAAAAAGAACAGTAAATTTATACAAAACTGAAAAAACACCAACGGCCGTCTACTATAAGAACTGTTCTATGACTGAAGGTCGAAGGCAACAAACCGTCACACTAGTACGAATCGGACTGTCTCGTAATATGCTCTATCCCGCTCTCGCTGCATGCAGTCAGTTTTTGCTTTTTCAGTCTACATGTACAAGGGGACGCTACTACCAGGGGTCGATTTCTCTTGGTTTCATTTTCTAAGCGGCGTTATTCACAAAGTCGAAGACTGTTTCCGATGCCTCCTCCACCATAAAGCTCACGGTTAAGCTCTACATACGTATTGCGACTCGTGATGGTTAATTTGATATAAATTGTTTTATCTAATTAATATACCAATCTAATAATAAGTCCACTGTTACTGTATTTTCCAATGATTTCCATTTAATTATTATTTCTTTTGAATTCATACAAAATTGTTATTTATAATTGAACTAACGACAGGCCCCGGCTTCGCACGGGTGCAATGTATAGATACTAATGTGGGGCATATAAACCTTCCTCTTGAATCACTCTATCTATTAAAAAACCGCAACAAAATCCGTTGCGTAGTTTTAAAGATCTAAGCATACATAGGGACAGACAGACAGCGGGAGCGACTTTGTTTTAAACTATGTAAAGAAGATTAATGCCTCGTTGGTCTAGTGGTGGAAATCGCGACTGCTGATCTTGTGGTACTGAGTTCGATCCCCAGGTCACACAAAGGTGTTATTGGGTTTTTCCGTGTGGAATTCCTCAGTAGCAGCCTGGAGTTTAGATTTGTGCCCGGTTGATGGCAATAGGTCCGCCCCCTATTACATGGCACTTAAAAATAACGGCGAAGTGAGGGGTTACTATACAATTCTGTCCAACCCTTCGGGGAATACAGGCGTGATGTTATGTTGAATACAATAAAGTATCGCTTGTAACATGTTGCTGAAGCACATGCAGAAGTTGGTTTACGCTTTGATACCAGGACTATAGGTCCCATAGGAGCTCAATTTAGAAGAAAATCTCAACCTGCTATGCTTATAAAATAGTCTTTATTAACATAAACTAAGATTCAATATCTAAAAGAAAATGTTTCTGAACTATTTACTTCTAATTCTGTTTTCTAATCGGAATGTAGGTAAGTATAATACAAGCTTTCATTTATTTTTTCGTTTTCCAAGTGTTAAATAAGTACATCTATCTACTCTACTGCGACTAAAATATTAAATTGTAATTACAATGAAAATAAAGATAAAGAAATGTTCTGCCTACCTTTTTCGCAACTATATTGGGGTCAGCTTTCAGTCTAACCAGATGCGGCTGAATCAGACCTCCGCAACCCAGTTACTAGGCAATGGCGATATCCTAAGGTTAGACCAGTTGTCATACTTTCAGGCTTCTTACTTCCCGTAACGACTGTCATAGGTATTCGTATAACACACGGGACCGACGGTTTAACGTGTTCTCCGAGGCACGGAGGGGTCTCGATGTTTAATGAACGGTCACCCATTCAAGGACTCACCGCAGCAAGCGCAGTTTAACCTCGCAAATTGTATGACGGTATGATCCACGCGGTTGGTAGCCACGAGCCCCTTAATAAAGATAAAGAAACGGCAAAGTAAATAATTATACACCACTAGTTTTTAATTCCCAGAAAAATATGAAGGGTACATACAAAACGGGTCGTCGTATTGAAATGTCCGATCAATAATTTCAGTTATTTTAATCTGACAAAGTTATTTACTTTAGTTTTATCCTGAAATTATGAATATTTTTATGGTCATACACATACATAAAAAAATCCATAACATCACGCCTGTATTCCCCCAAAAGGATGGGCAGAGGTGTATAGTAACACCCTCATTTCGCCGTTATGTCTATTGCCAGGAATTCCACACGGAAAAACCCAATAACACTTTGCCCGACCTGGTGAAAGAACCCAGGACCTCACGATCAGCAGTTGCGCTTGCCACCACTAGACCAACGAGGCAGTTATGTACATAATACTCTTCTAATACTATAAATCACACCACAAAGTGATACACAACTTTATTTATCTGTCTGAAAATAGATCAACTCATCTCGGGAATGTAATCTCGTGTGTATGTCTCACAAAGTGACTGCATACCAGCAAAACGTGTGGCTACTAGCCGCGTGGCTACCAAACTGAGCTAAGTCAAAATTGCGATCCCCTTCGTCGTCATCCCCCGCGTCCCAGCGGCAGTACCGAAGTCAATGTTTGACGACACGTTTGGTGCAGTGGCTGAGCGATCGGCTTCTGCGCTGCGGATCGTGGGTTCGATTCTCGCACGGATCAAATATTTGTATGGCCTACAGATAGTTGTTCCGGGTCTGGATGTTTGTGCGTGTGAAGATTTGTGTTTGTAAACGCACCCACGATACAGGAGAAATCCTAGAGTGGAGCTAAGTTAAAAAAAAAAGCTTGTGACAGATCGCAGGCTTCCAGGATTTTATACTTACTGATTTTCCTTGTATAAATGAATAATATTATATACCTATATACAGTGTCCAGGTATGTAGTAATAAAATTTTAAGGGTTGTATATACACTCAACTTTATCGACAAAAACACTCCATCGTTCACAGTCCAAGCTGTACGCTTGTGGAATGCGTTGCCGATGCCAGTAAGACAAGCTCAGTCACCAGATTCTTTTAAAAAATTAGTTAAAGATCATTTCTTTTCTCAACTCGTTTCTAATTCCTCATAAATCAGTACCTCATCATCAATCTACCTTGTTTTCCCTATCACATAATTATATATCATATATATATATTACAATATTTATATATATATATGTAAGTATTATGTCTATGTATGGTGTGTAGTATTTTGCAGCAGTACACCATGGACTACCCCCTCTATCTTATTCATTGACTTCCTGTTCATCCAAAGGTTGTCTGGTAGATATCGCTATCAGCGATAAGACCGCCATTGTACCCTTTAATGTTTGTTATTGTATAAGAGCTGTGTTACAATTTTGGTGTACAATAAAGTATATTCTATTCTATTCCATATTTATGAATAATTAAATAAATTATTGCCTAAGGAGTATTCAAACCTTTGTCTTTGGATTATTATTGTTATTCTGAATTCAAATAGAAAAACGCCTGTCTTTTGTAACACCCATATTATTATTTATGAATCTGCCAAAAGTCAGTGTTGCAGAAAATTATTTCGCATCGGAAAATAATTTTCGCCCTATATGACATTTCAGTTTTTGTCCCTGTAATTTTACTACCATGGGATCATATCAAGCTAGGGCAAATATATTGAAGAGGCACCTTTAAATATTATTGTGTGGAATAAAATAAGTGTTTTAAAGCTTTTTTTATCGTTTTACCCGTCAAGGGAATTGTTTTTTTTTTACAAAATTTAGAAAGAGAGAAATTAATCAGAATGGATCCAGTACCTCCAAAGAAGCCCCCCCGTGAGATGGGGAATTTCATGAAGGATTTTCTTGCGGGCGGTATATCTGCAGCTGTGTCAAAAACTGCAGTAGCTCCCATCGAACGAGTGAAGATTCTTCTTCAGGTGCAGCATGTTAGCAAACAAATCAAGGGCCATAAGAGATATAAAGGTTGGTCTCAACTCGTTTGCTTTCATTTTATTTTTAACCGACTTCAGAAAGGAGAAGGTTGTTCATTTTAGTACCGTGATTTTAAAAAAACCGGCCATCTGTGCGTTAGACCACACAAAATGTAGGGTTTCGTAGCTAGTACTAAGCAGCAAGGAATATATTCTATAATATTTTATAATGTTAAGGCCCGCTTTTACCAATGTTGAATAGCGTTTATCTAAGGAATAAGTCAGACGTTTTGATAGAATTTCTATTTAGAAGCTGTCAAAACATGAAATAAGTTGGTCAAATTGGCTCTAAGTTATTTAGCGGTCAATAAACTCACAATAGCATTCAAATCAAAATGGCGTATATTTTAAAACTTACTAATATGTTGTTCAAAATAGTTTTCTTTAGTGGCCATTAGATGCTACAACTTGATTTATTTCAGATATTTTGATGATACTGTTGGAAAGTTAAGGGTGGGGGGGGGGGGGACATTGTTAATTGATTTTTATACAGGGAAACATTATCATGAACATATTTTATTAGGTTTCTGAAGTTTAAGTCCATTGTACTACCCATAGTCTAAAATTTTAATTCATATAATTTATGTAAACACAGAAATGTCAAGAAATGTCACTGTCAAAATGACAGGACAGTGGTGCAAAATATTTTATCATTAAATTTTTACTAAGTAATCATTTATAAAATTAAAGTTAATTAATTATAAGAATTATGCAATAATCAGCCCTCTTAAGTAGACTGCTAGAAGTAGGCCTCCGAAAACAGATTTCCACTCGGAACAGTTCACAGCCGATTTCATCCAACATGTGGCAAGACATGCTACTTACAATATGAATCTATGAATGAGAGTTGTGATAGTATGTTGCTGAAGATGTAACCACACATACATCGGTGGTTTGCGCGACTGCTGATCGTGAGCTCCTGAGTCCGACCCCCAGGTCGGACAGTGTTATTGGGTTTTTCCGTATGAAATTCCTTAGTAGCAGCCTGGAGTGTGGATTTGTTACCGGTTGATGGCAATAGGCTCGGCCCCTATTACATGGGACTTAAACATAACGGCGCAATGAGGGTGTTACTATACACCTCTGTACAACCCTTCGGGGAATACAGGCGTGATGTTATGTTATGCATCCGTCATTTTACTGTAGGCTATCATTGTGAGTGGAGTAGGGTCGCTTGACAGCAGAAATAAGCGGTCACAAATAGATCCCTCCACGGTCACATAAATTTGGATTGACCTCAATTAAAGATGAAGGTATGCTGTGTGTGTGTGTATGGTGGGCGATCCGCATATCGTAATTGGGTAGTTGACAATATTTTATTTATGGTCTCGAAACTTTTACAAAATGAAAAAACAATGAAATATACACTGTGTACACGAAATCGTGTAATTCCTCTCCTCCTAACCTCGTGATGTACTGCTGACAAAGATTAAACCTGCAAGGGATTTAGATATGGATTCAATAATAAAAAAAAATCAAAAAACTGTACATCTTATACCTTTAAACGAGCAATTCTTGTATATATATAATCTGAATCTCGGAAACGGCTCCAACGATTTTAATGAAATTTAGTATGCAGGGGGTTTCGGGGGCGATAAATCGATCTAGCTAGGTTTCATTTTTAGAAAACGTCGTTTTATCCGTGTTTTCAGACAATGAAAAACTGCTACAATATCATTAGAATATGAATTTAAATTTCGCCACCCTCTTCAAGGTTGTATTAGCTCAGGTGGGAAATAGGGCGGTCCCGAAACCAGAAAATCTCGGTTCGAATCCAGTCGGTTATTTTTTTCCCTTTTTGTTTTCAAGTTCCTTCTTTTTCTATTTCCCCTTTTTTTTCTTTCCAAAAATCCAGGTACTGTGTTCGTAATGTGAGGCATTTTGGAGAGTGAATTGCGCGGCTATCGCTCGCCGCGCGGTCATTTAACTCTGGCGCTAACATGCCTCACGTTGAGAACACAACATGTGTATTCCTGTATTTTTTTATTGATTCTAAATGTATCCGATTCAGGGTTAATCTATGTCAGCAGTACTGTACATCACGAGGTTTGAAGGAATTACATGAATTCGTTTACACCCTGTATAATAAAATTCCCAAGTTATAAGCGTTTTAAAATTGTTAATAGACAGAGACCGCACGATAAAACGATGACGTCATTGTTCAAAAACTTCATATTAGCTTGATTACTCTCGGTAATATATCCATTTCGAGCGACAAGGACAGAAAATGCGCCAATCAAAAACTTGAAAAACTCCATTTTAAGATTTATTTTTTAACGGACGTTTTCGTTCTATACTTTTTTTGTTATATTAAAAATTCAATTAAATTCTTTCTATTTTTTTAAAGTAATCAATAACTAATTTATCTTTTTACTCACGCTTTCCGTAAATGCATCCTTAAAAACACGACTTTGTGCCTATATTACAATAGGATTAGTTGGTGCTTTTTTAACTAATGCCATAACAGTTATAAAAGGTACGGCTTACCTTTTATAGTTAAATCCCTAATTATAAGTACACCACGGACACGATGTGATGACTGAGTAGTCTTATTCGTAGTCAAAATCTCAATACAAAATAATTAATCAATTATTCTGATTAAGATCTTTTCTCTTTTACTAGGTATCATTGACATTTTGAGGCGTGTCCCTAAGGAGCAAGGCTTTTTCTCGTTGTGGCGTGGAAATTTTGCCAATGTCATTCGATACTTCCCGACGCAGGCATTGAACTTTGCCTTTAAGGATAAATACAAGAAAATTTTTCTTGATGGCGTAAACAAAAACACTCAATTTTGGAGATATTTCGCCGGGAATTTGTTATCTGGTGGAGCTGCGGGCGCTACGTCTATGTGCTTCGTGTATCCACTAGATTTTGGACGAACCAGGTAAAAAAATTCTCTTTTGAGTCTAACGGCAATTTAAAATTGAGAAGTGTTTGAGAATTTGGCCATATTTCGTTCTAAGGCTTAGTGCACTCCGATGGATTGGCAGCGATGCGAAAAATTTAATAACAATTGTAATTCAATTGACTCAGTCTGTCCGTGGATGTATGACCCAACATATCGAGATCCTTCCCTGCCTCGCAGAGCACGTCTTGCCAATTTTTTTGTACAGCGCGCGATTAACCGCTCACTTGCATTAAGCGGCTCTGGTTAAAAGAGCGCACGTCACGAGTGTGACATAAAAAAAGTGATAGCCCTGTTTGCCTGCGACTTGCGAGTTGGTGCAACTGAGCCTTAATCTTTTTGCGTAACTTTAAAATAACGCGCCCTTTACTGTCATAATTATTCTCAACTACTTGGCTCCTTTTAGTAAAAATATTTACGGTTTCCTATAGGTAATGAATACAGCAATAAGTCTGCTTATTAAAAAATAATGGCCAAATACTTAAACGCTGTTTTTTATTAAATAATATTTGTTTATAAACTTGTACAAAAAAATCTGCAGATTAGTTACAGTAGTATTAGTAGTAAGATCGGATCAGCCGGCTTCTTTCCTATTTGTTAAATATATTCAATTGGTAATTTATATACACACAAATATGTATTTACTGCATTAGTACATAATTACACAAGTCATTTTTATAAATACACATACAAATATATACTTAATATAATATAATAATTACACTTTATTAATTTACCTACATTAAATCACAATAGTTATGTTACCAGTTCGTCGATGTCGATTATCGATAATCAACCTTACCAAACTATCGACTCGCCCCTAATAGTTATGTAGCGCACGGGCTCGCCGCGTGCGCAAGCCACGCCTAGTATCACCTTTCCGACTAACCTTGTCTCTAATATATATATATATATAGGTATATATACCTATATATAAAATACAAAAGTAATATAATCTTCATTTAAAAAATTCTAGCGTTTCTTATGTGATCGGTATAGAAAAATCTTGAAGTCATCTCGGCCTAGGTACATGAAAAAACATTCTCCTATCAGACACTTATGATTACAAAGAGAAAATAAAATAATAAATGTTTTCAAACAATATATTATACGAAACCCTCGGTGCGCGAGTCTGACTTGTGCGAGTCTGGTTCTTTTTTAAGTTCTTTTTTTAATGTGTACGACAGATTAGCAGCTGACATCGGCAAAGGTAAAACTAAAGAGTTCCACGGCCTGATTGACTGTCTTGTGAAAACACTGAAGTCTGATGGACCACTTGGTTGGTACCGTGGCTTCGTGGTGTCAGTGCAGGGTATTATCATCTATCGCGCGACCTACTTCGGTTTCTTCGACACAATAAAAGGTTTACTGCCGAACCCGCAGAAAACACCCCTGTTTTTCACTTGGGTTATCGCTCAGGTTATTATCTTTTAATTATTTTCCTCCTTTATTTAGAGCCGTGATTATTATAGTCATGGTACTTTTTATGAAGGGGAGACCGAGGGGATTTGAAACAAAGGTGATTTGAAACAGTACCGATTTCTCGGAACTTAAAACCGTTAGCTAGTTGATAACGTCGCTTTTCAACCACTTCCCTCCGCCCGCTGACGTGTCAATTCGCGTTGCTGGTGTAAGTCGCGCGGTTGTGGAGTTCTGCGTGCCATGTGACAAAAATCGTGAAAAGTAAGTTTTTAATGTTTTTTTACGATGTGTATGGGGTTACCTATCATAAGTTCGAAAAATATTTGACCGAATTTCATTTCACCTAAAACTTTTCAACTATTATCGTTTCGTTTTTTTTACTTCACCGAAGTCACGTCTGCCGCTGTATCAGTTGACCTATTTATCAATCCGATTTTTTTTGTTACTCCTAAGTTTCATTTGGTTGAAAACTTTTTACCGAAGTTAAATTTGCCGAAATAACATTTGTTCGAAGTATTATCTTTCCGAACATTCATTAGAATTAGAAAGCAAGGATGCAGCGTACAAACAAGCATGCAACATGCAAGCAGGTATGCAACATGCAGCAAGCATTGTTTCTCTCAAGGCTCCGGCGCTGCGGGGTTTGGGCGGCCCCACGCGAGCTTATCGTCGCAGATGGTTTTAACGCTCACCACCTGGTCCTTTGCCGGGCCGGGCCGCCCTACCCCTCCGCGCCTACGCGGGCTTAAATTACACTCTAGGGGTAGGGCAGAAAAGACTGCGTGAAGTCGGTTTTGCTGCGATTCGTTTCTGTCACGAAATTTTGTACCACAACATATTGTTTTTTTATGACATTATTTTAATTTAATATTGAAAATGCTACCAAGTAACCGGTTATATATTCGTGACCAAATAATATTCCGTAAAATGTTGTTTCGGTGTGGTGGAAATACGGCAAAAAAATCATTTGGCAAATGAAAAAGTTCAAAAGAGGCTTTGGCCACTAGCAAAAAGTTATTTTGTAAATCGGAAAATATTATTCGGTAAAATAATACCTATGACAGACACATGATACTTCGATGATCTTAAAATATATTAAATAATGCATATAGCAAAAAAAGACGTCGGTCAATAGTTTTCGGTAAAATAAATTCAATCAAAAAAATTTCGGAAAAGTGATCGGTTCCCATGTTTGGTACAATTGATTTCTGTGTATTTGCTTCTTGACTGTGGATTAAATAAAAATTGCGATGTTTTTTCTTAATGAGGATATTTGAAACAGGCTGTTTCAACTCTCCTGGTTGTCAATTTTATATCAGATAGTAGTCAATAAATAATTGGCACAAAAAAAGTTTTTTTTGTTGTTTTTTTTTTTGTTTCTGAATGCCTACTGATTATAAAAGAAAGACTGACAGAGGTATGGTGAGTCGCGAAGTATATGATCTCGCAGCAGAAGAACTTTAATAAACAAAGTAACTTTGCGACAGAAAAGTCTCCGTGACGCGGCTTCGAGTTAAAATCTGAACGATAAATAAATAATAATAATAATATTTTAATAAATACCTTTAAATTATATCATCATTTTTATTTTACAGCCCTTAATACTTCTCAAAAATCATATGTTTCAACTCTCCTCGACCCCTGTTTCATCTTACCTCGTTATGATTAAAATTGAAACAAGTGGATTTGTTACGGTTACGTCGATTTTTCACCACAATATTTAACGCTTACAATTTCTTTATGTTAGTCATTCGCAAGTGTAAAGAATGACCTATCGATTGGTACTAATATCATACAATTTCTGTCTATATAGTATTTGGTGTATCAAACAAAATGTGAAAATTGTTTCAACTCCCCTCGGCCTCCCCTATACCGTGTCCCATTTTATAGTTAAGTAAAAGTAGACAGTGAATTTTTAAAATCTCCTGGCGAAGCGCATCTGTGCTAGCGGAAGCGCAATTTATGATGCAAAAAAAAGAATTAATTTGTATGAAATCTTGTAGCAAAAAGCCGGTCCGCTGCGCTCGACCGCGCCGCCGCTAAAGCGTCGTCACGCAAATATGAACCTTAATTTACCACAGATAGATGTCAATTCTCTTTATTGCATCGTAAAGTGCGCTTTCATCTACTCCGATGCGCTTCGCCAGATATGAATCATACTTTAGTCCTCATTATCAATGCTGCAGCGAAAACAATACAGGACAACAATAGCTTAAGCGTATACGGAGGCGCAGGCAACCAGTTTAACCGCAGGCCATACCGTGAGCTGGCGGGCGGGCGGGCGATCGAGCCTTTTCATACTTTGATTAGATAGGCTCGGTGAAACGTTGCTCGCTCGCTCGCCCGCCCGCCAGCTGATGGTGTGGCCTGCGCTTTAGTCAGTTTTACAATCCATACAGTTAACACGTTCCCTGTCCATTGAACCACATATGGCTCAGGAACGTGCGCTTGGAAAACACCAATACGTTCCTGAGCCATATGTGTCAGTAAAACTATAAAACCCTTCCTTGAACCACATGTGGCTTGTGAGCGTGCAGAAGGAAAAATGTCTCTCTACGCTCATGAACCATAATTATGTGTTTCAGGGAAGTAATACCTACATCTGTATTTTTTAAAATGCTGCTTAGTGTTGTTCTTTAAGCAAAAAAGACGATATCTTGCAAAAGGGTGAATTTCAACAAATGCCATTTTTTTATCATATCGGTGAAATTTTTCATTTATATTTTTTTTGTATATTTTTCAGGTTTTAATCTTTAGGATATTAAATATCCCCAAATGTAATATCATCAACGTATCATTTAAGACTAAGGAGAAAATTCAGTTTGAATTCTGGTTTCCACCGATATGCCAAACCGGCACCGATTATTTTTTCTGTACACCGATATGATAAGTTTATCCACCGAAATGAGGTACATATCCAGCGATATGATAATCTATCCACCTTTGAACATCAAAAAGGAAATAGTTAGTAGGTACCTATATATTTTTACAAGGGTGACTTTGAACTAAAGACCTGAACTGAGGGTCTTCTGTAAGTAGGTAGATCACATCCAAAGAGAACTGAGTTTTTAGAAATCCAATTAAAATTATTATATTTACTTTCTTTTTTTATTATATTTACTATAGGTACTTAGAACTTAAAAAAAGAATGTTTATTTTTATTATCATTGTCTTTATTAAAATGAAATATAAAAAAATCAAATACCTCTTATAGGTTAAAATTGCACAATACACATTTATTACTGTAGACGATCCAGCTAATTGTTTTGCCGTGTGTACACTTAAAACATTGTAACCTTCTAGGTTTACAATAATAAGAATAGGAACTTTATATACCTAATTAATCAGCCTTTTAAGTTTAACATTAATCACTTTTGCTTTTCTTATTCTTTCGCTTTTCTTATTCTTTCCAGCAACCTCTTTCTCTCTTTTTTCTCCTCCTCTTTTAGTTTTGGCCTCGGCATTCTTAAACAAAATTAAGCTATTATGATGTTTTCTTTTTATCTATTTATTATTTTGTTATTTATTATTATGTACTTACTATTTTTTTAACTAGAAAATATTTTCTAGAGAAACCTTTAATGCGTTCAATTGCTCCACCTCACCATCATCATCTCAGCCTATAGACGCACATTACCGAATACAGACCTCCCCTAATGATACATTTATACATCTACTACCCAGTGGTATCGTGGTAATGTTTTTGGCAGTATATGTAGGTAAGTATGTATGTATGTATGTATGAATGTTTGTATGTAGGTATATATGTATGTATGTGTTTGTATGTATGTTTGTATGTTCCATTGTTTCTTTGTATACTTAACGAAATGACACGGGATCTACCGATATGATAAAGCAATCCACCGATGTGACAAAACTGTGCGTTGATCATGAATCAAAACACCGATATTAGATATAAGACACCGATTGATTTTTTCTTATAATTTCGGTGTAAATTATCACATCGGTGGTAATAAAGACTAAGACTACCGATTACAGCGATATGAGAACAGCGACGTGAGAAATAACACACTTTTTAGAAAATTAGAAAAAATGCATAATATCTAGGATAAATTCAATAACAGCAAATGTAGCTAATTCACTTAGTACCTCTGTTAGAACCAAACAACAATAATAAAACTACTCATTACACTAGAAAAATGCAACCACCGATAATATAAAATAATTGTCCGGGAGCAACTGAAATGGCGTACTAACGTTATTGGCGGGAATATGCAGCGATTTGACACACGTCCTTCCTGACTGCGCACTAGCACACACTAAGGAGGGACATAAAATTGGGGTGGGGACCCTGTGGGACTCGTCGATGTAAAGTTAGGTTTAAATTACTTTTGTCCAGCGATATGAGAACATTTTTCAAGACAAGTACGTTTGTACCTCTCAGTAATAATAATCGTTAATTATGTAATAAAATATGCTATATATTAATAACAAAACTAATATTCTATGAAATAGAATAAGTTATACACTTAAATTACTTATTTTTATTAGTGTATAAGCTTTTTTGTTTGTAAAAAAAGTAGAGAGACAGCACCGATTTAAAAAAAAATAGAGATTTATGTATTTATTTCTACCTTTGTAATAGTCCTAGGCAAATTATCTTTTTGCCACAACCCAATAACTACCTATTGAATACTAAAAAAAAGAATTCAGAACAATATTCCTTTTTTCAAATACTAATTTCACCGAAGACAAAAAAATAAGTCATTTGGGAAATTCACCCAAAAACTTCCGGGTCCATTTTGTATTTTAGTTTGGGACTGTGAAGTGTTAAGCAACGCCTTTTATGTCGGGCGATGCCAGCGCCCGTGTAGGCGATGCCCAACTGTATGGATTGTAAAACTATGTTGCCTGCCCGGCTTGCGCCTCCTGTATTTGCCTACCTATGCAATAAGGTCCGGTCCAATGGTCAATTATTCAAGGTCTTGTGAACCCTTATTATGTTTTACCATTGATCTAATGTAATAGTCGTGTCTTTTAAAAACATTAAAATTAGGTTCTCGTTTAAACATATTTAGTACAAATATTATTAATCTTGAAGCGTGTATCTAAGCATAACTATATTGTAATGTTGATTTGTATGATGCAGAGTGTGACCACGTTTGCGGGGATCTGCTCTTATCCACTAGACACGGTGCGACGGCGAATGATGATGCAGTCGGGTAGACCGATTGAGCAGCGCCAATACAAGACCACCGCACAATGCTGGGGAAAAATTTTGAAGGAAGAAGGTCCAAAAGCCTTCTTCAAAGGTGCTTTCTCCAACGTACTCAGAGGCACTGGAGGAGCCTTCGTACTTGTGTTGTACGATGAAATCAAGAAAATGCTGTAATACCAACCGAGTATTGTAATGATATACAGTTCCGAATTGTGTAAAGACGTTAATTACCATATCTGTATATGTCAACCTTTTCACGCTTCAAATTCCGAATTTTGAAAAATTCGCATATTTCACCTTTTCGCGTTTTGAAATACCTCGGTATAATTGGACTGTTCTTGAACATTGATGCTTTCTATATTGTCTAATTTTTATTTTATTTATAAAAGGTTTTGCAATGTTTTTATAAAGAGATTGTTTTATTTCGTTCAAAAAAATTCTAGTCTTGTATGGATTGCGCGTTCCAGTGTGCACGTAGTTGGGGTACGTGTACCCTGGAACGCGCTGTTCGTACCTGCAGCCACGCGTACACATTTGGACCACACGTGTCGCGCGAGTCTGGCTCTCAACAATCCATCGGGATTCGGTATTTTGATGCGAGCCAAAGGGGTTGTGTACTCTTGATTTGGACGGCAAACATGGCGTCGCAATCCCGCGTTCCCGCTTGAATTCAATACTGGCTCGTGCGCGAATACTGACAGCGTGGCTGATGGATCGCTTCACCTCGCGTTCATATTTCCGGCGGTACGCGTGTGCTTTAAGGTACAATTCCGTGCATCGCGGCCGATCGGAGCCGCGCGCGATCGATTGCGTGCGGTTGATGCGACAATAGTCACAAGTATGAAAATGTATATAGCACCGCTTCCAAAGTCTGCGACAGACGCGTGCGGCTAACGACAGGCCTCTGTCGCAGACCTCGGAAACGGTGCCGTACATTCTCATACTCTCTATTATCGCACGTGATCGATCGCGCGCGTCTGCGATCGGCCGCGATGCATGGATTTGTAGGGGAAAGACACCAAATTATCGAATACTCTTATTTAAAAAAAAATGACTTAGAGCTTAAAATTTTACGTTTTTGTAATCTATATTTCATCCTATCTACAAGAAGCAAAAAAAAATTGTTACATTAGGTACATATATTTAAAATATTTGATTTACATAATATTTTATGCAAAATGGCAGAATTGATGGTGAGAGTCAAAATGGCGGGTGTACCATAGCGAATTAAATTATACCAATTACCAAAAAAAATGTACCTAAAATGTACTATTTTGTACCTAGCTCTAAAAAATCTATACCTCCTTCAGAACGAAATTATTTCGAAATTAAGGTACACCCGCCATATTGACATCAAGATGTCGGGTGTTCTATAATATTTTATTATTTAACCATTACTCATTAAATATAATTACACCAAAAATTTGTACCTAAAAAGTACCTCAAGTAAAAAAACACTTGATTAGATGGATAGTTCCTGAGAAATAAAACAACCGTGTCATATCCATAAGTAAACACGATCATTATCATGAAATATTGATACAGTTATATACATTTATATTTTACGGATACTTTATTATATACGAACACGAATAATTTATTATATTAATAAATTACTAACAGCCGTGCGCAACTAGCTTCGTAAATGCACATTCATGATAAAGCAGGGGTGGCCGACTTGATTCAACCCAAGATCTACTGTTTACTGAGTAGTCTGTGCGATCTATCAATTACATAATCAGTACCTCTTCATTCAACTTATATTTTTCTTTGCCTTGCCATGATCGACTGGATTGAGAGCCGCGATCGACCGGTCGATCGCGATCGACTGGTTGGCCACCCCTGTGATAAAGTATGATGCGGGTAGTTGATAAACAACTTGAGAAATAAAACAACCGTGTCTTGTGCATAAGTAAACACAATAATTATCATGAAATATTGATATAGTTATATATAGGTACATTTATATTTTACGGATGTATAATTTATTATATTAATAAGTTATTAGCAACCGTCCGCAACTAGCAACTAGCTTCTTAAATGCACATTCATGATAAAGTATGATGTGGGTAGTTGATAAAGAATTAGCAATTTGCACTCTGCTTCTTGATTAATCATACGAGTTTCATAGTTTACAATACGCAGGTAACTTTATTATCATTCAGAATCATAATTATAGAATTAATCACTATGAAACGTGGAAAAAAAAATTAAACGAACAGAAAAAGGTGTTTTGTAAATAAATACAAACAACATTTCACCTTGTAGTGAAATATTTTCAAAAATATCTGGTGAACTTCAACAAAAAATATCGCCTAAAGCACTTTATTTATCGATTAAAATAAATTTTGAATACTTATTTCAAGTGGATGATGAAAACAGTGAAAATAAAAATGATGTGGGTTTAGAGAATAAAACTGAAGACGAAGATATATTAATTACGAAAGATGTTGATACAGAAAAAGAAATTGAAGAAGAAAATATTTACGTCTTGGATAAAACAACATGTAGTGAAGAAGGTAAATCTTTTAATTTTCCACTTGATTTATATGAATGGAGGAGAATTCGGCCAATCTCAAAATGTTCTGTTCGTATGAAAGCCAATAATCCAGTTAAACAAAAAAAGTGGATATTACCTAAATATGAGTGGGCAGACTTGTTAAGGGAAAAAATTTGGGAAAAAACAAAATCTCCTTGCAGTTGGTGCTTTAAAACCAATTATGTTAAATGCAATGAAAGAGTGACTTTTCTCGGTGCATGTAAAGAATGCAATGCTAAAATAAAATTAGTGATTACATATCCTACAGAAAATATTGCTTCTTGCACCAGTTT
Source organism: Amphipyra berbera (assembly GCA_910594945.2). Taxonomy (NCBI): domain Eukaryota; kingdom Metazoa; phylum Arthropoda; class Insecta; order Lepidoptera; family Noctuidae; genus Amphipyra; species Amphipyra berbera. The sequence continues at coordinate 21,270,871 of OU343121.1, read as the reverse complement.
AATTACAGATTTTGATAAAAATTTTAAACATAATTTAAGAAAAAAAATCAAATTGTCACCGATAAAGCGCAAAGAATTGATGGAAAAAATGAAACATGAGGCTCCGATAACAATTCATAAACAATTAATTAACGATGGAATGGAAGTTGGGGATCCTCAGCCACCCCATCCACCTTCACATGGAACTTTACGACGGATAAAACATGAAAGTAATCTTAGCGAGTATTACCATAAAGATCCAACTTTAGCATTATTGTACATGGCTCAAAACGTAAAACCCTGTAACGATTATATTAAATACATAGCAATTCATCCACACTTCAATATTTACTATTGGTCTACGTCACAAGAAATACTACAATCAATATCATAAAAATTGAGCATCGACGCAACTGGTAGCATTTTTAAGGAATCACACATTAAATAATACATAATACGAAGTTCTTGGATTAATTGAGTTTTTACCGGCCGGCGGCGATGTTACAGACACCCACAATATTGCCCACTATCGGGCTTATTGTCGTCGTAATGCTGAATGGAAATGTTTTGATGATCTTAATAATTTTATAACCAAAACTCCGAATTCACTTATCGCTAATTGCATTATGTATGGACGAAAATAAAGAGGTAATAACTTTGACGCGTTATTAACATTCATGATTTATAATTTAATAATTATCCCTAAAATATATATAAATATGTACCTAGATTAGTAATTCATAGTACACAAGTAAACGAGACACGGTTGTTTTATTTTTCTCAGGTTGTTTATGAACTGCCCGCATCATACTTTATCATGAATGTGCATTTAAGAAGCTAGTTGCTAGTTGCGGATGGTTGCTAATAACTTATTAATATAATAAATTATACATCCGTAAAATATAAATGTACCTATATATAACTATATCAATATTTCATGATAATTATTGTGTTTACTTATGCACAAGACACGGTTGTTTTATTTCTCAGGTTGTTTATCAACTACCCGCATCATACTGTATCACAGGGGTGGCCAACCAGTCGATCGCGAAATACCGGTCGATCGCGGCTCTCAATCCAGTCGATCATGGCAAGGCATAGATAAATATGTTGAATGAAGAGGTACTGATTATGTAATTGGTAGATCGCACAGAGTCTACTCAGTAAACAGTAGATCTTGGGTCGAATCAAGTCTGCCACCCCTGCTTTATCATGAATGTGCAATTACGAAGCTAGTTGCGCACGGCTGTTAGTAATTTATTAATATAATAAATTATTCGTGTTCGTATATAATATAGTATCCGTAAAATATAAATGTATATACCTATAACTGTATCAATATTTCATGATAATGATCGTGTTTACTTATGGACAAGACACAGTTGTTTTATTTCTCAGGAACTATCCATCAAATCAAGTGTGTGTTTTTTTACTTGAGGTACTTTTTAGGTACAAATTTTTGGTGTAATTATATTTAATGAGTAATGGTTAAATAATAAAATTTTATAGAACACCCGACATCTTGATGTCAATATGGCGGGTGTACTTTCGAAGTCTCGTCTTTTCGAGTGTGTAATTTCGAAATAATTTCGTTCTGAAGGAGGTACAGATTTTTTAGAGCTAGGTACAAAATAGTACATTTTAGGTACATTTTTTTGGTAATTGATAGCGAATAATTCGCTATGTTACACCCGCCATTTTGACTCTCACAATTGATGGTTTTTAAAAAGGTTTCCTTTAATCAGATATCCGATATTAGGGCAAAAAATTATTTTCTCTCATATCTGGTATTAGGAAACTACTATTGTGAAAATGTAATGAACCCTCTAATAAACATTGTGATTTTTAACAATACAAATCGGTTTTAATATAATAAGTGAATTTTTGCTTATGTGGGACATTTAACGTCACGTTTTTAATAATCTCATTTTACCTTACTCCTAACATCGGATATCTAATACAGGATGTAAGAGCTCAAATTCACTAGCGGCTGGCCGTGACGCGGCGTAAAAAAGTAACATCGGCTCACTGTTCCGCCATTTTTGTTAATAGACAGTCAAACTTTCTGCAGCGGTGCCATCTTATGATTGGTTGTAAGTGTATAAAATAAAGAAAAGATGTCACTATTCAAAAAGTCGAGATACTGCACTATCCGATATTACGCAACTACCCGATATATGGTGCCTCTCTCCTACCTTTACATACAATGGTATCTATAGTCTAGTAAAAATCTTATCAGCCCACAAACGTCCAGTGCTGAACTTGGGCCTCCAAAATGACCGCATTGAACAGTCCACGATTAAGTTGACGATTGTTGGCTGATAAATGTAAAAAAACAATGCTTAAATCACCGTGTCTTGGATCATTTTCTGGCGTAGGTACCTACTGGAATGCTAGTGTGGACGCGGAACTCTGTTGGAAAGCGCTCCGCAAACGTGTAAATGATCTCATGTAATTCTTTCAAACCTTTTTTTTTTGTTTTGTATGTAGTACTACTGACATAGATCAACAATGAAAGTGATTCCTTTGTATACAATAAAAAAAAAATACAAGAAGTAAACAAGTGTACCTACTTAACGTGAGGCATTTTAGCGCCCCGAGTTAATGACCGCTCGGCGAGCTACAGTCGCGCAATTCGCTCAGGGCGCTAAAATTTTTTTTTGAATCCAAAAGTTTCCCGTGCATTGTTCTATATCAGCAGTACCTACATCACGAAGTTTGAAGGAATTACATGATTTCGTTTTCACTCTGTATATGAAATATATCAGACCAGGTGCACCATCGTCTCTTTGAATTTGCTCAACCTGGACCAGGGACTGAAAGCGGTTACGGTACGAGGTTACGATGCCTTTAAAATATAAGGATCCCGTCTTGGGCCATAACCGATCAGATCAGAATGTTTTTTTCCCAAAATGTCGCTTTCCCGAAACGCCCTATCTGAAAATGTACCTTTTTAAAATGTCCCTTTCTCAAAACTACGTCTGCTACACGTTTAAACTGGGAATAATTAAATAACATAAGCCAAGTAGTCGATCAACTTTTAATCACATATAAACTAAAACCTGTCGCAAACCAAACAATATCCACATCAAAAAAGACCGTTTCGCATTTTCAGACTATAAAGTATCGTTTCTGGAAACCGGAATTTAGGGGTATGACGTCATACCGTATTAATCCTTCGGGTTATTCAGTCCCTGCCCTGGATAGTATGTGAATATACTCCTATTACCCTGTACATGACATCAGGGAGGTACGCTATCCAACTTATTTGATACAATTCCAGTAACCTCCCGAGCCAAATCCGAATCTTGTGTGTATTATAATAGTACATTACTGCCGCGGTCTGTAATGAGTGCGTTGCTGGCAGCACTGATGATGGCCGAGAGCGCAGTGTAGCGCAGCTCCAGGCCATCACAGCGCGGTCAGCATTGCAACTCTTGATGGACAAGCGGAATAAAGGCCGAGACCGAAGGTCGAGGCCTTTATAGCGCGAACAGCAAGGGCTGCAATGATGACCAAGCTTGAAGGCCGAGAGCGTGGCTAAACTAAGCTCGAGGCCATCATAGCGCGGCCAGCAGCGCAGTCATTGCGGACCAAGGCTTGTATAGTGCTTTACTCAAACAATGCGAGTAATTGACGTTTGGTGCAGTGGCTAAGCAATTGGCTTCTGCGCTATGGGTCGTGGGTTCGATTCCCGCACGAAACAAATATTTGTATGGCCTACAGATAGTTGTACCGGGTCTGGGCGTTTGTGCATGTGAAGATTTGTGTCTGTAAACGCACCCACGATACAGGAGAAATCCTATTGTTGCCCCAAACAGTTTTTAAAAAGAAAAAAGAAAGAAAAAATTTAAATAAAACCAGCTTAGTATAGTAAGAATTTATTTAAAGTAACGATTTGTTTCTTCCTAGAGCTTTGGTCTTTTTTAAATTAGTCTTTAATGACTGTACTACTATACAGCCAAATTCTGAATAAAAACTTTTTGCACCGGACTATTTTTTAAACAAAACTCGACAATAATGGATTTTCAAAGGAAATTGCTGGCGGTTAAAACTCACCAGCAATGAAATTCCATACAACTTTGCTGGCGCCTATTCAAGTAGCACGGAAAGGTCGACTTAGCTCAAAGAAGGTTGTCAAAATAATGACAACATTACAAGCATTTTTGAGTAAATATTAGGTCCCCACCTATGAAATTGGCGTTTTGTATGGAGAATTTTAAAGAAGTTGCATTTTTCATACTAACATTTTCTTAATTTATTTAACAACTATGAACACTAATGTTGTAAAACTTTTATGCACTATTGTTTAAAAACTAAGATAAAGTATGCGACTTAGAATATGCGACAAAAATAAGTTTTGGCTAAGTTAACACAAAAATAGTGTTCATTTCTGCTAACAAAAAGAGGAGTCATTTTTAAGGTATTTTTTGTGTTTAGAAAACTATAAGTAATAAGATTTTTTTACTATTGGTAGTCTATGATGGTCATTATTCGATATAATATCAAGCAATTAATGAATCTTTTAAATCATAGAAGTGACTAGGATCTCTATTTGTGAGAAAAAAACGCCAATTTCATAGGTGGGGACCTAATATTATAATCTATCCAGTATGTTGATTTACCTTTCCGGGCACCGGTTGGTTAATTAGCAGCAATGGGTAAAAGACCAACGTACGTTCGTCGTTTGTTCAATTTATGGCCAATACCTATAATTTACGGAGCGTTATTGGTTAAAATTGAAGCTCTTGTATCTTTACCAATAATGAAGCAAAGATCGAATATAGGCTATATATATAATCAGCTTTGCATAGTAGACCCTCACATAATGGAAGTAGCTATCACAGCTAAAATTAACTTACGAGTCTATTATGTCGTTTGGCAATAAAAAACTACTATTGGTAAGCAAAACGATTCGTTTTAGTTTATAGGAACACTAGACTGTGTAGAACGAATCCTGTTTGTACACTGTATTAGTACCTACCACGGGATACCTATTTATTCTAATATATAAAATAAAAGCGAATTGCTTACAAAATGATAGACGAAGTTTGACAAGAAGATCGGCTTTGCTTTTGGAACTGGCAAAGATGAAAAATATAACATAACGCCTGTATATTTCCCGAAGAGTTGGGCAGAGGTGTATATAGGTAGTAACAGCACCCTCATTTCACCGTTATGTTTAGTCTCCATGTTAGAGCGAGCCTATTGCCATCAACCGTGCACAAATCCAAAAACCGGGCTGATAATGAGGAATTCACGCGAAAAAACCCCATAACAGTTTGCCCGACCTGGGGATCGAACCCAGGACCTCACGATCAGCAGTGGCACTTGCCACCACTAGACCAACAAAGCAGTTATATGAAAAATATAAGAATAAAAAAACTACTTTTAGTTTAAATTTTTAATGAAATAATATACTTAACATAAACAGGCCATATTATCGTCCCACTTCTGGGCACAGATATCTTCGTAGAACGAAAGGGTTAAGGCCTTAGTCCACCACGCTGGCCTTGTGCGGGTTGGCTAACTATACACATCATTGAGAACTTTATGGTGCTGTCTCGGACACGCTGCTTTCCTCACGATGTTTTTCTTGACCGTTTACGCAAGTGATAAATTAAGAACATGAACATGAATAATATGATACTTGCTGCACATGTTTTGATTCACTTGATGTCACACAACAGAGCTACACCTCTCAGGGTCCAATGTCTCGGATTGCTGTCCGTTTCAAAATCTATAGACCCCACATACTTGGCGTCAGTTCTTTGTGGCTTTCTGTAGATCGGACATTCGTACAACCTGGGATCTTTGCCTGCAGTCGTGTTGATTGCAAAGATATAGATGACAGGCATCTGCTCGTACAGGACCTTGGGCTTTGACTCAATAAGTTTACCTGTTTTCCTGTCCAGGGAGGCTCCTGAAATAAGAGTAAAGCCGATTTACTCGACGATAGTGTTTTTTTTTAAATGAAAACTAGGATTTCTCCTGTATCGTGGGTGCGTGTACAGATACAAATATTGACATGCACAAACACCCAGACCCGGAACAACTATCTGTAGGCCATACAAATATTTGTTCCGTGCGGAATCGAACCCACGACCCGCAGCGCAGAAGCCAATCGGTCAACCACTGCACCAAACGTGTCGTCCACCAGTTTCTCGAAGCGAGACTCGTTCTTGTGTTTATCTACGATGTAATATTTCTGGTTAACAAACCTTCTAAAAACAGTCCATAGACGTAGACTCCTTCAGCAGGTCCTTCATGCACTTCTTCCCTGTTCAACTTTGTGATGTGGTTCTGCAGCACCACGGAGTCAAGAGCCCAGCCCTTGTGGCTGCGCGTCACCTCCTGCAGATAATTAGTCAACAATGTTGACACGAGTAACGAGGCGAAGTGATACATCTTTATACACGCTAACTGGAGACGTAAAAATACTGGCAAAATACCAGAGGCCCTCGGCTCCGACCGACCCAGGATACAGACAGTTTTTAATTCTACTTGGCTATTATTCATTAATCAGAATATAGATGGGTGATTAAATGGATAAGATAAGAAATTAGTATATCAGAGGAAGTTTGAAAGCAGCGCCAGTGACTGAAAAGTTGAGGAGTAATAGGTTAGCGTGGTATGGCTATGTTATGCGGAGGGAAGAAAGTCATGTTACTAGAAGAGTGTTAAATATGATTGTGGATGGATATACAAATAGAGGTAGGCCAAAGAAAAGATGAATGGATTGTGTAAAGGATGACATGGGTAAGAAAGGAGTGAGTGCAGAGATGTCGGCTGATAGAGGAGGATGGAAGAGTAATACGTGTTGTGCCGACCTCAGCTAGTGTGGGATAAGGGCAGGGAGATGATAATGATGAATTTCCTAATGTGAGAAGTTGTGCATTTTTTTTGTATTGATATGTTAATTGATATACCTGTCTCATGCCTGTCAAAAATCCTTGAGGATTAAAAAAACCAGTCATCCAAAATGCTGAAGGTCTTCCATTCCGAAGCCAGATTCTGTACTGCTGTTCTCTTTCCAACAACTCTGTATACCAGAAACCGAGCGTGGCTGACTCCCATGAAACCTTTAACATAAAATTAAAAGGTGAAGATGCAATCTTTGCGCGCACCATAATTTTACTAATTTCAGAGTGCTGTGATAAACAGTCTCGGCCATGGCCGATATGCTTGGGCGAGGCCGAGACCAAGAACGAGACTTTATTTTGGCCTAGCCCAAGAACGAGGCTTTATTTTTGAACGAGACCAAGAACGAGACTATTTTTGGCCGAGACTAAGAACGAAACTTTATTTTTGGTCGAGAATAAAACCAAGACCGAGCGCTGGGACTCTGTCATACATTACCTTGAGCCACTTTTGTGGTATACGTGCGTCGTACATAGCGTCCAAGGACTCCCTTAGACCCTGACTCATTACGATGGTGCCGTCTATCGCTAACTTCAAGTCACACAATGTCGAGCTCACAGTTTTTACCACCTTCTGTATCCTATCGATTTCTTGTCTGTAAAAGAATACAAATATTAATTAATAATTTTAATTGTGATATTTCTCTGTAAGTAATGATTTTGGCTCAGAGCTATTAACAAGGTTGGTGCAGTAGCTGAGTGCTTGGCTATGCGCCGCGGGTCGTGGGTTCGATTCCCACACGTAACAAGAAGGTAGCTAGGTAGGTACTTATTTGTACAGCCTACAGATAAAATTGTTCCGGGTCTGGGTATTAGTCCACGTGAAAATGTCTGTACCCACGATATGAAGAAATAGCAATGTTAAAAACATTTAAAAAAAATCGAGTTATAGCCAATGACGGTATAATTAAGTTACGTTGCGTGACCATAAAAAAAACTAGTTCGTTCATAATCACCAGGAGAAACGATTGGTATAGTTTGTATGCCACGTTATATTTTTTTCCAGAAATATGTTCATATTAGAACTTGAATTCGCATATAGTTTGTGCGAATATAAGTGGACCGCGAATAGATACACTGAGTTTCGGTTCGGTAAGCTACCGTGTATTAGACAACCCCTGCATGACACTCCTCAGCATTTCGTACTCTACCTACCAGGAACATAAAGCAAAAAAAATTTCATGTAACTTGGAGATTTCCTTTAAAAACAACATAATATACACAAAAACCGATACAACCCAAAGATTTTCATGTATCGGTTTTTGTGTATATTAAAAATAGCGTTGTATATGACCACTCGATCAATGAGCCAATATTTAACGGACTAATAATGTATTTATGCAAAGAATGATTTAAAAAATTCTGACTTATTTAACTTTTACCTCAAAAAAATGTTCATAGGAAGAAAAGCGCCCATCTTTTGGAGTGCTTCCCTGACCTCGAAGCTGACGTATTGTTTCGGTAACTTCTCCAACATGTCTTCGGCCAAACGATACACAATACTTTCTCTTGTCTCCCCTCCTTGACTACCACCTTCTTTAGGTTGCACACTCAAAATGGTATCCAAAATATCTTTAGCACTATTAATTTGATAAGTTATGTCTGCATTGCCGTGTAAACCAAAGACTTCAGGAGTGTCAGTAAGCGGAAGCTGATTGATGTAATCCACATATCCTTGAATGTTCCTCGTGGTTGGAACTTTGTAACCCTTGTAAAACTCAAAGCCAGGACGTAACAACACATCACAGAACCACACGTTTGTGAAGGTAGTAAGCAACCGCTTATCAAAGTCATCTGTTACCCGACCGCCGTACATGACTTCTCCAAGCATGTAGCATATTGTTGGCCATGATATACCCTTTTTGGGATCGATTTCATCCAAATGATTCTGGACAAATTGAACACTGGAAGCGTAATCAGATTGATTGAACTCATATGGTATATTCCAACCTAGTGGGCCAAATTTTCGTCTTTCTTGCACAATAGTGTGTAAAAATGCTACAGCGTAAAGAAGTGGCGGCCACTGTGTTAAAGAAGAATAGTCAAGGCTATCTTGTGTGATGTTTTGATATGTTCTCTTCATGCTGGCTCTGATACCTTGAGGAGGTTCATTAGTGAACTTGATTGCCATTTGTAGTAAGCCGATAGGAAATTCAGTGTGAACTTCAGTTGTGAGCCAGAGCCTAAATGACTCTTGAATGTGCTCAGTTTCAATGAGAGCATCCATAGCTTCTACGCAGAACGGGAGTGATAGATGTATATTTTGAAGTAGTACCCAGCCACCTTCGTTCATTGAATCTGATATCATTTTCCTTGCCACTATTTCTTGGCCTTGACCCATGGATACCGATTTTAAAACTGCAGTGAAAAAAGTATGAGTCATGTTCGTTTTGAAATAATAGAATATTAGACCCCTATAAACAAACATTACTAGAAGGCCTCACAGTGTGCTCGAACGCACTGCGTTGAAGACGGCTCTGTGATTGGTTGCCTTTAATCTCTCAAGGCCACCAATCCCAGACCCGTATTCAACGCAGTGCGCTCGAGCGCATTGTAAGGCCTTCTATATAATGTTTGTGCATACGGGTGCTAGATTTTATGCTTTTATATCTTACCTATTTCTTTGGCTTTTGCAAGTGATCCTATCTGTGCTGAAGGGTCAGAGCCGATGGACAAAATACAAATGAGAGGAGTACGCGGTTCCGATTCCTCCCAAGTAGTTTCTAAGTTGAGGATACGACCTTCACCATATTCAGGGCCAAGAGAATCTAAAAATAATTTACGTCTTAAACAAATCTTAAAAATAAAATATGTTAATACCAAAGTAGGTTAGTAGGTATTTCTTATTATTGTCGATTAAAAAGAGTATGCGAACTCGAACAACTGTTAGTGAATGCGTTTTTGTATCTACTTACAATTAAAACACTGCAAAGAGGTTTCGTAACCTTTTCAGATTTGCGCAAAATGACATAATTTAAATCAGGCATGCACAGACGGCAGCCCGCGGGCCGCCTGCCGGGCTGCTTCGTCAAGATACGTGCGTCCCGCCCGCGAAGGAAAATACTGCAATAGTTTAACAACAGGGGTCAGCTTAAGATGTCTGTTTTTTTTATAAATGCCCACGCTTTTTTTATTCAGTTAACTTTGTTTTATCTTTTTTGATTGTTTTAATTGTGATGGCCCCTGCTTTTAGCTGATGTCTGCCCGTGTGGCCCTTAGTTCTAATAAGTCTGTGCACTCCTGATTTAAATGATCATAAGTATTTATTTTATTAAAATAATCGATTTCAGAATGTTTAGGTATCTGCAAAAATTCTTATGTTAACCGTGGGTCGTTCGTTGTTTAACGGGGTAAGACATGTTGAAAAAGGTAAAATAAGTAAATTTAAATCGTTTTGCTCACCAACAATATATTTTCTTGCCTGTGACAATGTTCTGTCCGGACTCCAGGACCTAATAAGTAATAGTTTCCTAAACACATCAAGGCTGTCTTGATATCCGCTAGGAAAGCTCTCTTCTTCTGGTTTAGCCTTTTCATACCATACTCGCCACTCTTTTTCATTAGTTGTTATCTGCAAAAGTGAATATGTGTTGCTCAAGCGCTAGTCAATTTTAGGATGGCGTTAAATCTATATAACTGGAAATAAGAGGTGACCATCATTATTATAATGACACTTGACAACTTGTTACGTAAAAATAATACCTCTTGCAACTGACTGTTTCAGTAATTACAAAAACAGGTGAGATTATATGATTACATGATAATTTGTGATGTCCTATTGCATTTTCAATAATGTAGTAACATGGTTCCAAATGCAACAGATTCCGGTTTCAAGTGGCTTATAGAATATCTCTCTCAAGCGTGCGATGTTCCGTAAACTCGTACGTACCTTAGGAAGGACATCGTGAAAAGTTTTCAATTTACTAATTTCAACCAGATTCAACCAAGTGATATCAAGAATCCATCTGAATGGTTTCGGCGTGACAGCATTTAAGTCTAACGATGCACCACCTTTGATGAACGCCATGAACTCGTCGTGTGATATCAATCCACGTTGACAGTCTATTTTCATCCCTAACATCAGAGTAAACAGTGCTTTATGCCTCTCATACAAACTGCGTAGTGTAAAAGCCCACACTTCGTGCGTCAAGTACTTTAGTATGATATTTATTCGTTCTTCGGTAACACTGCTCTTTGTGGACTTAGTAATTGAGTTATCAAATATGTTCAAGAACTGCTTCAATGAATTCTGGTACATGAGGTTCACATTACTCATTTCAACGATCAAAAAGTATAATATAGAGCCTCTAGCAGCTACCGCTCTAAATTCTTCTCGAGCCTTTACAATTTTTTTCTCTGTAACTTCTGCTACTTTGAGTTTTTCGTTTACTTCTTCTGCAGTCGTTTTTGTAATTTGTAATACTTGAATCAAAGCCTCGTCATCTACTAACGATCCTTCAGAAGATGTTAAACGGCAAAGTAAATTACTTTCTAACTCTTTCATACTCCTTTGGTTTTTCATAACAGATTCAAATAACGCAACTCTCTCTTCTTCTAGGTCAGATTTTTCCATTAGTATTACTCTTCCAAGCAGCTGGTCTTCGAGACCCTGCATAGTTACTGTAAAGTCTATGATCGATGTTTTAGCACTTATTTCAGGTGAGTAAGCAGGATTTGGAAGTTTAGTTGTTATGTATAACATGAATCCAGGCATTACGTCACATTCCTTGTCCCCTACAATTACTTTCTCTATAGAACCTGATTTAATAAAGTTCTTTTCAAGGACGTTATCTATAACAGGATCTAATTCTACAGCAACGTCTTCTATCAGTAGAGGTCTACCAAGAGACAGACTATCTTCCAAATGAGTTCTGAAATATTTGTGGTTTAGAGATGTAATTTGTAGCTCATTAGAACTTTCTTTGTTTTTGATCCAATTTTTTCCTTGACTTTGAGGGTCAACTAAAAGCGGGTAAGAACTCGACTTAGTCACAATCAAAGCGTTTTGAACTGACAAGTCATCATTTGGAAGACCTTGTAGGGTCCATTCCGATATGGTTGCGTTTTCTACTAACATATTGGTAATATTTAAATCTTGCGTTACAGGTATTTGTTTACTCGTTAAAATCCCCATCCATGTACTGAGTAAGCTGTTTCTAAACTCTTGATTGTAAGGACCACAGTACGATAAAAACCCTGTAGCTAAAACTACGTCACCCACTAGCCTACCAAGCTGTTCTTTGAAATCTTTACTTTGCTGTGTCCATCTTATTTTTTCCCCTCCTAGTCCATTAATGAGGGCTGTAGCCGCTGTCATCTTCCTCAAGCATACATTAGCTGCATCCGTCAACTGCTGCTTCTCAGAAACCGCTGATTCATATTGCTCCTTGACTTTTCTCAGTGACATTTCCCGTTCTTCTAATTGTCTTTCAGCCGAAGATAGGTCATCCATGGCCACCTACGATGAAAAATACATTTTAAAGGTGTATACACATACTGTCGCTTTTTTTTGTGTTTGTATAATTACAATTTATAATACCTTCAACCTTGCTTCTTGCATCAATAGATTGGCTTTCAAAGGCAATACTTCCTTATTTACGCTATGAAAGAAAGCCATAGCTTTGGTCCAGGACAGTAAACCAGCGACGTCTCCACAGACTCTTTTTGCAGTATCCATGTTGTAATCTTCCATTTCAAAATATGGCGTCAGGTGTTCCACCATCTCGTTGTTTATTATATCTTTCGGATAATTTTGTAGTTGCAACAAAAACGTAGTACTGGCCATCATCTAAAATAATTAAGTTCAAATTAGTAACGGAATCAAATAAAGGAGCTAACCTTTAAACCAAATACCGACATAATAATGGCGTATGTAAAAGAAAGCAGGTATGTTTACTGTGACTTATTACCAGTCTAGCTATACCTTTAACGATTCTGCCCACGAGGGCTTAGGACAAGGGGCAGCCGTATCCGATATTACGGGATGTAATCTTCTTTGAAAGAGAATTAACACACAGTCCATAATTCTCATAATGAGATGTGGTGGTCTGCCCAACTTTCTAACAGTTGCTATATGTGCCGGTTTAATAGTGTTCAATGCAGCCTCAGCTTCTTCTAACGCCGGTTTTGCAGCTTCTAATTTTATTTCAGCTTTCTCTTTTTCTTCGGCAATATAAGCGACTAATGCCTCTGCTTTTTCTTTTACTATTTGAACTTGATTCTTAACAATTTCAGCTTGCATTGCCCTCTCTGTTACTTCAGTCAACACTCGACCTGCTTTTTCTGAAGCCAAAGCTAGGTCTTGTTCCATAACAGCTAAGTCTTTTTTCAGAACTTCTACAGATATAGACGCCTCTCGAAGTTTCTCTAGACCAGTGTCCATTCTTAATGCACCGTCTCCTAATTCCTTTTGTTTCATCTGATATATTGTTTTGTAGCCACCTATGAAATTGAGATATGACTTTGGCGTCACGTGAGACGAGCGACGAAATCTTTGATAATATTCTACTGATACTTGAGACACAACATCCTGAATTGTCCCTAAAACCGTGACCAGCTCTTTTTTAACGTCCTTTGTGCATTCAATTTCAAATTCTGCTAAGAAATGGTCGGCAACTGAAACTAGAGCGTCTTTAGGCCAGGGTTGGAACCAATCTATTGTACATCCAGATATGAGGGCAGGAAAACGCATTGCACGATATCTGAATGCTTCACTAACCTGAAATAAAATTAATTTGATTAACACTAACCAATAACAAAGAAATTATAAATAAAATACATCCACTTATATGTTTTTCACATAGCCAATCAGACTTTGTTTTAATCATATTTTGTACAGTACCTCTAAATAAACACATTTGTTTATAAGTATATTTAAATCCAGATCTGTTGGTATGGTGTGTTCTTAACTAACAAAGTATGTACGGATTATTTAAATGAATTATCCTTAAAAAATCTTTGGATTAATTTAAGATTTAACCTTAGCCACTTCAGATAGTAATTTTGTCAAAAAGCATAATTAATTCTCTTCTTAGTCATTCGACACTTGACGGGTCTTGCTCTGATCGGACACTATGAATATTATTTACCAGCAAATTATTTCTCTCAAGGCTGTTAATTTTAATTGAACACGGAAAGGGAAATACGCTATTGAAACTGCAAGATACCAAACAATCACTTACCGGCGAGAAACATAATACTACATGAAGATTCTGACAAGTCCTGTTCAAGAAATATTCCATCACCAACTCGTTTGTCAAAGTCCGCTTCTGGTTCTCACGTTTCATGATAGGAGTCAACTCAGTAATGATTTCCTGTTGCTCGTCTTTAGTGAACAGATTTGATATAACACCAGACGACAAAATATTATTTAAATATTCCAAGAAGCCTTCTTCTTTTATGTCAAGATCTGTAAATATAAAAGTCGTTCCCTTCCCTTGGACACCGCACGACCTATATAGCAACTTGAGATCTTCAAGGAAGTTTGAAACATTATAAGATCTGGTCAACGCGATTTGGAAGGAGCGGTAGCCTGCTATAAATGTGGATAACTTGGTCAAAGATTGCTTTCCAGAACCACCCACGCCTACGAGCATGACATTTCCTCTGGGATGTCTTATGACCCTGGATATTTTGACTAAATGGAGCATAGCGTCGGGGAAGAACACCAGGTCCATGCCAGAACCTCGCACCATCTCGTTAAACTGTGCGAGAAACATGTCCAAACGTTCGCGGAGCTCCGCGTAATCAAACACTGGCTCGTATACTTTGGGCAGCTCCATGTCTGTATCTTCACCCTCTTCACCAGTTGGTTCGGGAGCATCTCTGAAAAGGAAATGATTTTATTTAAAATAATTGTACAATAGAAAATTAATAAACGAAACAAGATAATCGCCGCTCTGGATCAAGATGTTTTTATCAGTTTCGATTAAGATTATGCTACATCAATGTTTCATCTTAATTATTCTAAGGCGAAAAGGATTAAGATACCTTTATTTGTAATTCCAAAAGTGTGAATATAACTACAGTCATATGACTTTATTATATCCACACATGATGTCATTAAACAATGCTTTTATTATATTAGGATTATTATTTTGCGTTCAACGCAGCAACCTACTAAAGTGCAGTCGCGGAGCAGGAAGAATTTCGTACAATGACCTTTGTGCCTACAACCAATTGCAATCTGTGTTGATGGCGGTCACCGCATCTGTGCGAGCGCGACGGCAAGATATTTCTGCGCGAGCGACAGAGATAAGTAGTGACCTGTCATTGTACGAAATTCTTCCTGCACCGCGACCGTACTTTACCTACTATTTCCAAAATCCTAAGCCGTATTTCAGAGTGGAGGCGGGCGCGGGTGCGTGTAAATAAAAATGTATGTAGACGCCAGTTGCATTCACAGTGCTCCCGCGAGCCGCGCGTCTGCATGAGGCGGGCGCGGGCGCGGGTGTCGCGGGTGTTTCTAATGGCTCAATCCGCTCGTATCGTTCACAGTAATATAGCGTCTGTTAGGTGATAGGTTATAAACCATTTTGTTACACCCGCCGAAGCGTCGTCATGGATATCAATACGGAAGAATTTATATGTTTTAATTAATTTATTTAAATCGTGTGTATCAAACTCCATATATTGCAATTTCCATTTCAAGTACGAATTTTCCATTAATAAAATCAAATCGTCATCCATGTCTTCTAACTACGTAGCAAAGTTTGAGAACGACCAAACACACGCGTACGCTACCATAGCTCGTTCGGCACTACTGTGAACACGTAGACGCCAAGACCCAAGCGCCCGCGCCAGCCCCCGCACCCGCTAGTGCAGTCTGATTGACTACTAATAAGTATTCTTTAAGGTATAGTACCTTTTGAATAGTTAGACATATAGGTGCTTCCATTAGGTACGCATATTTTTAGAACAGTAAATTTACCTACAATTAAGCAAGATAACAAAATTATCCCGAATAATATTTTGATAATTGAAGAAATGAACTTGCTTGATTAAATTAGAAACATTATTCTATCAATTACCTAACATCACACCTGAATTCCCCGAAGGGTAGGGCAGAGGTGTACAGTAACATCCTCATTTCGCCGTTATATTTAAGTCCCATGTAATAGCGAGCCTGTTAATTGAGTCCCCATTAACTGGGTACCTACTTGCTGTGTATGAAAGGAGCCTCTAAGAGTGATGATACCGGAGCATCCTGGACAGTCAGCCTCGTTAATTTCATACTAACGTAACTAAAGGCGGGTACAGACTGCTGTAACGTAACATGCAATGTAACATGAAAGGTACGTAGTACGCACGCGTAGTGTGCACGGTTCGTGCGCGGAAGGCGTCCACACTATGGGAATTCTGTTACATTGCATGATACATTGCGACAATGTGGACGGCAAATTTTTTCATTACGTGTTACATTGCATGTTACATTTCGTAAGTACCCCGGCTTAATAGTTACGTTCTTTTCAGTGGCGTGCCTATGGGCAACATTAGGGCAAGCCCGATATTTTTTAGGTATGTACTTATTTTGATATTTATAATTCGCCTGATAACAAGTAGTTGGAGATCTTAAGATCGAATTATTGATATTATGAAGTGTGTTATTCGGTATGTGTCTATAGCTTTTTTATAGGGCAAGCCGGGCGTTTGGGCTTGTATGAAAGTACCGCCACTGATTCTTTTAAATCGATACCACGTACCACGAGCTAATAATACCGCGTAATTCAATACTGCGTTTTCTATAATACTAGGGACACAGAGCGTCCAGGAGGTCTGTCGATATTGCTAGTTGCGTACGACGTGACCTGGAAATAGCCCTTATTACGAAGCATTTGGTGTCAAACTTTATATAAAGCGATTGATATGAGCGGCATTAGAATTTTGTGTACCCGTACCAAGTAACGCGATCACATAATGTAAACTTAAACGACAGAAATTTTAAGCAATCAATGTAGGGAGGCTAACCACCGATTTCTATAACTTACGGGGCGTTATTGGTTAAAATTGGGACTTGTATGTTGACCAATAATGAAGCAAAGACTTCACGGCTTTGCATAATAGACTCTCCCATATAGTTAGGTAGTCAGAAAGAGGTTAGTCGGAAAGGGGGTACTAAGCCAAAAGGGTGTTAAAGTACCCATAATAAGGGATAACTTATGTTCTACAACTTTCCCCAAAACTCGATAGTTTAAAAGAAATATCTTTTCAAAGATTTCGTAAAAAATATGCTAAAATCTGTCTATGATCAGCGGTTTTTACAATTTAGGGCATATTTGGGGCCACGGATTAGAAACTTAATTTTCTGAATTCATAACAAAAGCAGGGATGATTTAAAAAAAAAAAAACTAAAATAAAAATCTTTTTGCATGCAAATAAAAAATACCGAATTTTGAAATTTTAACACTTGCTTCAAAATAGTCATCAGTGATACTTTAGGTGGTCCGCGGCTCAGTACCTACCACCTTTCTGACTAACCTTGTAGAAGTAGCAATCACAGGTAAAATTATACGAGTCTATTTATACGCCTAGTTTGGCAATTAAAAATGCTACCATTGGTAAGCAAACGATTTGTTTTTCTTTATAGGAACCGGACATAAGATCTTCAATTATATCTATACTAATATTATAAACAGGAAAGATTTGTATTTTTATATGTCTGTATGTAACGAATAAACTTAAAACTACTGGGCCGATTTCAAAAATTCTTTTGCCGTTAGAAAGCTACATTATCACTGAGTAACATAGGCTACGGGCGGAGCCGTGAGGACACAGCTACTGCACACTGTTACACTGCACTGTTATTTGTAAAATGTTATCGATACATATACATTCAAAGTAACGCACCAAATCCTGAACAAACTATTTAATTAGACCGAATCTGCCTATTCTCCTTTGATAAATAATTTATGGAAAAGTATTTTATAGTTGACTGCTCTGTGGATCTAGTGGTCGCAAGCGCGACCGCTGAGCATGGGGTCCTGGGTTTAATCCCCAGGTCGGGTGAAGTGTTATTGGGTTTTTCCATTACGAATTTCTCAGTAGCAGCCTGGAGTCTGGAGCTGTGCCCGGTTAATGGTAATCGGGTCGCCCCCTATTACATGGGACTTAAACATAACTGGCGAAACGACGATGTACTAAAACAACTCTGGCAAACCCTTCGGGGAATGTAATGTGTGATGTAATTTTTTTTTTAACATTGTCCCACACTGCGGTTTCTCCTGTATCCTGGGTGCGTTTACAAACACAAATCTTCACACACAAAAACATCCAGACCTGGAACAACTATCTGTAGGCCATACAAATATTTGTACCGTGCGGGAATCGAACCCACGACCAGTAGCGCAGAAGTCGATCGCTCACCCACTGCACCAAACGTGTCGTCATCGTTATGTATGTATTTTATTCCATCTTCTGTCGTATCAGCACAAGCTAATATGAAAGCATTTCACGGCGTGCTCAAAAGATTAGCTAGTTAGCAAAGTTGGTAGCGAGGCTGACTGCCCAGGGTGCGTTGGACGTACCATCGCGGACATTTGCGGTAACCACTTTTAGACCTTCTTACTAAGGTAATAAGGTTGAAAAGTGATTCACCGCAAATGTTCGCGGTTGTACTTAAGTATCGTCACTCGTGGAGGCTCTTTATACAGGGTGTAAACGAAATCATGTAATTCCTTCAAACCTCGTGCTGGCATAGATTAACACTGCAAGGGATACTTTTGGATACAATAAAACAAAAAATTACAAGAAGTAAACATATTGTGTTGTTAACGCGAGGTATTTTAGCGCCCCGAGTTAAATAACCGCGCGGCGAGCGGGCGGGGAATTCGCTCGGGTCCCTAAAATGCCTCATGTTAAGAAAATAAATATGTATAGGTACTTCTAATTTATTTTTTTATTTAGTTCAAAAGTATCCCGTTCAGGGTTAGTCTACGTCAGCAGTAGGTACATCACGAGGTTTGAAGGAATTACATGATTTCGTTTACACCCTGTTATGCACTTTTGATAAACGATCTATCTTTAATAAATAACTGTCTCGATGATCTAGTGGTGACAAGCGCGACTGCTGCTCGTGAGGTCCTGGGTTCAATCACCAGGTCGGGCAAAGTGTGATTGGGCTTTTCAGTATTTAATTCCTCAGTAGCAGCCGGGTGTTTTGGATTTGTGCCCGATTGATGGCAATAGGCTCGCCAACTATTACATGGGGCTTAAACATAACGGCGAAGTGAGGGTGTTAGGTACTATACATCTCTGCCCAACCCTTCGGGGAATTTAGGCGTGATGTTATGTTATGAATAATGCTTGAAATCTTGGCAACCAGTTAGATAAAACAATACTGAAAAATAATAATTGACCGTGCATCAATCACAAGCACAAGTAATTCGGTCTTTATAAACTGGTTTTTTACAATGTAGCCAAAGCCTAATAAACGATTGAATATTAATCTCTCATGTACTCATGTGGGTCTTCTACAAATAAGACGTTTCATGTAGGAATGTTATACAAATGATAAAATAAGTCAAAAAGTGGAAAAGGGGTGGCGGCACACAAGGGACTCGAACCCCCGACCTTCGCGTCTCAACCCCGGACGCGACGCTCTATCCAGCCCTGAGCTAATGTGCCATGTGCAAACGCTAACGAAATACGCCACCTGTATCGCCCTTTTAACTGCATTCACCGATAGCAGCGCCCCACGTCCTTGATAATAAATCAAATGCAGCGACGGAAGAAAGCGGAACTATCGTTTAACCTTCGATGCTACGAGGAAATTATAATTGAGCAAATTGGCGTTTATTTTTAGTAAAACTGACTTATTTATTTTATGAATAATAATGATGAAGTTACCTATTTTAATATTTACGTCAAAAACAATTTGTTGCGACAAGTCACCGTCCCGTGTTTAATACTGTCAGTAAATAAAAATACAAGGTTAGTCGAAAAGGGGGTACTAAGCCGAAAGGGTGTTAAAGTACCCATAATAATGGATAACTTTTGTTCTACAACTTTCCCCAAAAGTCATTAGTTTAAGAGAAATAGCTGTTCAAAGATTTCATAAAAAAAAACGCTAAATTCTATCTATCCTCAGCTATGATCAGCTGTGTTTAAATTTTAGGTCATATTCGGGGTCACGGAGTAGAAGCTCCATTTTCTGAATTCGTAACTGAAGCAGGGAAAAATAATTTTTGAAAAACTAAAATAAAAATAATTTTGGATGGTTCTTTTTTTATCGAATTTGTAATTTTAACACTTTCTTTAAAACAATCATCAGTGATACATTAAGTGGCCTGCGGCTTAGAACCCCCTTTCCGACTAACCTTGTATACGTGTTTTATTAACAAAAAGTAATAATAGGTATGGTTGCTACTCATAGTGCCTTTTATGCAAAAAATAGCAGTTTATTCATTAGATAAACGCCGCTTACAAGAAAATACAATACAGTATCGCTTGTGGTCCAAGTTCGACCATTATTCCATCGCGGCGACATACACACATGTTTGTATTTGTGCACATCTATGGCACAGGACCTATCGAATAAGTTTCAACCCCCTCCTTTTATAATAATAACCTACTAAAAAAAAGTTGCTGTCTCGTTGGTCTAGTGGTGGCAAGTGGCTAAATACTTTAAACGCAATGAAACAGTTACTATGTCATGGACTTTAATAAACATAATTTTGTATTGTATCCCTCACCTCACGCACATTTGCCCGCAATGGCGTGGCGGTGCGCATACGACGTCGTACACTTTGTGTGAATACTTTTTCTGCAACTACCCTATTACTAACACTATCACTGTTTTATTGTTATAATTATTGTAATCTGATTAGTCATAGTACCGCCCACTGCGCCAATCGGCTTAATTTAGTTTTTAAGTTATAAATATTATTATTTCTCTGTAATTGATTATGTAAATCTTTTGAGAAAATATATGTCTTAAACCGTAAGTGCGACTGCTGATTATGAGGTCCTGGATTCGATCCCCAGGTCCGGAAAAGTGTTATTGGTTTTGTCCGTGCGGAATTCCTCAGTAGCAGCCTGAAGTTTCGATTTGTGCCCGGCTAGTGGCACTAGGCTCGCCCCTATTACATGAGACAAAATAACAGGCGAAAATGGGTGCACTAAAAACACCTTTGTCGAATCCTATGGGAATACGGGCGTGATGTTATGTTATGTCGTTATGTTTGTATGTCGTCAGTAAGACGGAGCTGTGAAGAATAGTCATGTTCCTACACTCGTTTAATCTTTAATTTCAAAACTGTCCCCCAATATAAACGTGAACAGTTTTAATTTAGGACCTGTTTCACAAACGTCGGTTAGCTATTAATTGAGAGATAAATATGGTGGTTAGTCGAAAAGGGGGTACTAACCCGAAAGAGTGCTAAAGTACCCATAATAATGAATAATTTTTGTTCTATAACTTTCCCCAAAAGTAGCTATTCAAAGATTTCATAAAAAAAACGCTAAAATCTATATATCCTCAGCTATGATCAGCAGTGTTTACATTTTAGACCATATTTGGGGTCACGAATTAAAACTCCATTTTATGAATTCTTAAATAAAGCAGGGATGTAGATTTTTTTGAAAAAACTAAAATAAAAATCATTTTGCATGGAAATCTAAATTATCGATTTTTGAAATACTAACATTTGCTATAAAACCTTCATCAGTGATACTTCCAATGGCCCGCGGATTAGTATCCCCTTTCCGACTAAACTCGTATAGAAAATCTACCAAACAATCATATTTGAGTTATCCAATGAATAAAATACTGTCGGAAAACCTGTTGCGGTGTCCGCGGCACGTGCGGATCTGACTCTCTTATGCTTTGGTACCAGGATAAAATGATTCACAGGAGCTAACCTTGTAAAGCACCTCCCGGCTGCTGGGTTGTTTAGAGCGGGAAAGCGCGAATATCTTTGAACATATAGTTGTAGTTAGACCTCTTATGGAGTCATGTTGTGCTAGTCCTGGTATCTACGCGTGTACGCGTCGCGTGACCATGGCAACGGATGCTTTGGAACACGTTGTACATTACGTACAGTATACTTTATCCATGATAATAATTACTTTCTCTATGACAGATCGGTATCATGAAGTCCCATTATTTATTAATTCTTCTTTGCACTGGTACATAAGGCTGAGGCAACGACGTTGAAATAAATAGACGTGTTATCTTGTATAGACAATGTGCCAAATGTGCAATAAGGTTCAAACTACCGCTAGACAGATATCAAGTTCTATGGCACTGTGGTTCCGGAACCACAACTCGTTGATACCATGTTGTTCTTCTAAACAGCGCATCTAGTACGTAAGTCCATTATGTATCAACGGGCTAAGTCATTCTCTATCAGTCAACCTTTGGTTTAAGAAGAAAACCATCGAAATAGGTACATACAAAAAAGTAATTTTGACCATTTTGTTAAACTCAATAGACTACAAATTTATAAGATATAAATTACAATAAAATACATAATTATCTATACAAAATAATACAATATTTTTTTATATCGGTTACAATACTGAATTAACCATGATAGTCCTTTTTTTATCGTGGGGAAATCCTCATGGGTGTCCCTCGCCCGGAGTAGGCGAGGGGGACTGCCGGACTCTTACCGGCTAAAAACCCACGGTGTTCCTCCTCGTGACCGTCGGCCGGGGTCGCGGGATTCGCCTAAGCATGCACCGCAACCCCGGCAGGTCTTGGTCCACCAACTGCTGGTGGACCAAGACCTATCCACTGTGGGGCCCTACCCCACGACCTCCTGAGAGGCGCGGGGAGCACCCCACATCACCAGCGCACCAGAACACATGGCACGCCGTGACCACCCCGGGGACCAAACAAGCACATGGGCGCCAGACTACCCCGTGTCTGGGCAACCTTGGTCCCCCTGCGACGGGTCAGGTTAGTGGCCCCGTTGCCTACCACATTTCGGCCGCAGAGGATAGGGAGAGCGGCCAACGACATACCGACACTCCTCTCCCCCTGCGGCCCCACCGCGTCCGCTATCTGACGGTGGCGACCCCGTCAAGGCCGCGGAAGGTAGGGAGAGCGGCGCACCGCAATACTCCTCTCCCGCCGCGGCCTCCACCCTTCAGCCGCGATACCTCCCATGAAACATCGCGCCCCGCCTCAATTGCGATGTCGCCCAGGCGACACCGCAACCTACTTGGCCGCTACGTCAAGGGCTTCCAGGCCCAAGCCCCGACGAGCAGCCCCTCCTCGGGTTCCTCTTCGCTTCACCGTGGGGATCTACGCCACGGCTACTGAGCTCCCCCGCAACGACAATGCGGGAACCCACCGGGGGGGCCATGATAGTCATAGTACGCATGGTATCGGATGATCTACTAAAATTTTACCACTGCACATGTGAGCGGAACCGCAGCTATTTGTGCAATTACCTAATTACAATGCTAATTACCTTAACATTATTTTAACAAATCATTCTTCTAGTGGGTTGTTAACATTATAGTAGTTTCAAATTGTTTATTCTTGTCTTGTCTTATTGCTTGACGGCAGTGGTATAGTTTGAGTTTACGTTATCATAACTTAAACATCTGCATTCTTAACTTTGGGATGATGTTAATGACGTTCTTAATTTTTGTTAATGTTTTTAGAATATTCACCGAGTTCAGACTGAAATTTAATAATAAATTGAAGGGCTCGTGGCTAAGTAACAACTGCGCGGATCATAGATTTGTAAGGTTAAGCTGCTGTTGCCGCGGTCAGTCCGTGGATGAGTGACGGAGAGCACGTTAAACAGTTGGTCCAGGGTGTCATACGAATACCTATGACAGTAGTTACGGGTAGTCAGACGCCCGAAAGTCTGATCACCGATCTAACCTTAGAGTGTCGGCATTGCCCAGTTACTGGATTGCGGAGGTCTGGCAGTCGCTCCGTGTAAGATACTGGTAGGTAATCAGCCACATCTGGTTAGACTGGAAGCTGACCCTAACATAGTTGGGAAAAGGTTCAGAAAAACGAACGAACATATTAACGGGTACGCCTTTATGCCTGTTTGTATTAGAAGGGGTAGGGGAGGCTGCTTGAGTAGCTACTTTATGGTATTTGGGTGTGCTAAAGAACATGTCATCACCTTAATACGCATACCTCGTAACTCCACTTAGGGACGAAAATGACTTTTTGATGCCAATCGCTGCGTAAAAAAATAAGGAATTGTACAATCGAAACTGCGTAATATTTTGTACACGGGTAACGCCAGAAAATCGTGTCAAGCAAACCTCGTAAATACTCCACCAAAAAATTATTTAATGAAAAACTCGTATCTCCCTTTTTTATGTCTTTCACTATAGCGAAATAATGGCGGAAGTCCTCTGTGGTTTTACTTAGCCTTAAATCCTTGAGTACATTGCTGGAGAAATCAGGGACGAGCTATTGGTTGAGGAGAGGAGGATGACCTAACACTGTTTGCCACACCGATTTGCGACTGATTTAATTACTGAAGGTAACTGAAAAATTCAGTAACTCTGTCAGGATGGAATTTGGTGTAGATAAATTTGAAGTCATGCATGTAAAGCGTAGGAGGATTGTGGAGTAAGAGGGAATCCAACTTTCGGATTCCATACAACTTAGGTGGGATCTCCCCAACTGAGACCTACAAATACCTGGGTATGTCGGAGGCTTTAGGCATTACCCAGACCGACATGAGACAATCATTGCGAGAGCGCTTCTTTGGCCCCCTGAAAAAAGTTCTGAAAGTCTTTTGTTAGGCGGAAATAAGGTGCCTTTAACGGTTGGGTCATGCCGGTTTTAATGTAATCCTTTGGTGTACCCAAATGGACTCAGCTTGATCCTAACGCCCTGCATAGGAGGGTCCGTGCATTGCTGACTGCATATCGGATGCATAACCCACGTTCATCTGTGATGACGCTGTACATTCCGCGGAAGTGTGTGTCGAGTATTTTTAAACTCTATGACCCTTCACAACCGCGAAGTGCACAGTCGCAGATGATATTTCCACCAGGCTATAGGGGGGATGCGCCGAGATGTGGTTGCAGTGGACAAGGGACTCACCACGCCCTCCTTAGCTAAAGAGAACTGGCGCAAGCTTGTAGTACTTAGTACCAATGATCGCAAGTAAGTAAGCAAAAAAGCTACTTGGGCGTTACTATCGAGCCCTTCATGGGCCCGATGTTGACTTTTTAGCGTCCGTATCCTCGCTACGTTTTGGTGACCTCTTTGGGGACACCCAACTTTTTGTATGTGCAATTATGGACGAAGTTATCTATATTGTGAAGGGTAGTACGGTTGATTTATCACTGACAGCCGACAGGACTATATTTGCCAATAAGCCTGATATACTAGTGATAGATCGATTAGAACGCCGCACAGTGATTGTTGCCATCAATGTTCCCCATGACGAGAATCTCGTTAAAGCTAAGGAAGATAAACAAATTACCTAAATAATAATATCTTTATTTAGCACATGAGGTTGTCGGCATGTGGGGACGTGGACTCAGCAGTGATTTTGCCCATAGTCGTTACGGCTAATGGCCTAATAGCTAAGAGCCTCGATAAACACCTTAAGAGGCTCTCGATAGGCAGCTCGATCAAGAGCTTGATACAGAAAGTGGTACTCCTTGGCACGGCACATATAGTGAGGAGGTTCCTTTATCTGGAGCCCAAACCATCGGCAGCTTTGACCTTGTTTCCGATGCCAGTGGACTACTATATCTCTTTAAAATTTGTTTTTCTCTTTTAAAATACTAACATCGTAACTCCTTAAAAAAACGTTTCCTTTAAGTACTGAACTCGTAACTCCTTTTTTTAAAGAAAAAGTGGCTTATCTAAGGATAATTTATCATGTTTTATTGTTAATATAGTAGTGGCGAAGGGTGAATTTTCTTAAAAGGGAAGCCGAACCAAAAAATGCTTACCTTGCTCAAGTTTGATGCGTGAATCCAGTAACTACTCGTATAGCTGTGGCCCTGTGGCTGACTTCGAAATCTTGTACAGATGAATTGGCTTTAGCTCACTTTCACTATACCTACATGTAAGCACTGATACATACAAAACAGTGTCTTGCAAGTATAATAAAAGTGGCTTTGAGAAAAGCCGTTTGAGGATGGATATGAGAAGAACATCAGCAGTCCGACTGACGCTAACGTCATAGAAACCAAGAAAACGTTCTTCGATTCCAGTTTCAGATAAATACCTAAATATTACCGTTAGTTGCTCCCTATGACTAACATCGGGCCTTTCGTCAATCATGACCGATACAAACTGAGCCTTATTTATTTCCAACTTTAATTTGGTCGCGTAAAACGAATGCGATACTTTGTATTAAATCATTTTGTATATCACTCGAAAGGCCAGAGAATGTGGGATTCTGTGTTGAGGAACATTGTTCCAAATGCGAATCGATTACGGTATCATACTTGCTTAAATATAACAACGTTTCGATATAGTTACCGCGGTTATCGGATGCCGGATATTCGTGGTGGCCGCGAAAAGCTAATTATTTTTTACCTAGCAAAATTACTGTGTCGATGAACCGTTTCATTAAACTTCTATTCCGATCTACTTCTTTTCTATTATGGACTTCATACGTATTAGTAAAAAATGTTTCTATCCTACGATTTCCGAAATCATGCAACTTCGGATATGTTTTTCGGTCTGAACATGTTTTTAGGACGAATTTGAAAGATTATTAATATCTTTATATCCCGTGTGGCTCCATAAGCTACTAGAATCTGAGAATAATATGCAATGAAAACAAAACAATTTATTTAATTTACAACTTCCCGTAAGCCAAGGGTATTTGTCGTACTTACAAAGAACTGTTAAAATGTTTGAAAAAACCATCGCGTCGTTTGTAATTTATAATCATGTCAGGGCGAGCACGGCTTAACTGAATTACATGTTTTTTATTTTCAAAACTCAACTTTGAAAAGGATGTTTCCTCAGTCAACAAATAATCTGTCAGACAGCATTCTACGTTCACTAATGCCGCCATGGTATCGAATTTACTCAATAATAACAAAATCACTACTTAAATAACTACTTTCTAATAAAACTACAAAATAAAAAAACTATCCTTACTTACATAGATACCTATTTAAATAGACGATCACCAAACAATACAACGCCACTAACCTTGTTTTTACTGCACTATTACTTCGCAAAACTATCACTAGTTTACACAAATAAATCAATTTCAACAATAATACATGAATAATGCTATAAGATTCTAAATTATGATACGAATATATCAAATCAAATGCAAATGAACAAGTGAAAACAATAATTTAAATAAGCGCGAAAAAAATCTGTTGTGAATCTGTCATCCAAATGTTACTATCTGAACAAATTACGAACTTCAGTAGCATTATTTCCATCTCGTTCTGGCGTACGCATTTCCTATCTCTGTCCTTATCGTAACTCAATGAATCGCGGGTTACCATCGTCGCTATATCTAGCGGTGTTATGTTGCCTCAAGGTCACGATCGCTACAAGTGAAACTATGAATTAAATGTACTGGATTCCTGCCGCGCCTGACCGGCTTTTCTTTTGCGTCGTTTCAAGTTACGTTGCTGCGAAAAAAATTGTAGGCGTTTATTTATTTCTTTGATTGTTACTTTCATAAGCAAATGTTATACCTGCAATGTAACTTCGTAAATACCTAATTATTTGTTTAAATGATAATTGAAAATAATAGATACTAGTATTTGCCATATTTCGAAAGGGAAGCCGATGGGAATCGAGTTGTATGGAGCCTTCGCCACTGTAATATAGTCAATAATATAATTATTTCACAAATGAAATACATCATTGAAACTCATATTCTCATTTTGTTTTTATAAATAGTTTTATTGCTCTCCTGTAAAGTTGGCCAAATTGGAGTTACGAGTTATGCGTATTAAGGTGACGATGTTGCAAATACATTTTATTATTGTAATACAATAATTTCCTTTTCCGTTTTGCATAGAATTACAAATATTAATCTAAGAGACAGAGATGTGTTGCTGGGGAGTGTGCTGAGTCACTTTTTTTTTCCCAGTAAGTATAAATAGATGATCAAAGTGTGGATGAATTTGGAGTCCGCCTATTGTTTACCACCCATGGGCCTCTGAATTGGCTTCACATGCCATCGAGGAATATCTCTCAGTCATGTTGGTTTCCTCACAATGTTTTCCTTCACCGTTTTTAAGCAAGTTATAATTTATTTTATTTCTTGTTCTTATAAAAACGTTGCCCCACACTAGGATTTCTCCTGTATCGGGGGTGCGCTTACAGACACAAATCTTCACAAGTACAAACGCCGAGACCAGAATTATACAATACGCACATGAATCCGAAAAGTCAGAGGTGCGTGCCTTGGGTTCGAACTCGGGACCTATGACTTAGTAGTCCGACGGTCACACCACTAGATTATCACTACTAAAAATTCTACGTTAAAAAAGTCAGATTAAAAAAACGAGCTCTGTTTTTGATATTGTGTAACGAAACAACGTTGCAATGAAAAAAAGAAATTCGTAAACCATTACTTGTATATTGCGTCTCCCGCAATGTACTAAAACCAGATCGATTTCACTGACTTAAAATACCAGGTCAACAGAGATGCAAGGATGCAATGCACTGTGACCTGTTTTATATTAGGTAGAGCAACGTGGGTGAATGTCGATCGCTATTTATAGAATGTGGCACTGGGAGAGCATGGACGCGGAGGTGAATGCGAGTGGTAGCTGTAGTAGCGCGTAATTTCACTTTCCATGAGTACGAAAGCACGGGACTTCCCCTGATAAAAAGATACACGAGAGTACACGAGGTTGCCGAAATGTGGGATGTGGACTCAGCAGTAATTTCGTTGATAGTCGTAACGGCCAATGCCAAGAGCCTCGAACAACATTTTAATAAGCTCTCGTTAAACGGTTGGATCAAGGGCTTGACATGACGGACGGACGGACAGCGGAGTCTTAGTAATAGGGTCCCGTTTTACCCTTCGGGTACGGTACCCTTAAAAACGGCAAGAAGAACTTTTATTAAAAAAATTAAGCTTTTGGGTCCCAATTTTAAAGATTGTTAGATCAATACAGATTATTATTTATTATCTTGCTAATCTTCGGTTATTTTGGTTTTCAAAGTGAAAGTTATTACATAGGCCCGATTTCACGTTTCAGTAAGACATTTTGACAAAAGCTGTCAAAACATCAAAGGACATTCTATATACTTATACATAGTAAATAATATTGTAAAATAGAAATAGAAAAATGAATTAATACGTAGTTTTTAGCCTCTCTGAACTTGTCAGTTTTTATTACAAAATAATAAGTAATGCAAGATGAATTCAAAGTTCCGCTTGTCAACTTCCGCCATAATGGATCTTATAGAAAGATAAAAAATAATAATGGACGTTCCAAACCACGCTTACAATAGGTCTACCAGAATCTGATGGCAAATAGGGAAATTAAATGTTTTTGTGGGTAACACAAGGGTAATTTGAATAAAAAGTCTTGATACTTGTAATTTTTTTTCTTTAATTTTCTTCTCGATCTTCCTGCCCTTATCCCACACTAGATGGGGTCGGCACAACATGTATTTCATAAATCCATGTTGTTAGAGGTTTTGGCTTATTGTTTTATGTGACCCAATGTGCTTGCTGATATTATGCACTGGGTCCCAAAATAATATGCTGATATATGGTTTTTTGCAATTTTATTGTAATGGAAAAGGAAACCTTGTTAAAATAAGTATGTTTATTAAAAATGTTTGAACAAGAAAACATTAATCAGAACTGGAAAATGTATCAACTACAGTCATACTCGTTTTGACAAGTGACATGTTGACATTGCCATATGAAAACCACTGTTTGTTATTAATTTTTAATGCCATGAGATTCTGGTTGACCTATACTTGTAAACATGTGTGATATGGATGAAAAATGCTCTTATTAGGAACCTTTTTTCTCATACGAGAGAGAGATATCATTTATCTTCATTGGTAATTGTTGCATTTAATAAAATTATCTTATCATAATTTATGTTGATGCGTAAGATAGTTTCTTTTTAATATTTCAGACAAAAAAAAACTTAAAACGGAACGCGTTTGCTTGTTTGACAGTGTCTTTTTATCTATGTCAAATGTCAATGTAATATTATCATATGTCATTTCATTGCGGATTCTTCGTTGCTAGTTACTGTTTGAATTTTTGCGATTATTTTCTCAATTTGACCCCCGCTTATCTACTGACCGATACCTTCTACCACTCAATTACCTTGAAATTGTCACTGGACTCTGATTTGCATAGCGTTTCGGATTTGTTTTGTGAATAATTATGAAGTGCATGCATCAACTGCGGAATAGCCATACAAAGGTTGCAGAGGCATCGCATAGGTATCCTCGCTTTCTGCACATCATCAAACAACACTTTCGCGTTGGATAACCAATGCTCAACCCCAGGTATGAAGTTGGAGTAGAAAAAACTGAATCTGATTTATGATGAGCCTAATCGTCTTGGACAGTTTATTAATGATTATAATATGAACAGAAGACTAACTCTGCATCGCTGTAATGTATATTGAGTTATGGTAATTAAAAGCTAACAAAATATTTTTATTTGTTTTCTCTAATAAATAAATAATTATTTATACCTACTCTGTGTTTTATTTTGTGTTTTCCTTGTTAATTGGTAAATAAACTATAAACATATAGATAAGGATAACCTGTAAAAATGTATTACATGTTAAATTATAAATCTATACACTTATTGCCAGCGATCTGATTAAAGGTTTAATGAAACTATTTACGTCTAGTCTGTAGTAATGACAAGTTCTATGAGTTTTTTATTTATAGCAATTTAATGTGCCAATATGCACGAATATAAAACACAAAAAATCATTGGTGTACAATAAATTCGATAACTATGCCGACGCCCATACAGAAATTGGCCATGTCCTTTATTCCTCAGATCAAAGTTATACGACGTTGGTGAAATCAACACTTACTAGACTTACCTCATAAAATCCACGAAAACGGGATCCTTGTCCAGCATCATCTTCTTATATTCCGTTCCTAACACCTCCTCAGTAATGTCATACATGGCCTTGTTGAACCAGTCCTTATCCTTTTCATGTGTGAACCGGTCAGAAAATACCCTCGAAAATTCGTGTTTCCACAGAACCATGAGGCATTTCTCAGACTCAATGACCGTTGGCAACGTCCCCACCATCCCTTGCCAAACTCTAGAGAGATCTCTCAAGGAGAAAACATAGTGGAACTTCGCTGGTGTAGGCAGTAGGTTGGCTCTTGTCCTCGCCCAAAGTTCCCTCGTTAATGGTATAACTTTTTTTATTAGAGATCTGACTTCAGGTGTGAAGCCTCGTTTTGCGTTGTAGTGTCCTTCTCCAATCACTTTGAAGATTTTATCTATTGAATCGTTGTTGGGCAAAGGGCAATTGAAAATGGAGAACTGGCGTTTTAGACGTGCTGGAATATCGTTTCTACCGCCACCTGAAATGTTAAACATTTATGAATTTTTGTATTCATATGACATAAGGTACCTGTCTCATAAAAGTATATAAAATATTCGTTTATTCATTTCTGCACATATAATTTAGTAATAGCTCACTGGAATCGGAAACATGAAAGCTAGATGATCAGGTCTCCAGAGAGAGGAACGTAACAATATGCGCCATGCCCATGAATGAGTACAGCCTTCTGAATCAAGCCGTTGATCCAAATGCCTAACACCAGCCTCTGCAGATGTTGTTCGAGGCTCTTGGCTATTAGAAATGGTCAATTGGTATTATAAAACTGTTTTGTGTGAACTGCCATTTTCCTCGCTGACCGTACCATATTTTTTAAATCTGTGCAAGCAGTTCGGTTTCTTTAAAAATTATGGGCAGCCTCCTAAGAACATTTTCCTGTAGTAGAGTGGGTAAGGTAGCTGCCCTTAATACCCATCTCAAATTTCCACACAGTATAGACTTAATTTTAATTCTTAATTAATTAACTTGTTTTACATACCAGGTTGACCCATCGCAGCAACAAACAGTATATCAATAACCGTGGTAAAGTCACCAGGTTTCTCAAGGCTGTAGAAACCATTCATACCCATGGTCTGCCTCACAATTTCATTTGTTATCTGATCCCCCCACTCGTTAATTTGTGGCAAGTTAATATCATCTATGAATACCAGCATTTTCTTCCCACCAGGGGGGCCGAAGGTCATGCCACTGCGTTTCTCCACGTAACTCTCTATAGTTTTTTGGAACTGAAATGGGCTAGTCGCTGACGAGAAATTAAATGAACGTCCAATAAACTGTTCGGGATTACAATTTTTCATATAAGCCTTCATCATAACAGTTTTCGCTGAACCTTGTTCGCCTAGCAGGAGAACTGCCTTTCCTTGTTTAGCGATACAGTGAATTAAATAATTAATTCTAACATTATCGACAATCGGGACCAATATGCTTGCATAGTCAGGTGTGGCTGTGTCAGGATACTGATAGTGCATTATCAAGTCGTCCCACAGCTCCCACTTGCCAGGATGTTTGACGAAAAAATCGAAAACTGTACACGGTTTATTGTTTGGATGTTTCGGGAAATCCAGCATTTCACTAAACTTTTTCCTCAAGAAGCCGTCGAAACGTTTCCTGTCTTCAGTCTCTAGTAAAGACCCAAATCCCCAAACAAGACTAAAAACGAACACCTTATGTAGGTGCTCATGTGTAAACAATATGATTTCTTCGCCTTTATCTTTGTCTTCTTCATCATCATCGCCGTTAAGAGATTTGTTACCAGACGGATCCTCCGATTCAACTATTTGCGGGGGGACTAATCCTTCTAGAAGGTTCAGCATTTGGGCTATTATATTACTTTGAAGTACGCGCATGCTAAAGGTGAGATTTTGAGTGCACCAAGTATTGACGACCGGAAAACCTTCCTCGAAGAGTGGAGTGAAAACTTCATTTTCACGCGGCGACCGAGTTTTGAGCCAGGCGCGAAGCACTAAAAAATTACGTATAACTATATTTTAGCTGTTTAGAAAAAATATTAATATTTTCCGAAGATAAGTATTTATTAGGTAGGTACAGTCACGTGTAATAATATGTATACACAGCGAAATACAAAAGCGATTTCTTTCTAAAATATCTATTAGAAATATTTAATATTCATTAGTATTATTTTCTACAAATACATAGGTATCATGGTTTCGAATATTTCTTAATTACAAACTATTTTCTAAAAGTAATTCGCTTTTTAAGTTCGCTATGTGTATACATATTATTACACGTGACTGTACTAGAGCAAGAATGTTAAAAGCAAGTCAGAAATAAGACAAAAAAGTGATTGCCATCCAAAATGATTAGTGGAAAAGGGGTGGTCACACGCAGTCTCAAAAGGAAGCGTGCAAATACAATTAAACAAAAACAATTAACCTGGGTCCCAAGTCAATCCTGAGGAGCTCATATACACCATGCCGTTTCTAGATACAGTAGCTGGTGAGGCATTATCAATATTTTCCGGTTCAAATATGATCTTAGAAGTAGGAGACATCGTCAGACGATCACCATTAGCCAAAGTCAAAGTTTTATTGTCATCAAGCACAGAGTTCAAGTTTTCGATCCATATACTGTCAACTGGACCATCCAGAACTAACCAAATGTGTTCACCAGTCCGGATCTTGAGGGTCTTGCGCCATAGAGCTGAGAATATGCCGTCAGTCCAATCGTTGGTGGCAACGTCTAACCGTCCAAACATCTGAGCAGCTGTTATTGCTTTCGGATTCATTCTCATTTCTCTGTAAATAAAAATAATTATAAATTATCATGATAAGTTGTGATAAGACTTTCTCAGTGGGACCCTGCCCTCAGGGAGCATGATGGTCCATAAGTCATGGGTGTCATAGGCAGTCATAATCCCGTAACTTGGTAACCGATCTAAGTAGGTAAATCAGTTTTGCCAGTAATTGGGTTGTGGAGGTCAGACGGAGTTTAAGTATACATACATAATTATATTCACGTCTGTAATCCCCGTAGGGGTAAGCAGAGGTTTTTTTTCTATTACAGGAGTCTTCCTGCTTACCTCTAAAAAAACCTCTGGCTAGCCCTTCATACCACCCATAATACCAGAGGCGAAACGTGGGTGTGCAGACCTACACCCACGTTTCGCCTCTGGTATTATAGCGACGAGCCTATTGCTATTTTCCGGGCACAATTATTATGGTACTTGGTACGTCACCTCTTACGGCGCGCTTGCCCGGTGATGGAGGGGACTTATTTTTGTAGGTATTATAAGTTTCGTGAGAGACATTGATATTTATAAAAAGAAATCGAAGAATGCACATGAGTAAACCATAAATAATACAGGCGGCTGCTATAATTATTACTTCTGTATTAAATCCGAAGGTTGCAAGCCACGTGGGGGCCGCGGATGTATACAAAGCAAACTCTTACTTGTTTCTGATTCCCTAGTGCAATTGGAACGTGAACCACGTGAATATACTTCATATACTGTCAAACTTGTATATTGATCACAAGTGCAACATCTTTGCTTGTGTGAAAAGCATCATTGCATCTCTTTTGTTCGTCAAAATTTCGTATATGGCTATCGCGTGTTGCAAAACTGATAACGTAACCTCGAAAGCATGTGTGTGTACGTATAAAGATGATCTAGATTATAGTTGTTCCTGTTTCGGGGTGGGTTCATTTTAACGAATCAGGGTGTTGAGTGGAGGGGTTTGAGTATCTCCTGGTATTTACTGCAACCCTGGTACAAGATATCCAGAGCGCATGCCCAGTTATTGAGCTCGTAGCATTCGTAACTAATTGAATAACTATCATGAAGTAATGAAGTTAAAGTACCAATACTCTCTACGTCTATGGTCGCTACGGTCAGACCTTCAAAAAGTTACCATTCCTTGCAAATCATGAACTGCAATGGGTTTTGATAAAAAAAAAAACAAATGCCAATGTAACTAATGCAAAAATAAACTTGAAGCTTTATGATTAGAGAAGAATTTAGTTCAAAGCATGAACAGTACTTGCTATAACAGTCGTTCATTTGTAATCAGCTACGACCTCGTAGCTAACGTAGCCGTGACGTCAGCCACATCGTAGCAATTAATTCTATTTAATGCGTATTTTATCTATTTTCATATATTGAGTTTATATACATCTTTTTACTTGCTGCACCGGTGGACGTCATCATGTCAACGCCGGCTGTCGCTGAAAACCAGCGCTGTGGCTCTGTCTCGCACGTGAGACACAGCATTACGCTGAGCGATGGCCGTTTTGCGCGGATGTGACGCATATTTTTCCCCAAGCTTATAGTCAGTTTTGTTACTTTTATTTTATTTTGTGCGTCATGTTGGCGCGAATAAATAACTTTTCTTTCTTCTTCTTTCTTTCTTTCTTCAATTTCGCACTAACTACATTTACGTTATAATTAATTTTACGTATGACCGTTTTTTTTTGCAAAATGTATGTCGATTACCGGCTCCTTTACCATCGTTGTTACGTGTATGCAAAAATAAATTTTCGAGATTTTGACACTGCCTCGTTGGTCTAGTGGTGGCAAGCACAACTGCTTATCGCGAGGTCCTGGGTTCGATCACCAGGTTGGGCAAAGTGTTATTAGGGTTTTCGAAATGCGATTTTGCGAAATGAGGGTGTTACTATACACCTCTCCTCTGCCCAACCCTTCGGTGAATACAGGCATGATGTTATGTTGAAATAATCTTGTGTGCCTAGTCGGTCTAGTGACAGGTCCTAAGTTTGATCGATACCCAGGACGGGCAAATTATTGGGTATTTCAGTGTGGAGTTCCTCAGTAGCAGCCCTGAGTTTGGATTAGAGCCCGGTTGATGGTAACAGGCTCGCCCCCTATTACATGGGACTTAAACATAACGGCGAAATGAGGGTGTTACTTTACACCTCTGTCCAAGACATCAGGGAATATAGGCACAACTTGTCGAACGAGAAAGTCGACTAGTAAAATCTAACAAGCCGATAAGATTCAAAAGGTGGTCTACATTCAAAGAGATTTAATAGGTATGAATGTCTTTGTCTACATTGTTCGTTTCTTACTTGTGCGGGTTTTCTATTTCAGTGAGTGCACTCATGAGGGTTTGTATGCAGGTTGTCTTGCCTGCTCCCGGCGGCCCCAGCGTCATGATTCCGTGTCGGACACGCTGAGTCTCGTATAGCTGAAATCATATTTATTCCAAATCCATAATTCAGATAATTTATGTATACAAAGAAACGTCAAGAAATGTCACTATCAAAATGACAGGACAGTGGTGCAAAACATTTTATAATTAAATTATTACTAAGTAATCATCTATAAAATTAAAGTTGATTAATTATAAGAACATCGCAAACAAAATACTGCAGCCAAACAATGTTTGCGACGCTCATATCTAGCGCCGGTTAGGATTAAGAAATATTTTTTTCATGATGTGTTGGAATCTGAATAACTAGGTAACTATCGGTTTTGGAATCGGATTTATTCTCATTTATCACAAACCTTGATAGGTTTGTCATAAATGTAACGTCATCAATTATTCTCACCTTTATAAAAGTAGGTGCCTCATTTCTGCGAATTAACTGGTGTACGATTCGTCTCATTGCAGACAGGGTAAAATCGTCCATTGTTTGGACGAAGCTGGTCTTTGGACCTTCTTTCTTGGGAGAACTGAGGTTAAGGGTTGTTTTGTATTCTTTTATTACAATACTTCCCACTGTCACTGCTGATATTCTTAAAAATTCAACTGTTTTGGCAGCACAGTCTCCGAAAGACCAATATTTGCCCTCAGCCCAAGTCTTGTATGTCTGCTTATAGGCATTCTTCACCATGAGTTGTTCTGTGGCACTCACATTTTCCAGGCCGCTTTTTGACAGGGATCAAACTGTCGCGGGCGGTGGCCTTCATGGGACCCGGCTGAGGCTACATTTGTCAATTAACAAATGAAACTTAACAAGAAACAACAAACACGCAGCGAAAAACATTTAAGTTCGATCGGGGAAAAGTTAACGAATTAATTGAAATAACGCGATTTTGACATAGGTAGGTAGGATCCTACTATCAAACGAAATTTGAAAATGTTTAGAACTCCTGCAGTGCTACCAGTATCATAAAATATTTTATACCAGAAAACCTCTTTTTTAATAACTTTATTACTAAAACTGAAAATTTATAAAAATAATCATGGCATAATAATTGTATATTAATTATTTCTAAAATCAGTACTTAAAAGAAAATCTAGCCTCTTTTTACGCCATTTTTTGTGAATTACCATTAATAAGATTTTTTTTGATCTGTTATCTCCTTTGTTTACATAAATTATCTGAGTTAGGGATTCAGGGTGTAAATGATAAATCAATACTAATATTATAAAGCTGAAGAGTTTGTTTGAACGCGCTAATCTCAGGAACTACTGGTTGGAATTGAAAAAATATTTTTGTGTTGGATAGTCCATTTATCGAGGAAGGTTATAAGCTATATAACATCACGCTAAGACCAATAGGAGCGGGGCATAAATGAAAAATGTTGCAAAATCGGGAAAAGTGTCCACCCGCGCGAAGCCGGAACGGGCCGCTAGTAAATGATAAATTACACTTTTACGTGTGAATATAAAGCTTTTTTTTTAAACTAGATGGCCTTTCCTTTTTGACTAGCTCTGAGAAAAAAAACAGAAACAAACTCAGAGATCAAGGTCTCTTTTAAAGTCCAACGTTGTTTTAACTGTTGGCTAGTAGGAGTAATTGAGTTGCGACGTACAGATGACAGTCGTAC
This sequence comes from Amphipyra berbera, assembly GCA_910594945.2. Taxonomy (NCBI): domain Eukaryota; kingdom Metazoa; phylum Arthropoda; class Insecta; order Lepidoptera; family Noctuidae; genus Amphipyra; species Amphipyra berbera. The sequence continues at coordinate 21,233,221 of OU343121.1, read as the reverse complement.
TGATAGTTAATTATCTATTTGTTGCTTCTGGTAAAATCCAAAGAACCTGAATATAGCTGAGAGATTACCAGGCTAATGATAATGATGCACAGCTTTTACGGCTTTGCAAGATTACGTCAACGATTTTTTTATTCTTGTTTTTGTCGCGGTTACCCTAGTCTCATCTGTTGGTACGCAAGTGACGGGTGGTGGCAAACTGGCGGGGTCCTGGCCTATAAAAGGTCGGGCATACTGCAGATCGGGCCTCTCGCGCCGCTGCAGTTGCCAAGTTAAGTGCTACACCTGCTCAAGAAGACCCTGGACTCCTCGCATTGCTACGAACCGCGCCCTGTTGATCTATTTGTAATTCTGATTAAAATATATACAGTGTACGGTTACAAGAGTTATTCTTTATCCTCCCGTAAGTACACGCAGCTAAATTTTATGTCCACATGCTTGTTGAGGGTTGTCTCTTAAAGCCACCCTAAAGTGATACACGCATAGACAGGGTCTAAGATGGAGCACACGAATTCAAGGAACAGAGACATGGGCGTATTCTGGGTGGGACAGATGGGGCGCTTAACGCACCATGGCACAGGAAAGAATAGGTAACTGGTCTACATTCAGTCAACTCGCCAACCATGTCCACAGAACAATTACCCAAAATAGGCAGACCAATGCCCGACTCTGTCTATACTTATTTGGACTAGACATGGGTCGGATTAGGTAAAAACGATACCTAATCCATTTACCTAATCCGAATATTTATTCAATATCGCCGCTGGCCTGTTACCGATATTATGTATCGTATGTGGATTGGGCAAGAAATATTCGGCATGGAGTATGGACGTTCCGTTTCTGATATATTGTGGAACGGTGGATTATATTTCATTTTTTATGGGCAAACGGTACAAATTCAACGTGAATACTTTACTAGTCCAGTGGTATTCTACATAGATGGCGCTGGCGGCATTGCCAATTTAACTTGAAACTTAACCCCCATATTTTAAGGTGCGGCATATCTTCTGTGTAGACTGTACGCATATTTTGTGCCATACCTAATCCTCGACGCTTTGGATTAGGTACGGACTCGCATCGAAAAATACCTAATCCAATATTTATGCCTCACGTCAAATTTGGACTTCAAAATAAGGTTATAGGGCAAAATTGCCCCATAATCCCATTCTGCACTTCCAGATTTATTGAAAAGACAACTATTTACTGTCTGACTAAGTTTGCCCCACCCTGGACAGAATTCTGACTACGCCCCTGAACAGAGATATAGAGGGATTCCCCTATACTCCTACTTATTTATTTTATTTATGCTGACATGAATTGTACTCTCAAATTTTGTTTTACCCTGCACACCTACCTGTATAATCTTCAGTAACCACGGAGGATGACTAATGAGCCCGAGTAGATCAACCTGTATCTTTATTGCCTCCTCCAGGTCGTCGTAAGTGGTCTTCTCCAGTGCCTGGTTCGGGAACAAGTCCGCTACTAAGGATATGAAGAGGGGTTCGTCTTCATCTATGAGCTTGGACAGGTTCATGTCTCGTAGGACCCGCATGACTATGGTACTCTCATTGTCCTTTGAATTGACACGTTTCACTGCCCCAAGGGTACGTAGCACGGAGAGGATATTACGCAGACCGAAATCGTAGTGAACCTGAAGTAGTGATAACATGATGGATATATTGTTTTTTTTTGTTATTGAACAAAACGTTTCCCCGCTCTAGGATTTCTCCTGCATCGTGGGTGCGTTTACAGACACAAATCTTCACATGCACAAAAGCCCAGGCCCCGTACAACTATTTTGTAGGCCATACAAATATTTGATCTGCGCGGGCATCGAACCCATGATCCGTAGCGCAGAAGCCAATCGCTCAGATACTGCACCAAACCTGTCGTCGAATAAGAACAATATATGAATAAGAAGTGGTCAGATATTAGAGCGACCACCGCCGACTCGGTCCATCGCTGACCACGTTCTACGGGCGAGAACAATACACCAGCACCGATCAAGAGGTTGCATCAACAAGTTAGTAAAATCCTTGTCTGATTATGCCTTGGAAAGGTAATCTATACTAATATTATAAAGCTGAAGAGATTGTTTGTTTGTTTGAACGCGCTAATCTCAGGAACTGCTGGTTGGAATTAAAAAATATTTTTGTGTTGGATAGTCCATTTATTGAGGAAGGTTATAGGCTATATAACATTACGCTACAATCAATAGGAGCGGAGCATAAATGAAAAATGTTGTAAAAACGGGGAAAATATCCACCCGTGCAAAGTCGGGACGGGCCGCTAGTCAAAGAATTAAATTAAATAAAACTTACCTGTTTCGTCAACTGCTCCTCGCATAGTTTGTACAAGGTGTAAAACTTCCTGGCCAGGGTAATGTTCTCGAGGAAGCCACAAGACGCCAGCTTCACCCTGATGATAATCTGTCTATCAGGCACCATCATAGCAACGGTACGGAATTGGATCTTCAAGTTCTCCGGCAACTCTTTACGACCGGCGTACCCAGGGTTCTATGGTGAGAAGTTTTGTGAGTTATACGATGTTAAGCATACTTTAAAGCATACTGCAGTTCTTTTCTTTTTGTCTTGTTCGCGATTGGCCCTGATCTCACCAGATGGTAAGCGCAGACAGGGTCTAAGATGGAGCACACGATTCCAAGGAACAGAGATATAGAGGGATTCCCCTATACCCTTCTGGCACTCACATACACATGACGGAACACAGTAAACTGCTTGGCGCTGGACTTTAATGTGAGGGTGGTAGCTAGCCAGGCGGACCGTATAGATCCTACCACCAAGCGTTCACGCCCAACCTTAACTGAATAGTGAAGAGGCCGGCTTTATTAAACGAAATGGTTCGTTAGGGTAGAAGGTCGATGCTAACCTTACCTAATCGAGTTGGGGTGCTCATACTTTAGGATGATCTTATTAGACCTAGTTTTCGTCTGATTCTAACCAACTACAACAGGCCGCATCTAGTTGTAGCCAGCTAAACCTAGGTGTAACCGCAATTCAGCTTTTAGCCGTAACATAATATACTAATGTCAAGCCTCCATTTTGTTGTTATTTTTAATATGTAGGTATGTGGGAAAACGAAACGTGATGAGTGAAAGAGATGAAAGGCGAACGAACTCTCGATATTTAAACTTATTTATGTTTTGTTATGCTTGTATTTTTTTTTGAGATATAAGCGATATACCTACGGAGTCGGACGGTCACGGTGATCAGTTGTTTTTTACCATCTCTGAGCTAATCCCATATTTATAAATTACTAGCTGTGTCCTCACGGCTCCGCCCGCGTAAAAAGTTTTATTCCAGTAATAAATATTATAGCCTATGTTACTCAGTGATAATGTAGCTTTCTACCGGCAAATGAATTTTTGAAAGCGGTCCAGTAGTTTTTAAGTTTATTCGTTACATACAAAAATACAAATCTTTCCTCTTTATAACTAATATTAGTATAGATAGTCTATATTCAACATACCATTGTAATGAATATTCCAAATTCAGGGCACATTTCAGATGTGTCCCCGTCAGTGAAGATGAAACTCTTTTTTTTCTCTTTCTTGGCAGCGAGCACCACAGCGACTTGCTGGGCGGCGACCGACAGCACGGGTAACTCTATGCGGTTGAACTCGTCGAAGCATCCCCACGAACCCGATTGCGCCAGGCCTTTGTAAATGCGCCCAAGACCTCTGTAAACATGTCTTATCTAGATTTTTATCTAATAACATAACATCACGCCTGTATTCGTCGAAGGGTTGGGCAGAGCTCTATAGTAACACCCTTATTTCGCCGTTATGTTTAAGTCCCACGTAGTAGGGGGCGAGCCTATTACCATCAACCGGGCACTAATCCAAACTCCGGGTTGCTACAGTGCAGCAAATATTTACGCAAACAAAAAAGCTTATTAGATAACTGCCTCGTTAGTCAAGTGGTGGTAAGCGCGACTGCTGATCGTGAGGTCCTGGGTTCGATCCCCAGGTCGGGCATAATGTTATTGGGTTTTTTTCCCAGTAGCAGGCCGGAGTTTGGATTTGTACCCGGTTGATGGCAATAGGTTCGCTCTCTGTTACATGGGACTTAAACAACGGCGAAAAAAAGGTGTTAAGTATTATACACCTCTGCCCAACCCTTCGGTAAATACAGACATAGCATTATGTTTAGTTACGTTATGTTTTAAAAAATGCTGTTTAATGTCAAGTGCTTTCGCTATTTGTTTGCATAAATCCATGCAAGTGAGTTTTGTTATCAATTTTTTTTTTGGAATTTCGTTGCCCCACACTAGGATTTCTCCTGTATCATAGATACAGACACAAATCTTCACATGCACCAACACCCAAACCCGGAATAACTATCTGTAGGCCATACAAATATTTATTTCGTGTGGGAATCGAACCCACGATCCGTAGCGTAGAAGCCAATCGCTCAGCCACTGCACCAAATGTGTCGTCAATTAAATCATAGGTCAAATTATAGGTGTGCAAAGGAAGTAGACCTGTAGTCCATCTGATCGGAACAATTGAAGACCACGACGTATTTAGCCAGAGTCTTCCCCATGTCCTTGACCGTCTCCGTCTTGCCTGTACCGGCAGGACCGCACGGGGCACCGCCCATGCTCATAGCTAGCGCTTGGGCGAGGGTTATGTAGCACCTGGAAATTAAAATTGGTGCATCGTAAACATTAAAACCGGTCCATTAACTTTTTGCGATACGATTCCCGCAAGGAACAAATACAGATAATACCTTATATTGTTGTTAATTATCGTGATACATGATATTATCATTTTAGAAGTATCAAAATCACAGCAGTGATAGCCTAGTAGTGTGACCGTCGTACTGCCAAGTCATAGGTTTCGAGTTCGAACCCAAAGCATGCACCTCTGACTTTTCGGATTCATGTGCGTATTGAATTATCACTTGCTTAAAATTGATACATGAAAACATCGTGAGGAAACTGGCTTGCCTGAGAGATATTTCTCGATGGTATTTGAAGCCAAGTCAGAGGCCCAGGCGGCATAGAGAGGTTAGTCATTAACCACACGAAAAGAATAAAAAGTATAAGAAAACGGTGTCCTTATAATATTTTAAAGGTATTGTAACCTCGTGCGATAACCGCTTTTAGTCCCTGATTAAAATATAATATTATTTATACCTGTCAGTCAAAGGTGTGATTACAAGCCTGTCAGTGCAGCCCAAGTACTCGTTCTGATAAGTAAATGTCACGTCGGTAACAGAGATCCAGGTCTTATCAGCATCTTCCTTGAAGTAGAACCTGCATTGCTTCAGCCATTCAAAGTCGTTCGCCGAACGGACGTTTAGACGACACTGAAAATATTAATTTCATTTAAGATGTTTTTTTTAGTTTTTACTAATAGTAGACTCGGGAGTAATGAACCCGGGTCACCAATACAACGTGTTACCAAAATACCCTTAAAGTCGAAAGGGGGTTAAAAGGTCCCTTGTAAAGAGTCTATTGGCAATATTTGAAAACCGTAGTATGACCCAAAAAAAAGAATTTGCATAAAACATAAAGTAATCATCATTGAAACGCAACCCTGAAAACATAAAACTAAAGAGTAGACTACCCAAAAAGTAATTTACATTCTTACCTAATTTCCTCTGAGAGGTAAATGACAACAACCATAAAAGACTATTTGATTATTTACATTTTTTATGGGGAATTATGTAACACGTTGTATAAATAGTTTGTGGTCTACCAGATTGATACCGTTGATTTCATGCGAGGGTGAATTGTCTACCATGACGTATGTTTGATAATGGCATCCCGATTTTAGAGCTGCTACTAGGATAACATGATCACGAAGCTGTATGAGAATTGTAGTAGTAAAATAGTAGTTTCACTTTCAGTGCTCTCGTAGAAGGGGACAGCATTACTCATTCAAGGGTGTTCCGCGAAAATAATTCAACGAAGTAGTGGATTTATACTTTGATGTTTAATTGCAGTTGAACTTCGGTCTGAGAAAAAATGGGGTGGGGCTGTGTCGGCCGTGTGCTGTACGTGAATACGTTTATGTAACGGGTTATATTTTTAGATAAAATATTTTATTTAAATATACATACATAAACTCACGCCTTTTTCCCATAGGGGTAGGCAGAAACTATAGAACGCCACATGCTACGACTCTTACATACCCCTTTCGCTTCATCCACATTCATACATCTTGTCATACACGCACGCCGGTTGACAGTACTACGCACCTGACCTTTGTGAAAACTTCACCAATAACATCGATGTATGTCCTTCTAGAACGTCCTCTACCGGCGTTCCCATTAACATCCGCCTTATAAATTCCTTTTGTTAATCGCCGTTCACTCATTCTCTCAACATGACCAAACCACCTAAGCATACTCCTTTCAATTTTTGTCACTACATCATCTTTTAAACCGCAACTTTGTCTAATCTGTTTTATTTAAATATTTAGGATAAAAAACAAAAAAGGAATTAAAACCGATAGATTTTGACGATAACTGACGATTAAAAATTAAACGAACATCCGTAGTTCCTGCGAGTCAAAAGTTATATTGGGGTCCCCACCTATGAAATTGGCGTTTTTTTCTCACAAATAAAGAACCTCGTCACTTCTATGATTTAAAATATTCATCAATTGCGATACGCAGCAAAATAACCTCAAAATGGCGGCGCTTCCCCTCCACCGCGCGCGATTTGTCACTGTTCTCGTTTATTGTAATGAATTCTTTGATCCTTTAGCTATCCAGTGGTATAATTTTATTTTGTATGTAGAGGATAGATTCGAAACTACAACGCCAAACTCTATCCCCCGATTTTGTTATCATTACATTTTTTGGATTGCCCCCGTATGGTAGCAAATTTAAAGACGTATTCATGTCAAAAACTGAAGCGGTCATGGGACGCCTTGCAGATGTGAAACATCGAAACTCATTTTGTAAAATTACTGGCTGAATCAAACCGAAGATTTACGAAGGGTTACCGCCGTGTCTGCCATCGCGAGCGTCGCCACACAACAGTAGCTCTCACAACCGTACACACATTAGATGTTTCACATCAAAAACTGGGCGCAGTTTACTTATCCAAACACAACCTTTAATACCTACTGTTTTACCTTTATGGTCCGGCTACACGCAGCGACTTGTATGCAAACGGCTTGGGCAAACGTTTGCGCAATCGGTATTGTCGGTAATAATGGCATTTCGTTTTGCCGTCTAAACTTATACCAGGTTCACACGATTCGATTCTAGTTGATCAACTGCCAAATCGCATGCGATTTGAACCGTCTGAACAGACTTTCAATCAAATTGAATCAATTTGAAGGAACAAAACGTTTAAACTATTGTTGTTCAAGTTTTATTGATCAATTAAAATCGAATCGTGTGAACCCGCTATTACATGTTTATATGTGCAAAATAGAATTTGCACAAATAAGTTTGAGCGTGTAGCTGGACCATTACATGCACACAGGAGTTTCCGCCAAGCTGTACTAAGCCAGCGTTGTGGAGTAAGGCCTGATGCCATCTCATTCTGAGAAGAGGCCCGTGCCCATAGTGGGATGGGCTGGTTATGATTTATTATGACAACCTACCAACATATCGAATATGTCCCTTTGATGTACGTGTATAGTGATAAGGGTCTCAAATTTGATCCTTTCGATCTTCGTGAGGTTCCTCGTGGTCTGGTCGATGAGCGTGTTCAGTAGCTCCAAGAACTTGTTGTTGGTCTCCATCATAATCTTTTTGTCCTGTCGAGCTTGCATTAGAGCCAGTTCACCGTCCCTCGTCCATATTATCTGAATTCCCAAAAGACCGATCTGTTGAAAAACATTTGGCGTATGAGTCATGAAGGTTGCAACTAGTTATAACTGTAGTTGTTAATTTTTATTTATTAATCTTAATTGTTATCTAATGAATAAAACTCATGGACTTATTTTTAAGTCAGTTTTAGGATTCGGTACCAAAATTACAAAAAGGAACTCTTATGGTGCGACTTCGTCTGTCTGTTCATCTGTCACAGCAGCTTATTTCAGAAACTATTAATGCTACCGTCTTGAAATTCGGAATAGTTTTAAATAATGCTTATCCATCTATCGGGTGTAAAAATACCCTTAACGAAGCCGAGAGTCACGTATTCTTCCCATAATTACGAAGGGTTTTTTTGGTACTGGTATGGCACCTGTGAATCGACTGGTTAATGGAGATATTGAAAGTGAAAGTCACCATATTTGTGAACGTTTTTCACGAAAACTAAGTTTAAATGTTATTACTTAACATTCTTCTATACAAACATTTTCGAAATGTAGGCACAGACTGCTGTGCGCGCGCTTATATTGCGCGCTACAATTAAAAGCTGTTTATTAATACCAAAAAATAAAAGTCGTTTCCTAGCAATTATTTTTGCTCTATGTAACTTAGTTTGATGCGTAGACTTCGGCTTCGTTAAGGGTATTTTTACACCCAGTATATTGCAAGTGAAAGAATCATTTATTTTTCTTTGCAACAGTGGCCAACATGGGGCGGTTGAAATTTTTAAGTTTGGTTACTCAGTCAAGTGGGGTATTATATGAAAGGGCTTCATTTGTACATTATAATTTATTTATTTTTTTATTTCAAGAGGAGCTAGCAACCGTATTTCAGCTCGGATGTTCGCCTTCAGCTGTTCGATTGTCCTGGGGTTATTAATGTACACCTTGTCTTTTAAATAACTCCATAGAAAATAATCTGGCACTGATAAATCAGGCGAACGGAATGATGAATATCTCGACCGATGATGTTCAAAAGAAAATTCTATGATTTTGATTCGTTGGATAGCGGTGAAATTATATATGACTAGCTGTGTCCTCACGGCTCCGACCGCGTAAGAAATTTTATTCCAGTAATAAATATAGCCTATGTTACTCAGTGATAATGTAGCTTTCTAACGGCAAAAGAATCTTTGAAATCGGTCCTGTAGTTTTTCAGTTTATTCGTTACATAAAAAAATACAAATCTTTCATCTTTATAATATTAGTATAGATATAGATGAATTTACAAAATGTGTTTTATATGAAAACAAAAGAATAGATCTATTAACTGCCTCGTTTGTCTAGTGGTGGCAAGCGCGGCTGCTGATCGTGAGGTCCTGGGTTCGATCCCCAGGTCTTGCAAAGTGTTATTGGGTTTTTCCGTGTGGAATTTCTCAGTAGCAGCCTGGAGTTTGGATTTGTGCCCGATTTCTGGCAACAGGCTCGCCCCTATTACATGGGACTTAAAACAACGGTAAGGACGGTAACAGAAATGAGGGTGGTACTATACACCTCTGCCTATCCCTTCGGGGAATACAGGCGAGATGTTATGTGTAAAACAGACCACAATTCTACCACCTCAATAACTGATAGAGTAAATTATTATCCTGTGTCTACGTACTGACCCAAAAACAAAAAGTTAAACTAACTTTAGTGCAATAAATGCACCTTGAAATGCAAAATATTTGTGTAGTGGAAAAATAACTCTTAAGTCCTGAAAATAAGGAGTATATTCGCATTGTGTCCTATTACCTTCGTTCTCCTGCAATTTTCTGATGCCCTAGTATAGATGCGAACAGACTGACGTTCATCTACGGATATCTACGGTTTTGTCGGCCCCCGCAATGGATACGACGCATTTTATTGACGACTAGAATTAACTTATTTGCAAGCTTGTTAAAGATAACTCGGAAAGAGAGTACTAACCCGAAAGGGTATTAAATTATCTACAATAATTAATAACTTTTGTTCTACAACTTTCCCCAAAAGTCAATAAAAAAATTACTGTTCTCTACTTCACTCGTCTTATCGACGAATTTAAAAACCAGTGATAGCCTAGCGGTGTGACCGTCGGACTGCCAAGTCTCGAGTTCGAACCCAAGGCACGCACCTCTGACTTTTCGGATTCATGTGCGTATTGTATAATTAACACTTGCTTTAAAACGGTGAAGGAATACATCGTGAGGAAACCGGCATGCCTGAGAGACATTTCTCGACGGCATGTGAAGCCAAGTTAGAGACCCATGGGCGGCATAAAGTCTGACACCAAGTTAGTCACTAACCACACGAAAAGAAGAAGATCGGCAAATTAACTCGCTACTTATGTGTTTAAATTGGGCTAAATCGACACTGTGAATCAAACTTGTGTATTTATAAAATTAAATAAAAAACGCGAAATAATTTTCCCGACCTGTGCAGGCATTTTATCCAAGAACAGCAACATATTAAATACAGGGTCATTTAGCACTGCCACCGCGTTTCTGATGATGGAGTGCAAGCTGCCCTGAGCTGACTGCAGCAGCGACGTGAGCCACGTCTCCACTGACCCCTCGGCTCGCACTGGACGCTCCAGCTTGATCTCTTCACTCTCCGATGACAATATTGCTATCATCTTGTTGTATTCTGGAAAGAGGAAATTATTTATTTAGTTCGTTCTGTTATACAGTACGTAATAAAACAAAGAGCAAACGTTGTAACAGGTTGATGGGTAGGTTAAGGGCCAAGCCACATCTGACGCAAGATACGTCGCCGATCTTCCGCCGGTACACATAATTTCATATAAACATCTCACATCGTACACATTTGACCGAATATGCGTTACTAAAATTCCTCGAATAAATTGCGCGACGGAAGATCGGCGACGTAACTTCCGTCAGATGTGGCTTGGCCTTAAATGTAATACAATCGTACAATTTTTGTAACTATCGACGCTATCCATTTAACACAGTGTGAAAACGAAAATTTGTGGATCTGACCTTAAGACCATAATTAAGAACAACGAAAATAAATATATGTCGAACCTAGTCATGCGCCGAGGGGTTCCATATAAAAAAAAATAAACCAACCACGGTCTACCAATGGTAGTCATGAAAGGTAACTAAGAAAGAAGCCTCAATCGAACAACAGATTAATAAATATTCTGCCTAGACTGTTCCCAACTAAGTTGGGGTCAGCTTCCAGTCTAAACGGATGCGGCTAAATGCCAGTATTTTACATGGAGCGACTGCCATCAGACCTCCGCAACCCAGTTACTGGGTAATGCCGATATCCTAAGGTTAGATCGGTGGTCAAACTACCGAGCTTCTGAAGGTGGGTTTAGACCAAATGAACATAGAGCTAGAGCTAGAACAAGAGCACAGAACGTCGTTGTTTGTTGCTTTTTTGGAACGATAATTTGTTTTAATAATTTACACTAAAAGAATACCAACGAGCAAGAATGACAACAAACAAGAACTGGAATTCTTGCACGTGCTCTAGAGATGTTTTGAAAGCAGATTCAGGTGAATCTCACACCCAGCCACGCTCTCGGTCTGACCCGGCTTTTATCGGTCAAGTCGCTAGAACACAAGAACGCTTTGAAGGGATCGCTTCGAGGAGCGGGCACGTCTGAACACGAAAGAACGCTTTAAGCAACTGTTCCCACGCTCGTGCGCTGTTTACATCAAGCGAGCGAGCATTCTTAGAACATTCCATAGAATCTTCCCAAACAAGATAGAACAACGAAAGAATGCTCTGTCTCTGTTTACAGCAAAAGAATTTGATGGAGTGGGCCTGGAATGAGCATTCGCTCGTTAGGTCTAATTCCACCTTGACTACCCGTAACGACTGTCATAGATATTCGTAGAATACCCGGGATCGACTGTTTAACGTGCTCAGCTAGATATGGAGAGGTCTCGATGTGTCACGAACTGTCACCCATCCACAGGCTGACCACGGCAAGATCAATTCAATTCAAAATATTAAATTCGGACAAGGTACATCCATAATTCGGTTAGTTACAATGTAGGTAAAGATCAGCTTAACCTCGCAATTCGTAGGATCCGCGTGGTTGGTAATTAGCTACGAGGAGGGACCAACAGATCAATAATAATAATAGTGAAATAAATAACTCACCAATATCATGAAACTTGACGTATCGGATGTTATCAAATATGGACAGCAAGTGGTTTTGAATAGTATGAGAGTCGGATGCCTGACCCAGAATTTCCAGTAAAGCTGGGTCTGACACAAAAAAGAATCTCGGAAACATAGTTCTCTTCCTCTCTAGGTAGCCACTGAGACTTTTCTGGCATAGTTCTAGCTGTTCCTGAAGATGAGGGAGCAACTGTCTGAGCAGATCGTCTCCCACACAGCAGGATACTACTCCAGGGGTTTCATGAGCTCTTTGCATGATCTTCTGCCAAGATTTGTCGATTTTAGAGAATCTTTTAGCTTCCTTTGGAAGTTGCTTGGCGATGTCACCGCCGACAAACACAGCTTCAAGGTAGACCCACATGTTTTGTACTAGTAGCCATCTTTCCAAGATCTCGTTAGTACTTTGAAGGTCGTATAACCATTGCTGGATTTGTTTTCTGAATGGAGCATTGTAGCTGTGGACATAAATAATTGTTAATAACATAACTTTACGCTTCGTATACCCCGAAGGGTTCGGCAGAGGTGTTTTTTAGTACACCCTCATTTTGCCGTAAAGAGTCCCATGTAATAGGGGACGAGCCTATTACCATCAACCGAGCACAAATCCAAACTCCGGGCTGCTACTATGGAATTCAACACGGAAAAACCCAATAACACTGCCCTACCTGGGAATCGAACCCCGGACCTCAAGATCAGCGGTCGTGCTTGGCACCACTAAACCAACAAGGCAGTTATTTATAATCAAAGCATAAAAATGTTTTGCATGCTAAACTGTAATCTTAACCTACTTATATACTTCTTGATGGACATTTCGCATAATGACAACAACCGTACTATTTTATTCTTATTATTATATATTTTTTCTTTTTTTTTCATCCTTTTTTTCTGTTTGTATAACCTAAATAACTTTTATTATTGTTGTTACTTTTCATTTGTTTAAATTTAATTCTCATATTGCATAAATTTGGAACATAAATGCTGGGAGAAGACACTGGCTTCTGTAACACAGGTTTGTTAACCTAGCGCAGGAGTCAGGGCCTCACTACTGTTGTGAATATTTTATTATGTCAATAAAGAATTATTAAAAAAAAAAAAAAAAACGTATAAACTAGATTTTATAAATATTATGTGAATTCATTATTACCGATTAGAAAGCAAAGAACCCAATATCATAAGACTGTCTTCAAGCTGTCCGATGGTCTCAGCAGTGGTGTCGCCCCTCAGTAGCAGTTCACCGCGATTGTTGAATGTTTGGAAAGTTAACTCATGAACCGACCACTCGTTCGTAACTCCGCGCAGCTTGCCTTCTATATCCTTCTCTTTCATCGCTGATATACATATGTCCTGTGGAAAAAGGATAGAGGAAGTGAAATCAGTTTGCTTTGATTCATCGTATTTATTTTTTGGATTATTTTTCTCGCATTATAATTATTTTCGTGTTGTGTTTACAGCGTCTATTTTTTTTAAATAATATTTATATCACTTTCAGAACAATTTCTAAAAAATTGTGCAGGTTTTTAAATTTTTCGTATTATGTGTTTTAATAACTTAATAATATAGTAAACAAATGATTCTAAAATTATACAATTATTAAATTCAATGCGGGGAAAATGCACAGATGTTTTTCTATTATTATTCTAGTATTATTTATAATGGTTTTCTGTGCGTGATATTCTTCGTAACTACAGAACTGATTATGTTCCGGTTTTCACGATAAGATAGATTAATTTCCGGGAAATATTTATGTGTATCTATACTAATATTATAAAGAGGAAAGATTTGTATTTTTGTATGTAATGAATAAACATGAACACTACTGGACCGATTTCAAAAAATCTTTTGCCGTTAGAAAGCTACATTATCACTGAGTAACATAGGCTACGGGCGGAGCCGTGAGGACACAGCTAGTAATTTATAATACCTAGTGTTTTTTATATCAGCTGAGCTATCACGGTCAATCAAAATCAAATATTTGATAAAAACTGATAACAATAACCTCAATCAACATAGCATCACGCCTGTATTCCCTGAAGGGTAGGGCAGAGGTGTACACTAACACATAACACCCTCATTTTGCCGTTATGTTTAAGTCTCATGTAATAGGGGGCGAGTCTATTGCCATCAACCGGGCACAAATCCAAATACCGGGCTGCTACTGAGGAATTCCACACGGAAAACCCAATCACACTTAGCGTGACCTGGGGATCGAACTCAGGACTTTACGATCAGCATTCGCACTTGCCACCACTAGAGACCGACGAGGCAGTTACCTCGATCAAGTAACTCAATGGTACCCGTATGAAGTCGAGGAGGGTATATAATAATACCAGCCTGTAATTGACACGTTTGGTGCAGTGGCTAAGCGATTGGCTTCTGCGCTGCGGGTCGTGGGTTCGATTCCCGCACGGAACAAATATTTGTATGGCCTACAGATAGTTGTTCTGGATCTGGGTGTTTGTGCATGTGAAGATTTGGGTCTGTAAACGCACCCACGATACAGGAGAAATCCTAGTGTGGGGCAACGATTTGTTTAAAAAAAAAATTGTGACCAATATTTTTTTTAAGGAAATACCATAATAATTGCGTCTAATATATGATTTTTTTAAATCTAGAATATTAAAAAGACAATGCCAGAATCCACCTATGGAGCAACAAGCACGTGACTTATTATATACTAGCTGTGTCCTCGTGGTTCCGCCCGCGTTAGAAGTTTTATTCCCGTAATAAATATAGGTAGCCTATGTTACTCAGTGATAATGTAGCTTTCTAACGGTAAAAGAATTTTTGATATCTGTCCAGTAGTTTTTAAGTTTATTCGTTACATACAAAAATACAAATCTTTCATCTTTATAATATTAGTATAGACAACAATAAATAAATTATTTTTCAACACACTTGCTCGTAAAGTGGCTCTTATTGGAGCGCTTTTAGGTCCGCAATGTAGCTTATTACGGACTACTCCGGTAAAATGTATCACTGATTAATGATATGATAATTATGTGTCTACGAATTTTACTTTACATTTCTTTTTCAATTTTAGCAAAGCTCTTTTATGTCTTAAATTTAGTAAACGTTTTTGTTAAAAAAAAACTCTGTTAATTAAAATATGATAATAAACATTTAATTTTATTAAATTATTCATAATTCACAATAATTTATGTTATACATACGAAAATATTCGCTGTATTATATTTTTAATACTGGCTGTATGTCGATGTTGTCGAGTGCCCTTGCTCCAAACAGCGCGCGCATCGCTGGCGCGGCGCGAAAAAATAAAGAAACTCGAGAAACATGCACGCCATTTTCCATAAATATTTGCTAACGTTTTCGCTGTGTGGTTGATTATTATCAAAAATATCAACTTTAAGTAGGGAAGAAGAGCAATACGTAGATTTGACGCCGCCGGAAATACTAATCGAAGCACGAAGTGCATGTAATAGCCTATTGCCACCAAAATCTACCTAGCGGCTTACGAAACTTTCATACAATGGAAAATCAGCAAAATTGCCCAGTCATTTTCTGAGAACGTATTTTTGTTTACTTCAATGAACTGGCAAATAAATACAAGCCCAGCTCGCTTTGGTGTATCTATTCCATGTTAAAAAGCAAAGTTAAGACCAAAAATGATATTGATATACCAATACCATAACACAAACTGTAAAAATGCACAACAAAAACTGTTCGGTATCGTTTGTGCAAAGGCATGTCAAGTTATGTTAAGTAGAGTACCAGACGTTGCAGTGCTTAACTCACAAACCAACTAAAAGAATATTTTATGAAGACAACAGTTGGTGCAGAGCAAAGGCGTAAAGAAATCAACCGAATTTGATCAGGAAGAGTGTAATAATTATGAATAAGATGATGAAATGGAAATAGTGGCGCATGTGTATTAGAATAAGCACAAACACAATAACAATAAAGGCAAAAACGTATATAAAATACAATCGTATACTCGCATTGCACTTTTTTTTCGACTAGTTCTTATTAATAGGTATAATGAAATGAAGTGCTTAAGGTAAAAACTAATCGATTTTTACGTTTTAACTGCCAAGTTATTACACATATTTTCCTAATGTGACCGCACGGATGAGCATTGTCAATAAAATTATAACCTCAAAATCCGAAAATATTTTGGATACTAAAGAATTCTCAAGGGTGTCCGTTACTTTAATTTAATTTCAGTCGAATGTAGTCATCATTTAGAACGCAGAAAGTAATTTTACGTAGGTGTTGGTTCTTAGGAGATCAATGTATGGGCGCTTAGGCTTTACAAATAACGTAATTATGGAAATAATTTCTCGTTATATTATTAGGTCCCCACCTATGAAATTGGCGTTTTTTTCTCACAAATAGAGAACCTCGTCACTTCTATGATTTAAAATATTCATCAATAGCTTGATATTATCGATATAATATCAAGCCATTGATGAATATTTTAAATCATAGAAGTGACGAGGTTCTCTATTTGTGAGAAAAAAACGCCAATTTTTTCTATTGGTAGTTATCTATACTGGCCTACAAAAATAAGTATCACACTTTTAAAATTGCAATAACTTTTTAAGTACACAAGATATATTTTCGAAGCAAAAAGGACTCAAAAAAGAGTTTAAGTTTGTTACTATAGTTTCAAAGAAAGCTGATAAAAATTGCTTTAAAACGTTTTTTATTTTAAATCTCTAACTTCTATAGTTTAGAAAAAATTGAAATTTTAAATGTGGAATACTTATTTTTGCAGGCCAGTGTATGATGGTCATTATTCGATGAATAATGACCATCATAGATAACTACCAATAGTAAAAAAACCTTATTACTTATAGTTTTCTAAACACAAAAAATACCTTAAAAATTACTCCTCTTTTTGTTAGCAGAAATGACCACTATTTTTGTTTTAACTTAACCATAACTTATTTTTGTCGCATAATCTAAGTGGCATACGTTATCTTAGTTTTTAAACATTAGTAAATAAAAGTTTTAAAACATTAGTGTTCATAGTTGTTTCATAAAGGAAGAAAATGTTAGTATGAACAATGCAACTTCTTTAAATTTCTCCATACAAAACGCTGATTTCATAGGTGGGGACCTAATATTATAAAACAGAGCGTGTGAATTTAACATTTCCATTGCTTCCGTAACGTGATTATTAAAACCCGCGGCGCCGGATCCGCAGATCTCCGAACCCGCACATGTACTAGGAGATAATGAAATGCGAAGAGGTAAGGTTGAAATAATTGTTCGATCTGTCTAGCATTTTCCCAACTAGGTTGGGGTCAGCTTCCAGTCTAACCAAATGCGGCTGAATACCAGAAGTTTACACTGAACGATTGCCATCAGACCACAACCCAGTTACAGGGCAATACCGTTATCTTAAGATTAGACCGGTTGTCAGACTTTCCGGCTTCTGACTACCCTTAACGACTGTTATTAGGTATTCGTATGACACCCGGGAGCCCGGGACCGACTGTCTCTCCGAGGCACAAAGGGGTCTCGATGTGTAACGAATGGTCAACCATCTACGGACTGACCGTGGCAAATGCAGCTTAACCTCGCAAATCGTATGATTCAAGAGGTTGGGAATAAGTAAATATGTTTAAAGATTTTTTTTAATCGTAATTAATTTACGGTCGATACCAATAAATAACCTATTTGTCGGCGATTTGCCGTACCAGAGATAGTTTGACATTACTTCTTGGGAGCTATGTCAATTTTCTATCTCTAGTTTGAAAAAACGCCGGTAGATACGTTATTGGTTTCGGCCGATAATGTAATCTATACTAATATTATAATGAGGAAAGATTTGTGATAAATGATAAATGATTTTTATTTCTGTAAATAAATCTGTTACAGACACCTTTACAAGTCAATGTAATGTTATTTTTAAGACTTGATGGCGTCGGCATTTCCTATCTGACTAACTCTGAGAAGAAAAGCCGAAACAAACTCAGAGATCAAGGTCTCAAGTTAAAGTCCAGACATTGTGGTATAAAAACTATGTGAGTGTAACAATGTAGGGCAACGTCTGGAATGGCCTTTTTAGGAAAGTTCTGGAGCAGGTTTGAGTTGACCTGTCCTAACTGTCGGCACGCATGCATTAGTCATCGCGTAGCTTAAATCTTATTTTAGGGAGCTCAACAACCCGACTGCCGCACGCCGCTACCAATCAGCCGGACATTTGCGTAGGTCACAAAAAAAAATCTCAAAACCGCCAAACAGTTACAAAATTAGTGTATAAAGCTAGCCTACATGGTACTCACATTCACAATTTGATAATAAAAATAAGGACATGACATAATAATGGAAATATTAATTATTGAAAAAAG
This sequence comes from Amphipyra berbera, assembly GCA_910594945.2. Classification (NCBI taxonomy): domain Eukaryota; kingdom Metazoa; phylum Arthropoda; class Insecta; order Lepidoptera; family Noctuidae; genus Amphipyra; species Amphipyra berbera. The sequence goes on along the minus strand of OU343121.1, from coordinate 21,214,990 downwards.
AAAACAATAAGATGTCAAAAAGATAAAAAATAATGTCATATTAAAAATTATTTCAATAATTACAATGATGTGTTTGTGATAACAGCGAGCGGCTCAATTCCAAGCATTTTTATCGTCCATATAATCTTAAACGTTATAGAAACCCTTTTTGCATAGTTTCTGCTTTACATAGGACTTAAATTTATTAAGACTTAAGTCTTGATTATTGCCTGGAATTTTGTTGTGGCACCTAAAGGAGTTGCTGATTTTCTGGAGCCTGGTCATTGGTAGGATGAGTTTATTTTTATTTCTAGTATTGACGTTATGGATGTCGCTGTTCTTAGAGAACAAACTGATCTTTTTCTTAATATAAACCAAATTTTCATAAAAACATATATTGTGATGCGACGGTCATTATATTAATTTCTTTAAATTTATCCCTCAGTGAATGCCTAAAACTAAGGTTATAAATTGCTCGAATAGCTCTCTTCTGCAAAACAAAAATGAGATTTGTATTTTTGTATGTAACGAATAAACTTAAAAACTACTTGACCGATTTCAAAAATTATTTTGCCGTTAGAAAGCTTCATTATCACTGAGTAACATGGCTATATTTATTACTGGAATAAAACTTCTTACGCGGGCGGGACATAGCTATTGTTATGTAAATAAATAACATTAAAGTAAAACGAATCAAATTAAATTTTCTGATTATTATTTGATTTGCCATCTTTCATATTTAATCACTTTAACTGGCTCGTTGGTTTAGTGGTGGTAAACTTGACTGCTGATCGAGAGGTCCTGGGTTCGATTCCCAGGTCGGGCAAAGTGTAATTGGGTTTTTCCATGTAAAACTTCTCAGTAACAGCCCGGTGTTTGGGTTTGTGCCCGGTTTATTGCAATAGGCTCGCCCCCTATTACATGGAACTTAAACATAGCGGCGAAATGAGGGTGTTACTATACACCTTTGCCCAACCCTTCGTGTAATACAGGCGTGATGTTATGTTTTATTTAATCAGCCATTTCTCTTCCGCTGCGGATGCTGTAAATGTCACGTGGGAGGACATATCATCCGCACGAGTACTAGGATAGCAGAAATCAGAAGGATGATTTTATTCTAAAGGATTGTTTTTAACACCGCCAGTCCTTACATAGTTGACTGGGTTTAAATTTTTTAGTGTTCTATTTTTGAAAATAGCTTCCAACTTACTACTTATATAACTTTTCAAGCCTATCGTAAAATTGGTTATGATTACTTAATTAGATGAAATAAGACAATTGGAATAAGGAGTTTTTTGCGTAGCCTTGGTTGCATATTAACAGGAAAATTATGTCTTCAGGACAAAATAATACAAGAACCACACACACTAATGTTTGTACTTAGGTTTTGTAGCGTAAGCGAGTATTAATAGGGTTTTTTATTTAAGTAATGTATGTTTATTATTTTATGCGGATTGTCGATCGATATGGCGGTCTAAGGGGAGGCCTCTGTTCAGCAGTGGACGTCTTCAGGCTGATGATGATGATGATGAATATTTTATTTGAATAATTATTTTATAATTACATAACATAACATCACACTTGCATTCCCTACAGGATTGGGCAGATGTGTATAGTCAAACTCTCATTTCGCCGTATGTGTAAGTCCCATGTAATAGGGGGCGAGTCTATTACCATCATCCGCGCTCAAATACAAACACCGGGCTGCTACGGTTACTGAGGAATTCTACACAGAAAAACCCAATAACACTTTGCCCTACCTGGGGATCGAATCCAGGACCTCAGGATCAGCATTCGCGCTTGCCACCACTAGACCAACGAGGTAGTTGCATAATCGGTGTTATTATGTTTATCTCCAGTAATAGTCGCTACGGTCGTTACGATGCCCCTCTGACGTCACTATTACGACAGCTAAACCACAGGAAATTACCAATACGCGATATTTTTATTATCGTAAGTTACATTATTACAAGACAAAATGAAAATTCAGAACCGACAAACAATGCGTGTAATGTAACTATTATTCTGTATATTCTACGTCGTGGCACAAAGTATTTTGAACTACCTACTATATTGCATGCAAGATAAAGCGCGAAGGGGATGGAAGAAAAGTATTTTCATCCATTTCTTTCACTCCATACAAGTCCCGCCCCTAATATTTCCCTTTCAGCTAAATATCTCCCTTTCAGCTAACTTAACGCTTGGCGCTGTCGATATCCCCCTGCTTCTGTTACCCTGGTAGACTATGTCCAATAACAACTGTTGCTTTTACGTTGCAAGCTTGGACTGCGTACTGCGTGATTTACGGCTGATATCAACCAATCGCAATCCAAAATTGGATTGATGTAGGTTTTTGACTGAAATTCAGTAGAAGTAAGGTCAATAAAAAACTTTATAACAAAAATAAGACCAACTTCAAAAAATAGTATAAAATAATTACCATAAATTATAAAATTAACAATTTCAGATGTCGGTGCTAATACATGCTGAACCAAATTGAAGGCACCGCCGACTTCTGTAATTGTATATTATGGTAATTATTTTATATAAATTTTTCGTTTTTTTGAAGTTGGTTTTATTTTGGTTAAAAGGTTTTCTTTTTTCTTTTTAGTGGCCTTAATTAAAACATGGTTGGACCTACTAAAAACGCTGCTCCTAACCCAATCACATAATGTGTAATGTTCGTCATTGAGGAGTTCCATTGCCTATCTCCGAAGTTCTTCATCAGGTCTTCACCAAATTTAAATGGGACCATCTCGAAAGAATATTCTTTCAAACAAAAAAAAACATTATAACCGGTTCACAATTGAAGGAGAAATCGGTGAACATACATAAAAAAAACATAGGTACAGTCGAACATAGAACCTCCTTTTTTGAAGTCTGTTAAAAACTGACATCAATCCAGATATTTTGGATTAAGATCGATTCACAATGGGTGGTACAAACAAATGTGGTGACATAAAAGAGGATACATGATCAGCCCTATAACCATAGCGGCCCGACCCGGCTTCGCACGGGTGGACATTTTCCCCGTTTTTGCAACATTTTTCATTTATGCTCCGCTCCTATTGGTCGTAGCATGATGTCATATAGCCTATAACCTTCCTCGATAAATGGACTATCCAACACAAAAATATTTTTTTCAATTCCAACCAGTAGTTCCTGAGATTAGCGCGTTCAAACAAACAAACAAACTCTTCAGCTTTATATATTAGTATGGAAATATAGATTAACTTTAAGTTCGCTTTGTGAAGAGAGAATAAATGATAAATAATAAAGTTATTAATATCAGCCATTAACATAAAATAAATACTCGAGGTTCACACTACCTACTGTTAATTTTGACCAAAGATAACATGATCAAAAATAGTAGTGGTCATAGAGGATAATAATATACTGGTAGTGGTACGAAATGGTCATAGTGCAGATCATACTTGTAGATGTATTATTTAACTACGGTACATGGATTGGCAATGTTAATAAGGATGTTAGGATTCACGTGTGTTAGACCGAGATAGGTTGACAGGACTGAAACACGATATCGGCCTGTATCGGCCGGGCTTTCGACGTGAACGTAACGATTATAAATGTAATTTTTTGAAGTTAAGTATACTTCTTTTGGCGCATTGCGGGTAACGGTGGGTGTTACGGAAGTGACGCAATGATGAACTCAGGAAAACCTAAAACGTACCTATAATCTACAAAAATCAATTGCCGTGCGTTAGTCTCGCCAAAACTCGAAATGGCTCGAACGATTTCATTTTTTTTTGGTTTGTTCGTCTCAATACTGGGGTGGTTTAGAAAAAAGAAAATTAAGAAAAATACAAAAATAAAAATAGTTTTTACGAAACTCATCGGGTCATCCAGAAATAAATAATTACTAAAAACTGAATAAATAAAATATGATGTAATTATGCATTTTCTCTACACACCTCTCTCTCTCCCATGCAGTGCTAGTAAATGAGGCGGCACAACGGAGTTCTTTCTGCCCCACGTGGTGCGTTCATTGATCGTAGAAATCAGTTTTTGGCCGATTGCTATAATTTACGGAGCGTTATTGGTTAAAATTGAGACTCTTGAATCTTTACCAATAAGAAGCAAACACCTCACAGTTTTGCATAGTAGACCGTCCCACATGGTAGTAGCTATTACAGGTAAAAGTTTACGAAACTATTTATAACCCCGTTTGGACATCAAAAATGCTACCATTGGTAAGCATAACGATTAGTTTTTGTCTAAAAGAACCGGGCATTAGTCAAACAATTTACCCATTGAGTGCTTGAAACAGATATAAATTAAACAAGTTTTAAAATTATTATGAGACATTAAAAGTAAATCGTAGGTTCCATTGGTTACAGTTTCATTTTGACTTGTTTTTTTTATTAGACAGATTCATTTTGACAAGAGGAAATTTGACAGATTATTTCTTATTTTCTTCATTAATATCTATTATCAATACAAAAGCTGTCAAAACGTCCATAAAATATGACTAAGTGATAGTTCATACTTTCAACGCAAGTAGTACCAGTCCTGCCTGCACCACAAGTGAATCACAGCAACATCGCAACGAGTAAAATGTAAACATCACCATGATGGCAACGGGTACATCTCTGGGCCTCATAAAGCCCTGGTGTATAAACTTATTCTGTCGGCCTTTTGATTATCGAACATGCGCACTTCGCGAATGACCACGTGCTCGACTGTGCTCCGAATGACTTTGATTTTGTAGTATGTTTTCCTAGTATTTCACCTCGGGAGGCCCTGTTGACTGCTACAAACGACATGCAACACTGATAAAAAAGTAAATAAAGTAAAAAAGTAAGGTTTACTAAAAGTAACAAAAGCCTTCCCCCTTTAAATTATAATGCGGCAGAATAGCTGCTAATAAAATTATAGTTGATGCCTACACTCAAATACGAGCTGGCATCGGTATTTTGAAGAAGAATTGAGTACACCTAGTGTTATTGTCTTACCGCTATAAATCCTGAATAAAGAGATGACAAGCGTATACATAAAAAAATGGCTGTATGACGATATTCATGACATAAATTTATTCAGCGTTTATTAGTAAGGGTATATATAAGGGTATATGTAGGTACATTTAAACGAAAGTTTATCGCAATACCACCGACATCGAAAATTAAAACCAAGACAACGTGCTATAAACGCATCATATACCTATACACGATACATACCTTGGGCATTGAATGTTAATGTTGCAGTTTGTGTGTACGAGGGGGTGTTTTCAATCATGCAGCCTGCAAACGTGTATACCTATATATGTAAGTGTACCATCATAACTTAATTAGCCCATTGATGTCCCAGTACTGGGCACGGGCCTTTTCTCAGAATGAGAAGGGTGTAGACCTTAGTCCACCACGCTGGCCTGGTGCGGGTTGGCGGACTACACACACCAACGAAACCTTTATGGAGCCCTCTCATGTGTGCAGTTTCATCACGATGTTTTTCTTTCACCGTTAACGCAAGTGATAATCAAAATCAGAGGTACGGATCGTGATCGAACTCAAACCCTCCTGCATGGAAGGCAAGCGTTCAACCGCTAGGCTATCACTGCTTCTCACCGCTAGGCTATCAGTGTACCATCAAAATATATTATTAATATTAGGTATGTGTCGTTAACATATCGCAGGTTCAATTAAACCCCTACGACGACTACGTCACAACAGATTGAAAAGTAACTATAATGCTAAAGATAGATGGGAAATGCCGAACTAATTTCTATTCTAACTCTACATCTACACATTTATTTCCAGTGGTCCATTAAATTTTCCATTGGCGTTCGGGCAATGACTTTTCGCTTCTGGTGTACGGATGATTTATTTGGGCGTATTAATGTTTTTGATTGGTTATTTTCTCAGTAAAAGTATTTGAGGTGAGGTCTGTGATGGTTCTATATCACACTATGGAAATTATGACCGTTGCTATTGTAAATTCAAACATTCATAAATTCAGCGATGAACATTATTAATTTTAGCCCTCATACGCTTATGCATTCCTGGTAACATATTCATCGTCGCGTGGGCATTCCTTGACGTAAACGCGGCATTCTATATATTAGATTCAGATGGGACACGAGCTCCGTCAGAATCGCTACGGTCCTCCATCAGAGTTTCCCCTAACTTCGACCTGACCAGACATAGTTCACCAACTTTTGGGTCCCAGCATTTATGATCAGAGTGCGCTTGTCTTCACTATTGGAAACGAGACGCCTCGGGAGTGTGAGTGGTCGACCTAGATCGCCGCCCCATCCTCCCTGAGCGGGCCTCTTCTCAGAATGAAAAGGGTAACAGTGATATAGAGGCACTCCCCTGTTATTACTATATTATACTCCCACTTTGTCTCTCACATATACAACAGCTAGCCAGGCGGACTGCATGGCTCCTACCACGTCGCATGCTGGGTTTTGTATAATCTTACAACAAGCGTCTATCCCCAACGTGCGGTAAGGAAGTTTTATATTCTAGTCCGTCCCCCCACAGGTGTAAAGCAAAGTGCGCGACAGCGGTTTTGCGCGACAGCCACGCACGCATGACGCACGCAATCATGTCACGCTATCATCTTTAACGACACCAAACATAGGGAGAAATGTATATAAGAAGACATAGGAAGTATTTACCGATACCATTATTAACGCTCGCCATCAATATTATAGGTACCTAACTAAAAAGACTGTAGGACTTAAATAATCTTACTTCAATATCCTCCTTGTTAGGCAACAGAGGTGCTTCCAGAATGTTCTTCAAGCAAAAATCTTCGTTGTCCAATTCGAAGTTGTATTTGATGACTTCCATGATCCGTTGCCAGTGGCGCGGCTTCATCGCTTTGTTTGCCATCAACTCCAACAGTGGGCACATGTCGTTGAAGTCATCTATCGTCTTCTTGAGCGCGAAGAATGCCGGCCATTCTTTGAGACTAGGAAGGAAGATTGGATAGTGAGTTTTATTTCCCAAGCGTCAAATATTAAATATTTTTTGTTAAAAAAACAGATTTTTACAATAGTAAAAGGAAAATAATAGGTAATTTGAAACTGTCAGTGTGGCGCCATACAGGCCATACCATGTCGAAATTACGAGACAGAACTTTTGCTTTGATTACGTTTACAATGACTTTTAAATAACCTGCAAGCCTATTAAAAATCCTTGCGAGCGTAATCACGCCAGAGATCGGCCGCGTAATTACGGCATGCCTTGCACGTAAACACGCCTAGTTCTGCCGCGTAATTTCGGCATGCCTTTCACGTAATCACGCCTGAGTTCGGCCGCGTAATTTTGGCATGCCTTGCGCTTATCACACCTGAGTTCGGCCGCGTAATGTCACCATGCCATGCGTATAATCACGCCTGTTTTTGGTCGCGTAATTTAGGCATATTGTTGCGCTACACTAAGGAAGGTAATTAATAAACACTTTAGAAACTATTTAAACCAGATAATTTAAATAAAAATGCTTCGATGTTCCAAATAGATTTAGTAGCAATTATAATTTCCACTTACCCCTTGGGTAACTTCCTGCATCGGTTCTGGAACTCCATGAGCTCATTGTTAATCTCCTCGATGTTCACCTCCCCCCAAGGTATATCGTAATAACTGCTGACCCTGTCGATGACGTCATTGTACAGTTTGTACAGTTTCTGTAGAAGGTTCAGTTCTTTTCTTATCTGGGCCAGTTCAGGATACTCGGTGTGAGGAAGACCGAATAGTTCCTCACCATTTTGGTACGTTTGAAGCTTCCGCCACATGCCATCGAAGCGGTTCTATAAGAATTTGTAAGACTTTCAATATTCATATACATACAAGGTTCTAAAATATATCTATCATCATCAGCTGTGATTACATTTTATATATCATACATGTCAAATGTCACCAAGGCCGTAGCCGGGAATTTTGTTCCGGGGAAGGGGGGTTGAACCCTGAACAAGCAAAATCAATTACAATAACGAGTGTATACATTTTAAAAGTAATTTAATTTTCCGAGGTTTGGGGGGGGGGGGGTGAACCCCCAAAACCCCCCTCGCCCCTTAAATGTCACCGATTAGTAGTTTAATTTTTTGAGTTTTTAACTAATTCCGAGCAGTCGATTCATCTTTTTTTTTAAACAGTCTTCAACGGTACTTTAATTTTACCAGTTTTAAATTTCCAGTAAACATTGTAAATCACTTTTACAATACTAATTACATAATTATTATTTAGATACTTGTTTCTACACAATTCAGGATTTTTTGCATTAAAAAATATCATGCTATCCCAGACACTTTTGACTGATATTAACATGAATTTTATTGTAAGTAATATGTATTTCTAGACTGATTGATATGCACTATCGCATAAATGTATAGCAACTGTAACTACTAACTTAAAAACAATAAAGACTACTTTACTTAACTAATTAAACAAAAAAAGGTATGTAATAATTACTTGGAATAGTATCAGCCTATCAGAAGCCTCTCGAGGACTCAATCCTGGCTGCATTGGGCCCGCGTAACGATACTCGTGAACATACTCCGAATTGTCCTCTCTAAACCTATCCAAGTTACTGTTCAGGTCCTCTTCGAGTTGTGGCTGCATTTTCAGCAATGAGAAATGAGAGGCCAAAGCTCTGGCTTGCAGTTGTTGCCATGTGTAGCGGAGATTGTCGACTTGTTCTATGTCTTCTTTGCTCACGGGCAGCTCGTATCGGGTTATAATGTTGAACGCTTCCTGTTATAGTGGAACATACTTATTTTCAACATGAGACACATTATAAATGGTCGAATGTGTATGTTTAATTTCTGAAAACATACACAAGAATAACAATTTCGTGGGATAAAATAACGTAACATCACACATGTGGTCCCAGAAGGATTGGCAGAGGTGTATAGTAACACTCCCATTTCGCCCTTGTAATTGGGGGCGAACCTATTTCCATTAACCGGGCACAAATCCAATCTCCGTGCTGCTACTGAACCCAATAACACTGCCCGACCTGGGGATCGAACCCAGAATCATCAGCAGCCGCGCTTGCAACCACTAGATCAATGAGGCAATAAAATAACAAATTATTACTAAAAAGTTATAAACATTGTTTTCTATTATCAGTATCATATCTTTATTAACACGCTTATACTAACTTAACCTGTAATTAAGTTTTTTTTTGTTATAAAAACTTGGAATTCGATTCACCCATTTCTAACTGTCGCATCGATGTGAAAGTTAGCAAATACATATATGTAATTCTGATGACCATACAATATGGAGTTGATGTCATAATGGAGCCAGAAGGTGGGTACTGGTACCCCTCATGGTTTTCACTTTTCAATACAGTAACAAAAGTGTTCTTTTAGTGTGATGGGTGGTGGCGGACTGGCGGGGGCCCGGGCCTACAAAAGGTCGGGCACGCTGCAGATCACTCTCTCGTGTCGCTGCAGTTGCCAAGTTAAGTGCTCCACCTCCTTAAGAAGACCCTGGACTCCTCGCATTACTACGAACCACGCCCTGTTGATCTATTTGTAATTCTTATTAAAATATATATAGTGTACAAGTGTTATTCTTTATCCTCCCGTAAGTACACGCCTGCTAAATTTTATGTGCACATGCTTGTTGAGGGTAGACTCCTAAAACCACCCTGAAGTGTTACATTAGTTTTTACATTTATTAAAAACCACCCTTAAGTGTTACATTAGTTTTTACATTTATTATGTCCTTAATTAAATAAACTTTAAAATCAAACTTACCTCAACGGGATCGATTCTAAGTTCCATATCGACCTCTTGCTCTCTGATTTTCTTGAGTGTCTCCATGACAGTTCTGACGTCATCCAGGTCTCTAATAGGCCGCTCTAACTTGCGCTCCAGGTCATTCATGATGGCGTAAACGTAGTCCATCTCACGTTTGTATTTTTTACGCATAGCCTGACTTATTCTGTGGGTTCCGTCTAATAATAGGATTTATGTGGATTATAAATTAAACCAAAAAGTTAAACTGATTAAGAAAAAGTATTTAGTAGGGCCCACCTACATTACAGCACCAACAAAAGATTTGAATACCTAGGTAAGCCCACAGATGATTAAGTACTGAGACAGTATCTAATCTGGGTCCTTTTTTAATGATGTATTTAAGATAAATAAAGTTATTTTCTGACCTACGACCACACTCGGGTCATATGACTAATGCAAGATACTTGAAATCTTTGAATAAACAAAGGTAGTATATAGTAGTAGTATAGTGATATTGCTCGATTAGAAAACAACTCTAATAAAGATACAACTTGTTTCCTCATTTAGGAAAGAATTTATATTTCCCTACGAATTCGTGGAATTCCTTAAAACCACATAATAATTATATACTGGTAAATAAACCCCGTACGGGATTTAGTTTGATTAAAAATAATATATCTTTTTTTTCTTGTTTTAGAAGAAAGTAATCGCTTCTAAACCACCTAATAAGGTTTTAATGAAAAAAAGAAATATATATGTTCATGTGATAGAACATTTCAAGACATAGCGACACAGTTGACGTTCACGACTAGCGCGATATCGCTCCGCACAGTCAGTTAATTCGTGGCGCTAAAACGACTCACAAGCAGAACAAGAGGTTTTTATTGTTTATTCGATAAGTCCCTTCCAGGGTCAATCTGTATCACCAGAAGATCACGCAGTTTGAAGGAATTCCGTAGTTGACTACTTTAAGAAATTAGGAAGAATTTAATTTTTATTATATCGTCGCTGCGCTTGCAAAATCCGCTATGGGTAAGAACCCAACTTTACAGGAGAAGCAAAAAACTGTTTATTTTTCCAAACTGATAACAACATTTTAAAACTTAGTATGCAGAAAATTAGACTTTATCGACATAAAGTCTAATTTTCTGCATGCTAAGTTTCAAGATATCATAAAATATAATTATTTTGCTTTTTTCTACGATATAACAGGTGCTAGAGTTTTTTTAAAGTGAATTTGGTCACAGCGATTTTTTTTTGGGTCGTATATTTACGACCCAAATAAAATTCGAAATGTGACCAAATTCACGTAAAAAAAGCGGTATTCCACTATATAAATTTTCGCCACATGACGGATTTATGCTTCTACTAGATAATTTTCATTGTTGGTCTTCCTAGAACACTTAGCGGATTTTCCACACTATTTTAAAATAATAAACCCGCTATGTGTCATATTGAGGCGCAATTCTAAGAGGCGCGCATTGAAATAAGAATACGTTGTCTTTTTGCACATAGGTATAGAGGATTTTTGAAGCCGTTTTTGGCCAAAATTACATAGCTGATATTGCTATCTCCTTAACCAAATAAATGATTAGAAAACAGATTTCCCAGACCTACGAGGCTTGAGAAGTATTATAAAAGTTTTTTTTTTTTTTTGTGACCCACACAAATGTCCAGCTGAATGATAGCGTCGTGCAGCGGTCGGGTTGTTGAGCTCCCTAAAATAAGGTTTGAGCTCCGCGATGACTGATGCAGATGTGCCGTCAGTTAGGACAGGTAAACTCGAACCTGCTATGGCACTTTCCTCAAAAGGCCATTCCAGACGTTGCCCTACATCGTTTCACTCGCATAGTTTGTATACTACAATGTTTGGACTTTAAAAGAGACTTTGACCTCTGAGTTTGTTTCGGCTTTTCTTCTCAGAGCTAGTCAGATAGGAAATGCCGGCTCCATCTAGTCTTAAAAAAAAACATTACATTGACTTGTAAAAGTGTCTGTAACAGATTTATTTACAGAAATAAAAATCATTTATCATTTATCAAAATAGCATCAAGAACCGAAATTCAAAAAAAATATACATAGCGGATTTTGCAAGCGCAGCGACGATATATTAAAAAAGTTATAGAAATAAAACGATCGTTGAAAAAATACATAAAATCAATCTAAAAATGGAGGATATACACGTTTTTCAACTTTTTGAATGGCACATTGTCTATCCTTGTCACGCTTATATATATCATTGTTAGCTATGTTTTTTGTAAAAGTTAAGAGATTTTTTTTTGTCTACTACCCAATATCACGAATTCGGATACATCCTGTACATTATACCTCAAAATTTAAATAATATTATCCTCACTTTTAAGTTCAGTAATCAATCCCAGCTTCAACTTCTCTGTAGATACAGCTAGACAGTTCCCAATGATCAGCACGTCAGGTTCCAGCTCAAGTTTGGCTTCAAGCTCGCTGTGTCTCTTCAGAGACAGTTCAAAGTCGTTCAGGTTCCACGCTAGCAATTGCCGGAGAGTCTTCTCGCATTTCCATAGGTAATGGTAAGGCCGCCAGCGTTTTACTAAGGTGTTTACTTCCTAGAAAAATGTGTTGGAGTTTATTCTAAAGACAGTCATATTTATAGGTAGGTAAGTAAGTTTCAGAAAAGCGAGTTAACAAACTGCATAGGTTAATTTCTAAATGGTTCTTTCAAAACAGATTGGTCTGTTTTGCCTAGCCTTTATCCCAACTTTGTTAGGGTCAGCTCCCAGTCTAACCAGATGCGGCTGAATACCAGTATTTTACACGGAGTGACTGCCATCGGACCTCCGCCACCCAGTTACAGGGCAATGCTGATATCAATACTCAATATTTATTTGCGTATTCCACAATGTTACTTAGGTGGTAGTAATAGAAAATTATGTTACAATTGTGGACCCTGTTGGGCACAGCAAAGTAGGAGAGAGGAGGATCATTATTAAATTAGATAAAATTTAAAACAAATAGAAGTTTTTTATGAAGTATAGTTGTTTTTTTTTTTTTGTTTTGTATGTTGGTAGATAACTTGGTTTTTTGAATTTAGTTGCCTTTATTTAATTATTATATTTTTTTTTGTCCTATTCATTTAAATTATAATTATGTATTTCAAATTATATTCGGAGTTTAATAATTTATTTATATTATACTATTTATTACTATATTTACCCTGTTTATCTTTTTAGAGTACTTATTTATCCTAAGGTTAGACCGGTTGTCAGACTTTCGGGCTTCTGACTTCCCATAGCGACTGTTATAGGTATTCGTGAGAGACCCAGGACAGACTATTTAACGTGCTCTTTGAGACACGGAGGGGTTTCAATATGTAACGAACGGTCACCCATCTACAGACTAATCGCGACAAGCGCAGCTTTACCTTGCAAGTTGTATGATCCGCGCGGTTGGGAATTAACCACGACCCGATTCTTTAGAAACAGATTATTTCAATTAAATTACCGTCTTCACATTTGCGGAACACGTCGACAGCAAAGTTAAAGTCTTAACAATCTCTTTATTTTCCATAACGTAGTTGTAGAAATTCTTCTGTTGGAATGGAAATTGTGGTTTCTCCTCTGACTCCAGTCTATAATGTTTCTTCCTCTTCATCTTGGCGACATCAACCATCTTCATAGACTTCTGCGCGGCGTTCGGCGGGCCCGTGACTGATTGGACCTGTTCGTCAAGCTTGGTAACAACGTCTAACAGCGGATTCGACGGAGGACGAGCGATTTTCTTCCAGCTTACCTAGATATATTGAAGCCAGTACGCGAAGCATATTCACAGCACAAAAGGAACATAAAAGCCACATCAAGTGCGAGCAAATTAATGTATAAGGCAGAAGCACATTGGTTGCAGACGAAACACAGTCAAATTCACATTGTGCCAAGTGAGAAACAACACAAAACAATTAACGTCACAAGTAGGAAGAGAGCAAGAAATTAGATTACTTAATTTGTCTTTGCATCTTAAAATAGAAATGAAATAAGTTACAAAACTACAAAATCTTGGTTAGATATTTCAAAAATTTAATAATACTAAGGTTATCTATCACCTTGTTTTGTAAATGCTTTGAAAAGATAAGCAAGGATGTTTAAATTGCCACCCAAGAGGTAGGTACATTATATGGTTCCTAATAACATTTTAAGATGTCTTCTGAACTTTGAATGATTTCATATTTCCAAAATACGAAGGTATTAGGTCCTTACCTATGAAATTGGCGTTTTTTTCTCACAAATAGAGAACCTCGTCACTTCTATGATTTAAAATATATATCAATTGCTTGATATTATATCGAATAATGACCATCATAGACAACTACCAATAGTAAAAAAAACCTTATTACTTATAGTTTTCTACCCAAAAAATATACCTTAAAAATGACTCCTCTTTTTGTTAGCAGAAATGACCACTATTTTTGTTTTAACTTAGCCAAAATTTATTTTGGTCGCATAATCTAAGTGGCATACGTTATCTTAGTTTTTAAACATTAGTGCATAAAAGTTTTATAACATTAGTGTTCATACCTAGTTGTTAAATAAATTTAAAAAATGTTAGTATGAAAAATGCAACTTCTTTAAAATTCTCCATACAAAACACTGATTTCATAGGTGGGGACCTAATACTATTTTTACTCATTCAAATTTCCTAAAATCAAATGTACCCTCGATGTTTTTCCTCCAGTCCATTGCGCGACACCCTTCGACAGTCCAGAAATTTGCTTGCCAGCGAGCACCAGAACTTCTTGTATGTCGTCGAGAGTAGGAGTCACTGATACATTGGGGATCATCAGTGCAGCGTGCAACAAGAAAATCGGTTTCTTTTGTGCATCTGAAAAGAAGTGTGACAAACGTAACTATGTTACTAACATTTCATTTCGTTTCGTCGTAACGTTCGACATAGAACGTTTTTTTAACTTCGGGTACGTTGATCGGGGGGCACCGTAGTGCCCCCGCCAAGTCGAGCGCGAAGCAAACACTGCCGTACCATCCTTTACTGGAACCATTTGCCGCATTTTCAGGCCCCTATTTGAGAACCGCTGGATAAGACCAGAACGCATAAATTTTCGTCATCCAGTAAGCTATAATCACATACTTAAAATCCAAAATTTCAAGTCTGTAGGTCATTTAGTTCCGAAGTTAAGCGAAAGCAAAGTTTCGCATTTATGACACTCACTCACTCATGATCATCAGAATAGAACTAGTACTTCCCATAAACTCAGAGAGCTGAAATTTGGTACAGAGTTAGGGTTAAATGGCCACATAAAGGGAAAACTATAAAAACTAGGATAATCGAAGATCTGGAGTACCTGGTGACCCTGATTAGAAAACACAAGAGCCCAACCAAACTATTAGAGATCGACATACCGCCTTTACAAAAAAATATTCAACTTGGTAGGCCGCTTCATTTGATGTCAAAAATTTTAATAGAACCGGAAAAAAAGAAAAGAAAGATTTGTAATAATAAAAAAAACTACTCCTAAAAAGAAAAAAAACTGTGTCAAATAAGAAAATCTAATAAAATAAATCAGCAATATGACGTTTCTACAAAAAGAAGTGAAATCCCACCAAAAACATTCTGTAAAAAACTAGCCAAGTCTCGATGGAGCTGCTTGTTTATCTCTAAAAAGTAATGAAATCTAGACAAAGTCGTGCCAAGTCTAAGGTTCCTTACTGCGATTTCTTTATTATTATAGTTAATGTTGTGTGACTTGCCGCTGAAGGGTACACAAGGGTACAAAACCAGGCGCTCCATGACACCATTGCACCAATCTGTCGCCAGAACCGCTACTCATTAAAGATGGAAAATTGCCACTTGGAAAACGTTGATTCAATAACCAGTCAATTGTAGGCTTGATAATTTCTACCAGTTAGTCTCAAACATAAATACCTATTATTGGTTAATAACCATTGCAGTCGGGATAGTGACTCACTAGTTTCTAACAGGTATACTACCAGGTCGATGACAGCAGGTAAATATGATGTACCGAGAGTTAATAATTACTGAACCCTAATAAAACGCGTTCCCTATTTAATGAACAGTTTGCCTGCTGACATCAGACAAGAAGATAATAAAGTAAAATTCGGACATAAATTATAAAATAATTTAAAAAAAAACATTTAGTATAAACTATGTAAGTGGTATTAAGTTGCAAATAGGTTATAGATGTACCTAATTATGTTTTACTGTGTAATAGAGACTCAACGATCTCACAGTTAAACTGCGTAAGCAGTTTTGTGGGGCAATGTACCTAGCTTTAAGATTTTTTTAAGTGAATAAATCGTCATTAGTTCAATTCAATTCAAAGCTGCGTATTTCAATAATACTTATGTATAGGCGAGCCTAAAACAAACAGTATAAAAAAAATCCAGTACAGACGGACTTCTAATCATTGATAGAAGCCCGTCTGTACCTGTCCCGTTGACTTGTACCCACTAACGTTCAAAGAATGTTCAACGGCCAAGTCACACAACATTAACTATAATAATAAAGCAATCGCAGTAAGGAACCTTAGACTTGGCACGACTTTGTCTAGATTTAATTACTTTTTAGAGATAAACAAGCAGCTCCATCGAGACTTGGCTAGTTTTTTACAGAATGTTTTTGGTGGGATTCATCTTGACGAGTGGTCCTTTATCAACATTGTCCAGCTAACGCTGCTACTGATAACAGTTGACATTTTTTAAATGGCTATTCTATTCGTTAATAGAATATTTAGTAAATTCAATGTGAATTGTATTTATGGGATTACTATGAAGCATTTCACACTAAATAATGAGCGCGGGCCCGCCGCCGCCGCGCCGTCGGCACTACCCGCTCGCTCGCACCCCGTGCACGTATTTTAAGTTATCACTCGACTCGTATTTGGTGTGATAGTAATCCCTTGTTTTGAATATAACTTCTAATTTTAAATATTAAACACGCCTTATTGTTTTGTCTATGACGTTTGTTCTCTCTACTCTGTGACATCTTAGCTCCGTGTATTTTTTCAATCTAATAGAAATATCCAGTTTTTAACGACAAAACGGTATGTGTAAAAATGTCGGGCCAGTATTTTTTACTGGATTTGGATCACCAAAATAAAACAGAATCGGCTAAAAACGGTACTGTAAACAGTTTCTGCGTGAACTAGCGGTAACTTGGTCCTAGTGAATTTCTGTCGAGTTTCTGTCAAACACCTACATCAATCCAGAGATTTTGGTTCGAGATCGGTTATTGGTAACGAGCTCTTCCTGTATTATTTACCCTGCCACGTGATATTCGGTCCACGTGGAGTACTCCACAATGCGCTTGCGTGAAAATACAAAGGCCGAGCGACTACGATTCGAAATACTAGGAGCCCATAAAGCATGAAAATGTAGAATTGGTAAATTTGCAGTGGTCGGAATGCAACAAGTACCGGTACGACTTTGAATTAAACTCAACCCTTTGTGGACAAACTCAAAGTCTAGTTTTGGACGCGTTTTATTGGCACTTGGGTTTCAGCTGAGGAGCTATTATCACGTTTTGTCTCCATGAAATAGTGTGTTGGAACTTCTTTGGCATATTTCTTACAAATTATGACTAAAATTGTGTTCAATTTTGTATGACAATTAATCATAATGACATGCTTAACAAATATTATTAGTTTTTACCTGGGGGTCCAGCGTCATTTCGTCAATATTTACTTTTTTATCATGAAGCTTGGAAACTCTTTTGAAATATGAATGCATTGCTATGTTATCGAATATGAAAGTGAAACTGGGAGGTGTAAGTAATTTTTAACAAAGTAAAGGATTTAAAATATTTAGTGATTTCATCAGAAAAATAATCAGACTGATAAACTGCCTTGTTGGTCTAGTGGTGGCAAGCGCGACTGTTAATCATGAGGTCCTGGGTTCGATCCCCAGGCCGGCAAAGTGTTATTAGGTTTTTCCATGTGGAATTCCTGAGTAGCAGTCCGGAGATTGGATTAGTGCCGGGTTGATGACAATAGGCTCGCCCGCTATTACACGGGACTTAAACGTAACGGTGAAATAAGAGTTTTACTATACATCTCTGCCCTCCCCTTCGAGGAATATAAGCGTGGTGTTATGTTATGATAAAACTACGCGTAGGGCTTTTTATGGTATTAAATTGCTTTTTTTTAAATTTATTATGTATATAAACTTAGAAACAGTATGTAGGTACGGAAATTCCGTACAATGAGAGGTCAACTTATACTGGAAATGTATAGTTTGATTTTACATCGTGTGTGCACAGTACACTTTACGTCGTGTGTGCACAGTACATTTTACGTCGTGTGTGCACAGTACATTTTGTCATGTACAATGTCTGAAACTTATTTAAGAAAATAAAGTATGATATTATAATAAGTTGTCATTTATTCTGTTACCTTCAACTGCATTTATGTCAGTTGTAAATTGTTTGATTATAACATCAAGGGTCCTTCTGGTGACCCTGATAAGTACGTCAACAACTTTTCGGCTGTAGTAACGTCGCATCTCGCTCACTGCATTTTTCACCATTTCCTGTAAAACAAAAAATAATTAAAGTAGGTATTTATTAAAGACGTAATTATTAAGTCCACTTCATTATTCTTTACATAGTATAACACAAAGTCGCTCCCGCTGTCTGTACGCTTAGATCTTTTAAACTACGCAACGGATTTCAATGCAGTTTTCAGCAATAGATAGAGTGATTCAAGAGGAAGGTTTATATGCCCCATATTAGTATCTACATTGCACCCGTGCAAAGCCGGGACCGGTCACTAGTTGTGAATATAATAAAGTTTAGTAGTGGTGCATTTTTGTTTAAAAATAATTACGATTATGTAATTAGTACCTACATACGTATTAACCCCGACGAAAAAAAGAGGGGTGTTATGAGTTTAAAGCCTAAGTCAGTCTGTGGCACCGCAGCTCTCAAACGGATGAACCGACTTCAATAGGCTTTTTTTGTTTGAAAGGTGTTTTTTGTGATGTTAAAATATGATCCTGTACAAAATTATTTTATTAACAAAAAAATGAATAAGAACAGGATTTTTAGAGACAGATTATTTTAATTAACATCAAGTAGGTTAACGCTGTGTTTTCCAAAAACTTGCAGTGTTTAGTCTTTTCCCAACTATGTTGGGGTCAGCTTCCAATGTAACTAGATGCGACTGAATACCAGTATTTTACACGGAGCGACTGCCATCAGACCTTCGCAACCCAGTTAATGGGCAATGCCGATATCCTAAGGTTAGACCGGATCTCAGACTACCCGGGACCGACGGTTTAACATGTTCTCCGAGGCACGGAGGGGTCTCGATGTGTAACGAATGGTCCACGGACTGACCGCGGCAAGCGCAGCTTAAACTTGCAAATCATATGATCGATGCGGTTATTAATTAGTCATGATCCCCTCGTTGCTTATAAATTCATCATCTTCCTACCCTGGTCCCAAGTTACTTGGGGTCGGCGCAATATGTTTTTCTATTCCACTCTTCCCTGTCAGCCGTCTCATTATCATTTACTCCCTTATCTTTCATATCCTCCCTCACACAATCCATCCATCTTTTCTTAGGTCTCCCTCTCCCCTTCCATCCATCAACATTCATATTCATCACTCTCTTAGTCACATGTGTTTCATCCCTCCTCAGCACATGCCCATACCAAGACAAACGCTTTCCTTTCAACTTTTCTGTCACTGGTGCCACTTTCAAACTTCCTCTAATATACTTATTTCTTACTTTATCCATTCGCGTCACTCCACACATCCATCTCAACATTCTCATCTCCGCTATGTGTAATCTTCTTTCATCCGTCTTCTTCACGGCCCAACACTCGTTGCTTATAAATTATTGCATTATAATGATTACACCAACTGTAAATAACTGGTGAAAAATGTAGCTGCAGTTGCTCAACTGACGTATTTATTTTTATTAAATTACTAGATGACCCGGTGAACTTCGTACCACCTAAAGTGGGAATTCCCATACAAAATTACCAATTTCAATTTTTTCGATTTTTGGCTGTGCTTTTGGATTTTTCCTAAACCACCCCAGTATTGAGGTGAACAAAACAAAAAAAAAACAAATCTGTCGAGCCATTTTCGAGTTTTTGCGAGACTAACGCATGGCAATTGATTTTTATATATAAAGATATCTTGGTGCACTTTACGTTAGCGTCATTGTCGCCGTAGGACAGTAGCGTGCCATGTGCTCGGCGGCCTCAGTATTGATCCGAAAGGCAGGAAGTGCAATATTTGCAGGACTAGGCTTTCATGAAACGATAAGAACCTTTCAGGAATGTCGACGCTAGGTCGTGGCGCTCATACCATCTATATTGAGTATGTAGTTATGTACTTATGGCTTTGAAATCAATACACTGTATAAACCGCCGTTGAGTACATTTTTTATTTGGTAGGTTAATATAATAACTATAAGTTAATCTAAATATAATTTAGTTGTGTTAAAAAATTAAGTATAAAAACTGTCTTGCATTGCTTTCAAATTATGAGATTCCTATGGCCAAAAACGCATCGTTTTGCTTACCAATGGTAACTGGGACTGTATGGGGAAATTCTAAACAAAAAAGTGTTACAGGGAAACTTTCTTTGGAGACATTTGCTTATTTTTTAACCGACTTCAAAAAAAGGAGGAGATTCTCAATTCGACTGTATGTTTTTTTTGTATGTTTGTTCCGCATTATATTTGCTAATTGTGAATCGATTTTAATGATTATTTTTTGTTTGAAAGAGTATTCTTTCGAAGTGGTCCCATTTAGATTTGGTGAAGATCTGATGAAAAACTTCGGAGATAGACAATTTGAAATCGGTTTTATTTTTGTTAAAAAGTCATATTATTATGAATACTATATTGGCTTTTTTTTTTGGTCAAGCCTGAACTTTCCCCAAATTTAATAGATACTTTTTTTAGAGCAATTTTTTTATTACTCTATTCGGCTCAGTTTCATGTAAAGTTCAATTCGTAGTATCGGAGAAACAAAATCTGAACAGCAGAAGTTAGTGAGAATAAGTTTTTCATGCAATTGCCACCCTTTGTGCAAATCTTATACACGATCTAGGTACTATCCTACATTTTAATGGTATACAGTAAAGACTATTTGTATTGTATTGTACCTATTGTTTCTAGTCCAGTATACGAATAAAATGGTCGTAAGTAAATCGTAAGCAAATTAATTTCTGATTTGTAAACATTACCTGCATACTTTTCGAGAGTCCACCAGCAGGCATGGACAGCAGTCGGTGAGGACTCTCGAAGCACTCCCATACCGCAGACCAGTCCTGTTGACCGCTTGACGAGGAGTCGTTGACGGTCGAGGTGGCTCCACTACCCATTTGACTGTCATCTGAGAAAAAATCAGTACTTTGACGTATTTTTATTACCTTATGCCACCAGTTACGTCTGACGTACTTGGTATACGATACTAATAAAACAACGTTCTGTGATTAAGGTTTTCGTAGACCGATTGTAAATAAACTATCCAAATCTAGAGAACAAAAGTGAAAATATCTTTTATTTCTTTCTTTAAAAAATACGTTGACACTAAGATTACTTCTGTATCGTGAGTGCATTTACAGACACAAATATCACACTCACTAATACCCGAACCTGCAACACACTCGCAATTGCAATAGCTTTCATTATGAAAACACATTAAAGCCGGGAATACACTTGCTTGTAGCTCGACAACGGCATGCAAGGAGCTTGCAGATGCTAGCTACTGGCACGTGCATACATAAAAAGGCATGCCTACAGACGGCATGCAAGTCTTTCTTTCTTTTTCGTGTGGTTAGTGACTAACCTGGTGTCGAGATTTTATGCCGCCCATGGGGCTGACTTGGCTTCACATGCCGTCGAGAAATATCTCTCAGGCATGCCGATTTCCTCACGATGTTTTCCTTCACCGTTTTTAAGCAAGTGATTATACAATACGCACATAAATCCGAAAGTCAGAGGTACGTGTCTTGATGACTTGGCAGACCGACGATCACAAAACTAGGCTATCACTGCTATCACTGCAAGTAAATTGCTCAGTATTTGATTTCTTGTCTTGCAATGCGCAGTGGGATCGGCGGGGAATGCATGTTACATACCAATTGGCATCTGAACGCGTCACACAGCACAGGCATGCCATGTCAGTAGGCTATTAAAGTCTGTGTCATTAAAAGGCATGTCATTTCACTTGTAATTGTATCATCAGTGTGCCATTTACTATGCTATATGCCATTTTTGGCATGCAAGTTACTTCCATATTTTTCTAGTATGTGTATTCCCGCCTTTATATTCATTACGTGCTGCATAGTAGGATAAGTCTGATTTTAATATATACACCATGGACACTGTTGACTTGCAAAATAAAAGCTTTTGCGATTGCGTGCTACGCAATCAGGGTTCCAGAACATCTAGTGTTACCATGGCAACGCGCAGTTATTAACATTGTAGGTACAATTGCAGCATGCAATAGTTTATATCAGCAGGAAATCATAAATTCTAGGACGTGTATTGCGTACACATACACAGAAATACAAGAGATGTGTATTCACACAATCACACCCGTGCACTAGCAATTTGTAAACCATGATGTAAACAGATTGCCCGTCTGAACATTCGGTTTTGACAATCGGGCAGATAGTTGAGCAAACTAGCCAACTATAAGGATTGATGGTACCAGGAACACATAGCGAGTAGGAGGTGCATTGTTTATTTCAGACGCGGCCGTAATGTGGCTGGAAATGTTCGGAAATGCAGGTGAAGACCGGCCGTCTAAATTAATTAGACGGGACCTTTTTTGCATCAACAGTCAATTATACATACTTGGGGTTTAAGTCTGTTAATATAAATAAAATGACACACAACTATCATCGCACCGACACCTTATTAAGATTCCATTACGATTGTGACAGATTACATATTCTGCTAAAATTTCAGTGTTTTCTATTGAAGTAATAGTTGAAGGATAGTTCAATGGAAAGTAAGTGGAAAGCCACTGTTCTAAAATAACCAGCACAATACCAATAAAATTATTCTATCGACACACTATCGACACTCTATTAAAACATTCGTAAATTATCAGATTTCAACCCCTAAAGACGTTATTGAAACGTATTTCATGTTGGACTAGAAGGGTGTCGGCTGCAGTTCATGTATGTTTCAGTGCAAGCAACCTTGGAAGGTGCATTGAAACGCATTGAACGCATCGAATATACTAGGAAACAATAAACTCTGAAAAGTGTATCTAACACCCACACATGCACATCTGAACATGTTTACAAGATGCACACATTTGCATTGGGGGTAGTTAACTGAAGTGCAGTCTGGGCATGAGATAGCATTATATAAATACGTGCGATAGAAGCAATGCGCGTGTAGGTTGTAGTAAATAAAAGTTTAGAACGACGGAATTGTCATTCCGTTTATGATCCACCGTGCTCACCCGCCGCAGCCGCGGAGCCGGTTGTCTTTTCTGACTCCGTAGTCACACCGTTTATTCAGCCCTCATCAAGCTGTCTCCCTCCCAGTCCTCTCGCAAGTAACGGACTCCGTAGTCACACCGTTTATTCAGCCCTCATCAAGCTATCTCCCTCCCAGTCCTCTCGCAAGCAACGCCCTAGGCCAAGATCCGAGTTCCATTAGTGGTCGCTCTTAGTGCTGTTGTTGCTAATAGTCATGATGTTAGTAGTAGTAGTTAGCTTAGGTTAAGTATTTTACTCTCGTCCCCATTGGTTAGAGACCCTTCAGGTCTCGCCAATAATTGCCCAGTTACGTAGAAACGGTCCGCAAGACCATCCACAAGAAGTCGAATAGGAAAAAAAGAAAAAAAAATTGCAGCGTTTTGAATTTTGGAGGGGCGGGACATGTTATCGTAGTTTATCTCTAACCTCTTTGCAACAACACCACTAAGTATATCCCCTGGGGGCACTCGAACCTTGGCTTAGGGCGTTGCTTACGAGAGGACTGGGAGGGAGACAGCTTGATGAAGGCTGAATTAACGGTGTGACAAAACGCTTCAATGTATTTGTGAAAGTATTTATAAAGCATCACCAATACTCCCAACGCATGTTGACGGTCCCTACGTATACTATCGAAACTACAAAATCTCAGTTTTTATTTTGTTTTGTATGTACACCGATTACGCTGAGATTTATGATCCGATTTACGTGATTCTTCTTTAGTTTGATGCGGAATAGTTGCCATTTGGTTCCATAATTTTTATTTTATTTTATAATCTTTAAGATAACATAATTTCACACATTTTAAGCAGATAAAATAAAAACTGAAATTTTGTAGTTTCGATAGTAGGTATACGTAGGGACCGTCGATGTGTGCTTCTTGAGATAGCCGTCAAACAAAGACAAATACTCGGATTAGTTGTTCGACTACGTGTAAGTAAGTAAGAGTAATTTGGAGTGGCGGGACATGTTATCGTAGTTTATCTCTACAGTACGACGAATTCAAGTCCATGAATGTTTATTAGTACTGAAGTAAAAATGATCTTTACATTGACTCTATATGTGGTCAATTTAATTTTTTTTGGAAATTGATCAATTTAACAAAGTTTGCCGATGCGTCTTATTTATTTTGTCTTACTTTACTAGGATGTACCCTACCACATTCAAATGCCGCTTATTTACTATCTTCAGACGTACTTACAACACACTTGCTTGCCTAATTCTTCGGTGATTAGAAAATAATATATATATATATATATATATGTATATATATAAAAGGAGAAGCTGACTGACTGACTGATCTATCAACACACAGCCTAAACGGCTGGGGTTAGAAACTTGAAATTTTGACAGTAGGTTAATTTTGTGAGGTAAACATCCACTAAGAAGGGATTTATCGAAATTCAACCCCTAAGGGGGTGAAAAAAAATCACGCAAGCGAAGCTGCGGGCAAAAGCTAGTAATATATATGCTGGTTTTATAGTGTCGCTTTCGCCAGCGCTGTTAGTAAGCGCCGCGGGCCACGAGCTTTGAGTGTCTTGAAGCGTTTTAGAATAATCAGCGCGTGCGGTGGTCAGCGCTGACGAGGAAGTCATACGTTTCAACTGTCAGCGCGGACGGTCAGCGTGACTCTAAAACCAGCCATAAATAAAATCCCTTTAAAAACTTTAAGTTTAACGATTTTATCTTGCAGTACCCAGCAGGATCAGGATTTATTTGAGGATTGAAGGTTGAAATTATTATAACGTTCTAATGTCGCGGGAATTGAATTTGTGTGCGAAGTTTCAAGAGAAGTTTAAATCTATCGCAAGATTTGAAACAAACAAATATACGAAGTTAAGCAAATTAATTTAAAAGTCTTCCTTTGTTTATTAATGGCGGATTAATATGATTTTTCAAGCGTTATCGGTTAAGATTGAGACTCTTTGAACTGCCTCGTTGGTGGCAAGGGCCACTGCTGATCATGAGGTCCTGGGTTCGATCCCCAGGTCCGGCAAGGTGTTATTGGATTTTTCCGTGTGCAATTGCTCAGTAGCAGCCCGGAGTTTGGATTTGTGCCCGGTTGATGGCAATAGGCTCGCCCCTTTTACATAGGACTTAAACATAACGGAATGAGAGTTTTACTATACACCTCTGGCCAACCTTTCGGGGAATACAGGCGTGAAGTTATGTTATGTTTGAGACTCTTATATGTTTACCAATAATGAAGCTAAGACACCATTGCTTTGCAAAGTTGACCTTCCCATGTGTTAGTAGCGATCACCAGTAAAATTACCTAGCTTACGACCCCGGAGCCATTATACATTGTTTGGCAATAAAAAATGCTACTATTAGTAAGCAAAACGTTTCGTTATTTCGTCAAAGGGACCGGAGTTAGTTAAGTGATTCGGTAAGAATGTTCTAAACGCGGATTTTTTTTTGTTTTTTTTTATTTGTTACTAGGCCTGCGTTTGGCCGCCATCTCGCCTGATGTAAAGCGATGATGCGGTCTACGATGGAGCACGCTTGCCCAGAAGAAACCGATTCACTCGTGACTTGAAGACACCCAGATTGTAACTGTCGGTGTACACCCACTCGGGCAGCGCATTCCACTGTTTGGCGGTTTTCACAATGAAAGTGGAATCAAAACGCTTCGTTCGGGTTTTTGGTATATCAACCATGAACCGATGGCGCTTTTTCGTGCGGATGGTTCTCATCCAAAATTTTTGCAGTATTTTATTGGAGATCTTTCTAAATTACATTACATCACGCCTGTATTCCCAGAAGGGCTGGACAGAAGTGTATAGTAACACTCTCATCTCGCCGTTATGTTTAAGTCCCATGTAATAAGGGATGAGCCTATTGCCATCAACCGGGCACAAATGCTAGCTACGGACTGCTACTGGGGATTTCCACACGGAAAACCCAATAACACTTTGCCCGATCTGGGGATCGATCTCAGGACCTCATAATCAGCAGTCGCGCTTGCCACTACTAGGCCAACGAGGCAGATCTATGTCTAAATTATAAGATTAGGAATTACTAGCTGTGTCCTCACGGCTCCGCCCGCCTATAGAGTTTTATTACAGTAATAAATATAGCCTATGTTACTCATTGATAATGTAGCTTTCTAACGGCAAACTATTTTTTGAAATCGGTCCAGTTGTTTTTAAGTTTATTCGTTACATACAAAAATTCAAATCTTTCCTCTTTATAATATTAGTATAGATATAGTAATAATACCAGCTTGTCATTGTCCGAGTACTAGGTAAAGACTTATTATAATTAAAATAATGAGGAAACACGCATTGACAGCCACGCGTATATACTGCGTGTTCCCAACTTCAGTGCAAGTGCCCTTACAAGATTTTCCTTCAACGTAAGCAGGTGCCTAATATTAACTTGGAAAGTAACATTATAACATTGTTCTTCTTTTCGTGTGGTTGGTGACCAACCTGGTCTCAGAGTTTTTGCCGCCCATTGGGCTTCTGACTTGGCGTCACATGGCGTCGAGAAATAACTCACAGTCATGCCGGTTTCACTATATTTTCCTTCACCTTTTTTAAGCAAGTGATAATTAATTAATTATATAATACGCACATGAATCCGAAAAGTCAGAGGTGCGTACCTTGGGTTCGAACTTGAACCCAAATTACATTTGAATTATAACATTAAAAAGGTACCTACTTAATTTATTAGTAAAGTAGTTATAACAATAAGTCAAAGTTCTGTCTGACGGGTTTTTGTCATATTTATTTTCAACTAGCGACCCGCCCCGGCTTCGCACGGGTGCAATATAGATACTAATGTGGGACATATAAACCTTCCTCTTGAATCACTCTACATATTATAGTAATATTTTATATATATATATATTTATTATATATTTATATATGTATTTATAACTTATGTCCTATATTTATAGTTGTTTAGTTATCCATATAGTTAATTATGTCGCAAATATCCATATTTATTTATTTTTTTGTGCCTATCTTTTCAATGCTTTTCTCTTTGACCCAAAGGTTGACTGGTAGAGAATGCCTTGTGGCATTAAGTCCGCCTTATGTACCACCATTGTGCATTGAAGTATTAAATAAATAAATATTGCTGAAAACTGCATTAAAATCCGTTGCGTAGTTTAAAAGATCTAAGCGCACAGACAGCGTGAGCGACTTTGTTTTATCTATACTAATATTATAAAGAGGAAAGATTAGTATTTTTGTATGTAACGAATAAACTTAAAAACTACTGGGCCGATTTCAAAAAATCTTTTGCCGTTAGTAAGCTACATTATCATTGAGTAACATAGGCTACGGGCGGAGCCATGAGGACACAGCTAGTACTATGTAAAGATGTAAACTTCTCTTGTAACGCATTCATTGCAAGCGACGTGAAGCACTGCACTGAAAACGCAACGAAACACGGAAAGCTACCAGGAAAATATAAACACTAGGACATCTATCCAATACCTTCTCGCACATTCTGACATGTTTGAATACACATATGCATTCGAATACATACATATACAACCTTATTTTTGTATACCATAAACCTGAAAAGGGGTCATCGCACTCATCATTACGAACAACTTTTACCACGGGACCAACTCTGAAATCGCAAGAAATCCAGCTGTGTATAATTTACGTTCATATAAATCGACAAAATATATGGGATAGCTGATTTCTTTTCGCGATTTCATGGCTTTTCCCATAATAAAAGTTGTTCATAATGAAGAGTACAATGACCCTTTTTCAGGTCCCTAAACCCGAAAAAGGGTTATTGTACAAAAAATAAGGTTGGAATGTTTTACATAAGTACGTATCCACCTTGCACCAATAAACTTCGAATACATAGGATATAACGAACGAGCAAATAATGCTTCAAATTAAATGAGTATTTCGCCTTAGTGGCTTAGTATGTCATGTGGTGAACGCTTGCCAGATCTGAATTCGTTCCCATGTCATGCAAACTGGGTTTACTCGCGCTAAACTAGTATGAATTTTGTTTTCATATCCCTCCTATAAAAAGCTACGAGGGGCTCGTGGCAAATTAACAACCGCGCCGATCATACTATTTGCGAGGTAAAGCTGCGTTTGCCACGGTCAGTCCTTGGATGAGACCGTTTGTTACACATGGAGACCCCTCCGTGCCTCGGAGAGCACGTTAAACCGTTGATCCCGGGTGTCATAAGAATATCTATGACTTACGGATAGTCAGAAGCCCTAAAGTCTGACAACCGGTCTAACCTTAGGATATCGGCATTGCCCAGTTACTGGCTTGCGGAGGTTTGATGGGAGTGACTCCGTGTACCAAACTGGTATTCACCCGCATTTGGTTAGACTGGAAGCTGGCTCAAACGTAATTGGGAAAAGACTAGGAGAAAGATGCTATAAAAAACTGCTTAGGTAGTAACTTCGCATTTTCTAATATTAATCAATCAGCGTGAAAAATACTTGTTATACACGGTTAGTCGGAAAGGGGGTACTAAGCCGCGGACCACTTAAAGTATCACTGATGATTATTTTAAAGCAAGTGTTAAGATTTCAAAATTTGATACTATTTATTTGCATGCAAAAAGATTTTTATTTTAGTTTTTTTTTTAAACATACCTGCTTTAGTTATGAATTCAGAAAATTAAGTTTCTAATCCGTGACCCCAAACATGACCTAAATAGTAAACACAGGTGATCATAGCTATGGCTAGATAGATTTTAGCATATTTTTTACGAAATCTTTGTAAAGCTATTTCTCTTAAACTATTGAGTTTTGGGGAAAGTTGTAGAACAAAAGTTATCCCTTATTATAGGTACTTTAACACCTTTTCGGCTTAGTACCCCCTTTCCGACCAACCTTGTATATTGATAGTTTTCAGTAGTATTTTACTTTATACAAGTTTTACTATGGAAATAAACAAGCTGAACGGCAACGTCGCAATCGCCACGTGCCCAATGCGTGTCGGAACGGCAACGTGACAGACACTGAAGGTTGGCTCATCAGGATATCATAAACTAGAGGAAGTAAACTGTTTACGTTCGAACTTGCCCTCAATATCTTCATTGGATTGGAAGGCGTGTTGTCTTGCACGTTCGGTCTTCCATCAGACAAGAGTAGGTACGACCGAATTATCTTGGCCTGAACTTCGTGCACGTAGATCTTAGGACCGATCATTAAAAGCAAAAAGTTTATTTGATATTTTTTACAGTTACTGTTTCCGTTCAGAGTATACTATAATATTTATGTAAAAAAAACACTGTCCGATCCAAAAGGGCACAAAGGTGCCGCAACATTACTAAAAATAAATAAATAAATAACACATTATTAATCTATACATATAAAATGCTTTGTCCTGAATGACTGACTGACGGATCAACGCACAGCCTAAGACGCTGATCGTAGAGACCTGAAACTTGCAGAGTTTGTTCTTTGTATGACGTAGGCATCCGATAAGAAAGGATTTTCCGAAATTCTACCCCTAAGGGGTAAAAAGGGGGGCAAAGTTTGTATGGGACAACATGATTCCTTGGTCCAATCTACTTCAAATTTTGCATAATCCTTTTTTAACAGAATTGATGCAAGACGTGTTTCGTATTTTATTGCAATTCATCCCCTAACGGGGTTAAAAAGGGGAAGAAAATTATTTCTCATAGTTTTGTTTTAGTTTGTCTAATAAGTTTAATTTAGTGTGTATTGTTTTTCACAATTTTTTTACATTTATAAATTTGTCTGTGTCAATTTTTAAAAATGGGAGCAGAGTTGGCTAACATCAATGGGAAATTAAGAAACCTTAAATTTTGGCAGCGGGTACCTTTTATAACGTAGGAATCCACTAAGGAAGATTTTTCAAAATTCCTCCACTTTTTTTTATTTTTTTTTATTTCTCTCGTTGTAATATCCTCATGGATGTCCCTCGCCCGGGGAAGGCGAGGGGGTCTGCCGGACTCTTACCGGCTAAAAACCAACGGTGTTTCTTCTCCTGACCGTACGGCCGGGGTCGCGGGATTCGCAAAAGCATGCACCGCAACCCCGGCAGGTCCCGGTCCGCCATGGCGGACCTCTCCTCTATGGGGCCTTGCCCCACGTCCTCCTGAGAAGCGCGCACGGAACACGGCGCGCCGCCTTCTCGGGCCTGTTACTGGTCGGGCGGCGAGTCCCCAAACCCGCCGCCCGCAGGCCACACACTAGGGTGGCTGGAGGTTATCGCGTACACGCGCCCTCCGGCGCCCGGTGCGTCTGGCGCGGGAAGGGAGAAGAGCACATCGCTCCCTCTCCGCTTCCTCTTTGGTCGCCATCACCCCCTCACAAAAGGAGGCGATGGCTTCCCACGCAGTCTCGCTCCCGACCATGGACAGAACCACGGCCGGAAGCGAGAGGTCACCGCTGACCGCCGCGACTAATTCGCGGCGCTGCGACCCCCAAGCTGGACACGCCTGCAAAGTGTGCAGCGCCGTGTCCTCGGGGCAGTTGCAGTGGTGACAACCGGGCGCCTGCTCCCGGCCTATGCGATACAGGTACTTCCCGAAACAACCATGTTCCGAGAGCATCTGAGTCAGCCGGAAGCTGAGGGCGCCATGCCGCCTCTCCAGCCACTCCTCCATTACGGGTCTTACCGATGCAATTGCGGCGTGCCCCGCGCTGGGTTGCGCAAGTCGTTCCCTCTACTCAGCTACTAGGATCTGGCGGAGCTCACTCCGCCCAGGCGCCTCCTCGCGCTGACGATATCTCAGCGCGAGGGCTCTTGCCTCCAAATCCCAGGGCACGGATCCGGCTAAGAGGCTCGCCGCCTCGAAGGAGATCGTACGGTAACCCCTTATCACCCTGACGGCCATCGCCCGCTGCGGTCTCCGCAGGATAGCGACATTGCGGGCCGTCAGGGTGTCCGCCCAAACAGGCGACCCGTAAAGGGCCATGGACCGTACGATCCTCGCATATAGCCTCCGGCAGGAGGTATTGGGCCCCCCTAGATTGGGCAGCAGACGCGACAGGGAAGCCGCGGCGCCCATCAACTTCGGCGCGAGCTGCCGAAAGTGAGGCCCAAAGTTCCACCGGCTGTCGAGGACGAGTCCTAGGTACTTCATCGTCGACTCGACGCCGACACGAACCCCTCCCACCGCGATGTGGGATCCCGAGGGCGGTCCCCTCCGGGGCCCGTGGAAACACAGGGCCCCGGATTTTCGCAGAGCCACCTCGAGACCCAGCCGTCGGATCCTTTCGACGTCTTGCGCAACCCCAGCTGTGGCCAAAATGGCCGCCTATCGGTGCGTTTCTCCCCGCGCCGTCACTAGCGTGTCGTCAGCGTAACAAGTCACGCCAACTCCGGGGAGGAACGCACCGCGCAGCATCCAGTCGTACCCGATGTTCCACAGGAGCGGCCCCAGGACCGAACCCTGTGGGACACCGCACGACATCTCTCGCCGACCCCATCCTTCACGACCCGGGTAGATGACGGCCCTTTCTGTGAGATAGGCCCCTACAATGCGGCGGAGGTAGTTCGGCACTCGATGGTATTCGAGTGCCACCCTAATGCAACTCCAGGGCAGGTATTAAAGGCGTTGGCGATGCAGCGATGTCGAGAGACACCGCCAAGACGACCTCGCCCTGGGCAACTGCTTCCTCCGCCTGAGCCCTCACGCGCATGATTGCGTCCACGGTGGAGCGCCCTCGGCGGAAACCAAACTGGTTCTCCGCCAGATCCAGCCCCACCCCAGTCATGTGCGTGACGAGGCGGTCTGCAATTACTCTCTCAAAGAGCTTGCCCACCTCGTCCAGCAACACGATGCGGGGCGCCCCTCCTTCCTGAGCAGGACCAGCTTGCCGGTTTTCCACCGGAGAGGAAACTGGCCCCGCTCGCAACACGCGCTAAAGAGCCCCACCAGTCGGGGCCCGAGAGCCCTGAGAGCCAGGACCCACGCACGGCCAGGTATGCCGTCGGGGCCCGGGGCGGTGTTCTTGGCTTGAAGCCTCCGCACCGCCGCTCCCAGCTAAAAATTCCTTCCAGCGGGCGAAAAAAAATCACACAAGCGAAGCTGTGGGCAAAAGCTAGTGAATATATAAATGTTATTGTTATTTAAAATGCACGTTTTTAGTTCCCAAATTACCCCAAGTTCCATAAAATTTAGCAAATTCTCAAAATTTTACAACACCTAGTTGGCGACAGTGCCTTAGACCGTGTGTTTTAAGGAAATTAGGGTAATTTAGGTACTCAAAACGTGCATTTTAAATAACAATAACATTTTTTATATTAATTAATGATGTGTTTTCTATACTAATATTATAAAGAGTAAAGATCTGTACTTTTGTATGTAACGAATAAACTTAAAAACTACTGGACGGATTTAAAAAATTATTTTGCCATTAGAAAGCTACATTATCACTGAGTAACATAGGCTATATTTATTACTGGAATAAAACTTCTTACGCGGGTGAAGCCGTGAGGACACAGCTAGTATTTTATATTTTTAGTAATCTTATTGCGGTAGCTTTGTGCCCCTTTCGGATCGGACAGTGTTTTTTTACATATTGTATACGCGCGTAAGTTCGGAGAGCCTATGTCTGTACTGTATTGTAACTAGACGAATTGTCGATCTGATGCTGCGATGGCAAGAGCATCGTTTCGTTGTCCCTAGAGTATATCGTCGTTGCCTTCCTTATCCATATCTTGGCCATGCTAAGATAAAACAACCTAGTGCGTAAACCATAGCTGAGCTGTGTTATGCAATAATGAGTCAACCCACAAAAATATGCATTCTGTGTTAACGCCATCTAGTTCTTGTGGTAGGTCTACTCAACGCAAAAAATTTAATCAGCATTAAGCTTTTTTTGATGGACGCTCTATTAAATTTACTACAATACTGGGTATTTTTTCAAGCGTCGAGTAGATTTTTTTTTACGTGGGGAATTCCTCATGGACCATCTCCCGTCTGGGGAAGACGGGGGGATGTGCCGGACTCTTACCGGCTAAAACCACCACGGTGTCCCTCCTTCTGACCTAAGGCCGGGGTCGCGGGATTCGCTATTGCATGCACCGCAACAAGCGTGGAGTAGACCTACTACAAGAACTAGATGGCGTTAACACAGAATATATATTTTTGTGGATTGACACATTATTGCATAACACGGCCCAGCTAAGGCAGCGCCCCTTGTGATGCGAAAATTACATACCTAAAGGGTCAGCACTAGGAAGTCATAACGACGAAATTATTTACTTGCTTAGCTTGTCGTAAAGTTAACAGCAGTGCAACCTTATAACTACGGAGGACACTTTGACAAAAGGTACAACCGCTCTTTACACTGCAATTTAGGCTGGTGGTTCACCAACATTAATTATTATTTATTTAAAGTACATAATTTAGTGTCTCCTCATTAATTGTTACACTGAGAACTACCTCTCTCTTTTTTTTCTTGCACTTCATGGCCATTCAAAGGTTGTCTGGAAGAAATCGCCTAGTGCGATAAGACCGCCCATTGTACATCTCTATTTTTATAGTAATGTTTATTGTTTGTTTTGTGTACAATAAAGAGTATTGTATTGTATTATCTGCTTAAACAACCTGTTCTGCCTCGCCTTTTCCCAACTATGTTGGGGTCAGCTTCCAGTCTAACCAGATGCGGCTGGATACCAATATTTTACACGGAGTGACTGCCATCAGACCACCGCAACCCAGTTACTGGGCACTGCCAATATCCTAAGGTTAGACTGGTTATCAGACATTCGCGCTTCTGACTACCAGTAACGACTGTCATAGGTATCGTATGACACCCGGGCCCGTCTACTGAGCACGGAGGGGTCTCGATGTGTAACAAATGGTCACCCAACCACGCTGACTGACCGCGGCAAGCACAGCTTAACCTCGCGAATCATATGATTGACGCGGTTGTTAATTAGCAATGAGCCTGATCGGGTTAAACAACCGTTTATCTAAAATTAGCGGCCCGTCCTGGCTTCGCACGGGTGGACTTTTTTTCTCGTTTTTGCAACATTTTTCATTTATGCTCCGCACCTATTGG
This sequence comes from Amphipyra berbera, assembly GCA_910594945.2. Classification (NCBI taxonomy): domain Eukaryota; kingdom Metazoa; phylum Arthropoda; class Insecta; order Lepidoptera; family Noctuidae; genus Amphipyra; species Amphipyra berbera. The sequence goes on along the minus strand of OU343121.1, from coordinate 21,180,862 downwards.
TCGTAGCGTGATGTTACATAGCCTAGAACCTTCCTCAATAAATGGGCTATCCAAACACAAAAATATTTTTTCAATTCCAACCAGTAGTTTCTGAGATTAGAGCGTTCAAACAAACAAACTCTTCAGCTTTATAATATTAGTATAGATTCTAGTAAATTTTTCGAGTAAACGCTTGCCTAATCAGGTAAATAATGTTGGTGGACAACCTAGTACGCCAATATATTGAGGTAAGACTGTTTAGCTTCGGGGAAAATTGGAATGAGCTCTTGGCACTACAGAATTTTATACATATATTTAGAGAATAACTTTGTGCACGAAGGCCGGTATTCACCAATATTGTTTTTCTGTTTAAACAACCTTCAACTAAAATTCTAGTACAGTTCTCGAGTAAACGTTTGTTTAATCAGAGATTAATGGTACTGATCACCAACCGAAATACTGCATAATATTAAACAACGCTTAAAAAACAAATAAATAACAAAGTCTTAACATTCATTTAATTGTGTTCATAAAAATGTATAATTAAGAAAATGGCGCCAGCTATAATAAATAATGAATTTGACATGTAAACGTTTTATACTAACTTACTAAAATAAAATCATTCATTCATTACGCCATTCGCATTAGCTGAGATTAGTAACACTAAAACTAAAATTAGGATATAACTTAATATGTAAAGATACACAATATTCGCTAAAGCACAGATCAGTTAATTTTAAACAGTAAATAGTAGAATGTAACTAATAATTTACCTTCACCTCAAGTCAAAATAATGTAACAAATTATATCCTTATTAAATAATACAGCGAACCTGTCTAGGCGGCCATGTTACCATAAATAAAACTTTGCATATTCTGTTCTCCTAATTAATATATTTAATTCTTTCCAGTACACAGGTAGTTATATAAAAATATCAAGAATTTATTGAAAAAGATGAACGTCCAATTACTTCAACAACTGTGCTACGACTAAAGGCAAGAACACCCGTGTGTGCTATCCCGCTCTGTCCCCCACAGACATTTATATCGCTTATTCAGTCTGCAGAGTAATACATGTACTAGGGGACGCAGCAGCCAGAAGCTGCCTTTTCCCCTATTTCATGGTAAGCTAACGTAACATCACGCCTGTATTCCTCGAAGGGTCGGGCAGAAATGTAAAGTAACACCCTCATTTCGCCGTTATGCTTAAGTCCCGGTCAAGCCTATTGCCATCAACCAAACACAAATTCAAAGTCCGGACTGCTACTTAAGAATTCCACACGGAAAAACTAAATAACACTGCCTGACCTGGGGATCGAACCCAGGACGATCAGCAGTCGCGCTTGCAACCACTAGCCCAACGAGACAGTTAAGCATCATGGTAAGGTGTCTGCATATAACTGCTTACCTGATCAAGTGAATTAACATTGCTACAGTCGTTTGTAAACATGAAATTTCTATGAACTGACGCTTAGGCCACTAGTTTCGGGTCGATTGTGAGTCAAAGGTTGTGTCGTGTGAAAAAATGGCCTTAAGAACCAAGCCACATCTGAAGGAAGATACGTCACCGATCTTCTGTTGCGAAATTTACTCGAGGAATTTTGGGAACGCATCTTCGGTCAAATATGTACAGTGTGAGATGTTTATATGGAATTGTATGTACCGGCGGAAGATCGGCGACGTCTCTTCCGTTTGATGTGGCGTGGCCCTAATGTAGCACCACACCATGCCGAAAATTCGCGACGCAATTACGACGTGATTACGCTTGCAATGCTTTTTTAAATAACCTGTGACATACTAGGCTGGAATTACGTCACGTCTTTCCAATTCAGGGTGTAAACAAAATCATGTAATGATGTAATGGGGTAGCACACTGGGTAACTAATGGCGCCACCATCGCTGGTACAAACGCTATTTCATTGGTTAAAGTTTGTTTGACATTATTGCCAATGTTAATTTAACCCGTTCCAATTGGTTGTAATTGGTACCAGCGAGGGTGGCGCCATCTGAAATTAGCTTTGCCTATCCCTCCCCATTCCTTCAAACCTCGTGATGTACTGTTGACATAGATTAAATCCAGCAGGGATATATTGGAATCAATGAAAAGAAAATTACGAGAAGTAAAGATGTGTTCTTAACGTGAGGCATTTTAGCGCCCCGAGCGAATTGCGGGGCTATCGCTCCCCGCGCGGTCATTCAACTTGGGGCACTAAAATGCCTCACGTTAATAGAACATGTTTAATACTTGTAATTTTTTTAAAAATAATATACCGTCACGTCTTGTATTCCTCGAAGGGTTCGGCAGAGGTGTTTTAGTACGTCCTCGTTTCGCGAGTTATGTTTAAGTCCTACGTAATAGGGGGCGAGCCTATTGCCATTAACCGGGCACAAATGCACACTCCGGGCTGCTACTGAGAAAATTCCGGAAAATCCAGTAACACATTGTCCGACCTGGGGATCGAACCCAGGACCCCATGCTCAGCAGTCGCGCTTGCGACTACTAGACCAACAAGGAATAGGCAAAAAGGAAGGTTTTTTTTATTGAGTCATAAATCCCGTGCTTGGTTAACCGATATTAAGGCAAAGATAATATATTTGCCACCAACTTTTTTGGCAGATGTTGCGAAAGCCCCCTTGTTATATTTTTATTGTTAATCCTAGCAATATTACGTTTTTACTATTTTCTTTAATAGAATATAAAAACGGTTACATAACATTTTTTTTTAAATTGCCATATTATTTTTTACTAGCTGTGTCCTCACGGCTCCGCCCGTAGCCTATATTACTCAGTGATAATGTAGCTTTCTAAAGGCAAAATAATGTTTGAAATCGGTCCAGAATTTTTAAAGTTTATTCATTACATACAAAAATACAAAAATCTAAAAATACAAATCTTTCCTCTTTATAATATTAGTATAGATATAGATTAGTATAGATTTAGTTTTTTAAACCTTATGCCCTATTAGGGGTTTACCTATGTCAATAGTACATCACGAGGTTTGAAGGAATTACATGATTTCGATTACACCCTGTATAAAAAGCATCGCCGCCGAAGTGCGGACGCGTTACCGCATGGTGTGACGCTGCTCATACACGCACCTTCAGCAATAAGAAACTCGAAGTCTGGGTTGATTTCAGTTGGCCTGATTTGCTGAGCAGCTTTCTTTACCAAGTCCAGAACTTCCTCCACGGCCTCCTCCACCATAAGACTTTTACGGTTAATCTCTACACATGCATTGCTGCAAACAAAATTATAATGTAATATATTTTGAAATTGAGAAGGGCCAATAGACCACACTACATAACATAACATCATGCCTGTATTCCCCGAAGGGTTGGGCAGAGGTGTATAGTAACACCCTCATTTTGCTGTTTATAAGTCCCATGTAATAGGTCCGAGCCTATTGTCATCAACCGGGCACGAATTCCGGGCTGCTACTGAGGAATTCCACACGGATAGACCCAATAACACATTGCCTGACCTGGGGATCGAATCCAGGACCTCACAATCAGCAGTCGCGCTTGCCACCACTACATCAACAAGACAGTTATACGCTAAATATTTCTTAATATCTGCTCCATACAGGCTGCATGATTCCCGAAATCGGTGAAAAACCCGAATTTGTTTATAGCTCGTATAATGCTATGTAAGACTTTCATTCAAATCTTCAATATAATAATTGACAAGCTCAGGAACAATAAGTGTCATTTATACTTTTCATTTTTGTTCTAAAATTGAGATTTCTATTTCTCGATTATGTCTGTTGTCACTTTTTGATCAAAATGCGACTTGCGAGATGCTATTTTCTCTTCAGTATGGCACTTTTTGGACCAAAATCCCTTCAGATAACGATAAAACCCAAAGCTTTGAGTCCAATGAGAAAAAAAAAGCTTTAAGCCTAAAGTACACTTTAGGCTTGAAGCCTTTTTTTTCTCATGACACTATTTGTTCCTGACCTTCTCAATTATGTCTTTGGGAATATAAATGTCCAAAGCAAAAAATAGCGACTTTCCCTCAAATGATATTAATCAAAGTGAATTTATATTGATCCGTTTTTTGCACCAAAAGGGGAATCCAGTTCAACATCACTTCGGCCTTGGGCCGTACTAGGGTAGCAGAAATAAGTAGAAGGTATCTTTGTAATATTATTTTCGTAAATTTAGGGCCGATTTTTCAATCGTCAGATAACTTTTATCTGAGGAATAAATACGGCGGTTTGACATATTTTCTATACAAAAGCTGTCAAAACGTAAAATATATTCCCCAGATAAAAGTTATCTGACGATTGAAAAATCGGCTCTAAGGGCCGATTTTTCAATTCATAGATAACTTTTATCTGAGGAATAAACTCGACGTTTTGACAGCTTTTATAAAAGAAATCTGTCAAAACGTCGAATTTATTCCTCGGTTAAAAGATCGAAAAATCGGCCCTTAGGGACATAAATTATGAGAATTGCATGATGTGGAGAGGACCATAGAAACATTTTGAAGCACAGCATCGCTGGCCGTTTCTACATTCAATGGCAATCTTAGAGCGTGCAGTTAATGAGTCGTTTTAAATACTTCTAACTACTTGTTTGAGTTGCAATATTTTTTTCTACTATACTGAAACTGTAATTATATTGTATATATAGGTATAGGTATTAAAATAATTTCTTTGTTACTATGAATAAATTTGTATACGACAAAAAATAAAAAACAAAAAACCCTTAGAGGTATAGGCCTATTTATATGTTTTGCATACATCCACAATAATTAGGAAAGAGGCACAGTCTTTTACAAAAAAAATATAGTGACTACTTTGAACCTCCAAAAGAATACTCACGAAATTGAATTTGTTATTAAAAAAAAGTTATGTAAATTCTGAAGATTCTACGTTGACCGACTGTCAGAAGTGGTAGACTGCGCTACTATTACTACTACTATAGTTTTTTAACCAAAAACAAGAGATATTTGCATCTTTTAATTTTCTCACGGTACCAGGAATACATGAAACGACATGCACTATCAGAATATACATGTCGTTTATGTATTCCTGATACCGTAAATCATTCGATTCAAACCTGTGATTCGAACAGTGAATGAATTTTATAGTCGGGAACTTCTGCCTCCCGTATAGAATAAACAAGTGAACAAAAAGAAAAAACTTGTATAAAAATGTTCTTAAAAATGTATTGAGTCGTTTATCTTATTAACAACGTTCTTATTGGTTTAAAAATATCTATTGAGTGAAACTCACCGACATCCCGTTTCAACGTTCTCAATAAATTCTTCTACAGACCAGGGCGTTTCTTCTGTAATAATTAAAACGTTTTCAATTAATTACTTAATCACTCTTACTTAATCATTTTCATATTAAGGTAAAGTAAAATAAACTTGTTACAAATTAAGAAGTAAACCTAAAGAGGGCACGCCTTGAATTCAAAATCTAACAGTAATTCAAAATAAGTAAAAACAGTAAACGATCCGGCCTTTTTAAATCCAAAGTTATTTCAAATAGTATTTTGTTTTTGATATTTCTTTGTAGACACCACGACAAATCAAGCTATACAATTCCAATATAAGCTGGTCTCTTATTATTTGTAAATTCTGAACGATCAGAGGTCAGCAAAAACTGCAAATGTATACCTTTATGTTGCTGTGTGTACCTCTCTTAGATCTCACCAACAGATTACTGCGGACATCTTAATGTGCAGAGGCCCCATTGACAACTTTAATCAAAAATGTAATAGGGCACCAGCCGGGGCCTACCCACGGCTGAACTATTGGAGTACAGTCATGGACCATCTCAGATTGCAAGGCTAATATAAAATATGGTAAGAAATATCTGGTCTGTTGAAAGTGGACTGGTTAACTTCTATTGCCGGAAGGATACAGCGTCGGCCATTCAATTTCAAAATAAAAATATTATGTTGTCAGACGGTGACTCGTCAATTCACTGGATGGGCCGCCCGGAAAGACGGCAGTCTTTGTACAGTAGGGGAATGAAAAGGTTCATCAGTTTCCAAATTTATTCCTGTCCCATCGCGGACACATGTTACTTTTTCAAACTGTTGAAAGGAACATACCAATGTATGGAAAATTATGTTTAATTATTTGGTAGCAAAGATTAAAATTGCCTTTTGCCTCCATATGACGTAGTAGTACCATGTAATGTCTTTGATTCGATTTAATGAGTTTTGTTGTAAAAACCATGACATCAATCAAATCAATGATTAAATAAATTGATATTTCTTATGTCTGTCACCATGTCACCATAATATACTACCAAAAAATACTTGTATTTTCATTTCTATAATGTTGGCAATGCGTAGTCGGTTAAATAGTTCGTTTCTTGCACTGTGCAAGCAGAAATAGACCTTAAGGTGTATAACATTTTCTAATTTATTACTTAACTTACCTGGTAAAGTAATTAACGTAACATCTTGCATTCCGCTCAGCATGTAAATGATGCGGTTAGTATATATATCATGTACCCTAGTTACTAGGACATCAAAGCTTTTGATAGCTGCATTGGCGCGGTCAATGAACTCCCTCCAGTCCTCACTTGTCCAACACACAGACCGCAGACCGGGAAGTAATAGAGATGACAAGCGCACCACTTGCGGGAGAAAGAGAGGTCGCACTTCTAGTTTCACGCGTCTGACTGTGTGAAGGTAATCTTCTAGAAGGAACTGAAAGAAGAAGTTGAATTGAATTACCATAGTTCGGCTATTAAAATCTTTACATAGTATAAAACAAAGTCTCTCCCGCTGTCTGTATGCTTAGATCTTTTAAACTACGCAACCGATTTTAATGCAGTTTTCAGCAATAGATAGTGATTCAAGAGGAAGGTTTATATGCCCCACATTAGTATCTACATTGCACCCGTGCGATGCCGGGGCGGGTCGCTAGTTGTGTATAAAAGGTAAACAAACCTGGCATCTTGGAACGTTCGCTTTTCTTTAACCCATACACAATTTTAGAAAACCATAACACTCATTCTTCTTTTGTTTGAAAATGTATTTTTAAATTATTCTAATAACAAAATGCTTGGATAAATGATTCGTCTTCACGTTGAAGCGCAGCGGAAACCAATCATTAATCTAAGGTTTCATGATCAATGGTTTGTTTACCTTCTATACAAAATTTAACTGTCTGGACTTTCATACTCATCGATAAGGTGAACTAATTATAGAGCGGGTATTTTTTTTAAAGTATGACTCTACGTAATTTTAGCTTTTAAAAGAGTGACAAAGAGAGTGTAACAGTGAAAGCCCAGTGGTGTGACCGTCGGACTGTCAAGTCATAGAGCTCGAGTTCGAACCCAAGGCACGCACCTCTGGCTTGTCGGATTCATATGCGTATTGTATAATTATTACTTCCATAAAAACGGTGAAGGAAATGAAACATCGAGATGAAACCGGCATGCCTGAGAGATATTTCTCGACGGCATGTGAAGCCAAATCAGAGGCCCATAAACAGAGGGTGGCATAAACTCTGACACCAGGTTAGTCACTCATCACACGAAAAAAAGAAGAAAACAAAGAGTAACTGAAAACAGTAGTAAAATATAATTGGACAGTAATACTTTTCCCACAGTCAAATACGCGGACTATTTTTTAATAAGAAAATATTTTGACTCACTTGTAAAGAATCATTAACGAGCGTAAAGTAATTGTTCTTGGCATACAGGGAATGGCAGACTATGGGTAAATCTACACCCATCTTGATGAGGCAGTCTGATTCTCTAATGAGCAGTCGTACTGTGTGGTCGAGGTTTACAACGACGCAGCCGTTGTCGTCAATCCTGAGCAGTGTGTTATTGAGGCTGTCATCCACATCCCACAACTGTAAAGATTAATATAATTGTTACAATCTGAAAGGTATGAAAGAAAGAAAGAAAGAAAAAGTATTTTTTCGACCAAGCGGACGCACACGCATACTTAAAATTAAAAATATAATATTCCTTAAAATTAAATACTTATTAAATTACTACAACAAAATCTTGCACTTAAATTTAAACATACTTAATACCTGGTAACCCAAACCCAAAATAAGTAAATAAAAAATAATACAGCAATCCACACAGTATATGGCTACTAGTTATAGTCTATGGTGCACGGGTTACCTAGGCATCATAAATCTAGAATCTACTAACAATACAAACATTTAAACATGTTGAATTTGCGCGTCGGTGCGTAAAAATTTAGGTCGTTGCTCAGCATTATGCTGTGATTTCGGACGAACCTAATGCCAACAGTGCTGATTTTCAGTAACAACCTTCAAATTTGTGTCTTATTTATTTATTTATACTTTCGCACAAAATTTGTACAAAGGCGGACTTAATGCCTTAGGCATTTTCTACCAGTCGACCTTAGGGTGGTGCAGACAAAAAAACGAAAACACCTCTGTCTAGTAGCACTTCTGGAGCCTTAGATATAATGGTTAAGTGGTTTTCCTTGCGGTGACTTTTGATGTGAAACATCTAATACGGCGGTATGGGTTCGAGAGCGGCTGTTGCGTGGCGACGCTCGTGGTGGCAGACACACGACGGCAGACCTTTGTAACTCGTTGGCTCTCTTCGGTTTGATTCGGCCAGTTTTTTTTACAAAATGAATATCGATGTTTCACATCTGCCAGGCGTCCCGCAACCAGTGGCGGTCCGAGGGGTGTCGTAGAGGTCATGACACCCCCCCCCTCCAAATCGTACAAATCAAATTGAAAAACCTACTAAAAATTGATAATTAACAAAAGAAAAATGTGCAATAAATTCTAATGTTGTCAACTTATTTTACTGTTATGACCTCCCCCCCTAAGTCATTGATAGCGACCGCGCCAGCCCGCGACAGTTTCATTTTGTTTTATTTTAGAGTAATTCTGATTTCGTCGAGCACGCGGGTACGTAACGCCAGCATTTTACTTCTTCTTATACATGTTTATTACGAACGAAGAGGTGAAATACAGGCGTCACGCTTGCGGGTCATACCCGCGTGCGTGACGAAATCCGCACGACTCTCTAAATACGTCTTAATAGAAAGCTAATAATTTATGATTCTGCGGACTAGAATTTAGGCATGTTTTTAAGTCTATCTCTTAGCCATTTCCCAACTATGTTGGCGTTAGCTTCTGGTCTAAACAGATGCGGCTGAATACCAGTATTTTACACGTAGCGACTGCCACCAGACCTCCCCAACCCAGACATTGGGCAATGCCAATATCTTAAAGCTTGACCGGTTATCAGACTTTCAGGCTTCTGACTACCCATAAAGACTGTCATGGGTATTCTTAAGACACTCGGGATCCACGGTTTAACGTGTTCTCCGAGGCACAGACAATCTTGATGTGTAACGAAAGGTTACCCATCCATGGACTGCCCGCGGTAAGCGCTGCTTAAATTCACAAATCGTATGATCCACGCGATGATTAATCAGCCACGAGCTCCTCAATAAATTAGGCATGTCTTTAGGCGCACGGTTTGAAAATGACTGTGATAACATTTCACCTACTACGTGGCTACGTCGTAGCGATGTTACGGCTCCGACTTCTACGCTTTCGTAGCCGATCTTGCCTACGACTACGATTGTTTGCTACGTTTCATTCAATTGGCTATTTCTTTTGGTTATCACATAAAATTCCTTTGTATAATTTGATCCTAATCAAAAACATTATAGTAGAATGGTGAAATAATGCAGAATAGTATTTTTTTTGCAAAAACATCAGATTTGATTCCCGATGAAACCAGCTGCTTCTTTTTAAATCTAATGATGCAGTTATTTTTTTCCAAAAACAATCTCACGACACTACCGACTTTTTTCTATTCTTAAGTTTCGATTTGGCCCTGGAGTCCTATCTTAAAAACTCAGGCTACATAGTGATGGCTCCCTTCTATTATTTTGCTAATATAACATCACGCCTGTATTCCACGACCGGCTGGGCAGAGGTGTATAGTAATACCCTCATTTCGCAGTTATGTTTGAAAACCAAATCGTCGCTGCGCCTGCAAAATCCACTATGTATTTTTTTGAAAATCTGTCTTTGATGCTATTTTATAATACTTCTCAAGCCACGTGCAACTGTAAAATTCATTTTCTAATAATCTATTTTGCTATATTCTTAACCAAATAAATTATTAGAAAACGGATTTTACAGGTGCATGTAGCTTGAGAAGTATTATAAAATAGCATCAATGACAGATTTAAAAAAAAAGCCATAGCGGACTTTGCAGGCACAGTGATAAAATAACACTTTGCCCGACCTGGGGTCGAACCCAGGACCTCACGAGCAGCGGTCGCACTTGCCACCACATGACTAATGAGGCAGTGATTTTGCTAATAGATACATAACTCGTAAATTATATACAAAAACAGTGGTTCCAACGCTAAGTTCTCATTTATAAGTAGGTAAGTACCTATCTACTTAATATTGTACCTACGCATAATATATTATGTCCATAACTAAAATTTCAAAGACCTCTTCTTCCTAATGTTGTCCCTGTACTGGCACGGATATAAATAGTGCGGATTTAACTATGAAACTACAGTAATAATGACTGATACAGTTTGATTTAAACATGCATTCCTGTTCGTTTATGAAGTGCTGGTATTCAAGGGCGGCAGATATTGGATCGCCACACCCACCAAAACATCTGATGGGCGGTTCCCTCTCTAGAGATATTTTCCAAAGCGAGAGGTGGCGATAATTTCAAGATTTCTACGAGATTTTGACGTGGATAGTGTGATGACGAATAAAATCGGTGCGTGTATAAAAGTGAAACTTGAAATTACTTTGATTTTGTTAATTATTAAAGTTGAAATTTTATAATGTACTAGCTGTGTCTTCACGGCTCCTCCCGTAGCCTATGTTATTTAGGGATAATGTAGCTTTCTAACGGTAAAAGAATTTTTGAAATCGGTCTAGTAGTTTTAAAGTTTATTCGTTACATACACAAATCCAAAAATACAAATCTTTCCTCTTTATAATATTAGTATAGATGACAAGTGGTGCCTCCAATTATCTCAATGAGTCGAAAGAAATAATTCAAAAATTGTTATCTGTTCGTTTAAATACATAGACGTTTGATTTTCTGTCGTGTTCACGGCAACACAGATAATGTTCATTAAGGCTTTCATTGTATATATCAAATGTATTCTGTGGTGTACGTTTACGAGGTTAAGTAGTGATAGCCTAGTGGTGTGACCATCGGACTGCCAAGTCTCGAGTTCGAACCCAAGGCACGCACCTCTGACTTTTCGGATTCATGTGCGTATTGTATAATTATCACTTGCTTAAAAACGGTGAAGAAAAACATCGTGAGAAAACCGGCATGCCTGAGAGATATTGCTCGACGGCATGTGAAGCCAAGTTAGAGGCCCATGGGCGGCATCAACTCTGACACCAGGTTAGTCGCTAACCACACGAAAAAGAAAAGAAGAACCGAATTGTTTGTTATTTACTTTCCCTAAAATCTTCTGCCTTATAAAGGATTAAATCAAGTTTAATTGAATAGACGTTTGATTTTCTGTCGTGTTTACAACACAGATAATGTTCATTAAGGCTTTCACTTCCTTTTCATTCGTTTACGGGTTTATATGAAAGCATAATGTCGCAGAACCAGAGAATCGCCTCCCCTCGGTCGTTTCGAAAGGGAAACAGCTGATATCGATTTTCGTGGTGCTTGTTCATGAATGAATGGTCTAGACAAGTCTAGGGTGTACACAATATGCCACTTCGTATTCATGTTTCCCTGGTAGACGGCAACATGTTGCCTCTGTAGTTGCGCATGACGATTGGTGCCAAGCCGTTGCTATGCAACCGTGACTTAACGTACTTATAAACACGGTCAAAGAGTTCGATAATGACTGAAAGCTATTGAATTGTCAGTGTGTGTGTGAACTGGAAGTGTATGTAATTAATGTATATCGATAATATCGATATACGGTATTTTAAATATAACCCCTTACTAATAACCGATGAATAAAGTTACTTCAGTATGACTAATTGATATATTAGGTACTTACGTACTAGATGCGCTGTTTAGAAGACCAACATTGTATCAACGAGTTGTGGTTCCGGAACCACAGTGTCATTGATCTTAACAGCTGTCTAGCGCCAGTTTGAGCCTTATTGCATCAATGGTTTGCCACATAGTAATATAATTATGGTTTTTGGAGAGATAGCGCAAATGTCTATTTATTTTAACGTTGTTTAAGCTTATCGGAAGTTAGTTACTTTAACAGCAGTGATAGATAGCCTAGTGGTGTGACCGTCATACTGCCAACTCATAGGTCTCGAGTTCAAACTCAAAGCACGCAACTCTGACTTTTCAGATTCATGTGCGTGTTGTATAATTATCACTTGCTTAAAAACGGTGAAGGAAAAATTGTGAGGAAACCGGCATGCCTGAGAGATATTTCTTGACGGCATGTGAAGCTAAGTCAGAGGCCCATGGGCGGCATAAACTCTGACACCAGGTTAGTCACTAACCACACGAGAATAAGACGCAAGTTTATTCAACATTTATTAGTAAGGCCATTAAAATGTAGAACACTGAATTAAAAACATGACTTTTAAAAATTTAAACCTGCATCTATAAGTTTGTAAATTACTGTTATTCATATAGTTTTTATTTTATTTGTTAATTTTTGTACTACATTACTCATTGGTCTGTGGTCAGGACTCCTTTGTTCTCTCACTATCCTAAATCATTGTACTCTGTAATTGTTAAAGATATTATTTTTAAAAGAGTAACCATAGAGTTTCTTGCCGGCTCTTCTCCATAGGAAACGACTAATTGGAACCGTGCATCTAAATTCGACTTTTCATAAGCACCTGTATTGGTTTATGTGATTTTTTTTTTAATTTGATTTGAAATAAAAGCCACACCTATCTTCAAAACATAAGTACACGATGTTAAAAAAAAATAGCGTAAAGAAGAGGACATTTTTTTGTACGTAGTGACACGTTGTATATATGTATCTGTGCGATAGTAAAAAAAACTACATCTAAGTGTACAACGGATGGTGAGCTAAATCGTAAACCCTAGCATCTATGCTCTGCTAGTACAAACGGGCTTAAATAAAAATTGGTCAAGCGGCTGGGCCTAAACAGAATGTACCACGAGCGGGCTCTTTCCATCGAAGATAGAGCCCTTTTGATCTTAGAATGTCTCTGAAGGCTAAGAAAAATAAGTAAGCACAGTAATATTATACAATCTTCCTCTTAGCCTTTTCCCAATTATCTTGGGGTCAGCTTCCAGTCTAACCAGATGCGGCTGAATACCAGTATTTTACACGGAGCGACTGCCATCAGACCTCCGCAACCCAGTAACTGGGCAATGCCGGTATCCTAAGGTTAAACCGATTGTCAGACTTTCGGGCTTCTGACTACCCGTAACGACTGTCATAGGTATTCGTATGACACCCGGGACCGACGGCTTAACGTGCTCTCCGAGGCACGGAGGGGTCTCGATGTGTAACAAATGGTCACCCATCCACGGACTGACCGCGGCAAGTGCAGCTTAACCTTGCAAATCGTACGATCGGCGCGGTTGTCATTTAGCCACGAGCCCCTCCCACAGTAATATTATACAAAATGTATGAAATTCTTGGTTTTACCTAAAATTATAGTAACAAAACCAGTGTATTTAATTAAAGGCGGAGTTTATTTAATTGGACTTAGTTACTGGATTGACAAAAGACGAATTATTCTATTTAAATCCAGCTACTGGACTTGATTGAAACGTTACATTGGTCCAATGCCAATACAGTGTTGGATTCCAGCGACGTCGGATCCAGCTACTGGCTTAAGACCAGAAAGGTGGACTGTATACGTAAGTACAAATAATATGTTTTTGAATAATGTTTTATGGCGAAAGTCGAAGGCGAAGCAGATTTAATTTGGTCAGTTTCCAATATGTCTGATACGAAGAAAACGGGTCAAATGCCGATGGCATCAGTCAAGGAAACGTCTGGCACACGTATGATGTTTTAAAATATTGATATAATAATCAAAATAACAAAATAAGTAAGTAAATAACAAAATAGTATAAAGGATGAAATTTTTATGTCAAATCTATTAAATGAGCTGTATTATGCAATAATGTGTCAACCCACAAAAATATTAGTTCTGTGTTATTGCTGATGGAGGTGAAATACCAACATAGAAAGTGTGACAGTGTTTTAATATTCAAAATAAGAATCTGTCACTCAAAATCTGTTCCTTCAACTCAGAAAGTCGGTGTATGTTATTATTGCTTTTGTGTATAAATAAACGTGTTCTAACCAAAATAGCCTTTTGATTTTAACAGGTTATGGGCCCAGATCACGGCTCCTAAAAAATCAAGAGGCTATTTCGGTTAGAACACGTTTATTTATACACAAAAGCAATAATAACATACACCGACTTTCTGAGTTGAAGGAACAGATTTTGAGTGACAGATTCTTATTTTGAATATTAAAACACTGTCACACTTTCTAAATACCAACAATTGCCATCTAGTTATAGTGGTAGGTCTACCCAACGCTTGAAAACAAAACAAACTGCATTAAATTTTTTGATAGACGCTCTATTAAATTTACTACAGTTCTGGGTATTTTTTCAAGCGATGGGTATAGGCCTACCACAATAACTAGATGACGTTAACACAAAATTCATATTTTTGTGGGTTGACACATTATTGCATAACACGGGCCAAATGTTTACGGTGAAGGAAAACATCGTGAGGAAACTTGCACAACTGTGAGGGCTTCATAGGGGTCTCAATAGTGTGTAATCCGCCAACCCGCACCAGGCAAGCGGGATGGATTAAGGCCTAAACCCTTTTCCCTTTTCATTATGAGAAGGGGCCCGTGCCCAGCAGTGAGACAGTAATGGGCTGATTTTGATCAAATATTTATTAAACATAAATTAGTAATCTGCCGTATCTGGTTAGACTGGAAGCTGACCCCAACATGGTTGGGAAAAGGCTAGGCAGAACGAACGTATTTATTAAGCAAAAATTGAGATACTTAGTTCTTATTAAATCTTTACATAGTATAAAACAAAGACGCTCCCGCTGTTTGTACGCTTAGATGTTTTAAACTACGCAACGGATTTTAATGCGGTTTTCAGCAATAGGAAGATTAATTTAATATATTATTAATTCAAGAGGAAGGTTTACATGTTCCACATTAGTATCTACATTGCACCCGTGCGAAGTCGGAGCGGGTCGCTAGTACTTTATAAGTTGTAGTTAGATGTTATTAGCATAGCAAGAAGCCAAGATAATGTGTGTCGATAAATGATAGTATTATTTAAGAAAATTTTGGAAAATTTTAACATTTTCTGATCTTGTCTTCACTTTTAAGCGTAATGGAGCGTGTGTGGCTTTCTCGAAAGGCCTCGATGTACTAGGCTGTCAGAAGTGCAAAGGAAATGTACTATAGCCCGGCTTGGGGTCGGTCGGCCGGCCGGATGGGGAGAACCACCGATTGTTGAAACTTGAAGGGGTATCATTAAACAGTTTACTGTCTCACTCTAACCCCTACACTCAGATGAACGGTATAGTGAGCAGGATATATTCTACCCCAAGTCTGTTAGTAAAACTACACACATGTTCCAAGTGTCAGCATTGTAAGTAAAGTCTGTTTTACGCACAAATTAGGTTAATATTGCTAAGTGGAACAATTACTGAACTTAACTCGCCAATGCACGTCCAAATGGGGTTTTCCACTTAACTCGCCTACCATACCGTCACGCCATGTATTCCCCGAAGGGTTCGACAAAGGTGATTTTTAATACATCCTCATTTCGCCAGTTATGTTTAAGTCCCATGTAATAGGGGGCGAGCCTATTGCCTTCAACAGTGCACCTATTCAAACTCCGGGCTGCTACTGAGTAATTCCTCTCGGAAGAACCCAATGACACTGCACGACCCGGGGATCGAACCCAGGACCTCACGATCAGCAGTCGCGCTTGCCACCACTAGACTAATGAGGCAGTCAACCTTTTTGTCCTCGTGTAATATTGTTTTATTTTTTTGTTTGGTCTTTATCTATACTAATATTATAAAGCTGAAGAGTTTGTTTTTTGTTTGAACGCGCTAATCTCAGGAACTACTGGTTGGAATTGAAAAAATATTTTTGTGTTGGATAGTCCATTTATCGAGAATGGCTATAGGCTATATAACATCACGCTATGACCAATAGGAGCGGAGCATAAATGAAAAATGTTGCAAAATCGAGGAAAAAGTCCACCCGTGCGAAGCCGGGACGGGCCGCTAGTTTAGGATAATTTCCCGTGAAAGTTTGTCATTATTCTACTTAAACACTAAACTCTAGCAACTCCAGTAGATACCACATCGAGTTTTTTTTGTGAGGATACTACGAATTTTCAACCAGCTACCTTGAATTCCTGACGCTACATTTCCTTTGCATTTATGCTACCCTAGTACCGGAATCCCCTAGAATGACGCTTTGACATTCATTGATTGACGGTATAGTAGGCGGTCTTATTCGTTTTTAACCGTCGCGTCATTCATTTGTTTTCCTGTCGTGTTTAATCTGTAGAATTATTCCAAAGTAATACGCGATTTACGGCTGAAACCAAAACCTATCCCATCGGCGGTTTTGCCTAATAGAAATAGATAGATATTTTGACTGAAGCTCAATAAAAGTACTCGTAATGTCAAATTTCTATATGTAGTAGTATATATAGGTTATTGGTTTCGACCGTCAGTTACCATGTTGGCCAGTTATCAAACTGTTGAATGCATGGTGTAAGTTTGATATACATTGAAAGATAATTTACTACTATGACAGAGGTAGTAATAAATAAAGTACATTATACAAGGTTAGTCGGAAAGGGGGTACTAAGCCGCAGGCCACTTAAAGTGTCACTGATGATTGTTTAAAGAAAATGTTAAAATTTAATTATTTTTTTCCATGAAAAATTATTTTTATTTTAGTTTTTTCAAAAATTCTTCATCCCTGCTTTAGTTATGAATTCAGAAAATGGAGTTTCTAATCCGTGACCCCAAATATAACGTAAAATGTAAACACGTCTGATCATAGCTGAGGATAGATAGAATTTAGCATATTTTTTATGAAATCTTTGAACAGCTATTTCTCTTGAACTATTTACTTCTGGGGAAAGTTGTTTAACAGAAGTTATCCATTATTATGGGTACTTTAATACCCTTTCGGCTTAGTACCCCCTTTCCGACTAACCTTGTATACCTACTTCGAGCCATTACTATCGACGCGAGTTTGACACCCTGGAAACGTAGGTATAGGTGAAACAGGTATACATCAAATGCCTAGCACACCAGCACATTTAGAAAAAATAAACCAATGCCTACATTAACAAACAGATCTATAGACACATTCGAGAACCGTTTCGAGGACGTATCTGTGTGTGCAGATATGACCTGAATACATGCAGGCGTTTATGAAAGCCTGGTGCATCAGGCTATTTATAGAATACCTAGAATACAGGTATAAGTACCAGGTGTACAGGAACGGTGTACCGAAAACTGACACAGCGAAATCAGTTCTTCAGTATATCTATACTAATATTATAAAGCTGAAGAGTTTGTTTGTTTGAACGCGCTAATCTCAGGAACTACTGGTTGGAATTGAAAAAATATTTTTGTGTTGGATAGTCCATTTATCGAGAAAGGTTATAGGCTATATAACGTCACGCTACGACCAATAGGAGCGGAGCATAAATGAAAAATGTTGCAAAAACAGGAAAAATGTCCACCCGTGCGAAGCCGGGACGGGCCACTAGTTGAAAATAAGTGGAAAGGATGATGGGCAAGAATGTATGTACGCTGTGCCAAGAGCCGCCATGAACGACGCCTGTTTACTTATAACAATCATTATGTGTAGTTTAATTATATATAGTTTCATTAAAATCGGCTCCCGGAAAAAAAAGAAATTTAGGTAAAGTATTGTACAAATGTACCTTATACAAAATGGGGATTTTTCATAATTAATTGTGATTGTAATTATATTAGTGTCGCCATTCAATGTTACTTTTGCTCATCTTCCTTTTTCTTGGAATATTTCGCATTAAAACCAAGGATATAATCTATATATATAAAAGGAGAAGCTGACTGACTGACTGATCTATCAACGCACAGCCTAAACGGCTGGGGTTAGAAACTTGAAATTTTGACAGTGGGTTCATTTTGTGACGTAAACATCCACTAAGAAGGGATTTCTCGAAATTCAACCCCTAAGGGGGTGAAAAATAATCACGCAAGCGAAGCTGCGGGCAAAAGCTAGTGTAATATAAAACCAAACATTTCGTTCAAGAATGAACACCACTAGAAAGAAAGAAAAGTATAATTATTTTTTTATTTTTTGGAATTAGTTCTAGTACTCACATTCTGGTTCATCCACACGGCTTTCATAGTCTCCTCGTAGTTGTGTATGAGGGACCGGGTATTGGAGTACTTTCTCATCATGTCAGCAGACGCAGGCAGTGCCCGGAGCACCGGGTGAGCGCACACGTTCTCCACCGTCTCCGTCATGTTGTGCATCAGGCAACGGGACCATTTTATGCGACCTGAAGGACATTTTAAATTAACTGCATTGGACTACGGTCAAACCCTTCTCAGAATGAGAAGTTCATGTGCAGCAGTAGGACAGGAAATGAGCTAATAATCATATTATGTTATGTTTTTTAAAGATATATTTTTTTAGTCTGACTTTATTTACTAAATATTATTCTCCTTTATTCATTTTAATATATTTACATATAAATTATATTTTTAAATATTTCTGTAAAAACCAAAAAACATTTAAAAATACAAAAATATTGTAGCCCACCGGAACTGGGAACAGGATCCAAGCTACCGGTGGTCAGGGCCTCAAAGAGAGGAACTTTCTAACAATATGTGCCGTGTCCAGAAGTACCGCTTTCTCTATTAGGCCCTTGATCTAGCCGCCTAACGAGAGCCTCAACCATCTGATGAGGCTCTCGTTAGGCGTTTGGCTTTGAAGCCATTGGCCGTAACGACTATCGGCACAATCCCACATGTCGACAACCTCGTGTATTAAGTCAAGGTAATCTGTTATAAGTATATCTGCTTAGCCTTTTCCGGGTCAGTTTCCAGTCTAACTAGATGCGGCTGAATACCAGTATTTTACACAAAGCGACTGCCATCAGACCTCCGCAACCCAGTTACTGGGCAATGCTGATACTCTAACGTTAGACCGGTTGTCAGTCTTTTGGGTTTCTGACTACCCGTAAAAATGTCACAGGTATTCGTATGACACCCGGGACCGACTGTTTAACCTGCACTATGAAGCACGGAGAGATCTCGATGTGTAAGGAATGGTCACCCACCCACGGATTGATCGCAGCAAGCACAGCTTAACCTCGCAAATCGTATCATCCGGCCGTTTGGTAATTAACCACGAGCCCCTATAGTCAAGGTATTTTAAGTAAATATTATCATTTTAGATATATCGTCACTATGCGAAAAAACCCATAACATAAAATACTGACCAGCGACTGGGGAGTAGTTGCGTGGCAACGGTGGGTCTTCTCTCTGCCTTTTAAACATTTTGGTTATCTTGTCCACTTCCTTCTCGCAGTATCTCAGCACTCTGTCGTACTTCTCGCTCAGTTTTGTTATCATGATCTTCTGACTCACCTGAAAAATATAAAAATATAGACTATACGTATTGCTTACCACTTGAAAATGAAAGAAGTTTGGTTTCTGATTGCACCACACTTTTTACATAGGTAGTACGGGAAACTGGCTTGCATACCCATGCAAGCCAGTTTCCCGTACTACATACGTATATTGACACAATTGCGATAAGTACCATAAAGTACCCACTTTATGGTACTTATCGCAATTGTGTCAATTATTTCAAAAAACTGCTTCGTTGGTCTAATGCTGGCAAGCGCGACTGCTGATTGTGAGGTCCTGGGTTTAAACCCCAGGTCTGGCAAAGTGTTATTGGGTTTTTCCGTGTGGAATTCCTCAGTAGCAGCCTTGAGTTTGGATTTGTGTCCTGTTGATGGCAATAGGCTCACCCCCCATTACATGGGATTTAAACATAACGGTGAAATGAGGGTGTTACTATACACCCCCTATACAAACGTACCTTGGTGGGCCAATTTTTCTAATATTATATGAAACGTAGGTCAACATAACTAACGCACCTTCTCAAATCTAGTCAAGAACTTTATCCCTTGAGGAGTCTCCCATACAGTGGCAAAATTGTCTTCTATAGTGTTTCCTATGGATTCTCTCAGAGCATTTGTCTTGTCTTCAAATATGTTGTAATCCTTGTCAAATTCGTTGTTTCTGTAATCCAAGTAATCATACTGACATGTCGTAACCGCTTTCTTTGCTTCATCAAACGTGTGTACAGCTTCTTCTAGATCTAAAACAACAATAAAAATAAATCATTTCCTCTTATTGCAAGATATGTGGTCTAAGTAAAACCAAGGTTTTAAAATAACCTTAGGGGGTATAATAAAATTATAATTTTACATATTATACAGCGTTTACAGTTGTTTTAGCTATGAAATTTTCCTTGCCCGCCTCACCAGCAGGCAAGTTATAGGAGTCGGGCATTTTATTTAGTTACGATGAATAAATAATAAATAAGTAGTAAGTAAATAGATGCTTAAATGTATATTTATATTTATAACTTGCCCGCCTCACCAGCAGACAAGTTATAAGAGTCGGGCATTTTATTTAGTTACGATGAATAAATAATAAATATAGTAAATAGATGCTCAAGTATATATAGGTATTTCCAATATCACGGCAATTGCTAGAAGAGAAATAACTGTGAAGGCGCTGTAGGTATATAGCCAGACAATACCGATAATTATTAAATAAATCAGAACAATAATGGCCGATTCCTATAACTTACGGAACGTTATTGGTTAAAATTGAGACTATCTTTACCAATAATGAAGCAAAAATCTCATGGCTTCGCATAGTAGACCCTCGCATATGGAAGTATCAATCACAGGTAAAATTGGCTTACGATTCTATTTATTTGCCCAATTTGGCTATAATAATAATAAGATTTATTTTCTCCCACAAAGTCCAATTACAATATAGAGGTGTTACAAATATTGGAAGTACAAAGGTTTGTGGGAGTCAGGAATTCAAACTAGGATACCCTGTGCTATGGACTCCTGGCCCCCCTCGCCGAGACTGGGAATCAGGATTATGACAATTTTAGAGCGTAGGACATGTCATTGTAGGACTATTGTGAAAAAGAATAACAAGAAAAAGTACTAATGAAATAAATCTAAAAATAAAAAATGCTACCATTGGTAAGCAAAACGATTTGATTTTTTTATAGGACCCGGGCATAATTAAATGAATTATTTTAGTCGTAGTTCATTGTTATTTGTTTGGTCATGGCCAAACTCGGCTGAACTCATTTATTTTGAACAAAGGCTCTCATTCGTTCTCAAGGTCTAAAACTTATTTAATATACTCTCTTTGAGCTATGCCGTCCTGGTACAGGTGCGGGTTTGCGGCCCGTGCGGATTGTAATTGCGGTCAGCTTTTTTGGCTCAAACATTGTTGTATTTATTTTGTACTAACTAGATGACCCGGTGAACTTTGTACCACCTAAACTTTTTTATAGTGTCTCCTAATTTTCTTTTTTCCTAAACCACCCCAGTATACAGGCGAACAAAACAAGAAAAAAAACAAGTCGGTGGAGCCATTTTCGAGTTTTTGATAGACTAACGCACTGCAATTGATTTTTTGGTGTATAAGTTTATCTAGTATCGTTTTAATAATAATAATGTAAAGTAAAATATCAGCCATGCACACACTGCGGTGCGGCCTTAGAGTTTCGCCCAAGATAAATCAGCAAACGCATTCCCAAATCCTACGGTCATAACCAACAAGTAAAATCATGAACTCATAATCAGTGCGTCATCAATAATTGAGGGCTAGTAATGACAATGGTGCTAAAAACAAAAACTAAAAAAATTAAACTAATATTAAAACCTGTGTTATCTTATACTAGCGACCCGCCCCGGGTTCGCACGTGTGCAATGTAGATAGTAATGTGGGGCATATAAACCTTCCTCTTGAATCACTCTATCTATTGCTGAAAACTGCATTAAAATCCGTTGCGTAGTTTAAAAGATCTAAGCGTACAGACAGCGGGAGCGACTTTGTTTTATACTATGTAAAGAAGATGTGGATTTTATTTTCGTGTAATTAAAATATTTGCATTCCTGGTCAAATATAAAAAGAAACTTGTTTATTATACTTTTTTCAAATTATTTTCGCTCTGCCATAATCGCTCAGCACCTTTGTGATTTCCAGTCTTTAATTGATATAATCATCACAGTATTCTGGAATACGTTTACTAGACAAATACCAACAGAGTGGTTACGAGTTACAACCCTACTATTACGTTTGGTAGCAGGGCTGACTACCCAGTGTGTGGCGGACGTATTTGCGTTTTGTTTCAATGCACCCACCCCAACGGAATTTTCCAAGAACGGTCCAACAGAGTCGTATGTTGTACCTCTGAATCCCGTCCCCCAACCGATCGATATAATGAGTATATTTCGAGCCCCTCTTAATTATGTGTAGGCTTAACACTGTGGAAATAACGTTTAATATTTTGAATGGATACTGACGGATCATCGTGCGCACTACTCACTCCAACCAGCTATCTCTTTGTGAGCCATGTTTCCCTAGTAACGTGTGAGACTGGTTGCCTTTTGCAGGGGATCATTCTCTCCGCGTGCCCCAGCCTTAAAGAGACTTTTATCATGGAACCTTTATAAAGTCCTGATAAAGTTTTGCTTGGGACATAATTTTCTATTGATTTCTTTAGGCTTGGTAGGTTTGACTGCCTCGTTGGTCTACTGGTGGCAAGCGCGACTGCTGATCGTGATTTCCTGGGTTCTATCTCCATGTCGGGCAAAGTGTTATTGGATTTTTCCGTGTGGAATTCCCTAGTATCAGCCCGGAGTTTGGATTTGTGCCCAGTTGATGGCACAAATATGGCTTGCCCCCTATAACATGGGACTTGTAATATAACGGCGAAATGAGGGTGTTCCTATACACCTCTGCCCAACCCTTCGGGGAGTACAGGCGTGATGTTACGTTCTTTAGGTTTTTTTTTCAACCGTTCAATTTTTATTCATTTTGTCGGTTTTTTCATTTCGACGTATGGAATCCAAAAAAAGCCACACACACTCTTGCCATACTGACACGTGCTGCAAGATTTTAAACCAAGATGCCGCGACTTACCTTCGCCCAACAAAAGTCCCTCCATCCTCTTCTCGAAGAGATTATTATAGTCATCCATGAGGTCGAACATAGCTATTATCTTATTCAGCCTTTTGCAGAACGTGTCGAATTTACCAAACACGTAATTCTCAGAGAAACTGAACTGCTCGGTATTTGGAAGAAACGGTTGGTTCTTCACAAATAAGTATGTCTCTCTGTAAGTTTTGTTTAGGTTAATGCAGTGGATGAGTTTGTCCCTCACTTGGGCTCGCTCCTGTGACCATATAGTTTCCTTGAACCTACATGTTATGTACTGCTTGCATGTTTCTATCATTTGATTAGTAATCTGTAAAAAAGCAATTAAATATTAAAAAATAAACATCTTGTTATTGGTGGTTTTCTTAAAATTTGGTGACCCGGAAGTTTATGGACCCGCATGTAAGGCACCAGGTTGCGCGTTCAAACCCAGGCATGTATATCAATTTGACTTTATGATAAAGTCTTATCAAGATTTGGTATATTCTGGACTTGCGTTTCTTCCCTTAGTGATTGGGTGTTAAAGTGGCAGCAAATTAGTTATCCTAGGAGGCATCATACCTTCCAGTACAACATTTTCAAAATAACAAGAAGGATTTTATCAGTCAAAATACTACAGACATCTCTTTGTCATCAATGGAAGGTTGGGGTAAGTTGATAATAAAATTAAAGGAATAAAATGTTCTTTTGGTTACTCCGGATCTGGGTTTTCAGTCTATAGACTTTGGGAATTATCTCTTTGCAACAAGCGCAGTATTAAGAACATCACTGTGGGAAAAGGAAACGTAATGAGTGAAAGAGATGAGTGATGAAAGGCGAAAGAACTGAGATTTTTAAATAAGTTTAAATTAAGAAGGGACAGTGTTCTATTATTAAACGCTTGTAATTTTGTTTTTGGAGAATAAACGATATACGGAGTTGGACGGTCACGGTGATCTGTTGCTTCTTATTTTATCTGAGCTAATCCCACGTACAGTAGGGGTTAGGCTGCGTTCTCACTTTGTCGTGACGACAGATAATAGTCGTTATTTTTAAATTTCGTGGCTTATATATTTAAATGGAGGTGTTCACGTATAAGACGACACGATTAACTTTACTGTCGTTCACGACTTGTTTTTGCAATGACGACAGATTGTCAAGTCAATGGGAACGGCTAGCACGACAGTCGTAAAACGATAAGAAATTGTCACGACATCGTGACGGCAAATCATGTGTCGTTGTTACGACTATCTGTTGTGGCCACGATAAAAATATCGTCTCGTCTTGTAGCTTGCTGTTGATGTGCAAACGACAAAGCGACTGCCGTGAAACGATAAAATACCGTCACGATCCAATGAGAACAGCTAGATACGATCGTTGCGAAACGATAATATACTGGCCTGCAAAAATAAGTACTACACTTTTAATGATATTTACTTTTAAAGTGTGATACTTATTTTTGCAGGCCAGTGTATATTAATCGTGACGACATAGTAGGAACGCGCCGTTAGAAGCATACACTCACCTTCACCATCAAAGACGATATCCTCTCCGACGTATTATAGAACTGTGAGACGCTGTGTATCAGTCTGACCGTCTGTAACAGACTCAGTATGGAGTCCTTGATCTTCACAGGATCGTCCAGGTACAAGGAATGGCAGCACTTCTCCATCGCCTGGATGAACTTGGCGTTGTCTTTGGCTTCGTTGTAGCAAAAGGTTATTTTGTGGTCGGTATCCCGCCAGAGTTTTATGACTTTCGAGTTTGTGATTTGCAGGCAACTTAGTGTCAGTTGGACTTCGTTGTCCTGCGGAATAGAATATAAGTACTAAGTATATACAAACTACTGGGTACATGAATATGGGAAAACAAAACGTAATGAATGAAAGAGATGAACGCATAGGAGAGAAAGTGATGAAAGGCGAACTGGGTTATTTTAAATTGTTTTAAATAAGGAAGGACAGTGTTCTTTTGTGAACTCTTGTTGTACTGAGTTGGACGGTCACGGTGATCAGTTGCTTTTTATTCTCTCTTAGTTATTCCACATGTACCACATATTATGGAAATATTTGCTTAAACAATAACAACACAGTATTACCTTTAAAGAAAAAAAGATAATAAGTTTATTTGCGATTTAAATACACACACACAAATATAACAAATAAATAATTTAAAAAACAAAAACTAAATAAAATAGTTGGTAAAATTCATCATAACACATCATCATCAAATGCGTCATATTCATGCAAAATGGTCATCAATCAGTATACTGCTGTGACACATGCGTAAACCAGCGCCACAGCGCTGGCATTCAACGACAACCTGCGTTGATTTATAGTTGATGGACGAGAGACGCGCAGCGCTTAACGCAACGCGGTCGACGATCTGTCATCGGTGGCCGCGATATTAAATATACTGGCCTGCAAAAATAAGTATCACACTTTTAAAATTGCAATAACTTTTTAGGTACACAAGATATATTTTCGAAACAAAAAGGACTCAAAAAAGAGTTTAACTTTGTTACTATAGTTTCAAAGAAAGCTGATAAAAATTGCTATAAAACGTTTTTTATTTTAAATCTCTAACTTCTATAGCTTAGAAAAAATTAAAATTTTAAAAGTGTGATACTTATTTTTGCAGGCCAGTGTAGTATAGATAGAATATGATAGGTAGAAGATAAATAAAAAAAATGTTAATAAGAACTGGAAATAATTATTAAATGAATAAAGTACAAAAAATATTAGGAAAATACTAAAACAATCACGTAAAAAGTAACCACAAAACATTGTAAATAAAAGAATAAAATATATTTGGGGGAATATTATAGCGTAATGGTTGCGATATTATGGCGTAAAGGTGAGATATTCATATATCACCATTCATTAGCAATTATTTGATAATCTCAGAACAATAGGTAGGTACACAATAATAAGTGGTAACAATGGTATCACCAACCTGTAAATATGACACGAGCTGTGAGAACTGAGCACCCCTCTTCTTCCAGTACTCCAGTTCATCTTGAGGGCCGCTGGAGTCCACCTCACGTCGTAATTGTTCACTTTCACTGAGTATCTGCAAAGATGTGTTGTAATTAACTTACGATTGGCTTTATTTTAGTGTCCGGCTGATTGGTAGCATCGTGGGTCGGGTTGTTTAGCTCGCTAAAATAAGATTTGAGCTACACGTTTGCTGATGCATACGTGCCGTCAGTTGTGACAGGTCAACTCAAACCTCCTATGGCTCTTTCCTCAAAAGGCCATTCCAGATGTTGCCCTACATTGTTACACTCGCATAGTTTTTATACCACAATGTCTGGACTTTAAAAGAGACGTTGATCTCTGAGTTCGTTTCGGCTTTTCATCTCAGAGCCAGTGAGACAGGAAATACCGGCGGCGCCATCTAGTCTTAAAAAACATTACATTGACATTTAAAAGTGTCTGTAACAGATTTTGCAACACACTTGCTCATAAATTGGCTCTTATTGGACAGCTTTTAGGTCCGTAATGTAGCTTATTGCGGACTAGTCCGGTAAAATCTACCACAGATTAATGATATGTGTCTACAAATTTTACTTTAATTTTTTTTTCAATCTTAGCAAAGCGTGTATATGCCTAAAAATAGTAAACTTATTTGTTAAAAAAAGCATAAATAAGCTGTGTTAATAAATATGATAATAAACATTTAATTTTATCAAATTATTCATAATTCACAATAAGTTATGTTATAAATACGAAAATATTCGCTGTATTATATTTTTAATATTGGCTGTATGTCGATGTTGTTCGTGCCCTTGCTCCAAACAGCGCGCGCATCGCTGGCGCGGCGCGAAACGAAAAAGAAACTCGAGAAACTTACACGCCATTTTCCATAAAATATATTTGTTAACGTTTTCGCTGTGTGGTTGATTATTATCAAAAATGTCAACTTTAAGTAGAGAAGAAGAGCAATACATACATTTGACACCGCCGGAAATACTAATTGAGTCACGGAGTGCATGTGATAGCCTGTTGCCACCGAAATCTAGAGAGAAATACCTAGCGGCTTATGAAACTTTCATACAATGGAAAATCAGTAAAAATGCCCAGTTGTATTCTGAGAACGTATTTTCGGCTTACTTCAATAAACTGGCAAATAAATACAAGCCCAGCTCGCTTTGGTGTATCTATTCCATGTTAAAAAGCACAGTTAAGACCAAAAATGATATTGATATACCAATACCATAAGACAACCTGTAAAAATGCCAACAATGTTCGGATTTATTTTGAGAATTGTAACTACTTTCACTAATTGTTTCAATAATTGAAAGTTAATAACAATACAAGACTGTATTTTTCCTCGCGTGTTGAAAGACGTCGTATAATATGCGTGTGCATTGATCATTACAGTCTCGGCTCACTTATCGCACTCGCCGGCGGCTCGCGCGCACAATACCGCCTCGACCGTAATGTCCAACATAGCACACTTATATCATAATGTAGGTACTATATTTACAGAAATAAAAATCATTTATCATTTAAATATCCACTTTAATGAAGCAGAACCGAAAATAGGATTCGACAAATAAATATAAAAATTTACGTTTTCTCGACATACTGCAAATCAAATTATTCGACTATATTTAAAAAAATGCAATAGAAATTGAACTACGTTTAATGGTATTAAGGCTTCTATTCGCAAAGCATGTAAATTCTTTTAAAATGGCTGGATATAAGTAGACGCACTCAAATTAAAATTCCACCACCTACCTCCATAACTTTTTTGATCCACTCGTTGACACGTTCCTCTAGCATGGTGATGGTAGTGGGATTCTTTGCCATATCCTTCAGCGCGTTGTGGTCCTGCAGTTCTGCCATGTGAGCCTGGCCATCGTCGAATAGGTTCACCTGGTTACATACGTCTTCACAAACTGGGGAAATAAGAAATTTAGTTTTTTATTTATTAACTTGGTCCTGTTTGACCCTTCCCGCACCAGACGGTAAGCGCAGACATGGTGTGGAGCATAGCAAAGATAAAGAGTGACTCTCCTATAACCTTCTGGCTCTCACATATACAAGACAAAACACAGTAAACTGTTTGGCTGGCTTTAATTTGAGGGTGGTAGCTAGCCCTATCGGGGTTGCGGTGCATGCTAATGCGAATCCCACGACCCCGGCCGACGGTCGGGAGGGGGAATACCGTGGGTTTTTAGCCGGTAAGTGTCCGGCAGACCCCCGTACCATCCCCGGGCGAGGGACATCCAAGGGTCTATTTCCAGGGGTAAAATAAAAAAGGGTTTTTGCTAGCCAGTCGAACCGTAAAGATCCTGCCAATAGTGCTAGGTTTTGTTGAAACTTACAACTCGCGTTTGTTGAATTTGTTGTATCTTACCGTGCGTGAGGTGAGAAAATTTTATATTCCAGCGCGTCCCCAGACGGGAAACAACGCCCGGGGTTTGAACGCGGACATTTTAGAAAGTAAACTTACGGCGAATTAATATTACACTTCTGAAACCGTGAGTAATGAAGATAAGTCTCATTTATTTTAACAAAGAACAAAAGCTTGTTTATATGGCACATAGAAAATAATCATTCGTTCATTTAAATATCACGAAAGATGAAGTAGGTATCGACGTTGTTTTGAATTTTAAAACGAGTTATAAAGTTTATAATCAAAGATGCGGTATGGAGCTTACTTTGACTAAAAAATCTTTCAGTTAGTAAAGTAATAAAGAAAAGAATGTCAACTTCCATTTCAGTGAAATTAATTAAACTTTTGCATTATTTCGTTTATGTTCTGAGTTTTATTATTCAGTGAACCTGTTTTTTTTTTTGCTAAATACTGTTTCGTAGGTACTATACAGGGAGTAAACGAATACATGTAATTCCTTCAAACCTCGTGATGTAGGTACTGCTGACATAGATTAACCATGCACGGGATACATTTGGATTCAATAAAAATAAAAATTAAAAGAAGTAAACACGTATTCTTAACGTGAGGCATTTTAGCGCCCTGACTTAAAAGACCGCGTTGCGAGCGATAGCCGCGCAATTCGCTCGGGGCGCTAAAATGCCTCACTTTAAAAACACATTCTCACAAACACACCTTGTAATTATTTTTGATTTAATCCAAAAGTTTCCTTTACATGGTTAAATCTATGCCAGCAGTACATTACGAGGTTTGATGGAACTAAATTATTTCGCTTACACCCTGTATAAAACATTGAGAAAAAAATTGTGGATTAGTAGTAAAATCTTATTTAAAAATCCTTTTTTTTCCTCTGATGATAATTTCAAAATATGAGATTCCCAAATCTCGTACGAACCTTTCAGAGCACTACAAAACGACCTCAACCCGGGCAGGAGTTGATTCTTCACGATGGGGAACCTTGTTTCGTCTTCTTCTCCGTCGTTGCTAGGATGTGCCAGTGCATTCATGTACACGTGTTCCATTACACGTTCTATAGCCGTCACCAGGCCCACTTGCTGAGCATTCAGGATTCCACAAAATCTATAAAATATAACATAACATCACGCCTTGTACTCCCCGAAGGGTTCAGCAGAGGTGTTTTAGTACACCCTCGTTTCTCCAGTTATGTTTAAGTCCCATGTAGTGAGGGGAGCCTATTACCACTAACCAGGCAGAAATCTAGACTCCGGGCTGCTACTGAGAAATTCCTAATGGAAAAACCCAATAACACTTTGCCTGACCTGGGGATCGCATCCAGGATCCCATGCTCCCCATACAGTCACGCTTGCAGCAACTACATCAAGAAGGCTATAAAATAGAAATAAAACAAAACGAAAGGGATATGCAGTCCGTTAAAATTTCCATTTTACAGTGAATTTGCAAGGTTTGGTAGCTATTTGTGTACAAATAGTACCACAAAGTAAATACGCGCAGCATACTACACAATAAACTCTGCAATTAGGGCTCGCGGCTACTTACCAACCACGCGAAGCATACGATTTGCGAAGTTAAGCTACTACACATTACACACCCCTCCGTGCCTCGGAGAACACGTTAAATAGTCGGTCCCGGGTGTCATACTAATACCTATGACAGTCGTTACGGGTATTCAGAAACCCGAAAGTCTGACAGCCGGTCCAACCTTAGGCTATCGGCATTGCCCAGTAACTGGGTTGCGGAGGTCTGATGGCAGTCGCTCCGTGTAAAATACTGGTATTCAGTCGCATCTGATTAGACTGGAAGCTGACCTTAATATAGCTGTGACAAAGCTAGGCAGAACATGGTTATTACCCAAGAGGGTGTATTAAAAGAGCCTCCACGACCGGAGCACCCTGGATTGGCTGGTTACCTTGCTGTCTGGCTAATTTTTTCATGAGAGATGCGCACTAGTATCACGGACAACAATCCGCTTACTTATTAATGATGTGATCTTCTTTTAGTGTAGTTAGTGACTAACCTGGTGTCAAAGTTTATGCCGCCCATGGGCCTCTAACTTGGCTTCACATGCCGTCGAGAAATATCTCTCAGGCTTCCGCACGTGTTTTCCTTCACCTTTTTTAAGCAAGTGATAATTATACAATACGCACATGAATCCAAAAAGTCGCAGGTGCGTGCCTTGGGTTTGAATTCGAGACCTATGACTTGGCAGTCTGACGGTTACACAAGGCTATCACACTGCTGTTAATGAGGTGACTATTAGTTCGGAAAGAGTCCCAGGTCAAATGGGCTTACCCATCCATCACTACACAAGGTAATAAAGATACAGATTCACTAAAAAAGCTGATGACACTCACAGGTCTTTATGAAATCCTTCTTCAGGCAGTTGCTTGCTAACGTTAATCCGGAACATGTAAATACAGACGCCTGTAAATCTGACATCCCAGCCATCAGACAGAAACAGTTTCTTCTTCAGGGTAATGATAGGTGGCGGCGGCTTCCCTTGGCCCTTCTTCGTGCCTTCTGGCTGTGGTCGTTGTTCAATCTCCTCCACATCTTGGTAGTACCAGAGAAGCTTGTTCCTCATGTGTGGTAGGAAGAGCTGGTTGATGTCATCCAGCTGCAGGAATATTTGAATATTGGCATATTTATACTTCTGTCGAAAATGAACTGTGATCCACACTTAAAGTTGAATTTCTTTTAATTATTTTTTTTATTCATAACTCAAACAAAAATGAAATATAAATTACCACTTGGAAAAAATTCTAGACTATTCCAGATCACTTGCACCGTAGCACAAAATCAGAACGAAATATTTATTTTTGTATGTATTTTATTTATACCATATTTCCTTCGAACACATGGTCCATGATGGCGTGGCGTGGGAGGCCTGTGCCATCTATCAGGAGCTGGAAGGTGAACTCCAGCCGGGGGTCCATCTCCCCCCTCCTCGCCTTCCGCTCGCATTCTTCTCTTCTTTTCTGAAAAATGACAGAATATCAGCTCTTTGCCATCATCTGTTGCTCTGACATTTTTGGGGTGGGTAAAGGTCTCAGTACAAACAGACCATGAGAATGTCCATAACATCTTCCTCCTCCTCTTCCTCACTAGATCCAGGCTTAATACCGTGGACGAACATTTTTTCTCAGTTATCAGTAAACCAAGTGAGAAAACACAACAAATTTTAACCGGGTGGGTGTTATTTCGTCAAAAATATTCGCCAAAAGTATTTTCAGATAGGTCTTAACGTTCCTACAACTTCAATTCTGACTGAAAACTTTTCATTTGCGTGTTCAGTTCTCCCTAAAGACCTAGGTGTCGTTTTTTAGTTTGATTATTTTGTTATAGCCATGACAGCGTCTGGTTGCGGTCTGTTTCAAACTAGCCTAGGGCACTAGGAGTCAAACTGTAATATGCAAATTAATGAACAGATAAATGGGTTTCATTAAGGCAGGAAGGGGGTCTGAAGGGGGATGGCACGGCGCCGCACTTTCCCTTAATGCTGCTCAAGACACGCAAATCACTTTTGATTGTTTCACAGGTAACAGGCATTAACGAAAAGCGGTTATTAGAAATACATTTTGTTATTTAGTACGACAGTTTTATAATGGAAGATCCGATCGCGTGTTAATTAAAATAGTTATTGGTACGTCGATCAAGATTTAGTTTTGTGAATATTAATCAAGCTAATAATTACCGTTATATCAGCGTAACAACATTAAACGTCGTTGTTATTTATTTTTAGGGTTCCGCGCCCAAAGGGTAAAACGGGACCTTATTACTTAGACTCCGCTGTCCATCCGTCCGTCTGTCATCAAGCTGTATCTCATGAACCGTGATAGTTAGACAGTTGAAATTTTCACAGATGATGTATTTCTGTTGCCGCTATAACAACAAATACTAAAAAAGATAATAAAATAAATATTTAAGGGGGCTCCCATACAACAAACGTGATTTTTTTGCCGTTTTTATAGATAAAACTCTTCGTGCGCGCGACTCGCACTTGGCAGTTTTTTTAATAGTTCTTATGGTCCTAATAGATAACTTTTTGGCATGCAATTAAATAAAGTTTATTTTTGTTAGCGTAGATCATTTATTTAACATATTTATATTCTAAACAATCTCTCCCCAAACGCTGAAACTGAAACTTTCTGAATTAGATTTTCAATTTTTAAGCTACAGTTGATGATCTCATTCTGGGATACATTTTTTCGACGTCATTAAATATGACGTGATGATTCCTAAAGACTATTCTTAAGGTAACAGCTAGTTCACACAGTAACTGTTTACATGATCCGTTTTTAGTTAGGTGATGGCGCCTGTAGTTGTATGAGAGAGTTCACATTCATGACAGTATTCCGAATCCAGTAAAAAATACTGGCCCGACATTTTTACGTGTTCCGGTTTGTCATCAAAAACTGGATGACGGAAATAAAAAACGGAACAGTATTCCGAATTCTGACATTTTTACACACACACACACAAGATGCCCAGTATAAAAAAACCGGTCAAGTGTGAGTCGGACTCGCGCACGAAGGGTTCCGTACCATTATCTATAAAAACGGCAAATAAATCACGTTTGTTGTATGGGAGCCCCCTTACATATTTATTTTATTCTAATTTTTAGTATTTGCAGTTATAGCGGCAACAGAAGTACATCATCATGGTTTGTTTAGTGTAATCCAAAGAAAAACGTATTATTTTAACGTACCTACGAAATGATTACTAATTAAGGATGATTCGTTTTTAAGAATGCGTGTTTTTGGAAACTAATTGTAAGTACTTATTATGATTAATACTTAGTCTTAGGTTGTGGTATACAATGTAACACTTACGTTGGAAATAAATTCTATTCTATTCTATTCTATCTGTAAAAATTTCAACTGTCTAACTATCACGGTTCATGAGATACAGACTGGTGACACACGGACGGACGGACAGCGGAGTCTTAGTACTTAATAGGGTCCCATTTTACCCTTTGGGTGTACCTTTTTTTTGGGTTCCGTAGAACCCTAAAAAACGGATCCGCTGTGTGAACACGTACACATTACATACATATTAACATTTAACTAGTAGTAGTTTAGTAGTAACATTTTATGTATGACAACAAAGCCGACGGTGTGACGCGACTGTCCAACCAAAATACCTGGACAAACTTTTACACAGTGTTCAGTAAGTGTAACTGAACATATCTATGCAAAAAGAAACGAGATCCAAGTGATTTTTTTTCTAAACAGATATTTTTTCTTAACAAATTTTTTTTAACTTTTATTATCTTTTTACATTTTTCACTTTGCTGTTTAGGTAAAACACACCACGGAATTAGCGCGTGCCCCAATGGCGGTCTATGCAAAAGAAATGGATGAGTTTATTCTTAGAGAGTACAGGCAATTTAAAACGTTATTATTTTTTGGTTAAAAAAAAACACCTGGATCTCGTTATTTTTTACATAGATGTGTTTAGTTAAACGTATTGAACACTGTGTAAAAGTTTGTCCAGGTATTTTGGTTGGGCCTTATATAAATCTATACTAATATTATAAAGCTGAAGAGTTTGTTCGTTTGTTTGTTTGAACGCGCTAATCTCAGAAACTACTGGTTGGAATTGAAAAAATATTTTAGGGTTGGATAGTCCATTTATCGAGGAAGGTTATAGGTTATATAACATCACGCTACGACCAATAGGAGCGGAGCATAAATGAAAAATGTCGCTAAAACGCAAAAAATGTCCACGCGTGCGAAGCCGGGACGGGCCGCTAGTTAAACATAATTATATTTTTTCCCAATGAATGCTGTTACTACTGATGTTAACAACTAATGGCCGATTCCTGTAATTTACGGAGCGTTATTGGTTAAAATTGAGACTCTTATCTTTACCAATATGAAGCAAAGACGTCATGGCTTTGCATAGTAGACCCTCCCATATGGAAGTCACTATATAGGTAAAATTAGCTTACAAGTGTATTTATATGTACAGTTTGGCATTAAATGCCAAATTGTTAAGCAAAACGATTCGTTTTTGGTTATAGAAACCGGGCATAAGTAATTATTTTGTATACACTTACTTTCAAATAAAATATATCGTATTATGGTTGTAATTGTATGTGTATGTTGGTATCAAAGTTACAATAATTTACAATAACCATTGTTATTGAACATTTTCTAACACAATGTCTCTTTACACATAGGTAAGAGTAGGCCAAACTCATTTAAAAATTAACAAATCATAATTATAATAATAAATAAGAATTGCGACAATTCTTCTTCCAGCTCTTATCCCACACTAGGTGGGGTCGGCACAACATGTAATTCGTAAATCGATGTTGTTAGGTTTTGGCTTATTGTTTTATGACCGGCAGCCTGCCTGACATCAACCCTCCAAGGGAATCAAGAATTGCGACAGTTATTTAAATTAAATTATATTTTATTCTTGTGTAGGTACTTACAAAATTGCTTATAGCTTTCCCAAGCACTGTCATATCCATTTTGCTTAGTTTCTTATATCCTTGTAACACAAATTAATATAAGCAATTGTATACAACGTTTTATTACGTAGAACTAGAATACAAATGCAGTGTACGCCGGTACTAGGATACCATAAATTAGTTACATCATATTTCCACAAAAGATCTATCGATTACTTTAGAACTAGCTCAAAGGTTTAGAAGAAATCCGTTGAATGCGTATGGGTGAAACTAGAAGACTAAACACAAACCTACGCCATTATGTACAATATATATGTATATGTTCGATTTTATGTCCATATGTCGAACGATAAAAGCAGTCGTGTTACTAGACATAGTGTATGAGACACGAAAGTCGTAATTCAAAAAGTTTGATGTGTAGTGGTATTTTGAAGACGATGCGATGGTAGCACGAAGAATCGTAACATATGTGCCATCTGTATGTGAACGTTTTGTTACGAAAGAGTTTTAGTCAGGTCGGATAGGGACCTAGAAATAAATAAATAAAAATCCCCGTCTGCTTTGTGACGTCATTGCTGTTCGTAACGACCAGAAGAAGACTGTAATATTGTTTTTCTAGGTTAAATCTGATAATAGATTATTTATTGTTTCTTTTTATAAGGTACGCGTAAGATCCCGTTCACACAGCGGTTTTAACGGATCCGTCGGTACTGGATGTGTTGTTCACATCTGTACAGACGACTCAGTTCAACAAATGGCAGCTGCGTCGCATCTGGCAGGCAGGACACGATACAAAAAACGGATCCAGTATTTTTTACTGGAATACTGTCATGTATGTGAACTCGCTTATACAACTACAGGCGCCATCACCAAAATAAAAACGGATCCCCTAAAACGGGTCCTGTAAACAGTGTGAACTAGTTGTAACATGGTAAGCAACCTAATTACGGTCAAAACCAATCTGAATCCAAAATCTTTAAATTGATGCGGGTTTTTAACATTAATGAGCTTTGACGAACCTTTGAGCATTAACGAACCTTTGAGCATTAAGGAACCTTTGAGCATTAACGAACCTTTGAGCATTA
Organism: Amphipyra berbera; assembly: GCA_910594945.2. Classification (NCBI taxonomy): domain Eukaryota; kingdom Metazoa; phylum Arthropoda; class Insecta; order Lepidoptera; family Noctuidae; genus Amphipyra; species Amphipyra berbera. The sequence goes on along the minus strand of OU343121.1, from coordinate 21,144,768 downwards.
ACGAACCTTTGAGCATTAACGAATCTTTGAGCATTAACGAACCTTTGAGCATTAACGAACCTTTGAGCATTAACGAACCTTTGAGCATTAACGAACCTTTGAGCATTAACGAACCTTTGAGCATTAACGAACCTTTGAGCATTAACGAACCTTTGAGCATTAACGAACCTTTGAGCATTAACGAATCTTTGAGCATTAACGAACCTTTGAGCATTAACGAACCTTTGAGCCGCGAAATGTTAATGGAACTGAAACTTAACATGGTTTGAACTGGAGAGCAGACATAGAAGCTATCGAACGATCCTGCGATCCATTTAATAAATCGCACCCTTAGTAATGTAAGGGCACAACTCAAGTTTTTGAGTTTCTATGTTAGATGGTCTCAATATCAATTGTTCTACCACTTGGCTTTCACAGAATGAGAATAAAGACAATATTAAAGCAAATACTGTAGTCATACCGTAAAAAATACTTGAAAACATCGGGTTCCCTGAATCTTTTAAAACGTTTTCCCAAAAGTTGATATTTTCGAGTTGTGCTCTTACATTACTAAGGGTGCGAAATGTCTTTACTAACGGCCTATATTCTATTGAATTTCTGTCAAAAACCGACACCAATTCAGGGATTTTGGATTGAGATTTATGATGCATGAGGATTTATGGTAGCCTGTGCACCATAGACTAAATAGTAACCATAGTTTATTTTTGTGTTTGGGTTACCATGTTGTTATATATTATGTTTAAATTTAAGTGTAAGTTAATTTTAAGAAACATTATATTTTTAATTTTAAGTATCCGTGTGCGTCCGCGTGGGCGGAAAATAAATACTTTTTCTTTCTTCTTTCTTTCTATTCCTTTTTTCGGGTTCCGTAACTCAAACGGAAAAAAAAGAACCCTTCGTTCCATCACTTCGTTGTTCATCTGTCCGTATGTCTGTCAAGACCCTTTTCTCAGAAACGCGTGGAAGAAATGATTAATGACATATGACATCTCGCCTTGTATACCCCGTAGGGTCTGGCAGAGGTGTTTTTTGTACACCCTCGTTCCGCCTGTTATGTTTAAGTCCCATGTAATAGGAGGCTAGCCTATTGCCATTAACCGGGCACAAATCCAGACTCTGGGCTGCTACTGAGAAATTCTTAATGGAAAAACCCAATAACACTGCCCGACCCCAGCACCTGGGGACCGAACCCAGCACCCTATGCTCTGCAGTCGCGCTTGCGACCACTAGACCAAGAAGGCAGTAATAATGAAATTAATACCAAATACTCAAGTCAGTAATCCCTTCCAAGGGATTCAAACTTCTAAGTCAACGCAATCAAAGGATACGGCCGTTTATGCCACATGATGTTGACGCTCGCAAGGGAATTAAAACCTATAGAATCATGAAATTTGGCAAGAAACAATGACTTAAAGCACAAGTAAAGGGAAAAATCCGAAATCCGTAAATAAGTTACACTTTGTACGTGAAATTACCAACAAAACTGTATTGTATATTATTATTTTGTGTACAATAAAGAATAAGAATAAGTTGATACACCATAGAGAAAAAAAAAACGGATCCCTCGGTGCGCGATTCCGACTCGCACTTGACCGGTTTTTATAATATCCAAATTAGGTCGCGTTTCACCCTAGTCGCACCTGATGGTAAGCCCAGACAGGATCTAAGAGGAGTACAAGAATCCAAACAACAAAGACGTAGAGGGCCTCCCATATGCCTCTGGAACACAGTAAACTGCTCGTCACGAGGGTGGTACCTAGCACAAAGCGTGCTGGGTGGTGTTGATGTATCTTCTATCAACACGCGTCCATTCCCAGCGTACGGTGAGGAATCTTTATATTATAGCCATAAAATATCGGTCTAAAAAGCCGATCGGCACTTATTTTAGGGCACGTACCGACTTATTCTACGATTTTATAAAGTTCATTGAAATCTTTACATAGTATAAGGCCCGGACTCCACCAAACCGGAGACGAGACGAGCGGAGAGGACATGTTTTTTAAACCACCAATAGAATTTCGTTATTCACTCGTCTCGAAGTTTTTCATAACGAATAACGAAATACTATTGGTTGTTTAAAAAACATCTCTTCTCCGCTCGTCTCGTCTCCGCTTTGGTGGAGCCGGGCCTAAAACAAAGTCGCTCCCGCTATCTGTGCGCTTAGATCTTATAAACTATGCAACGGATTTTAGTGCAGTTTTCAGCAATAGAGAGAGTGATTTAAGAGGAAAGTTTAATATGCCCCACATTAGTATCGACATTGCACCTGTGCGAAGCCGAGGCGGATCGTTAGTTATAGATAAAACAATCTAACCTATAACTTACAATGCTCTTTGTCGTGCTCTGAGACAGAACCACTTAGCATTCAGTTATTAAATTGCAGAAACAAATGTACAAAAATATGTATTGTCTTTTTTGTGTCGTTGATTTGAGACAATGTACCTTTGTAGTTTCACATTAATCACTGGTACAAAGTGGTTCTATCAGAGAGTAATTAAGCTCTCAAACAGCACCACTATGATAATAGTACATTATGACACAAATGTGCTATGTTGGTCAATAGACCAAAGGCGGTATGATGCGCGCGAGCCGCAGGCGAGCGCTATGAGGAAGCCGAGAGTGTAATGATCAATGCATACGCGTTTCATACGACATTTTTCAACACACTTGCGAGGAAAAAGACAGTCCTTAGGTATCTAATACAATTAACAGTACATTATGATACTGCAAACTAAGTATGTTATTTTGATAAGTATTTGTGAAAAAAAAATGACGTGTGGTATTCTTTTTTTCGGGCCGTGCCTGTGCCTTAATTAGCTATGTGCGCGCAGGTGAAAGACGAAAGGGCAAACAACCTAATATAAAAAAATATAAAAAAACTAATATTGTTGTGTTTATAACACATATTAATTAATGTTAATTTGTTGAAAAAAATAAATAATTTAATGAAATGAAATGTTTATTTGTCATATTTTAATTATCACAGTTTATTCATTCAGAAAACAGTTTACTATTTTTTAGACATAAAAAAGACTTGCTAAGATTTAAAAAAGAAAATACGTAAAATTCACTAGTGCAGTAATGTAAAGTAAAAAGGATGTGTGTTTAATAAGCTGTATTATGAAATTAGAAGCGGTGCAATATGAGCCACTTTACGAGGAAGTGTGTTTAATTTTCATCCCCCCATCTCGGAAAGAGTATTTTTACTCTTCGATATCTGGGTGCAAAAGTCGTTTTTATCCGTTAGAGGATAAAGTAAATTTGAATCCCACCAAAAACATTCTGTAAAAAACTAGCCAAGTCTCGATGGAGCTGCTTGTTTATCTCTAAAAAGTAATGAAATCTAGACAAAGTCGTGCCAAGTCTAAGGTTCCTTACTACGATTTCTTTATTATTATAGTTAATGTTGTGTGACTTGGCCGTTGAAGGGTACACAAGGGTACAAAACCAGGTGCTCCATGACACCATTGCACCAATCTGTCGCCAGAACCGCTACCCATTGACGATAGAAAATTGCCACTTGGAAAACGTTGATTCAATAACCAGTCAATTGTAGGCTTGATAAAGCTGCGTATTTCAATAATACTTATGTATAGGCGAGCCTAAAAAAAACAGTATAAAAAAAATCCAGTACAGACGGGCTTCTAATTATTGATAGAAGTCCGTCTTTACCTGTCCCGTTGACTTGTACCCACTAACGTATAAAGAATGTTCAACGGCCAAGTCACACAACATTAACTATAATAATAAAGAAATCGCAGTAAGGAACCTTAGACTTGGCACGACTTTGTCTAGATTTCATTACTTTTTAGAGATAAACAAGCAGCTCCATCGAGACTTGGCTAGTTTTTTACAGAATGTTTTTGGTGGGATTTCACTTATTTTTGTAGAAACGTATATATTGATATATATATATATATATATATTTTAACAATTTTTTTTGTTTTTTTTTGACATCAAATGAAGTGGCCTACCAAGTTGAATATTTTTTTGTAAAGGCGGTATGTCGATCTCTAATAGTTTGGTTGGGCTCTTGTGTTTTCTAATCAGGGTCACCAGGTATTCCAGATCTTCGATTATCCTAGTTTTTATAGTTTTCCCTTTATGTGGCCATTAAACCCTAACTCTGTACCAAATTTCAGCTCTCTGAGTTTATGGGAAGTACTAGTTCTATTCTGATGATCATGAGTGAGTGAGTGTCATAAATGCGAAACTTTGCTTTCGCTTAACTTCGGAACTAAATGACCTACAGACTTGAAATTTTGGATTTTAAGTATGTGATTATAGCTTACTGGATGACGAAAATTTATGCGTTCTGGTCTTATCCAGAGGTTCTCAAATAGGGGCCTGAAAATGCGGCGAAATGGTTCCAGTAAAGTACGGCACGGTACGGCAGTGTTTGCTTCGCGCTCGACTTGGCGGGGGCACTGCCGTGCCCCCCGATTTAGAACATCGTGTACACTAAGTTTTTGAGTTTAAAACATTAAAGAAAATTATTTCGAATTTAAAATTTAGTTCTGCCTCCATGGTGCCGAATTTATCATACAACTTTTTTTAATTTGGTAAAAACTCAGACTCGGAACCTCCTTGGTGTACTTTTTTTTAATTAGCTTTGCGCAAGCAATTGTATTTTCACGTCGTATTGTTAAAACCTTAAAAACAAGAAACTTGAAAAAAGTAATAAACCTAAAATGAGTGATTCTAGTCTAGCGACGAAGAAGTTTATTTGACGCCAACAGAATTAACTGAAACTGTTATTATTGCGCAAATGAGCTTTCTCCCTCAAAAATCACGCGAGTATTTGAAACAGTACGATATGTTTAACACGTGGCGACTAGCTAAAGAAGCCAAAACTTTCTCAGAAAACGTTTTGCTGGCATATTTTATTGAATTATCCGAGACCAAGAAATCAAGCACTCTATGGAGTACGTATTCAATGCTAAAAGCAACAATAAAGATGAAAAAAGACATACATATCGACACCTATCCTAAATTAGTGGCATTTTCAAAAAGAGCCTCATGTAGTCATCAACCAAAAAAATCGAAGGTTTTCACAGCATCTGAAATTGAATAATTTCTGAACGAAGCTCCTGATTCCGTATATTTGGCGTCAAAAGTAAGTCAATTGCACATTCAATATCTACTTAAGTATCTTAATCAACTACTTAACATAATCTAATACGTACTTAGTACATGTTAGGTAATAGGCATAATTATGCATTCATATAAATTTTATTACTTTATCTACTACAATACTCTTTACGTTACAGGTTGTTCATATATTGGTATAAACGGAGCATGTCGAACTAATGAACTAACACAACTTAATGTCAAAAACATTGAGAAACATTCAGATGACTTAGTATTAATTAATTTACCTAATACAAAGACAAAAAGAGACCGCAACTTCGTCATTCGCAAGGAATACGTAACAATTGTTCAGAAATATCAAGCCTTACGCCTAACACTCCAATCAATTGATTTTTTGTACAATATCGCAACGGAAAGTGTGTCAGACAGCCTATGGGTGCTAATAAAATTGGCAGTATCCCACGAGAAATAGCAACTTTTCTTGAACTTCCAGAACCCCCGTTGTACACGGGTCATTGTTTCCCACGAACTTCAACCACACTTTTGGCCGATTCAGGCCATGGAGGCTGGAAGTCCAATGCAGTTGTAGAGGGTTACATAGAGGATTCCATCCAAAATAAGTCTAAAATATGTAAAGGCATCGTAGGAGCCATTACACTGAAAGACCCTCAGTCAGATCCTTGGACTGGCCCGTCTACATCAAAAATGAGCCGTTACGAAACACCTAACCATCGCCCTCTTTCGCCAACATTTACGCCAAGAGAATTCGCTGAATCGGTACAACTATTAAGTATGACAGATAGTTTACCAAAAAACAGTAATGTACTTAGGTACTATAATGTTGGTGTTAGTGACTTGTGAAGTCACTAACACCAACATTACAGTACCTAACAAAAATATTACACTCAACTTAAGTAACTGTAGCAACGTTACTTTCACTTTTTCTTAATTATACCTAAGTATTATTTGTTATAATTTAAAGATTATTCTGTAATACTTACCTATCATAATGTAGTAGTTAATAACTAAATTGAAATAAAAGTATATTGTGATTGTAAATGATTTTAACATCACGCCTGTATTCCCCGAAAGGTTGGGCAGAGATGTATAGTAACACCCTCATGTCGCCGTTATGTTTAAGTCCCATGTAATGGGGGGCGAGCCTATAACCATCAACCGGGCACAAATCCAAACTCCGCACTGCTACTGAGGATTTCCACACGGAAAAACCCAATAACTCTGCCTGACCTGGGGATCGAACCCAGGATCTCACGATTAGTAGTCGCGCTTGCCACCACTAGACCAACGAGGTAGTCTATGGTAAAGGATTATGGGCTTATTTTAGCTAGTTATGTTTACGGAACAATTCAGTAACGCCATCTATCCCTAGTTTTGTGTACGGGATGGGGTGTTTGGGGCGGGAAAGTGCTTGTACGATCGCACCATCCTTGTCTGGCCGGGTTGAGCTGTTCTACAAGAATTAACTCCTACGAATCATGTTTCCTTAGTACTAACGGTTCGCATTTGCATGATGCCAACCGCAAGAATAAAAAATTATATCCAACAAAAATTGTTATTTCGGCAATTTTCGAACAAATATTTGTATGGCAATCAATTGTATACAAATCATTCCAGGTGCGGTCAGGTGTTTTTGCATTTCAAGATATGTCTGTAAATGAACCCAAAGTACAGGAGTATTCCTAGGGTGGGGTAACTGGGGTAACTAATTTTCAAAAATAAAATCATATAAATACATCTGTTGTATGCAAGTGGCCAATAGCCAATGTTTGTGGTATTACAGGAAGATCAATCCAACAGTTTTAGGCTAAGCAAAGTAAATTATGTCCCATTTATTGCCAACAATTTGACGTACGTCTCGTTGTTATCAATTCTGTTTTGTTGGAAAAAATGAGTAAGTTAGACTAGTTATATTATCCAGCCGTTTGGGGCCGAAACAATCGGGTCATGGAGTCCGAATGCTACCCCTATACAGAGATATTGCAAGGCGGCTGGTGTCTCGAAAACTGGCTTTTACTTTGGGTAAAGGATTAGCATTGCTATACAACGTGGCAATGCGGCCAGTTTTCTGGGCATGTTACCAGTCGACAGCGTTGCGGAGGAATATTTTAATTCCCTATTTTAGTTTATAGTTTTATACTACTAGGATATATTTTACTTTATTTGCATTTATTTTGTAATTCTGTATTCTTTTTTTGTGTAAATACTAATAAATATTATTAGGGTGCTGATTTTTTTCTAAGAAGTGATAGCCTAGCGGTTGAACGCTTGCCTTCTATACAGGAGGGTTTGAGTTTGATCCCGGCTGGTGACTCTGACTTTTCGAATTCATGTGCGGATCAGAATTTGATTATCACTTGCGTTAACGATGAAGGAAAACATCGTGGGGAAATCTGCGCACCTGAGAGGGCTTCATGAAGTTCTCGATGGTGTGTGTAGTCTGCCAACCCGCACCAGGTCAGCGAGTACTAAGGCCTAAACCCTTCTCATTCTGAGAAGAGGCCCGTGCCCAGCAGTGGAACAGTAATGGGCTAATTATGTTACGTATGCTAATTTTTAAGTTTATTTATTTATTTTATTGGTTCACCAACAATTGTTCACACTGGATTTATACAAAAGACATCATGCAATAAATTACTTTACATTAGTGCAACAATCACTTATAGGTAAACACTACATGCTTATGGAAGCTGTACAACACAAAGAGAATAAAAAAAAAAACAAGGAATATAATTATTAAATTGAACTAACCCAGCTATATAAAAATCGAGACTTACTAAAACAGATAAAATATAATAATTTTTTTTCTTTAGATTTAAATTTTAAGTAACTTTTACATGTTTGTAAGCTCAATAGAAAAAAAAACCTAAAATTCCTCGATAAAGCAGTGTTTCTTCAATTAGCAGAGTCGCAAATGTAACAATGGTGATGGTCATGTCAGAAAGCCATTTTGAGCCACACTCGAAATAGCTTTATATTCAAAACGAAACACGTCTAGCTCTTAGCTTGTGTTATACCGTCAGTCTTTTTGTATTATTATGTTCGGGACTGAAGAATATGTTTTTCCGTGCTTTCGTGTACGCTACTGCAATGGTTGATGTCGTCCCCATAACTCGTCCAAAACGGAATAGACAAGAGTTTTGTTGTATTATTATAAACTTTGAATCCTAGACCCGTAAACATCTCTGAATATGGCGGCTTAAGAGCTAGTCCCAAAACGCGCTGCCATAGCGTCTATTAATCTTTTTCTTTTTACAACAAAGCCACCATTGTAAATGATAAAATAAAAAACATTAAAATGCCGGCAATACGAGGAACATACAAAATACATACAGTCGAATTGAAAACCTCCTTTATGCATTCAAAAAGAGTAATATACTGGTTCAGTTTAATTTCAACATCGTTTCGATTTTGTTTAACAACATAACATAAATCCTCTTTACTGCACACAAAGAAATATAAATAATTGTATAATATAAAAACAAGAAAATAACAATTGGTACCAACGGCGGTCTTGTCGCAATTCGGCAATCTCTTCCAGACAACCACTATGGAAAGACAAGGATAGCATAAACTATGTGCCTAAAATACGTAACTCTAGAGTCTAGAGTTATGTATTTAGACTCTAAACTTTAGAGTCTATCAATACATTTCTCTATATGTTAATTATTGCTATTTGTGACTCGAAGTGCCCTTCGTGCCTCGGAGAGCACGTTAAACAGTCGGTCCCGGGTGTCAAACGAATTCCCATGACAGTCATTACGAGAAGTCAGAAGCCCGAAAGCCTGACAACCGGTCTAACCTTAGGATATCTGCATTGCCCTGTAACTGGGATGTGGAGGTCTAATGGCAGTCGCTCCATGTAAAATACGGATATTTAGCCGCATCTGATTAAACTGGACGCTGACCCCAACATAGTTGGGAAAAGGCAAAATAGAACATTGTGGAACTAATAAGTACCTACAATATTATACACGAAGATTTTTTCTCTATAATCATTAATTAATAGGAGATACTATACACACAACACAAAATAAGAGGTCCTCAATTAACTTGCAAATTAAATCACTAAAAACGCCAACTCCGTATTTATTAATGGACAAGTTTTACAACTGTATAATAATTATACTCATGTAATAAAATGGTTTATGGTTCACGCATAAATACTCGACACATATAGAATATTTCGTGACGAAGTTAACTTTTCCTTGAAATTTCACTTTTCACACGAGCTTTTTGCATAAATCAGAGTTAACTTAGCAGTAAAAAACAAAAGTTTAACATAAATATAAGAATTATTGAGAGAATTGAAATATGTATAATTCTTGTAGGAATATTTAACATAATTTTTACATATTACTATAACAATTATGATTGAAAAATTCTTGTCGGAAAAAATGTACAGTTTTTGTTTTTAGACATCACCCTTTCAAACGACGCAATTTCAGGCAAAATACAATACACGGTAACATAAAAAAAACATCACCTGCACAGCATCTTCATCCAATTCCATAACACTTCACCAAAGTTGTTCAACAACACGAACTAACATGCACAATGCAACATTCCTATTTCCGTGTTCGTCCGTCTACTTCTACAAAAAAGTTTTTAGTCTGAACAGTACGTTCATGTCACATGTCTGTAGCATTCCTCATATAAATATGGATGATTTGCATAGTAAGGTAAGGGTCGCGTGGCTCGTAATCAAAGTTTTTTATTGCTTCGATGTAAGTCGTTACGCTATTTGAATTCTTTTGTACATGCTAGTTCAATTGGTTAATTTTGTTGGGTGATATATATACAAGGTTAGTCGGAAAGGGGGTACTAAGCCGAAAGGGTGTTAAAGTACCCATAATAAGGGATAACTTTTGTTCTACAACTTTCCCCAAAAGTCAGAGATATAGCTGTTCAAAGATTTCATAAAAAATATGCTAAAATCTATGTCCATAGCTATGATCAGCTGTTTTTACAATTTAGGCCATATTTGGAGTCACGGAAATTTAATTTTCTGAATTCTTAACTAAAAAAGGTATGTTTTTTTTGAAAAAACTAAAATTAAATCTTTTTGCATGCAAATGAAAATTGCCTTAATTTTGAAATTTTAACACTTGCTTTAAAATAGTCACCAGTGATACTTTAGGTGGCCCGCGGCTTAGTACCCCCTTTCCGACTAACCTTGTATACACAATTTTTTTTTGGCCCTTACTTATTTGTAAGAGTTAAAGGAGAGTGGGTTTTTTATTTTACCACTCCTCTAGAATTTCTTTGTATTACAGACACTGTTAATTATTAGTATTTATGGAATTAAAACGAATTAAATATAACCATTTACAAACTATGTTAACGCTCAAATATTGCTGTTTATTATCTTTTTTACACGAATTGCCATAGGAGGTTTGTCATAATAATTATTTAAGTAACAGACGTAACATCACGCCTGTATTCCCCAAAGGGGTAGGCAGAAGTGTTTAATGCACCCACATTTCAAATGTTTCGCTTAAAAAGTCCTTTCTAATGACATATCACTTATTGCTAGAAGAGTAGCCGAACTTCCAAATATTTCGCCCATTCTCCTTTGTTATTTAAAAAATATTCAAGGATTTGTTGACTTTGCACAATGAATTTTGGCGGCGATCACTACACCAATTTTGGTAGTTACCGCGATTTGGAATAATTTAGGTATCACTGTAGATGTTTTATTTCAAAACTGACTACTGGTCGATGGTCTGTTAGGCAAATCGCTTTATCGTTTTCAATGCAGCTATGCTAGCTACGCAAAGAAGACTGTAGTGTCTTTGTGTTTCCTAAGTGAACTGAACAATATGGCATTATTCAAGCATTAGAAAATATCATTATTTTAAACTGCATCGATACTTACAATAAAATGTTTTATTTAATAGCCCAACTGTCATAATAATTTATTTCTTAAGCTCGCGATGCCATAGAAATCAAAGTATATCAATATTATGCTATGCTATTCTTTGCGTTAACGGTAAAGGAAAAACATCGTTACGAAACCTGCACACTTGAGAGGGCTCCATAAGGTTCTCGATGATGAGTGTAGTCCGCCAACCCGCACCAGGCCAGCGTGGTGGACTAAGGCCTAAGGGCTTGTACACAAAACTGCGATGCGACATCACATCGTAGAAATATACGAGCTCGCACGACGCATCGCAAGAACTTACGAATTGATTCGCGTAATAGATTTTTCTTATATCTTCTTATCAGTAACAGCAGTGCGCAAATCTTTTTACGCAAATTTATTCTACCTAGTAAAAAATAAGTTTAATACGGTTGACGATCGTCGAGGGATTGGTCATCCGAACCTTGGAAGGAAGACGCCTTGCCGCACGAAATCGCATCGCAGCAATTTGCGTCGCAGTTTTCTGCGTTGCGAATTCGCATCGCGCCGATTCGCAGTTTTGTGTACAAGCCCTATGCTCTTCTCATTCTGAGAAGAGCTACGTGCCCAGCACTGGGACAACTGATTATATGATTATTCTTAGAAAGTTATATGATTAAGTTTTTATTTCGAGTAGGATAACGAAGCATAAGGTTTTGATATTTCAGCATTTTTAATTTATAAATAACACATACATATTGCGAAATGCGTTCCTTGCGAAGTATGTGCGGTGTAACTTTGAATGATAGATTGAGAAATGAAGAGATTAGACAAAGTTGCGGTTTAAAAGATGATGTAGTGACAAAAATTGAAAGGAGTATGCTTAGGTGGTTTGGCCATGTTGAGAGAATGAGTGAACGGCGATTAACAAAAGAAATTTATAAGGCGGATGTTAATGGGAACACCGGTAGAGGACGTCCTAGAAGGACATACATCGATGTTATTGGTGATGTTCTTCACAAAGGTCAGGTGCGTAGTACTCTCAACCGGCGTGCGTGTATGACAAGATGTATGAATGTGGATGAAGCGAAAGGGGTATGTAAGAGTCGTAGCATGTGGCGTTCTATAGTTTCTGCCTACCCCCATGGGAAAAAGGCGTGAGTTTATGTATGTATGTATGTACATACATATTTTCGCGTCTTTAAACCCCGAAGGGGTAAGCAGCTGTGTGGATAACACAGCACAGTGTTACAGTATTCTGTACACCCACGTTTCAACTCTTAAATAAAGTCCTATGTCGCCTGGATGGTTTAAGGCATGCTAGTCGTAAGAGGCAACAATCGTGGCATTATAATTGTTCCAGAAAAATGGCAATAGGCTCGCCAACTACATGGGACTTTTATATTCATAACTAGCTGTGTCCTCACGGCTCCGCCCGCGTAAGAAGTTTTATTCTAGTAACATTTTTAGCCTATGTTACTCAGTGATAATCAGAGATCGGATAATCGGATGCATATTTACCTAAAGATCAGGTGTTGGCTAATATGGAATGCACTTTTGTATCGAAAGTTGTCCGCGAATCCGGGGTCGTCAAATTTAGTGTTCTGTAGAATAGAATCATATTTACCTAGAATTCGATGTATATTTCTTTATTTACATACTTAAAGTTGTATCTTTTTTTAACTGCATCCCTTACTTTCTTACACCCTACATACACACATATTCGCATTAGGGGTTAGAAGTTAACTTCAATTAATTATATGCACTCGATTAGTTATGCAATCCCGTGATATCGAATTTTATTTTTTCTAATAAATTATTTTAAGAAGCCTTTTCCATACTTTCGTAGCGAAAAATTAACTTAGGTAAATATGCATCCGATTATCCGATCTCTAGTGATAATGTAGCTTTCTAACGGCAAAATATTTTTTGAAATCGGTCCGTTCATTTTAATTTTATTCGTTACATAAAAAAATACAAATCTTTCCTCTTGACTAGATGACCCAGTGAACTTCGTAGGTACCACCTAAAATTGTATTTTTTAATATTTTTTTTCCTTAACCAGTATAAAGCGAACGAAACAAAAAGAAAATCAAATAGGTCGAGCTATTTTCGAGTTTTTGCGAGACTAACGTACAGGAATTATATAGATAGATAGTATCTAACATTTTAATCCTATCCTACTTATAATATTATTAACGTGAAAGTTTGAATGTTTGTAAGTTTGTGAATTTGGGGTTTTTAGAAAGAATGGTTCGTACTAATGAAGTTTAGATAAATGTATCTAGTGTCAATCTCCATACTTAGGTCTTGCCATCTTCGCAAGGCCGTAACCAGGGGGCTCCCCCCCTGTGGAGGTGGCTGGGAGTACAAACCCCCTACCCCCCTTAATTTATCCCTTGTAGGGATAAATAAAGCTAAATAAATAAAAAATCCGGTGTATAACTTTAAGTTTCTTTAAGTATCGCTACTAAAAATATAAACATAAGCCTACGCCTTGTGTTCTACGACGTTAATTTCCGTAGCAATCTGCTACGAGATGCGTAGCGCATTCTGGGAGTACAGTACAAGCTGCTACAGAAGTTACGCGCCTCGGCAATCTTCGTATTTCCGAATGTGTACGAATTATGCGACTTGGGCAATCTTTCTTTGTTAGGATTGGTTACAGGCCCGATTTTACCAACGTCAGATAGCGTTTATTCAAGGAATAAGTCAGACGTTTTGACAATTTCTATACAAAAGCTGTCAAAACGTCAAATTTATTCCTGAGATAAAACTTATCCGACGTTGATGAAATCGGCACTTATTGGTCACAATTCGTACACATTCGAAAACACAATCATTTCAACAAGTTGATTTCTGCAACCAGCTTTCAAACTATGGACAAACCCGCAGCATGAAGACTATTGCAAGTTTTACGAACTTGGCGAGCACTCGCTGCAATAACTTGCGCAATAAAACGCTACTGGATTTGGCGCTTTTGCAATCGAGGCCATAATGCCAACGTTATTCCGCTTACCTACCTAAAATCGATCGCGGATGAAGAAAACATCAACTATTAAGTTCAATATCGTCGCTTAGGTAACAATACCGCTCAAGTTAAATTTGACAAGTTTTCAGGAGAGACAAAAACTGATTATTATCTTTAAAATGACACAACAAACGACTTGCGCGGTGCCAGAACTGTTTGAATAACTCGCTGTGATTGGATATTTTTTTCTAACATCATTCGATGCGCGCCTAAAATATCTATCCAATGACGTATAAAACGTCAAATGAGCAATTTTCGACTTAGGCGGTATTGTTACCTAAGCGACGATATTCATAATCGTGTTTTAATGTCTAGGTTACGATAGAAATGCTATTAAATACCTCGGAATTTTCCTCATCGTCGTCAATATGGTCATACTTCACGAAAGCGTACCGCAGTTGGTTCTCAAACAACTCCCTCGCCTCGGCATTTTCAACGGCACTGATTGCTATTCTCTTCATAACTATTCGTACACACTCACTTAAAAATTCTAGTTAATTTGAAACTTTTCAAGCATTTTTTTTCCCAATACTATTTCTTAATCACTTCTACACAATTTTGATGAAACACAGGTATATTGAAAGGTCTTTTTCTTATATTGAAAGCCAAAAGCACGTTTTAACGATTTCAACTGTCCATACGAGAGGATACTAAAGCGGCAAAGGTGTAAAACTATCGACAAAACATTCTATCTAGGTGTTTATGGGGGTGGAGCGCTACGTAATTACTTTCCATCAAACGTGAATTGGATATAGACATGCATGCATAGATTTGTTTTGTTGTGTGGGTCAGGTACACTGTGCATGTTCACTCGCAATAGCAAGCGTGTTGAAATGAATGAGTATTTTCACGTGGGACAGAAACATTACTAAATAAATCTTTGTGTACGTCTGTCGCAAAGATACGAATCTTAAAATCTTATTTGCTAATTAAAACTTAAAGCATAAACCGGAACCAATAAGCGATCTCAATCCAAAATCTGGGTTGCCATAGTTTTTTTTAATGTGGGAAAACGAAACGTAATGAGTAAAAGAGATGAGTGATGTAAGGCGAACGAAATCAGATGTTTAAATTAAGAATGGACAATGTTCTATTATTAAACGCTTGTAATTATTTTTTTGGAAAATATGCTTTATTGTCGCTAAAGTTGTAACACCGCGTAACTCAAAATAGTAAACTTTCAGGAGAGCAAAAAATTGACTTTTTTCTACTTATCATATAATTTTTTTTAATCTACAATATTCTATTTTATTTTGGTTTTTTCGACGGAGCATTTTCGCGACGCGATCCAGTATGGAACTCACCTGACTTACACGCTGTTTTAGCTGTTTAAAAAACATTACATATGATGGAAAAAATATTACATACGCAGTGGATTCTGTTTTTGAAATAACGCGTTGCTATTGGACCTAACCATTGATTGTGATTGGTCAAACGATGCGTTTTTCGATTCTCTATCGAATGACGTGCGTCACTCAAAACTTCTATTTTTCGAGTTATGCGGTGTTAGAACTTAAGCGACGATACGCATTGGGACGGCCACGGATGATCAGTTGCTTTTTATTTTCTCTGAGCTAATCCCACATATTTTTGGGGTAAAAACCCCAATCCGATTTTGGATTACGATCGTTTATTGGTTTCGTCCGTTACTTACGATTGCGATTGAATTAAAACTGTATTATGATTAACAACCATATAGGCAGTGGCGTAACTATACCATCAGAGGCCCGTGGCAAATTCATTGGATGGGGCCCCAGTAAAATCGTCACGTTGTAATTTAATTTCAATAAATCACTGAAGTAGTTTCCCAACAGAATTACAAATTTATAATATTTTCTTCATTTTTTTAAAATGTTAGGTTACTTTTGAGCTCTTGGCCTCTTAGGCCGGGGGCCCCGTCATGCCGGGTGCCCGTGGCATTTTGTTAGCGCTGCCACTCTATAGTTACGCCACTGCATATAGATACAACTCAATAAAATAGTCTGTATTAAAATATAGAAAACATAAACATCACAAATTATGAATTTTGAAAAAAGAAAAAAACGACATCTATCGTCTTTTTGGTCTACTTTGCTACGCTATTAAAAGCATCCTTAACCGTGGTAACCAAGCGGTCATCTTCTTCTCTTGTGTGCTGTTGTGAAGAGATAAGCCAGTCAGCAATCATCGCTGTGCCTGCAAAATCTGCCATGTGTATTTTTTTTTTAAATCTGTCTTTGATGCTAGTTTATAATAATTCTCAAGCCACGTGCACCTGTAAAATCTGTTTTTTTAATAATTTATTTGGTTAAGAAGATAGCAACATAAATTATTAGAAAACGTATTTTACAGTTGCACGTGGCTTGAGAACTATTATAAAATAGCATCAAAGACAGATTTAAAAAAAAAACACATGTCAGATTTTGCAAGTGCAGCGACGCAATATTATAAGCAAGGCTGCCTGCATAGGGAGCGCCAGAAGCAACTAGTTACGATCTCCACACACCTCTCTGTATCTCTAGTCACTTATTAAAAAAAACACAGCTTTTAATATCACTTAACCTACGAAATATCTAAACCAGTATGATTCACGGTATAACAGCGCTCCACATATGAACCCAGGTCGCTGAACATGTGGCCTCGTGCCGCCGAAACAATTTGTAGCATACTTTATTCCTTGCCGACGACAAAAAGCCTAAAAGTATATTTTTTTGTCTAGAAGACATACGTTTTATTGTACTGTTATATGACCAAAGATTATAAGATAAGTTGAGGCAGACATTTGTAAAACATCCGGCCGCCGAAAAAAATCAGAGCCTAGATAATATTTTCTTTTTCCATAGATATGTTACCGATAAAAACCATTTAGGTAGTAAAACCCCGTTCTGACTTGACGCTAGTAGTTGTGACTAATTATTGTCGTTTTAATTGAAAAAGAATTAGTGCGTTTATAAGAAAGGGAGTTACTAACTGCGTCGTGGGTCTAGTGGTGGCAAGCGCGACTGTTAATTGTGGGGTCCTGGGTTCGATCCCCAGGTCGGGCTTAGTGTTATTGGGTTTTTCGGTGTAGCATTCCTCAACAGCAGCCTGGACTTTGGATTTGTGCCCGGTTGATGACAATAGGCTCGCCCCTATCATAACGGCGAAATGAGGGTGTTACAATACACCTCTGCGCAACCCTTCAGGGAATACAGGCGTGATGTTATGGTTTTTGTTTTGACATAGTTTCACTACGGAAACGCATTTTACTTTGGATTATGAGCAGTTTAATAGAATAAGCGACATGTCAACGTTACACATTGGTGGCAACAGTCTTTGATTACAATGAGACCGACTTGAGTACGCCGATTTCGGCGTAGTATTAGTAGCCGCATTTTACTTGTACGCCGGCGATATCTAGTTGAAGCGCAGCGGAGGCCAATCATTCACTAAGATTACACCAATCAATAATGTACTTGATAAAGATTATATCCTGCAAAGGAATGTTATATGATAAATTAAGGAAAAACGCCAATTTATTACAAACTAGACTATTACCCGCGGTTTCACCCGCATCCTAGGGGAACTACTAGATGTACCCGGATAAAAAGTATACTATGTGTTAATCCAGGGCATAGTCTATCTGTGTGCCAAATCTCGTCCAAATCCGTTCAGCCGTTTTTGTGTGAAAGAGTAACAAACATCCATACATCCATACATACATACAAACTTTCGCGTTTATAATTAACCGACTTCCAAAAAGGAGGAGGTTACTATGTTCGTCTGTATGTATTTTTGTTTTTTTTTGTTTATGTTCATCGATATTTTCGCCAATTGTGAACCGATTTTAATTATTCTTTTTTTAATGGATGGGTATACTTCGAAGTTGGTCCCATTTAAATTTAGTGAAGATCTGATGAAGAACTTCGGAGATAGACAATGGAACTCCTCAATGACGAACAGTACGCATATTGTAATGATGTGATTATGTTACGAGCAGCGTCTTTAGTAGGTCCAACCATGTTTTAATTAAGGCCACTAAAAAGAAAAAAATAAAAACTTTTTTACAAAAAATTTAAACCGACTTCATAAAAGAATAAAATAATTAACATATAAAATTAACAGTTTCAGAAGTCGGTGCCTTCAATTTGGTTCAGCGTGGATCAGCACCGACTTCTGAAACTGTTAATTTTATATGGTAATTATTTTATTCTTTTATGAAGTCGGTTTAAATTTTTTGTAAAAAAGTTTTTATATTAGTAAGGATTCAATAATTGTGACCTCAGAACGATTTATTGAATTTTGATGATTATTGATTTCATTGTCAAAATGAAAGGAAATCGTTTGTATTGGTCTGTGATGAGGAGGGATGAAACACATGTGACTAAGAGAGTGATGAATATGAATGTTGATGGATGGGGAGAGGGAGATCAAAGAAAAGATGGATGGATAGTGTAGTGAAGGATATGAAAAATAAGGGAGTAAATGATAATGAGACGGCTGACAGGTAAGAATGGAAGAGGAAAACATATTGCGCCGTCACCAAGTAACTTGGGACCAGGACAGAAGGATGACCAACATTCAAGAAATTCCTTTGCGGTAGAATGCAATGTTTTTTTATTTCACGAAGTCTGCTTTACTGAAAGCCAGGCGAACCTAGAATGATTTTAAGTTACGTGCATTAAGGTTCAAATGTCCATAACATTTTAGCCTTTTGGGTTAAATTTAAAGCAGTCTCCTGCGATCATGTTTTTGTTAGAAATCGTTCCTAACATGTACTTCTGACAAAATTGGGGCGTGTCTAACAGTAAACTTACTGTGTTGTAATTGGCCCGAGTGTTCACTCAACATGTTTTATTAGATTTTTGTCGCTGGAGACCCGACTTAACAAAACAAACTAACAAAACATGATTAAAACATGTTTAGTGAACACTCGGTATTACAACACGGTAAACAGTTAGGCGACGCACCTAGTTTGTTAGAAAAACATGTTCGAGGCTATTTCTAACAATAACATGGTCGCAGCAGATCCGACTTTACAGGATCGAAAATGATGTGTGAAAGTAACGATCAGATAGCAAATATACAGGGTGCAAATGAAATCACGTAATTCCTTCAAACCTCATGATGTACTGCTGACATAGATTAACCCTGCACGGGATCCTTTTAAATTCAATAAAAAAAACTACAAGAAGTAAATATGTGTTCGCGGCTATCGCTCGCCGCACGGTCATTAACTCGGGGCGCTAAAATGCCTCACGTTAAAAACACATATTTTCTTGTTATAATTTTTTTTTATTGAGTCCAAACTTGTCCCGTTTAGGTTTGATCTATGTCAGCAGTACATCACAAGATTTAAAGGAATTACATGATTTCGTTTACACCCTGTATAAGTAAATCCGTTAACTCCACGTAGTTCATACACACGGAGAGTTGACCAGCCATTCTGACGTCAAAATGGCTGGTTACTTACGTAATACTTGTAAGTTCCGATGTTGTAGGTAGTATTAAATGTGGGTTAGATATAAGTTAGTTACTAAGTTTTACTTACTATTTCATTTAATTTGATATTGTTAGTTTTGGATATAAGACTAGGCTATCGCATTAGGTTAAGAACATGTAGTGGTAGTTTTTAAGGCTTCTAAAAATAAATAAATAAATAAAAAAAACTTTTAAAATACGCAGGTACCTAGGGACCATTCAAGTATTACGTAAGCACCAAAGGGGGGTGAGGGGGTCTTTGCTTAGCTTATTTTTGATGACATGGGGGACGGGAGTGTCTAGATGATGATTACGTCAGCAATTTTTATTTATTTACTTATTTTTCTAGACTTGAAAGAAACTTGAACAGATTTAATAAAAATACTACCTAATGTTTACGTAAGCATAGAAGGGTAAAAGCTTTGCTTACTTTTGCTGACAAGGGGGAGGGGTGGGTCAAAAATTACTAAAATTTTGCTTACGTAATACTTGAATGGCCCCCTAACTATTAACGACGGATAGTAAATAGGTAGCAATTTTTGGGTTTCCACGTCATTGCTGGATAAGACAGGCCACCACCCGTCTGACGCACACCATTAAAAGGGGAATGATCTCGTCACCTATTCATAAATTATAGTTCACGCTTATAATGAGAGGAGCTCGTGGCTAATTAAAAACCGCTCGGATCATAAGATTTGCGAGGTTAAGCTGCGCTTGCCGCGGTCAGTCCGTAGATGGGTAACCGTTCGTTAATAATCGAGACCTCTCCGTGCCTCGGAGAGCACGTTTAACTGTCGATCCCGGGTGTCATACGAATACTATGACTGTCATTACGGGTAGTCAGAAGCCGGAAAGTCAGCCAACTGGTCTAACCTATTATAATTTATAAGAATTATAATTAAGAAATGATATTATCATTTCTTAGTTATAATTCTTCTGTACGTGTATCACCTAAGGGCGCTTTCAATTTAGACGTTTCGTGTCGGACCGTTGCGGTGCCGAAAAGGTGCGTTTGTCGTATTGCGCACGGACGGTTGTTTGTTTTCATACAAAGCACGCGGTGCGGCGTCGGTACCGCGAACGCTCGACAACACGCACTGCTGTGGCACCGCGTTCTCTGTATGAAAACAAACGACCGTCCGTGCGCATTACGACAAACGCACCGCTTCGGCACCGCAGCGGTCCGACCCGAAACGTCTAAATTGAAACCGTCCTAATTCCTCCTAAACACCTAGACCGATTTGGATGAAATTTTGTGTGTATATTTCAATGGGTTCCTGGATGGTTTGAAAACACAATTGGACCCTGTAGGTGGCGCTGCTTTTGCGGACAGGACGAAGTCGGTCGGGTCCGCTAGTATATTATATGTATATCGGCATTGCCCAATAATTGAGTTGCGGTGTTCTGATCGCAGTCATTCCGTGTAAAATACTGGTATTCAGCCGCTTCTGGTTAGACTGGAAGCTGATCCCGAAACATAGTTGGGAAAGGGCTAGGAGGAAGATACTTGGTGTATAGAATAATTACAAGTAAAATAACTTTTTCTACAATTACTTTTATAAATTCCGAAACTGTATTATATTTTATCTAACTGCCTGTTTTTGGCAGGATCTAACTATATTAATTAGCAAACTAAACTTATATTTAAAATCCATGTGTAGCTATGTATCGGGATTTGATCAATGATACTTTGTATGTAACTGCAACGATAACATCACCGTAAAGCATCGGCGATCATTACTAGAGTAAATATTTCGTTTGTCGAGTTCCAACTATAGTTCCATATGTAGGTAAACAAGGTTAGTCGGAAAGGGGGTACTAAGCCGCGGGCCACTTAATGTATCACTGATGATTGTTTTAAAGTTAAAATTTCAAAATTCGAAAATAAAAATACCATACAAGATTATTTTCATTTTAGTTTTTTCAAAAATGCTTCATCCCTGCTTTAGTTACAAATTCGGAAAATGAAGCTCTAATCCGTGACCCCAAATATGACCTAAAATGTAAACACAGCTGATCATAACTGAGGATAGAGAATTTAGCGTATTTTTTTATGAAATCTTTGAACAGCTATTTCCCTTGAACTATTGACTTTTGGGGAAAGTTGTAAAACAAAAGTTATCCATTATTATGGGTACTTTAACACCCTTTCGGCTTAGTACCCCTTTCCGACTAACCTTGTATAAATCAATCGACGTGCATTAGTCTCGCAAAAACTCGAAAATTGCTCGAAGGATTTGATTTTTTTTGTGTTTAATTGCCTCAACGCTGAGGTTGTTTAGGAAAAAAGAAAACAAGGAGAAATTTAAAAAAAAAAATTTAGGTGGTACGATTCGTAGGTACTTCGGATTAATACGATTAAAATTCAGAACTTCACCGGACTGCTAATGCACAGTAAAAATAAATAAAAAAATGTTTAAATAACGCACCAGGCCAACGTGGTGGATTGAGGCCTTCACCCTTCTCAATCTGAGAAGAGCCCAGTAGTGAGATATTAATGAGCTGATTTTGCTTGATAGCGATTAGAAGCAAGAAACTATTGTGTTGCTGTTTTTCGTTTTTGTAATTAATAAATGAATTTGTAAATTCATCCTTAGATATTTTGATAAATTGATAAATAATATTATAAAACCAGTTTATCTAAGCGTTGAACTGTTTTAACATCGTTATTCGGATTCAAATCATTTATTTTTATTTGTTAACAGTTTTATATGTATTATAATATAAAACTGTAGGTGAGACAATTCTGTAAATGGATTTAAAAATAAATAAAAAATAATTACTTGATTTGGCAATTAATAGAAATGATAAGTCATAAAATCCTTCGAGTTATATCAAACAACGACAACGTCATTATACAATTCCGTCGAGTTATTCTCAAACAAATATGTGAGACGGAATCAAATTAAATCTTTATGGCTACCTTCAAAAGTTTTCTTTCTAAAGTATGTGTGGAATCGACGATCGTAAGTCATAAATATCGGCACGAACGCAGCACGAACGCTAGCGTGCGTCCCACATACAACGCGTTTCATACATACCCTGTTGATCTCCTCCTCCGCCAACAGCATGGCCTGTGCTCTGTCCTTATCATCCATGTCCACGTGTCAATATTACCCCCACAAAACAATTAATTACACAAAAAATCGCAACAGAAAAAAACCGCCCGACGTCAGGGCGACGTAAAAAACAACTGGTACACATTACCCAGGACTTTTTCCAAGGGCTTATTAAAAGAAGAAGGTAAAGTAAATTAGAGCAATATGGTTTATTAATGTTAAAAGTAATTTAGTTCGGATGCGGGGAGCAGCGGACGGTGGCGTGCGGTCACGCGCGCCCGGGACGTCGCCGCCTTGCACAGGCCCGCCCCAAGTTTGTTTTAAAATCCATATTATATGGCGAACCTGCGACAAATGACACGAATGTGAGGCTATACTAAGCTGCATGTACCTACAATATGTTTTGATATCGGCAAGAAATGTTAATACATTCATAAAATACCTAAGACCAGTCCTCTTAGCCATAATTTGCCATCCCCGACTGCAGCGTATCAGGGATGTTCGCTGAAGCTCACGTCGACTGTTTCTACACGGTGATGCGGAAGCGGTGCGCATCTTTGGTCCGTAGGGTGCGGGGCAGCGCCAACAGCATTCTGTCTATGGTAGCAAGCAGGCTGGATTGTGTGTTTGTGAACCACTGCTGCAAGGTTTTGGCTGCGCCTGTCACCTTGCAGCAATGATGTCATAAACTGTTTCTGTGTATTACTAACGTAGTTTATAAGTATATTGTTACTAACACTATGAGTCTTGTTGCTCGAAATAAATAAATAATTTATGAGAAATCCTTGCGTGTGATAGTCTGGTGGTGGTCATTTGTGGTGGCGCATTAAAGGAGCCACCACAAATGACGATACCTACTGAAGAACATCCGGCGCACCCTGAGCAGTCAGCCTTGCGACCAACTTTACTGACTGACCAATGACACGGTATGAGTTATTTTCATAGCTCGTGCAGACATGAGAGAAGACGCCTACCGGTTTAACTCTTGCCTTCCATGCAGGAGGGTCCGAGTTCAATCCCACCGGCACATCTGACTTTTGAAATTCTCGTGCGGATCTTAACATTGTTTTTTTTTTCAACGTTGCCTCCGCTACTATTTCTCCTGTATCGTGGATGCGTTTACAGACACAAAATTTTCACATGCTCAAACGCCCAGACCCGGAACAAATATCTGTAGGCCATACAAATATTTGTTCCGTGCGGGAATCGAAACCACGACTCGTAGCGCAGAAGCCAATCGCTCAGCCACCGCACTAAATGTTATTTGATTATCAATTGCGCTAACGGGGAAGAAAAACATCGTGAGGTGGCCTGACACCTGAGAGGGCTCCATAAAGTTCTCAATGGTGTGTGTAGTCCGCCAACCTGCACTACACCAGCATGGTAGACTAAGGCCGAAGCCCTTCTCATCCTGAGAAGTGGCCAATGCCCAGCATTGGGACGGTAATTAGCTGAGAATGCACACTGTAGCGTCGGTAAACCCAGTTCGCGTATTTTATTTTTGCCATCGACACGCTAAGAAGAAGACCGTAGCTATAAATCCCTGTGTAGCGAAAATCTTTGTATTATTTTCAGGTCTGTCAAAGAAAATACACGCTTATTTTCAAATAGCATTTATTTGAGCACATTATCATACAATACACATACAATATAAAATGTTACAATAATTATAGTATTCAAGTTACCATTATAATTACAAAACATATTTCATTTCTTTTTACAATTACATTACATTTTTTCATTTAAAATAATATATAAAAACAATTAAACTTATTTATATAATCTTTCATTTAATTAAATTCCATAACTTGGTTATATATTATCATGTACATTTTAATACATTGGTAACGTTTTTTTTTAAATTTAATATTTGAGTTCAGTCGGGGAAAAGGTTGTCCCATTACACCATTATTTTTCCTCAAGTTTTAGGCCGCTCCAGTCTAACAGAATTTGGCAGAATATTTGTGTTTAATCCAAGCAAGTTACATTGCGCAAAGTGCTCACAAAACTCGTAAAACTTGCAAAGTAAATTTGCACAATATAACTTGGTAATGAATATGGCGCTTAACATTAATTAATCGCTCGTTAAAAAACCAATAAAATACTGAATCCATTTTACCCTTTCCAAAGCATAACGCCATTAATTAATTTACAATAAATGAAAGGTGACTCTTCAGAAAAAAAATTAAGCCGTCGCAGAACGCGGGCAGATGTGAAACATCGAAACTAATTTTATTAAAAAAAACTGGTCTAATCAAACCGAAGAGAGCCAACGTGTTAAGGTCTGCCGTCGTGTCTGCCATCGCGAGCGTCGCCACGCAACAACCGCTCTCACACCCGTAGAGCGCCGTATTACATGTTTCACATCAAAAATATAAGTAAAAAGTAGTTAAGGTTAAAATATAAATAAGGTTGTAGTTTTTTTTAAACACATGTAATAGTTAGATTTATGAGGTTAAATTTTATTCATGGTAACTTTGAAACTCAAAAACGATTATTTTTTTTATATTTTTCTGATCAGCCATAAACCGATATCATTTGTTTGTATAAGTTAGCATAAAATATATTTTGAATATCAACATTGTTTCTAAAAAATATTCTTAAAAATATCCTCTAAAGTGATAATTCGTACTAAGGATGAAGAACTGTTATTATCGAATATAGTGAAGTATGTCATATACTTATTTACAAATTAATAAAGTTAATTGTAATAATGTCAATAACAGCATATTATATCTATTTTTTGCTATATTAGCTACAAGTGGATACAAGATAGTATAGAATTATTATCTATGCGTTCTGCTTATCATTGATTCACAATAAGCTGACTTTTATTACACCTAAGAACATCGCTTCGTAGTAATCAGTTACTCTTTTTTTTATCTAAAACAAATTGTACAATGAACATTATTGGTCCATTTTCGTTACAAATATCTTGCATTGATTAAAAACTTAAAATAAACTTGTAAATAAACGCGAGTATAACTTGGCACGTTTGTACAAACTAAAAAATCCTTTTAACTCAAATGCGATAGAAAGAAGTGTAAACGTTCCTCCAAAACTTACTCGACTCAGGACGGTCTCGAAAACACCTTCCAAATTGTATTCTTAGTCGCAATTTCTAGTGAACTTTGAGGTTCCTTGACTGAGGGGTCCTCAAATAAGTCGAGGTAGAGTGGAGTCATTACGTCATAATTTTGTTTATCTACATCGCGAAAATAAAGCCGCGATAAATAGTTGTAAGGATTATCGTAAGCATATTCGATAGTCTTCAAAATTCATTTTTGTTACATACGTACTTTGACACTTCTTTCCTTAAGGTAGGTTCCGAGGTACCTTAAGTTTGACAGATGATTCCTTACCACGACTGAGGAAAAATCTCGAGTGGAGGACGTTTATGTCAACTATAACTACCGATGATAGTGAAAAAGGCTGAGTCGAGGTGGAGTCGAGACGAGTAAGTTTTGAAGGAACGTCTTAGAATATGGGTGTTAGCCTCACTACACACATTAGGTTACATTATATGAGCTAAGGCCACGTGTGTGGAGAGGTTCGTGGCTAATTACCAACCGCGCGGATCACACGATTTGCGAGGTTAAGCTGCGCTTACCGCGGTCAGTCCGTGGATGAGTGACCGTTTGTTACCCCACCGTGCCTCGGAGAGCACGTTAAAGAGTCGGTCCCGAATGTCATACGAATGACACCTATGACAGTCGTTACGGGAAGTCAGAAGCCCGAAAGTCTGACAACCGGTCCAACCTTAGGATATCGACATTACCCGGTAACTGGGTTGCGGAGGTCTGAAGGCAGTCGCTCCGTGTAAATACTGGTATTCAGCCGAATCTGGTTGGACTGGAAGCTGACCCCAAAATAGTTGGGAAAAAACTGGGTAGAACACAATATTAAGCGTACACAGTGTACTTTACCACTGAAGGAACCAAGGTCAAAATAATCAAATAGTGACGTAACTACTATCCTACTTCCTACTAATATTATAAACGTGAAAGTTTGAATGTTTGCGAGTTTGTTAATTGGGATGTTTGTAAACCAATCACGCGTTAACGTATTAATTTACGTAGATCATAACCTGGATTCGGGCTTAGGATACTTTTTATCCGAGTACATGAAGTAGTTCCCCTAGGACGCGAGTAAAACCGCGGGCAACAACTTGCAATAATTATATCTTGTCATTTTAAATACAATGAACATTAAATCATTTCCGGCATATTTTTGAGCCAATAATAACTAAGTACTAAAAATATAATGTAAAATAAAATCTTGTTTTGTCAAAATCTATTTAGCGTAGAGATTCAAGGCAAAACATTATGTCGACAATGTTGTCTCAAATTGTACTATTTAATGGTAAATACACTTCATTTATGTACTTATATTATCTATATTTATACACATACTTAATTCCGTCTTTATTGAGTTTTGATTTTATTATTAAGGTATACAGGGTGTTAACAAAAAATATCTTTAACAATAATCTTGCATATACTTAAAGTACTTGAAACAAAAAGATAAAATATTTTGTATACACGCTGTATATTTTAACGTAAGTGACGTCGCAGGTAAACTATTAGAACGATCATGTATGATGATGATTAAGCCTCGTATTCGCATTAATTAACGTGCAACATGTTCCTCAACATGTAGCGCAACATGATTAGCGACAAAGTGTAACTAAATGATGCGTAGGTAGGTACTAATTCTTTCAGCATCATGTCGCGCGCTGTTGTACAATCTTGCCAAACATGTTGAGCGTCATGTGTTGCGCGTCAATTGTTGCTTATAATGAATACATAGCTTTAAAAATACAAATACCTAATGTTATAATAACGCAGGTATCAATCATAAAAATTAAACAGTCAAACTGTTACTTAACTATGATTTTCTTGGGTTTAAATAAAGTAGTATAACTTTTTTATACAATTAATTAACACTAATTCTAGGCAAGTGTACAAGTTTAACAACATGTTTGGCAACATTTTACATTATTGTTTTTAAGGAACATTGCGATTATAACATCATTTGTTTCCAACATTGACGATTCCGCAATTATGTCACATGGGAATAAAAATATATGATTTTATTTTAATTTATAAACTTTGAAAATACCTTTATTACAGTAATGTTTTCTTAAATGTTTTCAATATAGTAAAAAATATTCAGACTTTGAGCTGTTTTTTATCTCTCCCACGTTGTCGCTCTAAATAGATATCATTGTATATGTTACGCTCTAAGAACAAAAATACTCTTTAAGCGCAAAATTTGAGTTATGGCCCTTGCAAAACCACCATATAGCGTTGTGGATAACTCCAGATAACTCTAAATTGTTATGGCATTGTGGATGATGTTGTGGCGACATCTACCATGGCACAAGCGAACAAGGCAGCACGACAATTGTGTAGCAGACTATAGCGACAATAATGACAACTGTCAAATATGATGTCACATAGTCCTGCACCGCGATATCAAGATTTGACACGCAGATAGTATATCGGGTCTAAAAATACCCTCAACGAAGCCGAGAGTCACGTATTCTTCCCATCATTACGAAGATTTTTTGGTATTGGGCCATACCTAGGAACCGACTGGTTATGGAGATATTGAAGGTCAAAGTCACCATATTTTTGAACGTTTTTCACGAAACTAAGTTTAAATGATTTTTACTAAACATTCTTCTATACAAACATTATCAACATTTTCGAAATGTAGTTACAGTCTGCTTCGCGCGCGGTTACATTGCGCGCTACAGTTAAAAGCTGTTTTTTAATACCAAAAAATAAGTCGTTTCCCATCAATTATTTTTGCTGTGTTACTTAGTTTGATGTACAGTATGCGTAGACTTCGACTTCGTTAAGGCTATTTTTACACCCAGTATTATACACTTCCCAACATCAACCATTGGACAGTAGCCCGCCAGGCATAACACTCGCCTGGTTGGAAAATCTTCCCTTTTCGTTGGGAGAACACCATATCTCGTTCCTCTACAATCTTAAGAGACCACAACGCGTTCTGGTAAATTTTTCGCTCAATATGCGTTTTTGTTTAAGCCTAACATATACATACCACACTTGCACCGCTACGTGATGACAAGTCGTGGAGTAGGCAGTATAACAGAGTGTTCCGCGAACACGAGCGCTGTCATCCACTTGAGCTGGTCTTCCGTCACCGCGCCCGCTATTGTGCACCCGAACCATGGCTTGTCTTTACTCCTGAAACCGCGTAAAGATAATACACCTCAGTATAAAAATAAATACACAGAAATAGGCCACCCCCCGGTTTATATTTCCCACATTTGTATCTACATTGCACCAGTGCGATGCCGGGGCGGGTCGCTAATTTAATAATAAAGTAGTAACAAATAGACATAACATACAAACTCATACATACATAAACTCACGCCTTTTTCCCATGGGCGTAGGCAGAAACTATAGAACGCCACATGCTACGACTCTTACATACCCCTTTCGTTTCATCCACATTCATACATCTTGTCATACACGCACGCCGATTGAGAGTACTACGCACCTGACCTTTGTGAAGAACTTCACCAATAACATCGATGTATGTCCTTCTAGGACGTCCTCTACCGGCGTTCCCATTAACATCCGCCTTATAAATTCCTTTTGTTAATCGCCGTTCACTTTCTTATTTAATACTAGCTGTGTCGGTAATGTAGCTTTCTAACGGCAAAATCATTTTTGAAATCAGTCCATAGTTTTTAAGTTTATACGTTACATACAAAAATACAAATCTTTCCCCTTTATAATATTAGTATAGATAAGTGTCGATTTAAATAAACTCAAACGCCAAAAATAAAAGTTAAAACCAAACAGTTTGGTCCTGAAACGATTTCAGCGGATTCTCATGATGAGCAGATCCCTGGCTTAAATCCTAGTTTAAGCTTCACATCACTACTGTGTCAAGAGCTTGAAGGTCATAAAACAATTAAAGTTACAATATAAATTGAACTATGTATAATGGAATTAAGGTTTCTAATCCCGAAGCGTGTTAATTCAAATTTTAAAATGGCTGGAATATAGTACCGTTTCTGTTTGTTCCTGGCTATGAAGGTGATGGCCCACCTCGACTGCGGGTTCCTCTTCGGCTCGTGTCCGATGTACCACAGAATGTCCTTTATCTGCCACTCCTCGATCTTGTGAGAGCCCTGGAAATGTACATAGTATAAGCACTGATAGTCTAGCGGTTGAATGCATGCCTTCCATGCAGAAAAGTCTTAGTTCGATCCTGGCACGCACTTCTGACTTTTGAACGTATGTACGGTTCAGAATTTGATCATCACTCGCGTTAACGGTGAAAAAAATTATCGTGAGGAAATCCAGGCTCCAAAAAAGTTTTAGATGGTGTATGTAGTCAATCAAACCGCACCAAGGGGCATATTCCGGAAAACGTACGTCGAAGTTTCGGATGGAAACGAAACAACGTTGAAAATCGAACTTATAAATATACGATGAAAGTATGTATTGTCAAATAACAAACTACCAGATGACAATTAACAGTTAGGAATAAGGTGAAAGGAAAGGAGTATGCTTAGGTGGTTTGGTCATGTTGAGAGAATGAGTGAACGGCGATTAACAAAAGGAATTTATAAGGCGGATGTCAATGGGAACGCTGGTAGAGGACGTCCTAGAAGGACATACATCGATGTTATTGGTGATGTTCTTCACAGAGGTCAGGTGCGTATTACTCTCAGCCGGCGTGCGTGTATGACAAGATGTATGAATGTGGATGAAGCGAAAGGGGTATGTAAGGGTCGTAGCATGTGGCGTTCTATAGTTTCTGCCTACCCCCATGGGAAAAAGGCGTGAGTTTATGTGTATGAATAAGGTGAGTGAAAGACAAAATGTCAAATCGCGAAAATCAAATCAATCGTCGAATTCGAATCGCTTTCGTGGTTAGAAAACGTGTGATCCGTCAGCCGAAACTGCTTAAGAGGAAGCCCGGGCTGCAAAATATTAATAATTTGAATATGTTTTTGTGATCTTTTTCCGTTCCACCCCTCCCGCAAGCCTTCCCAATTGAGCGCGAAAGAGACACCTGCATCTCGGACTGATTTCTCCTGTGCAATATTAGCGAAATCGTACATTCGTATTTCCCTGTTTCCTTCTTTAAATCTGGACCGATTTTAATATTTTTTTCTGTACTAATTTAAGAAAGACTTTGATTATGTCTGTATGTTTTTCTTTTATTTTTTTATATTCGTCAAATTTGTTTGCTAAATGTTAAACAGTGGTAAAACCGGTCGTTTTATGTAAATTTTAAACGTTTCTAGTTCTCTTAATAATTAATTTATTGACAAAAACAAAACATAGAGACGTAGTGGTGGTAGATATATATCATATGGTAAAAAATATTTGCTCTAGTGACATTATCCAAGGAGGAAACTGAGGAATACGTTTGTTTGGACTAAATGCCGACAGCATTTCCTCTTAATTCGATTTTCTGAGTTAGTGCGCGTTGACTACTATCGTGACCTTGAACGCAACTTGAATCTGAAGTTCGCTTTCTATACAACTATTAGTTATTCTTCTAACTAAACTCACCTGTTTATCTTTAAAATAACACAATCTCGAACTCTGGACCTCGAACATGTGCAGTTTGAATGACTTCATAGTTTCAGTCGCGAGCCGCAGCTCCCCGCACACAGACGTCGTTTGTCTCAACGCCTCCATATCGTGCAGTATTTTATTCTGTTTCACCAGCAAATAGTTGTGTTTTCGGTCGTCTTCGTCCCAGTAGCTCCATCGGAGCACTACGTCTAAGACTACTTCGTCGATGTGCACAATACGCCGCATGGACTCGTTACATATCACTTCTTCTAGCATTAGGAGATGAGACTCAGTTTTGGCCTTTTCGCAGAGCTCTGTACATATGTCAGAACTGGTTTTGTTTGGTGTCAACTGGAAACATAAGCCAAAGCTTTAAAAGGGGAAACCAATAAGTTATACATAAACAACATCACGCCTGTATTCCCCGAAGGGTTGGGCAGAGGTGTATAATTAGTAACACCCTCATTTCGCCGTTATGTGTAATCCCATGTAGGTGGCGAGCCTATTGCCATCAACCGGGCACATATCCAAATTCCGAGCTGCTACTGAGGAATTCCACACGGAAAAACCCAATAACACTTTAATATGTTATATTACATTTGAAAAGCTATTTAATAGGTTGGCAATAAAGCGTACGCCCCAACCGATGGTAAGTGATTACCAAACACAAACAGGATTAGTGCTACGTTGCCAACCTTAGAGAACGAGGTGGAAAGTCCAAGTCCCATGTGCCAGTAATTTTACCCATACCCTTAAAAATTAAGATGATGATATAATACTAATACTTACAGTGATTTGATAGCACGTGGATTTATCGAGAACATAAACCCAGGCTCGGAGATCGCCGGCGGCTTTCGGCGCGGACGGCGCAGAGTTGCTCAGTACTCGCATGATGACACGTCTCACAGCTGCCTCGCGACGTTTCTCGGCCTCCGTTGGCTCCCATATCGCTTCGAAGTTGGCGATCAGGTCACGAACTACAAACACCTCCTTGGTCGACCAAGCTGTTTGAAGTGTATTGCTTGTCTGAAAGGGATTGGTTAATTTGAGATGGTATAATCTAGCTTTTTGCCTGGACTCCATCTATTGGGGGTAGACAAATCATATACCTATACTTTACCAACATTTTATCGTTTAAATGTGTACAACATGTATGTACACGTATAAAACACGTTTTCAATATCATCAGTTGGTTTTTTTTTAATGTCCTGCTGATTCGTAACGTCGTGCGCGTCGTTGAGCAAGGTTTGAGCTACACATTGGCTGATGCATGCGTGCCGTCAGTTGGGATAGGTCAACTCAAACCTGCTGTGGCACTTTCCTCAAAAGGCCATTTTAGACGTTGCCCTACATTGTTACACTCGTTAGTTTTTATACCACAATGTCTGGACTCTAAAAGAGACCTTGGTCTCTGAGTTTGTTTCGGCTTTTCTTCTCAGAGCTAGTCAGACAGGAAATGCCGGCGAAAGTGTTAAGAAAATTATTACATTGATTTGTAAAAGTGTCTGTAACAGATTTATTTACAGAAATAAAAGTAATTTTGAAAATAATCTCACCAAAGCGGCAGGCATAATAGTTGGTGCCCAAACAGACGCGAGGTTCTCTGCATTCATTTTGTTGGCGTGTGACATCGTGTGCAGGAAGTGTAGGTGCGCAAACAACTTGCGTGCAGTATTCTTCGCTACGAGGGGTAGCGACGACATCACGCGGTGGTATTCTGAATGGCGGGTGGTCTCATCCGATTGCTCTGAAATTGGGAGAACA
Organism: Amphipyra berbera; assembly: GCA_910594945.2. NCBI lineage: Eukaryota > Metazoa > Arthropoda > Insecta > Lepidoptera > Noctuidae > Amphipyra > Amphipyra berbera. The sequence goes on along the minus strand of OU343121.1, from coordinate 21,111,945 downwards.
GTTAAGATGACTAATTTTCTTTTATTTGTTGTCTCAAAACTTTGCATTTAAGATAGGCAACAGTGAAAAACTATTGAAATTTATACTAATATTATAAAGCTGAAGAGTTTGTTTGTTTGAACGCGCTAATCTCAGGAACTACTGGTTGGAACTGAAAAAATATTTTTGTGTTGGATAGTCCATTTATCGAGAAAGGTTATAGGCTATATCACATCACGCTACGACTAACAGGAGCGGAGCATAAATAAAAAATGTTGCAAAAACTCCCGGCCCCACATTTTTTATTTCCACCCGGCTTCGCACGGGTGGACATTTTCCCAAATGTCCACCCGTGCGAAGCCGGGACGGGCCGCTAGTATTCAATAAAATGCCCAAATACAAGCGATTTTTAATTAGACTTAGCGATATACGACGATATAACTCCAAAAACGTCATGCTAGCTCCTTAGATGTCCGTTTACGTGCTAAGGACAGATAATACCCCGGTTTTCTACATAGTCTTAGAAATAATATTAATTAAGTGTACATTTTTTAAACACGTTATCCATTTTTGTACTGCCCATAACACATAAAAATCTACAAACTAACCTAATGCTGAGATCAGGCCTTGATGTTTCTCCTGAGGCACCAGAGGCTCTGGAAGGTCGCGGAAGAACCTGAAACACATAATCATTAGGTGCTTAGTTGTTTTTTTTCGAAAATCTGTCAAGACCGTGTAGGTACGTCTCGCATTCGGGTTCCGGAGTAATTTAAAGTAACAAACAGTAAGGGTGACATGCAGCTTTTACTTAAAACTCGATTTAACGTCAACTTAGGCTTAAACTTAATTTAACAACTTGCATATCATCGATTTCAATAAACGTTAAAGTTAAACCGGCATTTAGGTCGGTTTAATGTTGTTAAATCTCGATTTTATAGACTGACTAAACCTGAGCCCATTTTAAATGAAACTGATGGACTTAGCTAGCTCCCATCAGCGTTTATCCCGACTAGGAATCCAAGATATTTTATTTTCCTTAGACGGTGTTACTTGTGCACATACGTAGCGACGATGGCTACCCACATCCTCTGTTACCTCGTTCCGTAATCTGTCATGGGTCCCGGCAATATTCGTGTTTCCGAATTTGTACGAATTATGCGATTAATTAAGTGACCTATCGGGCACTGATCCAATGAAGACGAATCCGGAGTTTAATATTATAAAGACACACAAAGGGTCAGTTTCCACCAAACGGAAATATCCTCGCGCACTAATAAAGAACTGTATCATCAGTATTGCCCTAAGAGGAAATGCGGTTGACATTTAGTCCATACAAACATATTCCTCAGATTCCTCCTTGGATAATGTCACTAGAGCAAATATTTTTTACCATCTTTACATAGTATAAAACAAAGTCGCTCCCACTGTCTGTCTGTCCCTATGTATGCTTAGATCTTTAAAACAACGCAACGGATTTTGATGCGGTATTTTTTAATAGATAGTGATTCAAGAGGATGGTTGATATGCCCCACATTAGTATCTACATTGCACCCCTGAGAAGCCGGGGCGGATCGCTATTATGATATATATCTACCACCACTGTCCCAATGTTTTGTTTTTGTCAATAAATTAATTATTAAAATAACTAGAAACGTTTAAATTTTACGAAAATCGACCGGTTTTACCACCGTTTTCAAACATCTGGCAAACAAATTTAACGGATATAAAAAATAAAAGAAAAGCATACAGACATAACCAAAGTCTTGCTTAAATTATTACAGAAAAAAATATTAAAATCGGTCCAGATTTGAAGAAGGAAACAGGGAAATACGAAAGCACGATTTCGCTAATATTGCACGGGAGAAATCAGTCCGAGATGCAGGTGTCTCTTTCGCGCTCAATTGGAAAGGTTTGCGGGAGGGGTGGGACGGAAATAGATCGCAAAAACCTATTCAAACTATTAATATTTTGCAGCCCGCGTTTCCTCTTAGGTATAATATCCGACGGTCGCGTATGCTCGAGCATGCGCGAAGAAACGCTTAATGTCTGCTGGAAATTGGCTCAAAGATTGACTGGATCGCATAATTCGTACCAAATCGGAAACCACGAAGATTGTCGAATTCTTACTGGCGTACTTAAGTCGTAGAACGTACATACCGTTTGAGTACGCCAGCGGCATCGTGCTCCGAGTGCTGGCTGGGGCTCAGCTGCACCGACCACGCGTCGCGACGGAAGCGCGCCAGAAGCTCTGAGAGGACTGAGCTGCTACCGGCGCGGCGGTAGATACCCTCCGAAAGACTGCCTGAAAGAAATAGTTAACAGGTGAGTTTACTAAGCATTTTAAAATTATTGTATAAAAAAGAATAGGTACCAGTTTCCTAATGTTTTAAGGTAACGGTGATGTAGACAGTACGGCGGTTTGTGATATAAAAAAATGTCGGCGGCCAGAAATGAAATGTTGGTTTTGTTTATTTGTTTTATCACCTTTAAGAACTGAATTTTGTAGTCGTAACAGCCATGCCATGTCTGTTCGCATATATAATCATCTACCTCAGGGCGTTAGAAATCTGCCTATAAATAAATTTAAAAACAATTTTTCAGGTGATTGGGTGAACGTTGTTTCTACTCCACAGACGAATATTTAAAATATAAGTATTAGGCTGTGGAATTGTGTATTGTTTAATAGCTGTCGCCCTTTTACATTTACTTGTATTTAAAATTTGTATGTCATAAAAATTATATGACAAATGTGCTGGACAAAATTCTTTCCGTAAAACATATGTAACCACATTTATACAAATAAAAATAATTTGAAAATGGTGTAAACTTAAGTATTCTTTGGTACGGTCACAGACATTGATTATATTGAGCCACTTGCCATCATTCATAATTTGGCCGTGTTTCACAACTGTGATGATTGTGATAATGGCGAAATGACAGAACTTTGTATAACCCGACAAAATTAAGAATATTAAAGGTGGTGACCGTACTACACGAACGCTGTTATTCATTTGTTAACAAAAATACACGGAGGGCTCTCGATGTGTAATGAACGGTCACCCATCCACAGACCGACCGCGACAAGCGCAGCTTAACCTCGCAAATCGTATGATCCGCGCGACTGGTAATTAGCCATGAGCCCCTATAACTATTTACATACCATGCGCATAAATGAAACTAAGACATTTATCTACGATAGCCGGTACATCTTCCTTCGTAAGCTGCTGATGGTGAATGTGGGCGCCATTGTTGTGCGCCGCCAGTTTAACCATGTACCGCCAGCCCTGGAAATAAAGGATAAGTTAAAAACATTGCTAGTTATAACTGTCATCATATGGTACGGCTACACGCAGAAACTTGCATGTGCAAACGTTTGCGCAACAACACGGTGCACTGGCGTCGGTATGGCACTGCGCGGTATACCGTTTACCCGTCTTAACTTACATGCTTACTTGTGCAAAAGTTTCTGCAAAGTAGGTGTTTGTGCAGTAGACTGTTTTACTGTCTTAATGTACGGTAGGGGTATGAAAAGTTTCGTCAGTTTTCAAATTCATTCCTTTCCCACATCGCGGGCACATGTCACCTTTTCAAACTGTTGAGCGGTACAGACCAATACATGGAAAATTTTATGTTTAACTAGCTGTGTCCTCACGGCTCCGCCCATAGCCTATGTTACTCAGTGATAATGTAGCATTCTAACGGCAAAAAAAACATCCAAAAATACAAATATCCAAAAAATACAAATCTATCCTCTGTGGCGCCACCTGAGGACGCACCTGTTTTGTACGTATGAAGGAGTGCACATCCACCGAGCGCGCGAACTATGAATTTCGGCCCGCGACCCCGCACGTTCCCCGCCGACCGGCGCGGCCGCACAGCGAGTTAAAAACGCTAACGCTCGGTCACGCCAACCAGTCGATAACCCACTCCGACGGCGAGAGCACGCGCAAATTTGTAAAATCGATAATAAATTATATAAGTGTATTTTCACGCGTATGATTGAAAACACCCTCAAGAGACTCCTACACCTCTTTATAATATTAGTATTCGAAGATTAGTATAGATTATTTGGTAGCAAAGATCAAAATTGCCTATGACGTAGTAGTACCATGTATTTGATTTAAGCAGTTTTGTTGGTAAAAACTGTGACATCATTCAAATCGATGATTAAAACCATGTGAGTGGCCGTCGGAAAACTTTACGGGCAGTCGGAAATAGCGGCCAACGACTGCGGTATCACCTCGGGCCGTCTTTTTATTACGGATCGCCATTCAAAAATGTTATTTTTAATAGACACAGGCTCAGATCTATGTGTGTTTTCACGTTCGGCGGTAAAGATGCCCTGTACAAGCACAGCATATACCCTAGTAGCTGCAAACGGGACGGTCATCAATACCTATGGCCCGATGCAATTTAACTTGGACTTAGGATTACGCCGTGTATTTCCATGGAAATTTACAGTTGCTGATATATCGAAACCGATTATAGGAATTGATTTCTTAAGTTTTTATAATCTAATTATAGATTGCCGTAACCATAGACTGATTGACGGTACTACATCACTCTTCGTGCCTGCGTCGCATCAGAGGATACCGGATGATGTGGCGTCCATCAAGACTGTCACCGGCGAATCGGAGTTTCACCACTTGCTACGTGAGTTTCCAGAGGTGACCCGTCCTGCAGGTACTGTACACCTAAACATAACACGGTGCATTATATTAATACAACACCTGGCCCACCGGTGGCAAGTAGACCGAGGCGACTAGATCCTGACCGCTTAAGGATTGCCAGGAAGGAGTTCGATAATATGCTGGTCAATGGTACGGCCAGGCGAGCGCACGGTCCTTGGTCTGCAGCCCTGCATTTAGTTAAGAAAAAAGATGATGGATGGCGACCGTGTGGCGACTACCGCGCACTCAACGCCCGTACAATACCTGACAGATACCCGATAAGACACATACAGGATTTCTCACATCAGCTCTCGGGCATTGTTATATTTTCTAAAATTGATATGATCAAAGCCTATAATCAGATTCCAATCTATGCGGCCCACATACCGAAGACAGCTATAACGACTCCATTTTGTACCGAAGACAGCTATAACGGCTTGTTCGAGTTTCCCTATATGACGTTCGGTCTGCGGAATGCAGCGCAGACTTTCCAACGGTTTATGGATGAAGTACTTGCTGGGTTGGATGATTTCTGCTTCTGTTTTTTAGATGACATTCTCTGCTATTCTCCCTCTCCAGAACTTCATAGGGTACACCTACGCCAGCTGTTAACTCGCCTAAGGGAGTATGGAGTTTTGCTTAATGCAGCCAAGTGCGTCTGGGGACAGCCGGAAGTAAAATTTCTAGGCTACAACGTGTCAGCTTCCGGTACTAAACCTCTCGACAATAAGGTCCAGGCTATCCAGGAGTTCCCAGTGCCGAATAATGTAAAGGAGCTACGAAGATTCCTGGGTATGCTCAATTTTTATAGACGCTTTATACCGGACGCAGCTACTGCACAAGCACCGCTTAATGCTATACTGGCTGGTGGAAAAACCACGAAAAATCGACCTGTACACATGACACAGGCTCAGCTCTTTGCTTTTGCCGATTGTAAGAAAACGCTTTCAAACGCTACGCTTCTAGTTCACCCGCATCCGAATGCCGAGCTTTCTATAGTAACAGATGCCTCAGACGTATCAATAGGAGCCGTGTTAAAGCAATGCAATGGTGAGCTGTGGGAACCATTAGGTTTTTTTTTCTAAGAAATTAAGTTCTACGCAAAAGAAATACAGTCCTCACGACTGCGAGCTGCTGGCAGTGTACGAAGCAATAAGATATTTTCGCCATATGGTAGAAGCCCGAAACTTTGTTGTGTTCACAGACCATCGCCCACTCACTTACGCCTTTGCATCATCTAAGGAAAAATGCTCGCCAAGGCAGTACAGGTATTTCGATTACATAGCTCAATATACAATGGACATACGCTACATACCTGGTCCTGAAAATGTAGTGGCGGATACTTTATCTCGAATAGAAGAGGTTGCTCGAGGAATCGACTATCAGGCACTTGCACAATGTCAGGATGCTGATCCAGAACTGCAAGGCCTACTGAAAAATGGATTGTCACTTCAGCTAAAGAAGGCTAGAGTATCAGATACTGGTATCGAAGTCTACTGTGACATCTCAACTCAGCCTCCAAGTCCATATGTCACATCGAAATTCCGACGACAAGCGTTCGATTCGCTAAACAATCTGAGTCACCCAGGAAACACAGCTACAGTGCGACTGGTGACACAGAGACTTGTTTGGCCAGGGATACGTAGGAACTGTAGAGAGTGGTCACGCAAATGCCTAAAATGTCAAGGCAGTAAGATAACTCGACACACCTTCGCTTCCCAATTTCCTGCCACAACGTCAAGATTCTCCCATATTCACCTTGATATTATTGGTCCTTTACCTACTTCTTATGATCACAGGTATTGTCTCACCGTCATCGACCGGTACACCCGATGGCCTGAGGCGTACCCCATCAAAAATATCACAGCAGAGACTTGCGCAGCGGCCCTGGTTTCTGGCTGGATTGCCAGATTCGGTTATCCACACAGGATTACAACCGACCGCGGCAGCCAATTTCAATCCCACCTCTTCCGAGCGGTCGCCGCAATGGTAGGTGCGCATCACTACAGCGCGACCGCTTACCACCCTGCTGCAAATGGCATAATCGAGCGTTTTCACCGTCAATTGAAAGCAGCCATTATGTGCCACTCTGTTTCGCAGTGGACTGATGTTCTTCCATTAGTACTTCTGGGGATACGAAATGCATGGAAAGCAGACATGCAAGCATCACCAGCAGAGTTGGTCTACGGCGAACAGCTTCGACTACCAGGGCAATTTCTAACCCCGACAGATGACCACAAGGCAGCCGATGTCATCGATCTTGCAACGCGATTACGAAGTTGTATGGCCAATCTCACACCGAGACCTGCATCTTGTCACAGAAAAGGTCCATTCTACGTACCACATAGTCTCAGCGATTCATATCATGTGTTCTTGCGGCAGGACTTTGTTCGAAGACCGCTACAACCACCGTATGCTGGTCCATACAAAGTCATTAAGCGTCAACCCAAGTACTACAAGCTTGAAGTACGTGGAAAGGAGGTCACCGTCAGTGTGGATCGACTAAAACCTGCTTATGTCACTCAGGAAACTGATGATCCATTACCATCAGTTCCCGAGTCATCGACTCCACTCCCTGCACCTGAAAGGGACCGAGAGAGGAAGACCAGATCAGGACGCCGTGTGCACTTCCCGGATTTTTACCGCCCGTAGTAGCGGTCTCAGCGGGGGAGTATTGTGGCGTCACCCAAGGACGCACCTGTTATGTGCGTATGAAGGAGTGCACATCCACCGAGCGCGCGAAGTATGAACCTCGGCCCGCGACCCCGCACCTTGACCCGACGACCGGCGCGGCCGCACAGCGAGTTAAAAACGCTAACGCTCGGTCACGCCAACCAGTCGATAACCCACTCCGACGGCGAGAGCACGCGCAAATTTGTAAAATCGATAATAAATTATATAAGTGTATTTTCACGCGTATGATTGAAAACACCATCAAGAGACTCCTACACCTCTTTATAATATTAGTATTCGAAGATTAGTATAGATTATTTGGTAGCAAAGATCAAAATTGCATTTTGCCTATGACGTAGTAGTACCATGTATTTGATTTAAGCAGTTTTGTTGGTAAAAACTGTGACAACAATCAAATCGAGGATTAAACAAATTGATATTACTTGTGTCTGTCATTATTGTCTTCATATTAATCCTGTCGAAAAATACTTGAATTTTTATTTCTATAATTTTGGCAATACATAATCGGTTAAATAGTTCTTAAAATAGTTTCTTGTACTGTGCAAGCAAGAAGAGACCTTGAGGTGCATAATCTTTTTATTCCCCTACTGTACATGCTTATTCGTGCAAATTAGAATTTGCACAAATAAGATAGAGCGTAAAGCCGGGGGAATACAGTGAAAATGCCCACAGAAGTTCAATATACTATCTCTCTAAAGAAAGGATGGGCATTTTGTACTCAGAAACTAAATTATTGATCATGCAAATGATTATAAAGTTCTTTCATATACAAAAAGAAGTCGGTCAGATACAAAGCATGCACAGTGGAGCACCAAACTACCAACGCTAGAGATATTCTAAATAGGCTTTAGAGCCTTATAAACGTAGTGTGGGACGCCTTCACTTTAGGTGGAGCGATGATTTTCGCAGTGGCTGATAGCAGCTGGATGAGAGGCCGCGGATTGAGTTCAGTGGCTTGCTATGTCCAGCTGTGGACTGCTCTAGGCTGATGATGATGAAAGCTTATTGAAAATCTATCTGCGTGATACGACCTTTCCTGGCCCACATGGAAGTAACTCCACCAACTCTGGACCCCAAGCGGTTGATGAAGGTTCTGTATAACCAAGTGGGTATACCTATACCTACGAAGGGACGACATGGTGTAGCTGTTGAATTGATCCTAAAACCATGTTCCAACTGTCACGGCTTGATTGAGGGTTTGAGCCACCCTAGGCTTATATAACTTACTATATCCCCTCCACATGTGTTGAATCATAGAGGGGTGGGGGAAGGCTGTACGCCATATAGAACTTATGGTAAAATAGTAATGTGATGATACCAAATAAGTTTTGTTCCCGCTAGTCTTTTACAGTTTGAAATTCTCCTTTGCAGTCTCCTTTCTCGTCGGGCCCCCAGGCCTATAGGTCGTAAAGGCTTGGTACGGGCCTGATGTACCGTACAGTATAAGGTAACCAGGCCCCAGGCCATGCGGTGCATCGCGTGTCGTGCACGGAGCGTTCAGGTGTCGTCTACAAAATGTTCTCGGCATAAAGTCCGGTCATGGCACTTGGCCGGTGACGAAACGGTCTAGTGACTGTCTGATATTAATCCATACAATATTTGCACGTGTCGATACGATTACGGTCCTAGTATGGTATGGCGGTATGGTAGGCGGAGTCATAAGTTAAATTAGCGTTAATAATGCAAAGCGAAAGTTAATACAAAATAATTTTATCAGAATGAGCAGGTTCAAAAAGTAGTATTCTGCTATTGGCTTATATCCTAATAGAATAACAGTAATTGACGTTTGATGTTATGTTAGTTTGATGAGGGACTAAGTAATACCTAATAATATTATCATTCAATTTATTATATACAATTTCGAATAATTCGTTATTCGAAGCAGTATTGCGCAAAGCCTGCAGGTATGTGAAAAAAAAACTAAAATAAGGTACAAGTAAGTTTAATTCTTAATACTAAACAAAATTTAAGCCCATATTATTAAATAGCTCTCATTCTAGAGCTCCCATCTTTTAATACCTCTAGAGATGCCGATTCCAAAACTTAATATAAAAAATATGTTGTCAAATGTATAAAATTCAGATGACGTCTACATTTTGACAGCTTTTCTTGGGATGGTGCCGGGCGCCACGTTGATAGGAGTTTAATAATACGGGCCATAGAGTCTTTTGTGCAAGGTAGTACACTTAGATAAGAACCTATTACATAACACTTCTTTGTTATTGTATAGTCAGCATCAGAAAATAATGAGTCTTAAAAAACTTTAAAGAATAGTTATTATGATAGGTCTTTCGCAATTTCGCAAAAATTTCGCAGCGCTTTTTTTTTGAGATAGATGCAATTTTTTTTTACTTTTTGTAAAAATAGTACTTGTGTTATCATCGAAAGTTGAGACAAAGATCATCAACATTTTTACTGCCACCAAAATTAGCGAATAACCGATTTTAAAGTGAAGCATCTTCAGTATTGTACGATAACGGGCTGTTTTGAATGAAAACATTATTTACAATGTTATTGATGAAAATAGACAAGCACGCTGTTGCTATCATTAAAAGTAACAACTTTCATTTTATTATTTTTGAAACCCGATACTGAAACTAAAGTAGCTACTCCAGGAGCAACTGGCCTATTAGCAATACAAGATACTTGCAAAATGCTATCTCAACAGAAATATAGGCCTACCACGACTCCCGCGCAAGCCCATTCACAAAACAATTTTGTCCAGTGAATCTTGAAATTCCCATTTACTCTGCTGACTATACGACTTACAAGATAAATATATCTACATAAAAAATAATCCTAATCACAACTATCAAGTCAAGGGCTATATCAAGATCATGAAGTAAAAAACACTTCATGGTAATGATAGAGCTTAATTGCTTACAAAATGCACATTACCTAAACAATGTACCCTGAACATACCAAAGGGTGGGTTGGCAGATTGCAGTAAGTTGCTTACATTTTTTGTTTATAACAGACAGAATTATTTATTATTCTGTATAACCCTTAGTAGTTTTAGACAGGGCCAGAAAAAAAAAGTTTTATTTTGAGACGATTGACGAGTAAATAATATGATGGACGAGGTGTAAACTACAAGTTTAAAACTTATAACATGCATTCTACTTTCGTGATTATTGAAATTAGCAAAAGATTACTACGCGCTTTTTTAATGACATGACACTATTTTCAGTGTGAACGAGACACAAAATTAGTGTCATGGCCGATGCTATACAATCAAAAGTTTACCTGAAATTAGTTTAATCCGTACTAACGAAATCTATTTGAAGCATGACACTACAATCGTGTAATACGAACCTACTTTCACTTTTAACCCTGTAAACCCGGCTTTAAGGTTTTCAAGCATCCCTTTACACGAACTTATTTATCCCTCTGAATCTTGTATTGTGTTGTCGTGTTTGTTATTTTTATCTATTTCATTAACACCGGAGTCCTCTTCTGTTACTCTCTCCTCCTGTTCTGTCGAATGCTGTGGTTGATCCTCTGCTATTTGCCTCTTGTCCTCTTCTGTTAGATATTGAGGAAGATCTTCTTTTGTTTCAATCTCTTCCTGCTCTATCGGATGTTGAGCATAATCCTCATCTGTGTTCTTATCCTGTTCTGTAGGATATTGAGGATTATCCTCAGATGTTTGCCTCTCTTGTTCTGCCGGATATTCTGGATGAATATCGACTTCTTCATCACTTGATACAATGATAACTTCTTGATCTACCACACTAGTAACTTGTTGTGATTGCCTATCTGCTATGTTGCATTTCCGTTTAGGTGGTTCTCCTTCCGATGATTGCGAAGCTGCTTTTAGCAAGCACGCCATTAAGTCAATTGGTCTCTTCACTGTAATTTTAGGTACAGTAGACGTATTGCTCGTCGAAGGCGTCGAAGAAGGTTCGTATTCCGGATGATCCGAGTCGGAATTGTTATCTTTATTCTCGCCATTTTGAGGATCCTTGTCTTTTTGTGACATTTTGCGTTCTTAACTTGTATCTTTTGTAAAAGACAACAATTTTTTAATGTACTTTATAGGTTTTTGTTATGATTTCTTCAATTGTAAACTTGACTAAACGTATATTTGCTCGCACTTTGAAACACAATGACGGAAACGCCATACCAACACTGTTTATCCCTTCCCCGTGGTATCGATCGGTTCAATAATTTAACGAGGGCCACTGACGTTTCAGTGCCGCCTAAAAGTATCAAAATAGTAGTAGTAGCACACTTACAAACGTTGTATATCTCATATTGTTGTATGATCTAAACTGTGTGAATGAAAGGGACGTCTGTAATGGCAATGTTGTCATCAATAATAAAAAGTTGCTGTTTAGCTTTTGATGGCTAACGAACTGTTGTATTTTTTTTTTGATTGATTGAAAATTATGTCCTCGTAATTAAAATTATATTTTTCATCACTTTTAGAACATAATATCATTTTAATGTAAATGTAAAACCGTAGACAAAATGCATACCGTTTCCTTATTACAACGCCATCTGTAGTCGGGATGTTAAAGGTTTATTAACGGATTCCCGCGCATTCTGCAGGAGTTTAACTAAGTACTTACTTTCAAAGGATGGCGCTACTATACCTATGGTTTGTATTATTCCTACATTGAGACGGGGTTGACTACAAACTGCTAATAATAATAATTATTATGGAATTATTACTAGGTCAGGCGATTTTTGAATAGAAATAAACTTATCAACGGTGGTAGGTTTCATTCTGCACCCATCACGAAACGGCCGTTTTATAAATATAATACCACGCCTGTAATCCCCGAAGGGTTGGGCAGAGGTGTATAGTAACACCCTCATTATATTTAAGTCCCATGTAATAGGGTGCGAGCCTATTGCCATCAACCGGGCACGAATCCAAACTCCGGGCTGCTACTGAGGAATTCCACACGGAAAAACCCAATAACGCTTTGCCCGACCTAAGGATCGAACCCAGGACCTCACGATCAGCAGTCGTGCTTGCCACCACTAGACCAACGAGGCAGTTACGTTTTTCTGTAAGGTCGTGTGTTACCGAGTATGGCTACCGCTTGGCGATAGATGACATAATTAGCGCTCAATGAATCACAAAATATGTATGCTGTAAATAGTTGCTGAGTATTGCCGAGTACACATTGCCGTAAAGTGTAGACCGTTTAACAGCCCTTTATCAGTAACGCTGCGACCACTTTTAGCATCACGTAAGGCTTTATTTCAATACGCTTTTATTAGCTTCATTAACAAACAATACAGGTTGTAAACAAACTCATGTAATTCCTTCAAACCTCGTGATGTACTGATGACATAGATTAACACTGAAGGGGACACTTTAGGATTCAATAAAAAAAATACAAGAAGTAAACATGTGGTCTTAAGTCTTAACATGAGGCGCGCGGTCATTAAACTCGGGGCGCTAAAATGCCTCACGTTAAGTTAAGAACACATGTTTATCTACTTCTTGTATTTTTTTTATTATTGAATCCAAAAGTATCCCATGCAGGGTTAATCTATGTATAATAAAATCTAGGAAGTCAATTTTAAGCTACTTCTAATTGTTGTATCGAAATGAAACTTTGTATGTATATGTAGTACATCTTACTTTAAGTTCTCTCTCGTGTGGGAAGCGCAGGTACAGGGTAGCGTGCGGGCAGTCCATCAGTAAGTTGTCACTACCGTCTGTTGGACACAAGGACTTGGTCTCCTCGTCGGCCTCCTGGGTCACTGTGGAGAGAATCGTACATCAATAAAAGTTTAAAGTGACCACGAGTGACGATACTTACACCCATATTCTAAGACGTTCCTCTATATGTTACTCGACTCAGGACGCCTAGAGGACGGCCTCGAAAACACTTCAAAATTGTATTCTTAGACACAATTTCGAGTAAACTTTGAGGTTCCTCGACTGAGGCATCCTCAGATGAGTCGAGGTGGAGTCGTTACGTCATAATTTCGAGGATTGTTATTTATCTGCATCGCGCAAATAACGCCGCAATAAATAGTTGTAAGGATTATCGTAAGCATATTCGATAAAGTCTTCAAAATTTATTTTGATGAAATTGATTTATTTTGATGAATTAGTCCTCTCGCACAGAGGGAAAAAAATGACTTGTTTTGGTCAAAAATCTGCCTACACCACAATTTTTGACGTATCGCTGCCATTTTTTTATACACTCCTGAGATAACACGCTATGATGTGTCACTGCCACTTTTCCTTAAAAGTCAATACCATAACCTTAAAAAATCGGGAAAATAAGCAAAAACAATTTCTAAAAAAAATATTTTAACAAAAATCAGTTTCCAGGGATTTTTCAGGTCCCTGGTCATTAATTTATTGTCTGTGTATAAAAATTCAAAACGGCGGATATAAAATGGAGGCCCAATAAAAAAAAATTGCTTTATTTTGCTTTTTTCCTTATTAATTGATACCTTATGGTATTGACTTTTAAGGAAAACTGGCAGTGACACACCATAGTCTGTTATATCAGGAGTGTATAAAAAAAATGACAGCGGTACGTCAAAAATTGTGGTGTAGGCAGCTTTTGAACAAAAAAAGTCATTTTTTTCCCACTGTGCGTCGCAACGAATCAACACATTGTATGCCACACCTGCGTTGCAACGACGCACGACGTCGCAGCGCAAGAGGACGACGCACGACGTCGCAGCGCAAGAGGACGACGCACAACGTCGCAGCGCAAGAGGACGACGCACGACGTCGCAGCGCAAGAGGACGACGCACGCACCTCTAGCAGAGGAACACTGTCCGTCGTCGCACCGGAGCTCTGACAGCGCAGCGCATCACCCTCCCCCAGCTTCGTCTGTCGTCCGCCGATCCGTTGAAAGGTCGCGTGCGACGACGCAACGCTTTAATTTGGCATGTCATTTAAAATATATGGAAAACAACGCAGCTTTGAATGCTGCGACGCCGCAACGCCACGCACTAATGATGCAGAGCTCTTAAAGTTTACCTTTTGGTATACTGAAAAGCATTTCAGCTTGGAAGATACGTTAATTAGTAGGAAATTAATTTGTATGAAAACGGTCCTTATGCTATTCAGAATATATTTCTGAGAAAAATCAAGAGGATCCATCTGAACTAGTAGGTACTCGTACTGCTTGCCGTTTAGTTAGTAACTGGAAACTTGGAATAGAGCAAGTCAGAGAAGCTTGTTGAAATACGAGCCATTCCGGCGGCCTGTTCGCATAAAGCTTTGACATACATCGCTGGTGTGTTGCGACGCAGCCCGTCCACAGTCGATTTCGTAATTTATAGACGTATCAATTAAAAGTTCTTAAATTGTTCTTGCTGTACCAATGAATAGATTAAATGTACCACAAATATATCTTATTAAAAAAGCACTTGTTTGTGGCCGGGCAGTACCGTATACGTTGCAGCCCGGCCACGTGTATATTTTCTAGAAGGATGCTCAGAATGTTCTAAAATATAATCCAAATAAATGTTCCTTTTGTGTTCTTTATTTTTTTCGATGAAATATACCAAGAGAACGCTTACCAAAACAAAAAAATATTATAAATAAGAATTTGCACTAAGCGCCTGTAGGACTAAAATAGCAATGTAAGTATGTATTGTATTTTAGCTTCATAGTGATCTCACTGCAGCAGGTCATCTGACCTGCTTAAAAACATCGATTGAAGTGAATGAATCGATACGGACTTCAAACATATGGTAAATCGTATTCAGTTATTATAAAAAGTACTGATAGTCACTGTAATTTTATTTTAAATTAAATGGTCTAAAAAGAAGAAAATAGGTAAACTTTAAATTAAATCGATCCCATCAGTTTATTACGTTATACAACTAATTTATTTAAATAATATAAAAGCTTGTCGCGAGATATACAATTTTATGAAATACATAGGTACATTTTTTCTTAGATTTACTACACTTTACATTTATTACTTATTGTACATATTGTATTCTAGTTTATTTAGTATCTCGCGACAAGCTTTTATATTATTTAAATAAATTAGTTGTATAATGTAATAAATTGATGGGATCGATTTAATTTAAAGTTTATTTACTTCTTTTTAGATCATTTAAATAAAAGCTTGATTTCAAAAATGTTTTTTTACTATTAATTTATTTTGTATTTTTAGTAGGTACCTATATCATGTTGAAACTTAAAAGGACTTTCATAATTGAGGAGTTCCCTAGTCAGGACCCAACCCTGAGTGCAGCTACCATGTCACGGTAAAACTTAAACCCGGCGCATAATAAAATGCGTACACAAAATTTCGTGTCTGTGCTGTTGAGCTTTGAAGAGTTCCTTTGTCTCGAGCTAATCCTGGATGTCGATTCAGGTCATGTTTACCAAAAAAATGTATTGTCATCGGAAATGAAACAACATTTTAAAATTCAACTCCGTAGGATAAGAGAAAGTGGTTCAAAATTCAGTTGCAAGATTTTAACCGAACATACATAGGTACATACAAACATTGCAAGTTAAATAAAAGCTTGTAAAATCATCAGTAGAATACCTGTCCCATTATTAATTTCTATCGTAAATTTAAGGAACAAAATAAGACAAGAAGTTTATTATTAATTTAGTTAGTTATCTATTTAGTTATTTTTGTATTTTTATAGTTTATTAAAATAATAATAATATGTTTTATTATAATCACTATGTGGTTATTCATTTATGGTGAAATATAACACACGCACCCTCATAACATCACTCCTGTATTCCCCGAAGGATTGGGCAGAGGTGTATAGAAACACCCACATTTCGCCCTTATGTTTAAGTCCCATGTAATAGGGGGCCATCAACCGGGCACAAATTCAAACTCCGGGATGTTACTGAAGAATTCCACATGGAAAAACCCAATAACACTTTGCCCGATCGAACCCAGGACCTCGCGATCAGCAGTCACGCTTGCCACAACTAGACCAACGAGGAAAAAAATACGTATTTATTTATTTACTTTCGTAAACGTTACAGATTATTTATACCAGATTTAAAATAATAATCCCATCGGTTTTGACTTAACGCTACAGATTTTGTGTAATATTAATTACTAACGACCCCCCCCCCGGCCTCACACGGGTGCAATGTAGATACTAATGTGGGGCATATAAACCTTCCTCTTGAATCACTTTATCTATTGCTAAAAACTGCATTAAAATCCGTTGCGTAGTATAAAAGATCTAAGCGTTCAGACAGCGGGAGCGACTTTGTATTATACTATGTAAAGATATACCTATAGATAAGCTGAAATTCATCATAATTTCAGATTTACGCAAAGTGACTGTAATACGCAATTCAGATTTTTAATGTAGTAGGTGTAAACAAGCAGTAATAACCTAGCGGTTGAACGCTTGCCTGAGGGTCTGAATTCGATCCCGGCCCGTACCTCTGACTTTTCGAACTCATGTGCGGATCAGAATTTGATTATCACTTGCGTTAACGGTGAAGAAAAAACATCGTGAACAAACCTGCACAACTGAGAGGGCTCCATAAAGGACTCGAGGATATGTGTAGTCTGCCAACCCGCACCAGACCAGCGTGGTGGACTAAGGCCTAAACCTTTCTCATTCTGAGAAGAGGCCCGTGAATTATGGTCATGTTTTTATGTAGTAGGTATGAATATAACTAAAGTATAAAGTATGCTGTTGGCGACTCCCATGATTATAATACTGACTGTTAAAAAAATAACTCGAAGAATTTTGTGGGGTTACTCTGTATGGGAAATTGAATAACATTCGTAGAACAACTTTTCGAAATTCACGTATATTTTTTTTACTTTTCACACAAATAAAATAAAATATTTGTTTAAATTGTATAAAAAGTAATAAAAAATACGCGCATTCGGAATAGTTTTTCTACGAAAGTGGATCCATTTCCGATACCGAGTAACCACACAGAATTCTAAGAGAGAGTTATTTTTTTACACATTTTTTCACCCTATACAGGGTGTAACCAAGAACACATGTTTACTGATTTTTTTATTGAATTCAAAAGTAGCCTTGTAGTTCCTTGCAGGGTTAATCTATGTCAGCAGTAGGTACATCACGAGGTTTGAAGGAATTACATGATTTCGTTTACACCCTGTATGGACTTCTAAACTTAAGTTTTTTAATGATACCTAGTAACCCTGTGAAAGAAAAATGCCAATACTCCGTAACACATTGCGTCACAGGTACATTAACACCGAAAATAATGTTTTATTTATGTGTAAAACGTACTGATTTTTGACCGCGTTTTTTAACCACATTAAAAAATATCAAAAAGCCCGGCCAAGTGCGAGTCGGACTCGCGCACTAAGGGTTCCGTACCATTATGTATACAAAAAAACCACTTTTGTTGTATGGCAGCTCGCCTTAAATATTTGTTTTATTTTAATTTATATATTTTTAAAGTGAATATATAACTTAATATTCTGTGAATATTTCTAGCGTCTACATGTTGCCGTTATCAATATCGAGCAAAATAATCACGTTTGTTGTATGGGAGCATTTGTTGTTATAGCAGCAACAGAAATACATCATCTGAGAAAATTTCAACTGTCTAACTATCACGGTTCATGAGATACAGCCTGGTGACACACGGACGGACGGACGGACGGACGGACAGCGGAGTCTAAGTGATAGGGTCCCGTATTACCCTTTGGGTACGGAACCTTAAAAGATAATAAATAATTAACAATTAGCTACTTCCGCAAAAATGGCATTTCCATCATAACAAAAGTTCATTTTCGATAACTTTTTCGTTCCGATTACAGTTGTCAGTTATTTTCGCTATCTAGGTAAACAAGATTATAAGTAGAAAATAATTAATTATGGAACTGTCAATATCAATGTCAATTTGGATGTGTTTTGTCGATATTTGTATCGATCGATATTTTTTGCTGCGTTTAAGTCGGTCTGGTAGTTTAATTGAATAATTAATTCACTACGTCTATAGTAACTATTGACAGTGTTGAGATAGTGACTCTTGTGTCGTGGCATATCGAGATAGTGACTCTGAAGTGCCGTTTCTATCTTTTTTTAATATTTCTAAAATGTGGTTAAACATTGACAAAATCTTGTTGGTAGTGAAAAATTAAATAAAAACTAGACTCTTGAGAGTAAATTTGGTTTGACGCAAGTTGTTACGGATCCCAATACAAAAATGGGCAGTCTCTTTTATCCAGTTGATTGGAATTAACCCTGTATAAGAGTAGAATATATTATATATGAAATATTAGAATAAACTATGTCGGGATTTACACCATGTACCTGTTTATTTTTGACTCCGATATTTCGGCGCAGTTGCATGCGCCATGATCACTGAAGAATTGTCGATTGTTACGTGCGGGTAGATGTTATTGGCAGACGAAACGTTTCGTCTCGTTTCGCGCAACTGCGCCGAAATATCGAAGTCTCAAAAATAAACAGGTACATGGTGTAAATCCCGACATAGTTTATTCTACTAACGTCAATAACCATGGAAATTTAAAACAATAGAATGAAATACATACACAAAAATACATACAAAAATCAAAGAACACGCCGCTTCTCTTTTTTAATGCGATCTCATACCACTAATGCGCCTAGTGGTGGCAAGCGTGACTGCTGATCGTGTGGTCTGGGGTTCGGTCCCTTTTGCTTTGGAAAATCCTCATGGATGTCCCTCGCCCGGGGATGGAGCGGGGGTCTGCCAGACTCTTACCGGCTAAAAACCAACGGTGTTCCTTCTCCTGACCGTACGGCCGGGGTCGCGGGATTCGCAAAAGCATGCACCGCAACCCGGGCAGTGGGTTCGATCCCTAGGTCGTGTTATTAGGTTTTTCCGTATGGAATTCCTCAATAGCAGCCCGGAATTTGAATTTGTGCCCGGTTGATGGCAATAGGCTCGACCCCTATTAAATGGTACTTAAACATAATGACGAAATGAGGGTGTATATGTTACAGTCATAGTGATTAAATAGCTATTATATACATGACTAAATTGTCTAGACAATGTGATAAATTAATCACTATATCCGGGATATTATTAATAATAGCAGGTCAAAATTAGTCAAAGTAATAAATACGGTTCTATTTTGCGTTATGGCTAGTGAGCTTTCAATTTACTTTTTTAATTAATGTTAAATTATTATCTATGATAATGTTAATTATAATATAATACGATACAGATGTTTTTATTCACAAGGAAACCTAAAAATAAACCTGATCTACCATGCATATTTGCTTTGAAAAAGAGGAAATCTGGCGCTCGGCGGCCGCTGCTGCGGCACGGTCGCTTCGCTCGCTCGCCTTCGCGCGTTATGTTGTCGCATATCTAACCTAACCGTTTCGAATTTGACAAACTGTTTATTGTCTAAAGATCCGAATCCGTCGTTCTATCCGTCGATAAAAAAATTATAAATATTACTATTTCAAATAACAGCATATTATTACTACTCGTATGCTCAAGGCAAATTGAAATAAAACTTTATAATCTTCCCCTATTCTTATTTTATTACTTTATCCAAGTCTTCCAAGATATTATATAAAATAGCTAGTGAATGTGATTAATTCTGTGTCAATTATCACTTTGTCTAAATTGAGTAGATATTATACATAATGGCTAGATAGTATATATAATATCCCGATTTATTACTTTCGCTGTGACATATACACTTCTGCCTAACCCTTCGGGAAATACAGGTGTGATGTTGTTTACTTCACTTCGTAATAATATTGTACTAACTCGACTCGATCAATATTTGCGTTATATGAGGTCCAAATTATATCGTTCAAAGGCTTAACAACATTTCACGGAATATCCACATACCGTCAGTTGATCCTATTGTTAATTTTGCCTAGAAAATGAACAAATAGTTGGGAAATACAACGTTGGTATCGTACTGTATGTTTATATCGCCTATCTAACAAGGGTTCCTGATAAATTGTTAAACATTCGGCATGGGTGTAGAGCTTTAGTTTCCTTTGTTTGACAATAAGGCATAACGCATTTTTATGGCATCATCATTCTCCTGCCTTTATCCCAACTTAATTGGGGTCGGCGCAGTATGTCTCATATCATACTGCAGAAATGTTTCGGCTATATTTTAAGACCGGCCGCCTGCCTGACGTCAACCCTCCTTGGGAATGCTTTTGCTGGTAGCAAGCACCACCTACGATCTTATTCCATCTCGGGCTTGCGGGTGCTGCATGCTTGTCAATCTTATTGCCGACAACTAAGCAGACTATGATCTTCTTGGTGGAATATACTTGATGTCAATATTCTGTATCGCTCTTGTCCCGCTCGTAATCCGTATTCGACATCGTTTACAATAATTCACAATGAAATAAATCAAAAATAAAAATTTAAGGCATCTGGTAGAAATATTTAACTCACCCGACAGTGGTGCTAATTCTGCTGTGCACGTACTATAGTGGCTAAAATTTAATAGGCCCGCTTCGACAGCTGTCAGATTTGAACGTTATGTCAATTTCGACGTAAAATGTACTGATCTGACAGCTGTCAAAACGGGTCTATTATATTTTAGACACTATAGGCTATTGCCATCTTTATCACTCTGATTAAATAAGAAAGAGACAGACATAAATAAGAGCTGTCAAATTTAGCTGAACTAAAACTTCCACATAAAAGTCGACACGTTCTGAACTTGTCGACACGGTGAAGTTCAATGCGTAATCTTGTTCGACATCTGTTACTGAGTTCTTATCTATAACAGTCTTTTTTTCGCGCTGTCTGTTAGTAAAATACAGGGTGTAAACGAAATCACAATTCCTTCAAACCTCGTGTTGTACTGCTGACATAGATAAACCCTGAATGGGATACTTTTGGACTCAATAAAAAAAAACATGATTGTGTTCTTAACGTGAGGCATTTTAGCGCCCCGAGTAAAATGACCGCGCAGCGAGCGATAGCCGCGCAATTCGCGCGGGGCGCTAAAATGCCTCACGTTAAGAAAACATGTTTTTGATTCATGTATTTTTTTTTTATTGAATCCAAAAGTATCCCGTTCAGGGTTAACCTATGTCAGCAGTACATCACGAGGTTTCGAGGAATTACATGATTTCGTTTACACCCTGTATAGCACCGGTCGATCGCGGCACTAAGATAAGTCGATCATGGCAAGGCAAAAAAAAAGTTTAATATAAGTTGAATGAAGAGGTAATTGGTGTCGATTCTGTTGAGCACTTTGACAGGACAGAACTAAAGTAAGGGCGTTTGTCTCTTTCTGTTTCAATATAAAAAGAAAGTGACAATTGCGTGTAGTCTAGTTTAGTACTGTCAAAACGTGCTACAGAATCGACACCACTGATTATGTAATTGGTAGATCGCACAGAGTCTACTCAGTAAACAGTAGATCTTGGGTCGAATCAAGTTGGTCACCCCTGCTGTATAGCAAATCTCTAATTTTAGTATGAACAAGATAATCTACGCACCTGACCTTTGTGAAGAACATCACCAACAACATCGATGTACGTCCTTCTAGGACGTCCTCTACCGGCGTTCCCATTGACATCCGCCTTATAAATTCCTTTTGTTAATCGCCGTTCACTCATTCTCTCAACATGACCAAACCACCTAAGCATACTCCTTTCAATTTTTGTCACTACATCATCTTTTAAACCGCAACTTTGTCTAATCTCTTCATTTCTCAATCTATCATTCAAAGTTACACCGCACATACTTCGCAAAGAACGCATTTCCACGGCATTTATTCTACTTTCATGCCCCTTCTGCCACGACCAACATTCACTTCCATACATAAGCGTCAGGTGTGTAGTACTCTCAACCGGCGTGCGTGTATTGACAAGATGTTTGAATGTGGATGAAACGAAAGGGGTATGTAAGGGTCGTAGCATGTGGCGTTCTATAGTTTCTGCCTACCACCATGGGAAAAAGGCGTGAGTTTATGTATGTATGTATGTAAGATAATCTACACCAATGTCACTGTACGTACCCTCTGCTAATTTTGCTAATAAACATCCCCTAAATTGAATTGATGACCGTAGCGGGCTACATAATATTAATAATTTGAATAGGTTTTTAAGCGATCTATTTCCGTCCCACCTCTCCCGCAAACCTTCCCAATTAAACGCGAAAGAGACACCTGCATCTCGGACTGATTTCTCCTGTGCAATATTAGCGAAATCGTTCTTTCATATTTCCCTGTTTCCTTCTTCTAATCTGGGCCGATTTTAATTTTTTTTTCTGTAATAATTTAAGAAAGACTTTGGTTATGTCTGTATGCTTTTCTTTAATTTCTTATATTCGTCAAATTTGTTTGCCAGATGTTTGAAAAAGGTGATAAAACCGGTCGATTTTTGTAAAATTTAAACGTTTCTAGTTCTTTTGGTAAATAATTTATTGACAAAAACAAAACATAGCGACATAGTGGTGGTAGATATAATATCATTATGATAAAATATATTTGCTCTAGTGACATTATCCATAGATCCATTATACGTTTGTATGGACTAAATGCCGACCGCATTTCTTCTTAAGTGCCTTCTATTTAATTATGTACCGTTTTAAATTAATACTTTGCCTTGTTAGTTTAGTGGTCGCAAGCGCGACTGCTGAGCATGAGGTCCTGAGTTCGATCCCCAGGTCGGGCAGTGTTATTGGGTTTTACCGTGTGAAATTTCTCAGTAGCAGCTCGAAGTTTGGATTTGTGCCCGGTTGATGGCAATAGGCTCGCCCCCTATTACATGGGACTTAAACATAACGGCGAACTGAGGGTGTTAATACACCTCTGCCCAACCCTTCGGGGAACAAAAGCGTGATGTTGTATTATGTGTGTTATTAAATTAATAACAATACCTATATAAATATTATTGTTATTAATTTAATGCCTAGGTGCATAATTAAATAGAAGGGGCTCGTGGCTAATTAGCAACCGCTTGCCGTGGTCAGTCCGTGGATGGGTGACCATTCGTTACACATCGTGAGACCGTGCCTCGGAGTGCACGTTAAACTGTCGGTCTCGGGTGTCATACCAATACCTATGACAGTCGTTACGGGTAGTCATCAGAAGCCCGAAAGTCTGACAACCGGTCTAACCTTAGAATATCGACATTGCCCAATAACTAGGTTGCGAAGAGCTGATGGCAGTTGCACCGTGTAAAATACTGGCATTCAGCCGCACTGGTTAGACAGGAAGCTGACCCCAAAATAATTGGGAAAATGCTAGGTAGAACGAACATATAAAAATGATTATATGCAAATAATTATAATTGTACATTTTTGTCGCATTCTCAGATTATAACGCAAGTACATAAAACAGTGACCTTCAGCTGCTGTAAAATTATTTTATCTCATGGGAACATGCACGAACATTACACACAATGAAATTGTGTGTTTGTGTGTGTTAATAAAACGTAATTATGGAACATCCGGGCCATAGTCACAATGTATTTAGTGACGATAAAATTCGTTACACAAGTTGTTACGCCGACATAGCTGAATTTGATTAAATTAAAATGTCTTTTAAATACGATCAATTAACGATATAGCAACTAGACTTGGGCTCTCCACAGTGGTCACTGTTCAACTGACATCGGGAAAAAAGTAAATCAAATTGAACTAAATATCAAAAAGTTAGCATAATATATAACATAAAACATAATTAGCCCATTAGTTGAGCACGGGCCTCTTCTCAGAATGAGAAGGATTTAGGCCTTAGTTCACCACGCTGGCCTGGTGTGGGTTGATTACAAACACCATCGAGAATTTTATGGAGCCCTCTCAGGTGTGCAGGTTTCCTCACGATGTTTTTCCTTCACCGTTAACGCAAGTGATAATCAAATTCAGATCCGCACATGAATTCGAAAACTCAAGAGGTACGGGCCGGGATCAAACTCAGAGCCTCCTGCATGGAAGGCAAGCGTTCAACCGTTAGACTATCGCTGCTTATTAAAATATATATCTATACTAATATTATATTATAAAGAGGAAAGATTTGTATTTTTGTATGTAATGAATAAACTTGAAAATGACTGGACCGATTTCAAAAATTCTTTTGCCGTTAGAAAGCTACATTATCACTGAGTAATATAGGCTACGGGCGGAGCCGTGAGGACACAGCTAGTAAATAATAAATGAATAAATATTAATTTTAATTAAGAAATGAACTATTGTGTCTGCCTAGCTGTAAGTTTTCTGTTTTTTTATTTCTTTTATTCTTGTCTTGATCGCATTTGTCCCTAGTCTCACCTGATGGTAAGCGCAGACTGGGTTTAAGATGGAGCACACTATTCCAAGGAACAGAGATATAGAAGGATTCCTCTGTACCTCGCTGGCTCTCACATACACACGACGGAACACAGTAAACTGCTTGGCGCCGGACTTTAATGTCAGGGTGGTAGCTAGCCAGGCGGGCTGTATATAGATCTTACCACCAAGCGTGCAGTGGAGCTATTCCTCACATCAATATATTGAACTTTCCCAGAGGGGAGGCCTAAGTCTCAGCAATGTAAACATTATAGCCTGATTATGTATAATATATGTATGCTTCGTCATGAATCCCTAGTTTCTAATCTTTACTCAAATCTAATCTTGGATCGAAATCCGAGACTGAGCAGTTTTTAGAATAAGTACTACAATGAATCTGAAAACACTTAAAAGTAACATAACATAACATCACGCCTGTATTCCCAGAAGAGTTGGGCAGAGGTGACTAGTAATACCCTAATTTCGCCGTTATGTAAGTCCCATGTAATAGGGGTGAACCTATTGCCATCAACCGAGCACAAATCCAAACTCCGGGCTGCTACTAAGGAATTACACACGGAAAAACCCAATAACACTTGCCCGACCAGGCGATCGAACCCAGGACCTCAAGATCAGCAGTCGCGCTTGCCACCACTAGATCAACGAAGGAGTTACTTAAAAGTAAATATTACGGTATTATCATGTTTAGCATAATAATATACATAAAATTTTAATCTGTTCGGATAACACAAGTTGGCTTAAAACTAATTTGCAAGATTTGTAGACAAAGACAGACAACAAAGCTAGCTAATACAAAGCTTTTAATAAAACTTGATCTATTATCTGAACACAGTTACATTTGTATAACAGTGGGTTAATAATAGTCTTACTTGTTGGTGGGTGGAGCCAAGGGGCATGACCTACTTGGCTCCTCCTAGCAGGATCCGGCCGAAAAGTTACAACACGTGGCATTATTGTTCTCTTTATCCTAAACCACCCCACGATTCACCACCCTACTACAATTCACCCCCGACTATAGTCCCCTCCCAGAACATAAATCTTGAGTGTTATTCAGCTTCGGGTTGGTTCCTTGCGTTGAGGATACATACAAAATTGAGCCGTTTGATAAGTAAGTACGAAATAGTACGGTACGCCAACTACTTAGTACACAAGCTAACAAAACCTATAAGTAAATATTATTTACTTTCATATTATTTCAGAGCACCAATAAAAAACATTTCCATTTTAAATAAAACCCTATTTGTAGGAAGCAAACAGATTCTATTTGTGTTCGTTGAAGCTATTTTCTGTAATTGTAGAAAATAGATATGTGAACGTGGGATGCGATCAGTTATTTAACAAAACGGTAAACAATTTAAACGTACCTACCCACGCATAGTAGCACAATGTCACGTACAAAACTACGAGGAGCGTTCAATGTATTCTCGGTATCCGCATGAAAAAGAACGTAAATTCAATTAAATTATTTTTAACCGACTTCCAAAAAAGGAGGAGGTTCTCAATTCGACTGTTTTTTTTTTGTATATTTGAACCGATTAATTTAATTGTGAACCGATTTTAATTATTCTTTTTTTGTTTGAAAGAATATTCTTTCGAAGTGGTCCCATTTAAATTTGGTGAAGATCTGATGAAGAACTTCGCATATAGACAATTTGAAGTCGGTTTCATTTTTGTTAAAAAGTTTCATTATTATTTTTCAATAAAATCGCTCATTACCTCAATGCATTTATTACATCACGAAATTAACTTTTCAATACCCTGTAAACAATTACTTTCCCCCTTCTCTAAAAATGCGCATTTATTGCCGCTTTGAGCTCTTCATCCTTGAAAAATCGTTACCCACGAAGGTCTTTCTTCAAATTAAGGAACAAATGTTATCGGTAGCTGGTAACACTGGACAATGTTGACATAGGAGGGTAACCGTCAAGATGAATCAACGTACCCGAAGTTATAAAAACAGTGGTCATTTGACGGAGCCGAGGATTCCATGTCGAACCGCCGAAGAAGTCTGACCTGTTTTATATCTGATTTGCTTGTCCTTATTTTCTGATCTTGTGTAAATTATTATATTGTGATATATTCTGGACTACCTTCTGAAACTAATCACTAACCTAATTAAAACCTACTCTCAGTGGTGGAGAGTCTATGTTGATTTAATTTACTTTATTTACCATGTTCCCAATCCTGGCATACCGATATTAGCTATAACTGTAATGATAGATACACCCCGACAAGATTCTGTTGTATGTATTTTATACGAATAATAATCACTAGAGGCTAGGCCCGTGCTATAAGGTGGGTGGTAAATTTTTTCGAAACCACAATCTCGCACAGCGGCCTTGAAAACACGCGCCGTGTTGACCGGGGCATTGTCGTGAAGAAGCAACACACGGGCGGCGGTCATGTTACCCCGTCTTTTTTCTTTAATTTCTTCGAGTCTCAAAACACTGTGGCCATGACTTTTCCGGCAGACGGAACGACTTTGAATTTCTTAGGGGAGGCAATACCTTGCTTGTGCCACTGTATGGACTCCTGCTTCATTTCAGGGTCATAATGAGGAACCCACGTTTCATCTCCAGCAACAATTTGATTAAAAATACTTGATGGAACTTCACCACAGACCTCTAAAAACTGTACAGAACTCGATTCGCACTTGTTTTTGAGGCGCCGTGAGCATTCGCGGCACTCATCTTGCACTGACTTTTAAAAGGTAAAGGTCATTAAGAATAGTGTGTGGTACCAACGGAGAGGTGGGTCATCTCTGCTATCAGTATCATCTTCATTCAGGCATCCTCCGGTATAAGCTCCTTAACTTTTTATCACGTTTTCTCCCGTAGAGGCTGTAACCGGGGCGCCCGAGCGAGTGTCGTCTTCAATACTCTCTCTTACCAAACAAGGATAAAGTCAAACAGCTATTCACGAAGAGATGGTGGCTGTTCACCAAGATTCTGCACCTTCGTTATCTATCGTTCAAAAGTGGTCAAGTGAATTTAAATGGATTCTCTTCGTGAATAGTTGTTTGACTTTATCCTTGTTTGGGAAGGATTTGATCACAGCGCGGTGTTCGATTTTCGTCAACATTGTCACGTTGGCCATTTCAGTTGTCGTTGACTAAGGATAACTAGCAAACTAATGATCACAACTATACGAAATTTTTCCTCCATACCCTCAGATAATGTCATTAATTAATTAATTAGTCAAATTACCCACATCATTAGTAAATCACCCCCAGGTAATGATGTGGGTAATTTGACTATGGTACCGAGTATACAGTTCCCGGTGGGGGAACTGAGTATCCATTTCCCGGTATGGGTACCGAGAATACATTGAACGCCCCACGTATATGCGAGCCTCGAACTCTTCTTTGATTGTTTGCGGGTCTCATTGGCATTAAATGCAACCATACTTGTTTTTGTTTAGTTAACTTGTTCTAACTTAACGGATTTCGAACTTGGCGGGTACCCTTAGTACGAGATTGCACGCTTTTCCCTATTTCTCTTTCACACCCGCAAGATAACGAGACAAATATATTAACGAGCTGACGAAAACAATTGTTCTGTCTAGTCTTTTCCCAACTATCTTGGGGTCAGCTTCCAGTCCAACCAGATGAGACTGAATACCAGTATTTTACACGGAGCGACTGCCGTCAGACCTCCAAAACCCAGTTACAGGGTAATGCCAATATCCTTAGGTTAGACCGGTTGTCAGACTTTCGGGCTTCTGTCATAAGTATTCGTATGACACCCGGGACCAACTGTTTAACGTGCTCTCCTAGGCACGGAGGGGTCTCGATGAGTAACGAATAGTCACCCATCCACAGACTGACCGCGCCAAGCGTAGCTGAACCTGACGAAAACAATTGCGGAAACTTAAACCAAGAAATTAGACGCGTTTTCGTGTGAATAAGGCCTGATTCGCACGAACGCTTTTTTAGCGTGCGTTAATAGAGTAGTTCGATAGATGAGCTGCGTTAAAAAAACGCTATCATGTGAACACAACGGCTTGCTATTTGTTGTATTAGAACGCTTTTGTAACGCGCGTTGAAAAAGCGTTCGTGCAAATCAGGGCTAAAAGAAGCCGTAAGCAAATACTTGCTTTAAACAAACTTACCAACACATCTCGTCTTCCTGAGGTCCACAGTGCACACGGTAGGGTCCTTAGTGGTGTAATAGACCATCACTCGACGGATCAGCATCACCCAGGCGCCACGCCACTCGCCTGTCACCCCCTCCTGGTACACAAAGAACAGATATGCATCAGACTAACTCCAGAAGCAGTGGAATAAAAAAAATCACTTGTAGGTAAGCGTACAGACTTTTTAATCGAAGAAAAACTGCGCATAGCGACATATGTCGGACATCCGTGAAATCAAAATCAGCTGAAGTGAGCTGAGATGTTCCATTTTTACTTAGGACTGGATACACAAGACGGTATTATTAACTTCTTCTTTTCGTGAGATTAGTGACTAACCTGGTGTCAGAGTTTATGCCGTCCATGGGCCTCTGACTTGACTACACATGCCGTCGAGAAATATCGCTCAGGGTTTCCTTCATCGTTTTTAAGCAAGTGATGATTATACAAGATGCACATGAATCCGTAAAGTCACGGATGCGTGCCTTTAATTTGAACTCGAGACCTATGACTTGGTAGTCCGACGGTCACACCACTAGGCTATCACTGCTATATATTATTAATTTAAACCAGTTCAAAAGTCCACTTAAAATATATTTAAGTACTAAAAAAGATGAACCTTTCAAATCAACCAAAGACTAAATTATGCAGCCATCTAATATCCAGTAATAAAAATCATTATAAAACGAAATTTCCTCGTGACCTTGTCATGTGAACAGCTGATGGGTGACCCGCGCAACCCAAGCTGAGTCCAAAACTAGTCAGGGCACCATGAACTAAACATGAACGAGTTCTCGCGAGTAACGTTTATTCTTAAGGGTTCCTTACAAAGAGCAAGGTCAGCTTGCCTTTTAACCAAATCTGGCTGAAGCGACTGCCATCTGATCTTGGCAAAAAAAAAAATACGTAGCACTTACGCAAGCTTTTATTCAAAAATGTTTTGTACACACCCCTCTATAATAATGATACTCTATTTTTTCAGAAATTTATATTTTATTAGCGACCCGCCCCGGCTTCGCACGGGTGCAATGTAGATACTATAGCCTGTTTTTTTTAACAAACGAGTACCGAAAATTTTTACTGCGTTTCTATTGCTCCACGTAATCAACATAAAGTCCGTTCCACACAAATGACGTACGTCAAATGTACGGAGTCTACAATCATGTAGAAAATATGTTAGAGCAGTTTATTATTGACGTATCTGCAGAAAGTTCATCAGAAGGAAGTGATGACTATATTTTTTAAGAGTACAAGAATTGTATAATAATTATTTGATTTATATGTTCTAGTGCATAATATATAGTATATACTATTACAATATTGTTTTATTGTTATTTATTTATAAAAATATCATATACCGCGAACAGAAAATTTTGTTATGAATATACTAAGTATGCAAATTTAAATCATAAAATAATAATTTAATTTTCTGTACCGTAAATTTTAGAATTATTCTATATGAACGGGCCTTAACAATTTCAAAACAAGAACAAAGGCGTTGGCCCTTCCCCCGCCAGTGACCCATCTCACTCTGTCAATATCGGAATGTGCGAGAGACATACTCAGTACTCGTTTGTTAATAAAAACAGACTATAATGTGGGGCATATAAACATTCCTCTTGAATCACTCTATCTATTGCTGAAAACTGCATTAAAATCCGCTGCGTAGTTTACAAGATCTAAGCGTACAGACAGCGGGAGCGACTTTGTTCTATACTATGTAAAGATACTATTAAAAGATATCTCATATATGCTACCAATTTGTAAACAAAAACTTTTGAAATACAGGACAAATTATGATAATTAATTGTGTGATACCCATGGTTTGATTGATCTGCCTCTAATTCCCGGTTCCTATTAACAAAAAAAATCGTTTTGCTGACCAATGGTAGCAATCTTACCAATTGAATTTGAACTAATTACGATTTATTTAAAAAAATCTTAAAGCTAGGTACATTGCCCCACAAAACTGCTTACGCAGTTTAACTGTGAGATCGTTGAGTCTCTATTACACAGTAAAACATAATTAGGTACATCTATAACCTATTTGCAACTTAATACCACTTACATAGTTTATACTAAATGTTTTTTTTTTAATTATTTTATAATTTATGTCCGAATTTTACTTTATTATCTTCTTGTCTGATGTCAGCAGGCAAACTGTTCATTAAATAGGGAACGCGTTTTATTAGGGTTCAGTAATTATTAACTCTCGGTACATCATATTTACCTGCTGTCATCGACCTGGTAGTGTACCTGTTAGTATACCTGTTAGTATGCCGACTGCAATGGTTATTAACCAATAATAGGTATTTATGTTTGAGATTAACTGGTAGAATTTTACATATTTTGAATAACCTACTATAGTCACCTTTACAACTATTTTTAGTTTTCTTGTTTACTAATAATTTTAAAAATCTAATTTGTATTGATTCTAATTTATGTATATTACTTTTAAAAGTTAAACCATAACAATCAAGAGAATAACTCAGTATTGAGTCAACTAAGGACATATATAAACATTTTAAGGTGCTGGAGGGAACTTTAAAGCTTAAGTGATAGAATTTACATGGTAGCATTTATTATTGCTAAATTGGACATAAGTTAATTTTACTTGTGATAGCTACTTCCATATGGGGGGGTCTACTATGCAAAGCCAAGAGGTATTTGCTTTCATTATTGGTAAAGATATAATACAAGTCTCAATTTTAACCAATAATGCTACGTAAATTATAGGAATCGGCCATAACTCCCTGAAAAGTAATCTGAATATGAATGTACTAGCCGCTAGCGGCCCGTCCCGGCTTCGCACGGGTGGATATTTTTCCCGTTTTTACTACATTTTTCATTTATGGTCTGCTCCTATTGGTCGTAGCGTGATGTTATGTAGCCTATAACCTTCTTCGATAAATGCACTATCCAACACAAACATATTTTTTTCAGTTCCAACCAGTAGTTCCTGAGATTAACGCGTTCAAACAAACAAACTTTTCAGCTTTATAATATTAGTATAGATGGCATAAAATTAACTTTGTCCACTATTCATGAAGCATTCAATTCAGTCAAATGACCCATCCCGTGACGTTGATCAGTGATTGTGTTCAGCAGCATTGAAGTCTTGTGGACTGAAGCTGTTGTTCGACCAAAATTCAATTGTGTGCGATATTCATCGGTTTAGTCAACCTGCGTATTGTGAACAGACCCAAATAAAACAGTATAATGTGGATGGTTGACCAACCGTTTTTGTTGGTTAAAAATCACTTTATAAATTGTTTTGGTTATTCCATGAGTTATGTTAAGACACATCAAAACGTAACACACAAATAACACGGCCGCATTACGTCGGGAAAATTGTACTGTTCAACCAACTCTTCTGTGAAATGGCAAATTGAGGTAACTTGTGATTCATTCAGTTGATGACTAATATTTTATCCATGCATTTATTAAAAACTAGCTGTGTCCTCACGGCTCCGCCCGCGTAAGAAGTTTTATTCCAGTAATAAATATAGCCATGTTACTCAGTGATAATGTAGCTTTATAAAATAATTTTTGAAATCGCTCTAGTAGGTAGTTTTTAAGTTTATTCGTTACATACAAAAATACACATCTTTCCTCTTTATAATATTAGTATAGATAGTATAGATTTAATAGGGAATTTGTGCCTTTAGAATAATTCTCGAAAATGATATTATCTCAACAATCATGAAAAAACTTGGCTCTAATGTGTGTAGTCGGCCTATCAATGCCTGTCTTGTTAAAACGCCCTGTACCTGGCAACAAACGAAGAGTTTGTTACGGAAAGAGCTATTAGAGCTACCAAGTCATCTGTAAAGTGGCAGAAAATGGGACATAATATAACATATGTGTGTCAAGTCTGATTAGATCTGATATCCGTCATAATTGATCATTATTCATAGAATAGCAACACAGCAGCGAACAAAGCGACGCTCTTTAATTCACACATAAGGGCGATGCCTCCTTAGTGCGTTGCGTTGTCGCAACGGATCAACGCATTGTATGCCACACCTGCGTTGCGACGACCCACGTCGTCGCAGCGCAAGAGGCCGACGCACGCACCTCAGTCAGTCTCGTTTGCCCCCCTAGCAGTGGAACACTGTCCGTCGTCGCACCGGAGCTCCGACAGCGCAGCACATCACTCTCCCCCCACTTCGTCTGTCGTCCGCCGATCCGTTGAAACGTCGCGTGCGACGATGCAACGCTTTAATGTGGCATGTTATTTAAAATGTATGGAAAACGACGCAGCGTTGAAGCTGCGACGACGCAACGCAACGCACTAATGAGGCAGAGCTCTAACTTGGTCCTAGTCAAAGACATTCAATAGTAGTAGGTCCTAGTGTATCATACTGAATTTGACATCTTATAGTGAAATGGCCTTTGGAAGCAGCTCCACCGTGAACAGTAAAAATATAATTGAAAAGCGGTCGCGTATTTTGCTCGTTTGAGCCGGCACGCAATTGTTCATAAATATTATCGCTGAGCAAAGAAACAAACGGTAACAGTCGCTTATAAACTAAAGAAAACGCTATGTAAACCTTATTTACTTACCGCAAGAATAATAATACAGCAAATAACATATTTTATACAATTATGTAACATAATTAACGCATATATTGAAAGTAGTTTGTTCAGAATCGTTAATGAATCGATTTCTATCATTTTAATGTAGGTAAATTTATCCCAAAAATAATTAAAACTACGGAAATTAGTCCCATTACCCCTGTACAGTCAAAACAAACTGAAATGGATCGTAAATCAGGGCAAAAAGACTTTTAAAAGTGCATTTTTATTTGTAACTAGCTGGCCGGACAGACTTCGTTCTGTCAAAAGTTATTGGCCTGTAGTAGGAAAAGAAAAGTGTTGTTTTTACTATTTGCCACGCAATTGCTATGTTTTTTCTCTCCATAAGAACCTTCCTTGTGCCTTAAGGAATAGATATAAAAAAATAGCCGAATTGGTCGAGCCGTTCTCAAGTTTTGCGCTTAGCAACACATTTGGCGATTAATTTTTATTTATATAGATTATACAAATTCCGTCATTCAATACAAAATAAAGAAAAATAAACCTTATTTCAAGAACGCTAATTTAGTAAATAACAATGCATATACATGCTAACTAAAATTTCAGTGTATGTACCTATTATGATTATAACATAATACCTATACTAATTGGGGTGTTTGAGGGTGTGCATTAATTACGTTATATGTTGTATATTGTCAATAGTATTTTGTTACAGCTAGTTCACACAGAAACTGTTTACGACAGTATTCCGAATCCAGTAAAAAATACTGGATTCGTTATTTTTATCGTATTCTGTCTGCCAGTTGCGACGCAGCTGCCATTTGTTTAACTGATCCGTCGGTACCGATGTGAATAACACATCCAGTATCGACGGGTCCGTTAAACCACTGTGTGAACGTTATATCTTTTGAATCTTTTAAAAAATACTGTTTAATTGACGAAGAATAAGTCAGTAAAGTTGTAAAGGAGGAAGCAACTAACTTAGTTAATAGTACATTACTGCCGCGGTCTGTAATGACTGCGTTGCTGGCAGCACTGATGATGGCCGAGAGCGCAGTGTAGCGCAGCTCCAGGCCATCACAGCGCGGTCAGCATTGCAGTTCTTGATGGACAAGCTGGAATAAAGGCCAAGACCGAAGGTCGAGGCCTTTATAGCGTGGCCAGCAAGGGCTGCAATGATGACCAAGCTAGAAGGCCGAGAGCGTAGCTAACCTAAGCTCGAGGCCATCATAGCGTGGCCAGCAACGCAGTCATTGCGGACCAAGGCTTGTATAGTGCTTTACTTAAACAATGCGAATAATTTAAATAAAAGCTAGTATAGTAAGAATTTATTTAATGTAACGATTTGTTTCTTCCCCGGGCTTTAGCTTTTTTTTAATGAGTCTTTAATGATTGTGCTGCCTGTACCAATACAGCCAAATTCTGATTAAAAACTTTTTGCACCTGACTATTTTTGAAACAAAACTCGACAATAATGGATTTTCAAAGGAAATTGCTGGTGGCTAAAACTCACCAACAATGAAATTCCATACAACTTTGCTGGCGCCTATTTGGAGGAAATGTAATTGTGTTAATATTTGCCCGGCCTACAAATATTTTTCAACATTACGTGAAGGCCCGAAGCACAGGTCGACCGTCAACCGGTTGACGCGTGTAGTTGACGGTCTCGCTATGCGGCGCTCCGTATAACTCCACATAATTTAATACATCTTTTTCATGCTTGCAGTTGACATGCAGCCATCGCCGGGCGAACTGAGCTTTGGCTGAACGATGAGAGAACTTACAATGTATTTAAAAATTTATACTCCCAACTTTCCTGCACGTCGAGAAGTCCCATCCTATCCTCTATTCAAAGTTCTTAATCGCCATAGTAAAGTATGAGGCCGTATTGCTGAACATGGGCCCTCCTAACCATGGATCCGGATAAAGCTAATTGGTATTAGTACTTTAGCAAGAAAAACTTTATTTTTAAATAAAAATTTACCGTTTCCCTTTGCGTTTACAGACACAAATCTTCACATGAACAAACACTCAGACCCGGAACAATGTAGGCTATACAAATACTTGTTCCGTGCGGGATTTGAACCCGTGACACGTTGCGCAGCAGTCAAGCGCTCAGCAACTGCGCCAATCGTGTCGTCGTTTTAGCAACAACGAATTCAAAGACTTACAATGAATTAGGCCAATCAATTCAATGAGTTGCGCCCTTATTATAAAATAAAAAACCGGTTCTAAATTAAAAGGGTTCAGTATAAAGACACAAAATAAAAACGACAACACAATACGGTCCATACAATATCGCAAACATGTATAAAATAGCAACTGCTCATTGTATTGGGGTGCATCCTGTCGAAATTATAACAAACTGCAGCCATACAAAAATGGCGCTTATCGTCAAACTTTTAAAGCTTAATTTCGTGGACCACCTCAGTGAGTTTGTTGGTCAGAGACACGGCTTGTGATGAATGTCATGAAACCGCGGTTAAACATTTCATAAAACCGATGGGGTTCGATTTCGCTACCTTTCGACTGGTAAAGTGATCTTACGTGAATATTTTTCAGAATCTTAAAACGGTGTAATCTTTTGGCCGCGAACCGAGTGTTGAATTATTTTAGTGAAGTTAAATGGTTTGAATTTTGTATTTTGAGATACAATAAAATCTTTTGTGGTAGTTTTCATGCAAGTATAATTGAGTACACGCGTTGGAAACTTACAGGCTCATAAATACATCGCATCTATATCATACGCAGGGTAATCCCACTCAAGAATACGTTGTATTCACGAAATTTACTGTATCACCGCTCAAAAATGCGTAGTATAAGCATAATAGCAGAACCAGCCCACTGCTGTCCCACTGCTGGGCACGGACCTCTTCTCCACCACGCTGGCCCCTTGTGCGGGATGGCGGACTACACACACCAATCAGAACTTTATGAAGCCCTCTCAGGTGTGCAGGTGATAGTTAAATTCTGATCTGCATATGAATTCGAAAAGTTTGCGTTGGTTATAAGTGAATAGTTACAATACAAAGAAAGGCCCAACACTGCTAAACATTGTTCCCTTCTTCTTCTTTTCATATGCTTAGTGACTACCCTGGTGTCAGAGTTTATGCCGCCCATGAACCTCTGACTTGGCTTCACATGCCGTCGAAGAAATATCTCTCAGACATATCGGTTCATCACGACGTTTACCTTCACCATTTTTAAGCAAATGATAATTATATATACTGGCCTGCAAAAATAAGTATCACACTTTTAAAATTGCAATAACTTTTTAGGTACACAAGATATATTTTCGAAACAAAAAGGACTCAAAAGAGTTTAACTTTGTTACTATAGTTTCAAAGAAAGCTGATAAAAATTGCTATGAAACGTTTTTTATTTTAAATCTCTAACTTCTATAGTTTAGAAAAAAATGAAATTTTAAAAGTGTGATACTTATTTTTGCAGGCCAGTGTATTACGCAAATGAATCTGAAAAGCCAGAGGTGCGTGCCTTGGGTTCGAACTCGAGACCTATGACTTGGCAGTCCGACTGATACACCACTAGGCTATCACTGCTATTATTCCGTTTATTAATTTCAATTCTAGACATCCATAACATTTTAAAATATTATCATAACAATAACCACAAAACAATCAAAAACAGTGAAACGTACTGTTTATCACATGATCAACCCGATTAACTTTAAGCAAAAACGTATGTATATGGGTATTCAAATTCAGTTCAGTTTGTAATTTTATTGGACAAAGGGTGCGCCATTTCAACACCTGTGACATTCATTAATACACGGTATTTCATGGATCAGATGAATTATTAGTCTCCAAACCTCAAATTTCTCCCTAACAATTGGCGGGCAAATATTTCCATACCACGTCCAGTAACAAAAACATCAACCAATCAAATTGCATGGGTATTGATTTCATGCACAGCTTTGACACCGGCTTTGTAAAGACATCAAATAATAATTGGCACTGGCACATGATATTATGACGTACCACAGTGTTTTGTTAAGCCCATTTTTCGGACATCACATTTTTATTAAAGAAGCTGATAGAAATAATCATTTATATACAAGATTTCGTATCCCCATGTAGCTAACATATGTAGTTTTTGAGTAATATTTTTTTGAAAATCGTCCTTTTTCCATCGGGATATTAAGAAAAAATTAATTACGCTTAAACTAAGCATGATACGAAATAATGAAGTTAGGTACATTGATGGCGTATCTTATGCCGAGTATTTTAGTCCACAAATGAACCTCGCAACTATGTTAGATCCAGATTTATAAGAGTTTTTTGCTTTTTAGGTTTTCTCTTTTTTCTCGAAAATTCCACCGTTTCGGGAAAAGTTATTTATACAGAAATAATTCTATTTACTTCCCCAACACACCACATAAATTTTACATCCCAATTCCATGGAACTTAGAAGTTGTTCCAATTTAACTATTTTTGTTAGGGTTGTCTAATTTTTATCCGTATTTTGTTGATCAATTTTTCCGTAAAAATAAAAGTTCCGTAGTCACAATAAAAAAAAGAGCGTACACCAGTTTACTGGCAGCCTACCGAGGCCTTTCAAAAATATAAAGTTACAAGTCCCCTTCAGGTTTACCTACTATATTTGTTTGTTTATTTATTTATTTTAAATAACAATTTATGTACACACATTTAATAAGAAGATAAGAAGAAGGAAACAGAAATATTGGTACAAAGGTGATGCTTATTTCTATAGAAATCTCTTCCAGCATACCTGCGAAAGGAGAGTTGAGTGAAAAGAGATGTAGACATTGTGTGTAAAAGTTAAAAGAAGCTGAAATTAAAAGTTATAGTTATATAAAATCCGGATGTAATTCTGATATATGAATATAATAATCTGAGATCTTGACAACCCTAACGACGTAAAATCCGGATCAAACTTAAAAACGTTGTGGTTTCTAAGTTTCATGGAATTGGGATGTGAAATTTATGTGGTGTGTTGGGGAAGCAAATAGAATTATTTCTGTATAAATAACTTTTCCCGAAACGGCGGAATTTTCGAGAAAAAAGAGAAAACCTAAAAACCAAAAAACGTATAAATCTGGATCTAACAAAGTTGCGAGGTTCATTTGTGGACTAAAATACTCGGCATAAGATACGCCATCAATGTACCTAACATCATTATTTCGTGTCACGCTTAGTTTAAATGTATTTTTTTTTCTAAATATCGAGTTAAAAAATTGTCGAGTTTCAAAAAAATATAACTCATAAACTAGACTTGGAAGCTAAATGGGGATACAAAATCTTGCATTTAAATTGTTATTTCTGTCAGCTTTTTCAATAAAAATGGGATGTCCGAAAAACTGGCTTCATAAAACACTGTGCGTACCTATTATAATGGTTGGTAATACACTAACTTTGTGCGTAGGCAGAAACTATAGAACGCCACATGCTACGACCCTTACATACCCCTTTCGCTTCATACACATTCATACATCGATGGCGATGATAGTACAGGTACCTTCGTTGATGCTGTTGTTGATCGGAATTCAACCGGATGGCGAATCTATTGTAAAACACTGGAGAGCAATATAAAAACATGGCAATAATATATTTGATTATGAATTTACAGTAAGGCATTGAGTAGTAAGAGTTTCGTGAAACAGAAACAGGCTTTCGTGAGCTTCTGACACTTTTCATGCTAGTGTTCTATTTTTGTTAATGTCTCTCTGTCTTATAACATGTGACGGGTGGTGGCTAACTGGCGGGGGCCCGGGCCTATAAAAGGTCGGGCACACTGCAGATCGCCCCTCTCGCGCCGCTGCAGTTGCCAAGCTAAGTGTTCACCTGTTCAAGAAGACCCTGGCCTCCTCGCATTGTACGAACCACGCCCTGTTGATATTTGTAATTCTTAATTAAATATATGTATACAATATGTAACATAATTAATGCCCATCCTGAAAGTAGTTTGTTCAGAATTGTTTACTGAATCGACTTCAGCCATTTTTATTGTGTATTTTTTTTTATAAACGTGTTTTTTACTAATTAGTCTTTTAATTGGCACAACGAAAATTGAGTCTTATGTCAAGGACATAAGACTGAATTTTAAATGAAGTTAACAATGAATAAGTAATACTATTTTCTTGAATAAACAATATTTAAACACATAAAAATAAAATTTCAGTGTATGTATTATGATTATTACATAATATTCTAATTGGGGTGTTTGAGGGTGTGCGTTAATTATGTTACATGTTGTATAATGCTTTAGTGAACCTCAACGGTCAATCAATATGAGCTGAAACTCTATTCAAAGAAATAGTTCAAAAGAATGGCGCCTTCGTCGGCCAAATTTGTCTTATAAAATGGAGTGTAAGATTTATTGTCTTCCAGCTATGGAACAAACCACCAAATAAGGGTGGCGATCCTGTAGCGCACTTTGACAAGACTTAACTAAACTAAGGGTTTTTGTCTCTTTCCTTTACAATAGAAAAAGAAAGTGACAGATGCGTTTAGTCGTTTAATACTGTCAAAATGTGCAACAGAATCGACACCATTGCCGGTGGGCGGAGATCGAAGCAGACAAGATGAAATTTATTAAGAGGAAATACTTTGTAGCAACTCCCTAACAATATCAACTGCGATCAAAGTATATTTAGATAAAAGACAAGAAAGTGATAAGTGCGATCTAATCGCATATCTTTCGATATCGTTCTTCATAGAAAACAGTGGACTCACACACACGGCGCTGATAATAAACAACATGTAACGTAATTAATGCACACCTTCAAACACCCCAATTAGAATATTATGTTATAATCATAATACATACACTGAAATTTTAGTTTATCATGTATATGCATTGTTATTTACTAAATTATTGTTCTTGAAATTAAGTTTATTTTTCTTTATTTTGTATTAAATGACGGAATTTATATTAATACAAATAAAAATGCACTTTTTAAAGTCTTTTTGCCTTGATTTACGGTCCATTTCAGTTTGTTTTGACTGTACAACGGTAATGTGACTAATTTCCGTAGTTATAATTATTTTTGGGATAAAAATTTACCTATATTAAAAATGATAGAAATCGATTCAGTAAACGATTCTGAACAAACTACTTTCAGGATGTGCGTTAATTATGTTACATATTGTATATTAGGTCCCGCGCGCAACGAGTAATCCCAAGGAGGGTTGACGTCAGGCAGGCGGCCGGTCATAAAACAATAAGCCAAAACCTCTAACAACATGGATTTATGAAATACATGTTGTGCCGACCCCACCTAGTGTGGGGTAAGGGCAGGAAGAAGAAGATTGTATATTACTTAAGTCGTTAAGTATCTAAAGACACCGACCGATATAAACAGATTCTGCCCAATAAAAAATATACGTGATAAGAATATCTGCATATAAAAATTGTAATAACAGAATGTTTTCATATATTATCGTATCTTTTCCGTGGTTTTTTTTTTTTATTCCTTTTCGACTGCTTGTAGATGGTCTTGCGGATTGTTTCTACGTAACCAGGCAGTTATTGGCGAGACCTGAAGGTTCTCCAGCTAATGAGGACGAGTAAAATACTTAACCACTACTAACATCATGACTACTAGCAACAACCCCACTAAAGGCGACCCCTAATAGGACTCAGACCTTGGCTTAGGGCGTTGCTGGCGGGAGGAATGGGAGACAGCTTGATGAGGGCTGAATTATCGGTGTGAATCTTTCCCGCGTGTGATGACCTACGGATACGTAATTAAGTTATTATGCGCAAATACTCGCACATGAAATATTGTATCTACAATAATATTGTATTGTATGAGACAATCTTATTTGCGCACCAATTTGAATAGCACTAATTCGAATCACCCCAATGGTACTTAATGGGAATATGAATACTACCAATAGTATTCATATTCCCATTACCATTATGGTGTATTCGAATTGGTGCTATTCAAATCGGTGCGCTAAATGGAATACCTCCGTTTGCCGCCTTTACCTTTATTAACATAATATTACGCCTATATTCCCCAAAGGGTTGGACAGAGGTGTTTAGTAATACCATCATTTCGCTGTTATGTTTGAATTCCCATGTAATAGGAGCGAGTCTATTGCCAGCAAATGGGCACAAATCCAAACCCCGGGCTGGTACTGAGAAATTCCACACGGAAATATAACACCTTGCCCAGGACCTCATGAACAGCAGTTGCACTTGCCACCACTAGACCAACGAAGAATTTTTATTAAAAGGATGGAATTAAAGAAATCCGGATCACGAATCCGCCAACGAAGCGTAAGTACTTACACGGTAACATTACCATCGTTAACTTACTTGGACCACGTTATTAAATGGAAGTGTACTGATATGATCACAACACCGGATGCATAAGGCGTGCCGTTCCACATTAGTCTAATCGAGTAAACATTATCTTCACATGAGATATAGATAAGTATTTCAGTCGATAAACATGTAGTATTGATAATGTCTGTCACTTTAGTATAATTATACATAAATGTGTTGGAACAAATCGCGGACATTCTCAAAAACGGCCAGGTTGGTAGCACCCTAAACCGACGAGCATGCATGAAAAGGTTAATGGATGTAGATGAAACGAAAAGGGTGTGTCAGGATCGTAGCAGGTGGAAATTTATAGCCTCTTTCTACCCCAATGGGAAACAGGTGCGATTGTATGTACAGTGGTGGCCATATAATTATATGGCATCGCGACTATTTCCCATTGGGGTGGAAAGAGGCTATAAATTTCTACCTGCTACGATCCTGACACACCCTTTTCGCTTCATCTACATCCATTAACCTTTTCATGCATGCTCGTCGGTTTAGGTGCTACCAACCTGACCCTTTTTGAGAACGTCCGCGATTAGTTCCAACATAATTAGAAACAATAATTACTGCACACGTTGTTATTATAAAAACTCGTTATAAATTTGTATCAGTCTATCATTGATGACTTTTAACTACGTCATTATGTAGGCCTGTCAATGGTGCTTAATACATGAGAACAAATTGAGGGAAACAACAAACTCTTAATAAACTTACAATCACTTTTTAAACAGGGTACCATTTGAAACGAACTGACAGCTGGACAAATAATTAGAAACGATAACTAAATAGTTAAAAATTCAAAGTTGAAAATAATTTTTTTCTTGAATATTGGCGAATGCTTATTTCTGCTTCATTATTAATCATCTAAATGTTTTCAAAACGTATTTTAATTAATTAATTTACTCAATAAAATAACATATAGGAAACTTGTGATTCATTCATACCCTTAAAAACTTATGGATCTGTAAACCGTAACTATTCTTGCAAAACATGTTGCAGATAAAATTTTAAATGCTCTAATACTAAAGTTTGCGACACGGTCTATCACTGCAAATTACTCTGCAGTGCCGACGATGTTACATGAAAGTCTGAATCTCACAAAACGATAGCATGTAAGGATTGCAAGATTGTTCAATTAACAAAAACAAACCCTTTTCAGGGCCATTATTAGATTGAAATATTCAAACTTCTGAGACATGTGTATTTAATATAAAGGAGCTTTACTTCATCCAATGTTTTCTTTTATTGAAATCCATCTAGAATGTCTCACTTTTTATTTAGACATACTTATTTTTTCGATGTATGACGTGCAGTACTAATTGTTACTAATTATATGGCCACACAGTGATGGCCACTGTGTATGTTGATGATGTATGTTGGAAATCTTTTTTTCGTGGCTTCACATACCGTCGAGAAATATCTGTCAGGTATGCCGGTTTCCTTACGATGTTTTCCTTCACCGTTTTTAAGCAAGTTATAATTATACAACACGCACATGAATCCGAAAAGTCAGAGGTGCGTGCCTTGGGTTCGAACTTGAGACCTATGACTTGGCAGTCCGACGGTCACACCACTAGGCTATCACTTTTTTTTGGACTGTAGGAACATGATCTTAATAGCGGTATAGCCCGATGTCGTATGGCTGCCATAAGAATACCTGTGGCAGTCGTTACGGGTAGTTAGAGACCTGAAAATCTGACAATCAGTCTAACGGATATCGGAATTGCCCAGTTACTGGGTTGCGGACGTCTGATGGCAGTCGCTCCGTGTAAAATACTGGTATTCAGCCGCATCTGGTAAGACTGGAAGCTGAACCCAACATAGTTGGGGAAAGGCGAGGAGGAAGAAGCCTGATGTCGTATTTCACTATATCTGGAGAACGTAGACGGTATAATAGAATTTTAAGAGTAGTACATAAAGGCAAGATTACAGTTTTTTGTAGATAGAATTTATATCATTTTCTGCAGGCTATCACAAAAACAGTGTGCTCTCAGCATCAGATACACACAGTCTACCCTATCTAAACAGACAGCCAAAACTATTCATATACTAAACAAACAACGCATCCAATTAAAAAAAAACTATTAACCGAATACTCACAATATCGAAACAGGAACTACTTCCACTCGATATACAACATACAAAATATATGCTTCATATGTGCACCGATATGGAAATATTTTAAAATAAGTAAATAAAATACAGTTGAACTCATAGGTGAAAATATTGCGCCCTCCTGGGTTGTGGTAAAACGAATAGTAATTAATGAAAGGGATGAATGCATAGGGGAGAAATTGATGAAAAGATGAATTGAGATATTTTAAATTACTTTAAATAAAGAAGGATAATGTTCTTTTGTTAGTTGTTGAAGACCCTTCAGGTCTCGCCAATAACTGCTCGGTTACATAGAAACGGTCCGCAAGACTATATACAAGCAGTCGAATAGAAAAAAAAAAAACCTTTTGACAGCTTTTTTGGCTTTTGTTGAAGTAAAGGAGATACGGAGTCGACGGTGACGGCGATCAGTTGCTTTTTATTCTCTCTGAGCTACCCCACATGAATTTTTTTTAAGTCAATACTATTAACGAGTCATACTAGCTCCAACACGATGGATCTCAAATTATTCATTGCCGAGTGCCGTCGCCACCTTGAGCTACCTTTCAAGTCCTGGTCCAAGTCGTCACTTTTGTTTGGACACGTCACACGTTGTCAAAAGTCCGATTAACTTATAAAATAGGTTATTAATTCCGCTGAATTAATAACCTCTTATAAGTTAAAAGCCCACGAGGCTACTCAAAATGAAATATCCAGGTGATTATTTCAATTCACTTTAACAGCATTGACAGCCTAGTGGTGTGACCGTCGGACTGCCAAGTCATAGGTCTCGAGTTCGAACCCAAGGCACGCACCTATGAGTTTTCGGATTCATGTGCGTATTGTATAATTATCACTTGTTTAAAAAAGGCGAACGAAAACATCGTGAGGAAACCGGCATGCCTGACATATATTTCTCGACGGTACGTGAAGCCAAGTCAGAGGCCCATGGGCGGCATAAAATCTGACACCAGGTTAGTCACCACACGAAAAGAAGAAGACTAAATTCACTGATCCTTTGGAATCCCTGCAAAATTGTAACAAAACATCAAAAATCTAATTACTAAAGAAGTAAACGTAAAGTTTCGTTGAAATAAAGCTACATATGTCGTA
Organism: Amphipyra berbera; assembly: GCA_910594945.2. Taxonomy (NCBI): domain Eukaryota; kingdom Metazoa; phylum Arthropoda; class Insecta; order Lepidoptera; family Noctuidae; genus Amphipyra; species Amphipyra berbera. The sequence continues at coordinate 21,067,214 of OU343121.1, read as the reverse complement.
TATTTAATTGGAACATCCCAAAAATAATAGCCATCTAGTTTGCCAAGCCCACCATATATGACCTAGGAGGTATACAGGCTCGTTTTTATCAAATATGATTTCAATGGAAACATTTTTAATCAGTGGAACTAGAGTGCTTACGTTATATTCATAGTCAAAACAAATAGCCCAGCAAAAAACTGTAGTATGGATTAATCCTGTGATTGATCCGAAAAACTTAATTGATTGATTTTGCGTCGAGCGGCATTGGGTTCCATTAACTTCACTTTGGCGTTGCAGTCCATAAACCATATCTTATTAAATCTAGATTTCTACATAACTAAACAAGGCAAATAAAATTGGATATCCATCAAGTAATTGCCAGTTCCAAAGGAGCTTAAAAAGCGCCACTTTTCCAGGCTAGGAACTCGATAACAAAGAATGCACTTCCTATTAATTGGAACACAATATTGTTAGTTTGCTTGTTTTAATCATTAAGAATATTGTTGTGTACGTTTATATTTGAGGCAATCAAATTATTATTAGCTGTTGTGAGTGCGTCAGAAAGGAATCCCTTTTGATTTTGTTATGATAAATCACCGTTTATTGTATTGTAAACGATGTTGAATGCGGATTACGTCACACCATTAAAGCGCGCTATACAGCTTCAAATTTAACTGTGCGATTTCGAACTGTTCAGATAAATCGTTAGGTGTGTAGAACAAACAGTTGAACTATTTGTTCGAGGATTTATCAGCACAGTCCGAATGCACAGTTAAATCGCACAGTTAAAACTGAAGGTGTACAGCGGGCTTAAGATTCTAGTTATCGGTGAGAGCGGTGTGCGTAAATCCGGCATAATAATAGCGTTCACAACGGTAGCGTTCAATCGGAGTTGACTACAAATGTAAAGTCATGGACGTGAACGGTGGTAAAGTCAAGCTTGGTACTATTTGGGATACAGCGAGACGGAAGCGATTGTCGACAGAACATTGACATCAAGTTTTTACAGAGACGCTCACGGTGCTATATTAGTTTACGAGGTGTCAAAACCAAAGTCCCTAGCAAAACTGAATGAGTGGATCGAGGAACTTCAAGTATACTCCACCAAGAAGAACATAGTCTGCTTAGTTGTCGGCAATAAGATTGACAAGCATATCATTTTGGGACCCAGTGCATAATATCAGCAAGCACATTGGTCACCCGCGCGACGGCGAAACGACCCCACCTAGTGTGTGATAAGGGCAGGGAGAAGAAGATTGTTAGTTTGCTTGTCATATTAATGTACTGTTGAAAAATCGATTGACAGTGTATTGATGGATCATAATTATTACATCGAGATGATATAGTAATATATATAATATTCTTATATCATGTTAGTTTAATTTCAATATTTCAAGACTTCGATAGCTTCTGTGAGATAAGTTTTCGTTAAGTAATAATAAAATATTCAAGGTGCTTGCTTGAAGACCGCCCATTGTACATCTCTATTTTTATAGTAATGTTTCTTGTTTGTTTTGTGTACAATAAAGAGTATTGTATTGTATTGTATTGTATTGTGCTTGGTACCTCAAATTTCGTTACTTCGTAATGATAGTTCTCATTAAGCGTAGCATTTGAGAAGACAAACAAATTTAATGTTATAATACTACAACACGTTTAATATAAGTACCTAATAGAAAAAAAACCACAGTGACCACGATTTCGTCGATTGAATGCGTGTTTCTCTCAAAGTAAGCTTCCAAATCTATATATGTATACAAAAATCAATTGCCGTGCGTTAGTCTAGCAAAAACTCGAAAATAGTTCGACCGATTTCAATATTTTTTTTGTTTTGTTCGCCTCTATATTGGGGTTGGTTAGGAAAAAAAGAAAACTAGGAAAATAAAAAAAAAAGAGTTGGTACGAAGTTCACCGGCAAGCTAGTTGTACATACGTGCTCATAATTTTGAACCAGGTAGGATGGGTATGAACTTTTTAATTTTTTTTTATCTTTGGCAAATCCTAAAATCCTCGTGGATGTCCCTCGCCCGGGGAAGGCGTGGGTGGTCTACCGGATTCTTACCGGCTAAAAACCAACGGTGTTCCTTCTCCTGACAGTTCGGCCGGGGTCGCGGGTTTCGCAAAAGCATGCACCGCAACCAGGGTTAAGGGACCCGTCGCCCGACCAGTAACAGGCCCGGGAGGATGGCGCGCCGTGTTCCGCGCGCGCCTCTCAGAAGGAAGTGGGGCAGGGGAAAAATAGCCCCACCACTGGAAAAGTCAGAGGTACGGGCCGGGATCGAACTCACCCTCCTGCATGGAAGGCAAGCATTCAACCGCTAGAAAGTTAAAAACTTTTAAGTTAAACGGTTTTATATTGCAGCACTCCCAATTCAAGATCTGGATTTGTGGAATGAAGGTTCAAATTATTATAATTTTGTATTGTCATGAGAATAAAATTTGTGTGCGAAGTTTCAGGAGAATCGGTTAAGCAGAAGTAGCTGAAAAATTTGTCGCAAGATTTGAAACAAACAAATAAACAACCAAATATACGAAGTAACCTAATTAAAACCGTTTAATTAGATCAACCAGTGGCTCGAGGGAGGGGCTCGTGGCTAATTAATAACCGCGCCGATCATACGATTTGCGAAGTTAAGCTGCTCTTGCCGCGGTCAGTCCGTGGATGGGTGACCGTTCGTTACAAATCGAAACCCCTTCATGCCTCGGAGAGCACGTTAAACCGTTGGTCCCGGGTGTCATAAGAATACCTATGACAGTCGTTACGGATAGTCAGAAGCCCAAGTCTGCCACCCGGTTCTAACCTTAGGATACTGGCATTGCCCAATAACTGAGTTGTGGAGGTCTGATGGCAGTCGCTCCGTGTAAAAGTGTGTATGCTAGTATTAGGTTAGACTGGAAGCCCACTCCAACGTAGGTGGGAAAAAAGCTGGGCAGAACGAATTAGAGCAACCAGTGCATCAGTGGCGAAGGGTGAATTTTCTTAAAAGGGAAGCCGAACCAAAAAGTTCTTACCTTGCTCAAGTGTGATGCGTGAATTCCAGTAACTACTCGTATAGCTGTGGCCCTGTGGCTGACTTCGAAATCTTGTACAGATGAATTGGCTTTAGCTCACTTTCACTATACATGTAGGCACAGATACATAAAAACAGTGTCTTGCAAGTATAATAAAAGTGGCTTTGAGAAAAGCCGTTTGGGGATGGATATGAGAAGAACATCAGCAGTCCGACTGCCGCTAACGTCATAGAAACCAAGAAAACGTTCTTCGATTCCAGTTTCAGATAAATACCTAAATATTACCGTTAGTTGCTCCCTATGACTAACATCGGGCGTTTAGTCAATCATGACCGATACAAACTGAGCTTTATTTATTTCCAACTTTAATTTGGTCGCGTAAAACGAATGCGATACTTTGTATTAAATCATTTTGTATATCACTCGAAAGGCTAGAGAATGTGGGATTCTGTGTTGAGGAACATTGTTCCAAATGCGAATGGATTACGGTACCATACTTGCTTAAATATAACAACGTTTCGATATAGTTACCGCGGTTATCGGATGCCGCCGGATTTTCGTGGTGGCCGCGAAAAGCTAATGCTTGTTTACCTAGCAAAATTACTGTGTCGATGAACTGTTTCATTAAACTTCTATTCCGATCTACTTTTCTATTATGAACTTCATACGTATTAGCAAAAAATGTTTCTATCCTACGATTTCCGAAATCATGCAAAGATAAAAAACAACTTCGGATATGTTTTTCGGTCTGAACATGTTTTTTGGACGAATTTGAAAGATTATTAGTATCTTTATATCCCTTGTGGCTCCATAAGCTACTAGAATCTGAGAAAAATATGCAAGGAAAACAAAACATTTTATTTAATTTACAACTTCCCGTAAGCCAAGGGTATTTGTCGTACCTACAAAGAACTGTTAAAATGTGTGAAAAAACCATCGCGTCGTTTGTAATTTATAATCATGTCAGAGCGAGCACGGCCTAACTGAACTACATGTTTTTTATTTTCAAAACTCAACTTTGAAAAGGATGTTTCCTCAGTCAACAAATAATCTGTCATACAGCATTCTACGTTCACTAATGCCCCCATGGTATCGAATTTACTCAATAATAACAAAATCACTACTTAAATAACTACTTTCTAATAAAACTACAAACCAATATATAAGATTCTAAATTATGATACGAATATATCAAATCAAATGCAAATGAACAAGTGAAAACAATAATATAAATAAGCGCGAAAACAATCTGTTGTGAATCTGTCATCCAAATATTACTATCTGAACAAATTACAAACTTCAGTATCATTATTTCCATCTCGTTCTGGCGTACGCATTTCCTATCTCTGTCCTTATCGTAACTCGATGAATCGCGGCTTGCCATCGTCCTATATCTAGCGGTGTTATGTGGCTTCAAGGTCACGATCACTACAAGAGAAACTATGAATTAAATGTACTGGATTCCTGCCGCGCCTGACCGGCTTTCTTTTGCGTCTTGCGTCATTTCAACTTACATTTGCTGCGAAAAAAATTGTAGGCGTTTATTTATTTCTTTTATTGTTACTTTCATAAGCAAATGTACTACCTGCAATGTAACTTCGTAAATACCTAATTATTTGTTTAAATGATAATTGAAAATAATAGATACTAAAGTCTCCGCCAGATAAGAAAAAAATAAAAGTCGTTGACACCCGTCTACCAATGTATTCCAATATTTCAAAACGATACGAAAAAATGTAAAGGAAGTGTCCCTAATGGTGCGTCCAGACCTGACGAACGCGCCGCTCGCGAGCTGCGCGCGTGCATTTCATGTTCGTACAAAGCTCTGCGCGCCGCTCGCGCGCAGTTCGCGAGCGGCTTGTTGTTGGATTTTGGTGGTTGGGTTGTTGGTGGATCCATTCTCACTTCTTCACTAATTAACAATAATAACAAAAATAAATCAAAACAGTATGAAACTAACAAACTAAAACACTAAAAAACAATTAACAGTAACATAATAATAACAAATGTGTGAAAACTTTCCAAATATGAAGTATGCTCAGTCAATCTCACGCGCAAACCAGATTTGAAATGGCACTGGAGACGAAGGACGCGATAGGTACATAATTACAAAATAGCGGACAGGTAATGCGCCCCTGACTCACTCTGACGTCACACTCAGCGCCGAGTATGAGGGCATAACCGAAAAAATACTTATTTTTTGGTAAGAAGTTTAAAATTCGATTATTTTAATTCATTGTATACTTCTATGAATATAAGTTAAAGCTAAATAAATAAATGCAATTATGGCATGTTCTTTTATTGAAATATAAGTTGAAAACATAAGTAAATCAATAAAAAGAAAAATACACCACGAAAGTTATTTTTGAAATACATAAACAATAGCAATTACATATTTCATTGTTTGAATATGTATTTTTGAACTTGAAAAAAATAACACAATTATACTTCAAATTTACGTATTTCTTACTTATTCCGTTGGGATAAGACGTGTTTGGTTAACCGGTATTATGAAATTCGACCGAAGCAGCATTAGCGACAGTTTTGAATGACGAGCGATCTCTAACGAAGTTTTGTGGACTTTTTGGTACAAGTCGGATCAATGAATTTTATTTTTTCCTTACCTGGCGGAGACTATAGTATCTGCCATATTTCGAAAGGGAAACCGATAGGAATCGAGTTGAATGGAGCCTTCGCCACTGCAGTGCATACCTTTGATATATACAATGTTTAGACTCCAGTAACGAGATTGAGTAGAATCACTAGAGGTGTATAGTAAATGAATTACGAAAGAGCTAACGTCACAGGCAAAGGCAACTAGAGCTATCGGCCGGGTTAAGAGCTTATTGCTAAGAGCCGTCCAGTCAAATTAACACAGCAGGCAAAGTGCGGACAGTACTGTTTAAGCCTGTGGCAGCGTAGATTATTCAAATCAATGCACACACGGTTGGTTGAAATCGAATAGGAAACAGAGCCCTCCTCATGACTGCAATTATCCCCGTGTGGGGACGAGTTAGAATATAAAGGTGACTCACACTAGACCGTGCCGGGTGCGAGCCGGCACCGGGCCGTAGATCAACATCGCATACATGTTGTACCGAAGCAAGACCTCAGTCGCTCAGTGCTGGTTATTTAGCGTTAGTGACCAGCCCGGAAGCGACGGAGTTCTTGCTTCGGTTAAAAATGTCATCCTTTAAACTTCCTCACCACACACTAGGCATAGACGCGTGTTGTAAGATTCAACAAAACCCAGCACGCTTGGTGGTAGGATCTATACGGTCCGCCTGGCTAGCTACCACCCTCACATTAAAATCCGGCGCCAAGCAGTTTACTGTGTTGCGTCGTCTGTATGTGAGAGCCAGAGGGGTATTGGAGAATCCCTCTATATCTCTGTTACTTGGATTCGTGTGCTCCATGTTAGACCCTGTCTGCGCTTACCATTAGATGAGACTAGGGACAAAAGCGACGAAGTAAAGAATAAAAAATAAATAAAACCTAAGGATCAAACGTAATATAAGAAGTCAACAAAAAGGAAGGCCTATAACTATAATTTAATTATTTTCTTAACAGCAGTGATAGCCTAGTGGTGTGACCATCGGATTGCCAAGTCATAGGTCTCGAGTTCGAACCTAAGTCACATACCTGACTTTTCGGATTCATGTGCGTATTGTATAATTATAACTTGCTGAAAAACGGTGAAGGAAAACATCGTGAGGAAACCGGCATACCTGAGAGGTACTTCTCGACGGCATGTGAAGCCAAGTTAGAGGTCCATGGGCGGCATTAAGTCTGACACCAGGTTAGTCACTAACCAGACAAAAAAAAGTAATTCACTCTAGGATTTCTCCTGTATCGTAATGCGTTTACACACATATCTCACATGCACAAACGCTCAGACCCGGAGCAACTATCTGTAGGCCATACAAATATCTGTTTCGTGAGGAATCGAACCCGCAAAGCGTAGCGCAGAAGCCAATCGCTCAATCACTACATCAACCGTCTCGTCTTTTTGGAAAAGACTTTGTCAATAGTACAAACATAGTTTGTTGAACGGCATATTAAGCTGTATTAGTAATACAACTTAAAACGAAAGTAGATGGCAGCACCACCGTAAGATCTCATCACAATCAAAAAGAGAAATTGTCATTATCAATAATGTCAGACACATAACATAACGCCTGTATTCCCCGAAGGGTTGGGCAGAGGTGTATACCCTCATTTCGCCATTATATTTAACTCCCATGTAATAGGGGCGAGCCTATTGCCATCAAACGGGCACAAATCCAATCTCCGGGCTGCTACTGACGAATTTCACACGGAAAAACCCAATAACACTTTGCCCGACCTAGGGATCGAACCCAGGACCTCACAATAAGCAGTCGCGCTTGCCACCACTAGACCAACGATGCAGTTAAAAATGTCAAACACATTTTAACCAATGAAATTGCTTAGGGCTCGCGATGGTAGCTTTTATTTATTATTTATCTATTTAACAGACTACAGAGAGGTCCACTGTGTTAGTAACAATATAACTTGGCCTATGTTAGTACTTAATAGGTAGAACAGATCGGGTGCGATTAATTAGCGCCCACACAAGCGGGCTATCTGCCCGGGCTGCTATCGATTGCAGGCTAGTGTTGGGACTGCCACGCAGCCTGTGGAGTAGCGAGGCAGATTTCTTTCGCCACAACGCGTCAAAACTGCGACTGCGTGCGTGCGTCGTACATTGCTGAGGCACTACAGAAGCGTGGCAATCGCAACAATACCCTGAATGCATTATTATATTGGATACGCAGAGCATTATAAGCCTTTTGGGTATATGTGAACCACAGGGCTCCCGAGTACAGCGATGTGCAGTATGCCTTAAAAATGACTATTTTGATTGCGTTTGTACATCGAGAGAACCTGCAGGCCAGCATATTCGCCCTAACTGATAATGCTCTGCGTTCCCTCTCTAAATCCAAATCATCTTTTAGGTCATCTGTTACCAGGTGGCCCAGATATTTAAATTTGTATACACTGTTTATCGGGTGACCTTTCATTAAAAGAGGAGGAACTGTAGTGGGACACCTGGTGCCAGACCCGAAGACCATGAATTCTGTCTTGCTGCAGTTGTAAATTAATCCATGAGCCACAGCGTACGACTCGCACACAGTAGCGCCATTAGTTCCCCAGTTGTACGTCCTATTGTTGCTGCAACAACAGCCATCAACAGGTCATGTATCGCTTTCACCGCTTTCATCATAGTAACGTTCGGTTGTCGTGTAAAAGCGGGCGGACAATATTGAAACTCGACGCCTATTGATTAGTGTAGGTCACTATTGTAGGTTCTATAAACAAGACAAAGGGAGTTTGTGATAACGTTGCATGTGACGTTCTGTAGTTCCTGCCTACTACACCGTAGCAAAGACATAGTTAGGGCCTGAGCCCACAGGCACGGCATGGCAAAGGATTTTTAAGCTCAAATAATTTTAAACCTTATTGTAATACCCTTTAGGACTCCAATTTACCGTACCGCGACGAAGCATCCCGCGGTATGCTAAGCAAATATCAGTGCTAAAGGTATTATCATCAGGTTTAAAATTATTTATCGATTGAATTCTTTTGCATAGAGTTAGTCTTGTTCTCTCGTGTCGGCACGATCTATACGAAAATAACTCATACCGTGGCTCAAAGATTAGCCAGTCAGCAAGTTAGTTTGGTAGCGGGACTGGCGGGGTGTCCTGCGTAAGCGTCAAACGCGACGCGGTGCGACGCGACGCGGTGCGACGCGACGCGACACGACGTGGAACAAATACACATTACGTCGTGTCTCGCTACATAGCCCGCTAGTAGGTAATGCCGTTGTCTTGATCGCGTTTGTCGTGTTCGTCGCTTACGCCGGACACCCCGTGACTGCAAAGGGAGAGGTAGTTATAGAAAGTCAGGGCAATGTGTCAGTGTGGCAACTCGTTTTCTCAAACTGTCGAATTATTGTTTTGCTGTAAAAAGTGTAATGAGACGACGAAAATACAAAAAAAAAATGTATTACATTTCATGTAAGTAAATTGTATTCATATTATTGATCTTTATATGGAAATATGTGCACCGGCGGAAGATCGGCGGCGTATCTCCCGTCAGATGAGGCTTGGCTCTGAAGATGACATTCGTACGGATATTACTTTCTATTGGGATAAGATAAGAAATTCATCGATATTAATCTATCGACGGATGCTTCTTTTTTTGTTAGTTTTGAAGCTACAGTCATTTCAACTGTAGTTTATCGCTAAATAATCGCAAGCTTTAACTATACCCGATGATATTGTATTAGAAACTAGATATATAACAGTTTCTATATTGAAATCACCAAAAAGGAGATTCCATTTAAAAATATAACTTAACATAACATCACGCCTGTATTCCCCGGAGGGTTGGGCAGAGGTGTATAGTAACACCCTCAATCGCAGTTATGTTTAAGTCCCATGTAATAGGGGGCGAGGCTATTGCGATCATCCGGGCACAAATACAAACTCCGGGATGCTACTACGGAATTCCACACAGAAAAACCCAGTAACACTTAGCCTGACCAGGAGATCGAACCCAGGATCTCACGATCAGCAGTTGTGCTAGCCACCACTAGACCATCGAGGCAGTTAAAATTATGAACCTTCTTAATTATCAGTTTAATAGATGTTCCAATTGAACCGAACATGTGGGGTGGCTTGCATGGGGCATCGATCTCCAAGGCGACGATACAACATGTACAGCTGAGCAACTAAAGAAATACGCTGTCACAGAATAAATGTATACAGTAGGCCCACTTGTCGAAACACACCACAACGAAATAAATAGTCGCCGACACGTGACTTGGTAAAGTGTGGCGAAGTGTGAGTAAGATTGCGGATGTACACTTGGTGCAATAAAAAAACTTAGGTACACTTTTATTGCTTTTCATTATTCTATGGTTATTGCCATAATTTATTTTTAAAAATGTCTGTTTAGAAGAAAGTAAGAATGAAGTGGAGTTCTCTTCTCTACTCTTGCCAAGTTACGTGCCGACGACCACTTATACTTTAATATCGCCAAGCAATTTGTGTCTACAGTTCCGTTATACTTATAGTTAATTATAAAAGAAATCAATTCTTGGGTTAAAAAAAATCAACGCCCATTATCACGTGGTTATTTTTAAATACATTTTTTTTATTACAACAACGACGATATAACATAATTATACAAACTAAGGTCTGTATAAATAATTATTTTAAGAATACCAGTTAGTTTTCACTGTTATAAACAACACACGCATCATCACCAGCATATTTAAGTACATCAATCTGCGTGGCACAGACAGAACATACTCCATCAATAAAATTGAGACGGTCATTTAATCGTTTTAAAACATATCAGTGCCAAAAACGATTAACAAAAGGAATTTATAAGGCGGATGTCAATGGGAACGCCGGTAGAGGACGTCCTAGAAGGACATACATCGATGTTACTGGTGATGTTTTTCACAAAGGTCAGGTGCGTAGTACTCTCAACCGGCGTGCGTGTATGACAAGATGTATGAATGTGGATGAAGCGAAAGGGGTATGTAAGAGTCGTAGCATATGTGGCGTTCTATAGTTTCTGCCTACCCCTATGGGAAAAAGGCGTGAGTTTATGTATGTATGTAAAACATATCATAACATCACGCCTGTATTCCCCGAAAGGTTGAGCAGAGGTGTATAGTAAAACCCTCATTTCGCCGTTATTTTTGAGTCCTCATGTAATATTTAGGGGGCGAGCCTATGTTCATTAACCGGGCACAGATCCAAACTCCGGGCTGCTATTGAGGAATTCCACACGGAAAAATCCAATAACACTTTGCCCGATCTGGGGATCGAACCCAGGACCTCACGATCAACAGTCGCGCTTGCCACCACAAGATCAAAGAGGCAGTTCGAATTGTTAATGTTTTTCAAATTTTTAATAGTTAGTTATTGCAAATGAATAACAGCGTTCTTGTAAATAATGATCCAAGAATCTGGCCAGCAAAAGTTGTCCTCGAGAAACGGCGGCAAATTAAAGAAAAATCGACTATCGACAATGACTATACACTAAATCAACAGTTTAATTTTCCAGAGAACTTGATTTTTATTAGGTACATACATTAGTGTAGCTTCACATATAGAAACAGGCTTTATAATATTAGTATAAATCTATACTAATATTATAAAGCTGAAGAGTTGGTTTGTTTGTTTGAACGTGCTAATCTCAGGAACAACTGGTTGGAATTGTAAAATTATTTTTGTGTTGGATAGTCCATTTATCGAGGAAGATTATAGGCTATATAACATCACGCTACGACCAATAGTAGCGGAGCATAAATGAAAAATATTGCAAAAACGGGAAATATGTCCAACCGTGCGAAGCCGGGACGGGTCGCTAGTAAGTAAATAACTGTAGTTTTTTTTTTTAATTTGCCGCCTTTCGTTGTGGACATATTTCGTTGACCAGACTATTGACATCTTACAAACTAAATTTATGTCATTCCTTGCCACCGACATATTTTTTTAATCCCAAACCGCCGTACATAATGGGTGAACTCAATTATACAGGATGTAAACGAAATCATGTAGGTAATTCCTTCAAACCTCGTGTTGTACTGCTGACATAGATTAACCCTGAACGGGATACTTATGGGTTCAATAAAAAAAATACAAGAAGTAAACATGTGTTCTTAACGCGAGGCATTTTAGCGCCCCGAGTTAAATGATCGCGCAGCAAGCGATCACCGCGCAATTCGCTCGGAGCGCTAAAATGTCTCACGTTAAGAACACATGTTTACTTCTTGTAATTTTGTTTTTATTGAATTCTAAAGTATCCCGAGCACAGTTAATCTAGTCAGCAGCATCACGAGATTTGAAAGAATTGCATGATTTCGGTTACACCCTGTATATCGAGATTCTTTTGAGTGAGTCTTCTCTGCACCATCTTATTGTGCGACAGGCCTTGTTAAGGGTCAACGGGGCGACATCGAAGGAGGGCTCTAGGTCAATGCCAATCTGGGCAGCTATTTATTATAACAGAGCTTCGTATTGAAGGGGATCACATATAGAAACGTTGTTTACATCTAACATCTGTTCATCATTGATGCCAGTTCGCTCTAATAGGTATCTAGATTTTTATGAAACTACTAGCGACCCGCCCCGGCTTCGCACGGGTGCAATGTAGATACTAATGTGGTGCATATAAACCTTCCTCTTGAATCACTCTATCTATTAAAAAAACCGCAACAAAATCCGTTGCGTAGTTTTAAAGATCTAAGCATACATAGGGACAGACAGACAGCGAGAGAGCGACTTTGTTTTATACTATGTAAAGAAGTTTTAAACGTGAATTTGATTTTTGTCGTTACATGGGGTTTTTAAACTAACAAGGGAACACTGGCTAATTGCCATGTTTTATTATTAATTAGCGCAACTAAAACCAACTCAGATGCTGAGTATTCTACAACCCACCCTCATTGGGTAGCTATAGATATCCCATCACGCCTTGTATCCGAAGCGTTCGGCAGATGTGTTTTTAGTACACCCTCGTTTCGCCAATTATGTTTAAGTCCCATGTACTAGGGGGCGAGACTATTGCCATTAACCGGGCACAAACCCAGACTCCGGCCTGCTACTGAGAAATTCCAAATGGAAAACCCCAATAACACTTTGCCCGACCTAGGGATCTAAGCCAGGACCCCCTGCTCAGCAGTCGCGCTGGCGACCACTAGACCAACAAAACACTAAAATAAATATACAGGGTGTAAACGAAATCATGTAATTCTTCAAACCTCGTGATCCTGAATGGAATACTTATAGATTCAATAAAAATAAATTACAAGAAGTAATCATGCGTTCTTAACGTGAGGCATTTTAGCGCTCCGAGTTAAATGACCGCGCGGCGAGCGATAACCGCGCAATTCGCTCAGGGCGCTAAAATACCTCACGTTAAGAACACATGATTACTTCTTGTAATTTTTTTTATTGAATCTAGAAGTATCGCGTGCAGGGTTATTCTTTGTCAGAAGTATATCACGAGGTACAAACATGATTTCGTTTACACCCTGTAGGTATATGTAACTAGATGACTCGGTGAACTTCGAACGACGTATTTAATTTTCTTTATATTTTCTAAATTTAGCTTTTCCTAAACCACAGCAATGTTGAAGCGATCAAATCAAAAATCAAATCAAATCGATCGAGCCCTTTTCGAGTATTGCGAAAAATATTTTTGGTATAGAAATTGTTACTGAGACTGACGCAACTTCAGCCTGGTTCTGGCATTCTCCATTCGCAATGTTTATTTTTGCGGATCAACAATAATATTGCCAAAGGAGAATGGGTATTTTGGTCTACTCGTCCTCTAGCAATGAATGACATATCAATAGAAAGGTTATTTGAAGTAGAACATATTTTTATACTACAGCTACCGTCAATTATTAGTATTTATGGAGTTAAAGGTCATTAAATGTAACCATATAAAGATTATGTTAACGCACAAATATTGCTATTTATCATCTTTTTATACACGTTTTACCATAGGAGCTTTGTCATAATAATTATTTAAGATACCTACCTAAGTAACACATATAACATGATGCCTGAATTTCCCGAAGGGGTATGCAGAGATATAATCACCCACATTTCGCCAGTTATGTTCAAGTCCCTTTCATTTTCTTCACACTATAACATTTGCAAATAATACGATAAGAATCTAGCGATACTTTAGTATAAGTAACAAAAAAAAGAAAAAAAGTGATAGTATGCATATAAACGATTTTTCACTTTAAAGGTGTTATAACTCCGAAAATACTAACAATTGACTTAAGTTGTGTTAGTACCAAGTGTTTCGCTTAAAAAGATCTTTCTAATGACATATCACTCATTGCTAGAGGAGGAGTAGACCAACTTCTAAACATTTCGACCATTCTCCTTACGTCAGGACAAAGATAGGTGATGAACTTGTTAAATACCTACCTTGTAGCGCCCGTCAAATTATGGCTAACACGGTTGTAATATCTCACATTACAGTCAAGTAGACATACCGCGGGAGGTTAGTGGGGTGGGGTTGCGAGGGATGAATCTCGCCCCACTGCATCGGTTGTGCTTTATTAAAACTCAAAGCTGTGATCGGATCATTTTAATAAAATCCATCGTAGCAAATTGGATGCAAATAGTTTGTTATTGAACGCTTTTAATTTTGTCAGTTCTTCAGTTGGAATAAATACGCTCGAGTGCTTATCTCTATCAATCAAGTACTACGGTATGGTAGGGTTTCACGAGCCCTGTTTTCGATGTCGATAGTACATACCTAACTGCGAAACAAAAAAATTCAAGTTAAATGTATTGTTATCAATTTAATATTGTAGTTGCTTTTATAAATAAAGCCAGGAAGGAAATTTAATATAATTAATAGGTTATCCTAGTATTAATATTGTGGCTTATTCAACTTAGATATATTGAAATAGACAGTTTTCCTGTAGTATTTTCACCGCCGCCGTAAAAAATTTCGATAGAGATATTATTATTTAGATTTGAGCACAAACTAAACATAATAATTCTGAAACTGATAGTACGGTCAGCAACGAAAGTTGCTTAACATTGTTATTTTTACATAACATCTAAATTGACCGAAAATTATTCGTTACACTGCTTTACAGCATTTCATGTAATAGTCAAGAGTTTGTGTTATTTTATTGTTACATGTGTTCCGATTAAATTTGAATATTATTGTGTTCAGTTATGATTTAAAAAACTGAAGTGTTAACATACTTTTGTTGCTGACTGTACCTACTTAATAACTGCATAATAGAAACATTTCGGTATTTAACTACCATGTCTTAATATCACGCAGAGGAATGTGGTATTTATAACAGACTTCAAAAAAGGAAGAGGTTCTCTATTCGGGGCGTCTCAACATCAACGTCTGTCAGTTGTGTGTAGTGAAAGATGCATGCAAGATGCTTCATCTTTATTTAAATGTTAAATAAGAAAGAAAAGCTAGTAAAGTTATAAACGTAGGTTAGAGGTTCACCTTCCAGAAGTAATTTAAGCACTAGTTAATGTTATGAAAAGTAAAATCTAATAAAACCAAAGTTTAAGAGAAAATGTACATGTAGGTACCTAGATTTTTAAGTACAGATATACCTACATTTTATAAAGAGATTTCGTAGGACTACGAAAACTCTAATGACGTTCTCAATTTTTGTTAATATTTTTCGAAGAATGCCCCAGTCCTCCTTTTGCATTAAGTTGTCATCTGACTTATGGGTGTCTTAAGTTATCGACAAACGCGACACGACGCGATGCTGCGAACGCGAGCAAAACAACGGTATACCCAGCTGGAGGCCTATGTGATAGTCTGCGACGTAACACGTACTTTTCATCGCGTCGTGTCACGTCGCGTCAAATCGCTTCGCGTTTGTCGCTTACGCAAGGCATGTAAGCCGGATCCCACCAAAAACATTCTGTAAAAAACTAGCCAAGTCTCGATGGAGCTGCTTGTTTATCTCTAAAAAGTAATGAAATCTAGACAAAGTCGTGCCAAGTCTAAGGTTCCTTACCGCGATTTCTTTATTTATTTTATTAGATTTTCTTATTTGACACAGTTTTTTTCTTTGTAGGAGTAGTTTTTTATTATTACAAATCTTTCTTTTCTTTTTTTCCGGTTCTGATTCTTGTACAGTAGCAACAGTTTTTCGTATTGCCCATTCGCGTTCATTATTTATTCTTTTAGACGGTTTAGACGGTTTAATTTCTGAAAGATCGGCGCGGTATTTACGCCTAAGTTAGATTAGAAGATGTGTCCCACTACGCTGGATTTTTGCAATGATAGTCGATTTTTTTATGTACCAATAGTAGAAGGGGGCATTACCATATCTCTAATACAGCTGAGACCAGCTGAGGGATCTTCATCAGATACTTCAGACCTTTGATTTTTGACATCAAATGAAGCGGCCTACCAAGTTGAATATTTTTTGTAAAGGCGGTATGTCGATCTCTAATAGTTTGGTTGGGCTCTTGTGTTTTCTAATCAGGGTCACCAGGTACTCCAGATCTTCGATTATCCTAGTTTTTATAGTTTTCCCTTTATGTGGCCATTAAACCCTAACTCTGTACCAAATTTCAGCTCTCTGAGTTTATGGGAAGTACTAGTTCTATTCTGATGATCATGAGTGAGTGAGTGTCATAAATACGAAACTTTGCTTTCGCTTAACTTCGGAACTAAATGACCTACAGACTTGAACTTTTGGATTTTAAGTATGTGATTATAGCTTACTGGATGACGAAAATTTCTGCGTTCTGGTCTTATCCAGAGGTTCTCAAATAGGGGCCTGAAAATGTGGCGAAATGGTTCCAGTAAAGGATGGTACGGCAGTGTTTGCTTCGCGCTCGACTTGGCGGGGGCACTGCCGTGCCCCCCGATAACAAATCAAATTCAAAAGGAGGACAAAGAAAACTCAGTATTTCAGTACAAAAATACCTATGTATATGTACATTTTCTCTTAATTAACTGGCAACTTTGATTTTTATTACATTTTTCTTTTCGTTGCATTGAGTTGCAAATTGTTTCTAGAGTGTGAGATGACAATAAGCCGCCTCTCGCTATTATTCCTTTGTTCCCGTTGAGTTACACCATTTTGTGTTACACTGTTACACATTGGGAAAAAAATTACCTATTAGTAACACTGTAACTCAAAGCCACATTTTTTATCCCTTTGAGTGACAATGTCACTCAACAGAACGCTGTGCTCCCGTTAAGTAACACCTTCTTGGGTAAAATCAATGTTGAAATACAACTTGACTTAATACAACGCTTATCCCACATAACGAGTATCTCTTATATCAACTAAACGTTTGATCGTTAAATATGGTACATGCACTTAGAAACAACGGCGGAACCACAACAATCCAGGCTCAATATTGATAGTCTGTTGTTATCTGCACTAGACCGGCCGGAAATCGAATCCGTTCCTCACAAAGCATATAGTTATGTAGTTTATCTTTGGAGGTGGTTTAAGTAGCATTGTTCTAAAATAATCTAGATAGAAAGTATAAGTTAAGTATATTTACGAAAATAGTATATTAATTAATAGTATAGTTAAATTTATACCGATTTTGATTATGTATCTGCAATGATTTATGTACCTATCATTTGTGTTTTCAGTGACATTAATATCATTCTAAATGGTTATATGTACTTATTAAAAAATGATTTTGGATTTCAATGGTTTTATTTAATCTTTAATTGAACAATAAAGTTCTGTAACTCTTTGGGACATTTTGTTACCGATATGTAACCCTATTACGTACTATTGGTTGCAGTGTAAATTGATGGGAAAAAATGTGACTTTAAGTTAGTGTTACTAATCGGGAAAAAAAATGTGGCTTTGAGTTACAGTGTTACTAATCGGTATTTTTTTTCCCAATTAACACAAAATGGTGTAACTCAACGGGAACAAAGGCTATTATTCAGGAAGTACCCGCTTGACGACAAATATACTACTAAGTACCTACTTGTTAAAGGCCTGGTCACACAGAGAGCGTGCCTGGGTGTGATATTCACGTTGCGAGTTGATCGAGTGCTCTTGGCGTGCGAATTACTATGACAATGTATGGAAGACGCCACACAAGAATGCCACGCGAAGCTTGGCGTGGTGTGGCAGTCTGTGTGCCGTCCGTAAGCTTTAATTTAGTCGCTTTATCTCATACTCGGTCCTACCTGGAAGGGTGATAATAATTATTCTTCTGAGTTGTGCATCAGTCACTATTTTATTATACACGCTATGTATGTACTGCAGTACAATAAAAATATCGTAGCGCACATTATTTTTTGTACGTATCGTTCACATTAAGTACCTTTGAATTACGAAGTTTATTAAAGTTCTGCAACAATATCCGGAAAAATATTAACGCTAGTATAATTTTATATGACTCTGCTTGAAATAACGTACCTAGGCATTTGTATAAAGTACCTAGGCATTTGTATAAAGAAAAGAAAAATTGGCGATTCGAATATTTTTTTCAGAATAAAAGGAGTGGTTTACAGCTGTTAACAATGGCAATAAATATGAATAAATAAACATGAACCATTGAAAAATCTAATGCACTTACCACAAAGTACAAGCATGTTTTCATTCACTCGATTCGTTTCCATGCACGGCCATTTACATACATACCTACACGTTGTTCATGAATCAATTATAATTGAATAATAATAATTATTATTACATATAGAACCATTACGCCTCATTGTTGTATTAAGATTACCGGCGTACATTCCAAGACAAGAATTTTATTTAATCAATCTTAAGAAAATAATTTTATCGTAACATTCTTTAACATTCACTTAGGTCTAGTAGTCAAAAGCTTAACAGCTTAACCTCAGAACCTGGGTTCAATTCCTTCTTCTTTCGCGTCGGCACAAGTTATACGAAAAAAGTTATGACGTGGTGTTAAGATTGGCAAGGTTGGTAGCGAGTCTGACTACCCAGGTTACGCCGGACGTACGTAAGTATCGAAGGCCCACCAACAAGGCCGAAGCCAGGGGGGGTTGGGGGTTTGCGACAGTTAAATTACTTTTAAAATGTATACCTACACTCGTTATTGTAATTGATTTTTTTGTTCAGCGTTCAAACCCCCCGTACAAAATTTCTGGCTACGGCCCTTCTTCTTCCTGCCCTTATCCCACACTAAGGTGGGGTCGGCGCAACATGTATTTCATAAATCCATGTTGTTAGAGATTTTGGCTTATTGTTTTATGACCGGCCGCCTGCCTGACGTCAACCCTCCTTGGGAATACTCGTTGCGCCGTCGCTCGCGCGTATGATCCAATGTGCTTGCTGATATTATGCACTGGGTCCCAAAATGATATGCTTGTCAGTCTTATTGCGACAACTAAGCAGGCTGTGTTCTTCTTGGTGGAGTATACTTGCAGTATACTTCTGGCTACGGCCCTTCCCACCAATATTTATCTGAATTAAGATCAGTAGTTATAGGTAGACTTCCAAAAACTATTTTCATTTTTAATGAAATCCAAACAGCGTATTTTGTTTGTCAATAAAATACGAAAAAAATACTTCAGTTAAAAACCGTTCGCACGATAAGAAAAGCAATTAATCGATGATATCGAGGTTTATACTTGTGTAATGTCCCGGCCGGTGTCCGATCATTTGACAAAAAACAAATTTTCATTTGAAAAATAACATTTGACAAAACTATACTTGATAATTATATAATTATATTATTTTACAAACTATTGTTTAATAAACTACTCATTAGACAATATATTTACTAAAAAAAAGTTATTATGCTAAAACATTAATTTACAAATTGGTTATTTTTTTAAACATGTTAGTTGGCAAAATAACGTAAAGCATAAAATAACATTTGAGAAAATGCATTGCTTGGTAAATATTTTATTAACCAAAATCTACGTTAATACAACAATCTTTCTTACACAGAAGAAGGTAGTTATCTATTAAGTACGTATATGTTATTACTTTAGGTTCATGCATGGAAGTCTAATAATAAAAAAGAAGTTAAATAATCATTATAATCATTTATTTTCTTAAAAGGTACATTGTTTTATAATTTTAAATTACTTGCTATAGATTTTAATAGCATGACTTCTGAATAATTGTCTTTTAGCTTTAATATACGTTCGATGCGATCATCTTTAGCATCACTTAAATTGCTTAAAGTCTCCTGAATTAATTCTTTAATCAAGTGATATACGCCCGGGTGATATTTATCAATGATTTGATTTATTTTATGGTGCCAATTGAAACAATGACTGGTTAGGTTAGGTTAGGTTAGAACTCCCCCCCGGTGGGTTCCCGCATTGTCGTTGCGGGGGGGCTTAGTAGCCGTGGCTTGGAGCCCCACGGTGAAGCGAAGAGGAACCCGAGGAGGGGCTGCTCGTCGGGGCTTGGGCCTGGAAGCCCTCGACGTAGCGGCCAAGTAGGTTGCGGTGTCGCCTGAGCGACATCGCAACTGAGGAGGGCCGCGATGTCTTATGGGAGGCATTGCGGCTGAAGGGTGAAGGCCGCGGCGGGAGAGGAGTGCCGGTATTACGGTGCGCCGTTCTCCCTACCTTCCGCGGCCTGACGGGGCCGCCACCGTCAGATGGCGGACGCGGTGGGGCCGCAGGGGGAGAGGAGTGTCGGTGTTTAGTTGGCCGCTCTCCCTATCCTCTGCGGCCGAAAAGTGGTAGGCGGCGGGGCCACTAACCTGACCCGTCGCAGGGGGACCAGGGGTGCCCAGACACGGGGTAGTCTGGCGCCCATGTACTTGTTTGGTCCCCGGGGTGGTCACGGCGTACCATGTGTTCTGGTGCGCCGGTGATGTGGGGTGCCCCCCGCGCCTCTCAGGAGGTCGTGGGGTGGGGCCCTACAGTGGAGAGGTCCACCAGCAATTGGTGGACCAAGACCTGCCGGGGTTGCGGTGCATGCAATAGCGAATCCCGCGACCCCGGCCTTAGGTCAGAAGGAGGGACACCGTGGTGGTTTTAGCCGGTAAGAGTCCGGCACACCCCCCCGTCTTACCCAGACGGGGGATAGTCCATGAGGATTTCCCCACGATAAAAAAAAAAAAAAAAAAAAAAAAAAAAAAGGTTAGGTTAGAACTGCGACCACAACGCACGAGCCGAGCGAGCGAAGCGAGCGTGCCGCGGCAGCGGCCGGCGAGTGCCAAAACCGAATTCTACTTATTAAAATAGTTATTTTTAAAACTAATAATTTATCTTCTAACTTTTTGTATAATCACCAATTTGGCAAACGAATTATTTAGTCATGTGATTATTATTAAAATAATATTTTAACAGTTTAATTATTTCCTAAGTAAAACATTTGTGAAACCTGTATTATGTCAAATGATTGTTTTTAAAGTAATATGTTTGCGAAATGAAAGTTTGTCAAATGATTAGTTTTTCAAACGTTGTTTGTAAAATGATCTTTTGTCATACGTTTTTTGTAAAACAATAGTAAACCGTCCCGGCCACACTACCTTACCGTCTACCGCCCGTTTACCGCAATAATTATGGCATTAAATTACGGCCTAAATTACCGCGATAAGTGGTGTGGTTACACTAATGTTTACCAAGATATGACAATGAACTAGGCAGTAAAAAAAAACATTTTTTCAAGATGGAAGTTGAAGGCAATTGGGGGCGAGCCTATTGCCACCAAACGGGCACAAATCGAAACTCCAGGCTGCTACTGATGAATTCCACACGGAAAAACCCAATAACAGTTTGCCCGACCTGGGGATCGAACCCAGGACCACACGGTCAGCAGTCGCACTTGCCACCACTAGACCAACGAGGCAGTTGGTCCTTCTATATACGGGGGAAAAATTTGGATTGGTCCTAATACGCGAATTTTTGGCCTGAGGTGCATCATTGTTGCAATTCGCGACAATGCACAAAAGGTGAATGACACCGGAATACGCACGCTCAGGCCCCACCAGATCAAAAATTGATAAATTGTTTGAGGATATGGATCATAATTCGAAAATTGCATTGAGTGACATGTTTTGTCACCGACACCCCAGTTAATAGACGTTCTGTTTGGCTGATATAGTACAGATAACGAGTGTATTTGACTTTATTTAGGTCATATTAGGTCGATCCACCTGACGGATAACGCTCAACGAGACTTTTGTTTGAAACATTGAGAAAACATCGTTTGTGCGCAAATATCTATGTATCTTTACATAATTAAATGATTACTTTTTGCTATCGGTAGCTGGTAACACTGGACGGAGCAAAGGTTTCTATGTCGAACAGCCAAAGAAGTGTGACCTTTTATATCTGATTAGCTTGTCCTTATTTTCTGATCTTGTGTAAATTATTATATTGTGAACTAGCTTCTGTAACTAACGACTTACCCAAATGTAAGTACTCCCAGTGGTGGAGAGTCTATGTTGGTTTCATTTACGTTGTTTACTATGCACTAGAGTAATGTCGAGCTTCAGTATGTCGCACAAGCGTGCTTTCGAACTATGGTGAGTCGCAGTACAGTTTTGTCGCACACGCATTAATCGCACATCCGTTTGTCGAGCTCACGTAGTACACTCGATTTTTCAACTACTTCTGCTTAACTGATTCTCCTTGTTCCACAAACGATGGGTCACCTGACATCATGCCCTGCGTGCCCTGATACCTGCACGTTACAGGAACTAATAGACGCTACTGGACTGATAACGCTAAACTCGTAGCTAAGTTCTGGGCAACCTCAATTTAGATTTCCGTCGACACGCTAAGAAGAAGACCGATTGTCCTGAAACTTCGCATACAAATTAAATTCCCATGACAATACAAAGTTATAATAATTTAAACATTCAATCAATAAATCCTTATACTGCAGGGGTACTGCAAGATAAAACCGTTTAAACTAAAGTTTTTTTTTAATTAACCTTTTAACCGATTGAGTCTCATTTCTGCGACAAATATTTCCGTGCCCCTACCGCGCGTGTCGTATTTCTGCGACAGAGAACATGCATGGTTTTTTTGTTCTATGAACTGCGTGGCACAACTAACACGATTATTCAATAGAGACATGGTTTACAACAATTACTTAAAATTGTTTCATAGCTCTAAGTATTGAAAAAGCTTAATATATTTTATTGTAGGCATTATTTTATCGATTCGTAGTCGCGCGCTAGGGGCACGGCAATTGATATTTAGCCACGCGCTTAAAAGGTAAAAGTATTCTGAAACACATTTACCTTCCTCATTATTAACAATTATTATTTTCTCTGTTAAAGGATTTTTATCCACATGAATACATAAAGATAATACTGATGCAAGCAACTCAGAAATTGTTAGCCCTTCCTGAAAAGGCATTGTACAAAAGTGAGGTGGATTTATCCGAGCGAATGGTACTTGGCGGTACACACCGTGCGCGAAGCTGTATTGCACGGCTTCTGTTATTTTGTACTCTTATTTTTTAATCAGTTTAAAGCCTCGGCTACGAATAAACTGGGAGACAAGTGCTATCGATAAAGGCGACTGATAATTCCTTTAGTGGCCTTTGACTTTTCGGCTTTAATCTATAGGGCGGCCACATCCACCTTAATTATTACCAATGGCGAATTCATTCTATTATGGCGCTCTCTAAGTTCGACCAGCACTGTGCTGTGTACATAGAACTAAATAGATTATAACATCACGCCTTTTCCCCGAAGGGTTAAGCAGAGCCGTTTTAAGTACTACCTGGTATCGCCAATTATGTTTAAGGCCCATGTAATAATAGGGCGAGCCTATTGACAATAAGCGGGCACAAATCTAGACCCCGGGCTGCTACTGAGAAATTCCTAATCGGAAAACCCACAACATTTTGCCCGACCTGGGGATCAAAATAAAGGACCCCATGCTCAGCAGTCGCGCTTGCGACCACTACACCCAACTAGGCAGTCAAGATTATACCTATCAAAACCGTTTTCCATCTAAACTATTTAAATCATAGTTCTGCATAGAGTTTTTTATTTTAAAATAACATCACGCCTGTATTCCCCGAATGGTTGGGCAGAGGTGTATAGTAACACCCTCGATTCGACTGTCCGACCTGCGGATCTAACCCAGGACCTCACGATCAGCAGTCGCGCTTGCCACCACTAGACCAACGAGGCAGTTATTTTTAATTCCAACCTACCATTAACTGCTACAAAAAAGTCAACGCAGGCTAGTCGACAATCTAAGCAGTAACGCGCCAAAACTCACTAAAGGCGGGTACAGACTGCTGTAACGTAACATGCAATGTAACATGAAAGGTACGTAGTACGCACGCGTAGTGTGCACGGCTCGTGCGAGCAAGGCGTCCACACTATGGGAATTCTGTTACTTTGCATGATACATTGCGACAATGTGGACGGCAAATTCTTTCATTGCGTGTTACATTGCATTTTACATTTCTTAAGTCTGTACCCGGCTTTAAGTGCAGTGTTATATAACTAGTGCGAACTTATCACAGTGCAGTTCACATCACAAGTTCCTAGTAGTTTTCAATTCAAATGTAGCATTCCTCTTGTACATATGGTACAGCTCAGTGATTCGCAATGAGAACTTTGAACAAAGTATTGTAGGGTCCAGGAAACCTTGTTCTAATTGCAATTATAAAACAATACACAATAATATTGTTCAGTTTTCTGTGACTAAACCAATTTTGTAAGGTCTCTATCCAGAATGTCAAAATAACCGCCGGTAGAGGACGTCCTAGAGGGACATACATCGATGTTATTGGTGATGTTCTTCACAAAGGACAGGTGCGTAGTACTCTCAACCGGCGTGCGTGTATGACAAGATGTATGAATGTGGATGAAGCGAAAGGAGTATGTAAAGATAGTAGCATGTGGCGTTCTATAGTTTCTGCCTACCCCCATGGGGAAAAAGATAAGATAGATTTTAAAACGAGGCACTATCAACGCGACGATCGAAAACATCCGACATCAAGGACTTCATATCATATCAATTTTAAAACATCCGACACCAAGGACTTCATATCATATCAATTTTAAAACATCCGACATCAAGGACTTCATATCATATCAATATTAAAACATCCGACATCAAGGACTTCATATCATATCAATTTTTGATTGTTAAATTTTCATATTGCATGTTAATATTTATTACGAACAGGGAATTTACGGTTAATCGCTCAACGATATTGATCGCTGTAACACTCAGACTAAAGCCGGGTTCCTCAATCACACTGACTGTAGCGGGTTTTTTCATACGCCCCGTGCATCTGTCAAAAGTAACGGAGCGTGGACTATAGTTCCTCAATGCCTTTTTGAAGCCTACCCCCGACAAGCGGTTTCTGGTAGTTTGCTTACCGATTCCCTCTCAAATAATGTTGCCAAGTCAGTCAGAGAATTCATAGGTGTATCCATAAAATGATTATGGATACACCTATGAATTCTCTGACTGACCACAACATAGATCTTAGGGAAATACTTGGAATAAAGTATGTATCAACAAAATACAACAAAAGTTTGAAGGCTCTAATAACATGTATTATTTAGCTATTTTGCAGGACTTTTACCTTGGATCTCGCACAAGAGGTTTACTAATAACAAACACACATTCTGGTTAATTCTTGTAAATGTAACCATTATCTGATACGATATTCACGAGAATATCGCACTTGTGTGATGTACTTTGTATTGCCACCGAATAACTGCAGTCCGACAACTTTTAGTTAAAATTATAAATTATTTAAAAAACAACACAAAATTATTTCCAAACAAACAGTTTATCTACCAAAATTCAGCGGTAGTTAATCTATCTGAGGTTAATCCTATATATTACTATACTCTTTGGGTTAATCTACCCACGAATGACGTCATTGACAGCTCTACGACATTTTTTTTTTTTATTAGGAACTATACAAAGAGGTTTTTTCATACAATTTGCGTACGGAACGTAAACGGTATCCCTCCCATCCGTCAGTAGCGTGAAACAGTAAAACTAGCTGTCAAATATTTTTAATAGGAACTATTGCACCATACGTTCCGTTGAAAAAAACACGTGACGTAAGCAAAACGCCACGTTTTTTGCCCATAGGAACCGGCCCTTAACGGTCAAGTGGGCGAAACGTCAAGCGATTAAAAGTTTAATATATTTATCATTTTACGATTCACGTGAACGTTCGCGAAATTCCTGTTCCGCAAAATAAAAGTATCAGTTATCGACTTCATTTTAATATGTATCAACTGAAGTGTAGCCTGTTTGAAAAATATATGATTGTATGGTACGTATAATAGTAGTGATAGCCTAGTGGAGTGACCATCGGACTGCCAAGTCTTACTTACCAAGTCAAAGTCTTTTTCGAACCAAAGGGACGCACCTCTGACTTTTCGGATTCATGTGCGTATATTATAATTATCACATGCTTAAATACGGTGAAGGAAACCAGCATGCCTGAGAGATATAGATTGTATGGTACAGAAAAATCAATTTGTTGACAACCCGAATGTAATATCGTACTATCTACATCTTTAGTTATTTATTTATATTTCTATGCACTATGGTGGTACATAACTTGATGACTTAATGCCATAAGGCATTCTCTACCAGTCAACCTTAGGGTTAAAAAGAAAAACATCGAAATAGGTACAGGAAAAAGATGAGTTGACAATTTTGGACTTAATATACTAGGAATTCAAAAGATAAATATAAATTACATAATATACAATATACACATAATAAAATATATAGATATTACAATATATATATATATGTTGCAGTCAAAACTCTTAACCAGTCAAAAATACTATTGACTAGCAAAATCAGTCAAAAGTACTTTTGACCGTATGCTTTAGTCAATAATACTTTTGACTAAAATAACAGTTAAAAGTACTTTTGCCCAATGGAGCTGGTTAAAAGTACTTTTGACTAAGTGATTCCGTCAAAAGAGGTTTTGACTGGTCGTATCAGTCAAAACTCTTAAAAAGTTAAGGTGGTCGATAAAAATAACGACAAACGCACATATAAACTTTTTAAGTGTATATTTTCTTTGTATTGATTGTAATACCAAATTTTTCGTAATAAACGATTTCACATTTAATAAATATCTATTTTATTCACACCTAACGAGTTAATAATGCTTTTGACTGATGCGTTATTGCAGTTAAAACTACTTTTTTACGAAGAGCGTCACTCAAAAGTACTAATAACCAATAACTTTCAGTCAAAACCACTTTAGACCAACCTATTCAGTCAAAAGTACTTTTGACTGATTTTGCTAGTCAATAGTAGTTTTGACTGGTTAAGAGTTTTGACTGCAACATATATATCAATTACAAAACGTTATGAAAATCTTAATGCAATTATGACGAAGACTAAAAACAAAAATCTTTAATTCATATTAAAGTATGTACTTAATAAAATAATACAGGAAGTATACTATACGGACATGTCGATGCGCGTAAGTGGACTAATTTGCGAAAGGTTCGTGTTAGTGTAAATATTTATAAAAAAAATTGCCCCCCTTTCTTATTTCTCCTGTATCGTGGGTGCGTTTACAGACACAAATCTTCACATACACAAACGCCCAGACCCGGCACAACTATCTGTGGGTCTATTTTTCCGTGCGGGAATCGAAACCACGACTCGTAGCGCAGAAAGCTAATCAATTAGCCACTGCGTCAAACGTGTCGTCAAATGCTGACAACGTATCTGTCTGACTAAAACGTTTATTACCTACAGTATAAAATATACTTGTATCAATTCAAAATGCAACCAAAGCATTATCTCGAAAAACGTGCAGCGAGCCTGTATAATTATCTACATTACATATAATTTTAATATAATCATGGTGGAAAAATATTTAAGACAGATTAGGACCGTACGTAGATGTGGCAGCTATATAATATTAGGTCCCCACCTATGAAATCAGCGTTTTATATGGAGAATTTTAAAGAAGTTGTATTTTTCATACTAACATTTTCTTAATTTATTCGACAACTATGTACACTAATGTTTTAAAACTTTTATGCACTAATGTTTAAAAACTGAGATAACGTATGCCACTTAGATTATGCGACAAAAATAATTTTCGGCTAAGTTAAAACAAAAATAGTGGTCATTTCTGCTAACAAAAAGAGGAGGCATTTTTAAGGATTTTTTATGTTTAGAAAACTATAAGTAATAAGGTTTTTTTTACTATTGGTAGTTGTCTATGATGGTCATTATTCGATATAATACCAAGCAATTGATGAATATTTTAAATCATAGAAGTGACGAGGTTCTCTATTTGTGAGAAAAAAACGCCAATTTCATAGGTGGGGACCTAATATTAAACGGATATCAAAAAAAACGAGTGAGCGATCATGCTAACTCAAGCTAAATCGAACGCGCTAAATATAACTTCAAATAACCTGTTCATTATCTTTAATGAGTTAACTTAAACGCGCTAAATATAACTTGAGGTAGCGTAATCGCTAACTCGGTTTTTTAGGTATTTTTATTTATATTAGTATGTTAGAACTGTATTGTTTGTTAGTATAAATCGCCGTTTATTTCTATTGTAAACGATGTCGAATACGGAGTATGAGAAGTTTCAAGTTTTTACAGAGTCGCTCACGGTGCTATATTGCTTTACCATGTGTCAGAACCAAAGAACCTAGCAGAACTGTATGAGTGGGCCGACGAACTTCAAGTATATACCACCAAGGAGAACATGGTCTACTTAGTTGGCGGCAATAAGATCAGTGCATAATATCAACAAGCACATTGAGTCACCCGCGCGAATGCTCAACGTGTATTCCCAAGGAATTGATGTCAGGCAGGGGGCCGGTCATAAAACAATAAGCCAAAACCACTAACAACATCAATTTATGAAATACATGTTGTGCCGATCTCAACTAGTGAAGAAGAAGAACTTCATAAGGGCAGGAAGACTAAAAAAAACAAAACAAAAAGAAAAGGTAAGGAGAAGAAGAGTTAGAACTGTCCAATAAATATCACGATATTTACAAGACAGCAGGATTGAAACCCATACGTTTTCCACCATCGATCGACATTGAATCGTCTGCCTGAGCCCCAACAATGCAACTTCTACAAGAGAATCTGGTCATCATTTTCCCTTCAGCTATTAGTTAGAACGCTTCAAATCAACCCTGGTTTTTTCGAGTTTTTACAATTTACATAAACCTAACATCACGCCTTGTATTCCCCGAAGGATTCGACAGAGGTGTTTTTAGTACAACCTTGTTTCGCCAGTTATGTTTGTACAATGTACAAGGGGCTCGTGGCTAAATAACAACCGCGCCGATCGTAAGATTTGCGAGGTTAAGCTGCGCTTGCCGCGGTCAGTACGTGGATGGGTGACCATTTGTTACACATCGAGACCCCTCCGTGCCTCGGAGAGCACGTTAAGCCGTCGGTCCCGGGTGTCATACGAATACCTATGGCAGTCGTTACGGGTAGTCAGAAGCCCGAAAGTCTGACAAACGGTTTAACCTTGGGATATCGGCATTGCCCAGTTACTGGGTTGCGGAGGTCTGATGGCAGTCGCTCCGTGTAAAATACTGGTATTCAGCCGCATCTGGTTAGACTGGAAGCTGACCCCAAGATAATTGGGAAAAGGCTAAGAGGAAGTTTGTACAATGTAATGGGGGCGAGCCTATTGGCATTAACCGGACACATCTCCAGACTCAACATGATAAAATCATTGTAAAACATGATCATCACAACGTAATTATTTGCGCATAATTTAATTTAACACATTTTAATTTAAAAAATATACAGTCAAAGGCATAGTTGTTAATATAAAATTTTGCAAGCCGATCGGTTGCTTGCACCTTAACTACAAAATAAATTGAGGTGGTCGCCGCAAACCATTAATTTTCCATTCATACTGAGAGCTGTAATTTTGTGTCTATTAATCGTTATTCTGTATGAAGTATAATTTAATTTTTATAAATTCATTGGTTGCTATGACTTTGAGCCGTTTGGGGTCGAAACGCTCGGGCCATGGGGTCCGAGTACACATCTTTTCTTTAAAGAAATTGCCCAAAGGTTGGTCGACGCTTCGCGTGACCAGAGGGCTGGCTTATTCTTTGGCCAAAGAATAAGCGTTGCCATCCAGCGTGGCAACGCTGCCAGTCTTCTGGGCACGCTTCCGGATGACGGTGATGAGGAGGAATATTTTGACGCCTAAGTGATATTTTTGAATAATTTGTATTTAATAATTTTGTATATAGGTAGTTAGTTTTGACTTTAGATTTGTATGTTTGTAGTTTAGTTTTATATTGTACTAGCTGCTGCCCGCGACGTCGTCTGCGTGAAGGCTCTACAGCACCAAAAATACCTAAGATGTCAGTGTCGCTATAGCATTATAAGTAAACAACTTTTAAAATAGCATTAAAATATAAGTTTTTTTTGCAAGCGAAGCAAGTGAAGAGAGTTATATGGGAATCCTGCTGAGTTCAGTCTAAGATGTGACTGAAGGAAATAGAGAAAATAATGCAGGAATACATTCCAGGACACAAAAGAGTAAAAATACGTACAAAGGTATCATACCTTACAACACTTCCCTATAAACTACGTTGGTAGCTAAGCTGCCAGGAGCCAAAATGTAAAGAGAGTCAGGACTGGTGACGTGGGAGTTAGCGACGTACAGTTGCCCTGTAAGAAGCAACTCGTCCTGAGGTCGACACCCGCTGATCTCAGTGTCTGCCCCTGCGACTTATTGATGGTCATCGCGAAACAAACACTCAAAGGGAACTGTACGCGCTTGAACTGGAACGGGAAGTTATGAGGTATGAGGAGAATGCGTGGTATAAATACTGCCTCGCCGACGCTACAACCCGTAAGAATTTCCGCCTCAATGGTATGTCTGTGGAGCGAGATGACTTTTGAGGCGGGTCCCGTTACACAACTTCGGAGGAGATAGGTTCCGAAGAAGCATAATCGGGACACCGACCTTCAGCTTGATGGTATGCACTGGAAGTCCACTTGCTGACAGGGAGTTCAGAAATTCCACGGGATAATTTGTGGCGTCATCTTGCTCGACAACAGCGTTTATCGAGGTGTAGACCACTTCATTCCCCTCAATTTCCGAGAGAATGCATTCGTTAATTGCTGCAGCCTGATCATTTTTGGGCGTCAAAATGGCCCGCTCACACATCCAAAAATTCTGCTGGTGCGGCATACGACTGATGTCCCCGTACACACAGCGAATGAGTTCTTCTAAGCTGGATACCACTCTATCGAGAGACTCTGGAAGCACCCACTGTCCACCTCTCTCTTCTGGTAGAGTGCCTTCGCCAAGACTTAGAAGGACATCGGAGAATTCTTGAGCACGTGCATTGCCGCCGAGCCGAGTTCTCATATTAATGGTCAAGCGCAGCGTACAAACTCGTGATCACAACGAAGATCGTTTCAACGAAGCATTCACCTCGTCAGCCCTCGATCCCCGCGTCACCACAGGAAGCGTTTGCCGGAAATCGCCACTGAACAGAACTGTGACACCACCCATCAAATGTTCGTTCCTGCGGATGTCCTGCAGGGTTCTGTCCACGGCCTCAACTGCCTTCCTATTGGCCATCGTACACTCATCCCATACGATCAGAGAGCAATCCTTGAGCACGTGTCCCTTATCGCTGTTACGTGACACACCACAAACAGGCGTTTCGGCGCTCTCTAAATCGATGGGAATTTTAAACATGGCATGTGCTGTCTTGCCACCCGGAAGCAGTGTGGCAGCGATTCCCGACGACGCTACAGCAATAGCAATTTTGCCTTGCCTCCTGATCTCTGCAAGTATGCCAGTGGTAACAAATGTTTTTTCCTGTTCCACCAGGAGCATCCAAGAAAAACATTTTACCCTGGTTTTGCCCAACGCTTTCAAGGACGGTGTCATAAATTTGTTTTTGCTCTGAAGAGAACAAAGCGACATGGTCATTTCGTATGGTGGTCATTTCGCCCGGATCGTAATTTGCCTCAGCGTTATACTCCCGATTTCCACGGTCTTGATGCGGTGATGATTGGGGAGCTGGTAACCCATATTCGTTCAGTGGATTGCCGCCGATAGAAATGACCACATCTTGAAGTGAACAGAGACAGGTGTTCAGCACGCGTTCATCAGTTACTTCGACTTCGTCTCCAGTAGCACGCCTCAAAGCTCGTAGAAAATCTTCAGACAGATGATGGCGATACTTCTCCCACAAAGCTACCGGGTTCGCGACTCCACAAAACACCAAGATAAATCCAGCTAGTTTTACATCACATTTAAGTTTATAATTAGGTATACGACATGAAAATATATTAATTACCAAGCAATAATCACACAGATAAATACTGAACAAAAGTATTAACAGTCAATGTTTATTTAGAAAATGCACATTACCATCTATGAATTTTAAGAATAACTAACTACTAACCTCGCCAACATGATTAAATTTAAATTATTAAATTCCAAAAAGTGTTAACATGTAACTTGATTTGATTTTTATGAAATCTCATAGATGGCGCTGCTTCAAAATTGTCTTTATACTACTAACATTCATTAAACTATGTTTCTCTGTCCAAGTTACTTAAATGGCGTAGTTTTTATAGTGTAAAGCTAGATAATAGCATGGCTTACTCAAAAACAACATTTAAATATGCGTCGTTAGATTACACGCTGTCACAGAATGCGTAAGAAAAATAAAAATTCACAGCTCCTCCCCCGTAGGTGATAGTGTGATAATATGTAGCCTATGTGTTGACCCGACCTCTTAGTAATATTCATGCAAAATTTGAAGTAAATCCATGCAGTACTTTTTGAGTTTAGCCCGGACATACATACATACATACAAACAAACAGACAAAAATTCTAAAAACTATATTTTTGGCTTCGATATCGATTTTAGATCACGCCCCAAGTATTCTTTTTAAAAAATATTCAATGTACAGTTTTGACTTTCCTACGATTTTATTATATGTATAGATATATTAGGTTAAAATGTAAATGATAATTGTGTAAATAAATTTACATTGTAAAATGTAAATTTTAATAAACAATTATATTAAAACTTGTTTAAAGTGTTCAAATATTCCTTCATACGACAGTATACGACAGCGAAAAAAATAATATATCACTTGGGTACAAAAAGTCCCAGAACGTCACCAAACTTTAAAACCGCAGTGATATATAAAAGAGTAACCATGGAGTTTCTTGCCGGCTCTTCTCCATAGGAAACGACTATTTGGAACCGTGCATTCGACTTTTCATAAGCACCTGTATTGGTTTATGTGTTTTTTTTTTTATTTCATTTGATTT
Source organism: Amphipyra berbera (assembly GCA_910594945.2). Classification (NCBI taxonomy): domain Eukaryota; kingdom Metazoa; phylum Arthropoda; class Insecta; order Lepidoptera; family Noctuidae; genus Amphipyra; species Amphipyra berbera. Next base: position 21,034,438 of record OU343121.1, on the reverse strand, counting down.
GATAGCCTAGTGTTGTGACCGTCGGACTGCCAAATCATAGGTCTCGAGTTCGAACTCAAGGCACGCACCTCTGACTTTTCGAATACATGTGAGTATTGTATAATTATCACTTGCTTAAAAAAAACGGTGAAGGAAATATCGTGAGGAAACCAGCATGCCTGAGAGGTATTTCTCGACAGTATGTGAAGCCAAGTCAGATGCCCATGGGCGGCATAAACTCTGACATCAAGAAACCATGTTAAAAAAAATACTTTTGACAATAAATTAAAGTAGTACCAGGCTTTATCAATATTTAATTTAATACAGCCGGGGAAATGGGAGGAAAATGAAGAGGGTTCTTATAATATCTATGACACGCGGCCGGGCGCGCCATAAAATTGAATCCAGTCAACTATAAAATATTTGATGCCTTATTATTTGTAGTAAGAAGTAGGGATGGGCTGAATATTCGTTTTATGTTCGGTATTCGGCAGGTTTATCGAACATTCATATTCGGCCGATTATTCGGCAAAAATGCCGAACATTCTACCGAATAATCTTGCGTTAAAAAGTTGCTTTTATGCTTGTATAAAGCAGTATAGGTAATTACATAATTGTATCCATAACAAGTGTGTCTTATCATTTATTATGAAGTTCACAGATAAATGTCCAAATTATCGACTTCTTCCTTCCACTAATTTCATTGATTTTTGGCAATTTACTGAGTTTTAAGGATTTTGTACACAAAAACAAATTCGCGTGCCAATGTATTGTCGTCAACTAGATGACGCAATAACAGTCGGGGGTAGCGGCGTCAGCGGTCGGAAGGTTTGCACGATTAACATTGCCAGGCTTAAAAATAGAAAAGCCGGACACAGATTCATATTTAGCCGGATACTTTGCCCTGAAAGCCTGACACAATGGTTTTTAAAAGAAGAAAAAATATTGCGCTCTCTCGCTTACGTTCGGCATCTTTTGGCGGGGCGGGGTTGACCAAAAGTCTAACAAAAGCCGGACAGGCCGGACTTCTATATATTTGGCCGGACACGACTGTAAAAAGCCGGTTACCTGGAAACCCTATGCACGATTCAATCCGTTCGACAAGTACAGACTTGAATTTTTGCAAGCGCACCAAATCCACCGAATATTCGGCCGAATGTTCGGTTCGGTAAACTTTTAACCGAACATTCGGCCGATTATTCGTATTCGGTGAAACCCTTATTCGGCCCATCCCTGGTAAGAAGCCTGTGAATTGAATTGAATTAATGACGATTTATTCACTTAAAAATTTCTTAGAGCTAAGTACATTGCCCCACAAAACTGCTTACGCAGTTTAACTGTGAGATCGTTGAGTCTCTCATACATAGTAAAACATAATTAGGTACATCTATAACCTATATACTTGCAACTTAATACCACTTACATAGTTTCCAATAAATGTTTTTTAAGTTTATGTCCGAATTTTTGTTTATTATTTTCTTGTCTGATGTCAGCAGGCAAAGTGTTCATTAAATAGGGAACACGTTTTATTAAGGTTCTGTCGCCATAGAAATTATTGAACATTCTTTTTTATGTTGCGAGAGTAAAGGCGAGTATCACAGAGCCGGTTTCAAAGTATGCTTAGGTAATTTGGTCATGTTGAGAGAATGAGTGAACGGCGTTTAAGAAAAGGAATTTATAAGGCGGATTTCAGTGGAAACGCCGGTAGAGGACGTCCTAGAAGGACATACATCGATGTTATTGGTGATGTTCTTCACAAAGGACAGGTGCGTAGTACTCTCAACCGGCGTGCGTGTATGACGAGATGTATGAATGTGGATGAAGCGAAAGGATTATGTAAGGGTCGTAACATGTGGCGTTCTATAGTTTCTGCCTATCTCCATGGGAAAAAGGCGTGAGTTTATGTATGTATGTAAGTATGTATTCAAAGTAGTGTTTACACAGTAAAGGAGTCGCTTGAGTAGGTATATACGGGCCTGACATTTTTTGCACAAAATTGCATATCGTGAGGACAAAATGTGTTATATTAGGGATATTAAGTATTTATTTATATTTATATTTATTTATTTATTTCTCAGTATACGGTACATTGAGATCTTAATATTAAAACAGTTTCACTTATACTACCGTTGCCGTACCGTTGTTGTAAGTAATAAAAACACTGAAAACAACAGAGCCTCATTGTTACCAAAGTCGCTGTTGCTCACATGAAGAGATGAAGAGTTCTTTGTTCTCAGACTTCACGGAATATACACTACTTATTTTACATAATATGAACGAGATATTTCTGTGGCGTTTTTAATAAATGATGTTTGTTTTAATACTGTAGATGTTATCTTGATAATTTAAGTTATAATTTAATTTAGCATTTTTTTCCAAGAACGTACATAGATTCTATGCTCGCGTCCGTTATTCAGACAAGTAGAATAGACATCTATAATAATTGTTAGACAAAAAGACAATAAATCTCGAAGTTGAATGTAAGAAATAAAATTCACGCAGTTTTCGTCTGTCGTGATTGTTATTCAAAGTGTGACGTCACATATTGATGACATTTAAGTTACTAACATAACATCACGCCTGTATTCCCCGAAGGGTTGGGCAGACGTGTATAGTAGGCAATATCCTCATTTCACCGTTATGTTTTCAGTCCCATATAATGGGGCGTGGGGGCGTGGGGGCATGGCGGCTTGGGGGCGAGCCTATTGCCATAAACCGGGCACAAATCCAAACTCTACTCAGAACGACTACTGAGGTATTCCACACGAAAAAACCCAATAAAATTTTGCCCGACCTGGGGATCGAACCCGGGACCTCACGATCAGCAGTCGCGCTTGCCACCACTGGACCAACGAGGCAGTTAAATTACTTAATTAAGTAATATAATAGTATAGCCAAGTCCGAAAAATATTTTTATGAATGAAATGCCACAATTGGGTCTACATTAGATCGTAGAACTTTTTACAGCAATCGCGAGAATTGGCTTTTTTAACGTGAATTTTTTTGATAGGACAGCACAACCATGGACTTAGCTAAGAGTAGCGCCACAACGTACCGAAATTATGCGACCGGATTTTAGCGACTACCGAGTCCGACGTAATTTTAACCTGGTGTGTCGCTAGTAATTTAAAAAGCGTTGCAGACATAATTGCATCGCGTATATTCGGCAATTAGCGCTCTCAATAGACAAATATGATTATTATGCTCATCAGAAGTATTTATCAGGATCAGCAACAAAACATTTTTTTTTCTATTATGACACACTAGCGGCCTGACCCGGCTTCGCACGGGTGGACATTTTTCCCGTTTTTGCAACATTTTTCATTTATGCCACGCTCCTATTGGTCGTAGCATGATGTTATATAGCCTATAACCTTCCTCGATAAATGGACTATCCAACACAAAAATATTTTTTAAATTCCAACCAGTAGTTCCTGAGATTAGCGCGTTCAAACAAACGAACAAAAAAACTCTTCAGCTTTATAATATTAGTATAGATTCACGCAGAACGAAAATTTGTATAAAGTTATACGCAATTTTCTTCAATCCAGAGTCGCATCTTAAAAAAGCAATCGTAATTTTATTTCGTTGATAGGAATGTTACGATGCTATAAAATTCATAGTCAAGGCTTTTTTGCATCATAATTATTGCAGCCAACACAGAAATGGTTGCAATTAAATTTCTATGAATATATAGGTAGCAGAACGCTAGCTGGACATCCATATAAAATCTAAGTAAACTCAATATCTAAACTTAATATTATAAAGAGAAAACATTTGATTGTTTGTTTGCACTGAATAGGCTCTGAAACTACTTACTGGACCGATTTGAAAAATTCTTTCACCATTAGAATCCTACATTATCCCTGATGAATATAGGCGATAGAATATCCTTACTAATATTTTAAAGAGGAAAGATTAGTATTTTTGTATGTAACGAATAAACTTAAAAACTACAGAACCGATTTAAAAAAATATTTTGCCGTTAGAAAGCTACATTATCACTAACATAGGCTACGGGCGGAGCCGTGAGGACACAGCTAGTGTTTATATAAAGAAAACCTTTTAACGCGGGTGGAGCCGCGAGGGAACAGCTATTTAAAATAACATTCTACATATCATCACGCCTTATATTCCCCTAAGGGTTCAGCATAGGTGTCTTTTTTGTAATTGGTGGTACAATGCCATGTAACGTAAAAAAACCTATTTAAAATCGCACAACACAGAGACAGTCATCATTAGTCATTTAAACGTAATGACAGCAATAGTGGTATTGACGATACTAATATTCTGTTAACTAGTACAGCCAAGCTTCACATGCCTAGGAGTGGGCTTCGCACAATAGTTCAACAAGGTCATTGCTTCAACCGTTGTTGGCCTATTGTCGCATATCTGTGCTGCCTAGTTCATGTGCAGAACGCATTAGAAGTAATTTTATGATATTTGAAACATACCTACATATATTCTGTTCTAAATTAGGTACTTCCACTTACAGAACTGAACAGGCAAGAAACTACACGAAACTGAACTCATTGAACAGACCTCATCCCGCGCCGGCTACCTTCTACCATCGGACATCTAGACGCACTGCAAATTACCATCCATACCTAGTTGCCGTTCCAACAATTCGCACTAAGCGCTTCCAAACATCCCTCATAATGCGCACGGCAAAAGAGTGGAACTCACTACCAGCGTGCGTTCCCGAACGCATACAACCCGAATCTCTTCAAAGTTAGAGTGAACAGGTTTCTTCTGGATAAGCTCACTCCATCGTAGACTTTGTCTCTGTCACTTCTGACTTAGACTAGAGTCAAGAGCACGGCCACATCAAATAAAAAAAAATAAAAAAAACCTTTTTTTAGTATCACACCTATTGGCACACTGCTATAAATATGTCTCCCTATAATGGAGTGTCCACACCAAGCCACCAACCGCCAACAAGGGCTAACAGGGTTCGGTACCGCTTATCCGAATGAAACCGACACCGTGATTAAAAAAAATGCGATAAATCAGTTGTTGAATGATTAGGCTTGATCTCTTTTTGAATCGATCGACAACTGACTCATTTGAACGTTCTAAATTAGAAATCGTTCTTAAAAAGTTTGGTCAAATTAAAATTATGAACGTTCGAAGACTTCGTTTGCTCGGTGTACAAGCTCCATTATAGAGAGAGTCATGTTTACAGTACTGTAATTAGTCATATATAACATCTTGAGTGACACATCTGTGCGACACGCAATGCATTGTCTCTGTAACTGATATCGATGGTAAAAACAATACGCACACAATGTCAATCAGTAAGCTGCGTGTAAAAATTGGTTTAATATCTTTTGTATGAAAGAAATAGGTCACGCGTTTGCGATGCGCCCGCGACCAGTCCCTGACAAACGGACCGGGAACATTTTATTATAATGATGAATAACGTACTACATACTACACAATTGCGGTTTCAGTATGCATCGCACTCAGCACTTTACGATGACGAAACGGATTATTATTATCGCATTGTTACCATTTAAATTGTGAGAATACCACTCATAATAACGGAAACAGTTCCATGTTTTACTTTTGCTATATATGGAAGAAAAATGACTGGGATGTACTTAAGTGTAATTCTATATACTAGTGATATCATAATGTTGCTATAAATACGAGTATGCCCTGACTCAACCGCTTCCTGGACCTTGACACGCAGATTAGTAACAACTGTCTACTGTAAAGTCAACTTTGAAAAATGCAAATTATGCATCTTTATACAAAACATGTTCATAATTATGTTATTCTTACAGGTTAACATAGGCAATCTAGTAAGGCATTCGCGCAGCTGTACACATAATAAATAAAAATAGCTACCAGCTCAAAAAAATACTATCAGGCAAAATCTCACGTAACAACTACAATAAAAACTTACATAAAAAAATATTCCACATACCTTTAGGTAGCACCAGCCGCATCTAGTGAACTCCGAGGTATATTTGGTCACGAATGCGCAGGTCAGATGTTCAGCGATCTTCTGCGCCCAATTGCGACGCTCGGATGCGCTGGCGCAGCTGAACAGGATTTTGCGAGGAGAACTCCTCGTACCTCCAGAGGAAACCGTCAACTCGAAGCAGTAGGAGTTGCTTGTTGTACTATGACCAAATGGAAGGATATTAAAAAAAATGTTTTATTAAATCGGGTACAGATTGGGGCCTCGTTTTTTGGAGTCGCGAAGCATAGTGCGAAGCGGGGCGAGAAGCGGACTATTCCACGTAGGTATGGATAAAACTGTAGACCAGACTACCAACACACAACAAAAGTCGAAAAATTTGGCCTTGAATATTTAGTATTGTGGTCTATACATCTCTTTCTAAGCAAAAGATAGATATCCCAATTAAAAATTCTATCTTTTCTAAATAGGGCATTGAGAGAGAGATAGAATTTTTTATGGTTAAGTTTTACCTATAGGTACCTTCATGGTCAATTCAAACATAATAATTACATTAAGATGTAGAGCGTTTATAGAGACGCGTTATTCCACGCGTACCTATTATTTGAGTTGGAGTTATAATGTACTAGTATAACATTATGCGGGGGAAGATGCGGCGGACTCACTTAAAATTAAAAAAAACCCTCCTGTGGTTTTTTAATGAATTAGGTAAAAATTCAATTGTCATGTCAGTAGGTAAAAAAAAAAATATTTTTGTTAATTCATACACAGACACGTATCTTTCGTGGTACATGTATTTCCTGTCTGGTAAATCTTTAATACTTACAGCACAGAATAATAAATAGTACACTAGAAACAGTATCATTAAGATAATACCTAATTTAATCTTAATAGTATTGATATAGGTCTACCAGAATCTGATGGCAAATAGGGAAATTAAACTTTTTTGTGGGTAACACAAAGGTAATTTGAATAAAAAGTCTTAATACTTGTAATTTTTTTTCTTTAATTTCTTCTTCATCTTCTACCTGCCCTTATCCCACACTAAGGTGGGGTCGGCACAACATGTATTAATTCATAAATCCATGTTGTTAGACGTTTTGGCTTATTGTTTTATGTGACCCAATGTGCTTGCTGATATTATGCACTGGGTCCCAAAATGATATGCTGATATGTGGTTTTTTGCAATTTTATTGTAATGGAAAAGGAAACCTTGTTAAAATAAGTATGTTTATTAAAAATGTTTGAACAATAAAACATTAATCAGAACTGGAAAACGTATCAACTACAGTCATACTTGTTTTGACAAGTGACATGTTGACATTGCCATATGAAAACAACTATTTGTTATTAATTTTTAATGCCATGAGATTCTGGTTGACCTATAGTATTCAGCCATTTAATTAGGTACCATAAAATATTTAAGTAAACAAAAGGGTCTGTTACTGCAGAAAGTAAATTGTGTTAATTAAATTAATTTTAACATAACATCACGCCTTGTATTCCCTGAAGGGTTAGGCAGAGGTGTTTTAATAACACCATCGTTTTGCCAGTTATGTTTAAGTCCCATGTAACAGAGGGTGAGCCTATTGCCATTAAACGGGCACAAATCCAGACTCCGAGCTGCTACTGAGAAATTCCTAATGGAAAAACCCAATATCACTTTGCCCAACCTAGGGATCGAACCCAGTACCTCACGATCAGCAGTCGCGCTTGCCACCACTAGACCAATGGGGCAGTTAATAATTTTTATCATTTTAGAACTTGCTTCATATAGCTTACCTTGAAGATAGAGGCAAAACAATCTGTACTGAGTATATATTATCCAGTGTATAGGCTTCTTTTAATATGGAGTTTGTGGGGTCCGAGTAACACATTAACTTTTGATCCGAAAGTACACAATAACGGGTTTGAGAATTCTTGAATAAGTCCTCAACAACACCTGACACAATCCTTGTCAGCAAACCACTGTAGTATGGTACTGGTAATGAATTTACTGGTGGACGCTCTATACATTCAACTTTCTGTGGTAAGGGTTTTGAAGACTTAGTATGTTTCTCAAATTTAAGCATATGAGAGAACTTTTGCATGACAGAGTGTGTTGATTTCGTTTCATCTTTAGTATCATCATCTGTCACTGATTTTGCATCAGTATCAGTAGCGACGAACCAGTTAGAATTCCTGTCTTTGTCAACAATATTTAATTTTGTTCCTTTTGTTTCGTTAAAGAGACTATCTGTCCGTTCAGGTGGCGTTGGTGGATTAAAATATTCACTTTCATAAAATTCGAAGCTATCATCAGTGTTGTCTGAAGCCACTATAGTGCCATAAGTGTCACCGATCAAGAACGATTCTAGCAATAACAACTCATTGCTGACTCCGTCATACTTTTTTGATGATGTACTTGATTGCAATGGATCAAACTCATATATCGTACTTTTACTGGCCCTTGGTGGTTCTATGTAAGCAGGTACAACTTCTTTAGTGGGAGTAGAACTTACTGAAGATTGGAATGGAAGTGTCCAGTTTTCATACATTGAATTTTGTCTCATAACCTCCATGGATACTCCACTTTCTCTCTTCTTTCTCCTCTCTGGGGCCTCAGGACATGAACCAATGGATGTAGAACTCATTGAACTAACTATGCTGTTTGTCCTAGATGGTTTTGGTATGTCATATGTCATCTGCTCAGTTTCTAAAGTTAAACTAGAAGCATTTTGTTCTAATTCCCTACTCATGTCGTAGGAAAAACTGCTAACAGAATCGGTATTATCGGAATTACTGGAGAACAGAGACAAATCATCGAAATTCGAAGTATTCAGTTGCAAGTTGGGATGTTCTTGATTTTTTTGTACACCAGCTACTTCATTATGAAACCTCTTTTGTTCTAGAAGTGGTGAATTGAATTGTATGTTATCAAACAAACCTACATCAACAGCTGGCATAGAGACACATCTTTGTGAGTCAATTTCATCAAGACCATCTGGTTTCCTTGTCCTTCTTAATCTAAGACCAGCCGTTCTGGTTCCTTCTATTACAGACTTTGTCACAGAGTGTCGCACAGCTCGCGATGTTGTCAAGGTTTTTTCCAAAGTATCTTTAGCAAACTTTGAACCATCCAGGATTGACTTTTCCAATTTTTCATTGGCCGTTTTAGCAGAATTACTCACTTTCAACGCTACATCTTCTGATAATTGCTTTGAAACTGTACTTATTGACTTGAATATGTCAGAGGCTGTCACTCGGTCGGTCGGCTGCGGCAGTTTAGTGCGTGGAACAGGTACGGGACGTGTCAGAGACTCATTTTGAGGCAAGAACGCACTCCTGGGCTTCGGCACCGGTGGGGAATCCATCACTTTGTTTTAACACGAGGCCACTATCACTAAATAACTATTTAGAAGTGAGAGATAACATTGTTATAGTACTTTATACGCAACACAAACAATAACTGGAATGACTCACTGAGAAATGAATAACACACATCACTGTGACCCGATTAAATAATTTGACAAACATGAGTACAATATCCACGATCACAATTAAGGGAACTGTCGGGAACAGTTTTTATCGACGTAGAATAAATAAATACATAATTAGGACACTTCGATTTTGTTTTCAGAATCATCTGCGCTCACACATGACATGATTGCTTTACTGCCGCACACACAGACAGCACGAAGCGCGAGCGACTGTGTGTTGATGTTGCCAACTATGAAATTTTATCACTAACTTTTTTTTTAAATTGTATAACTGTCTTGGTCGTGGATACAAGTCCTTAAGGCCTAACTTAAGTATTTATTTTCTTTTAAAGTAATGAAATGCTGGAGTAATTAATTTCATTGCTTCTTGGAGTTTTTGCTGACAAATCTATCCAGTTATTTCACACTGGGAGGCACAACGAGGTGGCCTATTCCACTGTGTAATTTTATTATTTCAATTATACCACATACCTAATGTTCACTTATGCAGAAACCACCACAATGACACACCAATTTTATGCAATGATATCTACTACGAGTCATTTGTCGCCGAACTTCACTGAATGATTTTCCGCCAATAACTCCTGTATCACTGACTGGGCTGCGATATTTCAAGCTTTTCAGCCAACTAAACTTAGATTACATAATAAGACCGGGATTATCAAGTGCATACACCGCAATCCCAGCAGGTCTTGACCCGCCAGCCCTTGGCGGACCCCTCTCTTTGTGGAACCTCGCCCTACGACGATTTGTCGTACAGTCGAATAAGTCTCTGTGCGACGGGCGAACCGTTCAAAGCTTTGCATTGAGTCTCGCAGACCCAGTAATGACATGGAATGTTTCAGAGAATTTCTCAATAAGTCTACTATAATTTAGACATTTTAGGACGAATATTACGTATGAACATACAGACAGAGCTTATACGAAAATAATTAATGTTGACTGTTTGAAGAGCACGGGAAATATCGTCAGTGGAAAGGTAAAAAAACAAAAACGCCAGTATACCTACTTTACAGGAGAGTGGTTCAAAGTATTTTTTAGGAAAATAAACATAGTTATTTTTCGAATAATAGAAATGAACAATGTTAGAAAAATAACTACTTACCTATGTTTATTTTCTTAAAACCAAATACTTTGAATCGCTCTCCTGTAAAGTAGGTATATTGGCGCTTTAGTCTTTTTACCTTTCCACTGACGATATTATAAAGAATTTAAGCTTATCAACTTAATTGCATAAACAAAGGTAGGTACGATGGACTGGCATCACATCACTACCCCTTAACCGAAGCTAATTGTGTTTCAATTAGTGCTTATCTAATCGTTCGTCATTGTAAAACTTCATGCATGAAGATACCTACCTACTCGTAAATACATGGTACATTATATCGAGGGTTGCTGTTTTTGTAAATCAACTCTTTGAAATAACTTTCTATAAAGTGGTGATGATATAAATATTATTATTAATTATTCAAAATGCCTCCATGTTAGTAAAATGATTTAAATTAGGTATCATTAGAAACATTAGAATTTCATTGCTACTACATTAATAACGGAAGTACTTATATTAAAATCTATCGATGATGGACTGATATAATTTTGGGATCATTCCTATTATAATTATAATAATTATGACATATGACCACAACTGTGTATCGCCAATACTCACACAGCTTAACTGGGGGTTGTCTTACGCCCCTAACAAAACATAATTAAGCCACGCATGCGCCAAAAATTTCCCGGTTCAGAATCCAGAACCTCCCATGCAGCATTTCAATTTCCCTCGAACCCGCACCCCGAACTGTTCCGTGTACTTTGTTGAGCAGGTCTCATAGTTTCGCGACCACATTGCTATCGTGGATCACAGTGCTATGGCGGATCCAAGTAAGTGCCAAGTATAGAACACTTTTATTTTCAGAATTCCAGCATAATTAATGTGAAATAAAAAGTTTTCTGTGAAGTTACAAAACTTTTTGTCTCCATTTTAAATATTTTAAAAGTGAGTTTTATTTTCGTGTCGGTATATGTAAAGAATGTAGAAATTAATTCAGTAGTATTTTTAAACGGTTTTAATTAGCTTCACTTCTTTGTTTTTTGTTTGTTTGATTCAAATCTTGCGACCTGAAACTTCGCACGCGAACTCAATTCCACTGACAATACAACATTATAATGATTTCAAACTTCACTCCTCAAATCCTAATGCTGCAAACTGTTTAATTTAAAAGTATTTTGAGATTATTTATTTATTGTATATCATAGTTATTTTTTTCTAACTCGTTTATAAAAAGTTAAAATTGGGATCTCCATTTAATGCGGGCAGCGTCTACAGGTGGCTGTAGTTCTGGTTAGACTGGAAGCTGACCTCAACATAGTTGGGAAAAGGCTAGGCAGAACATATTATAAAGCAGTAGAATAAAGAGTAGTAGTGGTACCTATGTCTTCACGTACAAGGTGATAAAAAACTTACTGCGACTTAGATTATATTAATATTTTAGATAGACGACGGGCCGAAAATCTGTCTATCGAAATGCATGATGGTACTTTTTCGTGGTTACGTCAGTTAGATTCGAATTTTTGAAAATGAATGAAAGCATAATTTATTACATTTAAAAATATAATGATATCTCCTTTAAAGTAAAAATGGCTATTTTTAATAATACCATATTTTAAAGTATATCCCCTTCATGATCACGCGTTTAATTGGATACCCGGTATATCACCTAACACAAATGGGCTTGCGCTAATTGCCAACTGGATCCTGTGTAGCTATGTAGGACTCCAAAGCCTGCGCTCTCTTATACAAGTTGTTTAAGGGTTACTCGATATAGAAAACTAAATAACATTCGTAGAACAAGTTTTCGAAATTCGCGTGTTTTTTATTGTTTTCCATACAAATAAAAAAATATTATATTTGATTTGTATGGAAACAATAAAAAAAATACGCAACTTTCAAAAACTTGTTCTACGAATGTTGTTCAATTTCCGATACACCACATAATTCTTAGGGTTAATTTTTTAGCAGCCGGTATAATGTTTTTAAACATAAAAATAGATTTTTTCACGCAAATACGACAACGCTGAGCTTATTATGGTGCGTCCAGACCTGGCGAATGCGCCGCGATTGCGCTGCTCGCGAGCCGCTAGCGAACTGCGCGCGTACATTTCATGCTCGTAGGCAGCCCCTGCGCCGTCCGCGACTCGGTCGCGCGCAAGCTACGCGCCGTACTCGAGCGACGCAGGAGGTGCGCGCGTGCCGCCCGCGGTGCACCTCCCTGCTCAGTTTGTTTTTAAATGCCGGGGACTAAAATAGCCGATGCTGCAGCAATTATGCTAACAGCAGTCGTTTGGTCCGACATCTTCGGAAGCAAACTCACAACTGAGGCTCATAGTTCAAACGCGAAAGAAGCTGTGTTCGCATAAGCTGAGCGCGAGCTGCACACGCGCGCCACTCGTGCCTTGCCGGAGTTGCACTAGAGCGGCGCACCAAACGTAGGCTGTAACCGCACGCGAGCAGCACGCGCGCAGTTCGCATTCGCGGCGCATTCGCCAGGTCTGGACGCACCATTACATTGAAGATATTACAATGTGCATCGTCTGATAGTCTCACATTTTCACCTCTTCAATTTCAAACTGGCCGTTCATTTTTCCATAAGACCGGAAATTTTATTAATTACATACTATAAGCAAAGTTCCTGTTTCCTCTAGTTCAAAGCGTACCAGAATAGCCAACTGCGAAATGTTTAATATACCTTTATCTAAGCATGTCGTCTGTTCAATTTTTACATTTACTAGTGAAAGACCTACTTAAAATATTTTATTACTATTACGAATGAAATGAGTATGTTGACTCGCTTTTGTAGGTTCGTATGATATCGCTTAGTAATTGAACACAGTTGTCTGAACGGTGGCGACGGTAAATGACTACACCACCGTGGGCTACGACGACAACCTACACTAATACCTATGACCCGAATAAGTTTTACTATTGTCAATATTATGTATTCGCACATAAATAGTTTACCAGGAAATTGTATGACCTGCGCCGGCCCTGACGTAGAGCGAGAGGAGCGGTCGCTCAAGGGGCCAGGAGCCAAGAGGCACCAAAAGTTGATTTTTGTAAAAGTTGGTATTTTTTATTTATTCAACACAAACTGAAATTATGTGATGTGAAAGCGTTGACCAAAGAGCGTCGAAAGACAATCTCGGTCTACGGGCGTACCGTAGACATGTGTCTACGCCCTACACTGATCAGCGTCTAGGGCCGACGCTGTGGATCTTCTTCTTATTTTCGTGTGGTTAATGATTAACCTGGTGTCAGAGTTTATGCCACCCATGGGCCTCTGACTTGACTTCACATGCCGTGGAGAAATATCTCTCAGGCATGCACGCTGTGGATGAAACAGTATTTTCTTTTAGCCGTCGCTCGCCCTGACTACAGCAATAACGTAAATAGAATTCGTTTAAGTCATCGCCCTCTTATCTGTTAGGTTTTCATAATAATTATATGCCAACAAGAATAATAATGCCTATTCTGTGACAGACCAATTTTGCTATTATCAGGCAAAATAAAAAATAGGCGGGACATTTTTAGAGCCGTCAAACTATGTAGTTTACTTGTTGAACATCAACGTATTTTTAGGCGGCATTTATGCTGAGGCGTCGTCTCAATCTGTTTGAAAAAGTTCAACCTAATTTGACAGGTCTAATATTCCTCCCTCTTTTTCTTGTTTTATCTGCAAGTAAAGGGTAGCAATATTTTACTTATGTTTAGTCGGTGCTCAACAGAATCGGAGTCACTAATAAGATTTTCACTTTATTTAACCGACTTCCAAAAAAGGAGGAGGTTCTCAATTCGAATACATGTTTTTTTTCTTTTTTTGTATGTTGGCTCCGCGATATCTTTGCTAATTGTGAACCGATTTTAACCTTTTGAACGCCAGAGCATAAATGCATCGTCGTACCCCCCACGCCAAGGTAACTGTAATCCCATCGTTTTTGTCACATATTTGTGACGTTATCGTACAGGGTAAAGTTTCATTTGTCACGTATATGTGACAATGGCGTCCAAAAGGTTAATGATTCTTTTTTGTTTGAAAGAGTATTCTTTCGAAGTGGTCCGATTTAAATTTGGTGAAGATCTGATGAAGAACTTCGGAGATAGACAATTTGAAGTCGGTTTTATTTTTGTTAAAAAGTTTTATTATTAAATGACAATTCACAAATGTTTCTTATTCTCATAAAATATTTCCGCAAGTGGTAGCATTTGCTTGAAATTTAATGAGAGTCCGTCATGTTTAATGCAGCAGGGGTGTCCGCGTGCTTGTATGCAACAGGTAACCAGCTTACAGGGAGTTGATACCGATAAACAACTATTTTTTCATGGAATTAATATACAAGTCTATTAGCGAAGAATATCCAGTAGGAAATACACGAAATAATTGAAGATATCACACAATAAAATCTAGCTGCGCGCGGCAATTACGCGATTTGTCGATACAGCAAGTACTTACGTCTAGTATTAGGTGGTTCCTCGGTATGGATAAAGACAGTTGTTTTTATTATGTAGAAAAGAGATGAGCACACCTGTTTTATTATTAATTGTCTCTTTCTTACGTTAATATTTTCTCTTTTTAAGGTGATAACTCTATAAGCGACTTTTTAAGAAACCAAATAAGACTATTCTCGAAGTCCAGTCCAGACGCAGACACACGATACTCGGCAAGACCATACTTGCGAGCACAAGGCCCGGTCAGTACAGATGTCGACACACAAGACTCGACAAGGCCAGAAGTGAAAGGTCAAGGCTCAGTTAGGCCAGACGAAGGTTTACAAGGCCCAACCAGACCAGATGCGGGAGGACAATGGTCAATCAGACCAGATGTGGGAGGACAATGGTCAATCAGACCAGATGTGGGAGGACAATGGTCAATCAGCCCACAACTGGACACAAAAAACGCGACAAGGCCATATGTGGGATGACAAGGTTCGGCCAGGCCAGGCGTGAACACACAAGTCTCGGCCAGGCGTGATGTGGCAAGAGAAGGCTCAGCCTGGCAAGACGTGGAAAGACGAGGCTTGACCAGGGAATACATGGGAAGCCAAGAAAGACAAGGCTCGGCCAGGCGAGATGTGGGAGGAAAAGGCTTGGCCAGGCAATTAGGAAGACAAAGCTTGGCCAGGCAAGACGTGGAAAGACAAGGAACGGCCAGGCAAGACGTGGGAAGATGTGGGTGGGCCAGACAAGACGTGGAAAGACATGACTGGGACAAGCCAAACGTGTACGCACAAAGGTCGGCTAGGCTAGACATGAGCAGACACGGCCCAGTCGTGCCAGGTGTAGGCATGGAAGGACAGGTGAGGCCAGATGTGGGTAGGATAAGGGTAGTGCCAACCTCAATGATTATGGGGGCGCGAAAACCTACAGTTTCTACAATTCCTACAATGATTCCTGTAGCTGGGCCTACGTACTCACGCATGATTCAGACCGGGTCGGCATACTCACGAACCGTACAACCCAGATCGTTATATGAACGAGACGCCCAAGCCCAGCCTTCGTACTACGAGCGTACCACCGGACGCACTAAGGAAACCCACAATACGAGGGGTCGCTCACGGCAAAATGTCGGTAAGTACTAATATTTTGTTTATGTTGAGATATTCGGGATTGTCAGGGAGTCAGGATATCATGATGTTTAATAAAACAACTGAACACTGTTACCCGTGTAGGTATTCTAACTGACACAATATTGACATTGGTTTAGCATGAACGCCACCAACAAATTACTTTCATCATTAGGTAGACCTACATGCATCACACCTCACAAATTCATCATAACAACAATGTTTATAACTAAATTACATAACATAAAAAAACATAACATCACACCTGTATTCCCCGAAAGATTGGGCAGAGGTTTATAGTAACACCCTCATTTCGCCGTTGCCATCACCCGGGCACAAATCAAAACTCCGGGCTGCTACTGAGAAATTCCACACGGAAAAACCCAATAACACTTTTGCCCGACCTGGGGATCGAACCCAAAACCTCACGATCAGCAGTCGCGTTTGCCACCACTAGGCCAACGAGGCAGTTACTAAATTACTCTTGCAAATTATTCAAACCTATTAATAGATTTAAGAGTGCGTCTGGACCGACACTCCAGTGTTACGGATACCAGATAACGCTATCTTACATTTTTTTTATTGTATGTCGCTGAATAACTTTTTGTAATATTATAACTAATGCAAGATACGGCACTTCCAGTATCTTACTTCATACTGATATCACTGCAGTGATACACAGTTAATGATACACAGATGAGTGGACATCGAGCTATAGATAGGTTATTCATATTCATTACTCATCACTGTCCTCGCTGTTCGATATTATAAGTAACTCTTGAAGCTACTCCAAATGGTGATGCACCACTCCTAATTGGGCACATGCGTTGATGTTCCTGTTTGTTGCATAAGTACGTGACACACGTATCGCGTATACTTACACCCCGCCGTATCATGCGGTATTCGGCAAGCGTTGTACTGCTGGTGTCGCTGATCACGCTCCCCCAGTGCAGGCGCCGACGACGACGGTGATCCCTCTGGTAGACGTGGGCCGCGCTAGCTAATGCGCCGATGCTCGCTCTGCGTGAAAAGTCACCTCTCGTCCCTCATAATCCCTGCACTACGGCCGCTGCCTTGCTTTGTCGACGTCATCACTAGGCAATTCGTCTTGTCCTTTGCATGACCTTCAACCACAGCAGCATTTTTCTTGGCCGCTTCTGAACACGTAGCCATGGAATAAGCGTTTGTGTTGTCCAGCCTATCTTCGACGAATAAACGCTGACGTATCACCTCGCTTTGATCCCGGATCCTTTTTCGAGCGCTGTGTCAGACTCGCAAAGTAACAATATTTTCTTTAAAACAGTCAAGCAATCCACTATCTTTTCTTCTCTCTTTTTGTTCCATTGACTGCTCGGCTTTTGCTGTTGGTGTTTTTCCATGATGGCCGTTAGTTGTTCAAACGATTTTGTGTCAGTGTACACAGGTTTACCAATAACTCGTAACTAACGGCTCCCGTTACGGTAATCAATGTTGCTACCTGTAATTCACTCCTAACGCCGTTTACCGTAAAATAATTATCGAGATGCTCCACGTACAGGCAGTATAGGTATAGACTTCAATCATCCGATTGCACTTTGAATTCTCCGATTTTACCGTTGTTCATTGTTATTTTACCGTTGTTCATTGTTATTTTTTCCACATTTATTCGACTCTGAATAAGTACACGTAGAATTTGTGTGTCCTCGTCGCCACTGAGATATTCGGGATCACCGGGAAGTCACGATATCGTGATCTATACTTCTATACTAATATTATAAAGAGGAAAGATTTGTATTTTTGAATTTTTGGATTTTTGTATGTAACGTTTAAACTTAAAAACTACTGGACCGATTTCAGAAATTCTTTTGCCGTTAGAAAGCTACATTATCACTGAGTAACATAGGCTAAGGGCGGAGCCGTGAGGACACAGCTAGTGTTTAATAAAACAATTGATCACCGTTACACGTATATTCTAAATGACACAATATTGACATTAGTTTAACATGAACACCAAATTACCCACATTACTTTTATCATTAGATATAGGTGTACCCATATACATCACAATTAGAAAATCTGGTATACCGCATATGGTGGAGGTCATGATTATGGTCCCGAGCCAATAGGATCTTAACCCTTAGTTAAGCACCCTAAACCCACACACAGGAACTCATCACAAAATTTAATAAACAGAGCTTTTTTTGCTTCGCGCGGTTTTCGCAGGTTTCGAGGTCGGTCGGACATAGAGTGTGACATTTACAAATGTGAGTTTTATATGGTGCGAGTCCCTGGGTCTCATGGTAGTGTTTTGTGTTCCATATATTATACTCACAGCTTTAGTTATTACTGTGTTGTTTCTGCTTTAATGATTTCAATATGGTTTCCAAAACGTAGAAGAATTGAGAGTGCTAGCCACAGAAATTTTAATAATAAAATATGACAATATTATTCACATTTCTGTGGCGTTAACCCTCTTAATAATTTTTCAACACACTTGCTCGTAAAGTAGCACTTATTGCACCGCTTTTAGGTTCTTAATGTAGCTTATTACACACTAGTGCATTTTACCACAGATTAATGATGTACTCCTATATCTACGAATTTTACTTTACTTTCTTTCATCTTAGCAATGCGTTTTTGTGCTTATAAAATAGTAAGTAAACTATTTTATTATAAAAATAGAATAAATAAACTGTTTTAATTAAAATAAGATAAAAACATTTCATTTCATTGAATGATTTATTATTATCAACAAATTAATATTAATTAATTTGTTATAAATACATAAATATTCAGTTTTTTTTAATAATAGGTTTTTTCCTTTGGTCTTTCACCTGCGCGCGCATAGCAAATCCGGCCATAGGCACGGCGCGCGAAAAAAGAAATCCACGAGCCAATGTTCACAAATACTTATCAAAATAACCAACTTACCTTGTTAGTATAATTGTATTAGATATCTAATATAAGTTTTTTCCTCGCAAGTGTGTTGAAAAACTTCGTATGAAACGCGTGTGCATCGAACATTACGCTCTCGACTCTCGTATTGCGTTCGCCTGCGGCTCGCACGCATATTTCTGCCTCGAGTGTAATGACTAACATAGCGCACTTGTTACTTAATGTACTATTACTGGCAATATCGCCTTAGCAGTGCCAAAGATTATGTGACGAACGCGCATCAGTGAAATGATTTCACCTGGTGCACATCTAACTTGTTCTTTTTTGAGAATGTAGATAAACTAGCGACCCGCCCCGGCTTCGCACGGGTGGAATGTTGATACTAATGTGGGGCATATAAACCTTCCTCTTGAATCACTCTATCTATTTAAAAAAACCGCATCAAAATACGTTGCGTAGTTTTAAAGATCTAAGCATACCTACATAGGGACAGACAGACAGCGGGAGCGACTTTGTTTTATACTATGTTAAGATAATGTCGTTTTAATGTCCGATCAAGAGATTCTGGGTTCGATTCCCAGGCCGACCCATGTTTGTGGGATTATATCACATTGTTTGTTTAAGTATGTAATTAATTGTATTAGGGAATTAAGCTTAGACTTGCGACATGTCATTTGTAATTTTGAAAGTTTTTACAGACTATTTATTTCGATTCAGAACCTTTTCGATATCCCACTGTCAACCCACCCAGTTTGTGGCCAAGAAAAAGAGATACCTATAAACCGTGAACTTAAACGATACTAGATAAACCTGTTCGGTCTACAACTGATTATATGATCGAAAGTTTCTGTATTGAGGGGCTGGTCTTTTCTTTGTGTGGGGTTTTCTGTAAACGTCGTAAAAAATGACAACAGGATGGTCTGCGCAGCGTTTACCTGATCGTCATCATCAATCCATGTGTCCCGTAATGGCGGATTAGGGATCATAATTAATAGGTATCTGTTTCGGCGCAACGCCTTACACATATATTATAATATATCACTGCATGTCTTCTAGTTGCTATTACAATTTTGCAGGCGCTTATTACGCTCCCTTGTTCTAATTTTTATATTAATGTGTAACGTCAATCTACCGACGACATTCCCCTGGACGCACGGTTTTTTATTAACATGTCATAACATCGCGCCTGTATTCCCCGAAGGGTTGGGCAGAGGTGTATTGTAACACACTCATTTCGTGGTTATGTTTTTTAAGTCTCATGTAATAGGGGGCGAGCCTATTGCCATCAACCGGCCAGCAATTCCACACAGAAAAACCCAATAACGCTTTGTCACCTGTGACCTGGGGTCAAACCCAGGAACTCACGATGAGCAGTCGCGCTTGCCACCACTTGACCAACAAAGCATTTAAATTAATTTATTAAGTAAGATTTTTAATCAACTAACATTAATTGTAATTGGACTCTTATGCTCAAAATATAAAAATAATGGACCGTTCACTAGGAAATTAACTATTCCAGATGTCTATACTTCCCTTCAGTGGCGTAACTATAGGTACCTACCATCAGAGGCCCGTGGCAAAATTGATTGGATAGGGCCCCAGTAAAAATCGCCACGTTGTAATTCAATTTTAATAAATCACTGAAGTAGTTACCTAACAGAATTACAAATTTATCATTTTTACTTCATTTTGTAAAAAATAGTAGGTTATACTTCTGAGCTCGCGGCCTCTCAGCCCGGAGGCCCGTGGCATTTTGTCAGCCCTGCCGCTCTATAGTTACGCCACTGTTTCCCTTAGTTTTAATTTTTCCCTTTATTATAAATATTTATTTTGTTCAGGCGAATATTATATGGAACGCGTCGATGGCGAACAAGCCAGTCCCATGCGCGCACAGCGACAACGTTGCAATTGCTACTACTCGAGTAAGTAATTATAGGTACTTACACCCATAACTACTAATAAACGCTGTATAAAGTTATGTCATGAACAACAGCTGTATAACCATAATTTTTGTATGTACAAGCATGTCATCTCTTTATTCAGCGTTTATCAGTACCTAAATGAGTAAATGTTTATTTTACAACGTTTAAAAAATTCTAATTGGGTTGTAATAAAGAATCGCAAAAAAAACTAGATTCCCCACACATCCTCACTGACACTCAGGGACAGCCCTGCAACTGATAGGTACAAACCTATCAGTTATTAGGCGCAGGCCACACCGCGAGCTGGCGGTGTGGCTTGCGCTTCAGGCACAGAGAAACTACTTACCTACGGAAATTTTAGTTTTAACAAAATTTGACAGTTCTCATTTATGTCCGTGTATTTCTTATTTTATCAGAGTGAAAGATATATCAATTCTTAAGTCCAATGTAAGTTTAGTTTGAGCACAACAGAATCGGCACCACTGTCTGTATAAGAAGGGCAGCGTCCCGTGCCTTAAAAATACACACTCACTGCGATTAAATTCTACTCGATTCAATCCGATTGTCTAGCACGACGATCATGATTATACTCCCCCCACCACCATTCAGTCAGTATGATTTTCACCGTGGAAAATTTGAAAGTTTACGAGCGTTATGACCAAATGTACCTACTTTAGACGACACGTCGGAACGTGTAGTCTATGAACACGGTGAAGTTCAAGGCGTAAACTACTCTGAAATCTTTAAATTAGTTCTTATCTATCACCGTCCTTTTATCGCGCCGTTTGCTAGTAAAAGATAGCAATTCTTTAATTTAGTTTAGTTGGCGAATAAGAGAATCAGTTCCAAGACACTAATACTAATGTTATTATGATCACTTTTTTTACAGATACGCGTCCGCCATATAATCCTACAAATTATGACAATTATTATCAGAGTCCATCTCGCCCAACGCAGTACAACAACGATTATGTAAGTAACTTAGATGCCGCCTTATTACAGTTATTACCTACGTACGCACATACCTACGTCCTGACATACGAATACCTGTGACAGTCGTTACGGGTAGAGTGCGCGCAAGATAACTCTGCGCGCGGCCAAAATCGGAACTAATCATGGTCCGCCATAGTGTTGCCGTTTTATTAAGTTTATCACTAGATCTACCTGATTTTAGGACTAAAAAAATATAATAATAAAGATTACCTCATCAGACGATAATAATCATAAGAGCCATACCTCACCGGGAAGCCATGACGGCGCAGCCAGGTCGCGTCGCCAATAAAGTGTATGGTTGGCTGCGTCACCAAGCGGACGCCAGGTCAGCCATCCTCTATAAAGCTGTATACATTTAGTTGGCTGGGCGACCTGGAGACGTCGCTATGGCGTCCCGGTGAGGTATGGCTCTAATGCATTCTTATTCACTCACGCCACATTTATCAGCTTAGTTCTTTTCCTTTGCAAATTACGTAAAAATACGAATTAATTTAATTGATAGGTAGTAAATTCAAACGTACATAACTTAGCTCAATTAAAATATAATAAACCGCAAGAGGGCTGCCCAATTTTAATGCTCACGAATATTTTACTTTTCCTTGAAAAGTAGGACTTTGTATTTTTGCCATCATGGCAACATTTAGCACGCCCTCCGTCGCGCGCAGAGTTATCTTGCGCGCACTCTAGTAGTGAAGCCCGAAAGTCTGACAACCGGTCTAATTCTAGGATATTGACATTACTCTGTAATTGGGTTGCGGAGATCTGATGGCAGTCGCTTCATGTAAAATACTGGTATTCACCCGCACCTGGTTAGGCTGGAAGCTGACCCCAACATAGCTGGGAAAAAGCTAAGCAGAACAGAACGTACATACGTCCTGAAATTTTTATTACGGAATAATAACATATCCGTTTCTATTCGAGGTGTTCTTAGCTAAGTACCTACTACTTTTGGCATTTTAAATATTTACATAAAAATGGTTTCAAAGGTCAGGAACCTGTCAAGTGCGAGTTGAAATCGCTCGTCGAAGATTTTCAGGCCACAATCTAAGCAGTACTTATCACAAATTTTTACCAAACGCATTCAAAAGTTTATTTTTGGCACGAATCTAATAATAGATTGCGATTACGTGTGTCTATTAGGGCCCCCACGATTACCTAGATAATTAAAAAAGTTATTCATTCTACAGGAACACCGCGAATTTGATGCAGCGTCTGCGGAGCTGCCTCGTAGCCGCTACGAACAATCCCGATTCCAGACGGCACCCGTCACTAATATTGATTATTCTCCCTCATATGGATCGCCCAATCAATTTTTCATGCCTCCCCGTTATCTTTCCAGTCATAATCAAATTCCTGCACCCGGCACTTATTTCGGGCATCACTGCTATTCACCATATGAGTCATCTAATCAAAATTCCCTTAGTCTTTACAATCACAATCGAATTGCACGCCCCTACAATCACGTGTCACCACCCCATAACTGTAATTATATGCCCCGTACTCCAACCGAAGACTTACCTTTCGACTTACCCATAGACTTATCTTTTATGCCAAGCAGTCAACCTCAAAATTTAAGTGTTTTAGCCTCCCCACAATCCCAAGCCTTACCCGTCGTGCCCCCTCCTGGACTCCAATACGAGACCCGCAACGTGCCCCGCACTACGTCCCGCACCTGCAATATGACTCACACTGTGACCCAGGAGCACAACACGTTCCCTCACAATTTCAACAATCCACAGACATTCTTCGCGTACTCACCGCATCTGTATAAGCAGGCGGTGTTGGAGCAGGCTCCGTCGCACTTATTTTCCGGAAATACTCCGAAATTAGAGCAGTATAGTAGCTCCAACAGCTGTCTAGTCAATCAACATCCGCCCAGCTCTCAAAATCCGCCTTACGAACAGTCTAAATATGGTCTGTGGTCATCCGGCATTGAACAGGCGGTAACTCGAATCACAGATGATACTTATAACTTCGATACATCCTGGATAGAATCATTGGTATCAGAGCCAGAGTCCAAAATAACATTGGATGAAACATCGAGTATTGAACCGTTACCTTCGGATTTTACACGTTTAACAGAGCCCGTGCCACTGACATCAGCTTCTGAATCATTGAAAACTTCCAAGACCTGGAGTGAAGTAGTCCAGGCTGGCAAAATGCCTAGAGCGACGCGTACCGCTCCAAACTCCACTACCACCGCAATAGCTTCGAGTGCCCCGGCCTCAACCTGTGTGTCTTCAAACAGTGGCGAGGTAAGCTCTTCCACCGCTGTTATGCCTATCTCCACCAGTTCAACAGATCCTTTCACGGCACCACCTCTTACAACGCCAAGCAATAGTGAGCCAGATATTACAGAAGAGGTCGGAACTGAACCTGAAGAAATACCAGAAGTATCCGCATTGGGCGGCGTGCCTGTCCGACCGAAGTCGGTCCGACCCGCCACCACCAAACCCTAGTCATAAAGGTGCATTGGGAGACGGGAAGCCATCACAGCAACTTGTGGAAACGGATCACGTCTTTCTGATTGATATCCAACGAAAATTAACACAATACTTTTATTTTTAACCCCCGACGCAAAAAGAGGGGTGTTATAAGTTTGACCGCTATGTGTGTCTGTCTGTCTGTGTGTGTGTCTGTCTGTGGCACCGTAGCTCTTAAACGGGTGAACCGATTTGAGTGCGGTTTTTTTTATTTGAAAGCTGGTTTTCTAGCGAGTGATCTTAGACATGTTTTATTAAAATCAGTTCAGCCATTTCAAGGTTATCAGCTGTTTTGTTAGCTGCGGTAGGGTTCTTAGACGCATTATGTGTATTACTTTACTTTCAAACATACGTGAGAAATAAAATTTGAAACACTCATGTATGCTATATAACTATACAAGATTAAGAAATTCTTGGCCTGATGCTGCAGCCAGGATAACCAGTGCACTAGTACACTCTTGAAAAAATAATAGCAGATATGTCGTGTTTGGATTCGTTTTGATCAGTATTTGATTCTACGTGCAATTCAATGGTGGCGACATGATGAGCTGATGCTGCAGCCAGGATTGGAATTGCGTATATGTTAATTTATGAAATATATATTTACTTAACAATTTACGTGCTTTTTTGCCAAAAGTAAGGTTAAATTTTTTAACTTAATACTAAGTTTAAAAAGTTTAAAATAAAAATTAAATTAAAAATTTAAAAAACCCCCAACGTAAAAAAAACGAACTTTTAAAAAGTCAAAAATAATAGTATCGTTGAGCCATCAAATTCGATTGAGTAACACCTATATATTTTAATTACAGAAATTGATGGATGGCACGATAAGGTTTGCTCGTTGAAATGGCGATATATCACGTCGGGGTACCGCTAAGTAAATTAGCTAGCTAGTAAATGAATAGATGGTCAATTAAATGAAGGGTCTGACTTACTTTAGCGGTACCCCGACGCGATATTATATCGCCATTTCAACGAGCAAACCTTATCGTGCCATCCATCAATTTCTGTAATTAAAATATATAGGTAGGTGTTACTCAATCGAATTTGATGGCTCAACGATACTATTATTTTTGACTTTTTAAAAGTTAGTTTTTTTTGCGTCGGGGGTTTTTTAAATTTTTAATTTAATTTTTATTGTTTAGGCAGTAATTAAACTTATATTAAATATTACATATTCATATTATATTATTCATATTATATTATTCATATTCATATCTTTATGTTTAGGATGTAAGTAAATTTTGATTAAATGTGGTTTTTGTCATCCTACTCTAGTTTTAAATTATTCACACTGTTCATTTGAAAGTAACTTGTGAGTGCTGCATAGGTATGCTTCTCTGAATAAGGAAAGTAATGCCCGCAAAGAGATTAAATATATTGAATGTCTTTGAATGCCCGTTATTATTAGTCGGTAATTAGAACCTCTTTGCATCGGTCAAAATGGTGGAAGTCTAAGTGGGTAGTTGATAGGGTTTGGGAATTCCCGACAATTTCAAAGTCCCGGGACACGAGACAGCCTACAATCAAAGTCCCGGGATTCTCGGGACTTCGAGACTTTTAAGTTTTTTTTGTGTTTTTAAGAGGTTAAGCCTTTTTTGAAGAATTTTAATTCAGTTAATTTCTGGTGAAACGTATTATTAAAAAGGCAATTATTGTAAAAATCAACATTTATTAAACAGAAAATTAAACCTTAATAACTTTAACGTTAATTTTTGTCTTAATAATTGCTTTGTTTATTTATTTTAATCACACACAGATTGACTTTTAGCAGTTATATTTTATTATTATAAAACGAACTTGACGAAATGAAACTGACTGACTCAACTGACATAGACACAATCATAATCCAAACGTCACAGAACAACCAATATGGCGGCATGATGGTGGCGCGGCAAACGCATTTATTGTGTTGTGTACTCAGTAGTTACGTAGTAGACCAAGTAATTATTCATTAAACTAACAGATAGCGCTAGGCTCCTTCTATTATTTGAAAATAAAAATGTTTACATAACAATGTCGACAATCTTGTCTCGTCTCGAGTCTCGACCCGAAAGTCCCCGGACCCGAGATAACTAAAATTACGTAAAGTCCCGGGACTTCGAGACACGAGACGTCCCGGGGCCCAAACCCGAGTAGTTGATTAATAAATAAATAAATAGTCGTGTGATAGGTGCGTGATAGTCTAGAGGCTAGGTCAGCCGAGTTGACTATCGACATAAATATTTTTAGTGTGCATAACGGTTGAAAATGAAAACCTAGCGGGTGAACTTGCCTTCGATGCAGGAGGGTCAGAGTTTGATTCCGGCCTACGCCTCTTTTCGAATTCATGTGCAGATCAGAATCTAGTTATCATTTGCGGTGAATAATAACAAACCTGTCGAAACTGTTAAAATGTAATCTTGCCACAGCAAATCATGGTACCGTAAACCGGGGTTACTTTGATTCCTGGTGTTACTTTGATAAAAACTTCGTTTCGTAATAAAACTCAAATTGTACGAATTCTGAACGCATTCTTCCGATTTTTTTACGGTTGTCAGCATTGAACGTTGCCAGCGTGTGATTCGTAGAGGGTTGATCCTTGCCGGTTGACAAAAAAAAATTAGAAATATGTAGGTAATAGTTTTGTGTAGGTAATTATTTATTCCTTATAATGGTTACTTCCAAATTCCTTAGAAAAAAGGAAGGTGTAACCCCAATCATAGTTTGACATAGACCTGTAGCGGTATTATGCACTTCAGCTAAAGTGTTTGAGTCGATCATTCACGGTAGCCTGTATCCACAGATTAGCGCTCTGCTGTCTGAAGCGCAGCAAGGTTTCCGTCCTGGGCGGGGGACAATAGGGAACTTACTGAATCTTATGACACAAATAGTACCGACGATGGATGCGGGGCAGCAAGTAGATGTTGGTTACTTCGATTTCAAGAAGGCTTTTGACACAGTAGATAACGACGTGCTTTTGGCTAAATTGGCTGGTGTAGGCTGTACACCGCACACTGTCATTTTTCGGCTGCTATTTACGAGACCGTTGTCAGTACGTCGACTGC
The DNA here is from genome assembly GCA_910594945.2 of Amphipyra berbera. Lineage (NCBI taxonomy): Eukaryota > Metazoa > Arthropoda > Insecta > Lepidoptera > Noctuidae > Amphipyra > Amphipyra berbera. The sequence continues at coordinate 21,007,114 of OU343121.1, read as the reverse complement.
AGTGGGCAGCTCTCTGAGCCCTATTTCACGAGATGAGGAGTCAGTCAGGGCAGTAATTTAGGGCCTCTTCTCTTCATTTTAACAGTTAACAACCTGCCGAGAGTAGTCAATAAATCCCCACCATTGTTATTCGCTGGCGACTTGAAATTAGTTCTTAAAATAAAACAGAAAACTGATCATGACATACTGCAGCGGGATATTAATAGGGTAGTAGAGTAAAGTCTTAGCAATAAGTTGTATTTCAACGTGGCCAAATGTTCGGTGTTATTATCATTTACCCTTGCGCGCGACCCAAGTCATTATCAATATTGCATGGATGGAATCCGACTGCAACGTGTCTCGGAGGTTAAGGAGTTAGGAGTGCGCTTTATAACTGATTGAAATTGCCGTAAACATACCACTGATGTTTGTAAAAAAGCATACCGCAATTTAAGGTTGGTCTTACGGCTGATGCTAAAACGTATCCAGAACTTTGTGAGATTCCTGTAATTAAAGCAGTATGGTGTGTATCTAAGGTATCCATTGCTGTATCTTATTCTATTTGTGCTGGGCATGGTAGGCTATGATAAGCTGGAAGTAAGAAGGGAAGTAGCTCTCGCCACTTACTTATTTAAGATTATGCGTGGTAAAATACACAACCCAGGCGTTCTACGCACAATTGGTTTCTGTGTACCTGATGGGCACGTGGGGCGACAGAGGCGGCCGCCGCTGCTGTGGGTGCCGCCCGCTCGCACCATCCTGCTGCAGCACGCGCCGCTGACGCGCGCGCTGCTTACACTCCGTAATATTATGATGTCACAATAGAATAACTGCTTCAACTGTACTCTGAGTCAATTCACACGAGCCGCATTTTGTAAAATTATTCTTGGTTGTCAATTGTATAGTAATTAATTGTTGATTGTTGTAAGCTATTATAACTACACTATAATTATTGTATTAGGTAAGCCTATGATGATAATTATATTAGTTTAAAATAAAAAATAATTTGTCACCACCTTTTTTTTCAACAATAATAGTAAAATTTATAATTTTATTAAAGAAAAAAACAAAACAAACAAAATCTATATGTGAATAATTGTTTTATTTCTTTTACTTTCATATTTCAAGAGAAAAATACATTTCAATTTTGAAATTGATCAAAGTACCCCATTCTACCATTACATGCGCTTAGAGCAACGAGGCTACCGATCAGTCGTCGGTGGCCGTGTTGATCTAAGGTTGGGGTTCACCTTCACCATCATTAACTTTCTGGCCGTTTACTCGAAAAATGTAGGTAGGTACTAGAATTTTAAATAAACAGTAATCAGATAATTTATGTTGGTTAATACCAACCTAAGTCCATGAGTGGTAAGTAAATCACCTAAATTACATAGTTTAGGAAAATATTGGTATCGATTCTGTTACACATTTTGCCTAATATATATATATAATATATATAATATAATAATTTTGCATAAACTAGACTAAACGCAACTGTCACTTCCTTTTCCTATTGAAACAGAAAGAGACAAACACCCTTAGTTTAGTTTAGTCCTGTCAAATTGCGCTACAGAATCGACACAATTTGCTCGTTAACCAGTGATCTTAATTTGTTATTAATTTAATTTATATAATGACATTTCTAATGCATGTGTATGCAAGGTTCATAATAAAACTTTGGTATCACTTAATCACTTATACTTAGGTAAACATTTTTGAACACGCAGCGGTTGAGTTTTTCCTCTAAATTGACCGACTTCTTTGACGCCGAGCCTTATATTGTACCTCTGCTTCTAAATACTCTCGTGTACACAGAATTCCAGCGGTTCTGTCTCTTAAGTCCTCAATGTTTTTCATAACAGAGCGCAATTCCGAAAACGTTGGGATTTCCCGTGCGTAAATCTGGGCGTACAGTTTTTTTTCTTGAATGCTGTACAGAATGAAGTAGTTACTGTTCACAACCATCGCAACCTTGCGGTTACAGTTTTCTAGTTCACCACATTTACAGGAGACTTGCAAAGAGGACGCTACGGCGGCCGGAGTGTCTACAGTAAGTACAGGGAACGTCTTGATCGCCGTATGTTGCTCCGGCCCACTGAATTCCAGTACCGTCGCATTCTTCCCGTCTGCACACGTACATTGCACATTGTTTGAGTCTTTAGCGAGCGACACTCGTGCGCAGCTCGGAATGTACGTAGCCACAGGATAAAAAACGACCGGCACCCAACTTCCATATAAGTTTTCTACATTCCCTGCGTAAACGACGACTAAAGCCGATAAGACGATAATTTTCCACATGATCAAATACATTTGTCGAGAGTTCAAATCTCTAAATCCGTACTGTTTGACACGTGCAACTGACAAGACTTTATATTAACTGCTATCAAATCACGTGGGTAACCTTTGGCTCGCCAGAGATAAGCCATTTGCATTGTTATTTATTATAAGTTAATTATGTATTAAATGACTGTTACAGGAATTTGATAATTCAATTCTTAAGCAGTTGACCGTTACACGGATATGCGATATCAGTGACGACATTACATTGTTTTTTTTGCTAGCTTTACTGAATAACACGAAAACAAAATTTCCGGTAGCCTTCGTGATATGACTTGATTCTTGCCTACGCTCTTGCCATTTAACTTATGTAGGTTTTAAGTATAATATTAGTAGGTACCTACATAATTTTCACTATTATCCATTAATCTAGGATAGAAAAAAATCTGTCATGTAGGTATGTAACATAACATTAAATTTGATGTAAAGGATAAAGGCACTGCAACTAACTTCGATGGCGTATTTGAAAAGACTAAACCGAAACAATGGTGCATTAGAGTAAACACATTCAAGTCCACCACACTCTTCATAATGGTCATACGCCATGCTGCCATACCTACATATTGCTAGTGGTCCCTCCAGGAAGGTCGTTAGCATTACCTACGTTTGCGCTAAGAGTCATGTCAGTCATGTTTGAACTTGAAAACCAACGCGTATATTAATAAACCTTGTTAAAGTAGATAACTGTTTTTATTTTCACTTTTTATGACAGTGGTTTTCAGTGGTTAGAGGTTAAGCCGCGCTTGCCGCGTTCAGTCCGTGGATGGATGACTGTTCGTTACAAATAGAGACCCCGCTTTGCCTCGGAGAGCACGTTATAAACTGTCGGTCCCGGGTGTCGTACGGATATCTACCTATGAGTCCTTACGGGTCAGAAACCAAAGAGTATGACAACTAGTCAACTTAGGATCGGCATTGCCCAGTAAGTGAGTTGCGGAGGTCTGATGGCAGTCACTCTGTGTGAAGCTGGTATACAGCCGCATCTGGTTAGACTGGAAGCTGACCCCATCATAGTTGGGAAAAGGCTAGGCAGAATGATGACGGTGTATTTGCTAAGAAAAACCTACATTTAACATGAGCCCTCCACCAGGGCACCCGGCTTCGCAAAGACGACTAGAGGGCATTGAACTTGTTAAAGACCAAATTGTTACGCTTATACCTACCATTAAATACCTTTAGGGCCAAGCCACATCTGACGGAAGATACGTCGCCGATTTTCCGCCGGTACACATAATTCCATATAAACATTTCACACCGTACACATTTGACCGAAGATGCGTTACTAAAATCCCTCGAGTAATTTACGCGACGGAAGATCGGCGACGTATCTTCTGTCAGATGGGCTCTTGGCCCTTAGGCCCGTATTAAGGTCAAAGCACACATATCAAATCGGAAAGGGATCGTCACCGTATCAACTCGAGCCGTTCAGTATTCTTTGTATGAAACTCCCTACTGCAACGCATACTAATCGGAATCGTAACGTAATCGCCTCGCCTCGGGACAAGCTCACGAACCGCGGTGCGGTGAGGCGATACGGTTACGATCCCTTTCCGAGTTGATATGATATGTGCTTTGATCATTAACCTTTTGACAAATATTTTCGTGCCCGTTTCGCCTCAGTCGAAAACATTTTTATTTGTCGTATAAACCCGACTGGCGCGGTCAAAAAGTTAATAAACAGCTCTCATTTGAAAAACCTGTCTTCAGTGTAGTTTTAACATGACACGATGTATCTATACTAATATTATAAAGCTGAAGAGTTTGTTTGTTTGTTTGAACGGGCTAATCTCAGGAAATACTGGTTGGAATTGAACATTTTTTTAGTTGGATAGTCCATTTATCGAGGAAGGTAGGCTATATAACATCGCGCTACGACTAATAGGAGCGGAGCATAAATGAAAAATGTTGCAAAATCGGGAAAAATGTCCACCCGTTCGAAGCCGGGACGGGCCGCTAGTTTAAAATAAAATTATGTAAAATGTATGGAATACTACTTTATGGGAGCTGCTGTTGTAACATCTCTCAAATGAGAACTGTTTATAATTACGAGCCTTAGTTATTTAGAATCTTTACATAGTATAAAACTAAGTCGCTCCCGCTATCTGTGTGCTTAGATCTTTTAAACTATGCAACGGATTTTAATGCAGTTTTCTGCAATAGATAGTGATTCAAGAGGAAGGTTTATATGCCCCACATTAGTATCTATATTGCATTGCGGAGCCAAGGCGGGTCGTTAGTCTAAACTAATATTATAAAGAGGAAAGATTTGGATTTTTGTATGTAACGAATAAACTTAAAAACTACTGGACCGATTTCAAAAATTCTTTTGCCGTTAGAAAGCTACATTATCACTGAGTAACATAGGCTACGGGCGGAGCCGTGAGGACACAGCTAATAATTTATAATTTTCTAACTGAATGTTCTGCAAGCTGAGCTTTATCAATTCTCAGCATATTTTATGCATTCTATATGTGCTCAATCACTCATCCTTGTCCAAATCCCCGAACAGCCTATAAACTTCTATTTTGTACACGCCACTGCTGATTTGACTTGATTATACGACAAGGCGTATCTAAGCACTCTTAAACTAATGGTATTTAGGGTTAGATCAATAAATATTTCCAACCAGAATGCACGTTATTTATTCATTTCCAGAAAAAAAAACAATCATAAATTGTAAAAGCTGTTATAAAGTTTCCAAATAATGTCTTTGGCGACAGTGGTACAAAAATTCGAAGGGACAGTAAAAACAACAAGTTATAAAGTTGTTTCGAATTTTTGTGCGCAATAAATGGTTTACAAAAATGTTAAATGTTAAGTATACAATGGGGAACAAATGTATTTGCGGTTGCTGTGGCGCCAACAGGCGGTGAGTGCTTACAAGTTACGCTACGTGGCCCAGTGCCGCTGGTCGGGTACCGGGTACCGGGTACCGACTGACTCCCAAACATGCTTATACAATCAAGGATTACAAATAACAAACGTTTGATCATACAACTGAGTTTAATCTACTTGTATACTTATTTATTTAATGACTACATTTTTTAAATCGTTAAATTATACCTTCATAAAAGTAACTATAAGAATATTCTGAACTATTTCTTATACATACACGAAATCATTGATCGAAACAATTTTTGATTCCTAATTAATTAATTATGAATGAAACCGTCCATATCTAATAAAACAACATTTAAAAGCTAAATAAGGAAATCATTTAACGTAAAATTAAATAACAAAAATATATGTACAATTTAGCAATAAATAATTACAAAATAATAATAGTAAATAATGGAATCTAATAAAGACGAACATACTTTTTAATAATAATTATTATTTTATGTAATAATCGTTCTGAACGTATAATGGAATGGAACATAATAGACAATAATATTTTTAATGAAATCTGTTGAAGGTTAGATAATAACACGCCATTGAGAATTACACATATAATGTATTATAATTATAACTATTTCTTATTCTTTGAGATCTAACATTGAATAGACACAAAACAGATGTGTTGAGTAAGCATTATATTTGCTTCACGCTGCGAGAATACGAAGAATTAACGAAATTACTGTCCTATGTGACAAGCTTGATTCTAGACATCCATATTGTTTGAAATTTCAGAAAAATACCATTAGACAACAAGATTTTTAAAATTTCCGTACCGACTTGGGTAAAACGGACTCTGACTTTAGCAAAAAACACGGCTATTACTATGATTAATCGTACAATTGAATACAGAATAGTATTTCGTAAAACTTAAATGCTCTCTACTTCAAGGAGCTCTCAGGTGTAAAGAAACAAAAGTTAAATTTTTACGTTTCAAGAATGTAAAATAAATACTCTTCAACAGATCAAAATCGCACGCGAGAACATTTAGTGCCAAAATATAGTCAACGATTAAAAGAACTGAGAGTCTAACCTTAACACTTTAAATGCAATACATTTTACTTGCAATCATCGCTAATACTAAGTATATTATCGTAATACATAATTTAACATACATACTAGCATTAGAAATCATTTGATTCACATTAATCACAACAATATAATTGTGTTACGGATAAATTATAAAAAGTCAAATAAGTCTGTCCTTTATAATTCCACTAACAAGTTTACACCCCTGCTTGTACCGCGTTTTGATTCTGCTCAACTATAATCTACTGCAATACTTAGGTACAGTGTCGTCGTTACATTTCATGCTAAGTCTGTTATTCTACTCTTGTATTCTATACCAAATATGGCAAAACAGAATAGGTACTACTTATACAGCTTTTATAAAGCTTGGTTAGTAAGAAAAAAAAATTACATTAACTAGAGGACAGTAAGATGATGCTATGTCAACCAATCATTATTATACAGGAATAATTCCAATTAAGTCAATTTACAAAAGGCCAATATTAACTAATATAGTTAAATAAAATAAACGTTTAATTATATTCACGTCCATTACATACTTAAATAATTAACAGAGAACTTAAGTCGAGTCAACTGGCGGTGAATGCAGGAAGCTCGATGTATGCACTACGGCTTGCAAGTTACGTTGATCTCGTAGATGGCGCTATTGTGCAACGTTGTTCTTAAGACTAGTAACGCCCGCCGATAGATTGTGTGACACGTACGTCACGAACAAAATAAAAGTTTGTATACACAATTAAAATTTTCGCTAGCTCTTAATTTTTTCAAGGATAGTATCAACTTAAAAATGAGACGCCAGGCCTCACGGCAACTATTCTATCCACTTAAGTTTAGCAGAATCAAAACACTCAAACAATAAAAGCACAAGCCCGCGACCGACGCTGTCGGCCGTACCGTATCTACCGTTTGCAGCATTCATAGTATTATGTCAAAATAGAGTCGGTTAAATGGTGAGGATAAGGGACGAAGATAAAACAATCTAAGTTCAGACTTACATCAGTCTAGTTGCGACTACGGATCGTCATATCAAGTCGCAAAAACTTACAAATAATTCGCGTCTGCAGTCTTTAGATCTTCCATTCCGTTTTTACATAAACACGAAGGGAGATAAACAAAATTCGAAGGTTCACTGACTCGAACGTCCTATGGTTTAGCGATGGGACCTAGAACCGCTTGCGGTCACTTTGGGCCGTGCTCCGGTTGACTTTCGACAACACGAGGTGGTCGGTTGAGCATGAGACACCGGCCGCCGCGGTCTTGTGGTCTACATATTGTAAGCTATATAAATTGCGTCAATCTGATCGGATAAGAATCCGTCGCGAAGGTGCATGCGTTGTTTCTCTCCGCGTGAGTTGATGGGTACGACGCCTGGGTCTACTACTACAACGACGCCCACGATCAGGTGGTGTTCTTCCAGCACCGTGTTGGTGACCAGCGGCACGAGGTTCAAAGCCTCGCTGTCGTTGCCGTCCAGTTCTACTACTACCACCAGCAAGTTTGTCCAGGTGAAGACGGCGCTGAAAAGTACAAATTATAGTACGTTAATAAAGTAATAGCAATTACTAAACTTCATATAATTCGAATATGAATTTTCAAAGACTACTGATAACACTTCCGTGCAATGCGAATATTTCTATTAAAATTTTAGTAATAGACAAAAAGTTTACCACTCTGCGATCTTCTTGTGGCACCTCATTACAGAGTTCTCAATATCTATGGGATGGTATCTCATGCCGCGCAGCATGATGGTCTCGTCAAGGGCTCCCACCACGAACACGGCGTCATGAGTGTCGTGCGTCTCCGCGCTGATGTTAAGGCTGCCGAACGCGGATGCAAGCGACTCAGTATCGCTGTCACGCGATATCATCGACGTATCGTCCGATACGTGGCTCGTCGTGCTAATCTCAGTCCTGCGTAAGAAGCCCAAATATCCCGTGCGGGCATAAACTTCGCCGGTATTCCCAGTCACCAATTGAGCGCTGAAATGATCAGCGTAGTCGCTTTCATCTCCGTATATGGTGAAATATCCGCTCGCATTGTGGGGAGACTGCACCCATATCTCGCCCAAATGGGAGTCGCCGCATTGTCCTTTAGTTTCGGGATTAGCTGTAATCACTTTCACACCGGGCAGCAATTTTCCGGATTCCATGAGGCAGAGTGAGTGGGGGCTGCCTCGTTCTACGAGCGAGACGCGGTCGTTCCTCAGAGCTCGGAGGTCAACGTAAACGGTGGATGGTTCCGGACTAGAGGCGCCTTGGAGGCAAATGGCGATATTCACTCGGCAGCCGAACGACGTGGATACTGCGCGCGGACTAAGGCCGAGTGCCGAAAATAGTTTTGAGAACGAATTGGTTAAGTTAATACGTGGACGCTCTTCAGCGACTACCACACAAGTCCTGACGCATGCTAGGCTAATGCCCTTAGCCTTGAGCTGATTCACCGAGCTGCCAAGTCCTTTGGTGCAAAGCTCCATCACTCCGTACGAACAGAACGTGTCGCGCACTTTGTATTGGGAGACAGCGCTCAACCACAGCGCGGGATTAATCTCGACCTCGGAGGGTGGAATAAGGATTGAGTGATGTCCTGAGTAGATGCTGCTGAGGCACCACAGGGCAAATCCAAGGCCGCAATATGGGTCGAGACAAAGCGCAATATGACGCGAGGGGTACAACTCGCACGCGATCTTCATTGAGCGGCAAAGAGAAGTGACAGCCGCGTGAGACATTTTGATGCCGGCTAGCATGCCAGTGGTGGACACGCTGAAGTCCAAATACGCGAGCATCTCGGCAGTGGGAGCGCGGTACAGTATTGGTAGCTTCTTCTTAGGCATGTCATCAGTGTCGAGAGTTAGTGGCCAAGCCTTACTGTCGAGTACATTGCTTGCTTCCTTAGAACGCAGTAGCTTTATCACAGATTGGTTGGAGAGAACCAGCGTGGCCTTGCTGACGTCAACGATCATCCTCACGGTCGGCAGTGTCGTGTGGAGGTTCTGCGGATGCGGAGGGCGGATGGTGACTGGGACCGCGCCAACGTACAGACATCCATAGAAAGCGCAAATGAGATCAAGTCCCGGTGGGAAGATAAGAGCCACATGATCGCCCGTATTGACGCGTCCCTTCTCAAGCAGAAGGTTGCCGATCCTCTCGGCTTTCTTGTGCAGTTCAGCGCAGGTTAGAATCTTGGAAACGGCGCCCTTTGAGTTGAGCAACGTGAATATCACATGGTCCGAGGTACTCTGTGCACGCCAGCGCAATATTTGGGATATGAACTGGTACTGGAATGTGAGAAAAAGTACGATAAGCGATCAATTTTTTTATAAATCCTAAGATGTGTAACAAAATCTCTATGTTTACCTTCCTGGCGGCATCGGAATCATCAGTATAACCCATGTCGCGGCCCTGAGCGGACGCGAGACGGTTGCCCTGCACTAAGTTGCCCACTATCACTGAAGCGGGACCCACATCTAAACATATCACAACACTAAATTATTATAATTTATACAGAAAATGTAATTGTTAGTCTCGCAAAAAACATCGCTCAAGAATAGGAAATATAAATAAAATATAATAACACATTTAAAGCAAAGCAGATAACAATTTTAAGTCAACAGCGCGCTGATACTTCTTTTTTATTATTCATAAAACAGATCGCCTGCGGCAGATAAATTCGCATCATTAATAGAACAATAAATTATTTAACCTCGCTTATGCTCTAAACCACAATTTATAAATTGTCAAGTTTCGATAGCAACCTATTTTATGTTTCGGGAATGAGCACCCGAATTTAGTAGCGAGCGCAAGTTCCCGTTGACTTTGGCATTCATAAACATTGAGCACAGCTATAGTAATTAAAAGTGGGAAAAGATAAGAAAAGAAGACTGAAGACAGCATTTCTCAGAGCCAGATAATATCAACAGCACAGCATCGATCCTATTTGCGCTACAGACATAACACCAACTGACATGACGAGATATTTTTTTTTTGTGTATAACCAACTCATCATTATTCTTTAGAATATATAAAGGACACTATAAAATTGCAAATGCCCAAAACACAATTGAAAATACCTGTTTATTCTTCAATAACAATCCTTCGAACGCGACGGTCAAAAGTTATAACAAAAGAGGACGTACCAGAATGTATTTCCCTTGGTTTGGGCAGGTTGGTGACGCAGGTGTGGGGACACATGAGCACGTTAGCTGGGTGCAGGGTGCCTTCAAGGAAGCGACGCTTGCATTCGCTCAAGTGGATGCCACCCAGAGGAGTTTTGGGCAGGTAGTTCGGCTGCACCAGAGCCAAGCAGTAGATGCCGACTTGATGGATCGAGTCCACCGCTTGGAGGACACGAGACATCCATTGGAATGACTGTGGAAGATTGGAGATTAAGGTTACATTTCGAAGTAATGTTGGTAAATTATCAGTTATTCACTTCTTAAAAGTTCGACAAAGAATTTGTACACCAGATTTACTAATAAGCACAATTTCAGTCTTTTCGAATCACAGGAACTGGCCCAAAATGTACTTGCAAGATTTGTAGCAGAGACAACAAAGCAAGCATAAAATAGATGATCATAGATCGAAAATAATAATACATAAATAATGTACCTATTAGGTATTTTTTTTATAAAATCAATAGAAGTCAATACCGATAGAAAAAGTTTGTTGATTTTCGTCAGAAACAAACTTTTATGAACGGTAGTATGATTATAACGCGTTGCGGTTGTTTTCGTTCACTCTCGGCAGTTATTATTGCTTTCCCTTACTATGCAGTTACAAAAAAAGAGACAGCAATTTCGTTGGTCTGAGACTGCGTCAGTCGCGTTCTAGACTCGGAGCAAACTGCACGCGTCCCTTACACAAAACTTTACGGAACCGTTAAAATGATTTCGTCGATATGGTAATATTCAATATCAATTTATTTTGTTTGATTTTTCAAGATTAATGATTGGATTTTAAAAGTAGAGGCTTTATGTCCCGCGACACATGCCGCAGGCGACATCGAGTGATTTTGCCAGACATCTGTGTACGTGACATTTTCGTGCTATGACTAGTCGCCAGAAATGTCACACGATGTACAGCAACGTCGCACGATGTCGTCGAAAGTCGCTGGCGACATATGTCGCGGGACACTAATGAAAACGCGGCTGTAATCCATTATTTGCCTTCCATTTCTCAAGAATGTTTGTATGCGTAAGACGTCTTGTCATACCAATACGCTCCGTGTAAAATACTAGGTGCTGCCCGCGGATTCACTCGCATCCTAGAAGAACTACTTCACGTACCCGGAAAAAAAGTATCCTGTATCGTCGGTCGGCATTGAAAACCATGTATGTGTAAAATACAATTTTTTAAATGAGATAGAAATAACTGTCCTGCAAAAAAAATGGCCGATCAAATGTTAATACAAGTTTGTCATCGTACGTCATAGATAGCTTAGAAGTATTTGAATTGAAAGTTTGTTGAACTAGTACGTGTATGATGAGTTTATCAATCTAAAGAACAAATAAAACGCTTTTGATGAAAATGTTATTTACGAGGTTTTCACTGCCGAGCGTCGATATGTAAATCCAGGACATGGTCTGTGCGCTAAATTTCATCCAAATTCCTTCAGCCGTTTATGCGTGATTGAGTAAAACATCTATCCAGGTATTTTCACATTTATAATATTCGTAAGATTCAGATCTGCATTTCTCAGGAAGCGACTGTTACCTGAGCTCCGCATTCCAACAACAGAGAGATAAAATATTTTCCAGCAAGGTTACCTACTCGAGTATAATATAATTCTGTCCGATTGGTCTATGTAATATTCTCAATACTAACTCGTACCTAGTTTTATCTAGAGGGGCTCGTGGCTAATTAGGTTAAGCTGCTCTTGCCGCGGTCAGTCTGTGGATACCGTGACAGTTCGGTACACATCAAGACCCCTCCGTGCCTTGTCTGTCCCGGGTGTCATACGAATACCTATGACAGTCGTTACGGGAAGTCAGAAGCCCGAAAGTCTGACAACTGGTCTAACCTTAGGATATTGGCATTACCCTGTAACTGGGTTGCGGAGGTCTGATGGCAGTCGCTCCGTGTAAAATACCGGTATTCAGCCGCATCTGGTTAGAATGGAAGCTACACCCAACATAGGAAAAGGCTAGGCAGAACGAACCATTTAAATGTAGACTTCATCCATGCGGTGAACGACCAAAAGTACCTATCCCTTTTAGGTTTATTTTATTATCTGTCAAATTGCATACAGTCAGCTGTGTCAGTTAATTCAACGGCCGTAATCAGGTTGTAGTTGAATCACAAGTGGCTTCAGTTCACGGCATTGGCTAACGCAGCTTGCCTGCGCAGTACGTTTTCAGCCTAAGTGCACTGTTATGTAAATACTTATTGTTGTTGCTGAATAGAGTACTTTTCGTCAACCACTCGTCGCGACGTTTATAAACACCCCGATAGCGTTCAACCGGGTAATGTTGACGACACGTTTGGTGGAGTGGCTAAGCGATTGGCTGCTGCGCTGCGGGTCGTGGGTTCGATTCCCGCACGGAACAAATATTTGTATGGCCTACAGATAGTTGTTCTGGGTCTGGATGTTTGTGCATGTGAAGATTTGGGTCTGTAAACGCAACCACGATACAGGAGATATCCTAGTGTGGGGCAACGTTTTTTAAAAAAAAATGTTGATTTAGCCTTATTTCTATGATATTACTACATCAACATAACTGTCTATAGCAAGGCTGGCCAACCCATTTTTTAGATGGCCCAAAATTCGGCTACATTGTGGCGACCGGGTAAGTTAACATTCTGATAAGATGAATTATAATATCAAACACATGGGCTTACACAGAGTGGATACTGAGATGGGGCACTAAGGGCTACCTTAAGAGGAAATGCGGTCGCCATTTGGTCCATACAAACGTATTCCTCAGTTTCCTTCTTGGATAATGTCACTAGAGCAAATATTTTTTACCATATGATATATATCTACCACCATTATATCCCTGTTTTGTTTTTATCAATAAATTAATTATTATAAGAACTAGAAACGTTGAAATTTTACAAAAATCCACCGATTTTACCACCGTTTTCAAACGTCTGGCAAATAAATTTGACGAATATAAAAAATAAAAGAAAAACATACAGACATAACCAGTCTTTATTAAATTATTACAGAAAAAAAAATTAAAATCAGTCCAGATTTGAAGAAGGAAACAGGGAAATACGAAAGTACGATTTCGCTAATATTGCACAGGTGAAATCAGTCCGAGATGCAGGTGTCTCTTTCGCATTCAATTGGGAAGGTTTGCGGGAGGGGTGGGACCGAAATAGATCGCAAAAACCTATTCAAATCATTAATATTATGCAGCTCGCGTTTCGTCTTAACAGTTGTGGCTACAGGAAAACATTCTTAAGAGACTGTCCATCATTTTTGAAAGATGTCGAACTGCATTCACAGATTTTGGAATTCCCTTTGCGGACAAATTCAAGTGAGTTGGCGGGCCACTCTATGGCCCGCGGGCCCGAGGTTGGCCTGCCTTGGACTATAGTGAAACCAAGTCTTCCAGGGTCGTTTGATTACGTGATTAAAAAAGTGTGAAAGTAATAATTCATTTATTGGTAAAAAGATTAACTCACATAAGCGCTCCATTAAACTTTTATGATTAAAACGTTTTATATAATTTTATTACAGTTTCGTTTTATTGAACGGAAAATGAAGGATATTTTATGAGGTAGTCATGTTTGAGCTATGCAGTCTATATTTATGTTAAACAAAGTATAAAGCCGGGTACAGACTTACGAAATGTAACACGCAATGAAACAATTTGCCTTCCACATTGTCGCAATGTATCATGCAATGTAACAAGATTCCCATAGTGTGGACGCCTTGCTCGCACGAGCCGTGCACACTACGCGTGCGTACTACGTACCTTTCATGTTACATTGCATGTTACATTGCATGTTACGTTACAGCAGTCTGTACCCGCCTTTAAGATAATATGCATTGTATACTGTATCTGACGTCTGTGATTCTATTTGAAGCCAAATATCGGCTTGGTCTGAAGCTATTTGCTTTGAGTTCAAATGTTTGTGTGTGTCACTATTAGTATGAGGCCTGATTTCGAAGCGTTGATATTTGCATGGATGTTGGGCTAACGAGGTGTGAGGCAACGTAGCTCGTATTAATGAGATTTATCTGTTTGTGATATCGCTAGGTGTAACGAACGTGGATGTTCTACGGAGGTAACGTAGGTAGTGAATATCCAATCTGCTCTATGGCATAAAGTTGACTGACACGTGCACATAAAAACATAACATCACGCCTTGTATTCCGCGAAGGGTTCGGCAGAGGTGTTTTTAGTACCTACACCCTCGTTTCGCCAGTTATGTTTAAGTCCCATGTAATAAGGGGCGAGCCTATTGCCATTAAATGGGCACAAATCCAGATTCCAGGCTGCTACTGAGTAATTCCTATGGAAAAACCCAATAATACTTTGCCCGAACCGGGGATCGAACCCAGGACTCCGAGCTCAGCAGACGCGCTTGCAACCACTACACCAACAAGGCAGTCAAAAAGTATAATTAGTACAACGAGAACGAAGATGAAGATGATAATTTGCAAACGTGATTAAAAACATATTAAAAAACGTAATGCTGCCTCGTTAGTCTAGTGGTGGTAAGCGCGACTGCTGATCGTGAGTTCCTGGGTTCGGTCCCCACATCGGACAAAGTGTTATTGGGTTTTTCCATGTGAAATTCCTCAGTAGTAGCCCAGGTTTGGATTTGTGCCCGGTTGAAGGCAATAGGCTCGCCCCTTACTAAATGGGACTTAGGTAATCATAACGGCGCAATGAGGGTGTTACTATACACCTCTGCCCAACCCTTCGGGGAATACAGGCGTGATGTTATGTTATTGTAAAACATTATAGTCATCAAAACTTGTTCATATTTACTGTAACTTGTTCATAAACACTGCTGTAAAAAGTTAATACCAAAAATACAAATAAAAGAAAAATAAAAATTCTAAAAAGAAAGGAACATACACGTACCTCTTCTTCGCCACAATCCGGACGCTGCTCAGCCACGATGCAGATCCTCTCATCACGGAGCACCCTCACGGAGAAGACGGCGATGCGTCCCCGGTAGATGAACTTCATCGGCTCCACGGCCAGCACGGTGGCTATGATGTCATCCATGTTGTGCTTGCGGCCGGTCACAGTCATCAGGCCGTCACGGGAACCACAAACGAATACCAGACCTGGTGGAGGAAACCCAGGTTTTACTTGATTCTCGATATATGCGACTGGAAATGTACGTTACAGTAGTATATAATATATATAGTACAGTTGACAGTGTTGACACTGACACCTTTATGTGGAACGTCAAACGTCAAGGCGGATGCACACGTAGGCACACTATAAATATTAAATATTCATTTACATACAAATATCTAAGAATTTTTTTTTTTTTTTTTTTAAATGAGTTTATTCACCGCAGACATTTCGTCCGCGCTCTTTTTTGCTGTTATTTAATTATTTACTTTTTATTTTATTTTACTTATTTGATACTCCTGTATCGGAAATACAACATTTATTATTTATATTACTATAAATATTACTTATTCTACTTAAGCTATGCGAGTCCATCACATTATATATATGTTTACTTATTTAATATTATTATTATTGTTTTTTTTTTTTTTTTTTTTTTTCTTATAATATACACATTTACATTATTTCGTTGATACTGGTGGTACAATATCTAAGTATTTATTGTAATTAATTAATTAATTTGTTTAATTTATGCAATTAATTTATTAATTTTTGTATTTGCACGTGGCTGCCCGTGGCCTCACTATCAGGACCCATCCGAAAACCAGCGCTGCTATACTTCTGTGTAGCAGCAATATGCTGAGATGGGCTCCTTTTTTAGTCTTGTGGAGGCATATTATTATAACTTTTCATCCCATCTATTCGAAAAGGACGACTTGGTTTGCCTTTAAGTGCACCCAAAGGTGGTGTTTTCTATATGAAACTTTTACCGGGGTGTGTAATGAGATTTTAATCCTGTTTATAAGTGCGCCGCAACTATCTTTGCAACTATTTTTGAATTTGGAACATCTTAGTGTTCAGCGCTCATAGTCATTATTCTGAGGTTCAGCGCCAAAGAAATCGAACGCAAATATTGTTTGAATAAAGACTGGCTGGTACGACGGCCCATAGTCGCGAAAATGTCTCAAATGTAAATATAAGGTTTTAGTTGTTTTATTATTAGATACTATTTAATTTCAATTTAGTTGTTACTCTATGTATTATTAAATAATAATATTACAATAAAATATGAAGCGCCTTTTATTTTCTCATAGTGGGTGATGAAAAGTAGAGTGTATTACTCGGGCGCAATAGTAGATTGTATCATAAGGGAGCAAAATAATATTTTTACGGCGAGGGCGCTTTTTTGAATCCAGAGCGAAGTGAGGGATTCTAGAGTAGAATCCCGAGCGTAGCGAGGGATTCTTTAGTAGAATCCTGAACGTACCGAGGGATTCAAAGTACGTCGCCCGAGCCAAAAATATAATTTGCGCCCGATTGATACACTTTACTTTTCATCACCCACTATGAGAAAATAAAAGGCGCCTCATATTTTATCATAATATTATGATTTAATAAAACATTGAGTAACAACTAAATTGATATTAAATAGTATCTAATAATAAAACAACTAAAAACTTATATTTACATTTGACACATTTTTGCAATTATGAAAATTTATTGTTACAGTTTTATTAGAAATAGAGATTGATTTCTTTATTTTTTTTATTCAGCCGGCGACGCGACTATGGGCCGTCGTACTTTATTCAAACAATATTTGCGTTCGATTTCTTTGGCGCTGAACACTAAGATGTTCCAAATTCAAAAATTGCGCGGCAAAGATAATTGTGGCGCACTTATAAAGAGGATTAAAAACTCATTACTACCCCCTAAAAGTTTCTTATAGAAAACACCTCCTTTGGGTGCACTTAAAGGCGAACCAAGTCGCCCTTATCGAATAGATGGGATGAAAAATATATTTTTGGCTCGGGCGACGTACTTTGAACCCCTCGCTACGTTCAGGAGTCTACTAAAGAATCCCTCACTTTGCTCTGGATTCAAAAAAGCGCCCTCGCCGTAAAAACATTATTTTGCTCCCTTATGATACAATCTACTATTTTTATTTTGTTGTTTTTTATTTTTTATTTAATGTGTTTGTATGTCTGTAACGAAACTTAAATAAATAATTTTCTTTCTTTCTTTCGTTACATCATTAGACATATTCGTGAAGTTATTAAAACCCTTATGTAGCTTTGCGCAGTGAATGAAAGGGATTTACGCCTTAATCCACCACCGCTTGGTGCGGATTACCGGACTACACACACCATCGCGAACTTTTTGGAGCCCACTCAGGTGTGCAGGTTTCCTCACGCTGTTTTCCTTCACCGTTAACACCAGTGATAATCAAATTCTGATCTAGAGTGCGGGCAAGATAACTCTGCGCGCGGCGGAGGGCGTGCTAAATGTTGCCATGATCGAAAAAATACAAAGTACTACATTTTAAGGAAAAGTAATATATTTGTAAGCATGAAAATTGGGCAACCCTCTTTTGCGGTTTATTATCTTAATTGAGCTTAGTTATGTAAGTTAATTTTTTACGTAATTTGCAAAGAAAAAGAACAAAGCTTATAAATGTGCCGTGAATGAATAAGAATGCATTATGATTATTATCATCTGATAAGGTCTACTATAATCTTTATTATTATATTCTCTTTTATTCCTAAAATCAGGGAGATCTAGTGACAAAGTTAATAAAATGACAACATTGTGGTGGACTATGATTAGTTCCGATTTTAGCCGCGCGCAGACTTATCTTGCGCGCACTCTACACATGATTTCGAAAAGTCAGAGTTGCGGGCCATGATCAAACTCAGACTCTCATGCATGCAAGGCAAGCATTCAACCGCTAGTCTATCAAATGTTTTTTTAGTTTACCTGGTGTATAAGTCATTTATTTATTCAAAACATTTACATAATATATACATTCCATTCTGATTGCAGAGGATTATTACTACGATGATAGTAAAAGAAAAAGATGATGATAACATTCACTACTAATAAAAATTGTACGGTAACACGTTTCGCTGTGAAGTTACAATCATATTTTTTTTGCTTCCATTTGCAATTTCACACATTCTATAATAAAGCCCGAAGGACGACATAATACGATACACCACATCCCAACTAGATAACAGAATGTACGTAATTTATTTAAATCCCTCGTACATTGGCTTTCAATATAGGGTTCCTCTCTGCTTGGTCTCCGCGTCTA
Organism: Amphipyra berbera; assembly: GCA_910594945.2. NCBI lineage: Eukaryota > Metazoa > Arthropoda > Insecta > Lepidoptera > Noctuidae > Amphipyra > Amphipyra berbera. The sequence continues at coordinate 20,988,524 of OU343121.1, read as the reverse complement.
CTGCACTCTGGGTTCGGTACTTATTTGCGACCCTGAACGAGAACTATTTACTCCTACTTGTCCTAGCTGGGCAGCGCGACAAGAGGCTTTGCAGCGCGAAAGAAAAGAGGACAGGAAGGAGTTTAGCCAAGAAAATCGTCGGTTGCTCAAAAAATCGCATACGTGATTACGAACGCACGTAGGGCACACAATTACGCAACGACCCTTAGCAATTTCCGCGACGCGCTGCTTATTCTTCAATATGAACTCACCACCAGGTCCAAGGAAGCCAAGGAGACCACTTCTCACGTAGTGTTCCTCGCCAATCGGTTCGCCGTCAGCATCGAGTGGGCGCACGCGGAACACGGTGTTGGTAAGACCGGGCAGGCCCCAGTAGCCGGAGCCGGTTGCCCCAGACAGCACGCAAATCTCGCCCACTTCATCCGTTTTGCAAAGGAAGGCGGGACCTTCCATTTTGACGACAACAATCACGCCTGTTTGAAAAAAAATAATGGTTAAGAAGTTAATATCTCGTACTTAGAGCCAAGCCACATCTGACAGAAGAAACGTTGCCGATCTTCCGTCGCGTAATTTACTCGACGAATTTTAGTAACGTCTCAGGTCAAATGTATACGGTGTGAGATGTTTGTATGGAATTATGTGTGCCGGCGGAAGATCGGCGACGTATTTTCCGTCAGATGTGGCTTGGCCCTTACAGTCGGTACGCTGGGAAGAATGGACGAGGAAAACGTATTGCGCCGACCACAAGTAACTTGGGACCAGGGCAGGAAGATGATGACTTATAATCGCCACGCTGGGTAATGTGGCCACTGATCTAATAAAGCCTCGTTAATGGAGACGCGGAGCTTATCGCGGAGCGTGGTGCGGGGCGTAAAGCGAGCAATTCAAACATGTGATGAGAGAGCGTTTTTCCGCGCATATCGAGTTGCAGTTATAAGTATGGCACTACGCGGCGGATCCCGTGACTCCATAAACGAAACTTCAAAGTTTACAATCGATATACGCTACTCGGTTGTCGATAAAACGTATATCATTAAATTATAAACGTAAAGAAAATAATATTGTGTAACTAATTATACATGCTACAATAGGTACTCATTAAAATAATAATTGCCCTAAACATTAAAACATTAAAATTTATATTATGATAATTGCATATTGTATCTACTAATAACGTATATTTAAATAAAATAGGTTTTATTAAACCACAAAACATAGGAGTAAAACGTGTTGCTGAATTGCGGTTTCATTATTCAAATTCTCTATACCTTATTCACGGAACGAAAAAATAAAATGTAAACAACATTTGACTACTCTTAATATTTTCTGTAAAATCTATGAAAAATTCGAAATTTATTTGAATAAGAAGTGTTTCAAATAGGTTAAAATCACACAATTTATTTTTGTTAGAAATTAATGTTATGAAATATTTTACAGAAAATCTCTCTAAGAGTAGTTAAATGTTGTTTACATTTAATTTTTCTTTAAATTTGTTTTCATTTAAATGCACCGGACAGTAATCTCATATTTATTATCGTTTAAATTGTGTTTTCATGTAGTTTTGTTATTTTTTTTAGCCTATATGTATTCTCTGTAATTGTAGCATAAAACTTGAAATATGTAAGTGCTGTGCACACCTTTAAGTGACAAATTCACTCTAGATTTCAAGTTTAATTGTTACAGTACCCTAAAAATGTATTAGTGAATAAGTCGTTGGAGTGCGATAATTAAATAAATAAATATTAGATACAAATAGATTAAATCACTTACAGGACTGACAATTTGTTGATCCAATTTTAGTTGTAAATCAAAATATTGTTGCAAAGCTTACATGATGGCATGACTTGTCCGCAGTCTTGAAGCGTGAGGGACGTGAGTGAGTTCTCTGCGTCGACGCGTACCACGCCGTACGACAGTCCGGACATGGACAGCACGCCACGGCCGGCGGAGGCGCCGCCGCGGCCCGCGCGACGGACGCATACCGTCAGAGATTCGCTGCTGCATGCGCATGGGCAGATCGCGTCGCCGCGGACACCTAGGATGTGGGGGAAACACGATTGAAATTTAAGAGCGATCGGACAGACAGTATTTTAATTACACATTTATTGGTCAAATTGAACCAAAACCTTTGAAGCACTGTAAATAATCTTTACATAGTATAAAACAAAGTCGCGCCCGCTGTCTGTACGCTTAGATCTTTTAAATTACGCAACGGATTTTAATACAGTTTTCAGCAATAGATAGAGTGATTCAAGAGGAAGGTTTATATGTCCCACATTAGTATGTACATTGCATCCGTGCGAAGCCGGGGCGGGTCGCTAGTTAATAATTAAATGTGACCACATGGCACTAACGTAGACCTATATCATAAGTAAATTAATCAAAATGTATTCTTACCTTTGCTCTGAAATACAGACAAGAACTGGTCGCAAGACGACAGCGACCACGGGTTGGCGCCGTCAGCGACTAACAGCATGCGTAGAGAACTGAGCGAGATCTCCTTGTGGTCGCGAGTGGCCAAAAGGCCCCAGTGCAAGTCACGCGACTTTACTATGGCGACTGATGCCCTGTGTAATAAATTACAGACTGTTTACAGATAGCGAACAGTTTCGACCAACATCATGTAATTGCGCGTTTTTACTTGGTACGCGAAGGCTGAGCGAGATATTGTGGTATCGGGTCTTCAGACTTCACTATAGCCAATATGTTTACATATGATAATTGATTACATTAAAGCTTCGCTACGGGCTTCTCATGGCGCCAGGTTTCTCCGATGCTAATTTAATATTGTTTAGTGATCGCAGATGCGAGAATAATTCTTGGTAAATCAATAAAAAAGTTGCTGTCAGGAAATTAATATGAACAAAAATCAACGGTTAACCTATTGTATCTGAACTGTTACTATTCCAAACACCGAATTTACAATTCTCTAGTAAAAATGTGCTTTGTCTGTTATATCCTAAATAGGTCCAAAACGTGACTAAAGCAACATAGCCTAAAAATACTCAACAAACTCACCTGTATTTGGTGATCATGTGCATCCAAGAGGCGGGGCTGACTTTCATCAGCGCGTACGGTATGAAGATGACGTGCATTCCGTTGAGCACGCTGGCAAGCACCGCGTGCCACAGTCCGGTTTCACGCTTGAAGTCCAGGACGCACACCATGTGCTCGCCCTCGGTATAGTTGCATGCCACGGATAGCATACGGCTGTGGGCCAGCATTGATGCCCTGCGGAAACATCCGTTTTATAGGTCCTCGTTGGACAAACTTCGAAGTTGCCCTGTCCATTAATTGGCAAGAGTATATTCATAAACATACGCCAGGTTAGCCATCGAACTAGCCAGTCTATAACTCAAAGCGACTACGTACATGGCGGCAAAGAGACTCTCTGATCACAAGGCCGTGCGCCGTGCGCCGCGTGTGCTCGGCTGTGACAAAGCAATGAACAATAATGGCCTAAAAGTGTGCCCAATATCGGCCATTGTGGACAAGCCATTATCAACTTACATTAACAAAAGAAGTAAGAAGTTTCATCAAGGCGTACATGAAAGTTTTGATAAAGAGGTAGCGCGTTCCAAGAAAAAGAATATCTAACTAAGATTCGCTTTAAAATCAACACTCCACGCGAAGAAATCCTTTTGTATTTAAATAAGAATACTTGTTAGTAAAGTAGAACCAAACAAAGGTGGAATAGTTTTGTTTTTAAAACTACAAGATCATATTTTTAACCCCCGGCGCAAAAAGAAGGGTGTTATAAGTTTAGAGCCTTTGTCTGTGTGTCTGTAGCATCGTAGCTGCCAAATGAATGAACGATTTCAATGCGGCTTTTTTCGTTTAAAAGCTGGTTTAATCGGGATAGTTCTTGGCTATGTTTGATGATAATCAGTTCAGCCTTTTCCGGGCATTAATTACATCTTCCTCTAAATGTCGTAATGTGCGACCATCCACTTCATACCCGTATAAAGAACGTTAAGCTTCCAAAATAAAACAAATCGCATTGTCCCAAACTTTGTATTGCAATTTCAAACGAGTAACTTTGTGGAGCGTTTTATTACTTTTTTGAAGGACTTTCACGGATCGGCTATGGTTTATGTACGTTAATTTTTAACCGACTTCCAAAAAGGAGGAGATTACTATGTTCGTCTGTATGTATCTTTTTTTGTGTATGTTCATCGATATTTTCGCCAATAGTGAACCGATTTTGATGATTCTTTTTTTAATGGATAGGGTATATATACTTCGAAGTTGGTCCTATTTAAATTTGGTGAAGATCTGATGAAGAACTTCGGAGATAGACAATGGAACTCCTCAATGACGAACAGTACGCATATTGTGATGATGTGATTATGTTACGAGCAGCGTCTTTAGTAGGTCCAACCAAGTTTTAAATAAGGCCACTTAAATGAAAAAAATAAAAACATTTTTTACAAAAAATTTAATCCGACTTCAAAAAAGAATAAAATAATTACCATATAAAATTAACAGTTTCAGAAGTCGGTGCTTTCAATTTGGTTCATCGTGGATCAGCACCGACTTCTGAAACTGTTAATTTTATATGGTAATTATTTTATTCTTTTTTGAAGTCAGTTTAAATTTTTTGTAAAAAATGTTTTTATTTTGTGAAAAGTTGGCCATTTTTTGTGTTAACCTGCTTTGAAGGGACGCGTTGATACGAACTCGATTGTTCCTGTTGCATGATGTGGACATTTTTGACGCGCCTGACAAAAGGTTTTGGGCGCAATTTTTCCATTAAAATGCTTTTATTGGAATTGATTGAGTATAGGGACGACAATCAAACTAAATATTTGTGAAATATTTGGAATTCGTTGTTTTTCTGTGTGTTTCTGTCAATACGTATGCGATGATATAATACTCAAGGTGTTGATTTATTATGATATTATTAGCTAGATCAAAGTTTGACTAATTGCCTTCGGTGCGACGAATCTGTAATGAATCTTTTCATCGAGGAATATCGCGTGATTTCCAATATTCAGTCCTCCCCGTTTGCTGCAGTACGTGGGAGAGTCAAAATGAAAATTGGAAGAATACGAGTGCGACAAAACGATTGAGCAATAAGTGTTAGTGCGACTAAACGAATATTCGACTGCACTTAAGTGCGGAACAGTGCAGAAGCGAGTCGTCGAAGCGTCGCATCGCCGCCTTTTTTCACCGAATCTGCCATATTCTTTGTATCCGAGCCGTTTGAAAAATTTATTGCGACATTTTACACATGCATCGCCACCTAAAAGTCTCAATGTGGCGCTTATAAATGCAAGACTTTTATATCCATTACAAAAATGTTACCTCTGTGTTGACTAAAACAGTAAATAAATAGTGTGTGAATTTTCAATTTCCGAACGAATTTCATTTAGATCGGTAACGAATAAGGCAGACAGACCATGCAACGGCTATAGACAATCATGTGTCTCTGGTACGTCAAGTAGCCTCGCATTGGCTGTCGAGTGCGGTCTAGTTGATTTGTTCAATATCCCGAATACAATAACATTTCCTGAGCTACCACGCGGGTTTTATTCAATAAACAGTATTGTACCTGACATACTTTATAACACGAGATACAATAGAAATTGTACAAAGCTGTTGAATCAATCAATGGAAACTTGAAAAGCCTTTAAAAGCGTTCCTGCATATCGTCGCTGGGCAGTGATAAAGCACAAATTCATTTTTATTTTTTGTTATTAATTTTGTTGGATATAAAACCTTATAATGCATTTTAGAACGAACGTGCACAGCTCTAAGATGAAATAGATAATAAAACAGAAGAACCTTACACTTCATACTTTTTTTAACAGGCTTTTATTATCTCCCCCTGCAAAATTTTGTTCATTGCAAGTACGAGGTTTTCACTGCACAGCGACGATATGCATGTAATCAGTATTATTTTTATTTATTGTGCATCCAATTTTTAAGAAGAAGCGGGGGGCCAATTTTTCCGTGCCGCCAGAGAAATGGTAGAATTTTATCTCACTCGCTCACTCTAAAGCAAATTAGGAAATTATAGAGATATTTTATGTATAGGGTGTCCGTTAAATAATGGACAACCTTTTGTAATAGCCTGTGTAGGACGCGATGGAAGATTCAGAAAAAATAATTAGTAAGTATTAAAAAATAAATTAAAAAACGAGTTTGTAGAATATTTCGCTTTTTTCTGTCCTAGTTTCCTTTCCACGGAATCCATTTTAGCTTTAATATTTTTAATGCATTCCACAAAGTAAAAATGCATGAAAATATTTACCAACTTTCAGCTGCGATGTTGGTGTTACATATTTCTAAGAACATAATAAATCTATTTTCATGTTGAACTAGCGCAGGGGTTCCGCGAGACCTCGATTGAACTGGCACATACCTTACATGAATCAGCTTAGAAAATTCTACGAAAGTATTTTGTCAAAAGTTTCGAAGTGAATTTCAGATTAGAGCCTTGGACTCACTAAGGGAATGTCGAAACAATTCGCTTGCACACACATGCACCCACTCTCGAAGTGGCGGCTCACAACATGTCCCGCGCCACGTAGAAATACCGGACAGTGTTGCGCGCATCGTTGCGGTGCAGTGTGCAACGTTGCAGCGTCACTTACGGGGTGTCCTGCGTAAGCGACAAACGCGACGCGATGCGATGCGGCGGATGCGAAGAACGCGATCAAAACAACGGCATTCCCTACTGGCGGCCGATGTAGCGAGACGCGACGTAACGTGTATTTGTTCCGTGTCGTGTCGTGTCACGTCGCATCGCGTCGCGTTTGTCGCTTACGCAGGACACCCCGTTAAACTCAATGTTGCGCGTGTCATGTTGGGGAACATTTTACCTCCTACTGAATTCATGACTTTAATAAAAATATAATGTATCAGTTGCTTTTTCAACTTAGAATAAAAGGTTGTTACCATTTAAGGAATAATTCACTGTTGTATGTTTATACCTATACCGTTATTAGGCTACAAACTAGCAATATAACGTCACGTCTGTATTCCCCAAAGGGTTGGGCAGAGGTGTATAGTAACACCCTCACTTCGCCATTATGTTTAAGTCGAGCGGCGAGCCTATTGCCAACAATCAGGCACAAATCCCCGGGCTGCTACTGAGGAATTCCACACGGAAAAACCCTATATCACTTTGCCCGACCTGGGGATCGAACCCAGGACCTCACGATCAGCAGTCGCGCTTGCCACCACTAGACCAACGAGACAGTTACCTAGCAATATTTTAAGATAATAGCAATTTAATAAACTTGAAACCTACGACAGTTATCAAAAATACGGGTTAACGTAGGTAATATTATGTTTAAACTTAACGTCTCAGGTTATTTAGGACAAGCGAGATGTTACGTGACATATTGCAAGAGGGATGAGTAACACGCACTTTCACAACTAAGTCACTCGACAGCCAAGAACGTATTTATATTCTATGCAAATTGAAGAAAAGTGAGGACGAACGTAATAAGCCAGTGACAATTGTTGATGAGATAACATAAATCAGTGTTGTTTTTTTTAAAGAAGTGTATATGACTGCTATTAAAAATGTACAACAATTTAATATTATTTCAAAGAAAGTATAGATAGAACTCGATGTGAAAAAATAAAATCGATAAAAAATAGAGGAGCTACACACTTGTCTTGCGAAGTTTTTGTCCTTGTCGCGCGAAACAGATATTGTACGGAGTAATGTCAAGTAACTATTAACTTTTAAAGGTATGACGTCATTGTGGTGGTAGTGTTGTCTCTGTCTAGTGAACAATTTTCAATCGTTTATAACTCGGGCATTTCATTAAATATTTCATTGGTTTTTTCACTGCTGATTATCATTTTTGTAACAAATCCGACATTAATAATAAAAAAAAATTGTCAAATACCCTATTGTGCCCTCGATTTCCGGCACTGGCAGCTTCAATTACATATTGGTGTTGTTACGAGAGGACCACATTCAGGTGACGAATAAGTTTTTACCAAAAATACGTATGAATTTTACAATTTCATTTATTTTGCCTCCGCGCTATATTATTTTTACAGATACGTCCATGTTTTTTTTATTCAATTTCATTCATACTTTTGTTGTAATGAATTGTTATTCCTTGTGCCTACCGACTGTGTTTTACTCGTTGTGCAGTTTCAGTTTGTTCATTTCGAAGGTTGCATCGCTGCTTATTTGTTTTTAATATCCAGTAAATATTAATAATATTAGTGGAAATGTGAAAATTCATTGCTTATTTAGGCTCTTCTCGCACGGGGTAACGGCAACACAACCTAAACTTGTTGGAAACGGGTGTTGCCAAATGCGATGCAATCAATGCTTTCACACAACGCGTCACAGCCAGTCATATCTCACTGGATCATTCACCAGACATACGTAAATACGTCACCCGAATGCTTGGATTTGTTTCTCAACTTCCTGGACGAATTTAATAAATTTTTTTGCTTCGACTAAGACGTTTGTCGAGAATTTCAGGAAAAGTTGCGTTAGCAACACGTAGGCAATCAGCACTGAGAGTCGCACGAGACAGGTTGCGTCGCCGTTGAAAAATTGTTTTCGATCTTCTTCTTTTCGTGTGGTTAGAGACTAACCTGGTGTCGAGAAATATCTCTCAGGCATGCCGGTTTCCTCACGATGTTTTCCTTCACCGTTTTGAAGCAAGTGATTATTATATATTATTGCGTCGTGTGTATGTGCAATCGCGACTGGTTGTGTGAGCGTTGAAAATTGATTTCTTTTTGGTTGTCCCATGTGAAAATAGGCGTGCCATCCAATCTTCGATGTTCAGTGAATAGGGTCGTAAACAAAATCTTAGCTATCTAGACACGCGGCAGCGTGTCAAGCCAAGTTCAAAGAAAAAGGAACTGGCGACGCAGCAGCCGAGTTATATTACACGAACCATTTGAAGCCACTTTTGAGCCCTTAATAACTCAAAATCTATTCAACATAAACACATGAAATTTGGTTTACTTATTCCTTTCGCATGGCTAATGGTAAAATGTGGCTGAACTCAAATAATTGTAATTTGACATCATGTACTGTACCCATATTTGCGAAATAAATTATCTTATCTTATCTTAAAACCCCTGAGATTAACTATAATCCCAAATTTCATAAATACAGCTCAAACGGTTATTGAGATACTAACGTCTAAAAATCGGAATTTTTAACACTGACTGACATATAGATCAAAAACCAGATGACCTAGAAAGTTGAAATTTGGCGTCCAGCTGGGTAATTGTGTGTATACAAAGGAAAAAGTCAGAAAACAGTGAATTTTTACGATTTGAACTTTATTTCAAACAATCGATTTTTATTGCCTAGCACCTTGCGATATTATAATAGCAAAATCTTTTTCTTTCGCAGGAGATTATAGGTTCCATGATTCATGATGAAAGGTCGCTTTTATCGTTTTGTATACCAGATTATTTGATTCCAGTGGGAAATAAAAATATACCTAACAGGCAAATAATAATAAAAAAAGTTAAAGGAAGCACTTTCAATATACTTCTAACGTTCAAGAAAATGTAGAAAATAGTACAAAAAAGCTATAAGCAATAAGCTATACAGCGTAAACCTTTTACAGATCACTTTTGAATGGTGAATAATAATAATTTCTTTACAAAAAGTAATGATATCCCATCAAAAACATAAATGTGAAAATGGGAGCCAAGTTCAATAATAAGAATATGCTTGGTTGTCGACTTCCCCGTCAAAAGCATTGAGATCTAAATGGGTGCCAAGTTCTGTAGATAATCCTGAAATTTATTTATAAGATCATGAAGCTCAAGATTTGACTTGGCTAGTTTTCACATACAAGTTATCTTATATTTGGCTAATTAACTTATCTTCTTTATGTAATACGCAAGTTACTGTTTTTATATTGTAAGTTCAATATAATTATAATCCTACTCTTCAAAAAATTTGGTTTGCTGGTAAAAACTAGCCAAGTCAATTTTGAGCTTCATGATCTTATAAATAAATTTCAGGATTATCTACAGAATTTGGCACCCATTTAGATCTCAATGCTTTTGACGGCGAAGTCGACAACCAACCATATTCTTATTATTGAACTTGGCTCCCATTTGACATTTATGTTTTTGATGGGATAATATTATTCTCCATGCGTGCGTATTACATAGTCTGACAAAACGTACTGAAACCGGTCCGGAGCATAAATCCAAAGCGTGGAAATCAGTGACCACTTGTGTACTAATAACATCACACCGCAAGTCCGCAATCAACATCCTATTCGCTAGGCAGTGACGACCAGTATGTCGGTCAGGCTTACGTTCTATAATGGACTTGTCATATCAGCTCGTAAACCTTCGCTAGAGCACATAGGTCGGTTTAAATCGATAGTTACAATAGTTAAGAGATGTTATTAGTACAGAGATGATTTCTGTTGAGTGTCATCCGCAATCGATGATGTGAAATATCTGTGAAACGTTTGGATTTACGAATGTGTTTCGGCGGCCCTGAAAAACCTTAAGGCAATCTTACCTGGTGACTATAACACCCATAGCAGAGCCGTCAGCGGCCGAGGTGTGTTCGATGTGAGCGGGGCTATCCTCTGCGGGGCGGGGCGGGGGGATCCAGTCGCGTGGAGGGCGCGGTAGCTTCTCAGTTGACACCCACTGCAGGGATGGCCAGCCACGGAACGATACCACGTCCCCAGAAGATGTCTTAGGTAGGCCTGGTGGGGAGGTGGAAGGTGTTATAACATGTTTGATTCAAATAATAATGTAAGATTAACTAATAGGTAGGTATTCTATTATAGGATTACCGTGATTTTGGACTTGAGATTGTGTCCCCTGGCCTATAGCTATGATCACCAGTCAGGACAGATCAACTCAAACCTGCTATGGCATTTTCCTCAAAAGGCCATTCCAGACGTTGACCTACATTGTTACACTCGCATAGTTTTTGTACCACAATGTCTGGACTTTAAAAGAGACCTTGAACTGAGTTTGTTTCGGCTTTTCTCCTCAGAGCTAGTCAGATAGGAAATGCCGGGGACTTTTAGTCTTAAAAAACATAACATTGACTTGGTAAAAGTGTCTGTAACAGATTTATTTACAGAAATAAAAAAATCACTTATCATATACCTAAATGTAATTATACATAGCGAAAATGTAATAAAATGTTTGTTTGTTGCAGAAAATATTTTAAGTGTTATTAAGTCTAGTTGCCCGTCTGAGAAGATTAGCCAGCTTATCGATATAAAGCGAACTTGCTATTTAATAAATAAATATTTTACAGTAACTGAGTGTGACTTTATCTTAAACGTTAAACGGGTATACAACATGTAACGTAATTAACGCACACCCTCAAACACCCCAATTAGAACATTATGTTATAATCATAATACATACACTGAAATTTTAGTTTAACATGTATATGCATTGTTATTTACTAAATTAACGTTCTTGATGTAAGGTTTTTTGTAGGACGGAATTTATATTAATACAAATAAAAATGCAGTTTAAAAGTCTTTTTGCCTTGATTTACGGTCCATTTCAGTTTGTTTTGACTGTACAAGGGTAATGTGACTAATTTCCGTAGTTTAATTATGTTTGGCTTAAAAAATTACCTATAATTATTAAAAATGATAGAAATCGATTCAGTAAATGATTCTGAACAAACTACTTTCAAGATTTGCTTTAATTATGTTACATATTGTAGATGTATGATATTTCTTTTTAAACCCCGACGCAAAAGAGGGGTATTGTTTATTATTATTTTTACCCCATGTGGGTAACAAACTTCCTCACCGCACGCTGGGAATAGACGCGTGTTCTAAGATTCAACAAAACCCAGCACGCTTGGTGGTAGGATCTGTATGATCCGCCTGGCTAGCTACCACCTTCACATTAAAGTCCGGCGCCAAGCAGTGTACCTACTGTGTTCCGTCATGTGTATGTGAGAGCCAGAGGGGTATAGGGGTATCCCTCTACATCTCTGTTCCTTGGATTCGTGTGCTCATTCTTAGAACCTGTCTGCGCTAACCATCAGGTGAGACTAAAGCCAAACGCGACCAAGTCAAGAATTTATAAAATAAATAAATGTGAAGCCTTCGTCTGTCTGTGGCATCGTAGCTTGAAAACCGAAAAAGCGACTTCAATGTGTTTGAAAGCTGGTTTTAATGGGACATGTCTCATGAACGACTGTCGTCTCTAGCTGTTCCCATTATAACGACAGTTTGTCGTCAATTTTTTTTTATTATTTAGCGACTATCGTATCTAGCTGTTCCCATTAGACCGCGACGACATTTTATCGTTTCACGGCTGTCGCTTTGTCGTTTGCACATCAGTAGCAAGCTACAAGACGAGACGATATGTTTATCGTGGCCACGACAGATAGTCGTAACAACGACACATGATTTTTTCGTGATGTTTTCTTATCGTTTCACGACTGTCGTGCTAGCCGTTCCCACTGACTTGACAATCTGTCGTCACTGCAAAAACAAGTCGTGAACGACAGTTAATCGTGTCGTCTTATATGTGAACACCTCCATTTAAATAGGTACCTATATATTATGCAAACAGCGAAACCCTTCGATAATAATAGCACCAAATAATCATGCTAGACAGAAAAGAAAGAAGAATAATGAACAGGGAACGAGCAACAGTTGACATTCTTCCCACGCTGTTTTTTTGGGTTACACATGGCCAGATTTCCAGTTAACTCCTCCAATTAAACTAAATTTACTTTTGCTACCTTGATCTAACTGCTACGTTGATCTAGTGGTCGTGAGGTCGATCCCCAGGTCGGACAAAGTGTTATTGGGTTTTTCCGTGTGGAATTCTTCAGTAGCAGTCCGGAATTTTGATTTGTGCCCGGTTTATGGCAATAGGCTGGCCTTCTATGACATGGAACTTAAACTTAACGGCGAAATGAGGGTGTTACTATACACCTCTGCCCAACCCTTCGACGAAATCAGGCGTGATGTTATGTTATAGTACTCTTGCTAGTTTTACGCCTACAATGTCTATTATTCAGTAAATAGTGTCATTTATTAGACTATTTACACAAATTTTATATCGTGTTACAAAGATTCCAGTCCCTTGGTAGTGCATATATAAACATACTCACGCCTGTAATCGCTGAAGGGGTAAGTAGGCGTTCTCCTATTATAGGAGTCTGTATGGCCACGTTTCGCGTCTTTAAATCCCATGTGGCGACCCTATTGCTATTTTCCCGGGCACAGTTAATATGGTACCAGGTTCATCGCCTGACTCGCTTGCCCGACGACGGAGGGGAATTGTATTCTCAACCCATCCCCCCACAGACTATCACAGTATCGATCTTAGTAGTCCACTCTATAAAGTTTTATACCTATCCTTATTGCATGATCGGACGTGGTAATAAACTGAATATGAATGTGGATGGATATATATAGGTAGATTGTGTAAAGGATGACATGGGTAAGAAAGGAATGAGTACGAATGCCTAGGTAACCCATGCACCATAGACTGTTGTGACATAGACTAGACACCATAGACTATAAATTAGTAGGTGACATTTTTTTTATTTTTTTTAGTTTTTTGTGTTACCAGGTAATTGTGTTTGAATTTAAGTCCAAATATTTGTTGTAGTTTTAAGTTCTTAAATTTAAGAATATATTATATTTTTAATTTTAAGTATACGTGTGCGTCCGCTTGGGCGAAAAAATAAATACTTTTTCTTTCTTTCTTCTTCTTTCTTTCTACTGAGATGACGGCTGATAGAGGAGAATGAAAAAGGAATACGTGTTGTGCCGATCCCACCTACTGTGGGATAAGGGCAGGAAGATGATGACATGGTAACAAACATACACGTCGAATTAAGATCCTACTGCTTTGTTAAAAATAGTCAACTACCTAATATATCTGCCTAGCTTTTTCCCAACTATGTTGGGGTCAGCTTCCAGTCTAACCAGATGCGGCTGAATACCAGTATTTTACACGGAGCGACTGCCATCAGACCTCCGCAACCCAGTTACTGGGTAATGCCGATATCCTAAGATTAGACCAGTTGTCGGACTTTCGGGCTTCTGACTAACTGTAACGACTGTCATAGGTATTCATATGACACCCGGGACCGACTGTTTAATGTGCTCTCCCGAGGCACGGAGGGGTTTCAATGTGTAACGAACGGTCATCCATCCACGGACTGACCGCGGCAAGCGCAGATTAACCTCACAAATCGTATGAACCGCGCGGTTGGTAATTAGCCACGTGCCCCTCAAACGTTAAAATAGTCAACTATATTATACAAACACTCAAAGCGACGTTATTTAACCTTCGTGAGAGATTTCTCGGTGCACGGATTACCGCTGTACGATCGGTATGAACACTGCAGCACTGCGGCGTACGCGAACTCAGATTTGAGCGATTTCTTATTTATACTAGCGACGGGCGGCCCGACAGCGCCACCGCCAGTTGAATTTATATGAGAGCGTGCCTTGAAAAGTTGTAGGTAAGTGGTGGTGATACTACGTCAACAGTATTATTAAGTTTGGTCTGAACATTCATAAACGTGATGCTGGGGTGTTGTTTACACATCAAATCGTAACACGCAAATCTATACTAATATTATAAAGCTGAAGAGTTTGTTTGTTTGAACGCGCTAATCTCAGGAACTACTGGGTGGAATTGTAAAATTATTTTTGTGTTGGATAGTCCATTTATCGAGGAAGGTTATAGGTTATATAACATCACGCTACGACCAATAGGAGCGGAGCATAAAAGAAAAATGTTGCATAAACGGGGAAAATGTCCGTCCGTGCGAAGCCGGGACGGGCCGCTATAACACATAAAACATAGCATCACGTAGTTTATTCCGCGAAGTGTTCGGCAAAGGTTTTAATACCCAGCCTCGTTTCGCAAGTTATGTTAAAGTCCCATGTAATAAGGGTGAGCCTTTTGCCATTAATCGGGCACAAATGTAGACTCCGGGCTGTTACTGAGAAATTCCTAATGGAAAAACCCAATAACACTTTGCCCGACCTGGGGATCGAAGCCAGGACTCCATACTCCAACAAGACAGCCCACAATAACACATAAAATTCGGGTAAGTATTCTTTTGGAATGTAGGTACTGAATTTGACATATTATTGTCAAATAATGCGGACGGCACGTTTGGTGCAGTGGCTGAGCTATTGGCTTCTGCGCTACGGGTCGCGGGTCCGATCCCCACACCGAACAAATATTTGTATAGCCTACAGATAGTTTTTCTGGGTCTGGGCGTTTGTGCGTGTGGCATTTGGGACTGTAAGCGTACCCACAATACAGAAGAAGAAATACTAGTGAGGTGCGACGATTTCTATATAAAAAAAAGAAATAGCTTTTGCCAGCAACGCCACAATGAAATGTAAATATAAAATTGTAAGGTCGCGTTTTTTTAAATATAATAGAGCTTGAGGGCCCGTTAAGTACTAACAGTGATGTCGGTCCTGCACCTAAATGGTGCGTTGACCGCAAATGAGATGTGAGTCATACTCTCTTTGTGTTTATTACGGAATGTGTATAACATAGAACGATTAAACCTGTTGTATTTATGGCGGATCTGCAATTTACAACGTAAAACGAACAGGAATCCCGTTGCATTGGCGTATTTATTCGATTTCTTAGTGTCTTCGTAATTGTTCATTAACGTATGATTACTATAAGTAACGGAGCGTTATTTTTTAAAATTGTCACTCGTTATATCTTTGCCAATAATAAAGCAAAGACCTAGCTATGCATAGTAGATCAGTATATTTATGCCCCGTTTGCCAATAAAATGCTACCGTTGGTAAGCAAAACGATTCGTTTTTGTTTTTAGGAACCGTGCATAAGAGCCAAATTAATGTTCAGTCTATTGTACATATTCTTTGAAACAGACATCAATAAATATACGAATATAAAGTCATTAATAGCATGAATGTTAAGATAGCGTTGACTATAAACTTTAGATACAAAGTTCCGAACATGTACCTACATTAACCTGATTTCATTTATACAACAAGATGGGACTATTCTAAAATGCACACGACAATCTTTATATAGTATAAAAAAAGTCTGTTCTTATGTATGCTTAGATCTTTAAAAGTACGCAACGGATTTTGATGCGGTTTATTTTAATAGATAGAGTGATTCGAGAGGAAGGTTTATATACCCCACATTAGTATTTACCTTGCACCCGTGCGAAGCCAGGGCGGGTCGCTAGTTGTGTATAAAAAATCTCGCACACTTCGTTAGGGAAAATGTTAACTTCGACAATAAATTAATAGTCGAGCGTTTTTACGTTCGACGGGAATATTTTGATTGCGGGGATATGGAATAAATGAAATCCAATATTTAGAATGGACTTTTAGAGTACTGTTTGCGGAAAATTAGATTGCCGTTTTAGTTATTAAGCGCTTTTAAACTTAGAAAAATATTGAGCCGGTTTGTGAAAGTAGGTGTACCTTAAAGCTTTGTTTTATTATTTCACTACTTACAAAACAAACAAATCAAAGAGCTTTACCAATACACGCATACTGTAATCTAACAAAGTTGTTATTGTACTGTTATGTAGGGATATGTTTGAATTTAAATCAACTGAATGTTTCCCTCGGCTATCATAAATTGTTTGAAAAATTTATTGCGACACGCACTCAAACTATTTACTTATTTTACTCTGAAAACAAAGTAAAATTATGAAAAAATGCATATATCCTTACCTTTCAAGCAATTATCGGATGTGAGCGCATACTGAATGCTACATGATCCAAGCAGGAATCCAACTTGCTGCAAGCCAGCGTCACGGCGAGTCAGCGGCACTTCTATCGGGACCGGCACTATGCCCGCCTGAAGGCACCCGTAAAAGGCGCACATGAAGTTAATCGGATCGTTGTTCGGGTAAACCAGAGCAACACGGTCTCCCGGCTTAATAGAGTTGTCCCCAGTCAGGGGTCCACCACTACTGGTCTTTGATGTGAACGTCTTGTTGAGCAAAGCATGAGCGATTTTGAGCGATCGACTGAGAAGTTTTCCTGTAAAGGAAGGTTAGTTTAGTATTTATGACCAGTTCAAAGCGTTAAAAAAGTCAAGTCAACTGTTTTACTCAATGCCAACTATAGGCGGGCCCTCAGTGTTTATGCAAGGGATCAGTCCATCGTATTTATGTTGTCCATCTAAAGAATAATCCATATTCAGAATAATACAACAATGAATAACTTTGCCATTGTGTTCATACCATAAAAATAACATATCAGTACTATACCACAGTAACTCACTAACCATAATTGAGAGAGTTGCTGAGTTTTCCGTTCGGGTCCAGGACCGTAGCCACGTTAGCTTTGAATGAGGCTGTTCCGTATCTCTGCAGAGCCGCTTCAAGGTTGCGTGGCAGCCCTGCAGGGACGACAAGTTGTTCGCCGACAGCTGGGGTCATAGTGCCGCCTTCTGGCTTCGGAGCATTGGGATCCTTAGGGTTGGCAGCCAGCTCCAGTTCGATATCATCGTCTTCGTAGAACTCTGGCAGAGGTCGGCGTTTTGGACGCTTCAGCGTGTTAAGCAGCTGCTGTATCTTTGCGGATACCTATAGGAAGTAATACTCATAAATAGTTAATATTTAATTTGATTCTATTTCTTTCAGGGCCGATTTTACCTATGTCTGATAACTTTTAACCGAGGAATAAATTTGACGTTTTGACAGATTTTCTATACAGAAACTATCAAAACTTCACAGTCAAAATTATCCGACGTTGGTAAAATTGGACCTGTGTGGTTTTTAGACATGGCAATCTGGAAATTACGTTGTGCACTGAAATCCGGATTACTGGTAAAAAAAACATTAATGAAGTCTATTGAAAGTCTATTTCCATCAATTTCATATTGTAATTGGTTTTCTAAATACGTATCTACTCAGCGAATGTCTAGACCGATAAGAGCTATTGTGGGACTGAATTCACGGCGCGATATTTTTTCCGTAAAAGCAGCAGGTGGGCGATTTGTGAATTTTTGAAACTCGAGGGAGCTGGTCTGCGCGGTTGGGCACCTGTCAAAGTAGGTGGAAAGTTATCGCTAGTTGTTGTTGTTCGAATAGAAAACATTTTGCGGTCGAGTGTTTGTTTTGACAAAGACCTGAGCGGCACCCGCACCTCCCGCGATTTACGTCCGCAGAGCGTGCGGGCGACCGCGCGCGATTTCGCACCTAGCGGTTAATGCGGGAGCCGCGTGCAGAAAGCTTGTCATGAAATCAATTTCTTTTAATATTTTATTTTAATCGCTTGCATCCCGCTCCACCTTTATTTACAATTGAATATCGCATCGTGACTTCCTAGTCTAATTCAAAAGTACCTGTTTACCGCTAAGTACTCCGTACCATACCATGATTTACAAACAAATGCATGAAAATGTATGACTTTGATTAGATGGGAAATGTATATTGCCCATCTAGTCAAATAATACCAATTTACACTCAGAAACGTCCTATCGAATATTGCGAAATACAATTTGAGTTCACCATCGTCTTACGTGTAACATGTTGCCAATTGAAGCCTGTTCGAGACAAAGCCCTGTTAACACATGTCCAGCTAACATCGCAGTAACCGCAAACTTTCTAGGTCTCAACCGATGGTGCTGAACTCCTCACAAAGACGCTGTCGATAAGGAAATTGCTTGTCAAACTTGCAGACAAGTTTTGATGTCACCTGTTAGGGCGATAGCCCACGACTTTGTACAGCGACAGAGTATAGCGCGTTTCGTAAACGTGCGACTGCATGTGGTTGCTAGTTGCATATGCAACGCGCGACAGAAGCAGAGCAGTATTAATACAGTTGTATTGTGTCGATCACTACTGCATAAATGCAAAAGAGGGACGTGTGACATCCGGGAAAGGAAGGGTTGTGCAGAAGGCTGCGCGTAAGCAGACCACGCTGCTAGACAGAATCGTAACTGCGTGCTGCTAAGGTACACGGCCAGCAACAGCATCGTGTTAGTAACGCAGCTATTTTGCGACTTTACCTCTACTGTATCGCCGTAGTCTTGGTGGGTTGTCGCCCTAAAGTCCGGTGGTGATGACACTACAGAATACAGGTATGGCGACTGTATCATACGTTTAGGCTGGACATCCACAAGAGCTGAGCGAGGAAAATGTGTAATACGCAAATGTGTAGCGAGGATGTGAAACGGTGTGACCCTTTCCACCAGAGCTGTGCGAGGAATGCGTAATGTGTAATGTGTACAAATGAACCGTGGCGGGAGCGGTACACAGTCCTCGCAACACATTTCTCGCTTGTTTTGTATGAACAAAAACCTCGCACTGCTAGACCCATATCCACCAGAGCTGCGCAGAGCGAAGCTAGGTAAATGAAGTGATTCTATTGGTGCTTACAAAACACATTCCTCGCTGTGGATGCTCAGGCTTAAGTACCTACAAGGAATTTTCTAGCTATTACCTTTAGATCTTGTATCTTTCTGATGATATAAAGAGTTTCTATTTTAGATGCCAAAGGAATGTAAACGCCAATTACTAGGTGTCACTAACGACCGTTTTCAATTAACTATCTATCGATGGTTTTCCGTACTAGAGGCGGAAATGTGACTTCTATGGAGCTTATGTCAAATTTCTATCAGCTTAGCTAGATTATTAAGGATTACGTAATCGATACGCTTAGCCACGATTTACCGATACAGATTTTTAAGCCGAAAATCCTACTACCGTTTAACTTCCAGACACCTGTGTCTTAAGCCAATTTAGGGTAGGTACCTACTCGAGTTTTAGTCAGGAACGATACGCGATCAACTCGAGCTTTTTAGGATTCCAATTCCCGAATTTTCTTGTCATTATATGGAAATAACTGCAGAGTACTTTATTTGTTTAATTTGTAACGTAACAGTAATGTGTTATGTATTTGTATGTGAGGTAAACTAAATCACTTACATGACTAGAGCATCCTAACAAAATTTTAAATAATAATAATAATAAACGAAACAAACTTATTTTTTATCAACGCTAACGCTTGTATAGGTTTATACACCCATATTTTAAGACGTTCCTTCAAAACTTACTCGACTCATACTCGAATCAGGACGGACTCGAAAACACCTTCAAAATTATATTCTTAGTCGCAATTTCGAGTGAACTTTGAGGTTCCTCGACTGAGTCATTACGTCATAATTTGAATTATCTGCATCGCGCAAATAGCGCCGCGATAAATACTTGTAAGGATTATCATAAGCATATTCGATAAAGTATACAAAATTAATTTTTGTTACATATGAACTTTGACACTTCCTTCCTTAAGGTAGATTCCGAGGTACCTTGAGTTTGACAGATGATTCCTTACCTCGACTGAGGAAAAATTTCGAGTCGAGGACGTTTATGTCAACTATAACTACCGATTGTAGAGAGAAAGGCTGAGTCGAGTCGAGGAAGTTTTGGAGGAACGTCTTAGAATATGGGTGATAATCTGTCGGATTAAATGAGTTTACTTGAAGGTTGTATAGGAAATGCTTAAAATCGCGGCCTAGATACACGGCTGGCTGACAACATGACTGTTGTGTAGGGTAATCGTTATTGTTGATACTTCGTCTTAAGGAATAATAAATTATGTTTGTGATGAGTTTTAGGGTCTACGCCCTACGCCCCTTTGCTAGGCGGCACGGCTTGGCAAAGGATTTTTTAGGCTCAAATAATTTTAAACCTTATTGTAATACCCTTTAGGACTCGTATTTACCATACCGCGAGATGCTTCGGCATGCCGCCGCACGACAAAGCATCCCGCGGCATGCTTAGCAAATATGAGTGCCAATGGTATTAAGATAAGGTTTAAAATTATTTCAGCTTAAAACATCATTTGCCTTGCCATGCCGTGCCGCCTGTGGGGCGCAGACCCTTATTTCAATATAGACGATTTTTTTTTGTTTTCGTATATTAAAAACCCCGCTAGACCGAAAAGGGGCCTATTAATAGTTCTATAGAGATACAAAAGTTTAACGCAGTCAATGGAAACAACTATCAGGATGTTTCGATCGTACTATATTGGTTTATTGGTGGGCTATAAATGGATTTCTAACTGCTTTTTATTATTCACGTAAACGCATTTATTCGACAGATTATAGTAGTGTAATAGTGTGATGGTAATAGATCACCCCCTTTTTCCGTTTGTGTCGTATAAGACGACTAAGCTACTATGTCGAAAAGATCGTTCTTTGGGCTAATAAGAACATACTACGAATTCCTGCCCGTTCGTTGAGCAATTAGCGACAGTTATTCTTAGAGGTCTATTAAGAGTCCTTTCTGCAGTGTAAGTTGAATGTAAAAAATAATTTGAAAAAAGTAATTAAGAAAAAAAAACAAAATGTTCAATTACTTACGCTTACCTTCCATCGGCCGGTGCCAGTGCCGGTGTCTTCGGGCTGCGCGTAGCACTGCACGCGGTCGGCGACGAGCGCTCCTCCGCGTCGGGCGCCTGATGAAGTATGAGTCACATCAGGCTGGATGTCTGATAACAAACAGCGTGTTACTAGCTTGCTTATTAGTTGAGCCAGGAACAGGCTGTACCACGCAACGCGGATGACGCGTGCTGTTCACATCTCGTTGTCAAGTCTTTTCGTAACAGGAGGACGCGTGTGGCAAGTGTGTTCCTGACTTAAGAGCCCGCACAGACAGAAAGCAGTCAAGCGATCGAGCGTCCTGCGCAATGTAGGTAAGCATTTTCTATAATGTAATGGCTTTGTACAGACTGTCTGCTGTCTGCATTGTTTATCGGGCTCTTCTACCTATTCAGGCTACGAAAGGACCTTCACTCCCCCTGGATGGCTATGCTCAGTCGCAATTACTGACATGCATTTAGTGAATTTTTGGTGGTTTTAAACCCGCGACGCGTAACCGAGACCTTGATTATCATTTGTGTAGGCGTAAGAGGAAGAAATGTAGAACAGCAGGGAAATAATTTATCAGGAGAACCTCAATTTCGAGGACATTTTTAATAGACACAAAAGTTACATCTTACTATAATATTTAATCCAACTACAAAGTTTAAGGCTAAAGCTCCGGCCAAACCTGCGCGATAAAAGAGACTGCGAAGCGGGAGCGTCAGCCGCGCGGCTTTTGCTATCCATGATATCTTAAGGCGCTATGCACACCTACGTGACCACAACACCAACTCCACAAGTCTAGTCTAAGTTCGCGTTTCGTGCCGTAGTCGCGCAGGTGTGCATGTCTAGTTTCGCGTTGTAAACGCTACCGCATCGCTGACGCGTTGGGTTCGCCGGAGATTTAGTGCACACGATCGCGCGGGATTGCGCGGCGCAATAAAATTATATGAACGATGAAGGTCACTTGAATCTAATGCCGCGCAATCATCTGAACTTAATCTAACTAGCTAACTAACCCTTAAACTTCAATGGACTATTAAATGATGGATGTGTGAAGTTTTCTCATCAAGCGAAGGAAGTGCGATATAGCTTCCTTCGGGTAAATGAACGTAGAATGACGTAAGTGTTTGCTCGTAAATAGAGGAGATGTTTACGTATGTTCCTATTATAAACAAAATACTGACCCTTAACGTCTTTTAGGTGAATGCTACACGCTGAATATTTTATAACAATTTGGATTGCGATCCTGGATAGTGATATTTATTGAGATCAGTGTGTTGATGGATTAAATGTGCGATAAATATCACCATCCAGGATCATGATCCAAATATCTTGATAAATATTGAGCATGTAGCATGCTCCTTAGGTGATGCTAAATACCCACTTTGGGTTACAGAGTCGTGTCAACTCGTGTTCAAAATGATCCTAGTATTTATTATTTATAGTTTCAGCCTGCATTCGCTGATTATTAAGACTATCGCTCCATCGAAGCTGAGCGGACGCGACACAGAAAACAAAAGTAATAGGGTACAAATATTATCCCTACACCTCGATGAGAGGAGTGAATGTCAAGATCTTATTGATAAAGTTTTATCGTCTTTGCTCCACGTAAACTGTCAAGCTTATTATTTTTAGCCTCGAACCTGTTCATCCATCCCACATCACTAAATATTTTAATAATACGTAACTGATGTTCACGCGTCTATATTAATATCAGATATGGACTAATGGTATTTAACACTCATGTTTAATGTGCGGTGTGCTCATCGATCGGACGTAGGAAGCTGTATGGATTGCGCGCACTGATGTGTGCTTCAATCGACGCCTGTAATGTTATAGAGTATGGACAACAACCTCACTATAACCAAACGCTTTGTTGGTATATTCCGGGAGAATTTTGATAAAAGCCAGTATTAATAAAGCCTGGCAGGTGCACGTGTGATGATAAAAGGGAATATCCTAAAGCCGTGCTCTAATTAAACACTATCTTTGATGTACTACATTTTCGTAACGTACCTAGACTTGTACACATCAAAAATGTATAAAAAGCCAACAGTCAGCAGTGATGTGATATCAAACCAGCACTCGTTAACCCAGCGTTGGTTTATTAGCCATGTTTGCCCAAACCGAACCCAAGGCAAGCACCTGTGACTTTTCGGATTCATGTGCGTATTGTATAATTATCACTTGCTTACAAAGGGTGAAGGAAAACATCGTGAGGAAACCGGCATGCCTGAGACATACTTCTCGATGGCATGTGAAGGCAAGTCAGAGGCCCATGGGCGGCATATACTCTGACACCAGGTTAGTCACTAACCACACGAAAAGAAGAAGAACGGCTTCTACACACTTGTCTAGCCTCCTTCAAGTTTTTTTTTACAACTTTTTCGGATCACACACCTGTTGACAGACTAAACTGAGTAGATTTTTGACCTGTATCTAACAACCAGCAGAAATAATTCAGTGTTAAATGAAGGTTTGTTAAGAATATGATCGAATCGATCGATCGAAAGAATATGGTCAAACTATTTGGTTGATAGTTAATAATTAATTAAACGAGTTGTAAGTGTAAGCAATGATAGCCTAGCGGCAGAACGCTTGTCTTCCATGCAGGAGGGTTAGAGTTCGATCCCGGCCCGGACCTCTGGACTTTTCGAATTGTGTGCGGGTCAGAATTTGATTAGCACTTGCGTTAAAGGTGAAGGAGAAACATCGTGAGGAAACCTGAACATCTGAGAGGGCTCTATAAAGTTCTCGATGGTGTGTGTAGTCTGCCAACCCAACGTACCAGCGCACCAGGCCAGCGTGGTGGACTAAGGCCTAAACCCTTCTCATTCTGAGAAGAGGCCCGTGCCCAGTAGTGGCACAGTAATGGACTAGCTATGTATGTTATTTTGTCAAATCCTGACCAAAGTCGTTCTGCAGGCGCCATATTGACGATTTAAAAGTTATTAGGTACGAGTGACAGTTTGCAAGCGTAAGTGACCTAACACGCAGATGATGATGGGTGGACCTACTTCCCATGACAGGATAACAGCTGATGCGTATAAGGGCATTACCTTGCAATTTAGTCTTATTTGAGGTATGAGGCTCTTTTCATTCTGAGGAGAGGCCTGTGCCCAGCAGTGGGACAGTAATGTGCTAATTATGGTATGTTATGTTGTAAGTTTACCACAGACTAAAAGTATTTATTTTCACTGTAGTATTACATGAGTTTTCTCTATGGTATAACTTAAGGGGTATAACTACATAAAAAATGTTTTTGTAGGAGGGACTGACCTAGGCAAACAGAACGTGTATTTGACGCGCTGTAGTGCGTTCTTACGTTGTAACGCTCTACTGCCGCCGCGTTTATATTGTTCCATGGCGGTTATGTACTGTCATACAACAATACTGCTCTGTCTTTTACCTACAAACGACAGTTGTATAATTATCACACATTAGGTTCTCTTCCTCCTAGCCTTTTCCTTACTATATTGAGGCCAGCTTGCAGTCTAGCCAGATGCGGTTGAATAAGAGTATTTTACACGGAGCGACTGCCATCGGACCTCCGCAACCCAGGTGCTGGACCATACCGATATCCTAATGTTAAACCGGTTGTCAGACTTTCGGGCATATGACTACCTGTGCGTTTTGGGCGTCTGTCACACATTAGCTTATGATCCGATATTCAATGAGCGCCGATTGTCGGTTTGGTACTATTAGGTTGACTAGTACAACATCGTTAGCCTAGGACTAGCCAAATAATTCTCTGTTATAGCCATACCAACTTCACTGGGCAATCGCTTTAGCCCTGGGCTAAACGATGTTGCGCAAGTGGACCTACTCCTAATCCCGATTGGTGTAGTATAAAGAACATGAAGTTATGTTAATAGGTTATTTTACGCATTAATAGACATCAGATCGACACTGATTAATTAACAACATTAACTGAACTAGCCTCATTTACCTGATATGCAGTTGAAAATCTTGAACAAGCTATACTTATACTCGGGAGCAATGAATCCGGGTCACCAACATAAACAAAACTGTGTTAAAATATTAAACATTTTAATAATGTTTTCCGAGATATTAGGCGCCCCGTAAACAGTCCATCTGGATCGCGATCCGCGATCAAAATCAATGATCGCGATCCAGATTGTTTTGTTCCGTTCCGTCAATCTAATTCGTACACTATCAATCTGGATCTCGATCATTGATTTTGATCGCGGATCGCGTTCCAGATTGACTGTGTAGGGGCGCCTTAAGGATGATGTTGGTGACCCGGATACATTGCTCACGAGTGTAGGTATTAATACGACATTTAACCTACAAGTTACAATAAAATATACGAGAACAATGAAGTATGCACGTCATTGACAATTAAGTAACATTTTCCCCTTTAATAAAGATTCCCCTCTTTTTGTTATCTTCAGAGTGCTTTTGCACAATACAGCCGGATAATGCGTATGAGACGGTTCCTTATCCAGTCACATAACGGACGCAGAAAAATAACAAGCAAAATATTTTTAATTCACAATAGAGGAAAATGCAATAATAAATCATTTAACTGTTGATATTTTGTGGTTAATTTAATCTAACAGTTTTAAACGTAGTCCTGTTTGCTAATCGACTTGATGAAAATTTATTGATTGGATGTTTAATTAATCAATGTTTAATTAACGATCTATACAATACTAGATGATCCGACCCGTGAACTTCGTACGACCAAAATTTTACATTTTATTTTTTCAAAAAAAAAATTTTCCTGATCCTATCCAGAATTGAGGCGAACAAACAAAAACAAAATTAAAATCCGATTTCAAAATTCGATAATTTTTATTTGCATGCAAAAATAATTTTACTTTAGATTTAAAAAAAAACATAGGTACCTGCTTTAGTTATGAATTCAGAAAATTAATTTTCTAATCCTTGACCCCAAATATGACCTAAATTGTAAACACAGCTGATCATAGCTATGGACAGATAGATTTTAGCATATTTTTTACGAAATCTTTGAAAAGCTATTTCTCTTAAACTATCGAGTTTTGGGGAAAGTTGTAGAACAAAAGTTATCCCTTATTATGGGTACTTTAACACCCTTTCGGCTTAGTACCCCCTTTCCGACTAACCTGGTTTATATGATGATAGATTAACAACAACATCATAGCCATATGTAAAATAAAAATATAATGAATCATTCTATGTACAATCTATTCTAATATAAGGGCGTTATCTGTCGTATGCGGTTTTCCTCTGCACATGGTTGGTGACGGAAATCATATTTTCTATAATGCAATTTAGTGTCCAATGAAGTGCCGCACGCGGAGCGCTTTATAATGGGAGGTTCGTATGCGGACGGAATCTGCACCCGCGTGGAAGAAAACGCGCTTAACATTCACAATTCACAGAAAAAATATTTTATACTAACGGACCCGATAGACGTCCTCCTGCCCGGAAAAAAACGCCGCCTACCGGGTTCAATTGTTTTCAACCCATCCAGGAATCCATTAAAATATTCATTCGAAATTTCATCCAAATCGGTCCAGCCGTTTAGGAGCAGTTGGGTGATAAACACACGTACAGAAGGATTATATATATATATTAAGATAGGCACTTACAAAATCTGTATGTGTAAAACTGTAAACTTCAAGCTTTCGTCTGGTTCAAAAAAAAACTTATTCCAATCTCGTCAATAGTTAGGCACTACACTCATCATTTCACGGTTTGCATCATAGCAACGTAATTCACAATCTTCACAATTTGTCTATGCGTTAACATAAAGTAGGGAGATGAAACTTGACGGTTCCTGATCAGTTCCTTTTACCGAATGACACTTATAATTGATTTTACGCCCATAAAACAATAGTGATGCAACCCATATAGACTACTTCATTGAACTGATGACGTTAGCAAAAGTGATTCATTTCACGTACCTAGTCAGAAACAATACAAGCAGGCAAAGTGAATGATGTCATTTTTCATTATTCTATGGTCCTTGAATGACGTGTCAAATAAAAAAAGAATTCCCATAACCCCTAACGTATGTCAAATGTTAATTATCCAATTATAAATTGAAAAGTGTTAAAACAAGTCAACATTAGCGCTAATTGTTACTTATTCACTAACAGGAAAATACATTACAAGTATAGTCTGCGCGGAATTAGTTGGCTGCGCCTTAGGTATGTGAGCGGCAGGCGGGGGGGGGGGGGGGGGGGGGGGGTGCGAAACAATAGACGCGCTCTGTCAGTTTGCTTTGTATTGTCTACCGCGCACACCCCCCTCCTGCCGCTCACATACCTAAGGCGCGGCCAATTAGTTCCGCGCGGACTATAATAGCCGATTCCTATGATTTACCGAGGATTGTTAGTTAAAACTAAGACTACAAATCTTTATACAAGGTTTGTCGGAAAGGGGGTACTGAGCCGAAAGGGTGTTAAAGTACCTATAATAAGGGATAACTGTTGTTCTACAACTTTCCCCAAAACTTGATAGTTTATGAGAAATAGCTTTTCAAAGATTTCGTAAAAAATATGCTAAAATCTATCTGTCCATAGCTATGATCAGCTGTGTTTACTATTTAGTTCATATTTGGGGTCACGGATTAGAAACTTAATTTTCTGAATTCAAAACTAAAGCGGGAATGTATTTTTTTTTTAAATCTAAAATAAAAATCTTTTTGCATCAAATTAAAATTATCGAATATTGAAATTTTAACATTTGCTTTAAAATAGTCATCAGTGATACTTTAAGTGGCCCGCGGCTTAGTACCCCCTTTCCGACTAACTCTGTAAATATGTTTTTGTATTGTATATAAATGTGTAGTATTAAGTACTAAATGTTATATAATAGTTGTTCTGTGTTTTTGTTATGTTACAGATTTATATAATTTAGGTTAGGTAGTATGTTATAGAACTTCCTTTAATTTTATATTGTTAATATATAAATACCACACTATCGCATTAGGTTAATCCTGTTATGATAGTTGTAAGGGTGATTATAAATAAATAAATATAAATTAAAATCAATTGAGTTAGTATCGCAAAAAGAAAATAAGAAAAAAAAAATTGTCATTCGAAGTTCACTGGGTCATCTAGTCGATAATAAAGCATAGACCTCATAGCTTGGAATAGTAGACCCTCCCACCCGGGTCTTTTGGGCTTAGAAGATAGTATTACAAGTAAAATTACCTTACGAGTCTATTTACACGGCCAGTCCAGCAATAGAAAATGCTACCATTTTGGTAACCATAAGGATTAGTTTTTAGACATAGCAATGGGCATAAGTCGATCTCACATTTCGCGCATGATGAGAATTAGCAGTCACATCGTGTTATTAAGTTAAACTTGCTCCCAGGCGAAGATAAATTTGAATAGAAACAGTAACTAGCACAAATACAGAAATTAGCACAAATTATACACTTCCACCACTCATAAGCCATAACATTGTAACAATCGGGGACGCAACACGACCTACTTATCACGTGCCTAATCTGAAGGGCTGATATGATCTGATAACTTCTGATTGCCGGCTGCCAGCACCGACAGCTCACGTTACCTACTCTAATACATCCTATATCAAAGCGCGGCGACGTACTACGTAGTCCAGCCAATATAATTATTACGAGCATTGATCGCGCGCTTGCACTGCGGGTTGGCGATTTCAGGTCCAGTTTTCCTCACGATGTTTTACTTCACTGTATGTCAGTGAGATTAACTAAGAAAGTAAGTACAGTAGGGGAATGAAAGGGTCCTCAGTTTTAAAATCCATTCCTTTCCCACATCGCCGGCACATATAAGTTACCGTTTCAAACTGTTGAATGGAACAGATCAATGCATGGAAAATAATGTTTAATTATTTGGTAGCAAAGATCTAAATTGCCTTTTGCCTCCATATGACGTAGGAGTGCCATGTTTGAGTCTTTGAATTGATTTAAAGAGTATTGTTGTAAAAACCATGACATCAATCAAATCGATGATTAAATAAATTGAAGCGTGGAATTTACAAATGGACAAAGTGCCACAAAAATTAATCAAAATTTTTCATAAGAATGGATTGGCTGCCCAATGTAGCTCCATTAAAAATATCGACTTCGGTTTTTTGGGCACTTAGCCCATTTGTAAATTCTACGCCTCAATTGACATAATTTATGTCTGTCACCATGTCGCTATAATATCCTGTCAAAAAATACTTGTATTTTCAATTGTATAATGTTGGCAATACGTAGTCAGTAAAATAGTCCGTTTCTTGCACTGTGCAAGCAAAAATAAACCTAAAGGTGTATAACCTTTTCGTTCCCCTACTGTACTTACATTGAAAAAGTCACATTGATACTTGCCTGGGTTTGAACACGCAGTTGATAGGCATTACTTCAGCAAAATTAGTTGCAAACTAAGTTTCTTCTACATAAATTTAATGTGACTTAGTATTGCCATGTTAAAAAACAGCTCGATACAGATACAGTGAATTGCTTTGTTGTGTCAAAAGTGATGTTTTTATAGGTAAACCGCAGATTATTTAGTTGAGTCAGTGGTCTGTGGTAGGCGCGACTATGTTGACGGCGACTGTATTACAGAATTCCGAAGTAGGTACTTGTATATATGTTGCAGTCAAAACTCTTAACCAGTACTACTGATTAGCAAAATCAGTCAAAAGTACTTTTGACTGAATAGGTTGGTCAAAAGTGGTTTTGACTGAAAATTATTGGTTATTAGTACTTTTGACTGCAAATTTGCGGTTAAAAGTACTTTTGACTGACGCTCTTCGTTAAAAGTAGTTTTAACTGCAATAAAGCATCAGTCAAAAGCACTATTAACTTGTTAGGTGTGAATAAAAAATAAATAATAATTAATATAATTATATTATATTATTATTAATAATAATAATTTTCTTTTGTCATCACATTGAAATGACTATCTTTCATATCTTCTATCGCTAAAATTCTTTGCAAAAAGCGTTCTTTCTTTTCGTAGTCACTCATTTTTGTTCTAATATCAGCACGTTCTCCACTAATAATGAGTAATATAAAAGTTTATATGTGCGTTTATCGATATTTTTATCGACCACCTTAACTTTTTAAGAGTTTTGACTGATACGACCAGTCAAAACCACTTTTGACGGAATCACTTAGTCAAAAGTACTTTTAACCAGCTCCATTGGGCAAAAGTACTTTTAACTGTTATTTTAGTCAAAAGTATTATTGACTAAAGCATACGGTCAAAAGTACTTTAGACTGATTTTGCTAGTCAATAGTAGGACTTTTGACTGGTTAAGAGTTTTGACTGCAACATATACACGTTCTTGATATAGAACGAACGTAAGTACATCATAGTCCTGTACTATAGTAATAGCGCACATCACTATTTCAAACTTCGGAATTACGTATTACAGTGGTTAAAACCTTTATTGCCCAGTTCCTATATATGACCAAAAACGAATCGTTTTGCTTACCAATGGTAACATTTTTAATGCCAAACTGAGCATATAAATTGATTTGTAAGCTAGTTTAACTTGGAAAAGCTACTCATACTCACGTATGGGAGTGTCTGCTATGCAAAGTTATGGGGTCTTTGCTACACTATAAAGATACAAGAGTCTTAATTTTAACCAATAACGCTCGGTACATCATAGGATTTGGCCATTATCGATATATCCTACGTATACATCCTATGTGCAAATTACAGAAGCGGACTTTGAAGAGAATAATATTCACAACTAAAATATTCATCAAAATATGGAAAAGATTCGCGTATCCGCAACAATATAAATACATATTTTGAATAACTTCAATAAGGAATCCAATTAAATCATAACCGATCCGTTAGAACACCGTATTTCGTAGCAATTTATATCTAAAACAAACCAATAAATCCAACCTAATAAATGAACAGTGTTCCGCAGTCCGGGAATAATTGGCAAAGCAATTAGCACTGCAACCGACTGATACTGCTCACTTTATAAAAAACGATCGTCTTCCTTTCATAAATGGAATATTTGTAATATTATTCATAATCCGCTTTATTGGAAATTGGAATCCTGTTAAACTATGGGCATCTCATGATCACTTACAGTTTTGAATGTTCCAAACCACAATGTTTGTACTTAGTACATACAAGTTTAACAGATACGACGCGGCGACGGACACCATACCTAAAGGAATCGAAACATCGCGAATATTACAATATTAAATAAGCCACCAGGGGTTAAAAGTATTCTTCAAAAACCTTCTTATTAATATTTTGAAACTGTACTTACAAGCAGGCAAGTGGGTAATCTCGGATAAATCAATCTCAGTGCGTTCGCGCATTTCAGGTCGTTCACGTAATTCAGTACGTTCACGCAACTCAGTTCGTTCGCGCATCTCAGTCCTGTCCCTGGGCACGTGTTTCTTCTCACGGAGATGGTGGGGTTGTGGCAGTGGATGGGGATGTGCACGAGGGTGTGGAGCGGCTGGGCGGCGTGCCGGAGGGGAGCCCAGCTCAGGTGGTGGGGGCAGCTCTGTATCGCCGGCGCATGAATCTTCGTCAGATGATGAGGCTGTGACAGGATAATCATACGTTGTAGTACATTGTAAAAATTCAAAATTAGCTTAATATACGTTTTGTAAATCCTATACTAAGAGCCCGTATTCTTTGAAACCGCAAATGTGGTTGCCAAAATCAGAAGAGAGAGTACACAGTTGTTAACTTGGGCGGTAGTTTGCCTCAGTTGTTAAACTCTCAGAGAGAATATCTAACTAAAAACGTATGTTTACGCGACATCCGAAGAGTTTCGTTAGCGGGAAAAGCAATGTAACATACTTGAATCCTCAATTATCATTAATGAAGTCTACTGAAATGCTTTTTCAAACGTGGGATGCTAGAAACCGAAGCTGGGACTAACTGAATACATTGAAAATATTCGATCATATTATAATAGTCAAATAAAAGTGCGATTCGGTCATTATTTCGTGCAACCATTGAATTTACAGAAACTTATGGTAATAGGAAATACTTATTGCAGTAAGTACTTGTCACAAAAATGTTTAATAAAAATGTATGCACCCAAATATGCAGATTCATTAATAATGCCCCTCAATTTGAATGCCATTATCATCAAAAAGACAGATCAAGATCGAAATTGGCAGTCCTACGTGTCTTTTGTTTTAGCCCAGCTGCATATTATCAGAATATTTGTCAGAAAATTTGTGACGCTTAAGAAATGGCCTTCTACGCATATATTTTGTACCAGAACTCACAGGCTGCCAGATCCAGCAAATTCTGACAGTGTGCGTGTGTGCTTTTCAGAGATTTTCTAACACCATTTTTCTTATAATGTGCGGCCGGGCTTATCCCCAGTTATCTATATTGTCATCAATATTTGTCTATGCAGCTAAATACTTGGGAGGATAGTACTTAGTACAATGTTTGAATGTATTGTTATATCTAACCCTTTAATGTACACCTGGGAACTACTATAAATTCCACTAAATTGGAAACCGATATCTTTACATTATAGAATAATGTAGGAATTTGACACACAGAAACTACAGGATGAGTTAGCAAGGAAATATTTAGTAACTATGAATCTAGCCAACAATTGAAAGCGTTCTCATTATGTTACTTTCATAATCACCAATAGGTGTTATACGATAACTGTATTAAACGCATCATGGACATCAGGTTTTTTATTTCCATTCAGCCATGATCATCGAACTGCAGGGCAAACGCCTCCCTACCCTCCTTCCACTCCTCTCGGTTGAAGGTTTTCTGCGGCCAGTCCTTCCAATAAGTGTCTAGTTAGTTCGTCCCGCCATCTCCTTCTGGGTCTGCCGCGAGTCCGCGACGTTGCCTGGTGTTCTGTGGGCTTCACTCAGTGATGAGTTTTGCCCACAGCTCGTCCGACATGCGGCAAACGTGACCAGCCCAGTTCCATTTCAAGCTTGCGGCTTTCTGACCAACGTCGGCGATCTGAGTTTTGCATCGCAGTACATTTTTCCATCTATTACGTCGGCTTTTGGAAAAACAAAATATCTCGAGTTCAGATATTGAAAGGCGATAAGAGATGCTATGTTTTTATTTATCAGTAGCAGACCGGGTATCTTACGGGGGTACACTACATAAATACGAAAAACTTTATTCCGACAGTCACAAATGCGAAGTTCAAAAATACTAATATAACAACTCCGATTTATCATTCATCCTAATTTTATAACTAACGTTTATAATTAATATTCTCATAATACCGAGTTTCAATAGATCGAATAATAATAAGTCCGACTTAATGAGAATTCGAAATATCAAAAATACGAATTCCGATTATTAAAATACCGAATAATTAGAACTCCGAAATTAAAACGCCTTGTAAAATTTAATAGCTAACCCAAATGATTCACCATCAATAGAGAGGATCTGGCGCAGGTATATATAAGGAGAAGAAGAAAACACAAAAAATAATATTAATGCACACAATTGTTAACAAAGTAGACGTTTTTAAATTTCCCTTAACGTTACTTATAGATTTTGAATATATATATGCGTAATTTAATCAAAATCCTAATTTAAGCAATTTATTCGGACGTATGAAAATCGGAAAACCAACAACTCTTCTACTTTCGGTAAAATAAAATTCGTGATTTTTAATAATAAGTAGACATTCTTAGGTATTATAAAATTCGGACTTTTGAAAATCGGTACATCGAAATTCGGAATAAATTATTTCGGAGTATTTGGGTGTTCCAGTTTTACGGGTCTCGTACGCATGCAGAATTCTAGAACAAGCTCTTGTATACAGGCATATAGGTTTACTTGTCCAATTATAGGGAAATATTACAGACGTTAGAGGATAGTGTTGTCACACAGACATATCAATTAGGCCGTGCCGTCTTTGACGTTAAAGCTATTGTGTTATAGTCGTAGTCCTGGAATAGCTATTGTAAACCTATTATATGAGGAGGAGTCTAAGCTTTGTTTGTGTATTATACGTGTATCATCAATATAATGCATTGTATATAGACGTTCTCCGACACAAAGCTACGCGGGCTACGACGCCTACGCCATTTGACGGTTGTCCGACCACTACTGTTAATACATTTTCCAATTGAATGGTCACGTTGGAAAGCCTTTTCATTATGTTACTTCCATAATTAGCAATAGATATTGTCATATAATTTCAAGGAGGGTTGACGTCAGGCAGGCGGCCGGTCATAAAACAATAAGCCAAAACCTCTAACAACATGGATTTATGAAATACATGTTGTGCCGACCCCACCTAGTGTGGGATAGGGGCAGGAAGAAGAAGAAGATTGTCGTATAATTTCACTAAACGCGTCGAGGATGTCGGCTTTTGGAAAAACAATATCTCGAGTTCAAATATTGGAAGGTGATAAGAGATGCAGATTTTTTATTCAGATAGAACTGTACTGAAATAATTGCCTTGTTGGTCTAGTGGTGGCAAGCGCGACTGCTGATCGTGAGGTTCTCGGTTCGCTCCCCAGGTCGGGTAGTGTTATTGGGTTTTTCCGTGTGGAATTCCTCAGTAGCAGCCCGAAGTTTGAATTTGGTTGATGGCAATAGGCTCGTCGCTCCCTATTACACGGAACTTAAACATAACGGCGAAATGAGGGTGTTAATATACCTCTGCCCAACCCTTCGGGGAATATAGGCGTGATGTGATGTTATTTATAGAATATCAGTAGCAGACTGGGTACCTTACGGGTCTTGTCTTGACTTAAAAGAATGATCCTATTATGTAGTTGTGATATAGAGATAGTATGAGATAATTATAGACTTTACAATTTATTATTTTCGATTCACTGTTCGATACAAAAATAATACCATACAAAGGCAAAAAAACGAAGCGACGCAACAAAAGCTCTGTATTTATCATTAATGAATGAACTGGTCGAGCGGTAGTTTTAATAATTCCCATTTAAAAAATATGAACTCGACTGTAAGCCGGAAAAGTACAAAGATGAAAAAGAAAAAGGTTTGTTTCAAAAAACTGTGTGACCGGCCACTTGTGACTGCGACGAGAAGCACATGTGGGCCTTAATGTTGAACATACATTAATCTTAGGGCCAAGCCACATCTGACGGAAGATACGTCGCCAATCTTCGGTCAAATTTGTATGATGTGAGACGTTTATATGGAATTATGTGTACAGGCGGAAGATCGGCGACGTATCTTTCCTCAGATGTGGCTTGGCCCTAATGATTTGCTTCTTGTGCAATGTGCAATATGGAGATATGGGACTACTCAGATTAAGAATCAATTTGCAAAAAGCTGGATGATATTTAGACACACTTTTCCGTATTACCTATAAAAGACTGCTTCATGGTATGTTCAGATGCAAAAGCATGCTATAATATGCTTCGAAGTGCGGAAGCATGCGAAAAGGTAAACCATAGGCATGTTCTTACAAAACGCCCATTTTTAAAACGGTTTTAATTACTTTACTTCGTATATTTGTCTCAAATCTTGCGACAGATATTTGAACTACTTCTGTTTAACAGATTCTCCTGAAACTTCGCACAGTTTAATTCCCATGACAATACAACATAATAATTATTTCAACCTTTAATCCTCAAATCCTGGTGCAGCAGGAGTACCTACGTACTGCAATGTAAAACCGTTTATATGTTGAACGGTTTTAATATAGATAATTCCTTAAAAATATAATATATTTTTAAGGAATTATCTATGATTGAAATATGAATTCACGCTGAAGTGTGTGTTACCCCTGAAGCTTTACACGAAATGGAAAATATTCGGAATAGTTGAAACTGTAAATAATACCACTTTGAAAGTCTCAAAGCCGTTTAGCCGGTCACCGCGTCGAATTTTTCCTTGTAAACCAGAGCTGTGGTTTAAAGTGGGTTCTAAACCACAGCTTTTCGGTTCAGCCCAGTTGAACTTTACCGGTGAACTAACACGTAGCACAAGCATATTTAACCTGGTCGCGGTTAACAGAATTTTAGTAATGCACCGTGCACTGTTGCGTATCTGGTCTGTGTTTTCCCTAAAAGTACCTACCTACCTACTTGTCTGAAAGCTTTGGTTTCTGAAGTGAGGGGTGCCTCTACTTCAAACGGTTATCAGAGATGTCTTTTCAGTCTACCGATTCAGAATCTTTACGATAATCAGTAGGCATTTTTTTAATCTTTGGAATAACCTCATGGGTGTCCCTCGCCCGGGAAAGGCGAGGGGGTCTGCCGGACTCTTACCGGCTAAAAACCAATGGCGTTCCTTCTCCTGACGTCGGTCCCGTGGTCGCGGGATTCGCAAAAGCATGCACCGCAACCATAATCGGTAGGCCTAACACGATCATTTGAACTATACGTCAAATGTTTGTGCTAGACCTACTGATTATCGTAAAGATTCTAAATCGTAGATGTATCGCTAATGCAAGTGAATTTTGAATCGAAAATACAACTGTCCTATAACATTTTGGTGAATTTTTTTACGACATGCACAATTTGTTTCATACGTAATTTAATTAAATAGTATGAGGGGCCCGTGGCTAAATAACAACCGCGCCTATCGTACGATTTGCGAGGTTAAGCTGCACTTGCCGCGGTCAGTCCGCGGATGGGTGACCATTTGTTACACATCGAGACCCCTCCGTGCCTCGGAGACCACGTTAAGCCGTCGGTCCCGGGTGTCATACGAATACCTATGACAGTCGTTACGGGTAGTCAGAAGCCCGAAAGTCTGAGAAACGGTTTAACCTTAGGATATCGGCATTGCTCAGTTACTGGATTGCAGAGGTCTGATGGCAGTCGCTCCGTGTAAAATACTGGTATTCAGCCGCATCTGGTTAGACTGGAAGCTGACCCCAAGATAATTGGGAAAAAGGCTAAGAGGAAGGAATTTAATTAAATAGTATGTGCGAAACGAATATTTCCGATTCAAACTTACACTAACGTTACGTTTACTAGTAACTTGATATCATTCGTGAGGCCTACAGTTGTCGAACAATTCGGTGTAAATCTCGTTTTACGCGAATCTTTTGTCTATAAGAAGAAGATAACAAACCGAATCGGTCGAAAGCTGATTATTACAACTTTGGCTGGTGATGACTTCAGAATACATTTTCAAAACCACTGTATCACATTATGCTCTCATTTAAGACATCGACATTGACTGCCTTGTTGGTCTAGTGGTGGCAAGCGCGACTGCTGGTCCTGGGTTCGATCCCCAGGTCGGGCAAAGTGATATTGGGTTTTTCCATTAGGAATTTCTCCTCCGGAGTGTGGATTTGTGCCCGGTTAATGGCAATAGGCTCATAACAGGAAAAACGAGGGTGTTACTAAAACACTTCTGTCAAACCCTTGGGGAACACAAGGCGTGATGTTATTTTAAGACATCGATTAAAACAGGTATCTAAATCCCAAAGTACTATCTTCCACTGTCCTAGAAACAGACTGATTGAACCGTTTACGATATACAAATAACACTTCGGTTAGAAGCCATTGATAACGCCAAATCGTTTGATTCACTTTGTTTCAATATCAAAATCGTTTTGATTTTGATTAACATGATTTAGGATTCTTTTATTAGGGTCAGAACTGATACCGCGAATTCTAGAATGGTCATTAATAGTTAAGGATTAAATACTTACAGAGGTCATGCCTCTCTCGATCAGGACTCTTGGCCATCATGGAGGTCCTCTTCGAGGGCATCGGCAGTGACGGCTTGGGTCTGTTCTGCATCTCCGCCAGCGCTTGCTGCACAGCTTCCTGTCTCACTTCTGCAAAACAAGTCCAAGTTCTTAGTCGTTCTCAGATGAGTTCATTAAATTTCCGGGCCGAGAGAATATGCATGCAATATCTTAAGTCTATTGCAATACTTTTATACCGCAGTTATTTTAATCTATACTAATATTATAAAGAGGAAAGGTTTGTATTTTTGTATGTAACGAATAAACTTAAAATCTACTTTACCTATTTTAAAAATTCTTTTGCCGTTAGAATGCTACATTATCAGTTATCACTGAGTAACATAGGCTATATTTATTACTGGAATAATACTTCTTACGCGGGCGGAGCCGTGAGGACACAGCTAGTTCTAAATAAATTACGGTGCCTTGTCACTTACTTGCCTTTCTAATCGCAAACAACTATAATGCTTTTTACTAATTGAATTTTAGTTTAGAGTCGGAATAGGAATGTAATTCCAATAACGCCATCGATAGCCTGTATGCAGGCGCTAAGCCGAGAGAACACTACAAAACCAAACAGCAATGAAATTCCTAACAGTAGAAATTATTTTGGCAGATATAACAAGTCCTTTGAATACTTTCTAACTGAGCATATATATCATGCATTTAGTTAGTAATTAATACTACTTTAATTATTAAAATAACTGCGGTATAATAAAACACAACACTTTTGAAGAGTAATAAAAGGTGATACTGATATCAGACAGTTCGACGGTCTTTAAAATACTGTCTTTTATTTACTGAAAGCATCCCTTTTATAAGTAGGAAAGCGAAGGCGGGTTTAAGAGCTTTTAATCAACCAATAGTTTTCCTGTTTTTAGTTTTCCAGTGCACCGCCATTGGCAGATCAAATCCTTACCCCGCCTCCGCTTTTATGCAATTCACGCCTATGATTTATCTTACCTGTACTTGACATAAACATAAACAAAGCACATGCATGAGTTTCTTGAGCATCTTTAATAAGTAACGTTACATGTCAAATATACGTACACATTTTCCCTATAAAATATACTGTAATACATGCTAGATAAATATCTAAAAATAATTAAGAGACGTTTGACACGTAAACCTACTTATTAAACAGTGTCCATCATGCAATAAAATAACGTTAACCTCATGCAGATGTAGGATTAGTGCGACGTATTAGACCACGGATGGATGCGGTGACGACCGTGATGATCACATTACACTAATAACTGACGCACTGGATATTAGGCCAGGCACTTGAGACATTGGTAGCGATTGATCGCAACGCTATAACCTAATTGGTACACCAATTATTGTAATGTAATGTGATGTAGTCAGTAATAATTTGTACCATAGAGTCCATAGTTTACAATATAAAATTAATCTAAGAAGTAATTAATTTTAAATACTTAGATACAACAAGAGGAAAAGATAACGTGTTAAATATCTACACTAATTTACAACAAACATAACTAAAATAATAATTAGCATACATTATACATAATTATAATAAATCCTAATTTCCATGATCTAATCAACATTCGGAGCTATTGAATAAACTTAATTTATAATGGAAAACACCTAACTCAGATTTATAGGAAATGTATTCCAGTGGATAGAAAAAAACCGGTCAAGAGCGAGTCAGG
This sequence comes from Amphipyra berbera, assembly GCA_910594945.2. NCBI lineage: Eukaryota > Metazoa > Arthropoda > Insecta > Lepidoptera > Noctuidae > Amphipyra > Amphipyra berbera. The sequence continues at coordinate 20,948,916 of OU343121.1, read as the reverse complement.
CTCGCGCAATCAGGGTTTTGAACGAGAACTTTATACAACTTTTGTTCATCAACTATCAGAAAATCACCCAGACAGGTGGGCAAAGATCGTTACCCAGTGGACGCCCGAAGGAGGACATCGTTGGGCTAGCAAAAAAAAAAAAGAAAAAATAGATACCAACGAAAAAGCCGGCAAAAAATAATAGCATGCTTGCAAGTATATCAGTAATATATGCAATTAAAACTTCAGTAGTTGTGAAGATAGAACAGTATGCAAGCATAAGTATGTACGCGCGTAATTTCTCGTAATTTGCGTAACCTCGATGTGCATAGAAACAGTGTCAAATTAATAACGCCCGTTCGCGTTTACAAGTCGTGCCAACAATACTGGCCGCACTTAAGTTAAAAACGACGGCGGATAAGCAGGGTTGGCATGATTTAATCATTTTAAATTAAATCAAATAATTTTTTCAGTAAAAATCAATGATTTAATCAAGTGTATTACTAACTTCGGATTATATGATTTATATAAAAATCATGATTTTTTGGATTAACTAATTGAAAAAATCGTGATTTTTTCCAACCCTGCGGGTAAATCTAACAAACTGTGTTTTTAAACTTAAGGACATGAAAATGACGTATTTAATAAGTCTGAAGAATCTTGGAGAAAATAAACTAGTCCTCGCTGTACTTTCAGGTTGATACGAGATAAAATATGAATTATAAGTTTTTGGTATAGCAGACACCAATAACGCTTCGATCATGGAGACGCGCCATTCGCAGCGCAGTCTACCGCGTACTGTCATACATTTGTACGTCAAAAACTACAACTAAAAAAACTTCGCAAGAAAATGCGCTTCCACAAATGATCTAATACATCAGCTTCCAGTCTAACCAGATGCGGCTGAATACCAGTAGTTTACACGGAGCGACTGCCATCAGACCTCCGCAACCCAGTTGCTGGGCAATGCCGATATCGTAAGGTTAGACCGGTTGTCAAACTTTCGGGCTTCTGACTTCCCGTAATGACTGTCATAAGTATTTGTATGACACCCGGGAACGACCGTTTAACGTGCTCTCCGAGGCACGGAGGGTTCTCGATGCTTAAAGAAAACGTTCACCCATTCACGGACTGACCGCGGCAAGCGCAGCTTAACCTCGCAAATCATATGATCGGTGCGGTTGGTAATTAGCCACGAGCCACATCGTTAATATAATGTTTGAATTGTACGCTTTATGCCTCGTATCACGCGCCGCTCTAAGCTCTGTGTCACTATAAACGAGGCCTAAGAGAGCATCTCGGTCAGTAAAAGTGTAAAAATAAACCTGGTGATGCGCTCGCGCTCGTGTGAACTCAATGAGGATTGACATGTCTAAGAAGATTGCGTTTATAATGCGCCTTATAGCCAATTTAGCTATCAACCACACCGAAGCAATGTTTACTCATTGCATAAAAGATGGACAGAGCCAAGGAAGTAAAAAGAGATAAAAGAATAAGAGTATACGTAGAGAAACAAGTCGAAGAATTAAGATAATAAGTTTCAGTTTACATTATAAGGCGTCCATTCTTCACTCCGTTAGGTCTCCGCTCTAACATTTTTTCAAGCATTTCTTAATCGCTTCAGTACTGCGGCATCTTAGATATTGTTTCGTTAATATGAAAAAGTCTGAGTTAAGACCAGAAAGACGGACTAGGAGCGACACTAAAACGGCAATAGGCGAAATTATAATCGTTCATGTCAAGTGGCGCCCCGTCTATATACGTGTAATAACCGCTATCGCTTGCATACTATAACTTGAGGCGGCTATTAACGACACTCAAGGTCGTCCACGACTCCATGCTAGTTTTTGTTCGATGCACATCCTCTCCATTATTCGCTTTCAGATAACTATGTAACAATGAGATATAATAATAAATGAATATTCATGTGTATGTTTGAATAGGCTTTTTTACATTTGACATTTAGTTACGTCATAGTGAAGGTTTTTGTATGTTTGCAAGTCAATAGAGGCTCTATGTTATGTTGTCTATATGGTACTTAGCCCGTATACCTTACCTACAGAGTTAATAAATTGTTCGCGAACGCTTTCAAAATTTCTCAAAGAGGCCTTTTAATTGGGTTGCACTTGACTGTAGTCTCGATTGATAGATAATAATAAAAAATGTGATTTAACAATACAAAGCAAATACATTTGTCATGAAATGCATTTTTTTAAAACAGTATTTAAAATTACAGTAAAGTTCTAATCCTTAGCAGTCCTGATAAACTTTCGGGAGTGATTTAGTCACGATTAAGGGCTCCGGGCGAGTCCGAAACTAGTCGGAAATACCCGAACATTATACGTGAGCAAAACCGTATATCCATAAAAAATGCACGAATAAATTAAACTAAGAATTCTCCCTGTAGCTATTAGACAACATCTACACAAATTGGGTTTTGGTTTATTTTGTATTCCTTGCTGAAGATTTTCATTATTCATCTGATTCATATCTTATGTAAAACAAAAAAAAATACGGACATTGTTTTAATGTTGTTTTATACTGCCTCAATGGTCTAGTGGTAGCGAGTGAAACTGCTGATCGTGAGGTCCTGGGTCCGATCGCCAGGTCGTGTTGTTGGGTTTTTCCGTGTGGAATTCCTCAGTAGCAGCTCGGAGTTTGGATTTGTGCCCATTTGATGGCAATAGGCTCGCCACCTATTACATGGGACAAGCATAACGACGAAATGAGAGTGCAATTATACTCTGCCCAACCATTCGGGGAATACAGGCGTGATGTTATCTATATCTATACTAATATTACAAAGAGAAAAGAATTGTATTTTTGTATGTAACGAATAAACATAAAAACTACTGGACCGATTTCAAAAATTCTTTTGCCGTTAGAAAGCTACCTTATCACTGAGTAACATAGGCTATATTTATTACTGGAATAAAACTTCTTACGCGGGCGGAGCCGTGAGGACACAGATAGTGTTATATAAATAGTTCTTATTGTAGCTTACGCTTCGTTGCCGTCAATCATCGAAGTAATAAGTCATGTATGCGCGCTGTGTTGACAGTTAGCTCACAACCGATGTTACATATTTTATAACCTAACTCGTATGTAAATAACTTTTTTTCACACATTCCAAATATATTTTGATGGCCACTCGTCGAGTTAGCCTCTTACATGTTTTCGCGTATTTTAAAGTCATTAATTTTAAAACATTTGTTTAATAAACACTGTTAGAAAAAAGAATCTACGTGTTTCTGTAAAGCTACGAATTCATGGTAAACAAATGTTGAGCAACAGTTGTTCAACATTGTTGATAGTAACGTCAAATACAATGCTTACATACCACACAGCCAGTCTGGTAACTTGTCAGCACTCTGGCAGCAACACAGAAACACAATGCTGCAACATTGTTGCTAAACATTTGTTTACCATGAATACGTGGCTTAACTTTGATACATGTTGCGGTAAACACTACTGACACTTTTTGATGATAAAAGCTCCGAAACATTTCTAGAAACATTTACGTGGTGTTTCAGAAACAACTTGTAACTACTGGTTTACTAGTGAATTTAAAATTATTTGCTAGTTTAAAATTTACGTAGGAATTTTGGTTGAAATTGTGTAGTTTAGAGAGAGCCTTTAGTAGTGCCCTTTAAATTATATATTTTACAATGATTGTATTAAACATAAACTCAATTGTTGGATTCATTGGTACGATTTTATTCATGTAAAAATTAAAAGATCACACAGATAATAATGAGTAATTTATTACTGTAATGTGTTAAATATTCATGAGCTTGATGTAAACGTTAAGTTGTATTCATCCTCAGAGAGATCAAGTACCGTGTGTGACGAGATGGGAGTGACGTCAGAGTCGCCCACCGTGCCCGTATTGTTAGAAGCAGGCTGTGCGGTGGATGTGTGCCCTAATTGTATGTTGTAGGAAGTTGCGAGTAACGCGACAGATTTTAAAAAGTCCACTTTGTTTTACCCATCACAAATATTTTTATGAACTGATGTTTTTATGTTTCAGATACTTAATATAATATTGACAAAATGTACAATGTGTTATGTAACCGAGAAGTATCATCAGTATCATCGTATTTTTGGCCTCATTTAAAAGGAGGTGTTGTATTTAAAACAGTTGAATTAAATCTCAGTAATTGTTTACGTAACAAAAGCCTTGACGTAGCTTAACAATCGACAAAATTATGATCATTATAGTTTATTATCAGCCAGGAAATGTGTTCATGCTAATGAGCCTGTTTCCGTAGAATGGATACTTCAACAGACTGTGAAAGGACGCGTAACACGAGTTTCAATAACTATTGTATTGACAGAGTTATCTATATAAATAAAAATGAATCGACAAATGTGTTCCTAAGCGCAAAACTTAAGAACGACTCGACCAATTCTGCATTTTTTTTATATATTCTATATGGCACAAGGAAGGTTCCTATGGAGAGAAAAAACATAAAAAATTACGTGGAAAATAGTAAAAACAACACTTTTCTTTTTCCACTACAGGCCAATAACTTTTGACAGAACGAAGTCTGTCCGGGCAGCTAGTATAAAATAAAAGTAAGATTTAAAATTTTGATACCTTAACTTATTGATCGACGAACATTTATGCTCATATTTTCACATGATTGATTTCACAGACAATTTTTCGGAAGAGGTTTACGTAAAGACTTCCACACCGAACTGGATTAAATTAAAACAAAAGTAAACACACTTGATTCACTAGATTTGCAAGATTCAACTGAGCGACATAGTTATTGTGAAGTCCATAACAACCTGCCACTATCTACGCATTTATGAGATTATTTCTAAGTACCACTTCTAATTAAAACCGTAGGTACTCCCCTGAAGAATAATGCCGATAAATCTATTACTCATACTCCATAACATGCTACAGGGTGACATGAACTTTGCAGATTAGCTAATATATTTTTTTCTTCTTTCTTTTCTTAAAAAAGACCTTGCTCCACACAAGGATTTCTCCTGTAGGTATCGTGGGTGCGTGATACGAAACTTAATACGCACAAACACTCACACCCGGAACAAGTATCTGTAGGCCATCCGTAGCGCAGAAGCGAATCGCTCAGCCACTCCACTTTCCCATTTAATAAACTAGAACTTTTATCAAAAGTCGTATCGCCGTCCATTGTATGCGTCATTCACTCATTGCTGTAATGGACGGCACGTGGTAGCAGCACGTTGATTATACTGTGGTAACACCTGCCCCCCGCTTGGCAACGAACCACAATGTGGTCACCGTTGTTTACCACTACTTAAATTTTAATTCCGCCATGTTTTTTTTTTCCATCTTTGCAAACGCCTTTTAGGGGCTAACTAACGTAAGCAAAATTGTAGGGAACGGCGATAAAGTAAAACGTAGTATTTCATTTACGAGGGGAAGTTTTAATATTTCTGCGATATTTGAAGCGTCTGTGTGGCGGTGTATCTGAACGGAAATTACTAGGCAGATTGTTGATAGCACAATCATACATCATTAGAACAAACAATTAATCGTTATTTTTTTAAACCTGCATAGAAATATTAATGTGGCTCCTATTTTAAAACATAATTCAACGTTAAAAAGACTACTTTTATAAAATTTCGAATAACATTTTCAACCAGTATTTTCAACGTCGGTGCAGTAAGTAAGAATTGCTGTGCGGTGATAAAAACATGTCTTTATAGGTTTGTCTGTCTGTCTATTGTTTGTCTGCGTCGTCGCGTGCACCTAAACATCACTATAAAATGTAAGAATAACATTGATGGTTTGATGCTCATTCATTCGGAGACGATACTTTCATTTATCTGCAGATATTCGTAACTATCAGTTAAATTGTGTGGTTATAATTAGGTGTAACCTATTCAAAAGAGGGTCAAGTTCTAACGAATGTGTCAGTTTTTTGAGATCTTAAGAGGTCTTCTTCTTTTCGTGTGGTCAGTGATTAACCTGGTGTCGGAGTATATGCCGCCCATGGGCCTCTGACTTGGCTTTACATGCCGTCTAGAAATAACTCTCAGGCATGCCGGTTTCCTCACGATGTTTTCCTCCCCTGTTTTTAAGCAAATGATAATTATACAATACGCACATGAATCCGAAAACTCAGAGGTGCGTACCTTGGGTTCGAACTCGAAACCTATGACTTGGCAGTCCGACGGTCACACCACTAGGCTATCACTGCTAAGAGGTTAGACCTATTTATAGCCGAAAGCAACCGGCTACAATTAGTTTTACTCATCATTAATGCCCAGTTCCTATAAACAAAAACGAATCGTTTTGCTTACCAATGGTAGCATTTTTATTGCCAAACTGGGCACCAATAGATTCGTAAGCTTATTTTACCTGTGATAGTTACTTCCATATGGTAGGGTCTACTATGCAAAGCTATGAGGCCTTTGCTATATTATTGGTAAAGACACAACAGTCTCAATTGTAACCAATAACACTCCGTAAATTATTGGAATCGGCCATTATACACCAAATTTTCAACCGACTGCAACCGGCCGCATCTAGATGTAGCTTGGTAAAACTAGGTGTAATTTAATCGCAATTCGGCTTTTAGCCGTGACAAGTATGCATAAGGGTCCGTACACAAAACTGCGATGTGACGTCGCATCGCATGAACTTACGAATTGATTCGCATAATTGAATTTTCCTATATGTTCTTATCAGTAACAGCAGTGCGCAAATCTTTTTCCGCAAATTTATTCTACCTAGTATAAAATACGTTCAATACGGTTGACGATCGTCGAGGGATTGGTCACCCGAACCTTGGAAAGAAGACGCCTTGCCGCACGAAATCGCATCGCAGCAATTTGCGTTGCAGTTTTCTGCGTTGCGAATTCGCATCGCGTCGATTCGCAGTTTTGTGTACAAGCCCTAAAAAGTACGTATCCAGGGGACTCAAAAGACGTGGCCAAGCATGATCACATGCGAGCTAATGTTTACCTGACAGGTATCTAGTTAAAGTTGTCTGTTCAGAGAAACCGGGGCATAAATGTAGGCACCTGCGAGATTTTGTCACATACACGTTCAATATTGCACGTAAAGGCTTTTAGCACCGTTATTGCGTTTCTATCACGAAACTGGGGTTGACTATATATTGTGTACAGGGTGTTGTTTGTACAGTCAGCAACAAAAGTATGTTAACACTTCAGTTTTTAAATTATAACTGAACACAATAATATTCTAATTTAATCGGAACACATGTAACAATAAAATAACACAAACCCTTGACTATTATATGAAATTCTGAAAAGCAGTGTATCGAATAATTTTGTTTCTTTTAGATGTTATGTAAAAGTAACAGTGTTAACCTACTTTCGTTGTTGACTCTACCGTGTTATGGAGCGTCCACACCATGCTAACGAACGTTCATTTTGTTGAATTTAGCCAAATTTTCAGATTTAAGCGGTATCGAACCATATTCGTTGGCTTGGTGTATACGTAACATTAGCTAAATACGCGTCATACATAATATAACATCACGCCTTATTCCCAGAAGGGTTGTGCAGAAGTGTATAGTAACACCCTCATTTCGCCGCTATGTTTAAGGCGAGCATATTGCCATCAACCGGGTACAAACCGAAACTCCGGGCTGCTACTAAGGAATTCCAATAACACTGCCCGTTCCAATTCCCAATAACACTGCCCTACCTGGGGATCGAACCCAGGACCTCACGATCAGCAATCGCGCTTGCCACCACTAGACCAATGAGGCAGTTACGTGTAGTATATTAAAGATTCTAATAAATTTTGACGCTGTATTAGATTTATGCAGTGGTTGCATCTAAAAACGTAATATTATGAAACAAAGATCTTGGCCGTGTCTAGACAGAAGCTATAGTTCGGTCTAATCTCATTATCTCGACTTCTAGTTGGAATTAACTCGTAGTACGTTTTTCTATACCACTTCGAAACATATCTTTTCTGTTATTGAAGCCTGTAAAGCCACTGGCAGGACGCTAGTTGAATACCTACATTTTTTTCCCACTATTTTCCAATAGCATTGTTATCAAATATTCCTACAAAAACTTAACGCAAAATTATTAAAAAAAAGAATACGAGTTCAGTACAAAAGCAGCCCCTACAATTTTTCTATAAAAGTTACTGATAATTAAACACGACGACAAATCAAACCATACATATCCAGTTTATGCTGACCTCTGATTGTACGGAATTTCCGTACAACGAGAGGGCAGCTTATACTGGAACTATATAGCTTGATTTGTCGTCGTGTGTACGAGTCCAAATTATACATAGCTGTGCCCTCGCGGCTCCGCCCGCGTAAGAAGTTTTTTTTTAGATATTTGCGTAACTTAAACCGTTTACGCAGCGCACGCCACGGAAGCCCTCAAAAAGGAATAATTTTTCCCGTTTTTGCAACATTTTTCATTTATGCTCCGTTCCTACTGGTCGTAGCGTGTTGTTATATAGCCTATAACCTTCCTCGATAAATGGACTATCCAACACAAAAATAATTTTTCAATTCCAACCAGTAAGTAGTTCCTGAGATTAGCGCGTTCAAACAAACAAACTCTTCAGCTTTATAATATTAGTATAGATTAAATCGAGGACCAGATTTTGCACATATTAATAACACGTTTCTTTAAACATAACCGTCGCCCCTCTTTCCTGAATACAGTTAAGGCATATTAATCTACAATCGTGTACCTACTACTAGAAGTCACCAATCACAATAATTAAAGTGAGGTTATCACTATACGGGGTCTTCTTCAAATTAAGAATCAATTACACGAAAAAACATGAACCACAATATAGGTAGACTCTGCCCGTGACAGCTAGATCACGTGACTGACCTATACTACGTCATAGCTACTGATGAACCAATTAGCTTCGGCTTCTGTTGTCAAACTTTGTCGTTATTGATGGGAAAATATTACAAATCGTGACGTAGATGCGTACATTGTGGGAAGAGAATATCTTATATTATTTATTATACCATGGCAACTAGTACCAGCTTTTTGCACGGTTAGTGCCTAGTGCCCACTAAGTACCAAAAGACCAATGAGGCGATTATGTACAGTAGGGGAATGAAAATTTTATACACTCTAAGGTCAATTTTTGCTTGCACCGTGCAAGAAACGAACTATTTTACCGACTACGTATTGCCGACATTACAGAAATGAAAATACAATTATTTTTTGCCAGGTTATTATGGTGACATTGATGACAGACACAAGTAATGTCAATTTAATTAATCATCGAATTTATTGATGTCATGGTTTTTACAACAAAACTCCTTAAATCAAATCAAAGACATTATATGGCACTACTACGTCATGTGGAAACAAAAGGCAATTTTGATCTTTGCTATCAAATAATTAAATATAATTTTCCATGCATTAGTCTGTTTCGCTCAACAGTTTAAAAAGGTAACATGTGCCCGCGATGTGGGAAAGGAATGAATTTGAATACTGACGAACCCTTACATTCCCCTACTGTACATTCCGTTCCAAATTGTGTTGTAGCTAGACCAGTGTTTATGTAGCGTAGGTGGTAACAAGACACGGTTAATTGCGCGCCATTCATTACGGTAAATGGTTTGCACATTGATGTACTCTTGTCGCGTCAGTCAGGCTCATCACTATAATTGACGCCTATCAATCAACAACTTCGGTGCTATCAATAACATATATTGACAACATTAAGGTGTAACAGAATGGGTTTCGTCTAATTGCAAGAATTTTAGTTGATTTCTTCCCGTGAATACTGTAGGTTAGTTTACTAATGGCCGATTCCTATAATTTACGGAGCGTTATTAAATAAAATTGTGACTCTTGTATTTTTACAAATAATGAAGCAAATTCCTCATAGCTTTGCATAGTAGACCCTCCCACATGGAAGTAGCTATCACGGATATAATTAGCTTACGAGTCTATTTATATGCCCAGTTTGGCAATAAAAATGCTGCCATTGGTAAGCAAAACGATTCGTTTTTGGTTTATAGCAACCGGGGTTACGATGACACAATTAAACGACATAAGACGCTGTCTAACATGGACCAACTTCTTGATAAAGTATATAAATACAGTGAATATAACATTGTTGATAGAATACATCATTTTGCCAAAATAGAATAGGAATTATATGAGGAAGTTCCACAGAACACGAAAATCGACTGGAGACACTTGACGAAACACGCCAAATACGTAAAGAAGAGATCTAAGACTCCTTACACATACTACATACTACTTAATTAGTAGTCTAATAATATAAAAATCTGATAAAAATCAACTATGGATTGTGCAGATCAGACAAATTACTTTAGTAACACCAGTTAAAGTCGCCGGCACGTAACGTTATGGCGTAGCACTGGGGGTAAGTTTGCGCAAGACATGCACACTTAGTGCAACAAAAAATGGTCCTTTTATAGCTTGTCGTTTTTTTATGCCATAATTTATTTTTAAACATGTCTGTTCAGAAGAAAGAAAGAAAGGAGAGGAATTCTCTTCTCTACTCTTGCCAATTTACGTGCCGGCGACTATACTGGTGTCATGTTTGGATGAATGAAGTGGTCGTGCATGATGGTTAAATCACGCCGGAGAAAGCAAGGGCTAAACAGGAAGAAATTAAGGTAGCGTGATCGATTATTTCTTTCGAGTTTTTTTAACCGTTTATTTAGAGGCTTTTGTGGAATCCATGAACACTGTAATCACATGTGACGTTGATTGACTCACCGCAAACACTGGTTCAGCCTAACATGTGAAGAAATCGCCAAATTTTACTTTTTAACCATGTTCGATGGTCTATTCAAAAAAATTGAAACGAGAGGGGTTAACTTTCAAAAGGGACTCGTTACAAAAAAAACCACAATTGGTACCTTTCTCTTCGGTTAATGACGTAAAGTACGGACCAGTTTTGACACAAAAGCACATGTTCTACTATCTTTTAAAGGGTTGGTCGAGAATTCAAATTAGTAAGTACGTTGACCGTGACCTGGTTTTTAAGAGATTTTATTAATTGAAATATGCTCGTGTAAACATCTGAGGGGAGAAGAAACGTCTTTGTCTGATCTGAAGAGCTCTTGACCTTCGTTTTATAAAGAGTATTATTCAAAACTCGATTTATATAAAAATGTTTTTTAGCGATGGAATACAGATTTATCTCTCACGTGAATATCACCTTTTTTTATTCCAATATACCATACAAATATAAATATCACACTGTTAATAATTGTTGCCGAATATTTACATCAAAGAATCGGCATCCCAATATGTTGGAATCCCAGCTCAATAAACGTTGGATGTAAAACACACTGATAGCTTTATTATTGTGAAAGCACCGAATATTTTTGGAAACATTTATCAATCAAAATAACGAGTGAGTGCCTCATTTCGTAATTAATCGTTCATTATTTGCAATACAATGAAAACAGTTGTATATTTATGGTTCAGCGATCAAAGTTAAACTCAAAAGTTTTAATTTATCAAAAGAACAATGGGCTTTTTGGCAAGAGCGGACATTAATAAAACTAGTGTCGTGTGAAAGGTCTGTCGATATAAAAAATAACTTTCCGTATACAGAAAAGTGATAAAAGGAGTCTTGATCTCAATATTTCGATTTTTGAAAAAAACGATTGTTTCGGTCAGAATTCCAACCTGCTCCCTGTATAAAAGACATATAACAGAATCTTACAGGGGTGAATCTATCATTACAGTTATAGCTAATATCAGTAAGTCAGGATTGGGAGCATGGTAAATAAAGTAAATTAAACCAACATAGACTCTCCACCACTGAGAGTACTTTTAATTAGGTTAGTGATTAGTTACAGAAGCTAGTTCACAATATACATATAACAGTATAATAATTAACACAAGATCAGAAAATGAGGACAAGCAAACCAGATATAAAAGGTTAGACTTCTTCGGCTGTTCGACATGGAATCCTCTGCTCCGTCGAATGACCACTGCTTTTATAACTTCGGGTACGTTGGTTAATCTTGACGGTTACCCTCCTATGTCAACATTGTCCAGTGTTACCAAATACCGATAACACCTGATTATCGCAACATTCTGAATGAAACGGGGATTGATCTTTTTTGCGTTAAAAAATAACAATTTTGTAGTATTGCAGGTATCGATAATGATGCTGATAAGGTTCAAACCCTATGATGAAAATGTTATGCAATAAATCAAAGGCAGATGGCATATTTTCATGCGTTTTTAATGCTTCTCATTTTCTACTCGTTATTTATAGCTTTCATATTCTTATTATAAAGATGTCTAATAGAATATATTAAAGATGGCCGCCGATAATTTATGCGGCATACTTTACTCATTGTCCTTTAACGCAGACACTTCATTAATAAAAATTACTTCAGTATCTTTCGCATAATTTTATTAAAAGGTGAATTCTGCGTCTCTTTGAACCTGAGTTAGTGAACTTTTCACCTCTCGATGTCAAACAGAAGTTCAGTAAAGAAACTGAAACTTTACAGCTGAAGGAGTTGACAAGACACAATATCTTGACTTTGAAACGCATTCAACTTTTATAAAGTCAGAATAATATTCTTATTTCTAACTTTGCGACGGATGATAAAAGAAACATTTTACATTGCAGACTGAGAAGATGACAGCTAAATATTAACATAACATCACGCCTGTATTTCTCGAAGGGTTGGGCAGAGGTGTTTAGTAACACCTCATTTCGCCGTTATGTTTAAGTCCCATGTAATAGGGGGCAAGCCTATTGCCATCAACCGGGCACAAATCCAAACTCTGCTACTGAGGAATTCCACACGGAAAAACCCAATAACACTTTGGCCGACCAGGGGATCAAACCCAGGACCTCAACATCAGCAGTCGTGCTTGCCACCACTGGACCAACGAGGCAGTTAAATATTATTTAAAATATTTTATTTTTCATGCAGTAACAGTTGGAGAGATTGGTATCTCTCCAACTGTTACTGCATGAAAAATCTGTGTACCTTTTTTGTCAATAACTGGTGTTATTGACAAAAAGGTAGGTATTGAGGTGAAAAAAAAAACGAAACTTAATAATGTAGGTACTTTATATGCAAACTTTTTATTGAATTTAATAACTTGTTAATCAAAACGATGTTTTTTTAAGTATAAGCTTGTCATAACTTTACACGACAATAATTGTTAAGAGGGTTTGGTTACACTGATGTTAAACAGCGTTAAACTTTACACAGCGATTATTAGTAAGGCGGTAAGGGTCGTATTACAAAAGTTTAGATACTTGTTACATCCGTGTCTACCTATATAATGTCAAACTTCATACATAAAAAATGTGTATCAGCCTTGTTTAGTCTCTAAATAATTGTTAAACACGATTTTATGGTAAGACGGAAAGATTTTTAACCGACTTCAAAAAGGAGGAGGTTCTATATTCGATAGGATTTTTTTATGTGTGTACACCGATTATGCTGAGATTTATGATCCGATTTACGTGATTCTTCTTTAGTTTGACGCGGAATAGTTGCCATTTGGTCCCATAAAAATTTAACATAGTTTGGCCCAGTAGTTTTTATTTTATGAACATTTTAGTTTACGGGGACGATGTAATTATTCTACCTGATATAATCTAGAAAAATCCTACTGTAGTTTACAGAACAACCTATTACAGACACTAAAAAGTAAAAAATAAAAAAATCTACGTTTAAAAACCCGACTTCAAAAACTAAAAAGTATAAAATAACTTAATAAAGATTTAATTTAATACACCTCTTATGCAAACTTAATTAATACCTTTACAGTTCCAGAAGTCGGTGCCTTCAATTTGGTTCAGTGTGAATTAGCACTGACTTCTGAAACTGTAAAGGTATTAATTAGGTTTGCATAAGAGGTGTATATAATAATAATAATAAATCGTTTATTTGCATAAAACATGGTATAAAATGGTGTTAAATAAAAATTAAAATGGTACAGACATGTTTAGCTAGGATAAAACATAGCATGCAAAAATTTAAAGGTGTTCACTTTTTATCCATAAATTCTTTTAAACTATAGAAATTACATTCATTTAACCATTTGTATAATTTAATTTTAAATAATCTTATATTTAATATTTTTAAATGGTTTGGTATCTTATTATATATACGCACACACATTGCTAGGCAGCTTTTGTTGTATTTGGCTAGTCTTGGTAAATCACTTAATACTAATCTATAAGGGTCTCGTCTATTCCGAGGATTTACATCATCTGCTGTCTTAAATAATTGTTTATTTTTATTTACGAACATACATATTTCGTAAATGTAGAGAGACGGTAACGGCAACAAACCAAGTTTTTTAAATATCGGCTGACATGAGTCATCAGGTTGAAGTCCATATATTGACCTTATGCATTTTTTTGGGCAATGAATGCTCTATTCAAGTCGGTGCTGTTACCCCACATTATAAGACCATAACGTAATAGTGACTCTATATAAGCGTGGTAGGATGTCACAGCAGTTTTTATATTTGTTACATTTTTCACTTGTTTCAATGCGTATACAAATTTATTTATTCTAGTACAAACATTATCTACGTGTTCTTTCCAGTTAATATCTTTATCTATTATTACCCCTAAAAACTTTGTATGTGTTACCCCTTTGATTTTATTTATATTAAGTTTGATGTTATTTTTATAATTATAAGATTTATTAAATTGAATATAAACGGATTTCTCTAAATTTATTTTCAAATGATTTATGTCAAGCCAATGTAGTAATGTATCTATTGTATTATTAATGTCAATCTCGTGATCTTTAATTGTATTATGATTTTTATTAGATGTCACTATAATAGATATGTCGTCGGCAAATAAGATGCATTTATGGTTGGTTATTCTTATGATGTCATTTATATAGAGAATAAACAATATTGGGCCCAGCACGCTACCTTGTGGAACGCCATATTTATTGTGTCTGTATTCTGATGAGTAGGGTATTATAATATCTTTATTTTCATTTACTTTATTGATAATGACACGTTGTTGTCTATTACTTAAATAGGATGATATCCACAGAAGTGCAGGTCCCCTAATCCCAATTGCCTCTAACTTTTCTAGCAATATGTCGTGTGAAACCAGATCGAAGGATTTTGATAAATCAAAGAAAAGAGCGGTAGTTAGATGATTGCTGTTAATATTTGTAAGTATTATTTTCATTAAAGAGAAAATGGCTAATGTTGTGAATTTGTTTTTTTGGAACCCAAACTGTTCATTACTTAAAATTTGGAATTTATTACAGAAATCTATAATTCTTTTATACATGCATTTTTCAAATATTTTAGACATAATAGGTATTAAAGTTATAGGGCGGTAATTATTGATATCACTTTTATCTCCCCTTTTGAATAACGGCTTTATTAAAGATAGTTTTAATATTTCGGGGAAAGTTCCTAGTGAAAATGACATATTAATTAAGTGGGTTAAGATACCAGTGAATTCATTGCAGCAAGCTTTTACGATTTTTGTGTTAATTTCATCATAGCCCTCAGATCTAGTGTTGCTCAGAGAAATTATTTCCTGTCGCACCTCTCTTTCCAGCATTGGTTTGAGAAACATTGAGTTAACAGGTATATTTTTCCTAAAGTTATGGTGAGCATTTTTTAAATTAAATTTAATTAATTAATTAAATAAATTAAGTATTAAATTAAATCTTTATTAAGTTATTTTATACTTTTTAGTTTTTGAAGTCGGTTTTTTTAAACGTATTGTTTTTTATAAAATAAAGAGTAGTTTTTTTTTTTTAACGTTGCCCCACACTAGGATTTCTTCTGTATCGTGTGTGCGTTAACAGACATAAATCTTCACATGCACAAACATCCAGACCCGGAACAACTATCTGTAGGCCATACAAATATTTGTTCCGTGCGGGAATCGAACCCACGACCCATAGCGCAGAAGCCGTTCGCTCAGCCACTGAACCAAACGTGTCGTCGTGTTGTCTATGTGGAATTGATAACAAGCAACTCTTTATAAATTAATATTGGATTTGTGCCAGATTGATGTCAATAGGCTCGCCCACTATTACATGGGATTTAAACATAACGGCGAAATGCGGGTGTTATGATACACCTCTGCCCAACCCTTCGGGGAATACAGGCGTGAATTTATGTATGTTAACAATATTCGCACCGCGGCCACTACAAATATTTGTCACTTGTAACAACCACCATTTTTAAGGTGGTTAATTTATTGCATTACAAATAGACTCGCAGTGGTTTACTATTAAATTCTGAATAGCCTTCGAGTTTCCACTCGTCAAGTGGAATTTGCGTAATCCAAACTGTGGCCGGACCAAAATAATTCAGGATATTGGAGGCTATATTTTAGCCAGACGTAATTATTCGTGTTCTGTTTGAGCTAATACATTCTACAATCTATTTTAGATATTATGCAACAAAGTTTTACTAAGTTGCGTTTACACGATCTAGTGGTGGCAAGGGCGACTGCTGATCGTGAGGTCCTGGATTCGATCCCCAGGTCGGAAAACGTGTTATTGGGTTTTTCCGTATGAAATTCCTCAGTAGCAGGCCGGAGTTTGGATTTGTGCCCGGTTGATGGCAATAGGCTCGCCCCCTATTGCATGGGACTTCAACATAACGGCGAAATGAGGGTGTTACTATACATCTCTGCCCAGACTCTCTGGGTAACAGATCTACCAAAATTTACAAGTAAAGGATGCGCAGGAACAGTTGAAACTCTCTTTTAGTCCCAAAGGACCGAAACGCAGGGCATACGAACAGAATCATGAATATTACTCACACAAGCGGTCTGCGGACTTAGGGCAGGAATTCCTTTGTAGGAACATTTCAACATTAATACTTCCTACCACAGGTCTGATATGGTGTGTAAACGAATTCGTGTAATTCCTTAAAGCCACTGATCTATTACTGGTATAGATTAACACCGCACGGGTTATTTTTTTGCATAAGGGCCACGTTATCATATCTGAACCACCTAATTAGGTTACAATAAAAAAAACATTTTTTTTGTGATGACAGAACATTTCGATACCACGCACAAATGAATGAAAGCACAGCGACACCGCTGGTTGGCACGACTATCGCGATATCGCTCCGAGCAGTCAGTTAACTCGGTGCGCTATAATGACTCAGAAGAAATAGAATAAAAGGATTTAAAAAAAAAAACCTGAGGTAATCTCATTCAGGGTCAATCCGTGTCACCAGTGGACCACGCAGTTTCAAGGAATTACACGAATTTGGAGACACCCTGTATAGATACAATTGTATCCTTGGCCTAAGTTTTTTTTAGCTTATTTTGGTATAGTATTTATTGCCACTGTATATTTTTTTCTATTATACAAGGTTAGTCGAAAAGAGGGTACTAAGCCACGGGCCACATAATGTATCACTGATGGTCGTTTTAAAGAAAGTGTTAAAATTTCAGAATTAGATTTTTTTCCCTCGAAATTTCATTTATATTTTAGTTTTTTCAAAAATTCTTCGTCCCTGCTTAAGTTACGAATTCAGAAAATAAAGCTTCTAATCCGTGACCCCAAATATGACCTGAAATGTAAACACAGCTAATCATAGCTGAGGATAGATAGAATTTAGCGTATTTTTTATGAAATCTTTGAACAGCTCTTTTTCTTAAACTATTGACTTTTGGGGAAAGTTGTAGAACAAAAGTTATCCATTATTATGGTTACTTTAACACCCTTTCGGCTTAGTACCCCCTTTCTGACTAACCTTGTATACAACTGCCACTTAAGCACCGTAACACTTATAATATTGCCAAATGACAATTTAAAATTCATAGCGAGTTTATTTGTCACTCCAATAAAACTAATTACGGCTGCAAATCGCGCAGTTGCAATGTTATCAGTAGCTGGTAACACTGGACAATGTTGACAAAGGAGGGTAATCGTCAAGATGAATCAACGTACCCGAAGTTATAAAAACACGGGTCATTCGACGGAGCAAAGGATTCCATGTCGAACAGCTGAAGAAGTCTGATAGCGTGTCCTTATTTTCTGATGTTGTGTTAATTGCGTAAATTATTATATTGTGAACTAGCTTCTGTAACTAACCACTAACCCAATTATAAGTACTCTCAGTGGTGGAGAGTCTATGTTGGTTTCATTTACTTTATTTACAATGCCCAATCCTGACATACCGATATTAGCTATAACTGTAATGATAGATTCACCCTTTCAAGATTCTGTTATATGTATTTTACAGCAGTCATAAAATCATATTCCTACTCACTGCAAAATGCATGCATGTGAATCAAAGTGGCATGACCGTGTGACGTATTAGGCACACTTAGTTCTCGCGTCAATCAGCGTTAGGATTAACGTCCAGTTGAATAATCAGAGCTAGCACGCACTTAACTGATTCTATTATGTCACTTCGCCTTAATAAGGCATGTGTCAATATTGCAAGGAGAAATGAGCTCTTCGCAAGAATTACGTCTTGTAAGGACTCGAAACAGGTTAAGCGTGAAACGTATGTGGTCCCCTGCTAAAAATAGGCCGCGTCACCTAGTCACAAGATTTCGCTAGGTACGTGATCGAAGGAACAGGCACCAGTATCCATAAGTATAGTTAAAATACCACACTACTAAAACCTAATTTCCCTTTGTGAAAGTATTTGGTTTAAGCAAAGTTGACCATGGTAAAAGTTTGAGTAAATACCGTAAAGAATCATCTACCTATTTATCTATTATCGCAAGATTATTGCAACATAATATAACATCTCGTTTGTCTCACTTCACAAGTAATATAACGCGGTATGTGAAGCAGGTAAAACCTAACTTCTTACATATTACCAAAAGCTTCCCGACAAGATTCGAGAACGACCAACTTCCCCGTATTCTTTAAAGCAGAACAAATGAGAAAACTAAACAACAACAGCATGAATGCAGGGGTACCAATTATCTAGCAGGTACGTAAAAAAGTAGTGCATGCATGTGTTCTGCAACTGCATTTCGTTAGCCGGGTGTTGCGGACTCCTGAATAATGGATGCCAGTTATAAGCCCCGACAATGGAGTAAGATATAACTTCGCGTTTCCCGCATTGAACTGTGCTCAAACTTGGTTTAAAATTAGAACTATATCCTCAGATTTTCAACGACTCATACTTCCCCGAACTAATTTTGAATTGACCTAGAAATTAGCTTTTGAAAATTGTCAACGACAATTACCGACAGCGACGAGCTAATTCGAAATCGAACTACGTTGGACTTTGGAATTTATGAGCTAAAATTACGTGATAGGCAACTAACTTAACTATGCTTCGAAGCGTCCGTTATTACCACTGTATTGGGATTCACCGAATGCATTTTGTAAATTTGATTTGCAACCAAAATGTTCAAATGCCGAAGCGAATTCTCGAAGCGAATATCTTTCATGTTGAGATTCTGTATTTCGGAACTAGGTACATAAAAGTTTTAAGCTCAGTAAGAACTTTATAACGAGCTTAAGTTTTGACGTGTACCTTCATTTGCGTGGTATAGCTTCTAAAATGACGTAAGCTACACGGGAAACTGACTGCACGTCAGTATTATTGAACACAGGCTTCAAAATCTGTAAGCTTTGTGATTAACGGGGTAGCATTAGAAGTTTAGTCATGTCGGTAATGCGTTCTAAACATATATCAGCGATAGATGAGATAGTCTTTTTGCTTTCATAACAAAAATACGTCTATGTTTAAGACTTCTGTTTGAAGGGAATAAAAAGAGGGAGTTAAAATGTTCTAGACGGAGCTATATACCAGTGGTGGCCGAATAAGGGTTTCACCGAATACGAATAATCGGTCCAATGTTCGGTTAAAAGTTTACCGAACCGAACATTCGGCCGAATATTCGGCAAAATATGGCGTGCTTTATCGTACGTTGCAAAAATTCAAGTCTATACTTGTCGTTCGCATTGAATTGCTCGAACGTTCTCACCGCTGACGCCACTACCCCCGGACTGTTATTGCTTCATCTAGTTAGCGACAAGACATTGGCACGTAATTTCGTTTTTGTGTATTAAATCATTAAAACTCAGTACATTACCAAAAAAAACTATGAAATAAGTGGAAGGAAGAGGTCGAACGTTTGGATTTTTTTCTGTGAAACTGACGATAAAGGATAAGACATACTTGATATGGATACAACTATGTAACTATCGTCGCTGCGCTTGCAAAATCCGCTAGGTATGTGAAAAAACCCAACTTTACAGGAGAAGCATAAAACTGTTATTTTCCCAAACTGATAACAACATTTAAAAACTTAGTATGCAGAAAATTAGACTTTATGTCGAGACATCATAAAATATTATTTTTTGATATTTTATACGATGTAACAGGTGCTAGGGTTTTTTTAAAGTGAATTTGGTTATATAGCGTATTTTTTTGGGTCGTAAATACCGCGATAATTTTCATTGTTGGTCTTACTAGAACACTTAGCGGATTTTCCACACTGTTTTAAAATAATAAACCCGCTATGTATCATATTCAAGCGCAATTCTAAGAGGCGCGCATCGAAATAAAAATACGTTAAGTGTTTCTTCGCACACATAGAGGATTTTTGAAGCCGTTTTTGGCCAAAATTACATAGTTGATTTTGCTATCTCCTTAACCAAATAAATTATCAGAAAACAGATTTCACATAAAATAGCATCAAAAACCGAAATTCTAAAACAAACACATGGCGGATTTTTTAGGCGCAGCGACGTTATACTACTTCATACAAGCATAGAGGTAACTTTTTAATGCAAGATTATTCGGTAGAATGTTCGGCATTTTTACCGAATACTCGGCCGAGTACGAATGTTCGGTAAACCTGCCGAATATGCCGAATACCGAACATGAAACGAATATACGGCCCATCCCTAATATACCTATACGGAGAGTTATGTTACTACCAAATAATATAACAAGTTTAATTAGAATATAAATTAGGGATTAGGACTTATCTGCTGATCAGAGTAAATTGCAACCGATAGGCTCATTCAGGTAAATACCTGAGTAAAATTACTGAAGCGGGAAAAGTGCAGCTGTCGAAATGTAAGTTCTGCTGTGAGATTCTCTAGGACACGTCGCTGTAGCAGCGCTGACAAAGCGCTGCGTTCGTAAGCAGGTCCGCGCCGCAGCGCTGCCGAATCGGCGTGTTTCTACTACTAGACAATCACACTGCTGTTTAGCCTAAACAATTGTTAACCACGATGTTGTGGTAAAAAGGTAAAAATTAAAATTGTCGGCATCTTTAATGTGTTTAACAAGGAATGTTAAATTACCAATAATGATGCCATTAGTAGGTTAATACAAAATAGTCGCGGTTTACGTAACTAATGTTAGCTGATACTAGTAAAATATGCGAGATATAATTATTTATTATATTATTATCGTTAATCAACTAGTTTGAACTAAGTTATTTTGCACGATACGCCAACTAGTCTTGTGTAGTTCCCGAACGAACTAGTTCGTAAGATCGCTCCCACAGATGAACTACGCGAACTAGCTCCGTCATTCCCCGCTCCATAGTTTGTTAGTTCGTGAGTTATTAAAAGTTGATTATAACTTGTTTTGCTTTTGTAATGTGTTAATCTGTCAAGGAACTGAATAATATGTTTATGTAATTGTTGATTATTTTCAAAACTTAATAAAAATCTTTAAAAAAACAAAACCTTTTATTCACTAACTAAACTATAGAGTGTATTTATTTATTGCACTAATAAGCCTAGGTATTATTTACAATAATCATATACTTTTTAAGAATATTCATTCAGAGGCTTTTGCTGTTTATAGTGTAAAAATTGTAGGTAAAAGTACAGCAATCCATAATCTTGTCACATGCCCGTGCAGGAGTAGTATCAAAACGAGCGAACGATCTGCCTTTCCTCTGATTCGAGCGGGGAGCTGTCGAACTAGAAGAGCGAACTAGTTTGTTTGGGAGCGGCGAACGAAATTGAGAGATCTCCGTCGCGAACTACTATGCGCAAGACTAACGCCAACCCTCGACTGCCAAGTTGCACAGAGTCATTCTATTCTCAGTTAAAAAAAAATACAAATCTATTATTAAAATGCGAAAATTTCAAAAACACGAGACGTGTACTATCTGGAAATGAAGCGAAAGCTTACTTATTTCTTGACGAAGGCAGTGAATGATTCATTGTAGGCGTGGTAGTTACGTCAGTACCATCCACCTACGACCGTACGGAGCTGCAGTACATTCAATGTTAGTATTGTGACTAGAAATGGAACATAACATGTTTCTATTTTTACCCCACAGAGAGCAATATGAATTATTTTATCCAATTTAAAAATGCATTAGATAATGCAGGGTAAGGACCACCCGAGACAATGTCAAAATATTTTTATGAGTAACATTCATACTTTGGGTGAGTAGATAGGTAGTTAAACATAGTAGTGAGTCAATAATACTTAGACGATTTTTAAATGAAAAGACGTTTGGCTCTTTATAACCGACTTCAAAAAAGAAGGATGTTCTCTATTCTTGTTTTAAACACAGTTTTAAACTATTATCGAAAGGTACGATGTACATTGGTGACAAACATCCGACTTCAATAAAGTTGGCTGGGATAAAGTCAAGTTTTAAGTAAACCAGATTGGAAAAATATCAATGACGTAATTTATATTATCTTGGACGATATTTTCACGTAAACATTGTAACAATGGTGCAATAAATTGAATTTACGAACACAATGTAATATTTTTTTCCAATTATACCTGCATGATGTAATTGGACACGAGTTGGTACATAAAACTTAATATTTTTGCTTAAATCTTGTCTTCCGTAGTATTTTTGCATCCAAATCAATATTCGTATGTAAATAGAAAGCCAGTCAGTGGACCAGTCGCACCGGTTATGAGACCACGTATTTGCAACACGATTTTATTAGTCGGTGCCAATTCCGGTACTGGGGACCTTAAAGTAGGTACTAAATAACTATGCATTTAGTTTCATAAAACTTATAGCCATAACTGGAACAGTTAAGAAATAATAGCACTGAGGTGCTAAGTCCGGTATTTGATGTATTTATAGTTTAATAGGTATAACGATACTTTAGTCAGTGGCGCCTTATAGAAAGGCGACTTGATGGCATTCGAGTGAGAACACGAATAAAATAAATAAAAGAAAATATATAAATATATTAAAAAAGAAAGAAATGAACAGAACGAAACACACTATGATAGTCCAATCCAATAAAAAATACTACTTCTAACAAGACTGAATGCAGTTGTTGACTGAACCCTAAACCAGCCCAATTTAAAAAAATACATCAATTATGACATCACACCAATAGGGTTGCCAACCCTGATTTGAAATACGCCTCGGTCTCTTCTTATTCAAAAGTTCGCTCACGAATACTTTCATGCAATTCGAAAATATAACAACATGAAACTTCCCTCAACACACTGTACTGTCGGTTTCCAGGAGAATATTGTATCTTGGAAACTGAAAATTTTCCTAAACACTGAATATTTCATGTGCTATTTTTGTTGGACTCAAACTTTGAAAGCAATGGCTACAAGACTCAGACGCAATATAAAACAAAGAAAAAAAAAACACGTACAATACTTTTAAAGCTAAAAGTAAAAGAAAACCGTACGAAATATTTAGGTTCAAGTTTTCTTTCACTCACTTTGTTTCCTGCGTAAGCCATAATTTTAAAAACCAAGAAGGTTGGCAACCCTACACAACACCAATGACCGACGCGTCTAGGAACAGAGCGCAAGGTTCTTATAATGTAGTGACTCACCCGAATGGTAGCGGCTCTCGTTCCGCGTTAGCCGCCTGTTGGTCCTTCCAGGCGGCGAACGGAGCGCCGCGGCCGATCTCACTGCGACCCGATAAAGAACCACACGTACACGTAACAACACACACACACATACGCGCCACACGCTTACTTACACAGACGCCACAGATAATACCTTTTATTTTGAATTCGGAATCGAAAGCGCGCCAAAATTTGACAATTCAGCCTAACTGCTTGTTGTTGAATATGGATTTGAAGTGTTTTGATTCCGAATTCATAATAAACAAGTTTAATCACCATCTCATTTTGTAAACTATAATATCAACCATTAGCAAATCGTCTTTATACTTAAATGGTGCTTAAAGTTGCTTTTATGTTAATGTCTCGGTATTTTATCCCCGGGTAATATCCACACACAGAAAATATTATGTTTATATTATTACGCACTAATTACAATTCTTGGGTACAGTTTGTTTTATTTACTGTACAATTAATTATCACGCATCAACAACCACATTTTCGTTTTTGGCACTATTCGCATTAAGGACTAAGGACGACGCAAAAAATACAAAAAAAATGGACAGGTCAAAATTTTTATTAATCTGTCAAAGGTCAGAGAATAAAAATATATTAATTTGCATTTTAAGAACCAGTCGAAAATGTTCTCAGACTCGGAAAGCAACGAAATAAATTATTATTATATTATTTAAGCAATCCATCCAAAATCATAAGATTGGTACCTATCTTCTCTTCTTGTAAACAAGAGAACTAACGAAAAAGAGAACTTTTTTCAATGTAGCTTGGAATATGTTTTAATGTATATGGCATTAAGTCCGCCTCTATACATTTGTTTTTATTCTTAAAGAATAAATAAAGAATCCCTGATGTAATGTTTTTGTTAACCTCAAAAGATCTTACCATAAAATAGTATTATAGTATACGAACGATAGTAATTTTGTTCAAAATACGTCACTGAACAGAATGTGTGAATCATGGACGAACACGCATCAATCGAGTCATTATGGCTACGTAATTTTATGCCTTATGCTTGTTATATGCTAAAATATAAAGATAATGACGTAATCGTAATTAACGAGATCAAGCAAGTTATACGTACTGTTCGGTCAACTCTTCTGTGAAATGGCAAATTGACGAAACTTAAGACATTGACAGTTTAATTTAATTGCCAGGATGAAAATTTTTTTTTCATGCATTTATAAATATTTAATAGACAATTTGTGCCTTTACAGTATTTCTCTAGGTATAATGATATTATCTCAACAATCGGGAAAAAATTGGTTCCAATGTGTGTAGCCGGCCTTATCAATGCCTGTCTTGTCAAAACGTCCCGTAACAGGCACCAAACGATGATTTTGTTACGACATGCGAGTGCAGTGAAAGAGCTATTAGAGGTACCAAGTCATCTGTAAAGTGGCAGCAACTCTGACAAAATACAGGCTGGCGCAAAAGTACTGGCACTATATAAATTCCTTTTTTTATAAATGGCGTCTCATGTCGTGCTGGTCTTGACAATTGTGTAGTAAGCAAATGTAAAATACACCAAAAATAAACATGGACCGTTTTACTTTTCAGGAACTCGAAATAATTGACACTTTGCGACTTTTCCAAGCCGTGTTATCCCCCGTTTAGGTGATTTGCATTGGCCCGCAAAATCACCCGATCTGACCTCACCTGACTTCTTTCCTTGGGGTTATTTGAAATCTTTGGTCTATGTGAACAAGCCACAGACTCTCGCAACCCTGAAAAACAACATTCGAAAACAAATAGCAAACATATCGTCGACAGTGTCGTTGAAAGGACTCAAATGTACAACAACTCTGGAGGTCACCATTTAAGAGACATCTTCAAATCCTTAAGGGACGGAATTTCATGGCCCAAGTATATGTATTATAGAAAAAAAATATAAAAAAAGAAGTTCTAGCTGATTTAGCGGAGATAACACGGTTTGAAAAAGTCGCCGTGTCAATTATTTAGAGTTCATGAAAAGAAAAGTAAAACGGTCCATGTTTATTTTTGGTGTATTTTACATGTGATTACTACACAATTGTCAAGAATAGGATGACAGGTGACGCCATTTAAAAAAAAAACATGTATAGTGCCAGTACTTTTGCTGCATCCAGTATAAAATATGTGTGTCACTGTCAGATTAGATGTCCCTCATAATGAAACATTATATAGAGAATGGCAACACAGGAGAGAACAGAGCGATGCTCTTGAATTCACAGATAACTTGGTCCTAGTCATGAAGGTATAGGTAAAAATGGAGAGCACATTACGAACACCTACTGAAAGTCAAAACATTTCGCCTTGCTATTTACTTTGGAATTCTGTCTCTTTTTAAATACCCTACTTTGAAAAAGATAAAATTCCAAAGTAAATATTCAAGGCCAAATATATCGATTCTCAGTACCTTCATGGTCCTAGTGTAAAAAAAATCATTCAATAAGTGAGCAAAGAGAACATTCTATAAAGGTCCGCTGACCGAATCGAGTATTCCATGCCGTCAACATAAAAAAATAAATACTTATCTTTTTGATCGTTTTCTTTTTTTTAGCATGGAATGTCATTTCTGAAAAAAATCTGTTGCGAATAAAGTGACGTTGATTTAATAAATTTTATTTTAAATAATGACCAGTAATTTCGTGAAACAAGAGGTCGAAGTAGACTTCGAGCGATTGGAATCGGACATCATCGATGAGCACCTTCGTAACTCAACAGTCGTGTTGCAAGATATTTTGAAAGATACGGAACACACGGACGACTGTGACGGGGAAGCGTCCTCTGATGATGACGAGGAAGGCGATAAAAACGGCCACATGTGCCAACACTGCGGGAAGATCTATAAAACAGCTAGTACTTTACACGCTCACTACCTGCTCATGCACCCTGAGAACGAGATAGAGGGGCAATGTGTGACGTGCGATAAGAGGTATCCCTCACTGTTGAGCTTGCAGAAGCATATGCGATACATGCACCGTTACGACTATCGTTGTAAAGCGTGTTATAGAACGTTTGCAACACGAGAATTGTTTATGCAACACGGTGAGGGGTGCAGTAAAATTGAGGCTCCTTGTTCGCAGTGCGGTAAGGTATTCGATTCCCAACTAGCTTTACGAAATCACATCAAATATAAACATCCTGAGAGGAGGAGTCATTGGTGCGAGCTGTGCCGTCGTACATTCACGAGTCACTATAGACTGATGAACCACAACGCGACAATACACCCCCCGGGAGCAACTAATTGCCACTGGTGCTATAAGAACTTCAACTCAGTGACAGCCCTTCAAAGTCACATACTTTACAAGCATACAGTAGATGGGTCTAGGTGTGCACAGTGCCACAAAGTGTTCGCGAAGAAGATATGTTTAAGGAAACATTTAATTAAGAATCATCTATATAGTATATCGAATGGCGCAGACGATTTCGAAACGAAGACTTCCAATGAATCGAATGATTAATGTCAGTACATGTAACTTGTAAATAAAATTCTGTTTTATTACCAACACATTGTTTTGTTCCTAATAACTAAGTGACCGCACGGTATGTTCCTTGTAATTTTGATTAATATTTATACTTCAGATATTTAGCAACAGTAACACCCATGAGAAGAGGTTGACATTTTGTGACAGTCGCCGAGGTACAATAATTGAATCAAAACAAATTACAAATGATTTAAAATCCAACCAGGTATTCATAAGCTATAAAATTGACGGTTCCTAGGTGCGATATCCATTGGCTTTCAGGGCAGCACGTCCGTCGTCAGCCGTAAAGTGCACGACACGGTCAACCCATCCATGATGCGTTAAAGGTCGCCTTAATAAAATATTAATATCCGCCACATTATACCCGCTAGATATAAATACATCCTACCAACGATATCACATCATCCCATCCCTGCGTACATTGGATGTTATTTTATCAGGTCAGGATAGGATATTATCAGGCAGACGAAAAATTGATTTTCGTAACAGTAAAACGAAAAATTGGTTTTTGTAACAGCAAACGAACGGTCTAATTCAAAACGAAGAATTGAGAATCGGATTATGTTTCGGACGATCGTAAATGAAAACGCGTTTCGATTTTTCAGACTGATGGTTTTCCGTGTGATCTGTGGGTTTTCTGTTTCGGAGAGTGCAGCATCTCTAGACCTCTTGTTCACACACGTTATTTCACCGTAAAAATCTACGGTTAATTAGGTCATTAGTGTTGTATGGACCACTATGGAAGTTTGTTGACGGACACGGCGGCACAACGGCACGGATACGCTGTCGTATGGAACGTGGCTACCCCTCGGCGTGCCGCGTTTGCGCACGGTTTGATTTACATCAGTGTGGTATGAGAGCATATGAGAGTTTGTTAACGGCGCCGGACGTTTTCACGGCAGGCGATTATTGCACGACAGCTTACCAATGCTGATTTTGGTTTATAAAATGGATATAAATGAAGTCTCGGCCGTTGGTTTGCCGTGTCGCGTACAAGCTCACACGATATTTCTACGACGCGGCTAATACGCCGTACCGTGCCGTGAACAAGAGGCCTTTAGTGTGAAGTGTACCTATTTTGTTTTTAAATATCGAAATGAAGGATTGGTATATATCAGTTGACTCACAAGCTAAATTTATAATATTAGCAGGAACTATACCTTTTCCAGACAAACACAGTGCAGGCACGTTGGATTACGAGGTCGAAGAATATTAAAGTGGTTAAAAATAAATTTAGTTGTTACGAGTCAGACAGAATCATATCACTATGTCAATTACGCGATGTTATTTACGAGTTGTTTAAAAATATATGTTTTGAAAAGGAAATGCATGTCACGCATCAAACATAACACAATACGTCGATAGCAACACGGGTTGTTGCAGCCGTTAAAAACACATGTCAATAATGGCCGATGACGATGAGTGATGGTTCATGCATGCGATTGTAGCAATAATATTTGTCGCCGGCTAAAAAATACCGCTTGTCGGAACTTAAATAGCGTAACGGCGGAGTAAATTTCCAGTAAACACAATCCATGATCGGTGAACAGATAAGAATACTATATGAGACACACTATATAATTACATAAAATGATATAATTATATGGATAATTTTGTGTCTCACGGCTGCACCAAATAGATTTCCAGTTCAGCAGGTGCCCGGCGCTGGTTTTTAAGTAGGATGACAGCTTGGCGATTTATAGCCGATCACACATCGACGAAGCGTTTTCTTTTCTGGGTCGTAATTTAATACAAATCGTTTTTATTTTTCAGTGGCCCTTAAACTCCTACCGACGACCGTATATAAACGTTCACGAATTGTGAAAAACTAGGAATCCGTTAGGACGAATGTGTAAGGATATTCGTTTTTTGACGTAGCGATTTCTTGCGATTTTTTATGACAAATTATCTATGGCAGATGTATAATCGTTTTGACGAATCGAATAAAATCACGATTCGGTTTATAATGTGAACGTCTAGTCGTCTTTAACGAACTGATAATAAAGAATCGTCAATGACGCATCTATATGTGAACGGGTCGCTATTGATAAGAATGTGTTACTAACACTACAGCTTATAGTTGCAGTTACAAGCTGAATATGTCAGAGAGCAAAGTATTGCAGACGTTATAACATACATCGTCTTTAAACGGCTATTTAAGTTGCATGGTAAAGTCTAAATAGAATATCGTACAAGAACTGATTTCGTTGTGTAGAATTTACGGAACATACCTACGTTGTACGAGTATTTAATTAATAGTTCAATCTTCTTTCAATTCTTATCTCCGTGGCGTGGAAAGTAGGAATTAGAGAAAGTAAAAAATATGAAGAATTACGAGGAAGGGTTAAAGTAAATTCAAGCGTGTGATAAATAAAATAGGGTGGTTCTGAGAAAAGTATTTAAATTAAAAGTACCACTAAAGTAGGGCCATTTTAACAGGCCACATTTGACATAAATATAAGTCTATCGTCTGTTTGTCAAAGTAAATAGTAAAATTGTCTTCTTTTTCATTATTAAAATAAATATATATTTAGTAGCTAAAAATGTTGTCCAATTGTGCCTAGTAACTTTGAAAAAATTAATAATATTACATGGCTGCCGTTGCAAATAATTATTTTGATGAAGTGTCAAATGTGACCTATTAAAATGGCCCTACTTGTTAGGAATATAATCAAAGTAGATAGGTTTTATGCCCGGTTCCTACAAACAAAAACGAATCGTTTTGTTTACCAATGGTAGTATTTTTTATTGTATGCATATAGACTCGTAAACTAATTTTATTGTGATATCTACACCATATGGGAAGGTCTCCTTACTATGCAAAGTCGTGAGGTCTTTGCTTCATTATTGGTAAAGAGACAAGACTCAATTTTAACCAATAACGCTCCGTAAATTATAGAAATCAATTTTTCTCGGATTTTTCATGGAAAACTAAATGTTATCATGCTAAAGAGGTGACTAACAGTTTAGGGCCCTTATTCTTTGGTTTCTGAGTACTCAATTTGATCTGATGGCAAATCTCTTGTCAACTGCGGTGGTTGGTTGGTCGACCAAAATACTAACAAAACAACCAATCACATCACTTGGCATTAGTTTTGACAGCAGGTTAGTTGACCGGGGTAAGAATAACACGAAAATTACGCGACCGCGTTACGATTATATTTTGTTGGACACGGTGAATCTGCTTGTAAGCTATTTGACAATAATAATATCAAATAATGACCTTGATTATAAAATTGTTTTTAAAAAGTATTCAAGTTTAATTTTATTTGCTGTATTATGAACAGTTTGTATTTCAAAACGATGTTTAGCACTTAGATAATGACTAATTTAATCAGCGCCTCATTTGAGCCTACCTGATTCAATTTATTTTAGTTACTGTGAACTGTGAATCAATTGAGGGACGTAATTGTATAAATAGATCCTGCAGATATTTCGTCGCTAGCTCCAATTGACCTCTCGATCTTTATTGACAGCGCAATCGACATCGTCCGCAATATTGTTTTATAATAATAGGTACGGGACGTCAGGCTCAGCAAGTCGGGAATATACAGCGATGTCCCGAAAGTCAACGTCAAGCCGGGAACAAATTTTAATGAAAGAGCATTTATGGATGTTAAGTTTTTTTTTAATAATCGTTTTCGTGTTTCATAATTACCATGTATAAAATGTTACCTCATAACTCTAACTATTAAATGTGTTTATTAGAAAAAGTAAACAGCTTAGATTTTATTAAATATTTTTTCTGAAGATTCATAAACTACCCTAGGGAACGTACCCATACTACGTGACCCGTTGAGAGTGGGGGAGGCGGGTCTTCAAAATACCACGATTGGTCACAGGGGTGGGGGGGGGCTTAGGTTTTCGTCGCATGGTCAATATCCTCTAGGAAAATCTTGCGCTTTTTCGAGCTATATTCAAATATGGCGCGCAGCGTTTAGGGCTTTTTAAACTCGCAGGTGGCAACATTGACGCACATTGAGCCAAATAATTTTATTTATGCAATTTTTTTTATTTAAAACCATATTTATGAATTACTACGTGAAAACTAGAGGGGGGGGGGGGGTATTGGCATATACTACGGGTATACCGGTGGTCACCGAGGGGGGCGAGGGGGGGTAAAAGTTGTAAAATTGGGTCACGTAGTATGGGTACGTTCCCCTATCATTAGTAGCCAGCTTGACGATGAGTTTCTGGACACCCTGTATACTATATCATTAATTTCATTGATAAGCGGATTTTATCAAAGTAATAAAACTGTTACGACTTTCTACGTTTGCAAGAGGTTTAAATCAATACAATATGTCGGTTTTGAATCGACTCGAAGATATTCTAATTACTATACAATTGCAATAGATTCAGTGGTCTGTTCTGGTGGTACAATCGCAAGGATGAGGCGCACCCGTCTCCCAGTCGATCACAAATATATTTATAGCAACTTTTTAAAACGTACGCTAATACTGCAATCGTACTCGGTGGCCGTTGATCGAGTGTTTCCATCACGCAGAAGGGTATAACAGTACTTAAACCTTTAATGGTACGATATTTTAGCTGTACAAGGGACATTTTTATCTCTCATTTACAATTTAATAAGGGTTTACTCATTGTTTTTTAAACGGACACAGTATCGCTCTCAAGTAACGAGCGGAATAATGTTATTTCATGTAATTTTAGTTTATAAGGAGAAGAGTCTGTAACGTTAAAGAAATTCTATTAGGTTAGTAAGTTAATTTTTGGAAATAAAATATGTTGTTTATTCTTAATGTATATGTTATTATTGCTTCGTAACCATACACAATATCGTCCCTAATTGTTAACTCAATGTATAAAAAATTACCTATTATCCCAGAGGCCTTCATCTTCATTACGACCGTGTTTATATTAATGTTTTCCATATTCATGAATTTCGTGTTCTGGCGGCACTA
This sequence comes from Amphipyra berbera, assembly GCA_910594945.2. Taxonomy (NCBI): domain Eukaryota; kingdom Metazoa; phylum Arthropoda; class Insecta; order Lepidoptera; family Noctuidae; genus Amphipyra; species Amphipyra berbera. The sequence goes on along the minus strand of OU343121.1, from coordinate 20,916,792 downwards.
TTTGTTTATATTTTTATATGAAATAATATGCGGCAAGTGTTTTCCAATACACTCGTTTTTTTATTTATTTTTAAGAAACCATTTCTGTCCTATACTTGCCTATTCCTGTATCGTGGGTGCGTTTACAGACACAAACCACACATGCACAAACAGCCAGACTCGGAACCATCATCTGTAAACCATACAAATACTTGTTCCTTGCTCGAAACGCTCGGCCACTGCGCCAACCGAGTCATTACTTGTCTTATTTAATTATTGGTATTTTTCTGTGTTTGCGTAAAAGTACATCAAGTATTTTCTGTAGAACGTGAACAGAACTTCGATCAATACAAGACGACGACTAATTAGTATCGTCTGAAGAAGCTAAATTGACAGAAGGATATTGGATAAACACTGAATCATTAGCCAGTGTTTGGTTCAGCACTATTTCCAACAGTCTAATTAGTTACAACTCACTTATTGCACATTTCCGTTATCAATTTTATTGACTGCAATAACATGGTAGCAAAAATGTCTGTTAGTTGTTTAAGATAATAAATTGTTGTCGATCAAAGTTTGCCTCACAATAACGTTGTTTCGACACGACACTGACAGTAATTTGGTTAGTGCCAGCCAACCACATGTCGAAATAGTATTACGTGGTGCAAAGATCGGTTATTCGATTTATGTCCAGCCTCCCCTGGTAACCAGAATGCACGTTGCAAACAATAACGTTCGTTGCCGATATTTTGAATTTGATACAACGTAATTTTATTTTTGCATTTTTTTTGCTATTATTTTGTGGTGAAAAAAGACAAAGACGGATGTTGCAGTCTATAGTCAATTAAAAAAGCTAGTATTAATCAGATTTTTAACACAAGCACTTTTGAGAGCGAATAGTCAATCAGCTCCATATCAAGACTAAATCGTACGAGTTGTAAAATGAATGGGTTACTCTCATGGCGGATGAGTTAACAGCCTGCCTACCAGTACAGTAACAACCGGTAACTATGCTTAATAACCATTTACGCACTGCTGCAATTGAATCTTACACGCAAATGCTATGGCTATACGTGACTTCCAGTAATAAACGCCGTGTCACCGCCGAGCGGACTTTTATTCGAAAACTAGCTTTTGCTTGCGACTTCATCTGCTTCATTTTGTTTCGGGTAAATCCAATTTTCCGAAAATCCCGGCATAAAACTTTTCTAACTCTGTGCCAAAAGTGAAAAATATAACTCATATTGTAGACAGTAGGATTTTACAATTTTGCAAAGATTGCAGTTATGCCTGGGTGCTGATAATGTCAGATCATTTTTAAATCAATCAACCCTAGTTCAATGTAATAAAAAATAATTCGAGGATTATTTTCGAGAATGCCTTACACAGAATGTAATCTACCGGCCAGTGTAGTTCCCTCGAAAGGTTCATGAATTAATTATTACCAGGATAGTAGTTACGGCGTGTATAGTTAAAGAGAGTGGGTTTCTTGGGAACGAGCATATTTTATGAATCTACCGGTGTCGTCGCTTACATGTGTTAGTTAAGCAAAATTCAGGACACTACAGTGAAGCTGATATTTCGTTTTTTTATATGTTATGCCTCTACAAGGTTCTCAGTTTATTGTAGAGTTCAAAGACCTGCCTTGTTGGTCTAATGGTCCTGGGTTCGATACCTAGGTTAGGCAAAGTGATATTGTGTTTTTCCAGTATGAATTTCTCAGTAGCAGCCCAGAGTCTGGGTTTGTGCCCGGTTAATGTCAATAGGCTCGCCCCCTATTACATGGGACTTAAACTTAACTGGCGAAACGAGGGTGTACTAAATACAGCTCTGCCGAACCCTTCGGGGAATATAAGGCATGATGTTATTCAAAGGCGCAGCGTGCAAAGTAAAACGTTACTAACATCATTTTCGTTTCCTATTTTGCCGCCTACCAGGATATTCGGAGCAAACTATAATAATTTTCTAGACCACGTTGACACATTTGTCAATGTTAATAAACCTTTTAGGAATATGTCATACATCAAAATTTATAATACTATACACTTACAGCGAATTTTCGCTGGCTGGGCGAATTAGGTCGACCAATAATCGAGTTCGTGGTTAACGTTTAACACTCGATCTTCGTATATTATATTATATGTACATTTACACGGCTTATTTTACAAAACAAAATAGTCGATAATATTCGATTTTGTAATTCGTTTTCAGTTGACTCATTACAGTGTGCCTTGACCGAGTTTTAGTAAGAGCAAAAATGTGACGGAGGTTAAGGCCGAACACACTCTTATTAACAATGTTTCTGAATGACTTTGCTTGCCTATAATTAGCACATCGCGTGTAGAAGTTTACAAAACAACACAATATTTTTTAATGACTTATATATTAGAAGAACCTTACATTACACCACTGCTTACATTGTATGTTGCACAAGTCTGAACAGGCTTTAATGGCAAACGCTTCCCAATATCAACAATTCCCTCCACCAATTACGGCTTGCAATGGAAAACATCATAAAGTCATCATCATCACCCATCAATCGAGCTGTCAAGTGGCCAGTAGCCAGCCGAACACCCATCATAACGCCAATTTCACACCAATTAGCAATGCGACGTGTTCTCTGAAGACAGCTATAAAAGTGGAGAAAGGTGATGTAGGTACCTAATTATTGTAAGTGTCATAGTTAACAGCTACGGACCACGCTCGTTAGTGGACTCACGATTGATGATCGGTGATTAATAATAATCTGCGCACATAATCAATTGAGTTATCCAGTCAATTGGAGTTTTTAAATTTTGTTTTATACGGAACTAGCTGTGTCCTCACGGCTCCGCCCGTAGCCTATGTTACTCAGTGATAATGTAGCTATCTAAATAACTACATTATCACTGAGTAACATAGGCTACAAGCAGAGCCGTGAGAACACAGCTAGTCACTTAATAAAGGTGAATACCCCACTTTACCTACTTATGCCCAAATGTATATCTAGGGTTCTTCCAAATCTATTTCAACACATTCGTTATTTCGATATCTTTCCTTGCTTTTTCTTTCCGATGATCTTAAGGATAATCAGGACATAGGGAACGTAGGTCACTGGCTGTTCGTTGTAACATGCTGACCCGAAGGTTCGCGCGATGTACAAGGACGATTAAAATAACGCTGTTCAAAACTTATTGTCAATCTTTCTACACGTGCAGCCTGTGGGTACGGTATACTCAGCGGGCATATAGTGATCTACGTGTCCAATATAATAATGCACCCAGGGTGCTGCTGGGGCTACCGTGGCGATGTAATGCTTCTGGGATGTTTGCGGAGACCTATATCGATGGTTTTGCTGCCATCATGCAAAAAAGGTGCGCCTCTTTATTAGCTCGTGTTCGCGGTAGCACCAACACTATTCTGAATGTGTTCGTAGATCGTTGGGAGACACCCATGATGCGGAGATGGATGCAACTCTACACTGATTTTACGTAAACAAATTGTGATTACTAACTGTTATTACTAACACATAATATGGATAAAATTCTTGTCTGAAATAAATCATGATTAATATTATTATTATTTTAACTCGCCTGTAGAACAAGCTTAGATAATATCGTGGTCATAAAACTATAAATAACGTCTTGAGCTGATGCTGAAGAAAAAAGAAGCAAAACAGTGCATACAAATGACAAAATTACCAGTATAATGTATGTATGAGCTTCGTATTGTCATTGAAAAAAATGCAACTATCAATTACAATAAAGATTCAACGCATTGTATACAACATTATAAGTAGCGGCATTGAATTATAAACAGAATGCGTAAACAAATATCTTAGAAGTATAATCACAGTGTGAATCATACTTTGCACGTACAAATTAATTGTACTAAAATGGGGATTGTCGTCTAGTTTTTAAATTAACTATGAAATTCGCGGAACGTAGCACCGTCATGTTTTAACAGCACATAAATACATTTGCGTATTTCTTTGTGTTGCATTACAAAATAACATAACATCACGCCTATATTACCTGTAGGGTTAAGCAGAGGTGTATAGTAACACCCTCATTACACCGTTATGTTTAAGTCCCATGTAATAGGGGGCGAGCCTATAGCCATCAACCGGGCAAAAATAAAAACTCCCGGCTGCTACTGAGGAATTCCACACGGAAAAAACCCAATAACACTTTGCCTGACCTGGGGATCGAATCCAGGACCTCACGATCAGCAGTCGCGCTTGCCACCGCTAGACCAACGAGGCAGTTTCAAAATAATGTGCTAAAAGATGTTTTTTGTCACAAATCGTGGAGAGTGAGCGTTTACGTCATGTCGGCGAACTTTGTAGTACCGACATAAAGTGATTACAGATACTAATACACGGGATGGACAAGCAATTACGTCAAACTCAGTTGTAGTTCAAACTTTGCGTTCAAATTCTCCAGCTATGCCTGATTTTGACTATAAACCCAACAGATAATCAATTTTCTCTAACGTGATAAGTTAGTCAGTAATAATTACTGTTTGCACTATAGTCCGCGCGCAAGTGCTTAGTCACCTCCTGAGGTATGGGAGCGGCAGAAGGGGGTTACGCGCGGTAGACAAGGCAAAGCAAACTGACAGAGCGCGTCTATCGTTTCGTACGCCTTTGAGCTCTGCCTCATTAGTGCGTCGTCGCAGCGTCTACGCTGCGTCGTTGTCCATACATTTTAAATGACATGCCACATTAAAGCGTTGCGTCGTCGCACGCGACGTTCCAACGCATCGACGGACGAGAAACGAAGCGGGGGGAGGGTGATGCGATGCGCTATCGGAGCTCCGGTGCGACGACGGACAGTGTTCCACTGCTAGAGGTGCGTGCGTCGTCCTCTTGCGCTACGACGTCGTGCGTCGTTGCAACGCTGGTGTGGCGTACAATGCGTTGATCCGTTGGGACGACGCAACGCACTAATGAGGCATCACCCTTTCCTGCCGCTCCCATACCTCAGGAGGAGACTAGCATTTACGCACGGACTATAGTATTTATTTATATTTAGAACCATACCCAATTTTTGTTTGTAGGGATGGCCTTTATAAAGAGGACTTTAGAAAAGACTACCCCTCCACAGTATTTTGCTATTAACTTTTAATAATCAATTTAAAAGAATCTTTTGATTGAAGAACAACTTAATACACTCGCTCACTAAACCTGCAGCGTAAATAAAAAAACGATATTGAGATTGAAACATAATGGGTTTCAAAAAGAACAACACTAGCTTAAAAAAGCATACTGTTCCTTTTCTGTTGTTCAGCCAGTTGTCTAGTCAAGGATGGACGAGAAGACAGCTCGTCGATACGTATCGAAGCTTACGGTTCAACTACTCGTAAAATAAATGCCTATTCTATGGTTGATAACTGTTCTGTTTGCTTGTTTTGTAAGAGTCGAAAAATAACGACTGGAAATGACGCAGTATAGAAAAAATCTTTATTTTAGTTTAGTAGCTGTAACTGCCTGGTTGGTCTAGTGGTGGCAAGCGCGACTGCTGATCGTGAGGTCCTGGGTTCGATCCCCAGGTCCGGTAGTGTTATTGGGTTTTTCCGTGTGGAATTCCTCAGTAGCAGCCCGGAGTTTGGAGTTGTGCCCGGTTGGTGGCAATAGACTCGCCCCCTATTACATGGGACTTGTTATTTGGAACATTGACTTCTGTTTAAGATGGTCGCAGCATGGGTCTGGACTAAAGAGTATAATTATTATGATAACTCATGTCAACATTATATTATCCTCCCTTAGATTAGCAATAGTCAGCTTTTATTGTCCCACAGCTGGACACAGTCCACCATGCTGGCCTGGTGTAAGTTAGCGGACTACACACACAATCGAGAATTTTTTGAAGCAATCTCAGGGGTGCTGATTTCCCGATGATGCTTTCCTTCGCCTTTAACAAAATTCTGAATACGCATGAATTCGGAAAGTAAGAGGTGCGTGCCGAGATCGACTCAGACTTTCCTGCATGAAAGAAAAGCGTTTAACCGATAGGATACCACTGCTCAGCCCCCCCCCCCCCCCCCCCCCCTGTTATCTTGATGGCTCATAATTGGTTTGTTTCTCAACAAATCTAACCCACACAATCAAGTCGCTGCAGATAAAAAAAAAAACAATTTTGCAGGATAAAGATTATCTCTATGAAACTTTTAAAGGCGTACAATAAAGTCTATGTTTCGTTTCTTTAAGAACATTATTGAATAAATTTAAATTTTGTACTCCCCGCGTTACATAATAAAATAATATGCGAAAGTATACGACGGGGTTCTAATATAAACAAATATATATTCTTAAAAATGTCTTTATTTAAAAAAATAAAAATATCTTTCGTACGAAGATGCGAAGAAAAGTTAATTGACCTTACGCGACAGAATGCGATATAAAAACGAAAGCAAGCGAATATGGTAATGTTATTGGTACAAAACTTTTAAATAAACTTTACTATAAATTCAACACTTGCATTGTTTATATATGTTACGTCATTAATTGTTGAAGATTCCTAGGAGCGTAACATCAACCTCATTCCCTCAGTTGATAGGACAGCGGGCTGCCAAGCACCTGACACGTTAGTTTCATAGCGCGTCGTGCCTACCAGTAGCTCCAATAAAGTGTTTTCAGAAATCCTATTTTAACGTTCACATAACATCTGCAGGGCCGACAATCGCCATTTCAAATCGGTAGATCAAATGGGATAACAACTATCCAAAGAGTTGTAATTGGCGCTTAGCCTTCAATTTAAAATCAGCGCAATCTAAATCGAAAACATCACCACCACCAATACGGATGTCAAAAAACTGCAAGGTCGAACCCCACGTTGTTCTATTAATGTTGCGAATCGAACTTTGTACAACACGCCGCTCATCTGGTCAGCGAAAACACACGCGTCGTCTGTTTCAAGAACTCGACCGCCGTATGTAAACTATTTGTTTATATGCGCAAGAGTGTAAATATTCGAAAAACATTAACAAAAACCGGCCAAGTGCGAGTCGAACTCGTGCGCGAAGTGTAGTTACCGTACCATTATCTATAAAAACGAGCAAAAAAATCACGTTTGTTGTATGGGAGCCTTCTTAAATATTTAGGTATTTTATTCTGTTTTTTAATATTTGCTGTTATAGCGGCAACAGAAATACATCATCTGTGAAAATTTCAACTGTCTAACTATCACAGTTCATGAGATACAGCCTGCTGACAGACAGACGGACGGACGGACGGACAGCGGAGTCTTAGCAATAGGGTCCCGTTTTACCCTTTGGGTACGGAACCCTAAAAATTAAGAATGTTAATGACATCATCCTAAAGTTAAGAATGCAGATGTTTAAAACTACAATTATGATACTGAAAACTCAAACTATAGTCGCCAAGCAATAAGATAAGAATAAAAACCATCTGAATCTACTATAATTTTAACAACCCAGGAGAAGAATGATTTGTTAAAATAATGTTAAGGTAATTCGAATATTCACCTAAGAATGAAAAGATAGACAATATTAACTCGGAATTCCGATATGATCAATCGAAATTAAGACTTCTATCTTCTTTTCGTATGATAAACGTGTGATATTTTCTAGGCTTTGCAAGAAAATTCCAACAAAAAGATAACGTGTGGATGGAAAAATGTGAGCTGTGTGAAAAGTGCAATATTTTGATAGTCACCGTTTTGTGTAGTAAAAAGTTCGGAGCTAATTCTTCAAACATCCCAATAAATACGCGTAAACTAATGTTCACCTCTTTGCAGTTCACCTACGTGGTCTAAAGGCTGTCTCACACGTTGCAGATATTATACGATACCTATATCTGAGCGCATATCTTACGATATCGGTATTCATAGAAATCAATGGACTTACACACATAGACAAATACATTTTATCGTTAAGTATCTGCAGATATCGGCCGATATAAACAGATTCTGTCAGGCACAAATATACGTGAAGGTAACATCTGCACATACAAATTTTATTTACTGAACGGTGTGTGTAGTCTACCAACCCGCACCAGGCCAGCGTGGTGGACTAAGGCCTAAACCCTTCTCATTTGAAAAGAGGCCCGTGCCTAGCGTCGGGACACTAATGGTTTAATTATGTGTGTTATGTACGGATGTATCGGTTTTCATATTTAGATACCAATCTTAAAATAGAGCTTTTTGAAAACCACGGGGCTAATTAGAGTTCAGTTAAGAAACGCGCTTCTTAAAACATTACGGCCACAGGTACTGTGTATTTAAAAAATGTGTCGATAAAATAAAATATTTTATGTAGTATCTACACCGTGGGTGACGGCCTTAAAGTAAAAGGCGATGTAAAAAGTTACGCGATCTCTTCCGTCGCCTACCTGCGGGCGTTATCGCATTACCTGCACCCTTGAGACGGGGTAAACTGAGGATCTAAGTGAAATAGAGCAAAAACGTGTGTTAATTAATTCCAACCCTCTGATACGACGAAAGACAGTGCATTCTTAGTGTCAATGTAATTAACACTTGTATTGAGGGGCTCGTGACTATTACCAACCGCGCGGATAATAATATTTTCGAGGTTAAGCTGCGCTTGCCGCGGTCTGTCCGTAGATGGGTGACCGTTCGTTACACATCAAGATCTTTCCGTGCCACGGAGAGCACGCTAAACCGTCGGTCCCGGGTGTCAAAGGAATACCTATGATAGTCGTTACAGGTAGTAAGTAGCCCAAAAGTCATAACCGGTCTAAACTGAGGATAGCGGCATTGCTGTGTAACTGGGTTGCGGAGGTCTGATGGCAGTCGCTCCGTGTAAAATGCTGGTATTCAGCCGCATCTGGTTAGACTGGAAGCTGATACCCAAATAATTGGGAAGAGTATTAAATACTTTTATTAGGCGATTCGTTTTTCTAATGCAACTAATATCGAATGATTCTCTTTAGTGAATTAATTCCATGTTCGATATGGGTCCTCTAGAACAGGTTTTGAACGTATAAAATGTAAAAGTGCCAGGAGCGAAGCAAAAAGTTGTCCGTTTGAAAGCTCTGCTTGATTACTAATGTACAGTTTTAATGGGATTTGTACCTACGTAGTCCTGAATCTTTGATGCATCGACGATCGAATGATGTAATAGTAATCTCGAAGAACAGTGGCATTTCGTTAAAATGTTGTTTAAGTAATTAACAACGGTTAAATCAGTGTGTATTAACAATGACCCCTCCGTGCCTCGGTGAGCACGTTAAACAGTCGGTCTCGGGTGTCATACGAATACCTATGACAGTCGTTACGGATAGTCACGAGCCTGAAAGTCTGACAACCGGTCTAACCTTAGGATATCGGCATTGCCCAGTAACATAACATCATGCCTGTATTCCCCGAAGGGTTTTGTAGAGGTGTACAGTAACATCCTCATTTTGCCGTTATGTTTAAGTCCCAACTGCCTCGTTGGTCTAGTGGTGGCAAGCGCAACTGCTGATCGTGTGGTCCTGGGTTCGATCCAAAGTGCAAAGTTCTATTGGGTTTCTGTAGTAAGAAATACCTCAGTAGCAGTCCGGAATTTGGATTTGTGCCAGGTTGATGACCATAGGTTCGCCCTCTATTACATGGGACTTAAACATAAGTAAGTAACATCGTTTTAATCCCTACTCTCTACGGAAATTTACAGGAAATTTTAGTTATTTGTACATACAACCGTTAAATATATAAGATAGATTACTGGCCGACAACCGCAAATAGGACAAAACTAACAGAAACAAAAAATAATACCTCCCCAATGCTAACGTTCTATCCGACCAACACACCGTTTTTCTTTTATTCATAGCGAGGCGTGAACAAACAAAAAGAATAAAGCCCGCCACACCCGTAGCTATAACATATATTATAGCAAGACATCACGATATATTTTCTAAGATAATCTTTGAATGACCACAAACACTTACTAAAAATGATGTCGATTCTGTAGTGCACTTTGACAGGACTAAACTAAACTAAGCGTGTTTGTCTCTTTCCGTTTCAATAGAAAAAGAAAGTGACAGTTGCGTTTAGTCTAGTTTAGTACTATCAAAATGTGTAACAGAATCGACACCATTATGGGCCTATACACACAACGTCTTTTTTACGCGCCGACGACCCGCGTTACCATCAAACTCCTTACATAAAAAATGATACACATGTTTTTTAAGTATGGAGTTTGACTTTAACGCGCGTCGTCTGCGCGTACAAAAGACGTCGTGTGCATTGGCTCTATCTTTCAAGCTAAATCTATATATTCAAAAGGAGAAGCTGACTGACTGATCTATCAACGCACAGCCTAAACGACTGGGGTTAGAAACTTGAAATTTTGACAGTAGGTTCATTTTGTGACGTAAACATCCACTAAGAAGGGATTTCTCGAAATTCAACCCCTAAGGGGGTGAAATAGGGTTAAAAAGTTTGTATGTAAGTGCGTCATTTTTGAAGTAAGAAGCTTGAAATTAAATATTAAGGTTTTTGGTTAGAAATAAACGTACACTTGTTTGAGCATTTTTGGAAATTCAACCCTTAAAGGGGTGAAATAAGTGTTGAAAGTTTGTATGAGAAATTTTTGAAGTGAGAAACATGGAATTAAATATTTAGGCTTTTGGTAAGAAATAAACGTATAAGTGTTTGAGGGTTTTTGGAGATTCCACCCCTGAGAGGGTGAAATGGGGGGTTGAAGTTTGTATGTAAGTCCGTCGTTTTTAAAGTAAGAAAGATGAAATTAAATATTAAGGTTTTTGGTTAGGAATAAATGTACACATATTTGGAAATTCAACCTCTAAGGGGGTGAAATAAGTGTTGAAAGTTTGTATGAGAAATCTGGTACTTTTGAAGTAAGAAGCATGGGGAGAAACTGACCGACTGGCTGACTAATCTAGCAACGCACAGCCTAAACCGCTGGGGGTGATAAAATACGGACGTTTTGGATTTTAAAATGTCACTTTAAAATGGGCTTAACGAGGATTTCAAACTTCACGCAAGCGAAGCTGCGGGCAAAAGCTAGTTAAAAGCATAATATATTTTGGCATATTACGTGTTACATAGCTACCTTTGTGTGTGACAGGCTTAAAGTATCAAGACCTATCCTAACTAAACATAGATGCATAATTTGATTGTCTGCCGCGACCAATCACTGTTGGCTCTGATAATACGAGGGGGTCGGTCGAAGCGGTTTAATTGCCTATGATTTCAACCTATTACTGCAGTCGAGGTGAACGCTGCGCGGCGTCCATTTCATGTTGATTATTCAACTGCATAATCACGTTATTTTTGTCTGGTAGAAGTGGACGCTCGTGTTCAGCGTGATTCTAAAATAAAACACTTCTAAACTGAATTAAATAATAAATGATGAACGACACCTGGATACGTGTGAGATGAATATTGTTAGTCTGGCAAACGAAAGTAGACACTCGAATTATTTGCAAACTTTTTATATGGCAACTATTTTTCAATAAAAACATACATATATATATATTAATCCTTATTACATTCATTAAACTCCGCACGGATCTTACGATTTGCGAGGTTAAGCTGCGCTTGCCGCGGTTACTCCGTGGATGGGTGACTGTTCGTTACACATCGAGACCCCTCCGTGCCTAAGTTAATCAGTCGGTCTCGGTTGTCATACGAATACCTATTACAGTCGTTACGGGAAGTCAGAAGTCTGAAAGTCTGACAACCGGTCTAACCTTAGGATATCGGCATTGCCCAGTAATTGGGTTGCGGAGGTCTGATGGTTTTCACTCCATGTAAAATACTGGTATTCAGCCTATCTGGTTAGACCGGAAGCTGACCCCAAGATAATTGGGAAAAGGCTAGGAGGAAGATATTCATTAAAATACAAGCGCTACGGTAATTAACAGAATTTCCAAAGTTACCAAGGGGTTACCCAATTAGTACAGCTGTCTGTACCTAAGTAGGTAATGCCAATATTTCCTTATTGCCTGACCAATACGCGAAGCTTTAAAAAAAGGAAATAAATACGACGTATTTAAATACTTTCCCTATTATCGTATTACTCAATTACACAGCTAAAGCTCGGGTGTGTGTGTGTGTGAGGAATACAGGCATCAGCTATGCAAGCTGTAGTGGCATTTATTTGAATGCAATAAAGAGCATAATCCAATGATGGGAGGACAAGACTCGCTCACACACGCGTAACACGAATATTTACATTCAGATAAACACATAATACGTATACGAAGCTTGTACGATGCATGTTTGAATAATCTAAATTCTTTTGCAGAGCTATTCGGAAAACTCAAAACTTTCTGTTTCGTTCCTATGTTACGGTGTTGAATAAAGTTGCATATTTCGCACAGTATATTTTAACTGTAGTAAAATTACTGAGCGAATGCAATAAGTTTGTTTACAAACAAACTAAATAACAGCTTTTACTGTGGTTGATATACCTACCGGTTGGTATATTTCGGTGTTGCAATTGCGAATTTCTAGTTATTTCACTGCCACGCTTCAAATATTTTGGTCCATTGACAACTTTTTGGTTTATCTTTCTTTTAGGGTCAACTTTTTAATCGCCAGATGACTTTTTATCGGGTGAATTAAAATGACATTTTGACAGGTTTTATATAGAAAGTCTGTCAAAACGTCAAATGGATTCCTTAGACAAAAGTTATCTGATGATTGATTAATCGATCCTTAGGTTAAGTTGCACCAACTAACTATAACCGTAACCATACCAAAATTTCTGTCAAATCAGTACGAAGTTAACATAAATATGGCAAGTTAACAATCATAGTTCGTGCAACTGAGCCTTAATGCGTAAAATAATTTCGGAAACATACGAAGCAGGTTAACATTACCAAAAATAATGTTGGTTATATTTCATTCTCTAGCCTTCTTATTCTGGCAGTGAATTAAGTCTTTAAGATAAAAATATCCTCAACGGCTACCTGTATTACAGATAACATCAAAACCAGGTTTCTATGAATAACATTAAAACTAGTTTCGTAGATCAACGTCTATAAACAAACGCACCGCGTCACTAATCAACATTTATTTAACCAATTACTAGCTTAAATCTGAGATTATACTGATATAAACAGGATTCAAAAAGTATCTAGCTGTAATTAATTGAGTTAAGTGCAATAAATGTAGGTTAAGCAAATTAGAGCAAATTATATATCAGCTTTTCTATAGAAATTCTGTGGAACGTTTAAGAACTTATTCCTCAGATAAAAGTTAATCGACGATGGTAAAATCGGGCCTAAAGCGATTAAACATAAACATAACTTCACGCTTGTATTCCCCAAAGGGTTGGCAGAGGTGTATAATAAAACCATCATTTCGCCGTTATGTTAAGTCCCATGTAATAGGGGGCGAGCCTATTGCCATCAACCGGGCACAAATCCAAACTCTGGGCTACTCCTGAGGAATTTCACACGGACAAACCCAATAACACATTGCCCGACCTGGGGATTGAAACCATGACCTCACGATCAGCAGTCGCGCTTGCCACCATTAGACCAACGAGGCGGTTGAAGCAGCTAAAGCGATTATTACGTGCAAAATATTGATGTACATCTCCCGAGATAACAGGATTACCCCGAGACTGGCAGTGTCGAGCTAATAATTATGATTGTATTAGTGACGTATTGACCACAGGGGGAGGATGTCGCAGCCCTCTCGACCTGCGCCCGAGTATTAGGGCGATCTGACCACAGGGTGCACGCCCGCAACCGTTAGGATTAGTTACCTACCCGCAACTGTTACTGACTTCCGTCCATTAATATCGTACATCGCATTTGCACTATAGGTAGTCGGACCGTTAATTCGATGCAGTAACTTGACAGTTAGAGGGATACCAGTTTTTGACAAAAAAAAAAGGTAGTGAGGTGAAAAAAAGAATGAATGAAATCGAATGTACTTAATTATGTACTTATATGCATACTTTTTATTGAATTTAATAACTACAGGATCAAAACACGATATATCACTATTTAAATAGCCGTAACGTAACCAATAGTAACTATTACTTATATGACGTTTTTGAAGCGTCAAATAACTGAACATATTAAGGTTAATTATTTATTTATTTAATACTTCAATGCACAATTGTGGTACATAATGCGGACTTAATGTCATAAGGCATTCTCTGTCAGTCAATTTGGGTCTAAGAGAACAGCATCGCGAAGAGGTACAAAGAATTTATAGAGATTTGTTTAAATTGAACTATTTTTCGTATTCGTTCTTTTTGTAAAATCGTTCACTACCCAACATTATTAGTTTTAGTATGGTATCATTATTTTTCTATGAACTGTTAAGTTACTGCATCGAATTAACGGTCCAACTATAGATTACTCAATTTATGGCCAAATACTAAAACTCTACTCAATTTTAAGTTGCCGTTAAGTCCCGTGCTGTCTCTGTCATTTTAAGGCGAAGTGACAGTGACAGCACGAAACTTAACGGCAACTAATACTTAATTGAGTAGCGTTTAAGTATTTGGCAATTAGCTACTCGGTTAATTATTGAAGAAATTTCATACATTGGCAGTATAATTATTGTGATTGAGAACTTCAGTTTGCAATTTACACCATAATAAATCTATACTTTTATACTAATATTATAAAGAGGAAAGATTTGTATTTTGTATGTAGGTAACGAATAAACTTAAAAACTACTGGATTTCAAAAATTCTTTTGCCGTTAGATAGCTACATTATCACCTAAGTAACATAGGCTACGGGCGGAGCCGTGAGGACACAACTAGTCTATTATAAAATATCGGTATTTAAAATACTCCATTGAATAAAAAGCTTAAATCAAGTCACTTTTGTTACCAATGTCTTATAATTTCCAATCGTTACTCTTTTATATTTTATGGAAATATTATGTTCTTATAGGAGCGACTAGACTGAACCCGAATGACAGACAAACAAAGGTTGGGATAGGACATCTAGGGTCAAAGATAGATGACCTTGACCTCTATGTTAGCGAAAAACTAATAAATGAATGTATGATAATATAAAATTCAATTCAGACAATAAACGCTTCGAGCGCGTTTATTACCGTTTTAATAAAAACACGCGTCGCAATGTAAATCCAGAACATTTCTTATGTTGTGAACGCGTTAGTAAAACGCGCGACAAGATTGTGAACTAACTTTAATCTTATACTTCGTAGCCGCTCAAGTAACATTGGCTGAACAAAGTCAAAGTCAAAGTTTTTTTTATTTCAAATAGACCAGATTTCAGGCACTTTTAAAACGCCATAACTAGGTGCACGGTTCCAAAAGGTAGGTTCTATGTAGAAGAGCCGGCATGAAACTCCATGAATACTCTTTTCAAAATAGTAATTCATGACAATTCCATTACAGTAGTGTGAGAAATAGAATAAGAATAAAGCAGGTTAATGTAACAAATAAACTCACATAAGAGTAACAAATAGAAAAATATGCCTTCTAGGATTGCCATAGCAATTAAGGGCTGACCAGTCCCGACAGACGTCACCCGTTCACGAGCATGACGTGCACAACGTGACGTGAACGATGTGTAAGATTACAAGAAAGCTAATAAACTGTCCGCATAGGATACTGAAGACCGAACAAAGTGAATAAGATTGCTATGTAAGGCGAATCTCGGCAACAGCCGGGATTAAACTCTTAAGGCTGCAGTCTATTGAAGAACAACACTTAATAAAGGAAATCTGAGAGACGGAAAAACAGCGTAAAGAACTTTAAAAGACCCTCCCACGAGTGATGATACTTAAGTACTTACGTCCATCACACCCTGGGCAGCCAGCCCCGCTACCAACCTTTATGACTGGCTAATCTTATGACCACAGCAGGAACGATGAGAGAGAGCATAAAGAACTTGGACAATATCCAGTATACCGAACTATATCAGTTGAGAATTTAATTCATTGTGCCGCCACAATAAATTCCAGATTTTGCGAGATAAAGTAAATACTTGTCGCGTGAGTAAGCCGTAAGTATGACAAAATTATGTACCGTGGTCCGCGAGCTTAGAGACATCTTGTTGACCATAAAATATTTGACTTATTCTAAACTAGCGACCCGCCCCGGCTTCGCACGGGTGCAATGTAGATACTAATGTGGGGCATATAAACCACCCTCTTGAATCTCTCCATCTATTGCTGAAAACAACATTACAATCAGTTGCGTAGTTTAAAAGATCTAAGCGTACAGACAGCGGGGGCGACTTTGTTTTATACTATGTAAAGAAGATGGTTCTATTTCCTAAATATTTTACGTACAATCATTGTATCGTCATCAGTAGAATAGGTTTGTTTTTTTTTTAAGTGAAACATCTAATGCGGGGTTACGGATGTGAGAGCGACTGTTGCGTGGCGACGCTCGCGATGGCAGACACACGACGGCAGACCTTCGTAACTCGGCTCTCTTCGGATTGATTCGGCCATATTTTTTTATAAAACTATTTTCGATGTTTCACATCTGCCAGATGTCCTCCGACGGCTTTTTTTGTATATATTTAATTACACTTTCTTAGACTGGCAAAGTACAGGTAAATAGTATCCAGAAGTTAAAAGGCTTTTAAACGAGTTAACGCTAACTTCCTCTTTACATTAACGATAAGCTTCAGTTCTTTCTTTTTCGTGTGGTGAGTGACAAACCTGGTGTCAGTTTATGCCGCCCATGGGCTTCTGACTTGGCTTCACATGCTGTCGAGAAATATCTCTCAGGCATAACCATGCCTGAGAGATATTAATTATTTTGATTTAAGCAAGTGATAATTATACAATACGCACATGAATTCTAAAATTCAGAGGTGCATGCCTAGGGTTCGAACTCGAGACCCATGACTTGGCAGTCCGACGGTCACACCACTAGGCTATCACTGGTACAAAGCTTCAGTTGAATTATCCACATGAATGACAGGCGAAGGTTTTTACGATCTGAAGGATTTTACGTTTTTACGACGATTTTTTACGAACTGACTTCTCAAAAAAGATAAAATTACATAACCCCATTTCTTGTCAAGTAGGTAGATACATGTTTGTAAGTTATAACTCTGATGTAGCACAAAAATCTGTCTTCGTACCTCCAAAACAGTCGCACTTACATTTTCTTTCGTACCCAAATTACCACGAAGACAATAGCACGTTCGAAAAAACAATACTGTGCCAGTTGCGAAAAAACAATTAAATGTTCGAGTAGGCTTAGAACAGATAAAATGGCGTCCCGGCAGCATTGTAAGGCTTTTAACCCGGCGTCATGGGGGTTGGGTCAAAATGACCCGAGATGTTTTTGTTAGCTTACAGATTCGTAACTACGTAAGCGACGTTACCGCTTCTCTCAGTAGCTGGAATTTATGAGTTGCGCTAAGCGTTATTGACAAAGAAACAGTTGTACGGCGATCATGCATGGAGCTACGTGTGCCCAAAGTTAAAAAAGGGTAAATATGACCCACCCCGTACTCGATGTAACAACTTTGCGCCATTTCGTCCATAGGTGGTTTTTATGTTTTGTCATTATTTTTGGTGCAATTTTTTGCAATTTATGCTTGAATTATCGTTTCTTGTTATTATTTACTTTTTGTCGGTAAATCGAAAAAAATGGATCGAGAGGAAAAAGAACGACAGAGAAGATGATGAGTCTGATAATTTTGTTGTTTTTTTTTTTCTAAAGATGTCTGTCTCACTTTTATAAACTTAACTAAGTTTATAAAAGTGCCATAAAAAATTAAATACGGTCAATTAATGCTAAGAAATGTGATATTAGGCTAAAGAACGCCACTTTTGTTGGTTTTTACGTGTTTTTATTTTTATAGGTTTAAAGGTTTAATTAAAATGTTATGTAATACAAATTCTTGTTTCATTTAGTAAACCATAAAACAGTAAAGCCATTACCTTAAAAAAAATAGTAATTTGTTTAAAAAAAATTCAAATATCTTAAGTCTAAATATTGGGTCATAATGACCCACCCCCACGTCCGCGTAACATTTTCCACCCCCGTGACGCCGGGGTAAAGGCGACAGGAACGTCGTTGACATTCGTACGTAGTGCAATTCCAGCGGGGGTGAGATGAGCTGATTTGACAGATATCGGAGGAATTGCTTCCAATAAATTCAGAAGACCTTTTTTAAAAAAGATTTTCAGACGTCACGCAGAACGTGTCGAAACGAATCGTAAAAAGATTAAAGATATGCACGTTTGAAAACTCCGTTATTTAGCTTCAAATGTTACAATGAAGCCTATGAAGGACTATTTTTTTAATACTTCCGATTCTTATCCGGATATAAACAAATAATCTGTGTTTTCGGAAAAACGGGCACAATTTTTAGCACTGTCTTCTAAGTCCCTTTTTTAACTTCAGGAAGTCTTCAAGGATACCTTCCACCCTGGGGACGGCGGAGGGTTATGTCCGACTCTTACCGGCAAAAACCATCACGGTGTTCAACCGAGGTCCCATAGCGAGGACTACGATATTCGCTATTGCTTTCACTGCAACCCAGTCAGAACTGTCATAACATCACGTCTGTAGTTCCCGAAGGGTTGGGCAGAGGTGTATAGTCACAACCTCATTTATGGCGTTATGTCTAAGTCCCATGTAATAGGGGGCGAGTCTATTGCCACCAAACGGGTACAAAACCAAACTCCGGGCTGTTACTAAAGAATTCTACATGGAAAAACGCAATAACATTTTGTTCAAAGGATTAGTTAACTAACCGTTTTATCCCTTTCTATATTCACGAAACATATTCCTCTAACAGTAAATCGGTATCAATTAAAACTTCTTCAAACTAAGTGGCAGTAATTAGTAGGTCTGTCGCGTAAGGTCTCTCACGTGCAGACCCATTATATCATAATAAACATTGTTACAACGCGGCGGATGTGGGTTTCCGTAGTGTAGTACTTACGTGGCTACCTAAATACCTGTACGTAATTAGGTCTGGGGACCGCACGACCGATGGAATGGAAAGCGTGGTTTCACTCACTAAAAGTACGCTGAATGGACGAGTGGACAGCGGTTATCAGTTTCATTAATATGGAAAGTGATATAATTTTAAGCGTTACCATGTTTATAAACACTACACTTTAGTGGCTATTGCAGATGTGAATATTACATTTCAAAGTGTTACAGCAAAAGCTGTTTACTACAACGAGTCTATTCAGTTCAAGGCTCTTATTCCCTATATTAATAATAGATCCCAATCGATATTCCGTAGATTTTTGACATTACTTATATGGAATTTCTATCAAAAAACCCACATTTCAAATGTCCTTTGCAAGAAGTGCCACCAGGAACAGTCTAGAGAAAATTGTAACGTGGTCGCGTAATTAGAATATTTTTATTAAATTTCATACAGAATAAGCCCCTGAAAGTTGTCCTGGACATTTAAATAGCATTTTGTATAAGCTCTCATTCGAGAGAGGCATTTATTGTAGTCATCGCAGCAGTTGACTATGACCGCGATTTGGCTAAAGTATTTTGGCAGGTAAAATACTCATCATAATTATACAAATATTGTAAATCTGAATATTTCAAAGGAAACAAATCAACCGGAGAGCTTTTGCATTTGCATGTTGCCAATGAATATTGAATATGAAAACGTAAAATTCTTTCCTTTCCGCAAAGCTCGCGATCTGTCTGTGTATGTGGAAAGAAAAAAGCATGTTACAAGAATTTCATGAATATTGTCGTTGATATGTTATTAGTCAGGATCGATAGTACTTAGTAGGTATAACTTATTTATTTTTCAGTCCAATTTTACTTAGATTTTAATAATATACGAAGTTGCAATTCTGTTTGCCACCGACTAAGGTTAGCTAAAAATATTGCTATATTTTATGAACACACAAATGATAAAAGAGACGGACAGTTTTAAGAGCTGTTTGTAGTTTATATTATGTTGAACATCAGCGTGATATAACTGAGGTGTCGTCTATACTTTGGAAATTGTAGTTTAAAGTAGCTTTCAAAGCTCCTTTTTTAAATTCGGAAGATCCTCATGGATACCTTCCACCCTTGGGAAGGCGGAATGTCGGACTCTAACCAGCTAAAATCATTGCGGTGTTCAAGCGAGGACCTGTGGCGGGGATCACGTCAATCGCTGCATTCACTGCAACGCCGTCAGAGCTGCCAGAGCTCTTGTAACAATTTCACGTATTATGTCCCTTAACCGAATTTTAATTTACACAGCTTTAATATTGTCACAATACATTGTCGCTTAATATTCAAATTTTTCAAGAAAAAATAATGTGGCATAGACTGGTAGGTAATATCGATTTATACAAATAAAATGGACTTTGTTTTACCCCTAACGAAGGAAGCAAACAAACTTCAAATTGTTTCCGGAAGAATTGTACAGTTTCTCAAAGCAAAGCTATTTTTAATTGTATTTATATTTAATTAATTACGAGGGGAATGACGCCAGGCAGTACTGAACATCTATTGAAGGGGAAAAATGTGTATTGAAGGTTCCTTTTGCTTGAAACTGGAAGTAAGGTAAGCAAATGAAGCCAAACAGTTGCCCATCGTCCCACGGACAAGTACAGTAGGGGAATGAAAAGGTTCGTCAGTTTTTAAATTCATTCCTTTCCTACATCACGGGCACATGTTACCTTTTCAAACTGTTGAACGGAACAGACCAATGCATGGAAAATTATGTTTAATTATTTGGTAGCAAAGATCAAAATTGCCTTTTGCCTCCATATAACGTAGTAGTGCCACGTAATGTCTTTGATTTAATTTAAGGAGTTTTGTTGTAAAAACCATTACATCAATCAATTTGATGACTAAATAAATTGACATTACTAGTGTCTGTCGTCATGTCACCATTATAATTTATAATATCCTGTCAAAAATACTCGTATTTTCATTTCTATGATGTTGGCAATACGTAGTCGTTAAAATAGTTTGTTTTTTGCACTGTGCAAGCAAAATAGACCTGCAGGTATATAACATTTTTGTTTCCCTACTGCACATGGTGTAGTCAAATTCCTTTTAAAGAGTTTTTCGCAACAGTTACTTTATTCCCACTTTTTCTGTTATAAGTAACAAAAAGTAATATTGCCAAAACGGTCTATTGAGAAAAGAAAATGTCTGACGAACTTCAAGTTTTTTTTTTAGTCTCAATAGCCGTCCAATGCAGACAATACTAAAAGACAAACAATAAAAAGAGTCCATAAATTTTTGGCCTTCATGTTTAGAAGACACAACGGTCATTAATTATAACAATGTTTTATGTCGGCTAGGTACACATAGTTTGGTTCAACGCGGTTGCTAAAGTATAAAACCGGTTTAGTGTAATGTGGCCCGTGGGTCCCGGAATCTACATGTGAAACCTCATTGGTGCTCGATATCTCGTCACAGGTGATTTTAAATCTTAACCAATTGTTTCTGTTAGCTAGGATTAATATAGTCTGTCGATAACATGTGTTTTATATAGAGTTGTAGAGGAAAAGCTTAAAATCGCGGTCTAATAACACGGTTGTACTTGTCAATTCAAAATTGGACGCGTAGGTCAAATATTAATGTTGATACTTTTTATTTCTTCTGAACAAATAATCCGATGTTTATAAATTACATTATGTTATATTTCAGTAAATCTATTCATTTGATTATACAGCATGTAATGAAAACTCCATTATACCCGAAAGGGCTGTATTATTATTTCGGTGAAGACAATAAAGTTATATCAGTTTATTTTAAACAACGATCAGAACGTAACGATTGTTCTATTACTTTGTAACATAAAGGATTGGGCAGAAGTGTATAGTATCACCCTCATTACGCTGTTATGTTTAAGTCCCATGTAATAGGGAGCGAGCCTATAGCCATCAACCGGGCACAAATCCAAACTCTGGGCTGCTAATGAGGAATTCC
Source organism: Amphipyra berbera (assembly GCA_910594945.2). Taxonomy (NCBI): domain Eukaryota; kingdom Metazoa; phylum Arthropoda; class Insecta; order Lepidoptera; family Noctuidae; genus Amphipyra; species Amphipyra berbera. Next base: position 20,895,016 of record OU343121.1, on the reverse strand, counting down.
ACCGGAAAAATCCAATAAAACTTTGCTCGACCTAGGGATCGAACCCAGGACCAACGAGGCATTTATTATTTTGTAAGTGTGGCTATTTTGGCTATATACGGATTTCAAAGTCCTATTTAGTTTCCTACGTAAATACATTCATACAACAGACTATAGCTATATTAGATATAGTTGGTATGTTTGTTGTAGGCTTCGATGGCACGCAGATCTTTAAAAGTTCTTTTGAATTTATATTTCCTACAAGTTTCCACCCCCTGATACCATCATAGTCTTAAAATAAACAAAACTACGTGCTATTGAGAGCAAGCGTCTAAAAACTAAGAAAAACAGACTGCAAAGTCCTGACTTAAAGGGAAAAGGCTAAAACTTCCGAAGAAAAGTTATCACGGTTTAATTTTTAATTTGATTCCTTAAGATTTATTGAAGTGTTAAAGAATTAGCAAAAAGAAGAACGCTTTTTCTAAATGAAAATCTCGTAATAAAATCCATCAATAATAATAGTGATGTATAGTATATATTAATAATAGGAGTTATTGAGACGTAAAAGCGTGCTCGTAACGCGACGTAAATATACGGGAAACTTTTCCTAAAGATTTAGCTATTTTTAATAAGAGGATACCACCCTGGTGCTTGTCAACTCGGTAGGAACTTAACTGTGTTAATGGTATTATAAAACTTTCTTGTCTGAAGGTAAGGTTTCAGATTTTTTTATATAATTGACTGATTGCTAAGGTTGCCACCCGTACTATAATATACGTACTATATTTCAGTCAATTGTACTATATATTATAGAAAAATAATATAGTACGAAAAATACTATATTTTTATCCCTAATGCAACTGTCGCGCTTTTATATGTTAACTGCAAAAACGGAAAGAAGAAAGAGATAGAGCATCCATTAATTTAATTAAAAATTAATAGTAAATTTATTTTAATATGAATCTAAATTGCTCAGGTTTCTATAATTATTTTAAAGGTAATAGATCATTGATGGCCAAAGCGAAGAGCAATAACATATTATTATATTATACATGGAAAAATACATAAACATAAAAAATAAATGTGTACTTTTTTTTCCTGAATTTCCCAAATGTAGGTACTATATTTTTGCATCTTTTTTGGGAAAAATACTTTATTTGTTCAAAAACAAGGGGGCAACTCTAGATTGAACATAAACTCGGTTGAGTCTGGAGTCTGTAAAGATCGATTTTCCAGACATTATAATATGATTTCCTTCGATTTAGCTGTTCAGTCTGAGTGACCTGTGTGACGTTACTGTGAAGAGATGAACTAAATCACATGCAATATCCGCCTGTCTGTGCCAAGAGGAACTTCAGAGCGTAGCAACATTATATGTCGGCTTGTAGACATCACTTTAAAGCGCTTCAATTTAAAGTTCACTCGATCGTATCGATTCAACGAGAAATAAAATTCACAACATCCGACTCAGTTAATAATTGATGCGAGTTGTTTGGAATTTTCTAAAACTACGAGTGGAACGTAGGTCCGTCTAAATGCGTCCGTATTCGCTCGAACTACCCGAGAGAGATTTAACACTTTTTTTATCGAGATTCGTAAAATCACGAGTGAGTTGGAAGGTGTTGCTGTTTGTGTACAATGCAATATTTTAGCACGTACTTACACGCTACAGAAGAATGTGCAACACGAAATAAACCGGCGCGGCGTATTAACTGTTTGGCTAGTTGTTATACAAGTTTCCAATCAAGGCCGCGCCATTGTTCGTAGAGTAACCAGCTGGCCATTTAGAAGTTATGTTTAGATTTACGTGTTAATCGTTGAGATTAACAGCAATCATTTTGGTCATTTATAAACGCAAAGTTGACGGAATATCGAAAGTGTACGTGCGCTAACACTTCAAGATAGTAAAAATAAAACCGATTTCAAAAAGACGATTAAAGAAAAACATAATTACCATATTATAAAATTAACAGTTTCAGAAGTCGGTGCTAATCCATACTGAACCAAATTGAAGACACCGACTTCAGAAACTTTTAATTTTATAATATATGGTAATTATTTTATTCTTTTCATCGTTTTTTTGAAGTCGGTTTTATTTTTGATAAAAGGTTTTTTTTATTTTTTTCGTTTTAGTGGCCTTAATTAAAATATGGTTAAACCTACTAATATAATCACATCATCACATTATGCGTACTGTTCGTCATTGAGGAGTTCTATTGTCTATCTCCGAAGTTCTTCATCAGAGCTTCACCAAATTTATATGGGACCAATCTGGAAGTACATCCTTTCAAACAAAAAATATTGTCTAAATCGGTTTATAAATGACGGAGTTATGAGGTAACAAACATAAAAAAATAACCAAATTGAGAACCTCCTCCTTTTTTGGAAGTCGGTTAAAACTGAAGAGAATGCCGCATGAAATTAATGATAGTAAATTTTCGCTCCTAACCAATTACGAACTAACACCATGCATGATAGTGTTTTTTTAGGTTAACGCTGTTCTCGGCAATAAAAAGCATTGCTGTGCTTCTTGAAATTGTCACATTAACTGAACAAATATCAACTTGTTTACAAACATAACATTGCCTACTGACCTGAGTTATAAAAGGTTCTTGCGAAATGACCATAAATCCTATGCATACGTGATCCATTTAGATTGTTAGCCGGCTAAACATGATGAAGGGATTGACAGAGGTATCGTACAGGAAGCGATAACCGTCCGTGTACAACGGTGTTACAGCCGGTCTTAAAATAATTTAAGGTTGGAGCATAATACGACAACGTATGGTAATACGCGGAAGATTAACTCCGTCTTATATATTTTTTTGTTGGGTTTAAATTAACTACCTACTATTACCGTATTTGCCTATATACAAGGTTAGTCGGAAAGGGGGTACTAAGCCGCGGGCCACTTAATATATCACTGATGACTGTTTTAAAGAAAGTGTTAAAATTTAAAAATTCGATAATTATTTTTTTCATGCAAAATGATTTTTATTTTAATTTTTTCAAAAATTCTTCATCCCTACTTTAGTTACGAATTCAGAAAATGGAGCTTCTAATCCGTGACCCCAAATATGACCTAAAATGTAAACACAGCTGATCATAGCTGAGGATAGATAGAATTTAGCGTATTTTTGAAAGTAATGACTTTTGGGGGAAGTTGTAGAACAAAAGTTATCCATTATTATAGGTACTCCGTAGGTTTTTATTTATCAGTCAGTGAGTTAGTTGAAAATTCACTTTGAAAGCTGTATTTTTATATTGTATATTTTTCACAGACCTATGAAGCCATAACTTTTGTATTTAATTTTAACTGTTCCTGAGAAAAAGTTGACGTACAGACATCATCAAAGTGATCCCATAAGAGGTCATTTTTTATCGAGGTAGTGGTCACTAAGTTGAAAAAGGGCAAGTATTAATCGAATTTGGGCTGATTTCGCCTTTTCAGACGTTGTGGATTACGGAGAATACTTTTACAGCGAACAAAAACATAATAAATAGCTGAGGTACAGTTAAAAACGAACCTGTTGAATATGGTCGAGCGGTATGGACGGAGGCGTGTCGCCGAGTCGGCTTAAATCCGCAACGCTCCAAGCACAGGCCGTAGCGTTGCGGATGAATTGTGCACGTGTGTACCGCCCTTTGGTGCACAGCAATAAGTTTAAAAGGAGCCGTTAAGACTGCTCATTGACTTCTAACTGCAAGTAGTGATCTAGGCTTTTAACTTGGTGGTTGTAGCAGAACAACAGCAGCGCTGTCAGACGATCAATCAATCAACGCAGCCTATCGCACTGCACTGGTGGACGATAACGGTTGATAATTTGATAACAGTCCGTAGTTGTGAAAATTCTTCTTCTCTCGTGTTGGCACGAGCTATATGAGAATAGTTCATGCCGTGGTGAAAAGATTAGCCAGTCACCAAGGTTGGTAGTGAGGCTGACTGCACAGTGCTCACTAGTGGAGGCTCTTTTCATGCACTCAAATCTCCATAGTGTCGTACAATAGCATCGCAGCAAAAGGCTGCTACAGAATTGCACCATTAGAATTACCCTTTAGTTTAAAAATAAATAAAACATACAATCAATTAATCATCTCCTGCTTACATATTTAAAAATACTGCATGGAGAATAATAGCTGGCAATAATATACATTTTCTATGCACTATACAGGGTCCAAATTTGAGATGGAGCAGTTAAGGTTAACCTTAACAGATTTCAAAATGGACAGACTTCATCGTAGGAGCCATTTGCTTTCTAAAATAAAGAGTTTTGTTGATAAAAACGGCGGTTCATACCAAATGTATGGGAAAAGCTTTACGATTTCTGATTTTTCTAATACTCTAACCTCATTTAGTCAAAAATAGTCTATTGATGTTAATAGAAAACATGATCGTATGACGTGTATTTTTTGCAGATATTTGCCTTTTTTTCACACAGTCAGTACCATTTTTTCCAAATATGCAAATGCATTTCGCAATATCTTTAAAAGTTATGGACGACTGTCCCCTAAATCCCCTAAGCACCATTTCAACATTTTCCTGTAGCTACAAAGGTTAAAGTAGCCTTATTTACTGCCCCATGTTAAATTTTCTCCCTGTTTACTGTAAAATCATTGGAAAATCATCGGAAGCTCTCAAAGGTCATATCATAATATAAGCGCCCACTTCTAATGCACGATGCTGCGTTTACTCAGCGACAGAAGCCATCTTTGATCCCACAAAGGCGTTGAGAGGAAATCAATAACCTTTATTGAGGTAATATCATGAATCCCTTAGCTGCATATCATATCTTTCCTGTCGCTCACTTAGATAAAATGTCTGCTTCATTTTCAAACGATATGATTCGTATGTCTAAATAAAACATGAGTTTTAATCGATAACTTTAGACGTCTCATATCCTGTTATAACTATATTAAAATTTAACTTAACGTTAAAATGGCAAGTAATGTGCATTCATTACTTACCTTGAATTTATAGCTAGACTTTGATTGGAGATCTAACCTCCTTCATTAAACTCACAACATCCTAATTACTTATAATCTATAAACATATTATATTCTTCCGGAAAACGACTTGAACATTATACTACACTGTGTGTACAAAGTGGCACTTTATTGTTGAACGTCGTCCAACAGACAATATGCAATAATTAAATTGACCCAACTTCGACAGCATTTCTGTAAGTACTTACCGTATTAAGAAAAAAGTAGTCACAACAAGGTTGATCAGAAAAACTTTAACAAAAACTATACTACCAAAGTTGATAAGTGCGTACAATGTGCAGTAATTGCTAATAATGTGCGTCTCTAACTACTTTATAGGGTCAACTCTACCCCATTACCACACGACGTACAAATTACAAACGCCTATCCCTCGCCTTAAAACAGGTTCATCAAAAAAAGAAAACAACATAGCACATCAATGCATTCGACAGTCATGCCACAGTGACTAAGTGTTACACGAATACAATAAAAAAACCTTTGCCTAACTAAAAAACAAACAAAAAAAGCTGAAAAAATATCGGCCCAGTGTATTACGTGACTCAATCATACAAGGTTAAAAGGGACCCGTATTGGTAACTGCCACGTGTTTGTATGAGTGTATGGAAATTATAAAATACCATTAGTTTTTTTGCATAACCAAGGAGTTGTAATGTGTGTAAATATAAACGTTTTGGTGTAAAAAATGTGATCGATTTTTCGGGTATTTTAATACTTAACGACTTTGTGATTGGGTGTAACACTTTGTGTATTGACTATGTTCGGAGTTGGATGTCATTCTTATTGTCTAGGCGTATAGATTTCAGATAGGCGCTTAGTTTTTCGATGCTTTGTTCTGTCACGGTATTAAATGGAAGATAAGGGAACTAAATTGATGATGCCTACTAAACTATTGAATTTTACTATGTCTTTCGTCCCATACGAATTGAGAACTATTCGCAAGTTGGATATGAATCGTAATTGCGCACATTCTTCTTATTTTATTTCTGGGTAAAGCATGAAGCGGCTCCCGAAATAAGACGTTTAGATTCTAAACGTCTACTAGAATAATACGTAATAATAATAATACGTCTTCAATACTAGTTTGTGATTTGTAAGATTCAGAACATCTCTGGCCTACACAAATATTCGTTCCGATCCAAGCTACGACCCTGTGAGCGCAGAAAGCAGACGCTTCTTAGTAAGAGAGCTTTTAATTTGTGGTATAACCACAATATTGTACCTGTGGTACAGTGTGTAATATACAACGCACATGGAAATTGTGGTTTAAGTATACCATAGCGACAGGTCGCTGGCCTTTCACCTGTGGACGTACGTACCTATTTCCCTCAATCGACTGTTATATACGTACTTACATATAACAGAGCTCGTAATAGCCACCTGTTGTATCGTATTTGTAAACGACCGCATCACACGATTATTTCTCAGAAACAATGAGTGATGCGTAAAAAACAATAGCAATTCTCAGGTTGTAACTTGATGACCATACATCTGTTTAATGACCTTAATGTTTTGTCTACGCCAACGAGTAACGCCCATTTTTCAACCAATGGAGCTTAGATAATGCTTCCTCTACAAACAAGTCCGGGTTTGCCAAACCATTGATAATGCTAAACTAAAGTATGACCGTATGTTCTGCCTAGCCTTTTCCCAACTATGTTGGGATCAGCTTCTAGTCTAACCAAAAGCGGCTGAATACCAGTATTTTACAAGGAGCAACTGCCATAAGACCTCCGCAATCCAGTCACTGGGCCATGCTGATATTCTAAGGTTAGCCCGGTTGTCAAACTTTCAGGCTTCTGACTTCCCGTAACGACTGTCATAGGTATTACACCCGGGACCGACTGTTTAACGTGCTCTCTGAGGTACGGAGGGGTCTCATGTGTAACGAACTATCACCCATTCACGAACTGACTGCAGCAAGTACAGCTTAACATCGCATATTGTATGATCCGCGCGGTTGGTAATAAGCCACGAGCCCCTCCTCCTTCTGACCAACTGAGGTAATAAAAATATTAGAAAATCCCAAAAAACCATTTCCCATGTATATCAAAAGCTTTTTTTATTTCTAATTTATGCTTGCTGATGTGAACATATCGCTAGCTGCGTCAACTTAGCAAGTTAATGTAGTTGGTAACTTGCATTTAACGAACTAACAATAGTTACTGACTGCACGCGTTATGTAAACGCTTCAGTTATTCTTTGCTAAAGCGCGGAGGTGGCACTCTTGTTCCGAATGTTACAAATTACTAGTGTAGGATATTTACAGGTCGTTTAATTATTAAAAGATGCACATGCCTTCAACTTTAATGCAACGACTTAACTTTTATGATCATTGAACTTTAATCCGGTTTTAACTTTAAAACTGTTTTATGTGCATATTTGCACTCTGCACAACCGAGGTGCAAATATAATCGATGAACAAGTACTATGACAGACTTTCGGATTGTTACGATTGCTCAATAAGTTATGACTAAAAACTGAAGAGTGCATTAACTTGAGACATTTAATTATTATAATCACACTACTTCTGCGTCATCTTAACACCTCTTTGCAGCGTTAGTGTTCACCAATCACACAACTATGTGCGCGCAAGCCGCGTGCACAACGTAGGCAACGTCTATATAATCATGTCGACCTCAATTAATGCGATTGTGTGCTCGTACCCGGCTCTCACCAATGGCTCATTGAAACAACTTCTTAAACACAATTAAATATATTCTGCATAAATAAAGCTGTCTATTCTCGGCTAATTGAACGGAATTGACGTTAAAATGTCTTCATTGCTGAATGAAGGAGCATTTTAAACAAGAACTAGGACTAAGAAACATCTGGACCACATAAAAGTAAGATGTATGCCACTTTGCCAATTTTTATCTAAAAAACTTCATCGTTATTAGTTTATGGCACCCGAGAAACTCCTAGAAGAGTTTGTAAATTGTGTTCTTGTTGTAACCATTTACCTGACGCAGAAAAAAGAGAGCGAACTACGAAACAAATTGCCGACACGTTCATTTAAAGGAAGGCTTGATTGCCAATAAAAACAAGGCACATTTTACAGACTAATAGTTACTGCAAGCGAAGGCAATTTACAATATACTTTTTCTAAAAGAACCCAAAGGAAAACTGAATCAATTGAAAACTTAATAGAAATATCATCTCGCAGAAAGGCTAGTCAGATACGGATTGCACCGGTGTCGCTTAGTAGCTTAGACAATACAATGGTTTTAGATTGAGATATTATGTTTTACCGACGAGCCTGCGACGCGTATAGGACAGAAGGCGTTACGGTAACATTTTGGAATAAGTTCTTTTTTCTATTCGATTCAAAAATACAACAAAAAAAGCATTAGCTCTGTAGTGAACTCGTGAAATAAAGTAACTAAATACAGTATCCGCTTGAAGTGTAATGCCAATGCCGCAACTTTTGGTTTCGACATTGTCAAAAATTCTAATTCGGATTAGTGTTCGAATCATGATCATCTCCCTGTCCTTATCCCAATCTAGGTGGAGTCGGCACAACATGTAATTCGTAAATCCATGTTGTTAGAAGGTTTGGCTTATTGTTTTATGACCGGCCGCCCGCGTTACATCTACCCTCCATGAGAATACTCGTTGCGGCGTCGCGCGGGTATGCTTGCTGATATTATGCACCGGGTCCCAAAATGATATGCTTGGTCAATCTTATTGCCGACCACTAAGCAGACTATGTTCTTCTTGGTGGAGTATACTTGAAGTTCCTCGACCCATCCATTCATTTATTCGTGTACGAATATTCAAACAAAAATCAATGATGTGCCCTTACAAGTTGTTTGTTCTTATAATCATGACTGTGTGCACTCAGACATAAACTGCTTTATTATGCTTCTTAAAATTAAGCTCTGAACGCTAATATAACTTTTCCAACGCACGAGCTGTACGAGAATAGATCATGCTGTGGTAAAAAAGATTAGCCAGTCAGCAAAATTCGTAGCGAGACTGACTGCCCAGGGTGCGCCGGACGTAAGTACTTGAGTATCATCACTGCACTTTGTCGGCACCAGTTTAATTTAATTCCTGGAACAAAATTAAATATGGAAGGGGATGAAAACGTTACCTTTGCTCTCTGTTGAGCTAAAGGTAGAATCAAGCGCAATTATATTTTCAAAGCGATGATGAGCCTCTCGTTCGCACGTTCTTTGATGTGCATACTACGCGAATATTGAATTATTTGTAAACTTTAGCGTTTATTGAATACCACCCTGTTCCAGTAATAAAGATAATAAAGACACACGTTATTATGAATAAAACGTGGTTTTATATTGTGTTGCAATATTCTTTAATATTTTTTTTACACGCTTTATATTAGCTTCACTTGTAACTGACAAATTACTAACAATGTAAAAAAATCTTGGAAGTAAATTTTAACCTACTTCCAATTGTCATATCGAAATGAAACTTTGTATGTATATGTAGTTCAGATGACAATACTATAATTTGGTATCTTGGAGCTGATCTGATGATGGAGCCAGGAGGTGGATAGTGGAACTCTTCAGTGGTTAATAGTAAACCTCTCGAGTTTGGGTCATATAATTCATCTTAACGAGTCCAATAGATTAGACTTGGTAACGAGGGTCTGATGATGGAGCCAGGAGGTGATAATGGAACTCTTCAGTGGCTACTAGTAAACCCCTCGAGCTTGGGTCATATGATTCGTCTCAATGAGTCCAATAGATTGGTCTTGGTAACGAGGGTCTGATGATGGAGCCAGGAGGTGGATAGTGGAACTCTTCAATGGCAACTAGAGAACCCTCGAGTTTGGGCTCATATAATTCGCCTCAATGAGTCCAATAGATTGGGCTTGGTAACGAGGGTCTGACGATGGCGCCAGGAGGCGAATAGTGGAACTCTTCAGTGGCTACTAGTAAACCCTCGAGTTTGGGCCCATATGATTCGTCTTAATGAGACCAATAGATTGGGCTCGGTAACGAGGGTCTGATGATGGAGCTAGGAGGTGGATAGTGGAACTCTTCAGTGGCTACTAGTGAACCATCGAGTTTGGGCTCATATGATTCGTCTCAATGAGTCCAATAGATTGGGCTTGGTAACGAGAGTCTGATGATGGAGCTAGGAGGTGGATAGTGGAACTCTTCAATGGCTACTAGTAAACCATCGAGTTTAGGCTCATATGATTCGTCTCAATGAGTCCATTAGATTGGGCTTGGTAACGAGGGTCTGACGATGGAGCCAGGAGGTGGATAGTGGAACTCTTCAGTGGCTACTAGTAATCCCCTCGAAAATATTATAAACTTATTAATATACATATAACTTTAAAGAAATGCTAAGTCAACTTTAAATGTATTGTGTACCAGTAATAAATATGTTATAAGTTATTTTAAGACTAAAAAGTAAAAAATAAAAATATGTAGTTTAAAAAACTATAAACACGCTTTTATCACGCACTAAAAATTATAAAATAATTATTTTATATCCAATGGTTAATACAAAAAGCGTGGAGCGCTTTGTTTAAATTAATTAAGAGTACACACGACCAAAAAGCGCTCCACGCTTTTTGTATTAACCGTTGGATATATAATAATTATTTTATAATTTTTAGTGCGTGATTAAAGCGTGTTTATAGTTTTTTAAACTACATATTTTTATTTTTTTAGTCTCAATTTCAGGGATACGTTCAGCGAAACGTTTACGTTAGCGATAAGGACGCTTAAAATGTGTGTTTAATGTATTCTTAAAGCAAAATGAATGTTCCACGATCAAAGGTTTGTTTTCATAAAAAAGGGCGGACTATAGTAGAGAATATTAGGGTCATATAATGATAGGAATATATTTCTATATTGTTCTATTTAAGAATTGACAATTAAGTTTACTACTCCTAACAATTCTTGTAGTCTTGTAGAACGAAAATAATACTAGGTACTTCAAATTGACCTTGACATTATATCGTTGTGATGTTCAAAAAGAAACCAGACACTTGTTTATTTTGTTATATATTTTTTACTGAGACAGCTCACTATTCGCTTCGTCAACAAAGGATAATATTTCATAAAATAGCAAAGCTATTTAACCCGCATTTTCTAAGCGGCTGTTATGTTTCCGTTTTTTTTCCGATAAGTAATTTTAAATGCACTATTCATAACACAAGTGTGGTTCTTCTACGACCTGCATATTACGAATTATAGAAAGCTTTTATTACCCATAAAAGTTCTATTCAACGCTAAGAATGTTTTACACAAATGAGAAAAATAGCAGAGAAAATATATTTTCCGCGTTTATTTTATTGAAACAGTTTGCTCTGGGGCATAAATTAAACGGATAAGATATTTAACGCAACGAATATTTCTTTTGTTAGGTTGAAAAATGCTAAATTACGCAACAATGATACATAAATTAAAACTATTTTAAAACTCATCGATGTTTAAATTATAAAAAGTAAGTATATTGAGACAGTACGTGCAAATATGTTAGAAAATAATACTGCATTTTTTGAACGAAATTAGAGTTTTTATAAAAAAAATGATGATACATTATGTTTATTTCTTTAAAAGTCAATGTAATTGTTTTCTTCAGACTATTTGGCGCGGGCATTTCCTATCTGACTAGCTCTAAGAAGAAAAGCCGAAACAAACTCAGAGATCAAGGTCTCTTTTATAATCCAGACATTGTGGTATTAAAATTATGCGAGTATAACAATGTAGGGCAACGTCTGGAATAGCCTCTTGAGGAAAGAGCCATAGCAGGTTTAATACGTAAACTCTTAATGGTGTGAACTGTGCTGAAAGAGTGCGGTCGTCTGCGATTGGTTCGACTTGTGTGCACTACAACCAATTTCAGTTTTATACTTTTCAACTGGCTCCTTTATTGTTTTTTTCTGTAAGCCGTTGTCGCGTCTTTTAATAAATTTTAAGGTCGGTCTGAAGAGAATTGAAGAAATATAATAATATCTATTATTTGAACACCTATTTTTATTGGTCTTGAAAAAGTGGGTCTTAAGCTTCTCGAGGCAACTTGATAAGATGGATAAGAGGTATTACAGTTTTGTTCTTTTTATATATTATTTTATTGGGTACCTATCTAGAAAGTTTGATACCATGAAAACAGGCGTTACAAAATGATAAATTTAAATACACTCGGGGGCAATGAATCCGGGTCACCAACATAAACAAAACAATGTTTTAAAGAATATTTAACAATGTTTTCCGAGATATTAAGGTTTGTGTTGGTGACCCGAATTTATTGCTTCCGATTGTAGTAGTACGATGTCGTGTTTTGGCATAATTTTATAGGTTTGTTCAACATACGGCTTTGTTACTTTCGACAAACAAAACTAAATTGAAATCACATTTCAAGCTTTATGATGCCGTTATAAACATCTATGTGAGTATTCATGTAAATGTAGCGTGTAGGTAAATAAAACCATATTTACTATCAACTAACTTCCTAGCTAGTTTTAAGCAAATTTAAAAAAAATAGCCGTTTCATTGCCTTGCATTGGGTATTTTTATTCAAATGTTACCCTAACCTACTCTCAATTTTAGCTTAGGTACGTTAAATCCCCAAATTTCTGTGAAAATTAAAACATAATTGTAATTGTTAACATATGTTTTAATTTTGATCTCCCTGAAATTTTTAATCTCAGTGTAACTGAGCATTTTGCAGAAAAATTAATTAAATTAGTTATGTTAGGTATTAGTCATTGCACTTTATCACTACAATTTAATAAACTTTTATTTTACATTCCCGATAAAAAAAAATTTAACATTATATAACGGTGAAGAAAAAACAGTCAGGAAACCTGCACACCTGAGAGGGCTCCATAAAGTTCTCGATGGTGTATGTAGTCTGCCAACCCGCACCAGGCCAGCATGGTGGAATAAGGACTAAATAAATCCTTCTCATGCTGAGGAGAGGCCCGTGCCCAGCAGTAGGACAGTAATGGGCTAATTATGTTATGTCTGTTTCATATTATATTTACCCCAAAACTGGATTGGCTCGAACAGATTTTTCCCGTTTTTAAACTGACACTACAATATTTCATAAACATTAAATCTGCTATATTAATATCATAAATATTTTATGCACTGCAATAACAATAATTGTCTCATTAACATGTCAGAGATAAACACGTGCGTACAAATGCGTGTGTGTAAGTCTTATTGATTATTTTTGTGACAGCACAGAAATCTGATCAGTCTGTTCAAAGCTCCATTTAGCGGTAACGCTTTGGATATTCTAATTAAAACCGTGTTCATTATTGTGTCCCACCTAAACAACATAACAGTTTTGCCAAAATTAGAGTTCGTTGTGTTGGTCCTGCGATTGATGGTTGTGAAAGGTTCCATTTTCAGTATTAAAGTCAGTGAATTTATTCGTCAGCCATTTAAATACATATGTGTTACCAAAACCCGTACTTGTTTACTGCATATAATAACAATAAAACACATTTTTCCTATCATTTCTAAGTTTTCCTGGAAATCTATAATTATCTAACCAAAAAGTTCATTGACTTGGAAAATTTACGAGTTTTGCGTGTGACGTCACTACCGCCAGCAGGTGTGCTCCACTGACACACAAAACACCACAAAACGAAGACGGACCGACGCGACGTGAGAATAGAAGCCGCGTCACTGTTATTTGTCTTACCCAATCCATTAGTCACGACCAATTAACCATTTGTACGGATACAGTCCATATTCTTTATTTTGAGTGCGGCGTTCTCCAATTGTGCCGATTTTATGCACTATAATAACCCTGGCAGTATACCAAAAATTCTTAAAAATATGTGTGCTGAATTTCTAGGGTTCGCACAATGACATATTCAGCAGGGACTGAATAACTCGAAAATTAAGATACCTTGAAAATACAGTATGACGTCGTACACCTAAATTCTGTTTACCTGAATATTACGGTACCTACTTAAATATATTTTGGTACCGAAATGTAGTCTGAATACGCGAAACGGTATATTCCGGTATCGATACTCAAACTTTTATAAATAAGGGTTTTTATTGTTGGATCCTGCCAGCCTTAGCCTGCAGTCCTTAGCTATGAAGACTCAAACTCAAAATATTTATTTGCACACTAAGGTAAAATAATACAGGTTTTATTATATAGAGTAGGTACAGCTTAGCAACCTTTTCCAGGTGTTGCAATATTTGAGGGCTCTAATTAGATAAAAGTATATTTATAAATTTACTTATGTGTAGCTGGGTGAATATTCGAATTTTTTTAACATTATTTTAATAAATCATTCTTCTCCCGGGTTGTTAACGTTATAGTATTTTCAGATTGTTTTTATTATTGTCTTATTGCTTGACGGCAGCGGTATAGTTTGAGTTTTCATTATCATAATTATAGTATTAAACATCTGCATTCTTAACTTTGGGATGATGCTAATGACGTTCTCAATTTTTGTTAATATTTTTCGAAGAATGCCCCGTCTACTTGGTACCTACATAGTGCCTAATTCTTGACTATTGTTATTCTCAATACACAATATTTTTAATTAAGGATACTAGAACCAAAACAACATAGTATAATAAGTAATATGTTATCAAGTAAATAGGTATTGGTATAGGTGTATTATAAATTGTATGTTTTATTTATTTGTGTTTATTATGTTATTTTTGCTTATATTGGGTGTTTTTAACTTTTTTTATTTTCAAAATATTCGTTGATTGAGTAGAAGCAGACCTCTACACAGATGGCATTAGTATGATTAATTAATCATTCGATGTTTTTCGGTACCGAAATCATAAAAAGGTTAAATAAAGGGATGACCCAACCTTTATAAGAAAACGGTATCCTAAAGGTATCGTAACCTCGTACCTTAAACGCTTTCAGTCCCTTATATTAAGTTATTCGTTTCCAGTATCAGCTGACCCCTCAATGTCCACGCCCACAGTAATGGTCAAAGCACACGTATCAAATCGGAAAGGGATCGTAACCGTATCGCCTTTCGCCTCGCCGTCAAACAGGCGTCAACCTAACGTAAGCACGTAACCAAACCGGATCAGCAGCTCCGATACGTCGACTCGGCTACGGCTAGGCGACGCCGAGCTTACGGCTCGCAGTAACAGTAGCGTACTGCAGGCAGCCGCGGGAGGGGTGAGCTCGGGTACGGAGAGACGTAAGCGCGGGGACGCCGAGCCGTAAGCGCGGGAACCACGTTGACCACACACCGCACCGCGGTTCGTGAGCTTGTCCCGAGGCGAGGCTATTACGTTACGATTCCGATTAGTGTGCGTTGCAGTAGGGAGTTTCATATAAAGAATACTGAACGGCTTGAGTTGATACGGTGACGATCCCTTTCCGATTTGATATGTGTGCTTTGACCTTAAAAGGTGAGGTGGTCTATGCTTTTCCAGGAGTGTACTGTGGCTGTTATGGTAAGACAATCCCAAAAATACCTTGCTCTCTTTCCCACAGGATGAAGTTGATGCTGTTCGGGAGATGCCGCACCAGCTTGGTACAATTCCTACTCCAGTTCACCTAGACGAAATTGAGGAAAGATTTTCTTCCTTCCACTCGAAACGAGGTCGTTAAAAGTATCATCGTGTAGTGAAGCATTATCAGCATGACCTTGAGAAAGTTTGTTGTTTTTTTGGGTCAACTGTACGTCTTATTTTTTTATGAAATTGCTTGTACAATTAGGAACACAAGTCATATAATGGAATTACTTATTATATTACTTGTCTTCTAGATGTAGACAAGAGCGGCTCATGGCTAATTAAAAACCGCGCGAATCATGCGATTTCTGAATTTAAGCTGCGATTGCCGCAGTTTGTCTTGGATGGGTGACCGTTAGTTACACATCGAGACCCATCCGTGCCTCAGAGAGCACGTTAAACAGACGGTCCCGGGTGTCATACGAATACCTACGACAGTCGTTACGGGAAGTCACAAGCCCGAAAGTTTGACAACCGATCTAACCTTAAGATATCGGAATTGTCCTGTAACTGAATTGCTGAGATCTGATAGCACTCGCTCTGTGTAAAATACTGATATTCAGCTGCATCTGGTTAGACTGGAAGCTGACCCCAACATAGTTGGGAAAAGGCTAGGCAGAACGGACGTCTCCTAGATAAAGATTCATAAAGATTTTGTTTATAACATAATACAGCACTGCCAATCTGCTGCACTACTATTGTATTGCCAATATAAGATGGAATCCGGTTGTATCAGGAAGTAGTGTAGCATACCTAAATAAGAGTAAATGAGTAAAAAACTGGCATAAAAAGATTCACACTAATTGTGTGATTCAAACGAACGCGCACCATAAGCGCGACTCGTTGTATCTGAGAAATAGAACTTATCGAAGCTCTATTAAGAAACCGCGGTTATAACGAGTGACGCAAATTTTAGACAAAATCGCTTTATAAGCGATTCATCCACTACTTGTGAATGATCTGATTAGCTACAAATGCGGAGGTAAACATACAAATTGCGGCAAATTGAATGGTTAAGTTTAGCGGCAACCCGCAATACTCGATAGCTCGCAGATATAGCGTTAAACCGATTCTCTGTTCATCTTAGTTTATGCAACTCATTTTCAGTTAAAATATTCAACTGTTATTTTGATTGTAATTTCGATCAAATTGGTCTTTAATTTTCGGTGACAAATTGTGTTCTAAAGCTTTATGTTTTGCTAGATACACGATTTATTTGACTTGCATGTATAAGAAATGATAAGGTTAATTTCCCTTATGCGTGTTTAATAAAAGCATCTGTCACACTTTCGAATGTATCCATTTATCCCTTCATTGTACCAAAATTAAAAAAACGAAACGCTTTTATTTTCAAAACAGAACGAACTTGTTTTCCAATAAAGCAAAACCAGCCAAAAAAATTATAAAATCTCTGCAATACACTTTCGTTTGAGAGCAATCCATGGCATTGGTGGCCCGATAATACGAAAATAAAACACGTATCGACAACAAAATGGAGGATTCCACGAGTAACGCTGCGAGTCGCGAGCGAAACAAAAAGGAGATAAACAATGGCCCGCAGTTGTGGTTCTATAGCGAGTGCTATCTATCGTATTGTGAGACCATACCAATAAACTGCATCTAGTTCCAATGATACAATACATTTCACTTATAAAGATACAGCTGGCTTTAAACTTTTAGTCCAGCACTCTTTTTTTTACTAAAACGGCAACAGTTTTCGCGTGTTCGCTAATCTGAATAATATATACTAGCGACCCGCCCCGGCTTCGCACGGGTGCAATGTAGATACTAATGTGGGATATAAACCTTCCTCTTGAACCACTCTATCTATAGCTGAAAACTGCATTAAAATCCATTGCGTAGTTTAAGTGTTTGTCCAGACTGGCAGCGCGGGGCGGGGAGCGGCGCGGGTGCGGGAACGCGCGCGATTTACCTGCCCGCAGTGGAGTGTGGCTTCGTTCTGAGCGTTGTCGTGTCCAGTGTTTGTCAAAATATCATATGGATGAAGGAGACTTATTTTTACTGGAAAATTCTTACTAAAAAACGATGTTTCAACATCCACAGTGCTTGAATAGCACTTATTAATTCTTCACCATTTAATTTTGAAGACGCATCACAACAACGCGCGTGGTCAGCTCGAACTAGTTTGAGATCCCCCGCTCCCGCGCGGGTTGTCGCTTGCCGCCCGCGCTCTCACTGCGGCCACTTGTATGAACGAGCTATACCGTGAGCTACCCGCGGGCTCCCCGCGCCAATTAGCCCGCGCCGCTTCCCGCGCCTGCGTGCCCACTATGGTCACTCAAATTAAGTTCTTCTGTTTGAACTCGTCGCGCCGCGCCCGCGTTTGCAGTCTGGCCAAAGGCTAAAAGATCTAAGCGTACAGAAAGCGGGAGCGACTTTGATTAATACTATGTAAAGATGATGTCGCTTTTCCTTGCGGGTGTAAGAGTGCTCACTAAAACGATTGCTGTTTTCGTAATTTGCGAACTCGTACTAGGGGTACGGTTCTGTGTAAGTCACGTTGGTATGGGTGTAGAATTTGTAGTTTGTTTTTACACCGGAACCCACGCACCTTAAATTTTCAGAAAATTTATATTTATCATTTTTTTACTCTCTGTATTGTTTGCTACAATATTTTAACCTTAAAGTTTTCTCATTCATTTTTATTTCAAAGGCTCTTTTTACAGAAGCAATTCAGTAAAGAATAAAAAAGTGCTACAATAGAATTGAATCTAGTTTTTTCGGATCAGCCTTGATTTGTGAGCTAATAAGTAAAAATAAAGGCTGTTCTTTTCCCTTTTCTCGAAGTAAATAAGAGCCGATCGAAGGAACTTGCTTTTTATAATAACTTTCGTGATTGATATTCATGTTTAGGAGTACCTACGTACACATGAATTGTATCGTAAATTCCCCACCAGTTCGGACTCAACCGAAGGCCTTAATTATGGGCTGTTCACACGGAGAGGTCGCAAAACTAACAGATTGACCGAATTACCGATAACTTAATTGGTAGATAAGTGTATTACATTCACGTTAATAAAAGTACTTCATGCTACTAATTATTCATAGTATGATTTGATGTAAGGTCACCGTAATAAATTGTTGAGCCAATTGCCATTACCCTCGATTTTGGCGTACTATACAATTATAGTATAACCCTTCAAAGCACTAGTCAGAACCATGTTCATTCCTTCCCACCTGTCCATAAATTTAAACGCCAAAAGAATACTTTTAGGTATCCAATATTAATTGAACCTGGATTTGTGGTATAGTTGTGTAGATCAACCTGTGATGACTAAATTTCAAAATAATTGTTTCACTAATTTCAAACAATTCATTTTTGTTAATATTCTAATTTATGGAGATGAGAGGGTTCGTGGCTAATCAACAACCACGCGGATCATACGATTTGCGAGGTTAAGTTGCGCCTGCCGCGGGCACTCTGCGGATAGGTGACCGTTACACATCAAGTCCCCTCCATGCCTCGGAGAGCACATTAAACAGTCGATCCCGAGTGTCATACGTATACCTACGACAGTCGTTACGGGAAGTCAGAAGCCCGAACGTCTGACAATCGGTCTAACCTTTCGATATCGGCATTGTCTTGTAACTGGGTTGCGGTCATCTGATGGTAGTCGCTTCGTGTAAAATAGTGGTATTCAGCCGCATCTGGTTAGACTGGAAACTGACCCCAACATGGTTGGGAAAAGGCTAGGCAGAAGAAGAAGTTCTAATTTATGGAGATGGTAGTTGCGAGTGCCTTCGTTTGTAAGTCAATTCCAACTTGTACACAATTACGATTTCACACCAAAATATTAGAGAGAGCAAAGACCACGAGTGATAAATTTTTAGAATCGGATAAGCACTCAACAATTAATTGTCACGCACACTCTTCATCATTAATCGATCTTTTCTTCGCTCCCAAAACTGTTCAGCGATGTTCAAAGAGTCGGAAGATAAGCAAACGTTCTCATTACCCCAATCGCGACATCAGAGATGCAGCAATTTCGTCAGTACATCTTTCCTGTTACGAAACAGCACTACACGAGTACCGTAATACTTTTTTAAAACCATTGGCCTATATTTGACGAATGCGTAACGTATCGTTTGCTCCCCGTTATTTGTTTTTCTCAGTTCCGTGAGATAACTGGGCGTAATTAAAAACACTTGTGAAGATTTAGTGTGTTTGTGTACAGCGAACCGATCAATTACCAATGTTGTTTATTTAGAAAACTAGGCGTGTAAACTAATTTTCTGTATCGTTCACCGGTTCGTACAATTTGTACCAGTTTGGTTCGTACAGCCAGTGGTTAGTAGAGAACGGTTTGCGCTATTCCAAAACATGAGTTTCGGTTTAGGAATGTAGATACATTTTATTTTCTTTGTATGAAAAACTTGGGAGTTTGATTTCAGACTGCTTATTCATATTTTTTGCCTTTTCAAATCTACATAAACTGACATGTCCTATACTTCTATGAACATTTATGAACTTAAGATCGTGTAAGGGTAACAGCTTTTTTTTTTCAAACTCGCGAGCAACCGTAGGTTAACAGAATGGTGCAACAGAGCTACCCGAGGCGTTTTGTGTGTACAGTAATCTCATGATTCTTTTTAAACCGGAATAAATTCTAGACGGAACATCGTACGGAACTCTCGTCCATATAACAATGGGCTAGTGTCTATTCTTACTTGTACACTGCCTGATATTACAAGTCGTATGTTCGTGCAGTTACCACGCAATTAAACTTTTTGAACGCTACTGAAATTTACTGCACAATTAGTGTTCGTAATGAGTGAACGCTCGCAATGTATTATTGATAATCAAATGTCGTCTATGTTAGAGAAAATTGCCGTTTGATATATATTTTTGAACAACGCTATTTTAATCTTTTAATTGCTTACATTGAAGAGATAATTTCATACTATCTTACATGTTGACATTGAAGATTTTCGCGCACAATCATCATGTTATGATGCTTTGTGGCTAAGTGAATTTTGTTGAAGATATCAAAATATGTAAGCGTTGGTTTCCGTATAAATTTATGTCTAACTCATTATTAAGGCAGGGGCGCGAGCACCTTTCGAGTGGATTTTTCTCCTCGAGAGTATCATTAAAATGTATCCTGTCTACATCCTGTTAGTGTTCGATGCATGTGTGTGTGTGGTGTGCGTGTGTGTGGCAACTACCAATCGGAGGGCTCCGTTTCGGATACCTGAATGGTATCTCTTCTCATTGTGCGTGACGCGACGGTGTGTGCGTCGATTCCTCGTGTGCTGTCGGCTGCTGCCGCCATCGCCTCGCGGGCCCCGGGGCGGCTGGCTACCGGCTGCGTCCAGAACAGGCCATGGCCAATGTTGGCAACCAATGTTTGTACCTCGTCGCCTTGACGGCTAAATAAATATTCGTCGGCTAAGGCGATAAATGGATGGTGTTCAAGAATTATGAGACTAGCTAGTTGATTCACGAGCGGAATTAAATTTTCAATCTCTTTATGCGTTTTTTATGTCATATTCATGATCAATTATTGAGATTTCTGATTGCCTTAGATAGATATGAAAACTTTGACGAATATTTATTTAACAATAAACATCTTACATCAAAAACGAAAGGTAATGGTGACGATGAGTAACACAACATCGCTTTGACATTAAAAAGCGCTTTTCAGCACATCTTCAGCTTACAATTAATTAATTAAGAAAAATAGTTTGTATGTCGACATCGGGCCAAATGTCAGTTCAGAGGCATTTTCGAATTAAAAACAGTATATTAAAATCTTTTTCTTCGTCACTAAAATTGTGTGTTTAGTGCCTTTTTTTCTATTAGGAAATACACAAAAAAGTCCTTCCAAAAAACGCACCGCACAAAATTAAAATGTCACCACAAGCTGTTTGCTCTCATTTCCATGTTTTTTTACTGCATTCACTAGTGAAATTCCAATAGACAACGTTTATTCGAAAATGCCTTTGAAAAAATAAAACAAATCAAATTGATTCCATACTAAATAAACGGTGTGAAATCATAAAAGGATCGGTATAAAAACGGGTAAAATTGTAATAAAAATGTGGAATATCGAGCGTCGTAAATATGTCATACATTCGGCATTCTACATTTCGACGACGAAAAGTTTCGTTCCGATATTTTGATTTAATAATTCGCAGTTGTGCAAAAATAAAATCTGAACCGGCCGCAATAATGTAATGTTAAAATATGAAACAAATTTCAAATTAAGAACTGTCCATTTCTGAAGAGATGCAGTGGTGTCGATTCTGTTGTGCACTTTGATATGACTAAACTAAACTAAGGGTGTTTGTCTCTTTCTGTTTCAATAGAAAAAGGAAGTGACAGTTGCGTTTAGTCTAGTTTAGTACTGGCAAAATGTGTAACAGCATCGACACCAGTATCGTAATAATTCTCCTTGCATTGTATTAAGCAATAGCTACTAGTACGTCTGTGGCAATGTGTGAAATTAATTTAATGGCAGAATCTTTTTATAAGAACATTAAACGATGAAGTTCGTTTATTTTTTTAAATAATAAAAAATGGTAAATATTGTTCAGTAATTCTGGCGTGGACTAAAATATCGGATAGCGATGATGTTTTGTTTACAGTTTTGAAGCTCACTAAAATACGATACCTAATTAAATCATCTGAATTAGAAAATAATACTGCAGCTGAAATTCATAGATTTAATCCAAATGCCAACGAAGGCTTGATTTGTTCCGCTTGGTAGTTATAATGTTGCTTTTCAAGAATTTTCTTATTATATTGGAGCAACATTTTTAATTACATTCGTTTTACCTTTTTATAACTAAGAGTAGGTATAAATATTATTTTAATTTTTTCCTTATAGGATAAAACTAATCCAGAAACACAAAAAGGCCTATTACAGACCGTTAACGATGGTCGTGAGTAACACCAGTTAGCGGGTGTGGGGTGACAAGGTTCTAGCGCGAACGTTCGGCGCGGGTTATCACGCGGGGTCAACGACCTGGCCGGCTGATAAGCGCCGTTTACGTTATCAGGTCTGTTACCGCAATGCAGGCCCAAAAACTATGCCTAAGGTAAGGCAATCGATACGTTCGGTCCTACCATGTCGCGTACCATGGAGTTTCGTTAGCAATTGTTTTTAATTGTACGAAAATAACTTAATTTAGTAGGTAGTTTAATATAATAACGGAAGGCAAGTAGGACGCAGGTGTGCCAGTAAGGGTACCTTAACAAGTTATCAGAGATGTTTTCATTTGTTTACATTGTGCTAACATACCAGGTTGATATCAGTTATAATATTCTACAAGAATATGGAGTTTTGTTTTGTTTTAGTATAACATTGTTTTGTTATTTTAGATCTACAAGTAACAAAAATCTGCGTGTCGGTTTTGTATAGACGCGATTTCAATAGGTATTAGAGATGCGGCCAGATGCTATTTGTGAAAATCTTTTGAGATTTTTAATAATATTCTAATATCTTTCATTTCAATGTTTACGATGATATTCCGTTAATGCAGGACTTGTTAAAACATTCAGAATAAAAGATTTATTTACAAAACTATAACCCCCCAAGTGCTGCATTTTAGGTTTCTCGAAAGACTAAACAGTCGTGGTCGCATCTCAGTGAGTACACAAACTTGCGATCTATAAATATCTAGAACTGGAGATCTCCCCACCATGTGACAAGGATGGAGATGGAAAGAGCGAGATGGAGTTATGTACGTAGTAACAAGGGGTTGCTACAATTGAACGCACTTGATTCTAGCGTACTTTGATCTCAGTACGTCAAGTGCTGTGAAATCTAAACAAACTAATAACGTTAACTAGTAACTTAGTCCTAAATCCTAAAACGTACTATGAAAACAAAAGCGTGAAAATTGTTCCACAGAGGAAAGAGTCTACAAACAAGAATAAAATTATGTATGTCAAAATTTATACACTAAATTCTCAGAAAAATTTCAGATATTTCAACGGATCAATCATTCCATCATATAATTGAAGGCTCTAAAAAAGATCTGAAAATTTATTGAGCATGAACAAGCAATTAAATCATTGCAATGCAACTAGTATCTGTATTTACTTAAGTGTTTCGCTTTATCTGAGGATCGGAAATGTTCCGTTATTAGCTCAACCTAATTGATGATAAAATATAGCCATTCCGTTATTTCAGATCGACTGCTATGATTTAGTTATTGCTTTTTGCAATACTAAAATTAATTCTGTAATTACTCAAGCCTTACACTGCACTTTCCAAGGAACGCCTTACTAGTAGCACATAGTTTTTTAAATCCGTATTGAGGGATTCTTCTTTTTAAATATCTAATTCTAAAATTTAATTTAATAATGTAGTTTTAATGTATTTATTTACTTAACTTTCATGTAAGTGACTATTGTATGCCCTATGGGCGGGACATAGCTGAGCTCAATTTAATTATTTAAGACCTGTATTATGTAGCTACCTAGGATCCACAATAAAGATATTGATTGAAAGTCAGAAAACACGAGCGATAAAACAATTCCGTGGCTCATGATCCAGACATTGCTAATTAATTTAGAACGTTTTAAACGCATGTACCCATATGTTCGTTTAATTTTCTGTTTACATTTACGTATCACGAACTGTAGGCATCGCGCATAATAGAAATAATATCTATTAGATCTCGGCTCGTCGGCCGTTACATTTCACTCGTAAAAAACTGGTATGAATTCACACGCAATAGGCTACGTACATAATAATTGTAATAAGTACTGTGTATGTACCTACAACGTTCTTTATGTGTGAACAAAAAATATGTACCGTTTCGAATTTTTTTCTAGCTTACTGTGACGAGCGCAGCGGGAACGGGTTAGATGTGAAAAAAGTTTAATTGGTCAAATATTAAAAAAATTACAATCATTTTTTCGTAAATAGTTATCGCTTTGATACAGTAGGTAATGTCGTTGTAATTTGTAATGAATGTATAACAATTATTTATAGATTTTATCTTTACAGTATTTCTTTTTATTTGATTCTTAGCTAAAATGTGTTTATATCAGTTTAAATTAAACGATCTAACATGGCAGGTTTTTATATTACATTTTGCCATTTGCTTAAACTGTAAACAATAGTATAGCAATTTAAACATTCGAATTAATAGAATTGTAGAAAATTGTGTATTGCAGAATAGTTTGTCCCCGCTACGCTTATCATTATCACAATATACTTGTACCGTTAGTTTCTACCGTGCAGTACAAAATGACCGACGCACTCGACTCGCCATCGACACCGTTTACCCGTCGCGGCGTCTACTCCGAACGATTTCACCTCATATTAATAGTTAATTTATGTACATTCCAACACTATGCCAATTACTACAGCCATTAGGAACCTGATAGGGGAAGGTTTGTCATTACGTCATGCATACACAGCAGACAAATGACGCCTACGCTTACACGGCTTTTAATATATTCAGTGCATTACCCATATTGTTCTACGACAATACGCAACGATGCGACTGTTAGCAACACAATGAAACAACGGTACGTACCCAACGAATCGTACCGCACTCTACAATTACATCGTTGGACGAATTCAGTATTAAAGCGACATGTATTGCCGATTTATACAACCAAAATTATGACGAATCTCAAACATAAGTGAATGTTGTAAACTAATGGAGTAGATGTCGAGACCGACGGACGCCGTAAACTCGTGTGAACGAGCTCTAATCTTGTTTGTTACAGCCCGCTAAAACGGACGAGGCACGTGGAAATCGATAGATACGTCTCAGCAATGTTGCTGCAAATTCGAAATTTACTGGTTAATTTCTCTCAGAGTGAATTTCGAATCGTCTAGTTAGTTTTAAATGATAGACCCCTCACGTTTCACCTCGGGCCAAGGTTTACTGAGCATTTTTTGTAGGCGAAACTGCACCGCAAGCGATTAAAGCTGGTACATTTCGACAGTGTCATTATTATCTAGTGTTATATTAAGTGCCATTTACGAAATAGTACCGTGGTGATAAAGTGTGGTTGTGTGCGTGTGGATTACCGACTAACTAAACCATAATAACTAAAAAAGGGAAAGGGAGGAAACAAATATAATCAAAAAATAAATAAATCGTTATCGATGGCAGTTGGACAATGCTCGTTGGCTGTTTAGTTTCTTTTTTCGTGTCAGTCATGAATGAAGGTCGACCTCATTATTTTAATAATTCCGACCGCTGAACCGATGCAGAGTTATCTGATGACGGCTTTATAAATACACTGTCTGGCAAAAAAACAATTCAACCTTGACAACAAGTGTTTTGGATATTTGACGACTAAGCTAGAAAGTTGTCAACACACAAAATGTTTGGTAAACATATTAATTTCTATTAGAATGCAGATATTTGTCTGCCTACTTATATTTGTACACAAAACAGCTGCTATCAGTATCGTGAAAGCCGTTCAAGTGTATTATTTTAAAGCCGACGAGTGTATCAGCGGTTCATCGTACTCGCGTTCTAAATACGAGCAGTCGGGGGTCCAGATTCAAGATGGCCTCACCGTTTGACCCTCGTTGCGGAATCGGGCCGGGCCGTCTCGATAATTTCGCGATTGTCCAACATCCATCGACGGCGATCAATTGACACTTGACCCCGGCGACGCTTCTGTCGCGGCCTTGGACGCCTCAGTACTGTAATTATGGAACAGGTGACGTCACTGACTAAAAACGTGTCAGTACTGATGGGTCATTAAAGTACCTTATTAGTTCAGGCATCGGTGTTAGCAGCGATATTGCGTTTTATTGTTAACGTGATTAAGTTGAACTTACCTTGGGGCTGCTGCTGTGTAATGTACGGTGTAAGGAGACGCGTTCGTTTCTTCTCATAGCCCTTTTGTGTGATGTCACCTGAAAAAAACAAACGATAGTATATAAGATCAATGTAGCTGGAAATTGATTGAAAATTGTTTATAAGCGATTGTTATAATAATTTGTTGTCAGGCAATTGAGGTCCATAGAAACCCATTCCTACATAGAATATAATAGTAGATAGTATTATAACTTCTTCAGTGTAAAACTTTTGATTGGCCCTACCAATTGCTGTCTCCATTAATAGAAAAGACAATGGTAGGGAAGATTTAAGTAGTATTTTGTTTGTAGGTGTGTTTGTTAAAAATAGAATTACTCAAATCGGTCAACAAATCTCCGCAAAATTGGCCAATATAATAATCCTGATACAGAAAGCGGTACTTCTGGACACGGCACGTATTGTCAGGAAGTTCCTCTCTCTGAGGCCCTGACGACCGGTAGCTTGGAACCTGTTCCCGATGCCGGTGAGATACAATTTTTTTTATATTTTTAAATGTTTTTTTAATATTTTGTATAGAAATATTTAAAAATGTATGTATAAATAATGAATAAACGAAATTAAAAAAAACATAACGTAGAATATACAACCTCCTCCTTGTTTTAAGTCGGTTAAAAAACAGGTTGAGTTAAAATCTTAACACATTTAAAAAACTCTATCAATAACCTCGAATCTAAGTTCGTTCACATGAAATCCCTTTAAATTCCATACATTAGAAGAAGTATATTAATATTTACAGTAAACCTCAATTCCTAGTAAAGCGAGCTTTATGGATATTGTACTTGTGCAGACCCGTGAAGGTTCATGAAACTTGACCCGCAGTTCAGTGTACTACACGTAACGAGGAACAAAGTACTCTCATAAAACTACTAGCTCCGTACGAGGTATAAAATGGTCGAAGCATAATCCCAGAGTTAAAGGAAAACATTCAATATGTTAACTGCATAGGTACCTAATGTCGTAAAACAGGATAACGGTTACTGTTGTACTAGGAGATTAGATTTGGGTGGGTTTCACTAGGTATACTGACTTTTTAGTTTATCCTCCTGCCTACACTTATTTTTAGAAGACTAGTTGTACCCGTGGCTTTCCCTACGGAAACAAGGTTACTGCTCATCACTCACACTCAATAGCGTGATAATTTGTACTCTATAACCTGTCCCGCTCCTTAACAGATGTGGCTGCCAAATTTCAACTGGATCTGTCCAGTAGCAATGGCGTTCAGCTCAAATATAGAAACAGACTGAAATTCAGTGGCATCAGTGTTGTTTGTAGAATGCGGTGCGTCTACTTTTTTCCAAAAATATTTAATGTACAGTTAATGTTAGTATCGTTACAATTTTAATGTATGTTAAACTATATATATTGTTTTGAAACTTACGAAATAAGGTATAAAAAATAAAAAAAAAATTCTTTGTTCTTCACAAAGGTCAGGTGCGTAGTACTCTCAACCGGCGTGCGTGTATGACAAGATGTATGAAGTATGAATGTGGATGAAGCGAAAGGGGTATGCGAGGGTCGTAGCATGTGGCGCTCTATAGTTTCTGCCTACCCCCATGGGAAAAAGGCGTGAGTTTATGTATGTATGTATGTAAAATAAAATTTATCGATCCAGGTATAAAAAAATTTGCTAGATTTTTTGGAAGCTTATGTTCTAAGTAGTATGCCGAGCGGCAGGAGGTGATAAACTAATCGTAATTCTCTATTAATAGTATAAGCTATCTGTAAGTAGAATCACATCACATTGCAATAGCATTAAAATGTCAATTCTCCTCCCCGGGTCTAGTTTCAATTAGATATTATACAAAATGTATTACTTTATACAAATATGAAATCGTTTGTAAAACATTTTCAGCCGCTTCTATGTAGTGCTTAAAACCTCCGGCCATTTAATGAAACCACAAAATACTATTCAATGATATTAATGAAATATGTTATATTTATAATAATGCATGAAAGTAGAATAAATGCCATGGAAATGCGTCTCTTGTGAGATATGTGCGGTGTAACTTTGAATAATAGATTGAGAATGATGTGATTACCTAGTCTTGCCATAAATATGATCACGAAGAAAAAAAAAATTATTGCTAATAATATTTTTTACTTTTACAGTGTGTTAGTTTAATACATAAATATAAAACAATTTAAAATATAAAAAGCTTATTCGAAGTGGTCTCCATTGGCTGCAATACAGTCCTTTAAACGTTGAGGCCAGTTATCAATAGAAGCACGCACTCTTTCCATGGGAAAATTCTTCACTGCCAATCGTATGCATTGTTTTAGGGACTCTAAATTATCATGGCGTTTAGAGCAAGCCGTACTCTCTAAAACTGACCATAAATCATAATCCAGCGGATTAAGATCGGGACTAGACGACGGCCAGTCTTCAGCTCTGATGAAGTCCGAAACGTTCACTTCCAACCAAGACTGCGTGGACCGAGCTTTATGACCCGGCGCCGAGTGTTGTTGGAAGGACCATACTTGGTTATTGAACATGTTGTTGTTAAGGGGCTTAACTACCTTCTCAAGAATGGTATCTTGATACACTTGTGCCGATGTTTTGATACCTTTTTCACAAAAATATGGCTCAGTCACTCCTTCATAGCTAACACCCCACCAAACCATCACTGAAGTCGGATAATGCCCATGTTGCACTCTGTCGACTAATTGGGAAGCTTCCTTAGAGCTTTGAGCATAAATACGATCATTTTGTTTGTTAAAATGTTGCTCAATTGTAAAGATTTTCTCATCCGTAAACAAAAATTTTCTGTGACCTCCCTTTGCGTACCGCTTCAGTAGTTGTTTCGATTTTACCACCCTATTATTTTTTAAATTATCTGTTAAAAAATGACCAGTGCGTCTCTAATAGGCTGCAAGTCCTAAGTCATCTTTTAAAATACGCGATATGGTTCTGGGTGCTATCTTCATCTCCCGAGATAAAATCTTTTGCTTTCGGACAGGATTTCTTCGAATTCTTTCCCTTACTGCTTTGACCATCTTTCTCGTACGAATACTACGTGGACGGCCAGATCTTTTTCTGTCACAAACAGAGGAGGTCTCCTTGTACCTATTAATAGCCCGTTACACAAACATTTGACTAATACCAAACGAATGGAGAGTTTTAAAAATTGCATTCGGCTCCATACCAACTTTGTGTAATGCAATCACAGCGATTCGGTTCTCTTTATCACCCCACTCCATTTTAATATGGCAAAATATCGTACAATGTACTGGCGCCAAAATTAGAAATCTCAATGAACAATCGTATAAAAATGACAGATTCCAAATTCAAATGTAATATCTTTCTTATTTTTAATTGTAACAGTATTTATGGCCAGACTAGGTATTTGCGTAAATTTGAACGGTATTGATTCATAGAAATTATGTTGGAAGTGGTAAATATATCTTGTACTATGTAACTACATTACATTATTTGATTGTATATAAAAATGTGATTGTATATTATGAAAAGTGTTCATAATAGTTCAAGTACAATAACATGGAACTACAAATGGCGGACCTATTCAAATTGAGTGCTACAAGTATGAAATATATGCTTCTAAACCATATTCGATTAGTACGTTAATGAAATTTAATGTTAAAAACATTTGACTACTCTTGATAGAGATATTTTCTTTAAAATCGATGAAACATTCTAAACTTAACTTGAATAAGAAGTGTTTCAAATAGATTAACATCACACAATTTATTTTTGTTAGATATTAATGTTATGAAATATTTTACAGAAAATATCTCTATTAAGAGTAGTCGAATGTTGTTTACATTTTATTTTTTGGAACTTATTAGTACTCAACAATCAAACGGTGTATTCGTTAACTAGTATCACCAAGTGAAAACAAGGTCGTACTTGTCCAGATTGAGTTTCATGCATATAGTTAAAAGAGCATTACATTTAGCGCACCAGTTTGAATAGCCCCAATTCGAATCATACGAATAGTATTCCTATTCCTATTGGTGTGATTCGAATCGGTGCTATTCAAATTGGTGCGCTAAATAAAATGCCTCTTCAGGAACGCTTTAGCGTATGAAAATAAAAACTTGTTCTACTGTTCACATACAAGGTATTAGTATGCATGAATAAATATAAAATTTAATACGATATGCATTGCATACAATGTCCATTAGAGAGTAATACCTCGGTAATTTGGTAGACATTTAAATCCTATAGTAATTAAAGAAACAAGGAAAATCTTTTACAAATTAAAGACAGCACCCAATAGCACCCGCACGTCGTCGCTTCCCAGATGTTTAGTTTAATTTTAATTGGAAAATGGTTAATGGCAAACTTAGCCTTATTATGATGTCAGCCTGTATACATTTACTTATTGCTGACCTATCCTGTATACATTTAATGCATAGGACTTTGTGTTAATATTATCATGGGGTTCGTTCTGTTCCAGTCTAACCAGATGCGGCTGAATACTAATATTTTACACGGAGCGACTGCCGTCAGACCTCCGCAACCCAGTTACCTACTGGGCAATGCCGATATCCTAAGTTTAGACCTGTTGTCAGACTTTCGGGCTTCTGACTACCCGTAGAACTGTCATAGGTATTACACCCGGGAACTACAGTTTAACGTGCTCTCTGAGGCACGGAGGGGTCTCGGTGTGTAACGAATAGTCACCCATGCATAGACGGTCCGCGGCAAGCGCAGCTTAACCTTGGAAATCATATGATCCGCATGGTTGTTAATTATCCATGATCCCCCTAAGAGGAAATGCGGTCGACATTATGTTCATACAAACGTATTCCTCAGTTTCCTCCTTGGATAATGTCACTAGAGCAAATATTTTTTACCGTATTATATCTACCACCACTATGTTCCTGTTTTGTTTTTGTCAGTAAATTAATTATTAAGAGAACTAGAAACGTTTAAATTTTACAAAAATCGACCGGTTTTACCACCGTTTTCAAACATCTGGCAAACAAATTTGTCGAATATAAAAAATAAAAGAAAAACTTACAGACATAACCAAAGTCTTTTTTAAATGATCACAGAAAAAAATAGTAAAATCTATCCAGATTTGAAGAAGGAAATAGGGAAATAGGAAAGTACGATTTCGCTAATAAGGCACAGGAGAAATCAGTCCTAGATGCAGGTGTCTCTTTTGCGCTCAATTGGGAAGGTTTGCGGGAGGGGTGGGACAGAATTAGATCGCAAAAACCTATTCAAATTATTAATATCCTGCAGCCCGCGTTTCCTCTTAAGAATTAATATTATCATGGGGTATGAAAACGAAATCGAAGAAATGATCAGATGCTGAATTTTCTAGTGCGTCATAACTGTCAAATGTCATAAGTCTTCGAATGATAGCCTTTTTATTAAAACAAGGAGAGAATGACGGATAGATTTGATAGAAAACTCATTGAAGTTATGCTTGGGGTTAAGATTGAGTTACAGGCTATCTATATCAATTGAACGCTTCCCAGCGGCTTTAAACTTAGTTATTGGCGTCCAACCAGCTATTATTGAAGGCGGGTGTTTTAAAATTAAGAACTAATAAATTGAAATTACCGATAAAGTTCGTGCACTTTTGTCCTGTCTAAATAAAAGGTTGTTGTCATGTTCATCTTCTTCAGAACGAGCAATTAAGAATAATTCGTGCCCTTGTGAAAAGATTAGCGTGTCAGCACGGTTGGTAGCGACGCTGACTGTCCAGGGTGCGCCGTACTTAAGTATCGTCACTCATGGAGGCTGTTTTAATGCACTCCATTTTATAAGATTTTGATTTTAACCCATGGAAAACTAAATTATTTTTGACCGTATGGCAAAACTGTCTCGTTGGTCTAGTGGTGGCAAGCGCGACTGCTGATCGAGTGGGTTCGATCCACAGGTCGGGCAGTGTTATTCGGTTTTTCCGTGCGAAATTCCTCAGTAGCAGGTAGTTTGGATTTTGTCCCGGTTGATGGCAACAGGCTTGCCCCCTATTTATTTATTTATTATTTATTTAATACTTCAATGCACAATGGTGATACATTAGGCGGACTTAATGCCATAAGGCATTTTCTACCAGTCAACCTTTGGGTCAAAGAGAACAGCATCGAAAAGAGAGGTACAAAAAAATAAATTATGGATATTTGCGACTTAATTAACATAAATTACATAGGATTTAAACATAACGGCGAAATGAAGGTGCTACTATACACCTCTGCACAACCCTTCGGGGAATACAGGCGTGATGTTATGAAAATGCTACTGTATTTTTTGTATTATAGCTTTGGTGTGACACATTCATATTTGTTGATTGTTTACAGTTTACTGACGTGCATTTTTCTGGCATTGCCCGGTTAGTTATGGACCCAGTGAGACACGCGACCTCGCCGCGTGTTCAACTCATAATTAAAGGCTCGGTTTGGGTCCGCAACTAGTCGGACAGTCCCGAAAAAATGCACGTGAGTAAACTGTAACCAATCATAAATATGATTTTACAGTAGGCAGGGTTAAAAAAGCGTTTAGTGATTCTGATGACGGTGGGCTACCATTTTTATATTTTAAATGATGTATTTGTTTTTTTATCTATACTTCTATACTAATATTATAAAGAGGAAAGATTTGTATTTTTGTATGTAACGAATAAACTTAAAAACTACTGAACCGATTTCAAAAATTCTTTTGCTGTTAGAAAGCTACATTAGCACTGAATAACATAGGCTACGGGCGGAGCCGTGAGCTAGTGATGAATAAAGAACCAAAGTCTAGTCTCGAAATAAATTAAAGTTTTTTATTCCTTATGCAAATAACAACTCATAAAACACATGAAAAATACTAGTATATAAAATAAAAATATAAAGTCAGGACTGACGTGACCACTTGACCCGTTCGCGCTTCGCGAAGCATGTGATTTGGTCGCCAAGACCCACAAGCAGTAAATAATAAAATTTCATATTATATTAACTTTTTAAGAAAACCTTTTTTCAGTAGCTTGGAATTGGGCAATTCATCTGCCTAACTTTTTCCGTATAATAGTCATCTTCTGATCTAACCACGTACGGCTAAGATTTATGCAGATGTATGCAAATAATATTTTTTTTCTCATATAAAATGAGATTTGCTTTGGTGTGTACTGGTCCTTGATTGTATATTCTAAAATCATTATGTTATGCTATTACAATGATAGAAAGAGAAAATATGTCCGAAAATATTTTCCGATAACAATAATCCTTCATTATCAGATAAACAATATGATTATCAAATCCCAAGACGAGAACTAATAATAACTTTACTTATACAACGTTAGTCGTAAAGGGGGTACTAAGCCGCGGGCCACTTAATGTATCACTGATGATTGTTTTAAATATATTTTTTTTCATGAAAGGTCATTTTCGTTTTTTCAAAAATTCTTCATACCTGCTTTAGTTATGAATTCAGAAAATGGAGTTTCGAATCCGTGACCCCCAAATATGACGTAAAATGTGAATACGTCTGATCAAAGCTGATGATAGATAGAATTTAGCGTATTCTTTATGAAATCTTTGAACAGCTATTTCTCTTGAACTATTGACTTTTGGGCAAAGTTGTAGAACAAAAGTTATCCATTATTATGGGTTCTATAACACTCTTTCGGCTTAGTACCCCCTTTCCGACTAATCTTGTATAAACAAACTTTTCATTAATAAAACTTTCAAAATGAGTCAAAACATACCAATAGAATTGTATGGTTGGTCATCACTCTGCTCTTTATTCGCCATACACAGGGGTACACAAAACAAACTATGCCATAACGAAGGTGACGAATTGTAGCTACCCATGGCTAGTTTTATCTCTTAAACCGGAAATCTTTTTGATCGTCTAAAAATCCTATTAAAATTCACAATAAGTGTGACATATCTAATATCTATTCTGGTCTTACGCGAATTTTAAGCGTCATCGTATCAGCTATTCATATAAATATTCACCAGTTCTCAAGAACGGTTAGGCACTTATAACACGATTAATTAACAAAAAGTTCATCTAAGCAAAAAAACTAGGAAGCATAACCTTGATAAAAACATATTTTTTTAAATACGAATCTTTATAAATACAACAAAACACTGTGTATCACGTACGTACGTATTGTGTACTAGGTACAATAGAACGAGTGTTAGGTAGGGGAATATAAGGGAACCGGTAACAATTACCGGTACAATTAACAGTTCCTGGATATATCCAGGAAAGCTACAATTACTATAGTGCAATCATCCATTTTTTGGAAAGCTGTACGCTTCGTTCTACACTTAATCTGTGCCTACACTCCGATGCCGTGTTTGTACTTGAAAAATATCGATGTTTTCGGAACCGAGTTTCAAAATTTGATTTGATTTTGAGGTCAGACCTATATATTTTGTACCGTATAAAACCCCCTTTATTTTATATAGTATATACATATAAATTACATTTTAAAATACATGTTAAACATAACACAGCATCACACATTGTATTCCCCGAAGGGTTCGGCAGAGGTGTTTTTAGTATACCCTCATTTCGCCAGTAAAGTTTAAGTCCTATGTAATAAGGGGCAAGTCTATTGTCATCAACCGGGCACGAATCCAAACTCCGGGCTACTACTGAGAAATTCCTAATGGAAAAATCCAATAACGCCTTGCCCTACCTGGGGTTCGCACCCAGGACCCCATGTTCAGCAGTCGCACTTGCGACCACAAGACCAACAAGACAGACTAAAATAAAAAATATATTAAAAAAAAAATGTCGACCGAAATTTTGTTATTTTGGTACTTCCTTATCAATTTTAGATGATTCAGTCCAAATTTTTGATCGATGCATCTTGATAAACTTTAGTCACTGCATAACTGTCATTGTTTCCAACCAGTCTGTAGGTATATTTTGATAAAAAAGTGAACTGTTATTTGATAAAATGGTAAACTTGTGCAAACGAACAAAGGAATTTTATTTTTGAATAAGTAAGTAGGTATCATATTTCCCACTCCTCACAATATTTTACAACGATTTCGGTGTATATTATGTCCGACTCGTGCGCAAATGCTGCGGTCCGCTTGTGTTAATATTATTAGTCATCGCAACACGCGACAATATAATGAAGATAAAAGATCATTGTGTCACATAAGATGCTATTATTATACGGGCAATCAATTTGCTTCATTGTAAGTAAACAATTGTTTCTAATGAATAGTTATAAGTTATCATTGTTTTCGTTCGAATTATAAATACTAAATATAAGATTTGGTGATGTGGGAATTACAAATAAACAATACTTTTATTACGAGGAATATATTATTTTATTTTTACTTTTCTTCCTACGTTAATCATGTAACTTAAGTGAGTGAACAGTGGCAGTTAACAGCAGTGATAGCCTAATGTTGTGACCGTCGGACTACCAAGTCATAGGTCGCGAGTTCGAACCCAAGACACGCACCTATGACTTTCGGATTCATGTGCCTAAAGGAAAATATCGTGAGGAAACCGGCATTTCCGAGATATATTTCTCGACGCCATCTGAAGCCAAGTCAGAGGCCCATGGGCGACATATTCGGACATATACTCTGACACCAGGTTAGTCACTAACCACACGAAAAGAGTAAGTGAAAAACTAATATTACACGGTGGTAGATCACTGCAATTTATGTAAGACCTTGCGGTATACAGGTAATTAAGTCCCTGTTAGTAGTGTCGCGCGGGTCGTCAGTGGGACCTAATCTCCTGACATGGGAAATACATATCCCAGCTTCTCTGTCGAGTTGCAAACTGCAGTGGCTCCATCGAACGCGATCGTAATGACAAATCCGGACGTGAGCATAAACCTCAATGCGTTCTCATTAGCCCTTTCCTCGAATACAGAGGACCCATATCAAATGATTTATCGAACAATGTAAACAAGCACTAAATGTTATGCAAGTGTTATCAAGTGTCTGTCTTCTTTTCAATGACAACGCATCTTAATGTACTGGATCGAACTTCCTGGTAACTTTAAAACATATTAAATTGTTACATTAATATTCACAGCTGATTTTATCCGTTCCGAAGGATTACTGCGCTGTGCTAAACAATTGTAACGTTCAAAATTCAGAAATCGTCAAAATGTGTAAATGGTCCTGATGACGAGGCAATGCCGATTGGTCGTCAGTTACGAAGTGGAACTCGACAGTTTTTTACAAATTCGTGATGCAATTTGAAGGTTATGAGAAGAGAGATTGTCTCGAGGGCAGCATAGAGGTACTGTAGGAATCACATAAGAATCCCCAACCTGCTTTACTAATTGCAATGAGTGATGTTGATGAGTATTGATCGTTCGTAGTGTGAGTCAAACGTTTGTATTCTGCATTGGACATTCAACGGCTACTAATGTTTACATGTTATAATGTCAAACAGCTGACACCTCTTTATTATTACATCCTTTACATCCTTCCTTTACAGACGTGTAAAATAATTAATTTATAGGTAACATAATTCATCAGTTTTTCCTCGGTAAGTTCTTAAATGATACCTGTACGAGAATCATGATTTCATCACTATAAAAGGTTGTGATTGCGTCATTACAATTGCAAAACGTTGAATGTACAAATGTTGAGTTTATCACGATACCGCTGGAGCTGTATGAAGATTGTTTGTATTGCTTATTTAATGTTTGCTTCTTTTTTTGCCAAACTGAGAATTAAATAAGGAAAAATGGATACCGTAGTGGCCGATATCAATTCACACTACAGTCCACATATTGCTCTCGATAAGTTATCGCTCGGATACAATTTTTGGGAACTTAAATGGTATCGCTATCGGACCGGTATCGATAGAATTAATGCACTTATTGTTTCTTCTTTATGAGTACATATTTTCACGAGAACGCAAAGGACATGGACAAAAAAGTACATTCTATATACTTATACATAGTAAATAATATTGTAAAATAGAAATAGAAAAATGAATTAATACGTAGTTTTTAGCCTCTCTGAACTTGTCAGTTTTTATTACAAAATAATAAGTAATGCAAGATGAATTCAAAGTTCCGTTTGTCAACGTCCGCCATAATGGATCATATAGAAAGATAATTAATAATAATGGACGGTCCAAACCACGCTTACTACTTGTAAACATGTGTGGTATGGATGACAAATGCTCTTATTAGGAACATTTTACTCATACGAAACTATCTTCATTGGTAATTGTTGCATTTAATAAAATTATCTTATCATAATTTATGTTGATGCGTAAGATAGTTTCATTTTAATATTTCAGACAAAAAAAAAAACAAAACGGAACGCGTTTACTTGTTTGACAGTATGTTTTTGTCTATGTCAAATGTCAATG
Organism: Amphipyra berbera; assembly: GCA_910594945.2. NCBI lineage: Eukaryota > Metazoa > Arthropoda > Insecta > Lepidoptera > Noctuidae > Amphipyra > Amphipyra berbera. The sequence goes on along the minus strand of OU343121.1, from coordinate 20,857,489 downwards.
TAATATCATATGTCATTTCATTGCGGATTCTTCATTGCGTTACTGTTTGATTTTTTGCGATTATTTTCTCAATTTGACCCCAGCTTATCTACTGACCGATACCTTCTACCACTCAATTACCTTGCTATTAACACTGGACTCTGATTTGCATAGCGTTTCGGATTTGTTTTGTGAATCATTATGAAGTGCATGCATCAACTGCGAAATAGCCATACAAAGGTTGCAGAGGCATCGCATATCCTCGCTTTCTGCACACCATCAAACAACACTTTCGCGTTGGATAACCAATGCTCAACCCCAGGTATGAAGTTGGAGTAGAAAAAACTGAATCTGATTTATGATGAGCCTAATCGTCTTGGACAGTTTATTAATGATTATAATTGAACAGAAGACTAACTCTGCATCGCTGTAATGTATATTGAGTTATCACTGTAATGTATATTGAGTTATCTAGGTAATTAAAAGCTAACAAAATATTTTTATTTGTTTTCTCTAATAAATAAATAATTATTTATACCTACTCTGTGTTTTATTTTGTGTTTTCCTTGTTAATTGGTAATTAAACTATGAAAATATAGATAAGGGTAACCTGTAAAAATGTATTACATGTTACATTATAATTCTATACACTTATTGCCAGCGATCTGATTAAAGGTTTAGTGAAACTATTTACGTCTAGTCTGTAGTAATGACAAGTTCTGAGTTTTTTATTTATAGCAATTTAATGTGCCAATATTCACGAATATAAAACACAAAATATCATTGGTGTACAATAAATTCGATAACTATGCCGGAGCCCATACAGAAATTGGCCATGTCCTTTATAAAATGTAAATTTAATGTTTCATAATTTACAACGTCAGAACCAATGGAGATCTGTAATATTTTCTCGTACCGAAACAGTTGTATCGGAGAAAATACAATTGAGAGACAACCAGCATATCCGCGCTGCACACTGAACTGACAATTCCAAGAACAGAACGTGACAATACCGTCATACAATTATTGTTCCACATTCATTGTGGTATTTAACGACGCCAAAAACAAACATGGCGTCATCGGCACATTTCACTCTATCTATGTATTTTGGGGACAGATAAAGAGATTAGTGCCAGGATTCCTCACTAAAAAGGGGATCGCTAAACATTCAAAAAGTAAGTTATTGTCACTATCTGCATCGGGCATATTCGTAGATAGTGCGGGCATAGTCACTGCGATAAGATTCGTTCGTATCTATTATTCACGGTTTTGTGAAAACATATGCATTATTCAATCAAGATATTTGTGTAATTTAATGTTAATACATCATGATATACACTTTTGAATGTTTTAGTGATTAGCACGCGATTGGAGAGAAATAAAAAAGCTGTAAAATGTCCACAGCAAAGACAAGTCACTTCATCTCTTTTTATGACTATGTTTGACTTGAGTATTTGTGTTTGGTCGACTATTTACTTAACTTTAAGAAGAGCAACCAAAACCAATTACGCTAATGAAACTTCGCACATATCGAGTGGTCATTAAATATCACCAGCGTCGGGATTCAAGGCACTGCACAGGATAATGGTTTATCAGGTGGTTTTCAATATAAATGATCTTTTCCAAAAGAACATTTAAACTAATCTGTATTTCAGTATTTACTGAGCGTTATAATTCACTGCCTCCTTGGTCTAGTAGTGGCAAACGCGACTGCAGATCGTGAGGTCCTAGGTTCGATCCCCAGGTTGGTCACAGTTTATTGGGTTTTTCCGTATGGAATTTCTCAGTTGCAGCCCGGAGTTTGAATTTGTGCCCGGTTAATGGCAATAGGCTCGCCCCCTATTACTTAGGGACTTAAATACAACGGAGAAATGAGGGTGTTACTATTCATCTCTGCCCTACCCTTCGGGGAATACAGGCGTGATGTTATATTATGTATGTTATAATTTCAAAATAATACGACATCAAAAGTATGTGGATTTTACTTTTGTAAGGAGACGTTTGGAATGATTTGTTAGAAATTCGATTTCCTTTTTTAATATAACTACAATGATCTTTTCATATTTTTCAAGGTCTAGAAAAGAAAACAGGGTGAATCATCTAATTACTGTCGCACGCTGATGGGTCGTAATGGCCCTTAGACTAGCTACTTGTCGCTGTGAATGCACTTTGTAATCTTTGCACACAATGCGCGGTACATGTCATGTTAGTCTTCCCCTTATAGAATACTGCGCAATCCGTTATTGTATGACTGCTTGCATTCTGTTTATTAAGTACGGTCTGATTTCATGCTATACTCTATTCACAGAAACAAAAAATTGAAACAACATTTGACTACCAACTCTTAATAGAGATATTTTCTGTAAAATATTTCATAAAATTAATTTCTAACATAAATAAAATGTGTGATGTTAATCTACACTGACCTGCAAAACTAAGTACTACACTTTTAATGATATTCACTTTTAAAGTGTGATACTTAGTTTTGCACGCCAGTGTATTTGAAACACTTCTCATTCAAGTAAGTTTCGAATTTTTCATCGATTTTACAGAAAATATCTCTATTAAGAGTAGTCAAATGTTGTTTACATTTTATTTTTTCGTTCCGTAATTATTATAGTATTTTGAGGGGCTCGTGGCTAAATAACAACCGCGCAGATCGTACGATTTGCGAGGTTAAGCTGCGCTTGCCGCGGTCAGTCCGTGGATGGGTGACCATTTGTTACACATCGAGACCCCTCCGTGCCTCGGAGAGCACGTTAAGCCGTCGGTCCCGGGTGTCATACGAATACCTATGACAGTCGTTACGGGTAGTCAGAAGCCCGAAAATCTGACAAACGGTTTAACCTTAGGATATCGGCATTGCCCAGTTACTGGGTTGCGGAGGTCTGATGGCAGTCGCTCCGTGTAAAATACTGGTATTCAGCCGCATCTGGTTAGACTGGAAGCTGACCCCAAGATAATTGGGAAAAGGCTAAGAGGAAATTATTATAGTATTTTTTCTAGTCAGGTGGCTTTGAAGGCTATGCTTGCACTGAATAGTAGGTAAGCATATTAATAGTTACTCAAACGGTTTATAAAGGGGACAATGATTTGACAAAGAATGTGTTCGAATGAGGTGTGTTCGGAGCAGTGATAGCGTAGCGGTTGAACGCTTATTTAACGTGCAGGAGGGTCTCAGTTCGATACTGATGTCCGTTTGGATTGAGGAGCCACTTCACGATTTTAAAAGGATACTCATCCCTTTACTTAGTAGGAAAGCAGATAATTTTGTAGGCCAAATTCTGAAATTTGTAGTAAAATATATCCAAAGTTATATAAATGTAAAAGTGGCTCCTCAATCCAAACGTCTGAATTGAGGAGCCACCTGGAACACGGAAGTATTTAATGGATATTTTTGAAAATTTTGTATCATTTAGTAATTATGTATAGTGCCTACTAAAAATCTGGGTCCAGTACTGTTTTTATTCAAGAATATACAATACTTTTAATGTGGCTCCTCAACATACATAAGAGCGTGAATTTCCATGAAAGTAATTGGTAAATTTATATTCCACTCAAAAAACATTTAGTAGTGTGTTCAAATTTGTAGCATATAGAGAAAGTAGTAAAACTGAGTGAATTTAGTAAATAAATGCATTTTATTTGGCTTCTCAGTCTTGAAGTTCTGCATAATAAATAATTTAATTGATTGTACCTACCTGAGATCATATCGGAAACAATAACCAGAGACACTAACATTTAGTATAAATGTCTACTAAATACATATGTACAAATCGACATTGTATATATTCGGTATCTGAAAAACAAATTACTTTTCGATATTCATTAAGAATTCGCTAGTAAGGGTGACCATGTTGTATGTGTACCTGGGAAAAACGGTCAAACTAGGTAAGTCCAACTTCGTTAAGTTAGGGAAGCTACGGAAAATCCTCTCGTCCAAAATACCGCAGTGTCTCGAAACAAGTCTTTGACCAGTGTGTGTTGCCAGTTAGAGACGACAGTCGTCCAACGTTAAATTTATCTTCACGACATAGTGGGAACGCGCCCTTACGTCACTGAGACGTGGCGTTTTACAATGGGCCTCACAAGAAGGCTTAAGGTCACCCAAAGGCCAATGAAGAGGGCTATGCTCGGAATTTCTCTGCGAGATCGAGTTAAGAATGAGGGGGAACTTTGGGGGATATACATAGTTAGAATATAGTTCAGTAATAGAACTGTAAGTTATTATCTATTAAATTTAGTTTCACCTCAATATGTGCGCAAACAAGTGACCTTCATCGCTAATGAATGTCAGGTTACTAAATAAATATTATTGAGGGTAGGTAAGTCACGACATTAATTTGCAGTTACCCCCAAAAAATAAGATTTAATAAAATAAAATAGATTTGTGTTTCTATAAGCCACAAAACGAAGATTTTCTTTTTAAATAATATATTCATGGTCACCCTTTAAAATATCTTCATAGGAAATTAAAGAATAGTTAATAGCTTCGTAGATATGTAATTTTTTATGGCAGGATTATACGTACATTTAGTAGAAATTTATACAAAATATAGGTGTTTTTTGTTCCAAATGTCGTCACAATTATAAGTAGATTAGAGACAAATCTATTTACCGAAGCATCTCAATTGAGGAGCCACATTAAATGGGCTATATCTCTCAATTCACTCATGTTGGATTACTGACTCTTATCCAACAAATCTAATATATACTTACTACTAAATGATGAAGAAATTGCGCATTAATTGAACTACTGCTTCTTTGAAGTCTGAAGCCTCATATAATGTATGGTAACTTTTTTAATTTTAACACTACCGAGCTCATATTTTGTCTACTAACTACTCTCAAATGCTACTAAATTATACCAATTTATGATAAATATTCATCCATGATGTTCCTAGTTCTGACGTGGCTACTCAATCCAAATATTTAGATTGAGGTGCCACCTTTATGTTCATATAACTTTTGAAGTATTATACTACAAAATCGAGGATCGAACCTACAACATTTTCAAACTTACTACTAAATAAGTATTTAATTTCATTATGATACGAAATGGGGCACCTCAATCCTTACGGACATCGATACTGACCCGTACCACTGACATTTCTAATTCATGTACGGATCAGAATTTGATTATCACTTGCGGTAATGGTGAAGGAAACCACACCTAAGAAGGATTCTTAATGTTCTCGATGGTGTGTGTAGTCTGCTAATCTGCACCAAGCCAGCGTGGTGGACTAAGGCCTAAACCCTTCTCATTCTGAGAAAGGGCCCGTGCCCAGCAGTGGGATTGTAATGAGCTGATTTAGTTGTGTTCGAAACGAGAACTGACTTTACAATAACAGACTGCTAATCACCGCTACCCTAAGGAAACCGCCACTTCACCATGTTCTAGTAAAATTTTAAGGAGCGACTATTCTTTAAGAATAGCCCACACCTAAATATTGACGATAACCAGACGACAGCCAGCGGCCTCATACTGATAAACAGCATGCAACTGATAACGATTATCTTATTCGATTCATTTGAATTTGTAATCGATATGGTAACGTTTGCACTCGTAACGATATACGCGATTATCGTCGGCTATTAATAAATGCGGCACTTGTATGAATGGACTGCAGATGCGATGGGTGCGGAACAGATGAAATACTCTTAGGATAAGTGCAGACGTATCGACGATATAGTCAATACTAAATATTATTTTTCTCCTAGTTTATATTGAGTGATGACGGAGGGCATGATGAAATTGGCTGATATTTTATAGAAGTACTAGCGACTCGCCCCTGCTTCGCACGGGTGCAACGTAGATACTTATGTGGGGCATATAAACCTGCCTCTTTAATCACTCTATCTATTGCTGAAAACTGCATTAAAATCCGTTGCGTAGTTTAAAAGATCTAAGCGTACAGACAGCGGGAGCGACTTTGTTTTATACCATGTAAAGATGAATTACATAGTGAATATTTTCTGACATACCTACAGGATGGAAATTGGAAATTTGTAGGTACAGGAAAATCTTCTTGATTTTTGAAAATATTTAGAAATATATGCAATATTCAAAAAAGTTATAGGTACTATCTACAGCGATTAAGCTGCATTACTCCCCTGTACCGTTGTTTTATTTTTAATTGTAATCTGTTTTCAGTACGAAAAAATTTCAAAGAATATGAACTGTCCCCTAACATCTTTTTCCTGTAGCTACAACGTTGAAGGTAGCTGCCCTAACTGCCCCATTTCAAACCACCCTGTATATCTTAATACAGCATTACGAAACTCTTCTTTTATAAAAGAAGTCACTCTCAAGACTTTCTGCAAAAAACCAAAAGCCCGTTGGAAAAGGAATTTTTGTGACCTCGATGAGAGGAACAATAGATAATGTAAACAAAGCTAACTATAGCTAGGAAAACATTACGATAATGATGAACACAATAACATTATTCTTATAATAGTTACATAACATTTATAATAACGAACCCATTATACAAGGTTAGTCGGAAAGGGGGTACTAAGCCGAAAGGGTGTTAGAGTACCTATAATAAGGGATAACTTTTGTTCTACAACTTTCTACAAAACTCGATAGTTTAAGAGAAATAGCTTTCAAAGATTCCGTAAAAAATATGCTAAAATCTATCTGTCCATAGCTACGATCAGCTGTGTTTACTCTTTAGGTCATATTTGGGGTCACGGATTAGAAACTTAATTTTCTGAATTCATAACTAAAGCAGGTATGTTTTTTTTGCATGCAAATAAAAATTATCGAATTTTGAAATTTTAACACTTACTTTAAAATAGTCATCAGTGATAATTTAAGCGGCCCACGGCTTAGTACCCTCTTTCCGACTAACCTTGTAACTCCAAATTAGGCAACAGGACTTCACTATGATTTTGTTTTCCTTTGTAAAAGATAAAGAGAAATACTTGTGTAAAAAGAAAGTCTGATAACCGGTTTAACCTTAGGATATCGGCATTGCCCAGTTACTGGGTTGCGGAGGTCTGATGGCTGTCGCTCCGTGTAAAATACTGGTATTCAGCCGCATCTGGTGAGACTGGAAGCTGACCCCAACATAGTTGGGAAAAGGCTAGGCAGAACGAACTTGTGTAAAAAGAAATCATTAATTACAATACCAAAGTACGTTTATTCGCAAAGATGCATCTGCAACCGAGTGACGGCGTCGTCAACTAAATATATTGCTAGGCCTCAGGCCATTCTAGAAATCAATTTTGGTGTTCCGTACGTAAGGGTGTTAACGAAACTCTATTACTGAGTTTGTGATGTCTAGATCTGTCTGTCCGTCTGTCCCACAAGGCTCTATCTTAGTGACGGTAGGAGTCAGTTGCCATTACTTTCATAATGCTTCTTTTTATCGTAAATCTTGGTAAATACTTAAAGAAATAGGACGTCCTAAAAATTGGCTACATATCCTACCGTTTTATTTCAAAAAACTGTTTATCTTGCTAGTACTAAATTAAGCGTGGTTATAGTTTATAAGTAGGCTATAATTTAACAATAAATGTCCCACTTATATAGGTAGCGTGTTACGGAACCTTCAGTAAAGACTGTTTGGCCAATGTACAACCTCTTATTACTATTTGTTGCCCTTTAAAATTAACAAGAACCAAAGTTTAACTGCATTACCAATGAAATTAAACAACGCTATTAATCTAATTCACGACTGTAAAAAACGTTTTAGCAAATTAAATTAACTATCTAAGTCCAAAAATTTAATTTAAAATAATATATAGGTAGGTAAATACTTTTAAATAATTTTATTTTTACGAATGCTATTTTCGAGTTAAACGTTAGCCAGCGACGTGTATTTCACAAAATAATGCGTGAAACCAGTTTGGTCCTGACCGTTTTGTTTTTGCCTTTTGCCGTTCGAATACACAAGTCGCTTTTCAATTAGAGTCAAAAGCCAGATGTATCGACCCAGAAACTGGCATCGATCGATGATAACAAGAAGCGCAAACCAACTCGTTAGTTAGAAGCTACTCTTGTGGAACTAAGTCTTGCATGCGAGGTTTCCGGCTTACATAGAGGTGGAAAGGGGTGTGCATCAAGTTACTGTGCATAATAGAGAGCAACTTTACGATTTGCAAACAAAATATTATAATTTCTGTCTACCTTTTCCCCGGTTGTGTTGGGGACAGCGTCCAGTCAACCTGATGCGGCTGAATACCAGTATTTTACACGGAGCGACTGCCATCAGACTTCCGCAAGCCAGTTACCGCACGGGCATTGCCGAAATCCTAAAGCTAGACCAGTTGTCAGACTTTCGGGCTTTTGACTACCCGTAAGAACTGTCATAGATATTCGTAATACACCCGGGAACTACAGTTTAACGTCTTCTCCGAGGTACGGAGGGATCTCGATGTATAACGAACGGTCACCCATCCATGGACTGACCACGGCAAGCGCAGTTTAACCTTGCAAAACGTACGAAACGCGCGGTTGTTAATTAGCCACGAGCCCCTCTATGACAAATTTAAAACTATTACACTTAAATAAATTTACATTTCAACGTCAATCGGAACTGAGCAAAATTGTTTTGCTTTTTGAATTTCCTACTTATTTGTATTGAATTTGAGACGTAAGTGGAATAAAGTATTCCGTTGAAAGACGCAGACTGCATGTGGCAAACTAACATTAATTTTAATACAGTTTACGTTGTCTTTGAGGTAGATCCTTTGAGAGAGAACTTGATTCAAGTAGCGAAAGCCGCGTACTTGGAATATTTATTTAACGTGGTCACAGTTTATTTCAAACTTTGTAAAAGTATTGGAACGTAGAGTTTAATGTATGAATGGCTGTCTCGCTGTCTACTCGTACATTTCTATTACGATTATTATACCTAGTCTGGCCATAAATATTGTTACAATTAAAAATAAGAAAGATATTACATTTGAATTTGGAGTCTGTCATTTTTATACGATTGTTCATTGAGTTTTCTAATTTTGGCGCTAATACATTGTACAATATTTTGCGATATTAAAATGGAGTGGGGTGATAAAGAGAACCGAATCGCTGTGATTGCATTACACAAAGTTGGTATGGAGCCAAATGCAATTATTAAAACTCTCCATACGCTTGGTATTAGTCAAATGTTTGTGTACCTGGCTATTAATAGGTACAATGAGACCTCTGTTTGTGACAGATAAAGATCTGGCCGTCCACGTAGTGTTCGTACGAAAAAGGTGGTCAAAGCAGTAAGGGAAACAATTCGAAGAAATCCTGTCCGAAAGCAAAAGATTTTATCTCGAGAGATGAAGATAGCACCCAGAACCATGTCGCGTATTTTAAAAGATGACTTAGGACTTGCAGCCTATTAGAGACGCACTGGTCATTTTTTAACTGATAATTTAGAAAAGAATAGGGTGGTAAAATCGAAACAACTACTGAAGCGGTACGCAAAGGGAGGTCACAGAAAATTTTTGTTTACGGATGAGAAAATCTTTACAATTGAGCAACATTTTAACAAACAAAATGACCGTATTTATGCTCAATGCTCAAAGGAAGTTTCCCAATTAGTCGACAGAGTGCAACATGGGCATTATCCGACTTCAGTGATGGTTTGGTGGGGTGTTAGCTATGAAGGAGTGACTGAGCCATATTTTTATGAAAAAGGTATCAAAACATCGGCACAAGTGTATCAAGATACCATTCTTGAGAAGGTAGTTAAGCCCCTTAACAACAACATGTTCAATAACCAAGTATGGTCCTTCCAACAACACTCGGCGCCGGGTCATAAAGCTCGGTCCACGCAGTCTTGGTTGGAAGTGAACGTTTCGGACTTCATCAGAGCTGAAGACTGGCCGTCGTCTAGTCCCGATCTTAATCCGCTGGATTATGATTTATGGTCAGTTTTAGAGAGTACGGCTTGCTCTAAACGCCATGATAATTTAGAGTCCCTAAAACAATGCATACGATTGGCAGTGAAGAATTTTCCCATGGAAAGAGTGCGTGCTTCTATTGATAACTGGCCTCAACGTTTAAAGGACTGTATTGCAGCCAATGGAGACCACTTCGAATAAGCTTTTTATATTTTAAATTGTTTTATATTTATGTATTGAACTAACACACTGTAAAAGTAATAAATATTATTTGCAATAAAAAAATAATTTTTTTTCTTCGTGACAATATTTATGGCAAGACTAAGTATAACATTCGGACTTTGTAGTATTACTTTGAGGTATAGTTTCATGCAGCATTCATTGAACTTCGTAACTTAGACGAGACCAATTTGTTAAAATATCCATCATTGGACAAACTGAGAGAAAATTCAGAAAACCAAATAGAGTCTAAGCATGTTACAGCTTTAAAATATTTCGATACAGAAACGTATGTTCATAATGCATAAAAATAGGATTACTATGGGCCAAGACACATACATATGATACGACGTCGCATCGTGACATGATGCACGGCACGACGTTTTCGATACGATGTCGTTGAAATTTGAAAAAAAATTGCCACTGTTGATCCGGAGATATGGACTGCACGCGACATGTTCTCCTCGTGCTGTTATTAAGAAGACGCATAAAGAAGGGGCAGAAGGACCGAATATACTGGTTCCATCCATTTCTCTTCATCATGAATGATGGAAATCACTTTAAGAAAAACGCGCCGGCGCAGGATTGTATCGTCAGTTTCCACAACACGACGTCGTGCCGTGCATCATACCACGATACGAAATCATGTCGTGACACGACGTAACAATGTTCCACGATGCGATGTCGTATCGTGTGTAATGTGTCTTGACCGTAAGTCTCAAAAGCAGTCATGTTATATGTATCCACTGTCCACACAGCCACCTCTAATAAGACAAGTTTCATTACCGGAATTAAACCTCAACTTAATTAAGTTATCGATCGAGTAGACGGACTGGTTTCAGGAAGTACACGACGCAATACGCCCTTATTAAACTGTAGGTGGAACAGAGATGTCTATAACCTCATTACACACGGAAGTTCGACTTACAGACGCTAAGATATAATTAACACTACATCTTAATTTGTTAGCACCATGTTCTATCCAATTATACTTTACTGAAGGAAATATAATACCATGCTGTTATTGTTGATCTGACGGAGAGGATATTGCAAGCAGGATATTGTGAAAATGCTCCGCTATGCTGAAAATATTGTTATTTTAGAGACGTTATGTGGAGCGGCGTAATTAAATCAAAATTTTTAGGTTTGCTATTTTGAGTTTTTACGCAAATGCGTCTTGGTTTTACCGGCTGCCTCATCGGTCAAGGAACATATTTCAGCATAAACGTTCGGACATAAATACAATGCTTGTCGTGTAGCACCTGGGACTTCTTGAATCATTAGGGCTCGTTTGGGGGTCTTGCAAGGCTTTTAGCTCCCCGGTCCCCGGTCGGCAATAGGTGTATCGATATCATATATGAAACTACCTACCTTTTGTTCTTTGTTCGATCGCAAAAACAGTATGCAGATGACAGAGGGTTTTTTAAAATGGTTTAAAGTCTTTGTATATGAATTGGTTGCTAATCTTTGAATCAATATCTCCATTTTTAATCTTTACATCAATATCCCCGTCGCTCAAGGACTCGGCAATAATATACAAACCTCAGGGTTCAAGCAGCAATCGATACGAAACAAAGTTGAACCGCACCCGATATTTGCAAGCTACAGTGCGCTCCTATCTGAAACGGCCTTGTATAGGAAGGCTTCTGGGAGCAGTTATATCGCCAATTATGTGCTTATACAAATCGTCGACGTTCCGTCGTAGAACCAATCGCTTTGAATCGTGTCGGTAACAGATTGCAGTGGATTTTGGCTCGGGGACAGAGGCTAAACACTAACGCAGCGCAGTTAAACGCTGGGTGTAGTGAGGGAGCGATAAACGAGTTAGTGCGGTTCCCGTCATCAATGGGCTGGACACCTGTCAGTACTTACGTTGAATTGTGACTGCGACTCGACGTTGTTGTTATTTGTAGATTGACACTGTTGTGTTCGTACAGCTTCGCTGAAAGCGAAATTGTGTTCAACACTATCAGTGTCCACACTGTTGCACGTCTCTTTTACCCCCTTTATAACGTCGATAATGCCATCGATACACAGTTTAGTATACCCACTATTTTTTTTAACTTTGGTGTATTTATAGTGTACAATAAAAAATACTGTTGAAGTTGAGTTGATGCATTGACAGTTCTAAAAGCCACGTGTATCAAAAGTTCTAATATATTATCCCAAAAAATGTTTTGTTTTTTTCTATTGTACTGATTGCAGATTGTCATTAAGGACCGTTTCTACGTAACCGGGCAATTATTGGCGAGACCAGAAGGGTCTCCATCCAATGTCAAAAAATGGTGCATTAAAAGAGACTCCACGAGTGACATAATCAAGTACATCCGGAGCACCCTAGGCAGTCAGCCCCGCTACCAACCTCGCTGACTGGCTGATCTTTTCACCAAGGTATGAGCGATTTTCGTATAACTAGAGCCAACATAAAATCCCCAAAAAAACACATTACATCGACTACTGATCATGAGGTCCTGGTTCAATCCCCAGTTCGGGCAAAATGTTATTGGGTTTTTCCGTCTGGAATTCCTCAGTAGCAGCACGGCGTTTGGATTTGTGCCCGGTTTTACATGGGACTTAAACATAACGACGAAATGAGGGTGTTACTATACACCTCTGCCCATCCCTTCGCGGAATACAGGCGTGATGTTATGTTATGTTGTACATCAGAGACAATTTTCTACATACCCCCCTCTTTATTACTGTATTCTCAAATCAGTATAGAAATCAGGGCTAAATGCCCGGATACTTATGTAGGGCACTAGTTACTTAGTACATGCCTAGGGAGAGTGACTGCTATCGTCCAATCTGGATGAAAACCGACGCGAAATTGCTACGCTTAACACCAATATATCCTGTGACAAATAAATTGATTTATTACACAATGAATCAGCCCGCAAGAGTTGTACTTAGTTAAAGACAATCAGCTTATCTAACGTACTACGAAGTAGATGGCATGTGGTAAATTGTCTAAAGAATGTGAAGACTAGACTACCTGACAGTAATTTATGATATGAGAAGAGTATGTTGCTGTAATTAATATTTGTAGAGATTAACTTCCAAGAGAAACTTTTGGACGGACCGGTAAGGCTGCGTTCAGACGACACGCGCCCGCTAAGCGCACGCCACACGCGTCAACACCCGCTTCTAACTCGCTTTGAATTTTTTTGTATATATTTTGAGTCTTATGACACATCAATAGATCTCAAATTGCATTTATCGAAGTCCAACCGCACACGCCAAGCGCCCGCCTCGCGCCCGCCTCATGCCATGCTTCGATAAATGCAATTTGAGATCTATTGATGTGTCATAAAACTCAAATTATATACAAAAAATTTCAAAGCGAGTTAGACGCAGGTGTTGACGCGCGTGGCGTGCGCTTAGCGGGCGCGTGTCGTCTGAACGCAGCCCAATTCTAGACGTATCATATTATGTACTTCTTAGTATCCGAAATGTAGTCTGAATTTAACTCTATTTGTTACATAGTAGAAACTGCCTCATTGGTCTAGTGGTAGCAAGAGCGCCTGCTGATCGTGAGGTACTGGGTTCGATCCCCAGATCGGGCAGTGTTATTTGGTTTTCCGAGTGAAAATACTCAGTAGCAGCCCGGTGTTAGGATTTGTGCTCGGTTGATTGCAATAGACTCGTCCCCTATTACATGGGACTTAAACATAACGGCGAAATGAGGTGTTACTATGCACCTCTGCCAAACCCTTCGGAGAATAAAGGCGTGATGTTATGTTATAAAACAAAGTTTTTAGCCTTGCTACTCTCGACCATTTAAGCTCTAAAAGAAAGGGAAATGGGTCTCAGTGTGTAAATAACGGTCATCCATCCAAGGAATGACCGCGGCAAGCGCAGATTAACCGCGCAAATCGTATGAACCGCGCGGTTATTAAGTAGCCACGAGCCCCTCCGACTTCGACCAAACTGTCACACGTGTCAAACATGACGCATTTTAGCGCCCCGAGCAAATTTCGCGGCTACCGCTCGCCGCGCGGTCGTTTAACTCGGGACGCTAAAATGCCTCACTTTAAGAACACATGTTTACTTACTTTTTTTTTTATTGAGTCCTAACATATCCCGTGCAGTTTTAATCTATGTCAGCAGTACATCACGAGGTTTGAAGGAATTACATGATTTCGTTTACACCCTATATTACGCCCTTACTACGACTAAGGATCGTGAGTCGACAGTAGTTCTTTATTTTTACCTTCCACTGTTCCTTGTTAAACACCTTTTTTATAATTTTGTAGTCCTCAGACAGTTGGCTCGAGAGAATAATCCAATAACAGCAAACCTTCACGATCCCGACTCTTAGGCCCTTAAACCGCCCCCCTCCCCTCTTAGGCCCCTTTTGAGAGATCCCTCTTAAGTGTATTTCTAAAATGAGATGAGTGATAACATAACATCACGCCTGTTTTCCCCAAAGGGTTTGGCAGAGGTGTATAGTAACACCCTCATTTCGCCATTATGTTTAAGTCCCATGTAATAGGGGGCGAGCCTATTGCCATTAACCAGGCACTGACTGCGACTGAGGAATTCGACACGGAAAAACCCAATAACACTTTGCCCGACCTGGAGATCGAACTCAGGACCTCACGGTCAGCAGTCGCGCTTGCCATCACTAGACCAACGAGGTAGATAATATAAGAGACAGCGAGAACTATTTAAAAAAAAAACATTCTATTCTACTTTATGGTAGTTTCTGTTGGAAGATCTCTCAAATAAGATATGTTTATTAATACGGACCTAAATGTATTACTACGTCCCGGACGACTAAGACGTTGTAGATAGAAAAGATTAAAGAAACATCCACCTACAGTTTACTTAGTAACTGAAGATATCACATTTGAATCTAACAAAACATAATACCACACGTGATTTCCCCGAGGTGATTCCTGCAACACGACCGGGAAAGCAATCAGCCATACATACCAAACATGTATTTTAATTACGTTGTCTTTAATTCCCTGTCTACCGCAAAATAGTACGGAAACATAAAAAATCTTAGCAATGAAAAACACGCTATTAGAGTTCCGTCAAATAATAAGCTATACTGGCCACGGTAACTCTGCAGAGTAATTATGTCAACACTGCAAACAATTACTGTAAAAACCTTTGCAGTGTCGTCATTATTCCAATCAGAGTTGGCTTTGCCGGACTAGGTAAGTAGGTATGGATAACGCGTAGGTATGGATATGAATCAGAGTTGGCTTTGCGACTTCCATACCTACTTACCTAGCCCGGCAAAACCAATTCTGATTGGAATAATGACGACACTGCAAAGATTTTTACAGTAATTGTTTGCATAACATCACGCCTGTATTCCCCGAAGGGTTGGGCAGAGCTGTATAGTAACACCCTCATTTCGCCGCTACTAGGGGGCGAGCCTATTGCCATCAACCGAGCTTAAATCAAAACTCCGGATCGCTACTGAGGAATGCCACACGGAAAAACCCAATTACACTGCCCGACCTGGAGATCGAACTAAGGACCTCACGGTCTGCAGTTGCGCTTGCCATCACTATACCAACGAGGTATTCAATAATTGTTTCTGTCAGTCAGTCAATTGATATCTTTATAAGCCGTATCAATTATGTAGTAAAATATATACGTCTGTAATTTCCTTTTCATTAACAGACTGCAATGTATGCCGAGTGGTGAGTTGCGTGTGATAAGAGAAACAAATAGATTTACCAACTGACTATCCAAACTATAGATGAAGAGCTAGTGAAACGGAATCCTGACGAATGGTTACTGAGTAATACCGCTCTGTTCAACGTGTATGACAAATCTTTTACTAGAGCTTTACTCGCCTACTCTGACGAAATCCTCCACCAATCACAATCTAAATCGTTGGTTTAGTCGCCGGCACGTAACTTGGCAACAGTAGAGAAGAGAATTCCTCTCCTTTCTTTCTTTCTTTCTTCTGAACAGACGTTTAAAAATAGAATAATGACAAGCAATAAAAGTGACCATTTATTTTGTTGCACTAAATGTACATGCGCAAACTTAAAGCTAGTTTTTATGGGCTGCCATAGCTGATTAGAATTGAATACACATTGATATTTGACATAACATACTTAACATAGTTAGCCCATTACTGTCCCACAGCTGGACACGGACCTCTTCTCGGAATTAGGGCTCATTAACACGGAGCAAGTTTCATGCTATCTCTGTTTTTGTCGTAGAGAAAGACAACGGCAAAACGAGTCTTGCTTCGAGACACTATCCTCGTGTAAATCAGCCTTAACTCTCACTACGCCCAAACCTTGCCAAGTTACGTGCCGGCTAAACTGAATATCGAAAATAGAATAACGTCAGGCGGTCCATTTTTATACAAATGCATTAAACACAGCTAATACATTAGGGCTATGTCCGTTCTTTAATATAGTCCGGCAAAAATACTCAACGTCCAGTACAGAAAAGTATGCTACAATCAAAATTACACTTTATATCTTTACAATAAAGATCAATATCCATGATACGACAAAACATTTAATAAAAATTCCCATTTGAAGCGACGTTCAATTTGCGTATGAAAACTGTTGTGTAATTAACAAACGTGCATATGAATAGTATAATTGTCATAAAAGCATGCGGCACTTAATTTAGCTAATGTATAGAGAAGTGTAATAAAATGGTTAGGATAAAGAAAATTATAGTAACACTAGGTCCCAAGAATCTCTTTTCAACATAAAGTTGGGCGTGGAATTCATGTTCACATTAAAGCAGTAATAGTCTAGCGGTTTAACGATTGCCTTCCATGCAGGAGGGCGGGTTCGATACCGGCCAGCATGTGGAACTCACGTGCAGATCAGAATTTTACTATCATCTGCGGTCAGGGAAAACATCGTAAGTAAACCTGAGAAGGTTCTATAAAGTTATCGATGGTGTGTGTGTAACTGCCTTGTTGGTCTAGTGGTCGCAAGCGCGACTGCTGATCATAGGGTCCGGGGATCGATCTTCGTATCGGGCAAAGTGATATTGGGTTTTTCCATTAGGAATTTCTCAGTAGTAGACCGGAGTCTGGATTTGTGCCCGGTTAATGGCAATAGGCTCACCCCCTATTACATGGGACTGAAACATAACTGGCTAAACGAGGGTGTTGGGTGAATATTCGATTTTTTTTTACATAATTTTAACAAATCTTTCTTCTCCCGGGTTTTTAACGTTATAGTATTGTCAGATTGTTTTTATTCTTGTCTTGTTGCTTGGCGGCAGCGGTATAGTTTGAGTTTTCATTATCATAATTTTAGTATTAAACATCTGCATTCTTAACTTTGGCATGATGCTAATGACGTTCTCAATTTTTGTTAATATTCTTCGAAGAATGCCCCTGCTACTAAAACAACTCTGTCGAACCCTTCGAGGAATACAAGTTATGATGATATGTTTAGCCCGCCAACCCGCACCAGGCCAGGGTAGTGGACTAAGGTCATCCTGAGAAGAGGCCCGTGCCCAGCAGTGGAACAGTAACAGGCTGATTAATTATTAATGTATGTTAATATGTATGCGATTCGGAATACGTATCATAGAGCAATATGAATAATTTTGTTGAGTTGTAATAATAGACCAGTGTTTTGTTTAAAGACCTAATTTGAAGTCAGGACCAAGCCACATCTGACTGAAGATACGTCGCCGATCTTCCGTCGCGTAATTTACTCGAGGAATTTTAGTAACGCATCGGTCAAATGAGTACGGTGTGAGAACTTCTGTCAGATGTGGCTTTGCCCTTAAGGCACGAGAAGAGTTTTATAATAAATCCCCCAGTTGTATGAAGTAATTTTAACAACGTGTACACGTACTGTATTCCAAACACAACCAGATCAGTATGAAGTTAGACATTCTTAGAAATTCTTTACATCGAAATGAAAATACCAGCCTCTGGTCATTCATGGACGTCAAGTTATATTTCTTCATACAAAGACGAGCTGAAGATAACAAAAGAAATACATCTACGTTATCAAAAGACCACCACGTTTTCTTCTTTTCGTGTGGTTAGTGACTAACCTGGTGTCAGAGTTTACGCCGCCCTTGGGCCTCTGGCTTGGCTTCGCGTGCCATCGAGAATTATCTCTCAGGCATGCCGGTTTCCTCACAATGTTTTCCTTCACCGTTTTTAAGCAAGTGATAATTATGGAATACGTACATGACTCCGAAAAGTCAGAGGTGCGTGCCTTGGATTTGAACTCGAAACCTATGACTTGGCAGTCCGACGGTCACACCACTAGGCTATCGCTGCTTGATTCGCTGACCACTGATACGGTACCCGGGAACCGTACCGGTTTTATTATTTCTTGTACAAATTGTTATACTGAATAAAATCGTGTCCCCTTCGAATGTCGACAACAGCGATTCTAGCCTGACGGTCGTCACACATCCTAATTGAGTATTAACCCATTGACATCAAAACTGAGCAAGGGACCGTTAGATAGGCAAAAAACTAACATGCCTGCTGGGTAATGCAATATTATGTAATGGGAATTGTCTAAATAATCTTAGGCCGTGTGTAAACGACACGAAAGTTTTCGTGCGTGGACCGTCACCTCACCGCCTTCGAACCACGCTATCATGTTCGTATTTTAACAAAAATGAACTTTATTAATATGTAATCAACATTTAAATCTGCACGCTGCTTCCGCACCGCGTATAACCGCGTCTTCTCTCTTAGTCCTCAAACTATTTTCAATAGTAGTTCTTGAATTATTCATATGAAACTTACTTTTATTTCTTTAATAGTTATAAACATAACATAATATAACATCACGCCTTATATTCCCCGAAAGGTTCAGCAGTGGTGTTTTTTGTACACCATCGTTTCGCCAGTTATTTTTAAGTCCCATATAATAGGGGTGGAGCCTATTGCCGTGAACCGGGCGCAAGTCCAGGCTCCGGGCTGCTACTGAAAAATACCTATTGGAAAAACCGAATAACACAGCCCGACCTGGGACCGAATCCCAGGACCCCTTGCCCCGCCCCCCATTTAATAGATCTTAGCATTTAAAATCTTCTTTATGAGGCAGGCACGTGTAATATTGATCATATAGGTATATTGTTGGCTGTAGTAGGATATAATAACAGCCCTAATATAATTACTAAATGGCTTTGTATACCTGATATGATGTTAATTGCATTCATTATAATATTGGTATTGATTAGAATTAATTGTATGTTGGTAATATAATGCCGTGTTAGATAGCAGATGACCTTTTATGGATGTTAAGATCGCTTCGGTAGAAAATAAAGGTGGTGATGTAAAGAGGGACGATTATGAATCAAAAATGAAAAATAAATTGCACGCAGGGGCTCCGGGCACTGTCAAATAAATAATATTAAAGTTTATTCATAGACTAAGGGACAAGGCACATCTGATGGAAGATATGTCACGAATCTTCCGTCGCGTAATTTACTCGAGAAATTTTAGTAACGCATCTTCGGTCAATTGTGTACGGTGTGAGATGTTTGTATGGAATTATGTGTACCGGCGGAAGATCGGCGACCTATCGTCCGTAAGACCCGATTTTACCATTGTCGGATTACGTTTATTCAAGAAACAAGTAAGACGTTTTGACAGAATTTCTATACGAAAGTTGTCAAAACGTCGAATTTATTCCTGAGATAAAAGTTATGCGACTATGGTGAAATCGGCACTAATCTGAATAGCCTGTGTTGGAGTCAATGGCAAAACTTTAGTTCAATCATCGTTAAAACGTCCACCGCGATGAAAATGATGATGCACATGAGTATTTCTCTCAAAACATCTAACTCAAAATACTATCTTACATAAATAAGCAATATGGGTTTCATTATACTAGCGGCCCGTCTCGGCTTCGCACGGGTGGACATTTTTCACGTTTTTGCAACATTTTTCATTTATGCTCCGCTCCTATTGGTCATAGCGTGATGTTATATAGCCTATAACCTTCCTCGATAAATGGATTATCCAACACAAAAATTATTTTTCAATTCCAACCAGTAGTTCCTGAGATTAGCGCGTTCAAACAAACAAACTCTTAAGCTTTATAATATTAGTATACATGTGTGCTTAGGTAAAATAAAAATTGATCTATCTCCAGTGAGTTTCTGATTTAATAATACCTTTATTGAAAAATGCATTTTTCCATTAAAAGTACAATATAATTTCAAACGGCAAACTGGCATAAAATCCAATGTGAGCTGAAGCGAAAACATTGCCGATAACTCGTTGGGTTTAAATATAACAATATTGCTCGGTAGCGCAGATTTACAGTCCCGCAGTGGTCTGTTATCCAGACTTACAGGCTTTATAAAAGCGGCTTACGATCCATTTTCTTCTTCAATATCGATGATAGAATATCTAGGCGGTGTACCTATCCTGTTCATTAAAACTTCACCTTTCATAAACGGTGAATGAAGTTAATCTGTTGTTGTTATTTTTTTATTTTCGATTGCCGTTAAGTGGTAAAGCTTTTTAGTTATATTTCAAGTACTTTTCCTCACTTTATCAGTACAAGAAATTGCCTGGTGTCTTTTCTAAAACGTTTAAAAATACAGTGCTATTTTTGCCAATAATCATTATTCGTATACTTTGCTGAAGCGATAAGGTCTTTTTGTAATTTTCCAGTGAAGCAAAAAAAACCGTCGGAAGCTACCTGCAGTGTGACTTCGCGAAAGAAATTATCTGTTTGCTCCATTTTCTTTAACCTTTTGAACGCCAGAGCATAAATGCATCGTCGTACCCCCCACGCCAAGGTAACTGTAATCCCATCGTTTTGGTCACATATTTGTGACGTTGGCGTACAGGGTAAACTTTCGTTTGTCACATATGTATGACAATGGCGTCCAAAAGGTTAAGGTGGCTTAATCTCAAAGCATAGACTTTCTGTAATCTTTTGCAAAGGAAACTTTATTTTTAGACGCCTAGTTATATGAATTTGGTCAAATGGTCAAATAGATTTTCACTTTATGCAACACAATTGACACATACGTGCGAAATGGTTGACAAACAAAACGTGTCCATATTACAACTATATATTGGTAAGAGTGTATTTACAAAAGCCTAACCCTAAGGGTAAACGTTTTCATTCTAAACACATTCCAATATATTCGTTGTGGCTGCAGCTTTTACTTTGTGCATATGGGACGATGGAAATTGTAGGCTTAGTTCAAATGTGACTCTTCAAAATATAGGCTTTTGGTAAAGTGAGCTGCCGGGCCCCGTGTTTCGCAGGGAACGGATGCGAATAAATGATTTAAGCGACGGGCCAGGCGCTTTTGAAACGTAATGTCCTACCTGTGAATTAATATATGAAATTGGTGGTATCGGTACGTCTGGGCCCGACTAGCATGAGTGTAAACGACACTGTCATCCCCAGTTAACAGTACATGGCTTTTACGAAAATTACTTTCCGATTTTGTGAAATAGCAGACAACGAAAATATGCTTGTATTACTGTTCATTGACGATAATATTTCATTCAGTAAAATGTATTGCCACGATTTTATTTTGTTGAATAATGTGCATTTATTATCTATACACGTTCTACGTAAGTTTTCAAACAGATTTTGAAATACAATATTCTTATGGAATATGGCATTTTTTACAGTGTTGAAAGCCTTAAAGCTATAACATATTCGTTGCATTACTTCTTGTTACACCGAAGGATTCCTGTGGTGCGCACTGTTAGAGTTCTGCCTCATTAGTTCGTTGCATTGCGTTGCGCCGTGCGCAGCGTCAACGCTGCGTCGTTTTCCATATATTTTAAATGACATGCCACATTAAAGCGTAGCGTCGTCGCACGCGTTGTTTCAACGGATCTGATGCGTGCGTCGTCCTCTTGCGCTTCGATATTGTGCGTCGTCGCCCTTACTTCTCGTGTTCTAATCCTCGTGTAACTTCAACAGTCAAATGAACTCCAACAACTTACATATTTCTTCATTTTCTTTTAGGGATCATAGTAACACATGTTTTGTCACTGAACTCCCTACATATTATCTTCTGTATATATTAAAAGAGAAACTGACTGACTGATCTATCAACACACAGCCTAAACGGGTGGGGATAGAAATTTGAAATTTTGGCAATTGGTAACTATTATAACGTAGACATCTACAACACTATTTGCGGTGTAGCAAGGTGCGGGTGACAGCTGTCAGTATTTGATTTTATTTGTAGACAATAACATTTTGGCACGGCACATTTATTTAATTTACTACAGTTATTACTGATTCCGTATTTTAAGTCTGTGATATTTAGGGTGCAATTAATAACAGTTATAGCCTAGTGGTGTGACCGTCGGACTACCAAGTCATAGGTCTCGAGTTCGAATCCAACGCACGCACCTCTGACTTTTCGGATTCATGTGTGTCTTATATAATTATTATCACTTGCTTAAAAACGGTGAAGGAAAACATCGTGAGGAAACCGGCATGCCTGAGAGATATTTGTCGACGGCATGTGAAGCCAAGTCAGAGGCCCATGGGCGGCATAAACTGACACCAGGTTAGTCACTAACCACACGAAAAAAAGAAGAAGGGTGCAATTGAAATATTAAGTTATGATTGTAAAGTTCATCTAATGTCACCCGCACCATGCTACACCGCAAATAGTGTAAGGAGGGATTTTTCAAAATTCCTACCCTAAGGGAGTGGAAAAAAAGCTGCGGGCAGAAGCTAGTTTATATATTTACGCTGTTTAGCCTTGTCAGTACATACAGTACTTATTACGTCAACGATGAACCCGTTTAATTAACCGAACTCGACCGTTGCATAAATAATAGCAATTCACACTTTGGTATGATTCACAGACCAGTGTAATATCCTACATTTATGATGGCTACCATTGGAATGGTAATATTCGCAGCGTGTGAAATAGCTGGCAGTTTCAGTATTAAGTATTAGGATACGCATTTTTATTGTCATGACTTATTTCCATATTCTTTGATGGTATTTTTTTAATATAATATATAGCTGTGGTAGGTAGAAGTAGAGGTAGGCCAAAGAAAAGATGGATGGATTGTGTGAAGGATGATATGGGTAAGAAAGGAGTGAGTACTGAGATAACGGCTGATAGAGGAGAACGGCAGACAAATACATGTTGTGCTGACCCCACCTAGTCTGGGATAAGGGCAGGGAGATGATGATGATGATGATATAGCTGTGATAGCCTAACGGTTAAACGCTTGCTTTCCATCCTGGAGGCTGTGAGTTCGATCACGGTCCGTACCTCTGACCTTTCGAATTCATGTGTGGATCAAAATTTGATTATCACTTGCGTTAACGGTGAAGGAAAACATCGTGAGGAAACCTGCACACCTGAGAGGGCTCCATAAAGTTCTCGTTGGTGTGTGTAGTCTGCCAACCCACATCAGGCCATTGTGTTGGACTAAGGCCTAAACCCTTCTCATTCAGAGAAGAGGCACGTGCTCAGCAGTGGGACTCAGTAATAAGCTAATTATGTTATTTATAATATGTTGTAAGTTTCTAAGTACACTAATGCAAATATTTTGGAGTGTCTGCTACGGTGACTAAGTCCAGCGAGATCAAAAGGAATTGACGCATCCATACAAATGTCGTCATACTCAGTCTATAGTATTTCAATGCTAGACATAGGCTCGTGGTCACAGTGCTGTGCAGAAGTTGGTCACCGTCAAGCCAAAATACTCGCACCACATACGAATATTGAGTATTCGTTAATACAACAAGTATTTATTCGTTTTGTAGGAAAGTTACATCGTATATTTAGTAAGTACTAGCTTTACCCGACTCGGCTTCGCACGGGTAGCACTAAGTATCTACGGCGCACCTATACCTACCTATTATTTAGTGACATTTAATGTTTGACAGGTAAGAACAGTTTTTATGGGAAAAGAAAAGTGTTGTTTTTACTATTTTCCACGCAATTTTTGTTTTTTTATCCATAAGAACCTTCCTTAAGGAACGTCTTAAGGAATATATTTAAAAAAAATTGCCGAATTGGTCGAGCCGTTCTTAAGTTTTGCACTTAGCAACACATTTGGCGATTCATTTTTATTTATGTAGAAGATTAGTCTGGGTATCCTGGATTCGATCCCCAGGCCGGGTAGTGTTATTGGGTTTTACCGTTAGGAATTTCTCAGTAGCAGCCCGGAGTCTGGATTTGTGCCCAACTAATGACAATAGGCTCGCCCCCTATTACATGGGGCTAAAAACATAACTGGCGAAACAAGGGTGTACTAAAACACCTCTACCGAATCCTTCGGGGAATTCAAGGCGTGAAGTGTTAGAAAGTACAACCGGAATAATATTATCCCAATATTTAGCGTGATTAGACAGTGCTAGTCCTAAAACATGTTGTGCTTTTAATCCCTACGTAACAATTTTTATCCTAGCGATCAAAATTTGTTTATGAAGTTACCATACATTTCGTAACACAACTACTGTTCACTCAACGGTCATAAAATTCTCGTCTCGCAACTCAACTTGCGCTTGCGCATGAGCCGCCAACTATTTTTATGGCTATCTCAGTATATGTACTATATAAGTGTGTGTTTGCATGCGTAATCATATTGAATGTTAAGTGTTTGCTTAGACTGTTATGATATGTGTTCGTGTGTTGCGTCGGCTTTGACCGCAGACGGGTCTTTCTGTCCGTTGATTGAGACACTTAACGCCACTATAACCGGACTATAGTGAGAAGATAGTTTAGAGATACTACAGAAGTGTTACATATTTATCACAGTATAATTTATACCGACGGGAGATTGTAATTTTTGATACAAGTTTCAGTAAACAAAATGTTTAAATAGGCATAACATAACATCACGCCTTGTATTCCCAGAAGGGTTAGGCAGAATTGTTTTAATAACACCCTCGTTTCGCCAGTTATGTTTAAGTCCTATGTAATACGGGGCGAGCCTATTGCCATTATCCGGACACAAATCCAGACTCCGGGCTGCTACTGAGAAATTGCTAATGGAAAAACCCAATATCACTTTGTCCGACCTGGGAATCGAACCCAGGACCCTATGCTCAGCAGTCACGCTTGCGACCACTAGACCAACAAGGCCGTCAAAAAATACCGTGAAAAATATGTGTTTAAATACTTTTTTTTAATTCGCTTTATGGGCGAAATGCTTAAAAATCCCTTCAAAGGTCGCATCTAATATGTATTTGCTATGAATCGAAACTTTTAGGGTTGACCCACATCTGACAGCACGGAATCACGTTTTTTCATGCTCTATTCTTTTCTGTCGTTCAGGAACGTCATTTAATAGAGCGAGAAAGACAGCGTGAGTGTTACGGCGTGCGGTCTCGCCCTTTGATGAAGCAATGCAAAACTTTTTGATGCAACACGACTCGGGATAAGCATATGACGAGTACCAGCTCGATGCAGGAAAGGTAACGCCTGGGTTTAAACAGCCAAATACCCTTTATGTCGCCTATGTTTAACAAAATGTGATAGACGCAAAAAGCTTTCAAATGATGTGCAACTGTTACTAAACAGTAGCACATAGATGTTACATGTAAAACACTTGATTTTCTTTACACATACCTCGTTATAGTTATATGTCATTATGGCCGATTCCTATTATTTACCGAGCGTTATTGGTTATAATTAAAAGTTATGTATCTTTACTAAACGTTAAGCAAAGACCCCATAGCTAGTAAAACATCCCATTTGTTATTAGTTATCACACAGCTAAAACTAGGTTACGAGTCTATTTATATGCTCAGTTTGGCAATAATGCTACCATTGGTAAGCAAAATGCTTCGTTTTTGGTCATAGGAAGTGTGTGTCCGGCTAGCGAGGAATGTGTGAAGTAATCAAACATGAGAGCTTTTATTGTAAGGCCTATAATGTTAGTGCAGTTGGCCGTAATAAGTGTCGTGTTCAGTATCGCGGCTGAATGGAGTTGAATGGTGCGCAATGGCCCATATTGAGCAGCAAATTGGCTTATTGTCTAATGCAATGATTTGTCCGCTGTAATGTGGCGATTTAAGTGGTGCTCGTGGCTAATTACCAACCGCGCGGATCATATGATTTGCTCCGCTTGCCGCGGTCTGTCTGTGGGTGGGTGACCGTTCGTTACATGTCGTGGCCGCTCCGTGCCTCGGAGAGCACGTTAAACATTTGGTCCCAGGTGCCATACGAATACCTATGACAGTCGTTACGGGAAGTCAGAAGCCTGACAACTGGTTTAACCTTCGGATATCAGCATTGGTCGGTACTGGGCTGCGGAAGTCTCATGGCAGTCGCTCCGTGTAAAATACTGGTATACAGCCGCATCTGGTTAGACTGGCCCTACATAGTTGGGAAAGGGAGAACAATGTGGCCAGTTAAGAAAGTAAATGTTAAGAGACCCTAAGTAAAATATTATTGCTATCGAAAGCTTACATTAGAACGGTTTGAAGTTTTTAGTTAATGCGCCAAATCCAGTGGCAAGTTCTATTGGGCAAGTTATTACTGAAGTTCAGCTGAGTTGCTGAGGGTGTGTCCAGTTTGAAAGTCATCTTGCGCAAAACGTGCTTGTCGATTTAGCGCAGAAGCGACGGGTCTACCTTCCAACTGTCGTTCGTACAACGAAATGGACTATTACATCATGTATGCTGTATAGCGCTAACTGCTACAGGCAGTTCATAAATGTGTCTCACTGTTGTCATTTCGTTTACGATCCATATGGCAAACAACTGAAAAGTATGCATTGGACGGTTTAACAGTATGTAAACTGGAATAAAAGCTACAAAACAGGCAATCCAGAATTTCTCTAAACGCAAGCTATACTAACATGAAAATAAATACTCTTAGCTCCCACACATCGTATTTGTTCAATGAAATTGTTTTTTTTTTAATAACATGGGATGGGATGGGATAGAAAAATTGCCAATCTAGTCGCTGATGCAAAACCAAAAGTTCATCAAATCGCGATTTTGTATTCGTACGTCGCCATCGCTATCCTACGTGTTTACCATATGCGTTCAGTACGGCCGAATGTCTCGACCGCCTTGAACTTCGTGCGGGTAGTTGCACAATAGATTTTTTAGGATCAAAATGGCGTTTTATTAATGGCTGATTTACGTCTTTGTTTTTCTCTACGACGAAACAGAGATAGCATGAAAATCGCTTCGAGAAACTGTCTCCGAGTAAATGAGCTTTAAAGTTTAACCATCATTTTAGGATTGCGCATTTCTTTTTTTTTAGTTACTTCTGCGAAATTTCGGCGAAACTGTGTACAGAGTGGTCAAGATAAATCCGCCGTACTATACACAATGGAGTTCGGCCGTTTTGTGTGACGCCGTGTTCCGGAAGCGTGTGGCTGAGTAACCGCGTGTCGTGTCTTGTCATTGACATCGAACGACAGGTCGCCGGTGCGATGCCCCGCTAGTGACCTGTTAATTTGCAGTTCAACCGTATTTTGGTATTTAATTGCGTCTTATTCGGTGTTTTAATAAGTAGTTCTTACGTATTATGGGTAACAAGAGTATATTAAATATTAGTTATATCAAACTTTTTTGGAGGATAGAGGATTTTTATTAAAAGAACACTTCTTTTTCATACTGATTTGATTCAATCTCAAATTAATAAAAGTGTTTCAATACCAGTCCCTTAATTTAATTTACTTATTTTATCTGAAGAAGCATCAGGATTCATAGAGAGTACTACTAAATAGATACTACATTAAATACCTTAACAAAACAATGTACCAAGAACATTTCTTGCTACCTTTAAAAAAAAATTAAAAACATTGTCGCGTCATGTATTTTTGTTCGGTTATTTTTTTCATGTCATTACTTCAATAAAAATGCCAGTGTTTGAGACAGGAACGCACGCCTCTCGACTCGCACATGACGCCACGGAACCACTCACATTCACATAGCTACATACAATTCGTCCTGTTCGACTGCGCGGAATGTATTTAGCTGCCTTCCAGTCGTTTCTTTTTATTTGCATACAAACGCCAGGATTTGTGAAGGGTCAAATTTGCTTGAAAACTGTTTAATTGTATCGCCTTTGACTGTGAATCTGCAGTAAGTGTTACGTGACATTTTTGCTGCACTGGAATGTTGATAGAATTGTTGACGTGTCGTTCGTGTATCGATAAGAGTTGACAACACTATCACATCGATACAGGAGTCTAGAATATAGATACTTTAACGGCGCAGATACATCGATATAGCTACGTTGATGTGATGAAACGTAACTATATTTTTTATTTTACTGTAAAATAATGTCTCTCTATCTAGAATAATAAACAATAACAATAACTTTATATTTTAGAAACGTAATTGTAACCGCAGCTCTGCTTAGTCAGAGCGAGTCATGACGACAAAACGGGTTAGGTAATGCGTCATATCGGCGAAAGGAAAGAGGTCGTATGTGCCTGCGCACGAGTCGACTAGTGGAACAATAGCGCAGAGTTTTAAGGATAAATGTGCTGAAATGTATGACAAATATGTGTTGATATTATTGTGCACGTTTTTATCATTACTAGAAAATAAGAGGGCGTTTACACAATTCATAGAACTGATTTTTTTAAGATGGCAATTCAATTAGGTATATCATGAATAACATTTAATTGATACCGAACTTATTATGTGAGACAGCCCATAGAGTCGCTTGTTGTACCAAATTATCAAGAGGCAAATAAAATTTACAAGAAGAAATCTCTTATCTCGACGAGTCAATCAAATTATTATATATTTTTAAAACATTAATCAATTTGCTAAGGACTGCAGTGAAACGAAGAGAAAATAGTTTTCTTACATTTTATTCAATACACTCGAATTCTGAATTTCGAGGCAGCCTGGGATGTAACGAAGTAAGCCTTAGAGCCGGCGTATCGCAGAGCATTTTTCATAACCAAACCATTATCAACTTTGTTGGAGTTTTAATAATATCGAAAATCATCTTTCGCCTCTAGTCACTTCGATGCTCTCGGGGACTAGTAGTGTTAATTGATTAATAATTTTCAATATTATTTAAATGCTAGCAATGTCGATAATGGTTTGGCAGTGAAAAATGCTCTCTCTGCATTGCGTCTAGCCAGATCTGCGTCGGCCCTAAGGGCCTAGTCACACAGAGAGCGTGGCTGGTTGTGATATTCAAGTCGCGTGTTAATCGCGTGCTCTTGGCTTGCGAATTACTATGACAATGTATGGAAGACGCTACACAGTGACTGCCACACCACGCCAAGCTTCACAGCCAGCCACGCTGTCTGACCAGGCCCTAAATCAGCAGTCTTCGAGCTGATCCACAATACTTTCAGCGTTGTTAGCAAAATGTTATGCAGAGAATGATGATAGTTAACGAAATCTTTCTAGACTTTTAAGACATTTCAGTTTAGTTTACCTCGCACCGAAATTGCACTGTAAAGCTGGGTACTGACCGGCGTTACGGGGAATAATGTAACGTGTTACACAGCGAGCGTTCGTGCAGTCAATACGGGGAAACAAGGCGCTTGTGACGTACTGACTGCACGAACGCTCGCTGTGTAACACGTTACATTACGCCTCGTAATGCCGGTCAGTACCCAGCTTTATACCTACATATAATTTAGTTCAAAAATATTACCTAATGTTTGTATTGCATGATCCGTATGTAGGTACCGTTACCCCTTCATTCATAGTATTTTTTCGCTGCGTTTCCCTAAGTATCGTATTATGAACCGAACACGTAATTTTATACCTAGCTGTTCCATGGCATATTTCCTTCCCTACCCGACCATTTAACCAACTATTATAATACGTAGGTACCTATCTGTGAATGCAAAACAGTATTTTGATTCACCACTTTTATTAAGAATTTTAGTAATAAAGGAAAGGTTTACAGGCTTTTCCGATGCGCTATACATCATCACGCCTATATTCCCCGAAGAGTTAGGCAGAGGTGTATAGTAATACCTTCATTTCGCCGTTATGTTTAAGTCCCATCTAATAGGGAGCGAGCGTATTGCCATCAACCGGTTACAAATCCAAACTCCGAGCTGCTACTGAGGAAGGGATTCCGTGTGAAAAACCCAATAACACTTTGCCCGACCTGGGGATCGATCCCAGGACCGCACGACCAGCAGTCGCGCTTCCTACCATTAGACCAATGGGACAATTCGATGCGCTATAGATTGTTTGAAATTAAATTAGACATAATATACGTAACATTAAAACAAGACACATTGTTAATGAGAAAGGATCGTATTCTATTAGCTAATACCCTTAACGGCCCGTATGGTCAAGTGTGTAAGCACCTGTACTATAGAGATTGATTTAAAATGCATATTGTAACAAAGAAAAAAACAGGGATCTTGAACATTTATATTATGAAAATTTTAAGAACTTACTCGAGTAATTGTTACGTATTACATGCTCACGCGCACATGGTCAAAATTGAATTATTTAACGAGTCGTAACCATAACCACACCTGTCATAGTATAATATTACCGTTTATCGCTTAATATAAGTTTAGGTAAGACTTTGTTAAGCAATTCAGTGCAATCCCATGCGATGCGGTTTCGCTTCGGTTATGTATTCAGGGTTGCCACGTTGTTGCGGTGCATGCTTTTGCGAATCCCGCGACCCCGGCCGAACGGTCAGGAGGAGGAATACCGTTGGTTTTTAGCCGGTAAGAGTCCGGCAGACACCCTCGCCTTCTCCGGGCGAGGGTCTTCCATGAGGATTTTCCAACGAAAAAAAATAAAAAAAAGGTTGTCACGTTTCTGGATTTGTCTAATATTTTTCGGGTTTTCAAGTAAGCTAGTTCACTTATTCTGCATTTTATTAAACTTTTATGTTACGTAGTACTCTTAACCGGCGTGCGTGTATGACAAGTGTATGAATGTGGATTAAGCGAGAGGAGTATGTAAGGATAGCAAGTGGCGTTCTATAGTTACTGCCTACCCCTATAGGAAAAAGGCGCGAGTTTATTTATGTATGTATGTTACGTATACCTTAATTAACGGCTTTTGTTTATTACTAATTCTGAGAAATCATTTGGAGAATTTTGACCCGTGGAGGAGAAGAAACGAGAGAAGAATTAAATATATTCTACACAATGCCTACCAATAGTTTATGTTCAGGAAGCGAAGACACACGTGATTTGTTTTCTTATGTAAAAGCTGTTTGTTTTTTTCCATTCAGTGACCTTTGCATAGTTATTTGATATAATATGCTGTGTCGCCATGGCAACTGCTATTCCCCCGGAATTAACAGCTTGGCTTTCCTAATCTGGCAGCCCTATAGGTGCATTAGTTTATGGACGTACTCAGGCTTTGGGTAATGGACTATGTGCTAGTGCATAGGCTTTAGAACGCGGGACGGTGAACAAACCTCTTTACTAAATGCAGTAAGGTATTAATAACAAGGTAAAGAATCGGTAAAAATCGTGTCCCCATAATTTCCTATTAGAGATGTGCATATTTGACGACACGTTTGGCGCAGTGGCTGAGCGATTGGCCTTCTGCGCTACGAATCGCGGGTTCGATTCCAGCACGGAACAAATATTTGAATGACTTACAGATAGTTGTGCCAGATCTGCGCGTTTGTGCATGTGAAGATTTGTGTCTGTAAACGCACCCACGATAAGGGAGAAATAGAAGTGTGGAGCAAAGCGTAAAAAAAAAATAACGATTTTCAGATCTACCGCGAAATGGATCGTAGAGGATGGATCTGACGAGCTTTAGGTACTTTAACATGTATGAGATGATGACACAAAACAAAATGGATCGATACTATTTGTCAAACTTTTCGGTTTGACTTTAATATCAATCCAGAAGGTGACAGTTACCAAGAACCTCACTTCCGTTTAATGAAATTACTAGACAACCAAACTACTTAGCCCAATAACAAAACGTTTTGGTCTATAGGTAAATAGTAAATATCACCTTGTTAAATCAAAAACGTAAAAAATAAATCCAGAACTTAAATTAACTAAAATCTTAAACTAAAATAAGATATTTACATATTCTGTTGAATAAATTGTTTATCTTTAGGAGTTTGTTTAATATTAAACCGTTATCTTAAAGTAATGCTAACAATGTGTTCAATCCTGGTTGAATAAAAACAGTGTTGTAGTCAATTTTATTCATAAAACAGTATCAGTCGTGTAGCAAAAGCATTCGCAAACGCATCACGATAAAAGCCCATCAAAAATAAATGTAATTAGTAATATAACGCAATCAAAATAAATAAACAAACATAATAAAAACATTCGCAACGCGGCGCTGTGCTCGCACGTAAACTTATAATAATATTTCAATCATTACTGTTACTGTTTACTTACTTAACATTTTTGCAAGATTAAAATCAATAAAACTGATTTTGATGACATTTGTGTTGGATTAAAAACTCGTGCAGACAAGAAAGGTCAAACGTTCCGCATTTCAGAATTCTGCAACCATGCCAATTTTTTTATTACAAGCAAACTGGAATCTGCCTGTTATTCAGAGAAAATTACATAGGTTACAAAAAACGCAGAATATTATAAAAATACAGAACGATTCACCGCGGTGTGTCTGCGCTTTTAGAGTAAAGGGTATACAAAAAAAAAACGAATAGAAATATACTTAACAAAATCGTGTTAAGATCGATAATACGAAACAATGGATAATAGATTCGAATCGATTAACAAGGAAATGAAAAGAATAGTTTTATGTTATAATAATAATATAAAGTGGGAAGGACGTATCATAACGAAATTCAATATTACCTAAATCGTAACATGCGTGTATGTAGTGTTAAGTAAGGAATATAGGTGAACCAAATATATGACGTCATACATTCGGAATACTATATTCGGAAATATTATTTATATCAGTATTAAATTTGAAATGCAATGTAAATGTCCAGTGCGATCCCGGATGTGTGATGCGGGTCTTTATCGAAATGACTGATGAAGAAATCCGTATGTAAGATTATTGAGTATGCGTCAGTACTTTTTTCCAACAAAAAATCAAATTGGGCTTAATAGTGACTAAAATAAATTCCAATAAAATAAATTAATTCGATTAGTTAATAAAGAATGATAAGATCTTTATAATTTGATTCATTTAAACATATACCTTGCAATACCTACACAACCGTCAACAATTTCGTATGTGTAAATGATAAATGATTTTTATTTCCATAAATAAATTGTTACAGACACTTTAATTTTACAAGTCAATTTAATGTTTTATTCAAACTAGATGGCGCGAGCATTTCCTGTCTAACTAGCTCCGAGAAGAAAAGCCGAAACTAACTCAGAGATCAAGGGCTCTTTTAACTAAAAAAACATTAAAATATCCAAAGAAACTCAGCACCTACAGATTAAGCCATTTATTGAAAATAGGACACAGTCCTAGATTATATACCTAAGTTTTTATACTTATTTCATAATTTATTATTCAATTTAAAATAATTTTCCGCAGCCTCCTTCCACGAAAATAACAAAAATGGGTTAAGTTTCGCTACATATCCTCAACAACTTTAGGGTTTTATAAATAAAAAAAACAATACCATTCGTTACCACACACATTAACGTTAAAATGTGTTGAATAAAAAACGAAAACTTTAGGAATACGCACAGGAATAGTTTTTTTTTATATTTTCATATATTTTGGTATGACAGGTGAACCTTAACAGTGTGGAAATAAGGTTGATATTCCATC
Source organism: Amphipyra berbera (assembly GCA_910594945.2). Classification (NCBI taxonomy): domain Eukaryota; kingdom Metazoa; phylum Arthropoda; class Insecta; order Lepidoptera; family Noctuidae; genus Amphipyra; species Amphipyra berbera. The sequence goes on along the minus strand of OU343121.1, from coordinate 20,823,854 downwards.
TGTCATTTTGGTGTCTGCCACTATCGTGAATTGACTGGAGTTGATTGACAGCTAGCTGCAGCAATACTTAGTCAAATAGATCCCTCCACGGTCTCAAAGATTTGGATTGGCAAGAATGTGTAGGTAATATCTAACGCGGCGGAGTGCGCTGCGGATTCCGCATCTCCATAAACGGGGCCTTAGAAAATCCAACTGATGCATGAAATAAGGCCTTGTATATGGAAACGCAGATAAGAAACAGAGGACGTCAACGAAAACGATGGGAAGACGACATGGCGAAAATAGACACATGGAAAAATCTAGAGGAGGCCTTATTCATGGACGGTCTGATAGTGTACCGGTTACCGATATATAAGATGAAATATTATATCATTTTATGAATTAGATCAAGTTATATATGCAAAAAAGAAAAGAAATCTGCTATAAAGGATTTATTATTATTAATAGATAGATAAATCAAATGATGCCTTATTGTAGACCACAACAATAGCAAAAAAGAAACGAACAATTCAAAATAATACATTATTAAATTAAATGTGTATGCTTTATATTACTTAAACTTCATAAAGGAATGTTTTATATTATTATTTGAGCTTGAAATATAATTAGAATTAATAATTTTGTATGAATTAAGTTGATATCTAACTATAGCTTCCATTTGTAAAAATATGTTCTCGGCACAAGATTTCTTTGCTTAATACTACTCCTTATTGTTATTTTAATCAAGAAGGGCTATACATTACAGACCTGTTTCGAAAAACGCTTTTATGTCCATTCATAACATTCAAGGATGATGAGAACCCCTTTTACAACAGTATCGGAGTAAGAACTATTTAAAATATAAGGAGATAATATTTAAATAGTCATAGAAGTTAGATAGTATTTATCACCAGCTTGTTTTTCTTGTACTAATAAGTGTGTACTACTATAAAATATAACAGAAATTTGGTTTTCAGAAAAAATATAGGTATACATATTAACATTACAACAAAGTTATTATCATTCCAAGGAATATACAGTGAAGTCTAAATTACAATCTCGATTGCCTCTCACTTCCTGCAGTTGTAAAGGATAACACTAAATTGAGTGTATAAACTTGCAGAGGATATGAGTAATTTATTCTTACTAACTTGACCACAGTTGGGATGATTTGTTCACAAAGAAACTGACAATGAGTTGGTCAAATTGGATCATAAATACGTATACTGATAAAAAGTGAGGAAAAACAAACAATTCTTATAATAAAACGAAAAGGAGCCCTGTTTTACTCAGCTTCAAATATTTAAAGAGACTTACTTTTAAACAAGTTTTAAGATTATAGCGGCGGAGAACACTTTTCTGAAGGGGTAGAACGTACGGCGAGTGACCGCCAGACTTGTTCTGGGCACAACAAAAGTAAGAACGATACAAAGTTGCAAGTACGTAAAGCGTATTCTAAGAAGCGTCGTCGTCTCGTGCAGTGAGTTGCATTCCTTAGTACGCCATGTGTGACAACGTAACTAGTCGAGCGTGAGCACCTAACACACCTAACTTTATCACAACATATCAAATCAACTACTGTTAAATACTCCCATACTTTATTTACCAAAATATCAGCTGGCGAATTACGTCAATTAAAAAACTTATTTGGAATACAAAACTAACAATAAAAATATCCTAATAATATCCGGAAAGTATCAGAATATTAAAAAAATAAAGCTAATCTACCTAAAAAAATAATATAAATTAACAAATTATCGATCTACGAGTAACGCAGACTTACTGCATTCTTACCTTCGGATAACTCCAAGTCTAATTCGGCTAGTTTATCTCTTATCTCGTCCGGCAACTTTGATATATCAACACTTAAGTCAGCCATCATGGCAAAGCACTTTTTTCACACAAAACAAATAAAGTTAACTATTACAATTCAAGAAACCATCGTGACACATAGCCATCTTGAATTTTGAATAAGTTCTGACCCCGACTCGCAAACTACTGATTGATACTGGTTGTGAACACCAGAGACCGCTAGCGAAGAGCGAGCGAGCCAGGGGGAGTCACCTTTCTTAGCGGCCAATGCAAACGGTGGCATAATATGCAAAAACGAGATAGCGCTATACAAAAGAAAGTGATAACACAATCAGTGATGTCACATGCCCGATTGAATAGATACCCATAATTTCGGTAGCTGCAGATTAAAGATAATGAACTATAATGATTTTAAAGTTTATTAAAATAATATAAAACAATAATTTAACCACTTAAAATCTTTATTTTGTGTTTCAATATTGTCTTAAAATGCTGACTAGAATTAAAAACTTAAAAATCAAATAATGATTTATGGTGATTTTGTTTTCATGAAATGCCAACACTCATTTGTGGTATGGCGGATTTGTTTATTGTTTTTTATGACAATCTGACGAAGACAGTATAATTTTCTGTGAATCTAACATTTGTTTTGTTGTGATTGTCTCCAAATCGTATTTTCTGCCGGTTCTGCATTGTGTGTGAAGAATTGTTGCCTTAACCACTACGAGATAGACTCTACAGTGCGAAATTGACGTGTTTCATGTTGTGAAACCAACAAATACCTTAAGAGAGAGACTCCAGTGCAAAATTGTCGATTTTGTATTTACGAGATAGAGACTCATCCTATTTGTGCGATATTGACGCTTTAGTGTTGTGTTTTCCGACCATGGCATTGGCTGAAGAAGTGTGAAGAACATTACAGCATAAATGTTAAAAAACTATAAGTACTTAACACAATAATTACTATACCTACCTATATATAGCCTGAAACGGTTTTGTAAATTAAAAAACCACAAGTTTGTTGAAGAAGCCTCCAAACAAGCAATAAAATGAAAAATAAATATATTAAAACATGTTTAAAAACTTTGTTTTCTTTGAGTTCTATTAAGTACAGCGAATTTTCATTTTGCAGTTTTTACCAAACGAATATGTATTATAAACAATGCATAATCGATAAATAAACTGCAAAATGAGAATTCGTTATACTGCCGCGCGATTCATAAACGCAGTAAGTAACTTTTTGGGCAAAAGTGAGCTAAATATATATTCGTAATCAATCTGGTGATTACGAATATATATTTAACTCATTTTTGTCCAAAATGTTACTTACTGCGTTTATGAATCGCACGGCAGTCATCATCTTCCTGCCCTGGTCCCAAGTTCCTTGGGGTCGGCGCAATATGTTTTTCTCTTCCACTCTTCCCTGTCAGCCGTCTCATTATCATTTACTCCCTTATCTTTCATATCCTCCCTCACACAATCCATCCATCTTTTCTTAGGTCTCCCTCTCCCCCTCCATCCATCAACATTCATATTCATCACTCTCTTAGTCACATGTGTTTCATCCCTCCTCAGCACATGCCCATACCAAGACAAACGCTTTCTTTTCAACTTTTCTGTCACTGGTGCCACTTTCAAACTTCCTCTAATATACTTATTTCTTACTTTATCCATTCGCGTCACTCCACACATCCATCTCAACATTCTCATCTCCGCTACGTGTAATCTTCTTTCATCCGTCTTCTTCACGGCCCAACACTCTGATCCGTACAGTATACGGCAGTATAGGTATAAATAAATATAAATAGTAGGTATGTACCTATCTATTCGTAATTCCCGCACCTCACGAGTTGCTTATGGCATAAACTGGAGCGCTAGTGTGCTCTCGTGTAAGCTTCATAATTGTATGAAGTTGTCGTTGTTCTCTTGAGTATTATGTTCTGTGGAGCGAGCTGGCTTGTTCTCGTTGACACAACACTTTTGTTTTTGTGTTCGCTAAAAGCACTGACCTCCATTCTCCTCCATTACAGTGGCTAATAAACTTTTAAAGATACAAATAATGATATAAATTATCAAATAGCAATTTAATTTACTGACATGAAAATTTGAAAAATTTCGTCAAAAACATTTTTTTTTGTTTTTGAGTGTTACCATATCAAAACTCTTTTACTATTATCCTCAGCAGTTTTACCGATCATGTACTTCTTCTTGAACGACACGTTTCTAATGACTTCCATGGAAGTAATACATTCCTTAAATATTACTATAGTTCAAACTAAAACCTTCCTATTGATAAACCTAAAAATTTGAAGTATAGTTTTAAATAATCTATATAAAAGTACTCTGTGAAATAATCCAAGCATTATAGTCCAAATCGACCACATCTTCTATGAAATGGCAGATCAAATTGACCACAGATTATCAGATTAGTGAATGGTGTCGATTCTGTTACACATTTTGACAGTACTAAACTAAGGGTTTTTGTCTCTTTCTGTTTCAATAGAAAAAGATCACTTTTCACGATTTACTGTCAAAATGTGCAACAGAATCGACACCATTGATAGTTTATTTCAATTGCCACTATAACACAAATCATTTCATTTATTTGTTAAATACTTAATAGAGATTTCGTGCTTCTACAAAAATACATGAAGATGATATTAACTCAACAATTGGGACAAAGTTTGACTCCAATGTGTAAACCAAAAATTGGCTTAAAATTTCACGTATCTAGCAACAAAGCAAATAATTTAAGAACAAAATGTTATAACTGTTGTGCGTATCAGATAATTACAGAAAGAAGATGTTTGATTTGCAGCTCCTGTTACAGTCTACCTCAATTATGACCTATAAATCAGTTATTTTCCATAAGAAAGAAGGATTTCGAAGTAAACTGGTATCATTTAGGCGGCAGTGGCGTTTCCATTCATTTTACAACTAAGTCAGGGGAGCTGTTAATTAGTATTGAGTATTGAGTACGAGCTATTTCAGAGTCGGTATGGGTCTATGTAATGGGTAAAATATTATTTTAACCATACATACCCTGCCCTATCTATGGACTTTTTTTTTTGACGAGAAGACAATGAAGCAGCATTATCAAGTTTAGGTACCACTGCGTAATGAAATTGAGCTTGACTGCAGACTAAAACTTCAGATATGAATATTAAATATATATTCAAATATAATGAAGTGATTATATTATCTTTACGCCCCTACTAAAGTCCAACTTTCTTATAATTATACTTTAAAGAGTATTTTCAACTCCATTCATTATAACTCCATGAAAAAAGATCTTTATACAAACGTATCACTCTATTTCACTCCTTTAGAGGAGTAGGAATTTTGGGAAATCCTTCTTCAGTAGATGCCTAATGCATACGTTATAAAAGGTACCTATTATCAAAATTTCAATTTTCTTACCCCAGAGGTTTAGGCTGTACGTTGATAGATCAGTCAGTGAATCAGTTTCTCCTTTTGATAATATACAGATGAGCAACTGTATCTAAGCACCGGATTTGCACACTTATTGGTGGTAACTCAAATTGGTTGGAAATTAGAAATTAATAATTGGAACATGGACATTTTACAGGTTTTTGGTGACTTATTAATACAATATTCCCATAACCCCGAAGTGGTAAACAGAGCTTTTCTCCTATTACAGGAGTCTGTCTTAAGTATCCTGTAATAGGTAGCGTGTCTATTGCCATTTTTCGGATAAAATTATGGTATATATGGAAGACTCTTATAAGCCATTTTAAACAACTATGACTGACTCTTGACTTTTGGGCCTGTAAAGTGCTTGATGTGTAAATAACAATGATACCTCTTACTATTAATAATACAGCAACTTTCAACTTATAACGTTTGAGCATTTATAGGTAAGAACTTGCTCTTACTCATCAAATGTATTAATGTTAGTTAATATAATGAAATGTCCCAGTAGGATAAGACTGACTGTATGAAAAGATGCAAACAATGTTGTGGAAACAAAAGCCACCGACTTACCTATTTTAAATCAAAAGAAATTGGTTATTTTGATTTATATAGAAATGTAATAAAATATGTTTTATTTCAATAAGCTCAGCGAGAATACAATCGAAGTAAGTTTTCAATTACATTTGGTCCTAACTTGCTGCTGTAGATTATTCATTATGGCAACTCAGTATGATTGTTGTGCTAGGTGGCGCTAGGCGTTTTCTTCTTCCGTCATTCTCATTCGCTGCCTAGTTTTTCTTTTTGCATTCGGTATGTAGGTACTTTAGTAGGCTGTTTAAATTTATTCTCGTAATGGCTGCCACGCTAAATGTCTAGCTTATTGGTTATGTCATGTACATAAAATCGGTGTCCGGATGTGCAATTCGTACAGTTCAACAAGTGTGCGGAGCAATGTTCGCGTGAATGCTTCTTAGTATCAATCTCCCTGGAACGTTTCCTCTTTCATGTTTCCTTTTTTGGCAATTAAGTTTTGGACTCGGCGTTTGTGTACTGTATGCAGTAAAAACACAATCTATGCCCCGTGAAAAGTGTTCACATGGACCATATTGAGTGTTGAAGTGGTTTGTCAAGAGTTAAAATGACGGATAATAGGTCTTCGTCAGCGTTGTTCAAGAGAGCGGAGCAGTTGAAGAGATGGGAAGAATCGGACACGAACAAGCAGTCTCCGACGCCGCGTCGGGCTTCGCGGATTCAATTTTCTTCTGGGATAGTGTTTTTGGCGGCATGTACGTCTGGCGACAAAGATGAAGTGCAGAGACTGTTGAAAAGAGGCGCTGACATTAACACCGCCAATGTAGACGGCCTCACAGCACTTCATCAGGTAAGAACTCCATCTTGAATGTCTTTGATCGTACGCTTCCTTTAAAATTCCACCCTTACCTTTACATCCCCCAATACAAATTAAAAAAAAATGTTTAGGTTTGACATGAAAATGTCAACTTCTGTACTCAACTCCCAAGCTGTGTCTGTTACTTCACTAATTTCCATGTAACTGGTACATTTTAGTAACTAAAACTTTCTTAGTTTGTTGTTCATTATAGTAATTAGACCATAACACACTCTTCATATCTAATTAAATGTCATCTACTATTTATACAGGCAGTTTCTAAGTTGACAATTCAAAGATAGGCGGAATTTAAGTAACATGGATTTGCTCTATAATTCATGCTCAAATGACACTTAAGGTCTGCTGTCTTAGAATATTGAACCCAGAAACAAGCTAATACTCAAATCGAAATAAATTTTTCGGTCGTCTATTTGATACCCACTATTGTTGGATAACTTACATACCTCAATAGATGTCGAAAAGTTATTAAATTACTTTATTGGACTCCATCAATGAACATTGGCTATCTTGCTAAATCTTATCAAACTTATACATACCTATACAATATATAAAACAAACTAATGTTTTGTGTGGTAATCTCAATCAACAACTGGTATTATGTTTGCAAGTCACTTATTAGGATTCTGTTTTCTATATTTACTCTATGATTTGATGCATAGGTCATGAAAGGCTTCTTGATTTATTTTAATTATATTTTTAATATTTAAATTCAACATCTATCTCTAACTCTTCTCTTGTTTCATAGTCTCATTTTACAAATGGAAGCTTGAGTTCTACGAAGTAGAATTTCTTATTAATTTGCTTAGCTAGCCTAAAAATAATATTTCCAATATTCAAATGGTTTGCCAGAAAAACGATTTGCAATCTTCAATGACAGGATTAAAATATATAAAAGCAAGAACGTTTAACATTCTTATATTCTTTACTGAATTTTTGTGCAATAATGTAACAATATTAAACATGTTAATTAAACAATATAAAAGCTGAATGTGACTACAGTACTTCTATCAAACATGTTATCACTACTTTTAGCTTAAAAAGCAACAATTTCTGTACATTCTGTTCATATTTTAAAGTGTAACAATTGTTTGTGAATTAATAAATAAATAAATATTATTTAAAAATCCAAGACATAGACAAAAGAAAGTATGATATGGCTAGAAAGAAAGTGAACACTGAGATGACGGCTGATAGAGATGTATGAAACAAAAAAATAAAAATTAGGGCAAGAGGATGATGATTTAATTATAATATCTTGTTGTATATTTACAAGTTTTCAGCTTCTGAGCAGTGCAATTTCTGAATAATTATGCTTTCAAAAAAATATTACTTGATTTCCAAACTTATCTTTTTTCTTGGGTTTTCATCTATGATCAGTCCTTGGACTGTGAGCAAAACATTATAACCTGACTAACATAAGATATATTAATAATTATAAGAACAATAGTACTTATAGGTTCATCTACCATCTATGATAACATGAGTAGTTGAAAAATTAACCAAATATACTTAAGCGATTGAAAATATAATTACTTTCATAAAAAGTAAACATTTTCTTCGAGTACACTTTCTCATGTGTGTATTTGAATTAACCCCTACTAATCGCCGTTCTTGGTAGCACACTATTACTAAGGAGAATAAGGTATAGTCAAATTAGACTAATGTAGTACTTAGACAAATGTAGTATTTACCGAGCCCATACTTTTAATTGGATATATTGCTGCATAGAAGTGTCGCTTGACTGTGTACACAGTTACTCAAAATTTGAAAATAAGTTTATTTATACCAGCCATTAATCTTCTATGTTTGAACTATGGCCATCACATACTAACTCAAAAGAAATACAACTTACTTGGTACTTATTAACAAGCGTTTTTCCTAATTTGAACAAAATAAGAACTGATTGGCTAAATGCTGCGTTTTATTTGGTCACCTATATGTGAAGGGACCATACCAACTATCAATACCAATCTATGTTGCTTTAAGGTTTAATTTTGAATGACAATTTTATTAGAACTATAATATACAAATTACGTATTTGTATAAATATTGCATGTATGATTTAATTGTTTTATACCAATACCATGAATAAATAGACATAATTATACATTTCAGTGGAAATGTTACTACTTTGAAAATAGATTTAAGTATAACATTTTATTAAACTGTTGATGAAGTCCAATCATAAAACCTGCATGTGAGTAACACCAGTCAGGGAAGATTGCTCTGTCATGAAAAAATCGAACATGACTTTGAATCAGTCTATTGCAGTCCACTAGATTTGGCCTCTCTCGCATTCAAGCACCACTGCACTCCGTCCATCGTCTATCATAGTCAGCTAGCCAACTCAACTTCTTTCAACCGGGCTTTCCAATATAAAGCAGAGATCATGTTTACTGCAAAATCCTACTTCAGTATAATTTGTTTCATTATCATTTGCCAGATTCTACCACTGAGAGTTTTAAATTATACAATATTTTAAATTTATCTTATAATAAATTCAGGTTGGATGCATTGTTAATGTATCCAAACATTGTTTCTACAAGTTGGTTTGTGAAATTCTTTGTTTTTCGAGTTTATTTTATTTTATGTACCTAATACACTCTTTTGCAAAAAAAACGGGCACCCTAACCAAAGAATAAATTTTATTGATACTATTACTTTGTTTCATAATTTTAGGTAGTTTTATCTTCGGAGCTTTGTAAATTAATTAGCAAGGAATGTTTATCGTCAGTTTTATTTCAAAATTTTGGTTAAATTAATGAGAAATAATGTTAAAGTCCAAGCGCTAGTAGTGGACCTGCTCGCTAAGTAAAAATGAAACATGTTGTTTTTTGTATGTTTTTTCTTTAATAAAGTAAAAGCAGATAAAAGTTTAGTATGGAGTGTGACCTCCTCTTGCTGAAATAACAGCTTGCATTCGTCTGGACATGCTAGCGAGTATATCTCTTATGGTTTCTTGCGGAATACGTTGCCACTCTGCGGTAATCACATTCCTTAGCTCTCTGATTGTCTGCGGAGCCGGCTGCACTGATCTCACTCGTCGCTTCAGAACGTCCCAGACATGCTCTATGGGATTGAGGTCGGGACTTCGAGCTGGCCAATCCAAGCGACGAATCCCGACCTCTAGCATATACCTACGCTTCCACATCGCCAGAGCGATGGGCGCGAGTGTTGTCGTCCATAAAAATTGAGTTTTCTCCAAGAGCGGCCAATGCGGGTTGTGCGTGAGGAATTAGAACTTCCGTTATGTATCGTTGTGCAGTCAGTGTGTCGTTTTCGATGAAGACTAACTCCGTACGATCTAACGAATTTATTCCTGCCCAAAACATAACAGAGCCTCCACCATAAGGTGTGATTTCTGCAAAGCGTTCTCCTCGTCTTCACCGTACAGAGATATCCTGGCTTCATCGGAGAACCTATATAACCCTATGCCAGTCGTCTTGAGTCCATGACACACAATTTTGAGCGAAGCTAAGCCTAAAAACTCGGTGCTCACGGAGTAATTTAGGACCGCGGGCCGGGCGACGACTGCATATATTGGCAGCGAGTAGCTTTCTCCTGACCGTCCATTGACTAATTTGCATATTTCTTACCTCTTCGAGGTGGTTTTTCAGGTCCATATACGAAGATTTGCGATTTCTCAACGCTTGACTCACCAGAAAACGATCATCCCGTGGTTCGGTACATGGCTTTCTTCCAGAACCAGACCTTCTCTTGACGGAACCGGTCTCATGATAGCGCTGCCAGGTCCTTTGGACTGTCGAGCGACTCACATTTAGCCTCTGAGCCACGAAGCATTGGCTGCAACCCTCACCAAGCAGCGCAATAATTTTGCTGGCTTTTATCACTTTATCTACCATTTTCGAGACCGCTAAACAAAAATTACAATACTTCAAAATGTCAAGGAAATTAGATAATTCAATACAAATTGAGTTAAAGTTATTTAGAGTCGATATTAACTTTCGGGAATTCGCGCCACAAATGTAGGAATAAGTGGTTTTCTTTAAAAACCAGCCTCAGCCAAAAATTTGAATTTGGAACGTACGTTTTAAGTATCATGGCACTTTTATAACTGGCCAGTAACATGTTCAAATGATTAAAACCTTTTAGGTATTGTATTTTTTTCAGGCAGAAAAAAAATCATAACTGCCCGTTTTTTTTGCAAATGAGTGTATATGAACACGTTTAAGACTTAATAATTATACTACTGAGAATACCAAATATTGTATTGTATTTATGTCTGTTTCTTTAGCTTTTAAAACGATGCATAGTACTTTTTTTTTAAACAGAAATAATCTGCAATATATGGTGCGCAAAAAATCAAAATAACTAGGTACTTTTTCTAATCTTCTTTGTCTATATTTTACACCAAATATTAAAAAAAAACGAAAAAAGCAAAGGCTTACTTGCGGTCGCGATTTCAGGTAAAAATTGAATTCCGTCTCCTTCTACAAGTCAATTTACCGAATTGGATGAAATTCAATTGTATCCAATCATCCGTAGCAGTCGCTGTCACTCATACCGTGTCTAGAAGCGTTCATAGGTTTTACGATATACTTACTTCATTTTAAATGTTGCATTTCGTGTAAAATAATGTGTTTTTTGTATCGATCTATTAACTTTCACCGAAATGGGGTAGCACACTGGGTAACTAATGGCGCCACCATCGCTGGTACCAACGCAATTTAATTGGTTAAAGTTTGTTTGACATTATTGCCAATGTTAATTTAACCCGTTCCGATTGGTTGTAATTGATACCAGCGAGGGTGGCGCCATCTGAAATTAGCTTTGCCTGTACCTCCCTATTGAAACATTTTTACACGCTTATGTAAAAATGTAATGTGATCTCTTTACGAACGCTGCTATAACTTATTATATCAAGGTATATACAATCTTTTCAAGGTACCTAATTAATTCAATGTGTGTTCAGTTAGGACCAAAATGTGATGTCATATAACCTAAGTTTGTAAAATGTGGAGTCAGCGGCAGCTAAGTGCGTACTTGACGGCGAGTCCTTCAGCCTCAGCGTCGTGCAGGCACATCTTGGGTTACAGGCTATGAGAAGACCTGTCATCATGAGTGACTGACACACAATAGTAGCTTCCCCCAGGCAATATTGTGCTTCAAGGTGGGGTGGATTTAGAGTAGCTCCACCCCATGGTACTACTTCACTGCGTAGAAACGGATCAGCTAACTTTGCAGAAGAATTATAGCAACACTGCAAAAAATTACTGTAAAAATCTTTGCAGTGTCGTCATTATTTCAATCAGACACGGCTTTGCCATATCCATACCTACTTACCTAGCCCGGCAGAGCAAACTTTGCATTGGAATATTATGTCGATTTTTGGAAAGATTTTAGTTGTTCTTTGCAGTGTTGCCATTACAATTCTTAAGGCTCATTTACACGGTGCAAATTTCTTGAAGCAAGTCTCATGCTATCTCTGTTTTTGTCGGAGAGAACGGACTTGCTTCAAGAAACTTGCACCGTGCAAATGAACCTTAATACAGAGTTAGCTTGCCCTGACTCTATTGAATTCGGGTGCGTGCTGTTATTTATACCTATAGATATTATTATATACTTAGTTCAATATTTATGGATACATCTTTGAACAGTCTCAAATTTTTCACGCGTTACACAGTTTCGTAATTATTTTAACACACTTTTTTAAAATTTAGTGAGATAGCTTCAGCGCCGGATCATAAGGGAGTAACTCAATATTTTGGTCTCCTGTTAGTTAGACATAAGCCATCGCAATATTAGGAACAAAGGGTCGACCTGGCTTTGAACATGACGTCTCATTCAATGTGATCGTATAGTTTTTAACTGACCCGCGTGTATTGTGCAGTTGTTCAGATTTTGTTTATATGTTTATTAGTCACCAAAACAAAGATTATTTCCTGTAAAATTAGCTTTTTTTATTGCTTTTCTATAAATATGCGACTTCATGTCTAACTTAATTCGGAATATTATGGTAACTATTGCGTGCATCCCGTTTACTTATATTCACATCTGAATTAAAGCTGGTTGTTGTAGCACAGATTGAAGTTTAATCGATATATTTCTAATCGACTTCCGCAAATCGGTGTTTCGAATAGAACGCGACATACCGAGTCACGTGTGTCGGTTTAGCACTCGGAATAACTTTCGATTGTTTCGACCGAACGCAACGTCACCGGTACAGAATTAGAATCTGACTGTCTACAGCACTATCTCGTACGTCACCATGTACATTGCTGGCTTAAATCGAAGCGACAAGTCCGCTGACATTTAGCATAGCAGCGTTGTAACGGTGCCGAGCTGACTCTTCCAATGTCGCGATGTATTCACTTATGCTGAATTTAAGAAGACTATTCATGTAATTAGAGGTCCTAGAGTTTAGCAACAATGTATTGAAGAATCCTGCATTGAGTGCTACAATACATTTACACTAACATAAATAAAGCTGTGTACCGTAATGTTCTTCGGCCCTTTGACTGGAATTAAAAGAGCTATTAAAACAATCTAAGGTCATAGGGTAGACGCGCCCACTCACAAGATTTGTCTAATAACGCAGTCAGTGACCGCAGGAAGGTATTAACAAGTTTTAATAAAGACAATGAATGTTCTCCTAGTATGTGTCTTGGCGGGAACTGCTGTTCGATTCGATGTATGATGTTATTAAAATTTTAGAATAGAGAGAAGTCGGAGAGGTCCTTAGTTTATACATTTTCAACAAAAGAACAGTGAAAAAACAAAAAACAGGAAACATCTAATGGAATACCGTTATTAGCTCGTATTTTTAGCAAAAATGTAACGCCACGAGGTTACTCTACTTAGTTTTTCTTGCGTCACTTTCCAACTTCGAACACTGAAGCTCGTGCAACGTTCAGCCAGTGGCATTCAAATATCCATACCTTTGTACCTTCTGTCTACTTAATTAAAAGTTTAGCGTCGATATTCTCATTTCAAAAATATTCACTGTCAAGTAGATTTGAACGCAACGGCGTCGTATTTTGCATCTATATTGGTTTCTTTAATATAGCCGATGAAAGTCTAGGCTCCAGGTCGTTGGGATCGTGGCTCGCGCATAATAGGTACCGCATACATGCATCCGATATTGGCTGCACGGCAATCAAAGAGTAACAATGATACAGGCGGATGGATCGCGACAACCAATTTGCAATGCGACACTTATGTCGTCAATTCTGAATATTCTGATATGTAGTTTGACCCTGAAAAGGTATAACGCAAAGATATGACTCAACGTTATGCCTTGTGTTCCCCGAAGGGTTCGGCAGAGGTGATTTTTTAGTACACTCTCGTTTCGCCTATAGGGGACGAGCCTGTTGCCATTAACCGGCCACAAATCCAGACTCCGAGCTGCTACTAAGAAATTCCTAATGGAAAAACCCAATAACACTGTCCGACCTGGGGATCGAACCCAGGACCCCATGCTCAGCAGTCGCGCTTGCGACCACTAGACCAACCAGGCAATCAATGAAAAGGAAGGCAGGCAAAGATATGATCCCGTAGAAATATTGTTAACACTCACCAATATACTTTTTTAAGTTGAATCACAGACTACATCATGATATACTCGCCCCATTTCTCTAGTAGTAAACTATGTAAAAACGTTGTTTTTCTAACTATTAAATCGGTTAAACGGATTCTTAAATCAATGAATTTGAATTGTTTCTGTCAATTAACCATAAGCGCGCCTTATATTTTTATGTATCTAATAACTGTACTGGCGAAATGGTTGTACATAGCTCAACAACCCACAAGAATCATAGTTGTAGCAGTTATATATATGACGTATGCAGCGTTCGTGTTCTGCCTAGCCTTTTCCCAACTATGTTAAAGTCAGCTTCCAGTCTAACCAGATGCGGCTGAATCAGTATTTTACACGGAGCGACTGCCATCAGACCTCCGCAACCCAGTTACTGGGCAATGCCGATGTCCTCAGGTTAGACCAGTTATCAGACTTTCGGGCTTCTGACTACCCGCAACGACTGCCATAGGTATTCGTATGGCACCCGGGACCGACTGTTAAACGTGCTCTCCGAGGCACGGAGGGGTCTCGATGTGTAACGAACGGTCACCCATCCACAGACTGACCGCGGCAAACGCAGCTTAATCCGTGCGGTTGGTAATTAGCCACGAGTGATAATTATCACTGTCAGCAGTTTTGACAGACGAGGTATCTATTGATAGTCAACATAGACACCTCATTTGTTGATACAGCTCCAACATAGACGCAATCAGGGAACATTCCGCACATTCCACAAGTTCCTAACATAAATAGACTATTGAGATCATAACCCTACCGCTGGGCGTTACTGTGGGCATAGTTCGTCGTAGGTATTCTTGAAATTGCAACACCGCGTGGTCTCTGCTGTGAATAGACCAGTACATTACCTTCAGCGTTTTAGTAATAGTGGTATATTTGGAAATAACATGCACTTGTTAGCATCAACTACAAAGCTTAGGTACTGATCCGTTTTATCCCAAGAGGTTTATTGTTGCATGTAGTACCAGTTTATTGTTGACTGTCTTGTTAGTTTAGTGGTCGCAAGCGCGACTGCTGATCGTGAGGTCCTGGGTTCGAACCCCAGGTCGGGTAGTACTATTGAGTTTTACAATTAGGAATTTCTCAGTAGCAGCCCGGAGAAACGAGGGTGTACTAAAAACACCTCTGCCGAACCCTTCGGAGAATGCAAGGCGTGATGTTATGTAGTAAAACTTTATGAATAAAATATTTTTCCATCACACTTCACGTCTTGGTGCGACGAGCCTACGACATCATCATCAGCATAGATCAGCAAGTTAACGAGCGTTTTCAAATCGCAGACGTCTCATTGTGAATGCGGAGCAATCTGAGAGTTCACGCATAATACCGACAGATGGACCGCGAGAACCTACTTGTCAAACGACACGCGACATAAATGTCGTACACAGATTTATATAACATTTACCGTTGAGATCTAGATTGAAATATTTTGATGCTAGAAAATTAAAACATAACATATTTAAAAAAAAATTAAGCCGTCGCTGTTTTCCTGGCAGATGTGAAAAATCCAAACCAAAAAAAACTGTCGTATCAAACCGAAGATGGTCGACGAGGTACGAAGGTCTGCCATCGTGGCGAACAGCCATACATCCATACCGCCGTATTACATGTTTCACATTAATTGACAACACGTTTGATGCAGTGGCTGAGCGATTGGCATCTGCGCTACGGGTCGTGGGTTCGATTCCCCCATGGAACAAATATTTGTATGGCCTACAGATAGTTGTTCCGGGTCTGGGCGTTTGTGCATGTGAAGATTTGTGTCTGTAAACGCACCTACGATACAGGAGAAATCTTAGTGTGGGGCAATGTTTTATATATTAATTAGCTGTGCCCACTTGTCTTTCCATGTAAAAAGTTTTCAGTTTTACGGAATAAAGAATTGCTTATGTGGTAACCCAGGATGCAGTCTAACTCTGTTCTAGACTCCAGGAATATCCGTTCAGCCTGTGTGGTGTTACTTTCTTAGTTCATATAGACAGCGCAGGATATCTGATATGATATTTGTTTGAGAATCAGGATACCTTTTTAGCCCTTACGTAAATTTACATCTTGCTGTGATATCTAATAAGTCTTTTTTATCTACTACTGGCTGGATCTTATATCCAAAAACGAATAGTTTTGCTTGCCTTTTCTTATTGCTAAACTATGCCTTGAATAGACTTCAGTTTATTTTACATATCAAAGCTAGTACTAACGCACGGAAGGGCCTGCTATGAAAAGCTGCAGGCAGCTTTGTATGCGCGCTGTAGTTGAATAAACGATGCCAGTCATAAAATTGCGGATTTCAGTAAAGTTACAAATGTTATACCATGACACTATGGTGCAAGGTAGCAGCCTAATCATTATTTGTGCACTATTGGGTTCCTATACCCTAAGTACCCTATTTATTTCTACCTACGGTACTATATTTAGTTCCGCCTGCTGTATACAGCTTAAACTACTGCTAGCCTGAAAACAATATCACGCCTATATTCCCTGAAGGGAGGGCAGAGGTGTTTTTAGTCCACCCTCGTTTCGCCCGTCATGTTGAAGTCCCATGTAATAGGGGGCGAGCCTATTGCCATCAACTGGTGACAAATCCAAACTCCGGGCTGCTACTGAGGAATTCCACACGGAAAAGCCCAATGACACTTTGCCCGACCTGGGGATCGAACTGAGGACCTCAAGAACAGCATTCACGCTTTCCACCACTAGACCAACGAGGCAGTCTTAGAATGGGGTAATACCTTATTTATTTCTACCTAGGGTACTATATTCAGTTCCGCCTGCTGTATGCCGCTTAAATTGCTGCTAGCCTGAAAAAATAAACTAGTATTCCTACTTCACGACTAGGTTTAATTTTATGCGAAGCGAGCGATTTTTTTTATTAAATCCGATGCAAATCCTGTAACGTTTCACAGTTCGCAAAAATACGGGTAGTTTCCAAAGAAAATATTGACAATGGATCTTGGGAATCAACGGATTGTGTTTACGGATACGTCGTAAACAACGGTTGGTTGCCGGAATCAATAACACACAATACATTGTTTTACTTGAATCGCCATCGTGGAAATATGATAAGTTTTATGGATTACCGTTAACCTCAAATTCTGTGAAATCTGTTAAGGTTTTTTTTTGGATTTGTAATGTCTTTCTTCAAGACTGCTGCTGCTGATCGTGAGATCCTGGGTTCGATCCCCAGGTCGGGCACAGTTATTGGGTTTTTGCGTGTGGAAATCCTCAGTAGCAGCCCGGAGTTTGTATTTGTGCTCGGTTGATGGCAGTTAACTCGCCTCTTATTACATGGGACTTAAACATAACGGCGAAATAAGGGTGTTACTATACACCTCTGCCCAGCCCTTCGGGCAATACAGGCGTGATGTTATGTATGATGCCTTTCTTCTCGTGTGAGGGGGTAGCAATGGCCGCTAAAAGATTATTCCTGATAAGTGAGGATCCGTATCTGTCATCAAGTTGCTATTGTCTCACGTTGACCTGGTACCTGGCTGGACCATTCGAGATAGCAGCAACACACCGTGCTGTAGCATTGATAGCCTAGTAGTGTGCTCGTCGGACTGCCAAGTCATAGGTAAAGAGTTTGAACCCAAGGCACGCACCTCTGACTTTTCGTATTCATGTGCGTATTGTATAACTATCACTTGCTTAAAAACGGTGAAGGAAAACATCGTGAGGAAACCAGCACGCCTGAGAGATATTTCTAGACGGCATGTGAAGCCAAGTCAGAGGCCCATGTGCGGCATAAACTCTGACACCAGGTTAGTCATTAACCACACGAAAAGAAGAAGAAGACCGTGCTGTGTCCACGATCAGACTTGTATTATCTCTAGAACCGTTCCCGATGTTCACAACCAACGAATTTAGGTTGATGATGGCATCAAAATGAGATTAAACAATATAAAAAGTATCATTACTGTTTCAAAAGTCGTTAACCACCCAAAATGTTCCTACAATATTTAATGGCGTTTTAAAAACTTTCATGATGTATACGTGCGTTCAGCCGTGTTCAAATTACAACTAATGTTGCATTTTGATTTTTAAAGTTAGTTAGTTAGTTGTAGTTTCAGTGCATATTTTCGTTGCAAAAGAAACCACTTGCAACGATAATATTATGTACGCTACGAAGTTTATTCTACAACTTCGTACAAATCAATAATTATGTTATATAATTTTGTTGTGAATACTGGGTAATTAACAAGGGGCTCGTGGCTAATTAACAGCCGTGCGGAAACAGCGCTTGCCGCGGTCACTCTGTGGATGAGTGACTGTTCGTTACACATCGAGACCCCTTCGTGCCTCGGAGAGCGAGTTAAATAGTCGGTCTCGGGTGTCATACGAATACCTATGATAGTCGGTACAGGAAGTCAGAACCCCGAAATTCTGACAACTGGTCTAATTGTAGAATATCGGCCTTGCCCAGTAACAGGGTTGCGGTGGTCTGAAGGCAATCGCTCCGCGTTAAATACTGGTATTCAGCCGCATCTGGTTAAGACTGGAAGCTGACGTCAACATAGTTGGGAAAAAGCTTGACAGAACATTTGTTGTGAATACTACTCTTCTTCCTCTTCCCTTAGCCTTTTCCCAATTATCTTGGGGTCAGCTTCTAGTCTAACCAGATGCGGCTGAATACCAGTATTTTACACGGAGCGACTGCCATCAGACCTCTGCAACCCAGTAACTGGGCAATGCCGATATCCTAAGGTTAAACCGTTTGTCAGACTTTCGGGCTTCTGACTACCCGTAACGACTGTCATAAGTATTCGTATGACACCCGGGACCGACGGCTTAACGTGCTCTCCAAGGCACGGAGGTGAATACTACTAAGGAATTTAATTGAATGTATTTCCAAAACACTATACCAGTATTAAAGCTTATCGTGGTTTTAAATTTATACAAAGGTACTTTCATTTTTGACAACATTTTCGTTTCACTGTCAGTGGAAATAGTGGACGATTTAAAACTTTATTGCGAGCAAAAAGACGCGATGTTACTGGAATCTTTGGCTTTTATTCTTGATGGATTCCTTTTTACGCATGTTTATTTTCAGCAACATTATTTTAGATTTAGTCTTCACGTCATTTAACTGTATATTTTTATATACATAGAAGCATAAACACATTTAAAATATTTAGACTTTGATTCCGTTCGACATTTCCCCAAAACTCCCACGCATTTCTATTGTTAGAATAAAATATAGCTATTTGTAAAGACGAGTTATAAATCCATTTTAAATCGGGTATGTATCAGCTTTTAACATGTAGCAAAACTATAAATCTACAAATTGGTGTGCATGTCCATATTCATAAACCGTAAATCTTTGAGTTTTTTCCTGTTTCGGGAAGCAATGTTCGAAAAATACCTTCCGATAGTAATCCCATTGAAAGATGAGTATTTTTCTAAATATTTTTGTGTTCTGGACCCAGTGGGAAAGGTGTACTTCATTAAAAAGAAGCGGTCATGCTCTAGGAAGTAAATGTTATGTACTTCTTTTTACCCACTGTATGGCGTGGTGTTGATTTCAAATGGATCCACAGGCGTTTGACCATTGTAAGACCGAGGGTTACCCAATTTTCATATCAAATTGCAAATACCATTATTTGTACTAGCAATTTCAGCCATATGTTCAGCATTGGACGTTAACAGATGATATAACGTGCAGATAATTATTATAATTGAATGTTCAGGACTTATGTAAAAAATACTAAATTAGAGAATGTTCATTAGACCTACCACGAACGTTTGACGTATAGTATCGTAAACTTATCGAGGCATTCTTCGAAAAATAT
Source organism: Amphipyra berbera (assembly GCA_910594945.2). Lineage (NCBI taxonomy): Eukaryota > Metazoa > Arthropoda > Insecta > Lepidoptera > Noctuidae > Amphipyra > Amphipyra berbera. The sequence continues at coordinate 20,803,879 of OU343121.1, read as the reverse complement.
TAACAAATATTGAGAACGTCATTAGCATCATCCCAAAGTTAAGAATGCAGATGTTTAATACTATAATTATGATAATGAAAACTCAAACTATACCGCTGCCGTCAAGCAATAAGACAAGAATAAAAACAATCTGACAATACTATAACGTTAACAACCTGGGAGAAGAATGATTTGTTAAAACAATGTTAAAAAAAATCGAAAAAATTCCGTTACATTAGAGATATTAATATCTCTAATGTAATGGAATTTTGAATCGTAAATATAACGGCCCTATAACATTTTGGTTTATTTTTGTGCGACATGCACAATATTGTATCAAACATAGATATGAATAAAAAATTCCTTTTAATTAAATATTAATATAATTAATAATTATACAATTAATTAACTGGCGAAACGAGGTGTACTAAAAACACCTCTGCCAAACCCTTCGGGGAATACAAGGTGTGATGTTATGTTATTTAATTAAAAATAATGTGTGATACGAGTATTTCCGATTCAAAATTCACTCATTAACGTTACGTATACGTTAGTAATGCAGCAACAGCATTCGTGCTAGGTACATACATAACATCACGCCTCTATTCCCGGAATGGTTGGGCAGAGGTGTATAGTAACAACCTCATTTCGCCGTTATGTTTAAGTCCCATGTAATAAGAGGCGAGCCTATTGCCATTAAACAGGCACAAATCCAACTCCGGGCTGCTACTGAGGAATTCTACACGGAAAAACTCAATAACACTGCCCGACCTGCAGATCGAACCCAGGACCTCACGATTAGCAGTCGCGCTTGCCACCACTAGACCAACGAGGCAGTTGTTTCTATAGATACAGATTTTGTTAACCGTCCTCCCAATATATCCTATCTACCTCGAATGCCAGCTTTATATGGTGGTCTACTCTTGGGTAAACCGTAGTGATAATCCCCTTCGTCGCATGGAAATAACGTTACAAACATCAGCGGAACATGGAAACAGTCTTCAACTATTCTTAACCCGATTTTCTGGTACATGTGTTGCATCAGAGCTTGCCGTTGACGCATGGGAATACGATACTAACTGAGCACGGTGCCGCATGCGCGTATAAAGCATACATAGTAAAGTGTAGTTTAAAGGTCGCTGTAAACATGCACAAGGAGATTTCACAGACTATAAAGTCACGCTCATGTTCCCTGAAGGGTTAGCGGCGGTAAACCACTATTTGACGCCTTTTTTGCGTGAATGATCTATAGGTTATCTTGTTTGTTCATTTCATTGTAGATTCATCCTTCCATCAGGCGAGATTCAGGTCAGGAGCCATATTCAATAATAATAAAAAAACAGTAATGTTCTGAAAAATATGCCAAAATAATCAGCTATGCATAGTGTTTATATTTTAATGGATTTAATGATATCTATGGGCCACTGGCATTTAATGATATCTATGGGCCACTGGCATTTAATGATATCTATGGGCCACTGGCATTTAATGATATCTATGGGCCGCTGGCATTTTTCGCTCAGTTGTAGGTTTAAGGACCTTGCTACTTCTAACTGCCTTCTTCAATAACCTACCTTTTAGCGGTTTGCCCTACTAGAGATAGATATGCGGCTTTATGGTACTTATGTAAAAAAAATCTCTAGCAAGGGTAACCGTCGATAAATAGATTATTGAAATCTGTTGTCACAATACGCAATGTTGGCCACACTTCATCATCCATTGATGAATTACCACTTACATTCGAATGTAGCGATAGGCGTTGAATTGCGGCCAAAGTGGGCCATTGTGTGCAGGAGCCATTAATTGTAGATAAGTAATGACATATCTTGCACTTCGCTATAAGTACCACGATAAAACATTTCCCTGTTACAAGTTGCAGAGACGCAGCTGAAATATTGTTTGTTTATTTCTATTCCAACAGTATCATGAAGAATTGATTTAGCGATCAATTTGTGTTTTGTTAGATAGGATCGAAAGCCAAGACTAAGAAATAACTATAAACCGCTTCACAATTATAGACATACATTAGAATTCCTGGTGGCGTGGGTGCTGTTGCACAAAGCATATTATGTATCGTCACATATCCAGATTCGGAATAAATTTATTTTGGCTCTAGTCGCTCATGTACACAGAAATCTGAATAACATTGACTGTATTATTGTAGTTACCTGTGTATAAATTATAGTTAGCCTACTTGCTACTGATGCGGCGTGGGAGTTAGAGGAAAACATATTATATCTTCACCCCTGAGCCGGATAATTCGCCGGCGAAGACCTATTATTGTAACTGTAGCAGTTAGTGTTATTTTATCAACTATTTCACCGTACTAGCCGTAGGCCGCCAATACACTTGTAAGTTGCCTCCGTAAAATTTTTGTAATATTAGGTTCACACGATTCGATTCTAGTTGATCAACTAGACTTTCAATCAAATTGAAGCAAAAACAAAACGTTGCTACTTTTGTTTATCAAGTCATTTGTTGAAAGCGATTCGACCCTCTGAACCTGTCGTGAGTGACTTATGGCAATTAATTCGACTTGACAAATTAGTCGATAAGCTACTTACAAGAGAGTTTACATTTTTTTCTTTTCTTTTATAAAACTTTGCCCCACACTAGGATTTCTCCTGTATCGTGGATGCCTTTACGGACACAAATATACACATGCACAAACGCCCAGACCTGGAACAACTATCTGTAGGCCATACAAATACTTATTTGTTCCGTGTGGGAATCGAACCCACGACCCGTAGCGCAGAAGCCAATCGCTCAGCCACTACACCAAACGTGTCATCAAATTGCAAAGGACAATGCAACTAATTGGCCCAAAATTTAAAGATGTCGCCCAAAGTTGAAACTAATGGTAATTGACAGATCTTATTACCGATAGTAACTTACTATGACAATCAAAAAAATCTATCCCGAGAAAAAACAGAGACGATCATTAGAAGAATCATTGTCAATCAATCAAATCCGTCTTATACAATTCAAATTATTTTTAATCGATTGCAGGTTAGTATTATTTTCATAGCAATCTAATGTGTAAAAAGGATTTTCTAATAAATATATTTTTATTTCACTAAACGAAAAATATCTCGTACTTATTTTCTTTTTTAATGCCTCCCTAACTATTAACCGTAACTTATAAAATAAGCAGGCATTAATAATACGTTTACTTTGAATCAATGTCGCATATTCAAAAACCACTTTAACCGATTTTATAATCAATACTAGCGGACCCGGAAGGCGTCGTTCTGCCCGGGAAAACAGCGCCACCTACCGGGTTCAATTGTGAATCTAAACCATCCAGGGCGCCACCCAAATGCATACAAAAAAAATCATTCAAATCGGTCCAGCCGTTTAGGAGGAGTTCAGTGACAGACACACGTACAGTCGAATTATACAAGGTGTAAAAAGGCCCTTCACCAAGCCGTCAACCATGCATTCAGTACATCAAACTAAGTAACCCTACGCAAAAATTGTCGCTGGGAAACGACTTTATTTTTTTGGGTGTAAAATTTCGTTTTACTGTAAAGCTAATTGTAACGCACTCAAAACACTGTGCTGATAGATACAATGAGTAGTAAACGGGTAATGGAGGTATTTCAAGTACATTTGCAACCTTCAAAACTCGCATTTTAAAAAAAAGTTGTGAAAAAGTTGGAACTTTGACCTCCAATGTCTCCGTAACTAGAAGGTTCCCAGGCATAGTCCAGAACAAAAAAATGATCGCAGTGACGTGGAGAATAAGTGCCTTTCGGTTTCGTTAAGGGTCTTTTTACACCGTTTATATATAAAGTTTTAGTTTTTCTCTTAGGGTTGTATCTTTTTTTACCGGGATAGATTTTTTTGGCGCTATAGTAAAAGTTACTATTGACGATAAGATCTATCAATTACCATTGCTTTTAACTTTGGGCAACATGTTTCAAAAATTTAGGCCAAGCTTCTAGGGAAGAGTTGCATTGTCCTTTATCGTAAGTTAATTACGTGAGGATAACTAACAGGTGTAAAGCTGGCCTTATTGATACAGTCCTCTCATACTATACCTGCTGTTCCGGTGTACTTGAAGTTGTCTTTAAAATCTTTCAGTACAGTTTCGTTGGGTTAATTTTTTTATGTTCTACATTGTGTTATGTTAGGAGATGCATTACGTATTTTTCGCGCTTCAATAACTGGGTCAACGTTACTTCCATCTGCGACATCTTGCTACTTGATGGTTGACTGAACAAATATGCTAGGTTTTTCAGTATATCTGTTGATACTAGACGTATTGTCTTTGATAAAGAATATTGTACTTAAATTGACTCTTTCGATGAGGTTCTATTTAAATTGGGATCGCAGTAGTATCCGAAATACAAGTTTTAATGATTTCGTACTATCTGCTATAGGAACTGAACTTATCCGTACGTTTTTAACATATTATAGACTAAGATCCAAAGATCTATGGTTTATAAAACTGTCTCGTTGATCTAGTGGTGGCAAGCGCGACTGCTGATCGTGAAGTCCTGGGTTCGAACCCCAGGTCGGGCAAAGTGTTACTGGGTTTTTCCATGTGAAATTCCTCAGTAGCAGCCCGGAGTTTGAATTTGTACCCGATTGATGGCAATGGGCTCGCCCCCTGTTAATGGCGAAATGAGGGTGTTACTATGACACCTCTGCCCAACCCCTAGGGGAATACAGACGTGAAGTTATGTTATAAAACCTAATTAATTCGTATTGTAGGGTTAACATTTAAAATTATATTCAACTAAAAATATTGCAGTATTGACTCCTTAAACTACAACTGTTCCAAGGCCATTTTTATTTTCAGATCACACTGAAGCCCGTAATATTTTCTCTGTTTACTTCAAAACAATTTTACGAAAGTTTTACTTCGTATCTCAAAAACTGTAGCAGTAATTAGGTCACGAATAGACAGTTTGTTATTCAAATCTATTTTCCTCGTTTCCATCATGCCAATAGTGTTGTACCGTGGATGTGTACAGGGTTGGCAAACGCCCGGTTTTAAACCGGACCGTGTTAAGACGATTTGTCCGGATTTGTTTGTTGTTTAATTTATATTTCACACAAACAAACTGGGTTTGTATAAAAATGCGAAGACAGTAGCCCTAATTGCATCATAATTGTATCCCAAGCTTGTACCAACTGTTTTTATTGCTGCTAATATTTTTAACGTTTTCAACACCTTCGGTACATTGCGTGGCGCATGTGTTAATTGCTTCCGTTTTTTTTAACTCCGTGTTCTAGATAAAATTAGCTTCTAATGGTGTGTGCTCAACGGCGAACGAGTCCGGAACGCGCAATCTAGGAGCGGACATCACCATGTCTGGGTTTGGTAGTTTGGTATAACTCATAGTTCGCAATCATTTCCCTTGTTTTTTTTAGTTCGAAACCTTAGCGTTCGGTGCTCATTTTCGAATCAGTATCTTGTGAAATCTTAGCCTTATACTTGATGAGTTTATGGCAGTTTTCGCTGAGAGTAGTTCCTCTATTTGTTGTATTTTTAGTTTTGGTATTACAGTTAGCGATGCGCGTCGCGTGTTTTGATATTATTTGCGCCACGACAGTTTTATTAGTCTGTTATCTGTCTAATGGTCGGGTTAATACCGCTACAACTAAATGCTCAATTTTGTTAAAGGAATATAAATTGATTAGAATGTTGCAATTTATATTAGTTTAGGTTTCTAACATTTAGGTTTTGTTAATTACATTGAAAATTCACCTAAGATAAGTCCGAAACTAGTTTTACTTCAGTCTATTCGTTGCTAATTTAATGAGGTAGACCTAATTTTACTTTAAAATAATGGTTATATTAGTCTGGATTCATTTCTGCATTGTAAAAGTAGCGAGCCTTTATGAATAGAGTCTATTGTGCGAAATGGTCTATTTTCTAATAATTATGTAGTACTGGTTCCATTATGCTGTAGATATTACTCGTTGTTTTCAGCTTTGATATGATGAAGTGGACGTTTTACGACGTGGATTCCGAGCCACTAAAGTCGCCACTGAGGGATTATGATACGGGGATAGCAACAGCATCTTCCTTCGTTCCAATAACACCATACGATCCGTTTGCTAAAGCCGGGTACAGACTTACGAAATGTAACATGCTATGTAACACGCAATGAAAGAATTGTCCGTCTACATTGTCGCAATGTAACAGAATTCCCATAGTGTGGACGCCTTGCGCGCACGAACCGTGCACACTACGCGTGCGTAGGTACTACGTACCTTTCATGTTACATTGCATGTTACGTTACAGCAGTCTATACCCTCCTTAAGCGTTGCAATAACCGATGTTTTACAGTGGAATTTCCGGGCTCAATATGATAGTTCTGCTTATTTGCAGCGGATTCACCCGAAACTTACATTATTATCGGTCAGCCTATAAGGGCGTGTCACTATTTGTGGACGCGTCACTTGCCGTTAGCGCACGTGTACAAAGCAAACATACCACGAACGCGAACAGTTCGCGCACAGTTCGCGCCGGACTCTTACCGGCTAAAACCACCACGGTGTCCCTCCTTCTGACCTAAGGCCGGGGTCGCGGGATTCGCTATTGCATGCACCGCAACCCCGGCAGGTCTTGGTCCACCAATTGCTGGTGGACCTCTCCACTGTAGGGCCCCACCCCACGACCTCCTGAGAGGCGCGGGGGGCACCCCACATCACCGGCGCACCAGAACACATGGTACGCCGTGACCACCCCGGGGACCAAACAAGTACATGGGCGCCAGACTACCCCGTGTCTGGACCCCTGGTCCCCCTGCGACGGGTCAGGTTAGTGGCCCCGCCGCCTACCACTTTTCGGCCGCAGAGGATAGGGAGAGCGGCCAACTAAACACCGACACTCCTCTCCCCCTGCGGCCCCACCGCGTCCGCCATCTGACGGTGGCGGCCCCGTCAGGCCGCGAAAGGTAGGGAGAACGGCGCACCGTAATACCGGCACTCCTCTCCCGCCGCGGCCCCCACCCTTCAGCCGCAATGCCTCCCATAAGACATCGCGGCCCTCCTCAGTTGCGATGTCGCCCAGGCGACACCGCAACCTACTTGGCCGCTACGTCGAGGGCTTCCAGGCCCAAGCCCCGACGAGCAGCCCCTCCTCGGGTTCCTCTTCGCTTCACCGTGGGGCTCGAAGCCACGGCTACTAAGCCCCCCCGCAACGACAATGCGGGAACCCACCGGGGGGGAGGCTAGAGTCATCCTCGCCTATCAATTTCTGGTGTACCAGTAAAAAAACTGTACTTAAGGTACCTAGGTACTTAGAGTGCCTAGTAACTATCTTATTCTTTCAAATATAATTTTCTTCCATTCACTTTGATTGGCACTTGATGATAAGAAGCCAATGAAGGCGAGGTAATTATATCCTAGGATATAACATGAACATCACGCCTTGTATTCCCCGAAGCGTTCGGCAGAGGTGTTTTAGTACAATCTCGTTTCGCCAGTTATGTTATAGAGGGCGAACCTATCCTAGGATATGATATACAGGGTGTAAACGAAATCATATAATTCCTTTATACCTCGTGATGTACTGCTGACATAGGTTAACCCGGCACGGGTTACTTTTGGACTAAATAAAAAAAAACAGGATGTAAACATGTGTTCTTAAGGTGAGGCACTCTTCACCGCGCGGCTAGCTATAGACGTGCAATTCGCTCGGGGAGCTAAAATGCCTCACGTTAAGAACACATGTTTACTTCCTGTTTTTTTTATAGAGTCCAAAAGTATCCCGTTTAGGGTTAATTTATGTCAGCAGTACATTACGAGGTTTGAAGGAATTACATGATTTCGTTTACACCCTGTATTTAATTCCTAAACGAATATTAACATTTCTAATGACGAGTGTCTCGTCTCAAAACGAGGTTACTACACGTTGAGCAAAATTCGCAACTGTGTTATGTGACAGTCAAGATTTATTATTTAATATCGGTTGCCGGGTTGGCAGTCGCTTCGCCCATCAGTCGGACAGCCTATCTGCGCACCGGTGGCTAAATATGACAGCTCAACTATTGTGGAGCTACAAATATGCACTATTCGTTTATTAAAGCTGTGAGTCTTTCAACCGGTACACATCAAGACTCCTCCGTGCCTCGGAGAGCACGTTAAACCGTCGGTCCCGGGTGTCATACAAATACCTATGACAGTCGTTACGGGTAGGTAGAAGCCCGAAAATCTGACAACCGGTTTAACCTTAGGATATCGGTATTGACCAGTAACTGGGTTGCGGAGGTCTGATGGCACTCGCTCTGTGTAAAATACTAGTATTCAGCCGCATCTGGTTAGACTGGAAGCTGACCTCAAATCTTTCAAACGGTATGAACGCTTGATTTCTCAGTTCCCAATGACTGTGAATTTCAGTTTCAGGTATATTTTGTATGTTATGTATAATGTATTGTAGGAACAGCATGCCAGATTCGCACTAGGCAGCCATGTTTTAGCAGCCCATCCGCTTTGTATACATATACGTTACGTGAGCAAGCTTTGTTGCGGCCGTCGGATTAGCTAACGCGTTTGGATGTTCAGATCTGAATACCTAGTCAGTTGACGGCCTGGTTGCCTGACCTACTTCACAGGGAAATAGCACAGCACACGTTAGAAATTGATTCAATATAATTTAAAGTTTCTGTAATTATAGAATTACTAGCTGTATCCTCACGGCTCCGCCCGTAGCCTATGTTACTCAGTGATAAGGTAGTTTTCTAACGGCAAAAGAATTTTTGAAATCGATCCAGCAGTTTTTAATTTTATTCATTACATACAAAAATACAAATCTTTCCTTCTCTAAAATACAAATCTTAATTATTGGAGTCGAGAAGGAAGTCCCCCTTTTACGACTTAAAAGAACATATTTTACAATAATGCATCTAGAATACTCCCGGAACATTTGATTTCTTTATAAAACGCTATGTATGTATGTTAGACCTACCTCAGGTAAGTACTTAAACAAAATTACTTTAATATTATAGAAAGCCGAACTTTAATAAAATAAGTATATTTTTATCAGTATCCTTTGAGCTGGTTGCGAAATATTATTTCCAACTAATTGCGTAAAAATATAAACAATGGAAGCGTTGGATTATCTCATTTGGAAATTTTAGGTTTCCCTTCTGAAAATAGTTGCGAAAAATCCGAATAAACTCCATTCTTTGCTTGAAAACTTGTGAGTGGTTGATGAACAACTTTTTATAAGCCTGCCGCGGGTTTGACACAAAATAAATGTTCGGGAATTTCCGTATGAGTTTCAAGAAAGCTAGCTAAAAGTTGTGTAAGCCGTTCTTTATATTGTTTCATGTCGTTCTTGGAATTGAGAAGTTTAACTATAGGATATTAGTAAAGATAATCGGCGGATCACTATTGTAAATAGATTTTTTTGTAACCTTTTTCGATATACTTAGGGTAAGTCGTTCGTGAACTAAGTTTTGGACTAAAAATATATAAAACTTAGTTAAAATATATTTTATATTTTGCCAGGTTTTTATACACCTGAAAATATTTATTTTCTTAAATACATACTGATTGTCATCTCTAGGAAGTTGAAGGATCGAAGTAGCAGTGATAGCTTAGACTTGGGCCTTCGTAAGAGTTCCATACTTTCTATCCACAATGTCCGAAAATGTCGGAGCGCACTATACCGCTTATTCATGCACATTTCTTTAATAGAACTTTTTTTCTGAAATTTTGGCCAGTTTCCCTAGTTTTCCTTATTTAGGTTTAACATAAACAGTTGCGTCATTAGATCTGCAAGTGAGGTTCATTGTTAACAAACGGGGTGTCACGAGTTGGGCGGGCGTGTCATCTGCAGCGAGCGGTTTACGTACAAATTAATGAGTTTATAAACGGCGCTTATTGTGATTATACTATTATTTTAGTTGAGCTACCTTTAAACGTTTCCATTTCACACTTAGTCTGCGGGGGGTAATTGAGCAATGGATCGGAGTCTTGATTTTGAAGTTGCCCCTTACCTAAAAACGCAGACACCTCGATTTACGGCCGATATTGATAAGCGATCGCATTCTAAAATCTCTGGATAGATGTAAGGTTTTTGACAGAATTTTATCATATACATACATACAATCACGCCTGTTTCCCATTGGGGTAGGCAGAGACAGATTTCCACCTGCTACGATCCTGACATACTCTTTTCGCAAAATCTATCAATCTAGAGATTTTGGATTGAGATCGTTTACATTAATATCGGCCGTTAATGGTCACCTCACAGGTGGAAGTTAGCTGCATGCTTGGGAGTACAGTTAAGTAGTTTCGATATTTATATTTTTCGATATTATAATTTGGCAACTGAACATGCCCTAAGATGTCCTTTTGGATGTGTATTGGTGCCAACTGCCAACGACGTTAAAGCGCTAAGCATTAAAATTAGACATGGATTACATCTTGATTGTACCACAACACATGTAATAATGATATACAAGGTTAGTCGGAAAGGGGGTACTAAGCCGAAAGGGTGTTAAAGTACCCATAATAAGGGATAACTTTTGTTCTATAACTTTCCTCAAAACTCGATAGTTTAAGAGAAATAGCTTTTCAAAGATTTCGTAAGAAATATGCTAAAATCTATCTGTCCATAGCTATGATCAGCTGTTTTTACAATTTAGTTCATACTTGAGGTCATGGATTAGAAAATTAATATTCTGAATTCATAATTAAAGAAGGTATGACTTTTTTTGAAATAACTAAAATAAAAATCTTTCTCCATGCTAATAAAAATTATTGAATTTTGAAATTTTAACACTTGCTTTAAAATAGTCATCAGTGATACTTTGAGTGGCCCGCGGCTTAGTACCCCCTTTCAGACTAACCTTGTATACAATGTGTCCGGGTATGTAGTAATAAAAGTTTAAGGGAGGTATATACACTTAATTTTATCGACAAAAACACTCCAGTTGTGGGGTCGATTCCCCACCCCCCCAAAAGATAGACCAATTTTAGTATTTGACTTACCTAATTCGACCTCTACATGATCAAATACCCGCAACTTAAGACTTAGGTCTCACAGAGCCATAATTTTTGTTATTGTGATTATAAGTGCTTAATCGACTCCACAAGTCGGGTTCTTTTGAAACATCGCCCTTAAAATTTTATTAATACATACACATTGTATATTCATATTCTCTTACCTTTCAGATACAGAGTTAATTTTATTTTGAGGTTCGCAAAATGCTTTGGCCCATATAGGATTTATATGGATATTAATAGCTGTTCTGATATATTTTTGACCTCCTCAATAAAATTACTTAATTTAAAAATATCTTTGTATTAAAACATCAATTGGTGTCTCAAGTCAACCGGCAAAGTTGGGTAAAATCCAGACGGGTGGTATCTATGCATGTCCATTGAAAAAGTAAGGGGCTGAATTTCAGATTACCAAATAATGCTGAATTGTCTTGATTCTGCCTCGTTGGTCTAGTAGTGGCAAGCGCGGCGGCTGACCATGAGGTCCTGGGTTCGATCCCCAGGTTGGGCAAAGTGTTATTGGATTTATCCGTGTGAAATTCCTCAGTAGCAGCCCGTAGTTTGGATTTGTCTCCGGTTGATGGCAATAGGCTCGCTCCCTATTAAATGGGACTTAAACATAACGGCGAAATGAGGGTGTTACTTGACACCGCTGCCCAACCCTTTGGGGAGTACAGGCGTGTCGTTATGTTATGTCTTGATACTGACATAAATTGAACGTCAGCATTGAATTTTGAAAGTAGCCGTTGGGTGTAATGTTGCGTGTATTTCTAACGCACATATATTCGTAAAACGATTAAAAGCTACGCAGTTAGGCATTGCTTCGATTCGCTAAACTAATCGCTATGTTCAATTAACATTGAAATGTCGTTACTCAGATTTCTATGAAAATATCTGTTACGTGAACATCAGAAACGGTTTGGATCGTCAGCATATATCTTTAATTGTGTGCGGTGTGAAATTATGCGGTCTATAACATAACATCACGCCTGTATTCCCCGAAGGGTTGGACAGAAGTGTATAGTAACACCCTCATTTCGCCGTTGTTTCCCATGTAATAGGCGGCTAGCTTATTGACATCAACCAGGCACAAGGCTGCTACTGAGGAATTCCACACGGAAAACCTCAATAACACTGCCCGACTTAAGGATCGAACGCAGGATTTCACGATCAGCAGTTGCGATCTATCAATGAGTCAAATCGAAAATATTTTCCCATTGATATCAGCCAAATTCCCTCAATAAGCATAGGTACTTGGCAGGTGATCCAGTTTCAATATGATGTTACAAATTCACTGATAGAAGTTAACATCCACCAAATATTAAACCTTACATTACAACATCACAATAACTAATGGGATGTTCTATTTGGAGCCAAGACTACTCCGCTTATGACGTAAAAACGTACAGAAATAATTCTATTTGAAAATTTGTTATATAAAAATTCAACATTTGTGGTTTATTTAACTTATATTTGGGTCGAGAGTGATTTACAACACTATGAAATTGACAGGGTTATGTGCAAAATTTTCACCGTGTCAAGATCAGCCGATTCGAATAATGTAACCTTGTTACAAAAATAAGAGCCACGCTAAACGTTTGCGGGGGACGAGTTGGAGCGTCGCGGAAATATTGTAACCCATTTTATTGTATGATAATAAATAAATCTAGTCATTAATATTTAAGTGTATAAAATTAAATAGCCGCAGACTGTAGCAGTGATAGCCTAGTGGTGTGACAGTCGGACTGCCAAGTCATCGTCTCGAGTTCGAACCGAAGGCATGCACCTCTGACTTTTCGGATTCATGTGCGTATTGTATAATTATCACTTGCTGAAAGACGGTGAAGGAAAACATCGTAAGGAAACCTGCCTGAGAGATACTTCTCGACGGTATGTGAAGCCATGTCAGAAGCCCATGGGCGGCATAAATTCTGAGACCAGGTTAGTCAGATATAACCACACAAAAAGAAGGAGAATAGCCGCTGTATAGTTCAATTTGTCATCCCAAATACTCTTTTTATCGTTGACTGCAGCGATGGGGTAGGACTGCCTCTGCTGTCTGTATCGGTGACCATAGGCAATTTGACCTCTTTTTTTTTTGGAAAAGGGTTATGTTCAGTGGAAGATAGCGGGCGGCTGACTAGAGCAGGGTTTAATATTTCTTATTTTATTTTGACATAATTAGATCACATTATAATTACTTAGAAGATTTCATAAATTTAAAATGACAGACTGCTTATGTTTGAACACTACTTATTCGTTTCCCTTGATTGGTTTTGATAATGCATGCAGAATGAGCTACATAAGCCGACCTCTCAGTGTACGGAAATTCCGTACAATGACAGTTCAGCTTATACTCGAAATATAAAGCTTGATGTCTCGTTGTGTGTACTTACGATCAGTTCCTTGTGATGTTCATAATATTTGGTGCGGATGTACGTAACATTACCGCTGCGTCCCTACTGTAGTTCACGCACAAACATTATTCTACCTAGCCTTTTCTCAACTATATTGGGGTCGGCTTCTAGTCTAACCAGATGCGGCTGAATACCAGTATTTTACACGGAGCGCGTGCCATCAGAGCTCCGCACGCCAGTAACTGGGCAACGCCTATATCCTAAGGTTAGATAGGTTGTCAGACTTTCGGACTTCTGACTACCCGTAATGACTGATATAGATATTCGTATGACATCCGGGACCGACAGTTAACGTGCTCTCCAAGGCACGGAGGGGTCTCGATGTGTAACGGTCACCTATCCACGGACTGACCGCGGCAAGCGCAGTTTATTAGCCACGAGCGAATAGCGAATTGTCTAGTTTTATTATCCCGATATATGGCCGACTCTCTAAAATTATAAGGCCTGCGATGTAACAAGGTACCAGGTTATGATTCTGGAAATCCATTTAGTATTTTTCCGTGTTATTGTGTGAAACACGGTTAAATGGCGCGATGGCGTGCCGCTGTTCGTGTACCTAGTTCTGAAATTCTTCTACAATGAATTTATTATCACTTATTTTTGGATTTTGGATAGTTTACGCGTTGACCTCTTCGCACACCCAGTTAGCACTTTGCTTATTTATTTCAATAGTATTTTGTAGCACTGCTTCGGGTACGACCTTCGTTGGGTAAAAAATTGGTTATGAGGCAACTGATTTGACGAATGATTGATCGTATTTCAAGGAAAACTATGACCATTAATGGTGTCGTTTTTGAATTGTAAAGAAACAGTTTCGAATAGATTGTTTTTTGTGATTATTGGCGGATAAATGAACGTTTGCCGTATGATCATTATTCGTTTTGTAATGATGACTTGTCTGATTGTGACGGGTTCGTGGCTAATTACCAACCGCGCGGATCATGCGATTTGCGAGGTTAAGCCGCGCTTGCCGCAGTCAGTCCGTGAATGGGTGACCGTTTGTTACACATCGAGAGCCTTCCATGCCTCGGAGAGCACGTTAATCAGTCGGTCCCGGGTGTCATACGAATACCCATGACAGTCGTTACGGGTAGTCAGAAGCCCGAAAACCTGACAACCGATCTAACCTTAGGATATCAGCGGTCTGATGGCAGTCGCTCCATGTAAAATACTGGTATTCAGCCGCATCTGGTTAGACTGGAAGCTTACCACAACATAGTTGGGAAAAAGGCTAGGCAGAGCTTGACTTGTCCGATTGTCAAATTTATGTCACACAAAGTCAGCAGTTGAAGAGGAACTGTTCAATATTGTGCTGGACTTTGTATTTTGTTATTGCTAGAGAAAATGAAGCTACACCTACGAATTAACACCACGCCTGTATTCCCCGTAGGGTTAGGCAGAGGTGTATAGTAACACCCTCATTTTGCCGTTATGTTTAAGTCCCATATAATAGGAGGCGAGCCACAACCGGGCACAAATCCAAACACTTTGCCCAATAACACTTTGTCCGACCTGGGGATCGAACCCAGGTCACCACTAGATCAACGAGGCAGTTAACCTACAAATATTTCAAGTGTAACAAAATACGTGTGCAACTTTCTCATGAAGATTGAATCTTGAACTAATAATGAGCAGTCTGTGAATCCTGTCACTTTTCTTACGTCAGTAAATTTTGAAAGATAAGGCAAAGGTGTGCAGCTGAACATCCACAATAAAAACGCAGACAGCAAGGGACATGTTAAAAAAAAACGTATCTTTAATTTTCGACAGAGTAACTCCGCGGATAGGTCGGTTTGTAACAGTCATAAGCAGTATTATTTTTACGTTAGTCCACTAAGCGCCACTGCTGAACATGGGGTCCTGGGTTCCATCCCCAGGTCGGGCAAAGTGATATTGGGTTTTTCCATTAGGAATTTCTCGGTACTAGCTCTGAGTCTGGGTTTGTACCCGGTTGATGGCAATAGGCTCGCCCCCTATTACTTGGGACTTATAACTGGCGAAACGAGGGTGTACGAAAACACCTCTGCCGAACCCTTCAGGGAATACAAGGCGCGATGTTATGTTAGTCCACTAAAGACCGTCTGTTAACTGTTTACAATCGCGCTAGTTGTAAAAGTAAACCAAAAAAATTACTGCTACTGGCCTGTTATTTAAACACTATTGTCTTTTACCCTGTTGACGCGTTTACATGGTTAGTCCTGTTATCATAAATACACAACACTTACACTAGAATCCCCCTAGGGTTTTGTTAACCCTACAGTACAGGCAGAAAGATTAGCGAAACAATAGAAATTCGCAAAATTAACTACCGCACAATCTGTAGCTTGAATCGATCTTTATATCGATACTAGAAATGGTTGCTATCCGTTCCGAGCCCTGCACGCATTCAACTCTGTTTACATCATCGGTCCGAGCCGCACTGATCATTTTATCGATTGCTATATATTTTTATATTAATGTTCCGTGTGCGTACCGCATCTGGACGGGCGTGTGTGCCTGCCCTATTTATAAAGTGCGGTTAGTTACCTCAGATCAGATATAAACTGCAGAAGTGCCAATGACGAAAACTATGACTGCGATGTACCGGTACCTGTGTAGGTTCGATAAATTACGCGTGTGCCAATGATCTTGTTATCACCGATTGATGTGACCAAGTGTTATGAATGAACAAGCTCTCCCGTTCTCCCTTTACAATATTAATATAAAACTACTACAATATTAATATAGAACTAGGAATGGCATTTTTACTTAATTATAAATCATCTACTTAAGTAATCAAGATTAATGTTCAAAGGGTCTAACAATGAAAAATACAGTAGTTTGGACAATTTAATAAATATTAAATACTGGTATTCAGCCGCATCTGGTTAGACTGGTGGCTGACCCCAACATATTTGGGAAAAGACTAGGCAGAACGAACAGTACTTTTTAATTATGACGTATAAGTATAAGTTTGAATTATTAGCTTCACAAGGTTTTATTATCAGTGATCACAATGTTGTACGTACACCGGGCACCGCTCCGAACTGACCACTCGCAAAGACCATCTTCGGGTGTAGCCCGCGTACCGTGTCTGTTAATATTCATCAATCTCTCACACCGTACGGTAGTAGCTATGGTGTAGTGTGTTGAAAAATCTATTGCGTCACTTTTATAATTATTGTCTGCGAAGCCGTTTGCTGTTCACACAGCATTTTAACATGATTTTATCAAGATGTAAATGGGCGAGTCTGCAGCCAGTCTAGGTCGAAAAACAGATTTGGCACGTTTACTTACCTATAGCCGATTTTTTATTTCATTAAAAATATTTCACATTCATTCGACGATAATACGACGCTTTTTATATATCGCTAACCAATCACATGACATTAAATTAATTATTTGTGCTCGAATGTAAATTCATGCGTTTTTCCCAGATCACTTTCTGATTGCGAGATCATATAGCATATAACAATATCGTCGTATCTGAATGAAACGATCATTATTCTTGCAAATTACGATTCTTTCCGGTAATAATCGCCTATAAAAAATATCATAAAAATAATAACATAATCCTTAGGCACTAAGGATTATGTACACTAGCTTAATATTCGTTTGGATGACATTCTTAAAATTAATAGAATAAAAAATAATAATTAATCATACTAATACTAAACAACAATTTTAGCCGTGGTTAGATCCCTATCCGTCAAAATATAAAATCAATAATTTACATAAAAATATAATTAACGTTATATTTGCATTATCGTTAAATAATTATGTTTATTCGCTTAATGTCGTCGATTATGATTATCGTTTCATCACTAATCGTAACCTATTTTAGGTTGATGTTCACCATGATAATTCTCTGGTTAACCAACCGTTTATAAACCGCATTTTTTTTGAGTAAACGTTTGTTTAATCAGAGAATTAATGTTGTGAACACCAACCTTTAAGTAGACGTATCGTGTTTTAAAGATTCAAAGTAAAACTAATCGAGTGGATCATTTTAAATTACGTTCGAAAGGCATTATGTCCGCGGCCGCTTTATTTATTATAATTGTAAACACTCTGCTATCTGTTATTGCCATCAAGCCCTGTGAGTTATTATTTTGGCAGCGTCTGATCGCGGATGCGTTTTGTCTTCGCTATACGTCTAACATAACACTTGGTATTTATAGTGTGCGATAGTCATCTCGTTAGATAGTACAGGAAATTAGGTCGATGACTGGTTGCCACCGATTCTGAACGTATTATCCAGTGCTTTCGCTTATCTATTTAGTGTTTGAGTTCGAATGAGGATTAAATCAATATTTTTTTCCATCACACTGTTCGCGTTTTGTGACGTGGTCGTAAACGCGCGGTTCGTTAAAAATGCTGCCCGCCCCAATTATTGTCCCAGTTCCTAGATACCATAGCAGTAGTCTAGATACATTATTCTGCGCTGTCATTGACCGACCTAAATTTTCTGGGGGTATGACGTTTGAAACTGAATGACATAGCGCCGCGTTATTTTAGAATTGGACGAGATTTTTTTTATTTCGAGGTCACGTCAGAGACAGAGATCCGCTGATATTGGAGTTATATATTACGTCATAGGTTGCGCACGCGACGAATTTTTTTTTACGCGTATACTTAAAAAGAAAACTTCGTTGGCAATGTTGGATGGAAACCGAGTCGTGTTTTTGGCAAAGAATTGAACCGCTCAGTCTGTAATTGAAGCTGTTACCGCCTGTGTACTGTCAGATACCCGTTACCTAATGATGTTGGTTTATTACTCTTATCTCGAAAGAGGAATTTAATCTCGAGTACATTTTGTACGTAAAATCAAACTCTATGAACTGTTACAGACGGATGACTGTTGAGAGAATTTTTAACGATAGATTATTTCTATTTTAATTCATATTTAATGGGTCCTATCATGTGATGAATCATGTCTATATTTATATAGAAGACGAGTGACTGAGGACAGGGGACACATTGTGATGGTGTCAGTATTATTAAATATGAGTCTATTCATTATTTTGGCTTACATAACTTATTGATTTATGCCGCGTAAGTAATTCAATGAATACCTATTAAATGCTCGTTATTGAGGTATGTTTCCTCCGTTGTATATATATGCTCATGTTGGACCAGTGTTCTAGTTACCAGAACGGTTAAGTTAAACCAACAAAGTCTACGTTTTCGATTAAAGTTTCGGCAGTTCTGATTTAAACTTTGTAGCGGACATAATTGGCCTTAAATGGTAATAATCTCATAATTAGCTCGTATGAGATACTAATACAACATTTGGTATCAATTTAGTTTGGATCTATGCGCGACGAATCCATATTTGTGATGTTCAATATAATTAATTGTAGTATTTCTGGTTTTAGACAAATTTGCATTTTAATCATATACCGTTTGATGGGAGATCCGTTTTACCAAAAATCATTTTTTTTTTAACAAATTTTCTAAAGAATTTGTACCAATGGTAAACCTGCTTTCTCGTGATAGAAGTCTATGACCTCTAATATAGTCTGTTCGATTAAATGTGTTTACATAAAGGTTGTATAAGAAAATCTTAAAATCGTAGTCTGGCAACACGTGGTATGCCAATTAATACGATTGATACTTTTTATTTATTCTCATGTTCATAACGTGATAATGTAAAGAACACCTTTTTATTTGGTCAAACAATGTAATACTCAGACCCGAAATGGGGGTAGGTATTATTAATACTTCAGAATTGATACTAACATCACCGTCGTCCCAATCATTTGAAACACCGATCAGAGAGTATTGATCGTACTTATTTTGTCGGTGTGGCTATCTATGGATTTCCAAGTCCCATGTAAACACATTTACACACACTAGCTATCAGTGGGTTTTTAATTATGGTATTATGCAGGTACACCAATAGCGTACACAATGATAAACGTACTTACTACACTTTGTTCTATTTTTTAATATTGATTCTATTGTTCACTTCATTTTCCTTTATTATTTTGTCGATAAAGAAAATAGGTATGTGTCATGCACGTTACTAATACTTTAAAATAGCTGCTTGTATTAAAAGTGACCTCAGCAGAACGTTGGGGTCAGTGGTCCAATTACAATCGTCGCATAAAAATTAAAAAGTGCCATGTAGCCTTAGGTCGCTTCCACCTGTAATCCATTTTCCTAGCTAGATTCATCTCGATAAAATGAGTTATATACCAATACACCTTTGTTACAATATCCAGACTAGCATTGAAATAATGCAATCTGTTGTATTCATAACCTGTTAATAGTATTTTCATTTCAAAGCCTATAGTGTTCTATAGAAATATTATCTCATTGTTCATATCCCATGTCAGTCTTTCTGTTGTGGGGCCAATACAAAAGTGCTCATTAAAAACAATTAATAATGAAAAGTTAATTGCACTGTACGGTACGCGTCCACAACTTGAATATCGGTCACATCCGGAGAGTCCAGATAATGAGATGAGATACCCATATCGATATCCTTTGTCAATTCTGTCTCATCCCTGTACAATGAAACACTCATCCCTACAGCGACAAATATATAACACAATCTTAAAAAAAAACATACAGGGAATACCGTGAGAGGAGCGTTCGTAGTACAGTAGGCTAAAACAGGATTCTTTCTGTTTTCATTAAGAGTCTTAATTTTTGGGTTTGTGTTTATTGTTGAACAATTTGACAAACATTTTCGTTTACGAAAACTACTATTAAAGAAAACGGCAAGATGCTTGCACGTTTCCTGCTTCAAAAAAATACCTGAATGAGCCTGTGCCTACAGGGCAGTTAAAGCCAATGTCAAATAATTTCTTAGCTGCTATTATTCTGTAAAACAATGTTTTTATAAAGTGCTTGCACCAATGCGATTTTATACATGCTTATGCTATGCGCCAGCGAAAGTGATCGTTCATAATTGTGTATTGTATAATAAAAAGGAAAAGTTTTTACGGTAATTAAATTACCGATTCGTGTGTTTCATCGATATTATTCGTGAATTTGTTGTGATGATGTATTGACGCTCTACATTCTATATTAATCAGTGCAAAAAAAGACGTTTGTTTCCGCTGCTTGTTATCAACATTAATTGTTAGGGTCAATTGGGGGAAATTTCTTGTTGGGATGGTCAAGTATCAATTATTATTCACAATAACAATATTTAAATGCAACGGAGTAAGTCTACACCTTGAAGCGATTACGATCGCGACAAAGTGGAGTTGCTCATTTTGTTTATTTAGGAGAAAATCTGGAATAAGTGATTTAGGCTGTGCAACTCTTAAAAATATCTTATCGACTTACTTATGTCCCAAGATATATTGAATATTTTGTTTTATTACGTTGAATGTAAAATCTTTCGTATCTGTGTATCTGGCAGTAATTATGCCAGTTCCCTTGTGCTAATAACTTCCGATGGTTTGCCAAGAGCCGTCATGTTTTATGGGTTATAAATGTCAAAATGTAAACAATTGTTTAACATAAATAATTTTCGGGCTGAGCATTTTAATTAAAGTTCTTCTCATCAAAATTTATAATGATATTATTGCTTTGACCAAATACTCTTGTTTTATGATGTCTGTTTTGATATTGGGAGAAATGGCTACCTATGGCTAAACTTTAGACCAAATATTGGCCACAATACAACTGGTTATTGGTGCTATAAATAACTCCTAAAGCAACCGACATGGTACAGCTACCATTAATAGTTGGAAGTTTAAAATAAATGTTCTTTAATTGGTGTATGCAGTTTTAAGATATCAAGAACTAAGTAACCTTTGTCCTAGTTTGCGTCAACCCCAGTTATAATTTCTTTGCCATAATAGCTAGTTCATCGACGTTGGCAGCGAGCTCGTCAGTCCGGCACTGCACGCGCCAGCGACCACGGCACTGACCCTGCACTGGTTCCGAACTGATGCACTTACAGCTTCACTTACTGCTAACATAACGTGTTATAATTCATAGCTATGCTATATACTTCCACGCTGATAGAGTCGATGAAAAAGATCACTTATTTCAGCTTGTTACCGTGCAACTGTAGGCCAAAAATACTAATGAAATTGAAATTTTTGATTTTTTTCTTGTTTGGACTGGAAGTTGGTATTTTTAAAAAAACCTACTGAACTCTGGCTACTATTGACACTTTCCTGAAAGCTGATGAATGAGTTCCTCATATTCATACCCAAAATTCGTGTTTAGGTATATCTCTTATAGTTTTAAGTGGTTAGGATTTGGAAACGCGATCTTGTGTATCCATAGCTTTACTTGCAAATGCAGCGCTGCGACAGTTTTTTAACGACCTTTACGGGTAGTAAAAGTACCTATTACGATTTATGCTTTTACGCGATTTCCATTAATATATACATAAGTGAAATGGTTGCCGGCGTTACTAATAGACTTTCAACTGAAATACGTGTTGCGTAAAAACCTGCTATCAATTCAGAATGTAGGCTGGTTTTATTGTAAGGGAAAGAGAGTAATAGAAATCCACAATGGTATTCTGAAGATCTAGGGTACCTAATATATCAAATGAGCTGGTATCAACAGTCTGTATTTTACTAAAGAGGAATTGAGTAAAAGTATTGGTGGGTTATTATTACTTACTACATAGACTTGTTAACCAATGTAACAACGACTGGAGCGTATTACTACGCATGTAGATGGTGAATCCAGGGTCTAATGATCACGGGATGTTGATATACATTTCTGCAATGTTCTGCCTAGCCTTTTCTCAACTATGTCGGGGTCAGCTTCCCGTCTTACTAGATGCGGCTGAATACCAGTATTTTACACGGAGCGACTGCCATCAGACTTCCCGCAACCCAGTTTCTGGGTACTGCCGATATCCTAAGACCAGGTGTCAGACTTTCGGGCTTCTGACTGTCATAGATATGTCATTATTGTATGACACCCGGGACCGACTGTTTAAAGAACGCTGCGAGGCAAAGGGGGTCTCGATGTGTAACGAAACGGTCACCCTTCCGCAGACTGACCGCGGCAAGTACAGCTTAACCTTGCAAATGTTATGATCTGGCTGTTGGTAATTAGCCACGAGCCCCTCAATTTACAATTCTGCAATAAATCTTTCTATTTAATTCGATGTTCGTGAAATCTGAAATCGTTCCGTATCGGATATGATTTCAATTACCACTAATATATGCCGTCATGCGACTGTTACCTGTTTAAAATTCATGCAAATGCATTGAAATAGCTCCAACTGTGTTGTGCTAAGCGTATTATTGTTTATTCATCAAGAAACTAACTTCCCGGCCAATGTTAATGATTTTATTTGAACCTCATGTCCTACAAGGGTATTTTGAAAAATGTCAATGCGAATTATGAATCAAAGACTATAATTGTGCGAGTTAAAAAAACGCTGTCCTGTGTGCTTGCTCGACGAATAGACGAATTAAAAAAGAAATGATTATCCATCTTACCGCACCTTATTTACAATGTACCATTGTTATAAATTAAAATTAAAATGAAAAGGGTGCGTACTGTCCCGTAAAAGTTGTCAGAGACAAATGAGGGAAATACGCCATGGTCTTACACGATGGTTGTACAAACTATGCTTATGCGTATACAGCTATCTTAAAACTATCTGATGTTGTTACGATACACCTTGAGTTTGCACTTGCACTTTCTCGATAGGGCTTACTGCACATGAACCACTAAGTTGCTCGAGGTAGTTGATGGTAGCCGTAGGCCATACACCAAACGGTAACTGCAGCTACAAACTACTAGCGGTTATGTAGAGATCAACTGTGTCTCGGGCAGTGTAGTGGCCCATGTGTGCGCAGCCTAAAAAAGACAATTTCACATGAACGTAATATTAAAGGTTTTTTAATCAAAATCTGAGCGTCACCCTCTCCCAAATAACTGCAGAAGTTTTGTAATAATTATTTTTCGTAATCCCTTAGACGATGGATGTGACCGATATATTTTATGCGGATTCGTAAGCGGATGATACAAATATAAATGTCACCCAGCTCGCTTTTATAAATTAGGGGCTGTGATTCGAAAGACTTGATTTTGGCGCAAATATATCAAAAACATTTATTTCCTTGTATAAACACAATTAGTTCCATATTTTGCGTATCAAAGGACTGTATTTCTATTTTGTTGTTTTTACAAAATTACATGTAAAATGAAGTGTTATTTATCGAACTAATGCATTACTATCCTAATGAATAAAAAGTAATTAGTAACACCGTCTTTCTTAATGAGTATTAACTCGCAAACAATAGAATTCTTGCACACATTTTAGCAGCATTAATTTTTAAATTGATTTCTACGTACTTAGGTCTATCAAATGGTTGTGCCTCCAGTAAAATTCCCATTAGTTGTGTCTGAAGCAAGGAACATAATATCTACTCTCTGAACGAGAGGTCTGAAGTATCATCAAACAGGAAATATGGTATATAAAACAAAGCTTCCTCAAAACATTGAAAGGCCTCTGGGGCTCGAATTAGAATACAAATTAATTAAGCAATTTCACTTTATAATGTTTCCAACCAGACATGATCTCACATTCCATCGTAGGTTTTAAGATGCTCTCGTGAAATCTCTTTACACAAAACCTCAACATGTTTTTTTCAGGCATGTATAGACGACAACCTGGATATGGTGGAGTTCCTCGTGACGCACGGCGCCGATGTCAACCGCGGCGACAACGAAGGTTGGACACCGCTGCACGCTACAGCATCGTGTGGCTTCATCAGCATAGCTAGGTAAACGAGTATTATAAACTCTTCACACACAGTGCGGGATAGCACGGGGATGATTGAGAAATACACAGGAGTAGGCTTCCCCTACCCCTCACACGTGCCTTGACCTTCAATCATTTCCCTGCTGTCGCAAACTTGATCATGTACATTTTTTTCATAAAGCATTAGGACTAGGTATTAAAAATGGCATGCGCGCGTTTTCGTTATAGATGAATATATGACTCGCTCCTACTAAGACATTCGTCAATGCTTTTCATGTGAACTTCACGCGGAAAAAATATGAATTCATTTTTGCGTACATTCTATTAAAATATGCGTCTTATCCACCAATGAAGTAAGCAAGTTTATCGTAACTAACCGAGGACTTAAAATAATACCAGGACAGACCGAGTATTCTCCTCAATTAAAAATTTCTACCAATAATAATATGATTTCACTTATTTGTGCTATAATATGATGAATAACGCAACATTGACGCAGCGTGCGACAAACGATAGGCGTCTGTAAACAAAGGTTGAGTCACACTGACCCAATAGGTACCGGGTTTTCTGTGAACGACACTATTCATTGTATTTAGCTAAGAATGATAACATATTGAAGTTCATTGTGTTGTAGTTATTAATTTATTGGTTTCGTCTTATGAGTAGTTTTCTTATATCGTCATTGTGTCCTGTGGTCTAAAAGTTTCCCATAGGTGTTGTAAGTTCTGTAAGAATCATCATCATCTTCCTGCCCTGGTCCCAACTTGGGGTCGGCGCAATATGTCTTTCTCTACCACTCGTCCACAGCCGTCTCATTATCATTTACTCCCTTATCTTTCATACCCTCCCTCACACAAGCCATCCATCGTTTCTTTGGTGTCCCTCTCCCCCTCCATCCATCAACATTCATATTTATCACTCTCTTAGTCACATGTGTTTCATCCCTCCTCATCACATGCCAATACCAAGACAAACGATTTCCTTTCAGCTTTTTTGTCACTGGTGCCACTTTCAAACTCCTTCTAATATACTTATTTCTTACTTTATCCTTTCGCGTCACTCCACACATCCAGTTCTGTAAGAATATAAAATACAATTTCAAATAGGTGGTACCAGTATTCACTGGAATACTGAATACTTCTAAATTCTGAAGAAACATGATACTCACACAATTAAAGGCAAGTGCAACCAGGTCCCAAGCATTAGTTGTAGATGAAGAATAATTAAATAAATAAATATTTAAAGACACGTGTAGAATTCACAATAGATACCAATCGATACCTTCTGTCGCTTGGTTCTTTCCATCTCGGCAGAAACTGCGAGACTATAAATCAGAAATAAAATGCGCATCAGTGGTCAATTAACCTTAACAAATTGTGATCAATTGGTGGAATCGATTGGTGTTGATGACGTGCACACAGCCTGTTACTAAATTATTGAGATGACCTAAGTGCAACCAAGACCCATTTTAATAAATAACTCTCATTTGGGAGCTTCCTCTTAGATATAATTAGAGAAGCTGTTCAGTTATACAGTAAATCTATATTAATATTATAAAGCTGAAGAGTTTGTTTGTTTATTTGAACGCGCTAATCTCAGGAACTGCTGGTTGGAATTGAAAAAATATTTTTGTGTTGGATAGTCCATTTATCGAGGAAGGTTATCGGCTATATATTTTTACGCTACGACCAATAGGAGCGGAGCATAAATGAAAAATGTTGCAAAAACGGGATAAAAAATAAAATTGTCAGATGACGTTTACATTTTGACAGCTCGTCTTGGAATGCTACTCCCAGGCCGCCATGTTGAGAGTGGTTCATTAGTTATAGTAGTAGCCTTAATTACTTTCAAGACTAGATTAATAAAATGTATTTTTTTTATGAATGGAATTTATTCTTCTTAATGTTTTCTTCTTGACTACTATTCCAATCAACAATCCACTGAAACTACTAGGTATTTGATATAACTAAAATGCGATTACACACCTTTCGAAAATTCTTTTTTGATTTATTAGATGGCTGAAAACAAGCGAGTGATCTGATCTAAGCAGTCCATAGTCAAATAAGGACATAATATCCCTGTACAGATGGATTCTGCTACCTTATCTTTTGCGACCCACAACGGGTATAGACGGGATAACAAAACGCGGCATAACCTACTCTATTTGCGGTGTAGCATGGTGCGGGTGACATTAGACGAACTTTACAATCATGACTTAATATTTCAGTCGCACTCTAAATATCACCAGTAGTAAAATACGGAATCAGTAATAACTGTAGTAAATTAAATAAATTTACTCTGCCAAAATGTTATTGTCTACAAATAAAATAAAATAGACAGCTGTCTATTTGACTTTACGCCGCACCATGTTAACTCTAACATGGTGCGGCGTAAAGTCAAATAGACACAAGATAACTCTGTCGCGCGCAAGATAACTCTGCGCGCGACGGAGGGCGTGCTAAATGTTGCCATGATCGCAAAAATACAAAGTCCTACTTTTTAAGGAAAAGTAATATATTCGTGAGCATCAAAATTGGGCAGCCCTCTTGCGGTTTATTATATTTTAATTGAGCTAAGTTATGTTCGTTTAAATTTACTACCTATCAATTAAATTAATTCGTATTTTTACGTAATTTGCAAAGGAAAAGAACTAAACTGATAAATGTGGCATGAGTGAATAAGAATGCGTTATGATTATTATCGTCTGATGAGGTAATCTTTATTATTATAGTTTCTTTTATTCCTAAAATCAGGCAGATCTAGTGACAAAGTTAATAAAACGGCAACACTATGGCGGACCATGACTAGTTCCGATTTTGGCCGCGCGCAGAGTTATCTTGCGCGCACTCTAATCCGCAAATAGTGTAGTACCTACCTACTTATTTGCAACTTTATGGCAGTAAATATTTTTCTACAAGGTTAGTCCAAAAGGGGGTCTAAGCCGCAGGCCACTTAATGTATCACCGATGATTGTTTTAAAGAAAGTGTTAAAATTAATAAATTCGATAAATTATTTTCCATGAAAAATTATTTTTATTTTAGTTTTTTCATAAAAAAATCATCCATGCTTTAGTTATGAATTCAGAAAATGGAGTTTCTAATCCGTGACCCCAAATATGACGTAAAATGTAAACACGTCTGATCATACCTGAGGATAGATAGAATTTAGCGTACTTTTTATGAAGTCTATGAAAAGCAATTTCTCTTAAACTATCGAGTTTTGGGGACAGTTGTAGAACAAAAGTTATCCATTATTATGGGTACTATAACAACTTTTCGGCTTAGTACCCCCTTTCCGACTAATCTTGTATAGCTATTTAAAATATCACGTACGCTGTCTAGGCTAGAAACATTTCTGATTATATGAAACATCAAAGTAAACGCCCGCACTAAATGACAGGATAATACAAAACACGTTTTAAGAATACTGTACAATCTTCTAAGAAACTGTTAAAATTTCCTGTTAATATTCCTAATAAACCTACCTTCTGTTATTGCTGTATTGACAGTCAATTGCTATGTCAATGTGAGTTTCTCTTTTGAAAATAACCTTGTTCAATGTACAAATGTTTTATTGCAAAGAGACGGTCTTAACGGGTTTATGAAAAGACATGCATTTAGTCAGGTAGTCAGTTAGAAATTCTTGATCCTATCGAAAACTATTAGAAAGTTTCCATTAACAACTTTTTTAAATAATCGACATTCTAGGACTTAGGAATAATTCGTCATCTTTATATAGTATAAAACTAAGTCGCTCCCGCTGTCTGTAAGCTTAGATGTTTTAAACTACGCAAAGGATTTTAATGCAGTAATGCAGCTGCAAAATTACCAAAACGGAATACTTACGGAATCTTTCGGTGCATGTCCGTCTATCTGTCACAGTCATTTTTTCAGTCGTCGTGTGGGGTTTCAAATGAAATCTTTGTTAAAACACAAAAAGTATAAATAAGTATAATATTGCAAAAAAGTTTTTTACTCTTTTCAATAAAACCGGTTTAAAATTGCCGTCACACCACTTATCTCTTAAAAGAAAGCATAGAAAAAATACATTGCAGAAAAATATCAGGTTTATATTGCACCTTGTATAGTTTTTTTAACAGGTTACCTCTTTAAAAATAACTGGTAGTACGGAATACTCATTGCTCAAACCACGGCTCGTACATGGCCGGTTTTTTTTTTTAATTGTAGCCCTTGCTATACAACACGAAATTAAGTTCAGTACCGTAGTTTGTATAACAATTTCGTCACTGGACCAAACGACGTTCGCCGATCTCCCCGTTTCCGCGACATGACGTTTGTGGAATGAATAACTGGGTTTTTTGATCCCAGATCAGGAAAATTATACTACAATAATATTTTAATGTCATTATCCAACCGTAACGGGAAAGTTTTGGTTACGTTTTATACTATTAACGTAACGTATTACGTAGGTTTATTTTTAATTTTAACATAGATGTTTATATTGAGTAACGAGTAATTTTGTCCCAGTCTACTTTGATATGGTAAAATGGAGTTTAGAAAAGTCAAAACAAAGACGATTAAAGTACGTGGAATGTCTTCTAAATGTAATATAAGTACTTGACGAGGAAGAAGAATGTTACTACATATTTAAATATAGTAACCACCTACATCTTTATCTGCGTAGTATTTATTTATATACCTTAGGCCAATCTCGACTTGATCTTGAATATCTTCATATTGTAGCTGAATAATATCATCTCAGCTCCTAATACTGAGTATTTATTGCTATAATAATTCAGCTGGGTCGGATTGCCTGTGTAGCCATCAATTTCACATTCAGAGTTCTCTTTCTAGTTAACTCTGTCCGATCTCCTCCAACATAAAAGAGATCACCATGTTCGTATGGTGGTTTTGGATTTAAAAAAATATCGACGGCAGAGAATGAAATATGTTTTGTTTGAAAGATGGTATAAATAGAAGCATTATTTAGTACTATATGAACGCTGTAATTAATTTGGGAACAAAGATAGTTACGATGACTTAACTCGTAAAAAACTGGGAAATCATTTATAATTCGAATAAATGTCCTCAATTCTGTGGTTGCAGTATGTCTGTGTATGAACCCTGTGCCACGCAGATGGATGTACTTAAATATGCTGGTGATGATGCGTTTATTGTTTAAAACAATGAAATTCTCTAAATAAGTATCTATACATATAGGCCTTATCATTTGTTTATTTCATATCTCTAAGCCCAAATTGATTTCGGCTTTACTGTTGTAATAAAAATTCATTTATTTTGTATAGTCTTTAAAAAATTACCACGTGATATTAATGAATGCCGGAATTATTATTTTTATCCCACAATGGGTGATCTCCTTTAATTGTAATCTCACCTTTATAATGACAACGTTTATAATTTAAACGAAACAGCAGTGATAGCTTAGTGGTGTAACCTTCGGAATGCCAAGTCATAGGTCTCGAGCTCAATCCCAATGCACGCATCTCTGACTTTTCGGATTCATGTGCATATTGTATAATTTTCACTTGCTTAAAAACGGTGAAGGAAAACATCGTGGGGAAACCGGCATGCCTGAGAGATATTTCTTGACGGCATTCAAAACCAAGTTAGAGGCCCATGGGCGGCATAAACTCTGACACCAGGTTAGTTACTAACCACACGAAAAGAAGATAATGACAACGTTTATATTGACAATTCTTTTTCTTATTTCAGGTACCTCTTGGAGAACGGAGCGGACGTTGCTGCCGTGAACTACGATGGCGAACTTCCCGTGGACATCTCTGAAAGCGATGCTATGGCCGACATGCTGCAGAAAATTATCGATGAGAAGGGTCAGTAGATTAGAACACATCCTTTTGAGACCTACCACATAAATTGCTGAAACGCAGGCTTAATTTTTCTAGTGGGCCTAATTTTATAGTAGTTTTTTAGGTGAAAAGTAGCAGTTGCCTTGGCCGTAGCGCTCAGCTTATAAATCTTCAAATTTATAACTACGATCAATGGAGCTGTGTTACATTTACTTCAATATACCTACAAGGTGTAAATGCAAAAACTGAAAACCTCTTAAGGGCTCATTGTACATATCATTATGAATAACTTTTACTATGGGACCAATCAAGAAATCGAGAAAAAATCAATTTGCTGTTCCCTACATTTTATCGAGTTATGCGAACATAAATGTATGGAGTAGCAGATTTTTTTGCGATTTTAGGTTTGTTCCGTAGTAGAAGTTGTTCATAATGATGAGTACAATAAGCCCTAAAGAGATTTTCGGTTTTTGCATTTACACCTTGTACAAATACATTTTAAACACTGGTTTTGTGGGTGAATTGGTCACGATATTTCTTGTCGCATATTACCGTTCCTTGCCATAAAATCCAATCTATATTCAACATGAAATGTTAGTTGTACTGAATAACCTTGTATTGTCTTGTTTCCCAGGTGTGGACTGCGAGAAATCCCGCAACGCTGAAGTGGACACGCTGTTGAGCGACGCCCGCAACTGGGCGGCTAACGGCTACGTGGAAGTGAGAGACATGAACGGAGGGACCCCGCTCCATGTCGCGGCAGCTAAGGGATACATTGATGTTAGTATTTGAATAAATGCTTAACCCTTTTGCGAGCATTGGCAAAATAATTGCCAAACCACTTTTTAAAACTTGCGCTAAAATGTATGAAGTATGTTGATATTGTGCAACTATAGACAGCTAACGCCATCTCTTATAATATTATAAGTCATCTCTTATAAGTCACAAACGGGCATTGGCAAAGATATTGCCGTAGCCCAAAAAACAGGGGGGGTAAGCAAGGGGGGGATATCTGTTAGTATTGTTTTACAAATGTTATTTCACAATGTCTAGGATAAATAAAACCAGGTGTAAATAGTATTGCTCGCGAAATGGTTAACTGGGAACGGCCCACATTATTACTTTCATGGATAACTCTTCAATTATCAAGGATATAATTAAATAAATAAATAAATTGTAACAAGAAAGTCGGATGTACTGAAAGGCTTAGGCCGGCCGCACTTTGAACGCGTTTTCGTACGAATTTGACTCGTGCGAACACGTACGAACACGCACTAACAATCCCGACCTTCCAAGTACTATGGCAGCGCACAGACTGGGTGCAAGTTAGTCGTAATACGTGCGTGTAATTCCGACGTCCGAAGACACTCCGTACTTGTTGGGGGTTTTAATACACTATCCTGCGTTGAAGGACTCACGAAAGCGATATCACCGGGACACTGCCTATTTGATGGAGCAAAACGTATTCAGTGTGCACACTCAATAGGGTATTTGACTACTATTAACAATGTACAACAATGTAGTATTATTTTAAAGAAAGTATAGATACGAATTGGTATGTGAAAAATAAATAAAAACGAAAAAAATATAGAGGAGCTACACGCTTGCGAATTTTGTGGAGGGGGCAATTTCTGTCCTTGTCGCGCGAAACGGATATTGTACGGAGTGATGTCAAATAATTATGAAGTTTGCAAGGTATGACGTCATTGTGGCGTCATGTTGTCTCTGTCTGGTGAGCAATTTTCAATCATTCATAACTTGGGCATTTGATTAATATTTCATTAGTTTTTTCACTGTTGTTTATCATTTTTGTAACAGTTTCGAGATTTCTAATAAAAAAATTATAGTCAAATACCCTATTCGTACGACCAGTACTCATACGTTTACGTACGATACAAATTCGTACCCAATGTGCGGCCGGCCTTACGCGGTTATAAGGGTAACATCTTACCAGCGAATATTCAAAGTCGGGCTGAATTTAAACTGTCCAGCTGATGTTATAGAT
The DNA here is from genome assembly GCA_910594945.2 of Amphipyra berbera. Taxonomy (NCBI): domain Eukaryota; kingdom Metazoa; phylum Arthropoda; class Insecta; order Lepidoptera; family Noctuidae; genus Amphipyra; species Amphipyra berbera. The sequence continues at coordinate 20,772,034 of OU343121.1, read as the reverse complement.
ATACTTTAATAATAGACCTTAACTGCCTTAATAGTCGCAAGCATGGCTGCAGAGTGTAAGTTCCTGGGTTCCACTCCAAGATCAGAGATTGTCACCGGGTTTTTCTGTCTCAGTAGCAGCCCGGAGTTTACAAAATCGTACCTCTGGCCCCCTTCGGTGAATACAGACTTGACGTGTATTAGAGGCCATAATTTCTGCTTATCATGATATTGTTCGAGTCTCAAACGTCGAGTGGGGTCAAAAGATTATTATCTATCTAATACCTTTAAACGAGCTATTCTTGTATATATAATTATAATCTGAATCTCGGAAACGACTCCAACAATTTTCATGAAATTTAGTATGCAGGGGGTCTCGGGGGCGATAAATCGATCTAGCTAGGTTTCATTTTTAGAAAACGTAGATTTACCAAAAATATCCGAGCAAAGCTCGGTCATCCAGGTACTTGCACTAATATGCAGTACGTAACACAACGAAGAGCAAACGTAACTGGTTGATGGTTTGGTAAAGTATAGCATAATCATTCACTTTTTGTCACTATCCACGCTATTCTCACATTTTTATTTTTCTCATCTTTCATAACCTCGTTCAGTTTTGTTGTCGGTTAACATAACTAACATCATCCTACAAGATCAGCTGCCCTGTCAACAAATAAGAAATCAACAATTTCTCAAAATCCTGAATATCATAGCTTAAACTATGCCCGCGTTTTCACACTGTGTGTGATAAGTGGACAGCGTAGATACTGAGAAAAAGTGTACGTTTGTATTACACTTAACCTACCCATCAACCCGTTACAATGTTAGCTCTTCGTTGTGTTACGTACTGCATAGTATTAAGACGTTAATCTTTTAAAAAACTACAAATCTAGCTTGTATCTAACATATCAAATACCTTCAGGTAGCTAAAACCTTACTAGAGGAGTGCGGCTCGGACCCCGATTGTGTGGACTACGAAGGTTGGACGCCTCTCCACGCGGCCGCTCTTTGGGGCCAGAAGGAGGCCGCCGCCTTGCTGCTGAAGTACGGAGCTGACCCGCTTATCAAGAACTACTCTGTGAGTACAGATTCCTCAAATAATCAAATAGATAATTTGAATTTTGTAAATGTCCGGCTGATTGGTAGCGTCGTGTGTCGTGCCTCGTGCGTCGTGTTATGGCACTCTCTTCAAAAGGTCACTCCCGACGTTGCCCAACATTGTTATACTCGCATAGTTTTTATACCACAATGTCTGAACTTTAAACGAGACCTTGATCTCTGAATTTGTTTCGGCTTTTCTTTTCAGAGCTAGTCAGACAGGAAATGCCGGCGCCATCTAGTCTTAAAAAAACATTACATTGACTTGTAAAAGTGTATGTAACAGATTTACTTACAGAAATAAAAATTTGGAAAAGCTGCTGGATGTGACAGAGTGTCTGTCGAAATGCTTAAGGGCGGTGACGGGGTGGTAGCAAGCCTGCTGTACCGGATCTTTAATATGTGTTGGAGATTCGGCCAAGTGCCGGGCGACTGGTGCAAAGCTGTAATCGTACCACTATATAAGGAAAAAGGTTCACAGCAGGAGTGTAAAAACTACCGCGGCATTAGTCTTTTGAGTGTGGTCGGCAAACTATATGCGAAAGTTTTAATTAACAGAGTGATAAGAATAACAGATGAGAAAGTATGGGATGTTCAGGCAGGGTTCAGAGAGGGGATGGGCTGTATGGATCAGATCTTCTCCTTGAGGTGCATAGCCGAAAAACATCTGGCAAAGCACAAGAAAGTGTATTGCGCTTTCATTGATTTGGAGGAGGCGTATGATAGTGTGTGGAGGGAAGAATTGTGGTCGACACTATCTTTGTACGGGGTGGACTGGCGCTTGATACGGGCACTGAAATCGCTGTACAGGGACTCCAGTGCTTGTATTAGGATAAATGGGGCGTTCACAGACTGGTTTGGCATCTCCAGAGGTGTTAGACAGGGTTGTGTAGCGTCTCCATGGCTGTTCAACCTATACATGGATAGTTGTTTGACAGATTTAAAAGGGAGTGAGTGTGGATTGAAAATGAATGAGTTGCCTGTCAAATGTCTTCTCTACGCAGATGATCAAGTTTTGCTTGCATCGTCGGCGGAATAGTTGCAAGACATGGTAACTATGATGAATGGAGCATATAATATGAAAGGGATGAAAATGAATGTAAGCAAGACGAAAGTAATGGTTTTTGAAAGAGATGCAGATGTATCTGAGTGTAAAGTAAAGATAGGAGATGAAAGTATTGAACAGGTGAATGAGTTTGTTTATTTGGGAAGTATGTTTACAAGAGATGGTAAGATTGACGAAGATGTGGAAAGGAGAGCAAATGCGGGAAATAAAGTAAATGGTGCTTTGCATGCGGTTGTGGCTAGCCGTTCGATGTCCAAAAAGGCACGACTGGCTGTCCATAATGGTGTGTTGGTACGCTTATGTATGGAAGTGAATGTTGGTCGTGGCAGAAGAGGCATGAAAGTAGAATAAATGCTGTGGAAATGCGTTCCTTGCGAAGTATGTGCGGTGTAACTTTGAATGATAGATTGAGAAATGAAGAGATTAGACAAAGTTGCGGTTTAAAAGATGATGTAGTGACAAAAATTGAAAGGAGTATGCTTAGGTGGTTTGGTCATGTTGAGAGAATGAGTGAACGGCGATTAACAAAAGGAATTTATAAGGCGGATGTTAATGGGAACGCCGGTAGAGGACGTCCTAGAAGGACATCATCGATGTTATTGGTGAAGTTCTTCACAAAGGTCAGGTCCGTAGTACTCTCAACCGGCGTACGTTTATGACAAGATGTATGAATGTGGATGAAGCGAAAGGGGTATGTAAGAGTCGTGGCATTTGGCGTTCTATAGTTTCTGCCTACCCCTATGGGAAAAAGGCGTGAGTTTATGTATGTATGTATAAAAATCATTTATCATAATCCAGAGATCCAACGGCTTAAAAAATATGCACTCACATTTCCAAATCTAAAATCTTATTATTTAAATCATATTAGGTAGAATGAAACTTAATACTGCCTTGTTGGTCTAGTGGTCGCAAGCGCGACTGTTGAACATGGGGTCCTGGGTTCGATCCCCAGGTCGAGCAAAGTGTTATTGGGTTCCATTAGAAATTTCTCAGTAGCAGCTCGGAGTCTGGATATGTGCTCGGTTAATGGCAATAGGTTCGCCCCTTATTACATGGGTCATAAACATCACTGGCGAAACGAGGGTGTACTAAAATACCTCTGCTGAGCCGTTCGGGGAATACAAGGTGTGATGTTATGATATCAAGGTGTGATTTTATGTGAAACTTCAATCATATTATTGCATTTCTTTATACTTAAACTAGCGACCCGCCCCGGCTTCGCATGGGTGCAATTTAGATACTAATATGGGGCATATAAACCTTCCTCTTGAATCACTATCTATTAAAAAAAGTAGTTTTAAAGATCTAAGCATACATTGGGACAGACAGAGAGCGGGAGCGACTTTGTTTTATACTATGTGTAAAGATATAGACGAAATTTTCTTCTAGGGCCAAACATGTATGGACCTAGTTGACCCAGGCATGACGTCATGGCTAGCTGAAGCGATGAACGTGCAGCGACGTTTGAACAACAATAACAACAAACGCAAGCGCAGTCCGCCGCAACACGAAGCCAAGCGAGTCGACATCGAGATCACACCGCAGCCTGACAAAGTTGTCAACGGTAAGGAAGGAGGCGGTCTTATAAATATTACCTCCTTAGTTACAACCTTCATCTTTTTGTAGCTGCAGTGTTGCTTATGGTAAGTTCTATGCGGCTTTATGGCCGGCGCTCACTTACAAGACTGCACGGCATAAGATTTTAAACCTTATTTTAATACCCTCGGCACTCATATTTGGTTAAGCATTCAGCGGGATGCTTTGTACCGTACTGCGGCAAGCCGAAGCTCCAACGGCACGGTGTTTACGAGTCCTAACGAGTATTATAAAAAGGTTTAGCGCCAAGCCATGATACGTCGCCGACCTTCCGTCGCGTAATTTACTCGAGGAATTTTAGTAACGCATGTTCAGTCAAATGTGTACGGTATGAGATGATTGTATGGAATTATGTGTACCGGCGGAAGATCGGCAACGTGTCTTCCGTCAGATGTGGCTTGGCCCTTAAAATTATTTGAGCTCCAAAAATCCTTAGCCGTGCCGTTTTGTTAATAAGCGCCGGGCATTATGTGCCTACTTCTGGAAAGTAGTGTGAAAAATCACTTGAAAGTGATCAACTGATCAACCAAGCTTCAAGGTGGATTGCTGTAATCCTGTGCTCGCTTTCGGTGGTATATTATACAGGGTGTAAACGAAATCATGTAATTCCTTCAAACCTCGTGATGTACTGCTGACATAGATTGACTCTGAACGGGATACATTTGGAACCAATAAAAAAAATACAAGAAGTAAACATGTGTTTTTAACGTGAAGCATTTTAGCGCCCCGAGTTAAATGACCGTGCGGCGAGCGATAGCCAAGCAAAACGCTCGGGGCGCTAAAACGCCTCACGTTAAGAACGCATGCTTACTTCTTGTCTTTTTTTATTGAATCCGAAGACATCCCTCTCTGGTTCGATCTATGTCAGCAAGTACATCATGAGGTTTGAAGGAATTACATGATTTCGTTTACACCCTGTATAAATTGTATTGTAATTGATACAATACAAGTGCCTAAATTATAATTAATATCGGTAACGGTAAGCGTGCACGTGGTTTTAGTTACTCATATCTAGTTGGGTGATTTCGCGAATAATATTAGTTTTGTTTAAATTCCAACAACTGTGGGCCTAGCGCGAACGTTTGACGTGTAGTATCACTAATGTAAGTGAATTTTAATCTATAAAAACTATTTTACAAAAAATTTAAACCGACTTCAAAAAATAATAAAATAATTACTATATAAAATTGACAGTTTCAGAAGTCGCTATCTTCACTTTGGTTCAGCGTGGATCAGCACCGACTTCTGAAACTGTTAATTTTATATAGTAATTATTTTATTCTTTTTTGAAGTCGGTTTAAATTTTTTGTAAAAAAGTTTTTATTTTTTTCATTTTAGTGGCCTTAATTAAAACTTGGTTGGACCTACTAAAGACGCTGCTCGTAACATAATCACATCATCACAATATGCGTACTGTTCGTCATTGAGGAGTTCCATTGTTTATCTCCGAAGTTCTTCATCAGATCTTCACCAAATTTAAATGGGACCAACTTCGAAGTATACCCTGTCCATTAAAAAAAGAACCATTAAAATCGGTTCACAATTGGCGAAAATATGGATGAACATACACAAAAAACAAAAAAAAACAATACATACAGACGAACATAGTAACCTCCTCCTTTTTGGAAGTCGGTTAAAAATACAACTGTCCTATAACATTTTGCTTTATTTTTTGCGACATGCACTATTTGTATTATACATATCTATATGAATAAAGTTTTCAGTTTAATTAAATAGTATGTGCAAAATGATTATTTCCGATTCAAAATTCACTTACATTACGTTACGTTTACGTTAGTAAGGGATCATTGAAGGAGGGACACTGTGGGGTTTTAGCCAGTAAGAGTCTGGCACACCCCCCCGTCTTCCCCAGACGGGGGATAGTCCATGAGGATTTCACCACGTTAGAAAAAAAAAAAAAAAGTACCTATTACGTAAGCAGAATTTTAGTGATTTTTAACCCACCCCTCCCCCTTGTCAGTAAAAGTAAGCAAAGCTTTTACCCGCCTTCTATGCTTACGTAAACATTAGTATACTTTTTTTATCTGTTCAAGTTTCTTTATTGTTATTCATGAGCAGCAGTTTTTAAGTCTAGAAAACTATGTAATTAAATAAATATTGATGACGTAATCACCATCCAGAGACCCCCGTCTCCCATGTCATCAAAAATAAGCTAAGCAAAGACCCCCTCACCCCCCTTTCGTGCTTACGTAATACTTGAATGGTCCATAACTCAATAGCATTCGTCCTAGGCCTATTGGTGTACACGTAGGTCACCGACGGTTATCATTCGGTGTTAAACTGAGTTGGAAAACTTGGATAGCAGTCACTCTGGGTAAAATTTGGATTTATTGGTGTCTACGAAGTGGTCCATATACAGCAGTCAATGTGGCCGATGATGTTTTGTTTTATGTCCGAAGGCAGACACTAATGGCCAATTCGCATGGTTTACCGAGCGTTATAAGTTAAAATGAAGGCTCTTGTATCTTTACTAATAATGAAGCAAAGACCCATAAGCTTTGCGTAATAGTTAACGTAAACTTCAAAGCTTTAGTAGTTATCACCAGTAAAATTAGCTTACGAGTTTGGTAATAAAAAATGTTACCATTGGTAAGGAAAATGATCAGTTTTTGGAAATAGGCACCGGGCATAAGCATACTTTGGAAAAAGCTACTATACCAAATAGTTCGCGGAATGACCCTGCTATTAGTGGTAAAGTAAATCATAGTTGTTAATTGTTAATGGTTTGTTGTGCTAACTGCCACTCTGCCTGACGAACCGGCCGAGGTCGCATTTAACTTCATACTTCTGGTTTGGACAACATGTATTTTGATCAACGAATTACCTCTTTATTATTAAAAAAACAGGTCTGACATAGAACATACTATAAATTGGAAGGAAAATTTAAAAACTCGGTCCCACATATAAAAGTCTTGGTACTTTAAAATGTTGTTCAAACCGATCACTCATTCATCACATTGCCACGACAGACAAGCCGCCGGCGTCCCCGGAGATCATAAAGACGGAGGGCAAGCCGCCGCGGGGCCGGCCGCCGTCACCAGAGACCACAGAGACAGAGTCCTCGCCAGAAGATCCGCCCTCGTGGCGCAGATCGGCCTCCTTCCGTAATAGGCAGCCAGACCCGCCTAGTAAGTATACAGCTCGGAGGAGTTCACCAGGAGAGCTAATGTAACCACCTTTTCTTTTTTCGGGAATCAAACTCACACATCGTATAGGTGTATAGGTGCGCGGGAGATACTGGCCTGTCCTTTAAAGATCGCTGGCGTTTCATACATCTTAGGGTCGCCACTCATCTGACGAAAGATGCACTGCGCATGGCCGGTCGCGCAACGCCAGAACGGACAAGTAGATAATAAAACATTCAACCTTACATACTCGACTGATGGTGCCTTATTGCGTCGAGCGTACTAACGATGATACGCCGACCGTCAGATCTGCGGCGACCCTTAGTCCTCTTAACGTGTACCTATTGGCGGTAGAAAGTCGACTGTTGCAGCGGCAATCGACGCGTGCAGACGATGAGCTTTAATATAGAGTTGAGCAACACTATTACTGATTCATGCAAATTCCGGTCGGAATAAGTCAATTGAAATCTTCTAGGACTCGTATCTTCAATAGGCCAGTCGAAACGTCGCCTTACTTAGTTTCGACATGCTCTAATATCTATGTTTAGTACATGATAGGTTAAAAATAAGAGATTTTTTTCATAAATAATACCTTATTTCATAAATTTTCAGGGGACAACAACAAGACGGCTAACAACGCAGTTGACAACGACACTATACTAAGAAGGACACACAGCTTTGAAAACGATAAGAGGTACCGATTCGCTGCAACGCATTACACCCTATCTAATACTTTAATAATGCACAATGATTTACGAATACGTTTAATAAAAGTAAACGATAATATAGATATATTACGTCAGTTAGTATTAACTTTTACCTTGAAACCTGTTAGCTCCAACGTAATTGAATCAAAACTATAAAAAACAAGAGGAACATGACTATTTTGTACAAAAAAATAGTACTTACTAAGTACTATTTTTTTTTTGTACTAAGTACTTATTTTTTGAGTTTGCTCGTCGGTTTCTCTGAACATGTTCAAACATTTAAGGTATTTAGTAAACAAAGTCTGAAACACTAGAATCGATAGGGACCTATAATCTCCGATTGTCAATTTAAAGTTAACATTTTAGTCGTGAAGAGAAGATTTCTTTATTTAATTAATTATATTCTTTTTTAAATAATGCTAAACGAAATACTATAATTATGTTGTCGCAAATGGCAAGTAGCCAGGTTTTATTTTTATTGAATGTGTACAGAAACCGATCTGTTGTGCAAAATTAAAGTATCGCTGTATATACGAAATTAATTCTGTGTCGTTAAAATTTGGCATGACAACTAAAATATCAATTAAAATACAAACATTCTTAGAGAATTGTGAGTTCGGAATAATTATTATTATCTTTGAACGCTTTTAACTAGATGGACAGACGACCGGGTGAATGTCGCGGGGTGCCGTTGGATGCAAGCGGCTCAAAACAGTTTGTTATGGAAATCTGTGAGGGGGGCCTATGTCCAATACTGGACGTCTTACAGCTGATATGATGAACTATAAATTGTATGAAATTTTAATGAATTGATAACTTGTCGTCCTTTATATACATTTAATTTAACAAAATGAGACCACTCAAAGTATGGATATTAGCCAAATGAATAGTACTCGTACAATCACCACTTACTAAGGTGTATTTGTGTAAAAAGTAGTCACTTAAAATTTAGCCTAAATAGATTTTGCACCTATATACTTTTTTGTTGCTTTACAAAATTTTCTTTTCTATTCATTTGCTCACAATTCTTTAGAAATGTTAAAGCTTTTATAAAGTCATGAACAATGGTTTGTGTTTAGTGCTGGCATACATATTGGCGTCTATTGGTGTTATGTGAAACGTGACTCTTATGTGGACCCATATTAAACTGGGCTTCGGCGAATATTGGTGATATCGCGATAAGTATGGTCAAAACGACCAATGTCGCATGTATTTCTAGCATTCTGCCTACCGCGATAACACGAATATTCACCGAAGCTCTAATACAATGGCCCTGCAGTTAAATTCTCAGTAAATTTGGAATTGTAAGGTGCTTCGGGATGGTTAAATTGGTTATCTGAGTTTGGCTGGAAGCAAAGCTGTGAACATCAGATAATAACTATGCTGCTTAATAAAGTAACAGCTTATGTTGTGTGTAATCTATGTAAAATCAAATCAAATCATTTTGCCTAGAAAGGCATCAAGAAGCAATTAGAATTGACACAAATATTTCAATATATTGTACTCGATGCATTTCACGCCACTGTGTTTTGTTAGCACTAACCAACAATAAAAAAAAATATAGATAAAAAATAACGTTTAACAATGTGCTAACGTACAAGTAACTGCCAAAAAATATAATATTCTAAATTGAGAACAAAATAAACTTAGCAGCTTTCTTGTAAAATATTTGACTTCTACGAAAGTGTATGATGAAATGATAACCAAGAAAAGTAAAAAAAAAAAGATAATAATATCGTCTGCTATTCATAAAAGATGGCCTGACAATAGGCCTGACAATAATACTAATATTTAACTACAATTTATAATTCCGATTAATATTAAATAATAATCATTCTCCATACACTTTCATTCCATATTCAAAAAATCTCAGCCAACGCTTGGCAGTGTTCAGCCAAGTTCAACTTAAATTCTCTTTAACATTTAACATCGCATTCGCTACGTACATGTCGCATGCTTGTGTGCATTGTAGCTTCTACCAACGGTATCGAGACGTGACCGCACGTATAAAGGCGTCGTCCTGTCCTTCAATACCGCCGGCGCAGCCACCAGTGGAGAGGAAAAAAACTCAAGAGCACACTAACAATGCGACAGAGAGTACTAACGACGATGTACAAACAAGGTGCTCGTTAAATCTAAGCTCGCGATGGTTGTGGTTTGTTTTGACCACCATTTTATTGCATTTGTGCATTCCTTTGGTTGAAGTAAACTCTGTATTTCTTTTTCTTTTTTCTAATAGTAACACTTCCGAGTATGATACAGTTTTTGACATGCCGTGTTATAATTGAAGTCTAAGTAAAAACTAGCAATGTTATAACAAAAAACATACAACATTTTGATAAAATAAAGATGATAAATGTATTACTGAAACGGTTACTTCAACAAATTAAAGCAAAGTGAATCAAGAATCATATGAACAGACCGCAATGATCGTAACCATTCATGATAACTTGAATATTTAATGTTCATCAAAAATAACTTTTATTGTCTCGCTATGTACGCTTATTATTCTTTGTCTATTTATGTGTATATTATGCTACTTTTATTATTTGTTTAATATGTATATATCTTATGTAATATTATACACATTACACACACAACTTTAATTAATAGTTCCAATCTATAATTATGCATTTGTGAGAACTTGGCCCCTTGTTCACACCAGAAGTATTTAAATCTTAAGAAATGAATAGTTTCAATGCAGACTTTAACATTAGAAAAACATGTTATTAATATCATTCCCGGCGTCAAAAACAACAAGGTATTACCTTTTTTTGGTTTGTGAGTTATTCGAAATTCCTATCCATTGTGAGATAATAATAAAAAATACAAATCTCTTATTAATAAAAAGAAATATGATTGTGTGTTCATATTCTATGAGTTCGCGCATCGTTCATCCATTTGAGTTGAAACTTTGTACAGTTGTTGGCGCTTGCGTGAAAGTTTCTGACATAGTACCATCAATGTTCAATATATGGCGCGCGAGTCGTATCGGATAATATGCAGGGGTACTAAAACCTTACACATACAAGTATATGCCTATATTTTACTATACAGTAGTTATAAAAATGTTGTCAATGTGATAGTCAGTGTGTATGTTTGCGTACTTAGAATAAACCCCACGGACAGACGAGAGAGGGACGTGAACACGTGGAGCGGGCCTACCACCACCACGCCGAACGTCAGTCCGACTACTACGACCACTACGACAACAGTCAGAAGGTAATACAGTGTTATAGATGCGTGCTTTATCATTGTGCCGGTGGTAACTTTTTGTAAGGAAATTAGACTTTAAGTCCTTATGCTTAAAGTACGGTTCTGCGTGTTTTTTATTTTGCCCAGGACAAAAATTTGCTAAACACTTTTTTTAATTTACAAGGTTAGTCGGAAAGGGGGTACTAAGCCGAAAGGGTGTTAAAGTAACCATAATAATGTATAAGTTTTGTTCTACAACTTTCCCCAAAAGTCATTAGTTTAAGAGAAATAGCTGTTCAAAGATTTCATAAAAAGTACGCTAAATTCTATCTATCCTCAGCTATGATCAGATGTGTTTACATTTCAGGTCATATTTGGGGTCACGGATTAGAAACTTCATTTTCTGAATTCGTAACTTAAGCAGGGACGAAGAATTTTTGAATAAACTAAAATAAAAATTATTTTTCACGGTGAAATAAAAATTCGTATTTTGGAATTCTCTTTAAAACAACCATTAGTGATACATTAAGTGGCCCGCGGCTTAGTACCCCCTTTCCGACTAACCTTGTAGAGTCATACTTTATGAGCGACTTAAGAATAGTAGGTAAATATAAGCCGAAATAACCGATATTGGTGATCGTAGTTTTACAAAGGTTGCATTCATGAATACTACTCCTTATAAAATGTTTCTTTCCGTACCAACAGAACATAATTTACTTAATATGTGTATGAAATACAAACATTATTATAATCATAATTTATTTGATGTAGTTATATCTAAAATTTATAGATAAGTAGACAGTCCGCAGTGTCTCTGTGTTAGGTTATTCGTGTTTGTCTTAGAAACAAATCTAGAAAGCCTAGACGCTAAATGCCTAAATATTGATAAATATCATAAACATTTCGAACTTCAACAGCAGCTTACAAACGAAAAAGATACGCATCGAATTCATAACCTCTTTTTTTGAAGTCGGTTAAAGACTAAAGACGAGCCCAAGCCCTTAATTGAAAGAAGAGGCCTTCTTACACTCAATATTTATCGCATTTTTGCGACAAAGGCAAAGCTATGATACAGTATAAAAGTATTGTATTATGTGGACAGTTCCTCGGAGAGCGTAGAGTCGAACAGTAGCAATTCATCACCCAGCTCTGCCACGCCCACCAAATTGTCGCCCGGGAACATATTCAAGAACTTCTTCAAGTAACCGTGATGTTACCTATATGGAATGCTTGGACACGGGAATTGTGATCTAACTGTGTTTGTAGTACTAAACAACTAAGAAAACGCTTTGGCTATCTTCGTAAAACCGATCACTTCCGAATTGAGTGCAATTTCAAGACCACGAATGTTAATTAATATTGCACTAAAAAATATCTTTACGCTGAGGCAATAAGAGTGAGTGGCGCGAAAATGGGCGGCTACCATTGGTTGTTCGATCAAGTTTGCCGATGCGACTTCTTTGTTGTGTCGTACTATACATAGTTTGTTTTGATTTGAAACTTTACGATGATGGACAGATAAAAAAAAACTAATTATATATTCAAACTACGTAGTGAGGGTAGAAGTTAGGTCTGTTGATTAATATTCAGAAGATTTATTCGTTTATTGCTAACAGATCTTGTATATATTTTGCGTTGTCATAATGTTATTTTTTAGATGGAATATAATATAAAACAGTTCTCGTGTTCAAGCAAATTCGGTTTTTCTGTGTGTTAGTTATCATTTGCGCTTCGTCCGTTTTGTGCTCGGACGATTTTATTTGCGTTTTATTGATAATAATATGATTTCAATAAAGTTTGATGTTAATCTAGACGTGTTGCATGTCTAACAGAGTCTTTGAATTGAGATTATGCAATAATTCTTTTTTTTTATTTCGCTTGTTTTGTCAATACGACTATAAATAAAAGACAAAGAGAAATAACATTAAGTTTGCTACTCCAGGTCGTTTGTACCCCCGGTTCGGGATGAGGAGAGTGAAACTCAGAGGAAAGCTCACGCGAAGCGCGTGCGCGAAACGCGACGCTCTACCCAAGGCGTTACACTTGACGAGATTAAGTCTGCCGAACAACTCGTTAAGAAGAAAGCCGGTAATGGCACCACAGAAAGCCCTTCCCCCGGTAGCCTGAAGAAAGAAGAACCTGTACCTGCGCCCGCGGCGACGGTACAAGACAACGGCTCGGTACGTACAAAATTATGACAAACTAATCCAATAGTTACGGGTATATGGCTGTACTCGGTAGGAGAGGGTTAAAAGGTTGTAAGGAATTACTAAACTTTTATTCTTATATCAAAATTTTTACTTACCACTGTGACTAATTGATAAAAGGGATTAGTGCTATTAACTATTGGAAATTGGTTTAACAAGATAAAAAAATAATATTATAAAGTTTATTTAAAAGTGAACTTGAGGAATTTAAAGTCGTCATAGAATTAAACGTGAACTAGTGTAGTTTGAAATGAGAAAATTGTATTAACATATTCTTCTAAATGAGCGGTATTAGCAAGAGTTGCCTTAGCTTGACTATGTCAAATCTATTTAGGTATTTGACAATAAATAGCATTTAATCCTACAATCAATTCACTTTCTACCTTTATTTTGAAACTAGACGTGACAGGTACAATTCTAACTTGTTCCTCAGACTGCACATTTTGCACTGATCCTACAATACTTGTACATACGTTGAGTTTGTATTTTTTTGAGTTCTATAACTTTACACCGACACTCATCGGTCCAATGTTTGCTTTAATTTTATTTACATGTCGCCTCGTGTTAATATGGCCACCCAAATACACTGTCATGATGTTAGACCATTTATCAGAATGTGGTTAGAAAATTCCGTAAAAATACTAAATTTTGGAAAGACAATCAAAAATAATTTTGTCTGTTTATTTTCCATTCAAATTGATAAGTCATACATAGCATTAGGTTTAATTACATTTAACTTTTTTTGTTCCGGTAAATTAATAAGTTGTTTTTTGTAGCTATACCTTGAGAAATTATTATTTTTTCCATGTTATAATGCTGAGCTGAAGTAATTCAAACATATTTTTCAAACACTAGGCAGTAATATTTGTTAAAAAAAAGATGGGGTACTGTCCACCTTTTCGATCTACATTCAAAATCCTGAACTTGAATTCAAATCGGGTCAGACAAAATTAAATCTAGATTGTTCACTTATGGGGTATGTATAGGCGCGCGCGTCTGCTCCGGTCGGCGACGTGGCGGTGTCGCTGGCGCTAGCGTGCGCGTCGGCGACGGCGACGGCGACCATAGCCGCCAACAGCGAGCGCCGCCCCTCTTGGCGGCTCAGGCTCGACCCCACTAATAAGGTGGCTATAGCACTGCGGCGAGCGAGTGAGATTGTCGATCGTAAAAATGAAACTGCATCGTCATTTTTCCGTTAAATTGCCCTGCCAAACATTTTTGGTTTAAATCATATTAGTGTCGATTCTGTTGAGCACTTTGACAGGACTAAACTAAAGTAAGGGTGTTTTTCTCTTTCTGTTTCAATAGAAAAAGAAAGTGACAGTTGCCTTTAGTCTAGTTTAGTACTGTTAAAATGTGTAACAGAATCAACACCATTGTCATACTAATATCGCATCGTAATATTTTATTTTTCCATTAAATTGCATTTCAAAGTTACATTGGTTTGCTAAAATTATTAGAACGATATAATCATTACATCGGCATTATGTCTCCTCGTGAATTTATCCATATTCATTTTGCCATTAAATTGCATTGCATCGTTGATAAAAAACTTGCAAAGTTAGTTGCTAAGTACCCAAGTTAATTGCAATTTCAATTTGATTACCTATTTTAATTAATCTGTCGTAAAATCGATTATATTTAGTTTATTAACATCTCCAAATAACTTCCATTTGTAAAAAACCGAAGCACTAGAATATTGCACTAGACTATCCTCAAAAGGCCATTCCCGACGTTGCCCTACATCGTTTCACTCGCATAGTTCGTGTACTACAATGTCTGGACTTTAAAAGAGACTTTGACCTCTGAGTTTGTTTCGGCTTTTCTTCTCAGAGCTAGTCAGATAGGAAATGCCGGCGCCATCTAGTCTTAAAAAATAAACATTACATTGACTTGTAAAAGTGTCTGTAACAGATTTATATACAGAAATAAAAATCATTTATCATTTATTGTAACACATAACATTAAATAAAATCGTGTTTACATCGTAGATGCATACAACGCATTGATCGACAATCTCGTTTGACTCAGTCGCTGGACGGGACGCGCATGGTGTGAAATAAATTCTTTTTCGTAAATCGGTGTTAAAATTCTGATTCTGGGACTTTATTCACTATTCTTCATATGAGTAGATAATTTAAAAAACTTTTCTGCTGTGTATGGCTTTTAGCGGTAAACTAAGAGTGTTACCGAATCGGTAAAGCTTATAGTTCCGTTTACTTTTGGAGGGAACAAGCCAGAATATAACACAACAGTATTTCAAAAATATTTTTTTTAGCCCTCTGACCGCCACGCTCGTACCATAAATTGCCACCTTACCACCAATCTATAAATTCAAATACTCATATCGTTAATTCTATTTTTTTATATTATGTGTATTTTAAACCGTGTTAACTTGAAAGCAGTGATTGCATACGTCCCATATACTTTCAGGCAACAAGAAGCAAAAAAAGTTCGAAAAGAAGTGCCTGAAAAATAAATTATTGGTGATGAATAGAATCCTTTGTTTGGTTAGACTATTTTTTTTTCACGTCTCGCTTATATTGTAGCAGCATCATAGTCGCCATTTGAAAGTACGCGTCCATACGTCCGTGGCGGTGAAAAGGTTAAACTGTTATAATACCATACAGCATCAAATATCGTTGTCATCATTTTCTCCCAACATCAGAATTATTCGCGTATTCTCAGCATTTTTGTCAGTTACTCCTTGCACCTCATTTCAGAATGCCATGTGTGAGTCCTCCTGCACAGATTACACCCTACGTAGATACTCAACTTTCTGCATCTTCCGGCGCACGCAGCCACATGCAATGTTTATTAACAAACAATACTAACAATGTCCAATATCCACTTTAAAATTCCACATGGGACTTGTCAGCATCAATTCTCATTTCACTCAAAGAAAATGTGATTTTTGTATGAACATGCGTATGCACTCTTTCACGTTTTCGCATTAATTCAGCTTTTGCATGCTTCGGTAACCTCAAAGTCGTCGTCTATTAACCGCCTTGCCTCAAAACCAGTTACTGAAAAATGAAGTTTAAGCTGTGTGGACCTGTGTGAACTATATTTTAGATTTGTAAGTGAAAATAGTGGTCAACGCGGGGACAGCGCGCCGTCCACTCTTGCTAGTTGAATCGTGTGCTGGTCTGGTGCTGAGACGTTTAAATAGACGACGAGCTTCACGCATAAGATATGCGCTCAGATAAAGATATCTTATAGTATCTGCACCGTTCGTGAGAGCCTTGAGTGTTGTGTCTAGAACTATTCAGCATTTTTGCCTATTGATGCTGATAAGTCTGCTTTGTCCCTAACTGAGGGATGCGTGTGCGCAGTTCGAGTATTTGGGAAATTAGGAAATTACGAGGCCGCTCCCGTTTCACAGCCGTCTCGCACTAATATTAAGCATTTTTTTAAGGAGATTTAAAGAGACTAGGCGATATATATAATTATATTTGAAACATATTTTCGTCTTGATTTGTTGCCTAAAAGGAGGAGAAAGAAAATTCGTCTTTTGTTTTTTCTAACTATATAAACCATGTATGGAAATAAAACTATTGTTTTAATATTTGTGGTGACACTCAGAAGGTGGATACACTAAACTTCTATTACATTTTTCAATATCATCTAAAAGTTCTTAAAAAAGGCTAAAAGTTAGAGCGAGACGGCTGTGAAACGAGAACGGCCTCTTAAGTATTGTCTCTGTCTCCTGCCGCGTGTTGAATCAACACAGTTTCTTGTCTATGTTTGCATGTATATTTCACTGCTCGGGTTAGAACCCCAGCGGCTTAAACATGAAAGCAAACAAAGTTGTCAATCGAACTTATTTTTAGTTATCGATGAATGAAAATAATCCACAGATTATTGGATATTTTTTTCAGTGTCTCGGGTTCTCGTTTTAATAATTAATAGCATAAAATTATTTTCATTCGTGTCGTTAAATTCGTAATCGGTTTTGGTTAGATTAGATTCAATGAAAATTGCTTATAAATTTTGAGTTTAAGTAATACTTCTAGTCGAAGAATATGAATGTAAAATTACCATTCTGCATGCTTTATTAACATATACCTAATGTATAGACTTAGATGCACTTCGCTTGTAGAAGAACAATAATTAGATAGTTTTTTTTAACTATTTATTGAGTACTTTTGTTGTAGATAGTTAATTATGCATTTAAACAGTGACGGGAATTCGTTGTTTTTATAATAATTTTAAAATCGCACATAACCTATAGCGCACTAAGAAATTTAGGGACGCAGTTTGACATCTCAATGTACCTACTATACCTACCACGGAAGAAGATTAATGTCAAAAATGTGTCTGTATGTTTGCTTTAAGCACGATGTTAATAAATTGGGATGAGATGCATGTTATTTGGAGCATCAAGGTCATTAATCAAAGTATCGGTGTCATCTAAGATGCTTTGTCCACATCGGGAACCGTGGTATAAGACAGCCTGACCTTATTTTTCGCTTCTATGCAAAATCTGACCGGACATCTTCATTTCAGTAATGTCTACTTGACTTGGGCAGAATGCGCTTTAATGTCCCTACGACAAATGAGGCAGCGGCTTTCTACTTGAAGTTTGAAGTCATGCAAGAAAGCAGTCCCTAATATCTATTTTCAACTAAAGCCACATGGGTGACTCGCCACAGCTCCAAGCGGCAGACCACAAGCTGGTTTCATACATTTCGTGTGGCCGTCACCAACGTGTCCCTGCGAAATTTATGAAAAAGGTAGTCCGCTGCTTGCCATTTGTGTGTCTGTGGCGAGTGGCCTGTGCGGGCTCCTTAAGGGCCAAGCCACATCTGACGGAAGACACGTTGCCGATCTTCCGCCGGTACACATAATTCCATACAATCATCTCATACCGTACACATTTGACCGAACATGCGTTACTAAAATTCCCCGAGTAAATTACACGACGGAAGATTGGTGACGTATCTTCCGTCACGTGTGGCTTGGCCCTAAGACTTTTTCTCTGCACTTTAATTTGATAATAGTAGCTGGTGTTAACGACAAGCTTTCACCATTGTTTCAAGACATTCCGCTTCTTTAATTAAACTGACTATAAAATGTTCTAACAGTTTGAGTTAGAGGATGCCGGTCGGTCATCGCCACGGCCGGCCACCACGGCTGCTGAGGCGACCGTGACGCTCCCGTACCGCCGTCCGCCCACCGGCTCTAATGCAAATACCACCGCCTCGATTCCTAAAGATGACAATAGGACAGGTAAGATAACACTACATATTATGTACATAAGTACTAGCTATGCCAGCGTGGCTCCACCCGAGTAGAAAGTTTTTTTTAAATAATAAATTTTGCCACCCCTCCTCACCCTCTTAGGCTCGATTTTACCAACGTCGGATAGCAACGTCTTGTTGTGTCCCCGGGGTGGTCACGGCGTACCATGTGTTCTGGTGCGCCGGTGATGTGGGGTGCCCCCCGCGCCTCTCAGGAGGTCGTGGGGTGGGGCCCTACAGTGGAGGGTCGCGGTGCATGCAATAGCGAATCCCGCGACCCCGGCCTTAGGTCAGAAGGAGGGACACCGTGGTGGTTTTAGCCGGTAAGAGTCTGGCACACCCCCCCGTCTTCTTAAGACGGGGGATAGTCCATGAGGATTACCCCACGATAAAAAAAAAAAAGGTAAAGCGTTGTCATTATGAGAAGTCTCCGTATTTCAGGTGTGAAAATAATTAGCGATTTAACCGAAATTTGATAAGAGCCCGAACACAGCGGTATGTGAGCGCTCTCACCTGACAGTAAAGCTTAATTTCACATGCGAGGAGCACATTTTTTTATGTACTTGGTGTTGCCTAAGTTCGGCAGTAAGGATTCGGTACGTAGTACTATTTATTATTCTGTGCTCGACACTTGGGCAAGGGTTGATTAACACCGTCAGAGCCGTCTCGTACTGTGACGCTGTTGTGACTATAGGCCTGTGATATTTGACCTTACATGTTAAATAGTTATCTATCTGTAGGTCGACATAGCCTTGTCGGTCTGTGCTAATATGTTCTTTGAAATTTAGGGAGCTGTATAATGTACATCTGGGCCTTAAATTTCCATTTTAGTCCAGTATTTTTCTATTAACCAACTACCTAAGAGTATATTTCATTGTTTTTGTCCCAGAACTCGCTGGCGAAGAAGAAAAAGAACGCGAAAGCAGTACAGAAAGCAAATCATCGAGCAACGCGTCGCCGGCGAGCACGCAGGCCGCGCTCAACGTAATCCAACGCAGACGCAGGCCCAAGCGACGCTCCACCGGCGTGGGACACGTCGATATGGACGTACGAACACTTTGATCTAGTTGTCACATAATACAGTAGTCGACTAACTTTATGACTGCTCTGAAGTTCGGGGTGGGATTGCGCTGTAGCAAAATATATAAGTAAATTTAACTTCACAGCGGTCAAAGAGTTTGGCGACCACTATACGTTAGACATAGGACTCTCGCGCTCAACGCGATACAGCGCAGGAGGCCTAAGTGACGCACCACAGGTGTGGGACTCGACGATAGGGACGTACCCCAACAGTTTATTAGAAGTTGCATATCAGTCAATTATTAGGCGTAGGATTTTCATGCTCGACGTGAAACAACGAAGGCGCAGGTCCAAGAGACGCAATATTATCATACATCCTTAAATATTTTTTTTTTACATTTTATTGTCAATAGGCTCGCCCCCTATTACATGGGACTTAAACACAACAACGAAATGAGCGTGTTACTATATACCTCTGCCCCACCCTTGGGGAATACAGGCGTGATGTTATGGTTATGATGTTCTTACATCATTATGAACAACAGTCAAACTTTTTCCGATCTCCAACGGACAACGTTGTAATCGCGATTAAGGCTACTTCTATGAAATATTGGGATACAATTTTATAAATAATTACGCCTCTGAACAAGGGCGTGACTGTTACGCATTTAACTTTTTACCAAGATGAATCAACAAGCAACTCATATGTCAAAACTTTCAAGTGGTGAAACACTGACGTAACATTTATAAATAGACTATACAACTATTCCTGTTTGTTTCTGGAGAAGAGCAATAATAATAACGTGAATTCCTGTTATTAAATTGATAATATCTACGGTAGTTTGCATTTACGATCCGTATCGTAGCTTAGTAAAATGCCACGCGCATACTGCGACCTACTTGTTGGATGAGTCACAGGACGAATTGTTATTGTATGGGCTTATTAAAAGTTTATGTTCACGTTCAGCTTTACAATGGAATTAGACATAGTCAATACTATTTCTAGGCAGAAAGTATTCGATCTTCAGACCCCCCCTCCGCCAAAGTTATTAAGTCAATACTATTTCTAGGCAGAAAGTATTCGATCTTCAGACCCCCCCTCCGCCAAAGTTATTACGACTAGTGTCTGATTTCTATGTTTGTTCCACGGCGTTGGGATTAATGCGATTATTCGGTCACCCTATTATTCAAACAATCGACAATCTACAATTAATTTCTTCATTCAGAAGTTAAATAAAATGCTTCCTTCCTCCTAGCCATTCCACAATTATCTTAGGGTGAGCTTCCAGTCTAAGCAGATGCGGCTGAATACCAGTATTTTACATGGAGAGACTGCCATCAGACCTCCGAAGTTAAATAAAATGCGACAACCGATAATCTACTCATACACGTTATTCAGGCGTCATTTACCTCAAAAACTCAACTCTAACGACCACAACAGACATATTTCGTATCTATAACAGTCCATATCTGTCCACAGGACATCGTGAATGACCGCGGCGGTGGCGGCGAGGGCGGAGACGCGGACAGCGAAGTGCCACCGGTAAGTTAATTACGTCTTCTTCTTTTCGTGTGGTTAGTTACTAACGTGGAGTGAGTTTATGCCTCCACATGTCGAGAAATATCTCTCAGGCATGCCGGTTTCCTCACGATGTTTACCTTCACAGTTTTGAAGCAAGTGATAATTATACAATACGCACATGAATCAGAAAAGTATGAGGTGCCTTGGGTTCGACCTCGAGAACTATGACTTGGCAGTCCGACGGTCACACCACTAGGCTATCAATAGGTCATAATAACGCAAATTATAACGTTTACAATAATGCCAAAACGCATTTAATTTTCGACGTGCTAGTTACTTTGCGATTATTATGAATCGAATTACAACATCGAATGATCGACAAAATTAAACATGAATGTACTGTTGGTCCCAAAATATAATTTCATCTCTTCTACCACCAAATTCATACAGAACTCACAAATCTGATATTAGGTTTACAGTTACGTAGATTGACGACACGAGACCGTTTCTAAAGATTTGAATGCTGGTAAGGGAACGTACCCATACTACGTGACCCGTTCAGGGGCGGAGGGGGGTTTTCAAAATACCAAGCTTGCTCACAGGGGGGCTTAGGTTTTCGTCACATGGTCAGTATCCTCTAGGGAAATCTCGCGCTTTTTCGAGCTATATTCAAATATGGCGCGCAGCGTTTAGCGCTTTTTAAACTCACAGGTGGCAACATTGACGCACATTGAGCCAAATAATTTTCTTTTTGCAAAATTTTTTATTTAAAACCATATTTATGAATTACTACGTGAAAACTAGAGGTGGAGGGGGGGTATTGGCATATACTACGGGTGGTCACCGAGGGGGGGAGGGGGGTAAAAAGTTGTAAAAAGAAATGGGTTACGTAGTATGGGTACGTTCCCTAACCTCTTAATTGTTCTTGAATCTGAATTGTATTTGTTAATCATAGTTTTGTTGATTAGCGGATTATGGATTCTCCGTACGAGTTGCAGCATTTCATTTGTATTTTGTAGTTCATTTCACTTTATAGGTGTCTTCATCAAATCGTTTACCGAGTAGTTTGTTACCTGCTAAAGTATGTGAATAGTGATGGAGTGGGTGGCTGTCGAAATCTCATGTTATTTATAGTCAAGTGGCGCCATAGTTGGTTGATATGTATAGGTTGAGTTTGATCAAAATGTAAATGTTATTTTGGATCTTTGTTGAAACAAAGAGGAACTTTCTAACATAAACTCGTATTATTCTTTCCATACTAAAACGTGGCTACTACAAAATGTATCCTGCAAGCCAAACATGTGCAGGGCGAAATAATTTTATCGTCGCATTATCTCGTGCGGTGACGAGATAAGCCATACATTATCTTGTCTCGGCAATCAAGTCAATTCCTTGTACACAAGATGTTCATCGAAATAAAGCATATATTAATTTAGTAATCTAAAATCAAAGCGGACGTATATTTGCCATACGTTTAGCCCACATGATGAACTAAAATAGTAATTTAGATATAAACACGCTCTTCATTATGCGTCATGAGAAACTTCAAAATAGCTTCATTTGGACACGTATAGCAATTTAGTATAATGAGTCCTGTTAGTCAACCGTTATTAATTTTATAATCTTTGGACTTGTCTTGTCTAGTGAAAGATATTAAGTTGCAGTTTCAGTTTGTCATGTTTATGGTATCCATTTAAAACTTGTTTGGTTGTTGAACATTGTGCAGGTAGTTGCAGAATAGATGTTTTAGCAATAAAATGGCTTTTAGTTAACATTTAATTACTACGATCTTAGGATTGGCCATTAGTTAAATAAAGTTTATTTAATCATTTTTCAGTAACTGTTTTCTTCACGAGTGTACATACCTACGCGAAAGTTTGCAAAGCCTATGTTCAGACTGGCCACGACTGGTCGCCCGAACTGTACACCGCATATTTTCTGACCAATATTACGATATCTTTGAAAGAGATTTGCGCAAGTCCACTACCTCACTGACAGATAACCTCTACCACTAAGGACTCCATGATGCTATCTTGCCTCTGAAACTAGAAACTGACTACGTCATTAATGAGGTTTAAGCTTGTTAATGAGTGTTTTAAGGTCCAATTGCGCAATATCGTTTAGCCCAGGACTAAAGCGATAGTCCAGTGACTTTTATAAGGCTGTAACAGAGATTAGGTTACGTATTTAGATATTTATTATACACCATGTCATCATCCTCCTTTTTTTATCGTCGTAAAATCCTCATGGATGTCCCTCGCCCGGGCTAGGCGAGGGGGTCTGCCGGACTCTTACCGGCTAAAAACCCACGGTGTTCCTCCTTCTGACCGTCGGCCAAGGTCGCGGGATTCGCGTAAGCACGCACCGCAACCCCGGCAGGTCTTGGTCCACCAACTGATGGTGGACCTCTCCTTTGTGGGGCTCCGCCCCACGACCTCCTGAGAGGCGCGGGGCGCACCCCACATCACCGGTGCACCAGAGCACATGGCACGCCGTAACCACCCCGGGGACCAAACAAGCACATGGGCGCCAGACGACCCCGTGTCTACCCTTATCCCAACTTATTTGGGGTCGGCGTAGTATGTCTTCTTCCATACATCTCTATTAGCCGTCATCTCAGTAGTAACCCCCTTTCTAGCCCATTTATTATACACAATGTAAATCTAAAACTCAAGCCGGGTCTGCGGTAGCAACATTTTTGTTAGAAATAACCCCTAACATATCTTTCCAACAAGGGCTTGGCCCAACTGTTTACTGTGTTGTTATTGGTCAGTGTTCCCTAAACACGTTTTCTTGGATTTTGTCGCAACAAACCAGGTTTTTTTTTTCTTTTTTCCTATTCGACTATTGTAGATGGTCTTGCGGACCTTAATAAACCAGGCTTCAAACATGAATGTTTTGTACGACGGTCGTTGACCGCTAACAACCCTGTCAACGCAAAAAACGTAGACACTTAACTTTTTAACACTGCCACTTCCAAACAATGTTTGTATTATTTATAACATCACGCCTTGTAATCCCCAAAAGGTTCGGCAGAGGTGTTTTTAGTACACCCTCGTTTCGCCAGTTATGTTGAAGTCCCATTTAATAGGGGGCGAGCCTATTGCCATTAATCGGGCACAAATCCAGACTCCGGGCTGCTACTGAGAAATTCGTAATGGAAAAACCCACTAACACTTTGCCCGACCTGGGGATCGAACCCAGGACCCTCAGTAGTCGCGCTTGCGACTACTAAACCAACAAGGCAGTCAAGCAGTATTATTTATGTTGGCTATTATATCCATCAGTCATGATGATACTTGCATTTTCGATCCCTCTTTACACCCGTTGGCAGATCAAGGTCAACGGGGGTTATCCATTGCTTCTTACTCACTCTTTTGATGAATCTTATGTTTGTGAGACGAGCAATGAATGTGACTTGCTACATTGCTCCGAGTTGGCTGCCAGCGCATGAAGGGGGCGTGAGAAATTATGACTTTGTTGTTTGCAATATGTCATACTGTTTTCGCCATACTGATATGAGAATTTTAATAATATTGGACATATTAGGTACATCGATGTCATGGTGATGTTCTTCACAAAGGACAGGTGCGTAGTACTCTCAACCGGCGTGCGTGTATGGCAAGATGTATGAATGTGGATGAAGCGAAAGGAGTATGTAAGGATCGTAGCGTTGATGTGGCGTTCTATAGTTTATGCCTACCCCCATGGGAAAAAGGCGTGAGTTTATGTATGTAATAATATTGTACTAGAGTTGTTTGGTAGAATAAAGTTAACCAGTAACCCAGTAACTAAGTTAAGGAAGTCTGATAGCAGTCGCTCCGTGTAAAATACTAGTTTTCAGCAGAATCTAGTTAGACTGGAAGCTTACCCCAACATAGTTGGAAAAAGGCTAGATAGAAAAGTTATTAGGGAGAAAGATTCAATTTCAAAAAATGAGTTTTTATTGACCAAGGGACTTAATAGGGACTCAGGTTCAAGATAGACACAAGTTGCAGTTATTGAAAAAAGAAATGATACTTCTGATATACCCGAGTGAAAACTTATTGGAGACCAAAGGCAAAGCCACATCTGACGGAAGACCCGTCGCCGATCTTCCACAGTTACACATAATTCCATATAAACATCTCACACCGTACCTACACATGTGACCGAAGATGCGTTATTAAAATTCCTTGAGTAAATTACGCAACGGAAGATCGGCGACGTATCTTCAGATTCTTCCGTCAAATGTGGCTTGGTCCCAATAGTATCCAGCTCCAGTTCTGAAGAATCTCTCTCCCGAAATCAACCAATACCAAAGTCTAAATTTAATTACTTATAGCCTTGTAAATATTTATCTATCCAATCACTTCAACATAATATCCAAATGTCAAAACAATTTTCTAGTATCGGATTTACACGCATCTTGGCGCCCAAATCGTTGTTTCGTAACCCCTAATCCTTACTAATTACGTTAGAGTACGCAATTAACATGTATTGTTGTTTATTAGATCATTTGACTGTGTGACAGTTAAGACACCTGTTGATGACGTATTTAGGCGGGAAGGGCTAAAATGGCGCTAAGAGTTTTGTGGCTACGACGTGTTCCGATCTACGACAAAGAATAAATAATTAACATGGTTGGTGATATTCAGTGATTGGAGAGTCCATGGGTGTGTCCAGGGTAAACTCAATCAGACAGTGAATAACCTTATTTTTTAGGTCCAAATAAGCATAAACGGAGTCAGGCATTGGTCTGCTTATTTTGGGTAATTGTTTTGTGGAAATGGGTGGCAAGTTGACTGAACCTAGACCATTTGCCTATTGTTTCCTGTGCCAGGGTAAGGCCAGTGCCCCATCTGCCGTACCCTGAATATGCCTATGGGAGAGTTTGATAACGTAACGTAGTAAGACAGGAAAAAATAATTAATTATGAAGTTAATGCTCGTTGTGCATTTGTTGAGATAAAAGTAGACATGTGAGACTACATGTGGACCCGTTACAGCGAACAATTACCACGCTATTATTATTTATTGGACTATTAGAATATGGCTAATGTTATAGTTAACACCTGTGCGTTTTATAATTATTTAGTTAACGATGAAAATTACACTGCGAGTAGTTCATTAGTTCTTTAACGTAAATTTAAACATGCAAAATTGTAGTATTATTATATGGATCGTTTGTCATTCTTTTTTCATCTCCTTAAAAAGAGGACATTCGCGATTTAATGGGCGATTACTTAACACGACTATGACATGTATTGTATGTATATCCCACAATTCGTATAGCAGTCAAATTGTCGTGCACAACTTTTTTTTTCACATTTCATAACAGCACGCCTGTATTCCCCGAATGGCTGGGCGGAGGTGTATAGTAACACCCTCATTTCGCCGTTATATTTAAGTCCCAAATAATAGGGGGCGAGCCCATTGCCATCAACCGGGCACAAATCCAAATCCCGGACTGCTACTGAGAAATTCCACACAGAAAAACCCAATAAAAGTTGCCCGACCTGGGGATCGATACCAGGACCTCACGATCAGCAGTCGCGCTTGCCACCACTAGTCCAACGAGGCAGTTTTGGCTTCTTTATCTTTACATAGTATAAAACAAAGTCGCTCCCGCTGTCTGTACGCTTAGATCTTTTAAACTACGCAACGGATTTTAATGCAGTTTTCAGCAATAGATAGAGTGATTCAAGAGGAAGGTTTATATGCCTCACATTAGTATCTACATTGCACCCGTTCGAAGCCGGGGCGGGTCGCTAGTTTTTTATAAACCTTCCTGGTAGTCACTCATTAATTTCGTGCTTGCATTTATCACATCATTATACCATTAGGCCACGTGCGTGCGCTCCGTGACACTCATTATAGTTTACTGACACCTGTTAATTTTGTATTTAGTTGCAGAGGCATAAAATGCTGCGTTAAATGAGAAGTGTTTGAGAACGTTATACATGGGACAGTTGATCTCTTAACAAAATATTTTTCGTTATGGTACTATTCTTTGAGCTGAGAATGAGTTTTACAGATAAATAATCTATACTTAATACTTAATAATATTATAAAGAGGAAAGATTTGTATTTTTGTATGTAACGAAAAAACTTAAAAACTACTGGACCGATTTCAAAAATTCTTTTGTCGTTAGAAAGCTACACTATCACTGAGTAACATAGGCCACGGGCGGAGCCGTGAGGACACAGCTAGTGTATAATATTTTCAAGCATCTGACTTTTAGATTCAATATTTATAACTACAAAACTACTGATAAATGCGCTTGCAAGAATTTCGGACTCTGCTAATCTTTTTTTCTAAGAATGTTCATGTAAAAATTCAGACAAGATATTACCAGTTTAATTTTGCGTAGAGTTGACAGAAAACATAATGGTTATTCAATAAATAAATTACCTCTAAAATTCTTAAACATTGCGTTAAATACGCATCCCTCGTATGTATTAGAATATTTCTTGGGTTGGCAGCATCATCTTAGCGGCGTTCACCTCGCTCGTTGACGTCATCGAACAATAGGTGCGGGATATTTCTGGCTGTTATATCGTAACTCGTATTCGTCAAATGCTATGAACTCAGCTGGTCCATATGATTTATGTCGATCGCTTAAATTCGAGCAAAACTATTTTTAGGCGGGTAGGTAATTTCTTTTCCTGGACTTTGACTCTTTTTATGCGTTCTATAAAGCTTCAGTAACATCGAGCCAGTTTTTGAAGGTACGAAGAGTTTACTAACTTTATAAAAACTAGCTGTGTCCTCACGGCTCCGCCCGTAGCCTATATTACTCATTGATAATGTAGCTTTCTAACGGCAAAATAATTTTTGAAATCGGTCCAGTAGTTTTTACGTTTATTCGTTACATACAATAACAAATAATTGGGGTAATTTGGGTACTAAAAACGTGCATTTTAAATAACAATAACATTATTATATTCTTTAATAATGTGTTTCATTATTATTTATTTTTAGTAATGTTATTGCGGTACCTTTGTGCCTCTTACGGATCGGACAGTTTTTTTTACATATTGTATAGGTATCTCTATCTCACCGAAATATTATGGTTTTCCCTTAAAATATACAAATTCATTTATATTTATTTCAAACCAGCGGCCCGTCCCGGCTTCGCACTGGTGAACATTTTTCCCGTTTATGCAACATTTTTCATTTATGCTCCGCTCCTATTGGTCGTAGCGTTATGTTATAACCTTCCTCGATAAATGGACTATCCAACCCAAAATTATTTTAACAATTCCAACCAGTAGTTCCTGAGATTAGCGCGATATTTATAATATCAGTATAGATTTTTTATGAATAAAATCTGTTTTTTAATCCCGGAGTGAGTTGACAAGCACAATAATTTCAAACTTGAAATTAATGTCAATTTTGACATTTGACTCCGGGACACAGATAATATAATACTGTATTAGTATCCGGGATTAAAAAACGAAAGACGGTAAATTAATCACGAGTATTTCTGTTACTATGTTATTAACATATAATCTGAACGTAACGGGCGTTGCATAGTCTTCATTCCGGTCGTTTCATATGATCCATAGCAGAAAGAACAGCGTCAGTTACGAAAATAAATATTTCTCTTTCAAGAACCACTATCTGCTCAAGTATAAAAGTTTATTCTCTAAATTTCAGCGCTTTGATCTTGGAATTATTTGAAATGGAGTGGTACGTAAATTATCACAATCGTTTTACACAGATTTTAAAAGTAAAGTGAGAATTAGGATTTCAATAACGCAAAGAAAATTCTAGAAAATAAAAGTTAATTAATTAAAGTATCTGCATTTATACACATTCATGGTCCCACAATAAGATACCGTGCAGGTACTTTATACTTAGATATCGGGTATCATAGCAATTTTATTCTTACCTGTAATTCTACTTACGGCGACATAAACGTACCACCCTGTAAGCGATGCTCCAGTTGACAGTGGTCAAGTTCCTTCAGTTCCAAAAGTTCAACTAAAAGGACTACTTTCCAATTGGTCCTCTTCCCAAAACACTACCTCACAAAACGTCTACCTTCCAATTATCAGAATAATCACTGCAGCTAGTACCTATATTGAATCGAAATATAATAAACCATCTCATACACAAATGATAATATTAAAACTCGGTCTCTCTACCGAAATCTGTGATTTCCATTCATTAATCGTCTCGTCATACTACAATGTTCCGTGTTTTGACATCACGGCAATATAATTAACAACGTTTATCACTTTTGACACGTCGATTTCTTCGTAGAATTTCTCGAGAGAAAAATATCGCGTGTAAAAGTCACTGCAACTGCTAAGAATTCTTCGGCGAAACTTATTTTAAAATCACATTAATTCTGTAATGAGCAAGATGATCTTGATGTATCTAGCTGAAACTTTGTTGGTATTTATATTTGAGTGTAAGGACCAAGCCACATCTGACGGACAATACGTCGGCGATCTTCCGTCGCGTAATTTACTCGAGGAATTTTAGTAACGCATCTTCGGTGAATTGTGTACGGTGTGCGATATTGGGCAAAGGAAACATTCCATGTGATAAATAAATAAATAAACGTTTATATGGAATTATGTGTACCGGCGGAAGATCGGCGACGTATCTTCTGTCAGATGTGTGTTGTAAGGCTGAAGTTCTACGGACACTAAGTCGAAAGACGGAACTGCAACACTACTCGTCTCAGACAGGACTTATCCACAAGACTTAAGTCGACGGAGACCCGTTGAGCGGGCTCCTATTTCTGGGTGAAATGGTCACAAAAAAAAATCACTCGAAGGGGATGACCAGGGCTGGTGAGTGAACGAACTAAAGCCATCGAACCAAAACTAACCGAGTCGGGGTGTTGCTAGCCCGAGCTCGTTTCGCTCGCTTTTCATAAAATAGCCGGGTACATCATGGTTTTACGAGGAGTGAATTTATTACTAACTAGATGACCCGGTGAACTGCGTACCACCTCAATTTTCTTTTTAATTTATCCTAATTTTCTTTTTTCCTAAACCACCCCAGTACCTACTAAGGCAAACAAAACAAAAAAAAAATCGGTCGAGCCATTTTAGATTTTTTGCAAGACTAACGCCCGGCAGTTGATTTTTACATGATTATAGAAAAACGATCTAGTTTTTTAATGAATATTAAAAAAATATGTAAATATATTTTGAACACGGTACTTACAACTTTAATGTAAGACAAACCTGCTTCGAAAGCACTTTAAGAATAATGATGCATTTATCACAGCATAAAACGTAATGTTATTCCATTATGTTTTGGCACGATACTCAGAATTTCATTCTCATAGATGTATTACCATTTTAGTTCGATATGCATGTCAAATAACAGGTATTTGATAACTCTATCATGCTATTCCATTATATGCTTACGTGGATGGCGCGGGAAATAACAAAATATCGCAAATGTAGATACGAGTTATTTATGATGTGTCACGGGTACATTGTAATCCATAAACACTGGTTAATTATATTAGCTTGTTAAAACTACTCATCCAGTTCTTCGTAATATAATGCCAAGTCAAAGCCTTCGGGAAGCCTTTTACCTGTTATATTATAACTCTAAAATACGTAACTTTAATATGTGATTCGAAAGATATTTTTACTGGACAAGAAAACGTAAGCAGTATATAAATACACAAATTCAACGCAGACCTAAATAATCAGTTGTAAACAAAGACTCTCCACGCTGATCTGAATTCCCATTTTATCGTTCTCAATACCTAGTTTTTCAGTTTTATTTGATCAAAAATATACGCAAGATGCTTTATTCCAACGTTTCAATGAACGTAGTACATTGTGTTGCCTTCAGAGTCTGTAAAAACCTCTTTAATTATCCAAAAATGAGTCAAATTTTGGCACCTGTTCGCAGATTCAGTTTAAATGAGTATAAAACATTTAAATGTAGCAGGAAAAGCTTTAAACATTACAGAATATGGTATCGTAAACCGGTTTTGAAATTATATTTGTATGACATGGTGATATTGTGGCATTACTAAGGTATAATTTTAGAAGCAGTCGAGAGCGAGCCAGAACTAGGTAGCTTGGGAGGAACAGCGGTCACTGAGACACAGTAAAAACTTATTAAGAAGACCTGTAAAGAAGGCCAATACGGATTACAATAAACTAATAACGTTAGTTATTTAATTTTCAAATGCCTAATATAGTTCGTCTTGTCTTATCTTATCGTAATGTTAGTTGTCATAAATACGAAAACACATGCCAATATCATAAAAATCAATTGCCGTTAGTGTCTCGCAAAAACTCCAAAATGGCTCGACCGATTTGAATATATTTTTTTAGTTTTGTTCGCCTCTATACTGCGGTCGTTTAGGAAAAACAATAAGGGCAAATTAAAAAAAAATTGGTAGCAAGTTCACCGGGCAGCTAGTACGTGTATAAAAATAGAAATGTATATTAACTATTCTATAAAATAAGGAATTGATCGTTATTAAGGCTACGCATAGGTACTAGAAGAAAATACTTTTGGAGCCGTTTGCGAAATAAAATTCTGACAGTGTCCTGTTTATCCTGACGGTTGTATATTTGGAGACCTAGGGGGCTAATAACGTCCCATTTGGTGAATCATTTTTCGTTTCATATTCGTAATCATGACTGCAAGTGGACTACACGTCCAACCACAACTGCAAACTATGCAACTGCCAAATGCAGCTTGAAGACAACTAAGATGCAGTCACTGCAACTGCGCGCACTCTGCTGACTGGATGTTTAGGCTACTTGCAGTTGGGCCGTGTTATGCAATAATGTGTCAACACACAAAAATATGAATTTGTGTCAACGTCATCTAGTTCTTGTGGATAGGTCTATACTCAATTGACGCTTGAAAAAATGCCCAGAACTGTAGTAAATTAAATATAGCGTCTATCAAAAAAATCTTAATGAAGTTTGCATTTTTTCAAGCGTTGAGTAGACCTACCACAATAACTAGATGGCGTTAACACAGTATTAATATTTTTGTGGGTTGACACATTATTGCATAACACAGCTCAGTTATCATTACGAATCTTATTCCTCCTAACCTTTTTTCAAATCATCTTGTGGTAAGTTTCCAGTCTAATCAGATGCGGCTGAATACCAGTATTTTACACGCAGCGACTACCATCAAATATCCTAAGCTTACACTAGTTGTCAGACTTTCGGAGTTTTGACTACCCGTAACAACTGTCATAGGTATTCTTATGACACCCGGGACCAACGGTTTAAAATGCTCTCCGATGCACAGAGGGGTCTCGATGTGTAACGAACGTTCATCCATCCACGGACTGACCGCGACAAGCGCAACTTAATCTTGCTAATCGTATGATCGGCGCGGTTGTTTATTAGCCACGAGCCCCTCACATTACAAATATAAAACGAAATATGGATCACAAAATGTGATGGCAATAGCCCCTCTGTACTCCGCACTGAATGTCTAGAGGCTAATACAGGGCGTAAATGAAATAATGTAAATGTAATTCCTTCAAACCTCGTGATATACTGCTGACATAGATTAACCCTGTAGGGAATAGATTTGGATTAAATTTAAAAAAATACAAGTAAACATGTGTTCTTAACGTGAGGCATTTTAGCGTCCCGAGTTAAATGACCGCGCGGCGAGCGATATCCACGCACTTCGCTCGGGGCGCTAAAATGCCCCACGTTAAGAACACATGTTTACGTCATGTATTTTTTTTCTTTATTGAATCCAAAGGAATCCCGTGCAGCGTTAATCTATGTCGGCAGTACATCACGAGGTTTGAAGGAATTACATGATTTCGTTTAATAACATTGAACCTTTTTGAAATGTTTGCTTGCCGCCACTGCGCGATGCCCCCCTATGATTCACATGCTAATGTTATGAGTGACAACGCGTTATTTACGAGCTCATATGCAAGGTCGGTGAAATACGACCATTTTAAAAGGGATTCGATTTTGGCAACTAAATGTCTAGCGTCACTGACTCTAAACATGTCTTTTCTGCTAAATGAATTTGCCTCTAGTGAAAGGTTCGTGCGTCAAAGGACGGTAATGGTCTGTTTTTCCTTGAATAATTTATGGCTTGGGGGATTTTCCATGTCAGTAGAACATGCATAAGCTTTCATTTAGCACATTTCCTGATAGTAAATATGTAGAACACATTAGGTGCTAATATAATTTTTAACATCTCAAATAACATTTCGTGATGTGAGTGGGTTTCCCAAGAATGTCTGCAGAACTTCTTGCTAATCGCTCGTTTACACTGAACAATAAGTTCAGATTAGTACTTGCTTTGTACAAAACTTGTATAAGACATAGTGCATAGCCATCGAGACGTATATTTATATGGCTCATAACAGTCACAACTTATTTTGAGTGTAAACAAAGGAAAATATTACGTGAAAAATGTATTAATTTATGTAAACGTGGGGATAAGGAGGAGGGCTCTCTGCCCTCTGTTTGAAAGCGGTTTTGAAATGAGTAAAACGATGGTATCGAAAATATTGTTCATACTGCCTAAACTTTTCAATACAAGATAAACATCATTCGGAAAAGGAGATCAATGGTCTGACAACTCAGTGCTAATTTGAGCATTCGCGATAAAAAAATCTCCTCGCCGAAGATAACTCGACAGCTTGTCACTACATCTTAGTCATACTGTCAACTAGTGATAGATTGCAAAGCCGATTTAAAAAGTACTCTTTCTTATTGATATCAAAAAGTTATCTTACGATAACTGTGCTTGCTTGAGCTAGAATCTGCCTTTTTTTTAGTTCAGTGTAACTGGAGATATGGCCTTGTACATTTTTATAAAGAAAGTGATTTAATAGTAAATTGAATATAAATATTAAAAGATTGTGCGATTTATTCCCAAGGAGGGTTGATGTCAGGCAGGCGGCCGGTCATAAAACAATAAGCCAAAACTTCTAACAACATAGATTTATTTTAAATACATGTTGTGCCGACCCCACCTAGTGTGGGGTAATGGCAAGAAGAAGAAGATTAAAAGATTGTGCGATTTATTCACTAGGGAACAAAATGTTCTTCAACATGACGCGCAACATTGAGTCCACGTGCCACTGCAACGTTACACAACGTTGCATGCAACATTGTGCGGCATTTCTATGTGGCGCGGGACATGTTGCAAACCGCCGCTTCGAAAGCGGGCGCAGGTGTGTGCTACCGACATTGTCCCCGGGACATTCATGTACATGTCCCGCGACATGTTGCTCCATTTGTCCCGTAGTAAATTCAAGCGTTTATTGTAACGCAACTAAGCCATCACGTGTGTGATACTGATTAGAATGCGAACTAGAATCGTAATGTCGTAAATACAATTAACCAGCTTGATACGATTGTACACAATTCCTATCTCGGGTTAAAACTGGTAATAGTCTAACAAAAAAAGTTTGGAATAAAACCCTAGCTAGACCGTAGAGTCAGTGCTATATGAGTCGTTTATTGAGTGAAGTCTGAATTAGAAAGTTCTTTCAATTAGACATGTTAATTTAGCCCATAATACCACTTTTCAAACCATCTCTAACAAGTACAAAACTAAAAAAAAATCAAGTCACTTAAGTAACCCAAATTAGAACAGTTTCAATGCAAGAATCTCTGTGTACGATCGCGTCCATTAACATTTTCGTCGTTTAGGAAGCTAATTTGTGCTTAAAGGTGTAGGTATATCATGGTATGTCTCGAGTACCACAATAAACATCCAGGCTTTGTGGTCAACGTGGCAATAATTGGCAAGATTCCAACACCGCTATGAACGACACATAAATTGCGTTTGAGTGGTCACTACTCAACTACGTTTAGGGATTTTGTAAACTTTTTTATTTATCTACGTATGACTTTTGTTTTCGTGAGTTTTATCGTAAATTGAGGTTTCAGAACGAGGTAATCGAAAGTGTTACGATGTATTGTGCCCAATGTGCTTCGTGTGAATAATTTTGACGACTCCCAAGCTTTGGCGTTGCGGCGCATCTTCTGCATGATACGTTTGAAGCGTTTATTGGAGAGATATTATGTGAGAGTTTATAAGGAAACTGTCTAGTAACCATTATCCAACATACACGAAATAGTTTATTCTGGCAAAATAACGAATTTCTTTCAAGTTATGGATTGTATATTGTTGTTCTACTAAAAATTAGCTTTCAAACAAAAAAACCGCATTGACATCGATTCATTTGTTTGGACGCTACTACTTCACAGATATACAGGCCGACACACAAACAGACAGGCATAGGCTTCAAACTTATAACACCCATTTTATTTCGTCGGGGCCTTAAAACTATATGCTTTGAGGTGTTAAGAAAATTTGATTGAAGTTGAAACAGTTGAATATTAATTGCAGAGTTTGCTAACCAGATTTATGTTTAAGGAAATAAACAGTAAACCAAATTGAATTCCTTGAAACACTTGAAGCAACAAAATCTTCTACGAACTAATCATAAAACACGTTGCGTTAAAATGTTAGTGTTTCGATTAACTGCAAACTTTGCTTAACGACTATGTAGCATAGGTTCGTTCTGCGTAGCCTTTTCCCAACTATGTTAGGGTCAGCTTCCAGTCTAACCATATGCGGCAGAATACCAGTATTTTACACGGAGCGACTGCCATCAGACCTTCGCAACCCAGTTACTGGGAAATGCCAAAACCCTAAGACTTGGGCTTCTGACTACCCGTAACGACTGTCATAGGTATTCGTATGACATCCGGGACCGACAGTTTAATGTGCTCTCTGAGGCACGGAGGGGTGTCGATATGTAACGAACGGTCACCCATCCACGGACTGACCGCGGTAAGCGTAGCTTAACCTTGCAAATCGTATGATTGTTGTTAATTAGCCATGATTACTTCATGTAGCATAGGTACTGTAACTAAATGTTTGTTACCTACGGGCACAGGTGTGTGCGAGCGAATTGTTCCGCGACATCGGCCCCGGGTGTCGTTACGCTACATTGTTCTGCTTTAAGACCCGCGGCCTGTTGTTCCATTTGTCCCTTAGTGAATCCAAGGCATCAGACTATGAAGTCGTGTAATTTTTGCTGCGAAAGCATCTTTACATAGTATAATACAAAGTCGCTCCCGCTGTCTGTACCCTTAGATCTTTTAAACTACGCAACGGATTTTAATGCCGTTTTTAGCAATAGATAGAGAGATTCAAGAGGAAGGTTTATATGCCCCAC
Source organism: Amphipyra berbera (assembly GCA_910594945.2). NCBI lineage: Eukaryota > Metazoa > Arthropoda > Insecta > Lepidoptera > Noctuidae > Amphipyra > Amphipyra berbera. The sequence continues at coordinate 20,736,087 of OU343121.1, read as the reverse complement.
ATTAGTATCTACATTGCACCCGTGCGAAGCCGGGACTGGTCGGGGTTTATAAAACGTCACCACATTACATACTTAAAGCATACAAAAGTTAATCAATAAGTAAAGTTAAAAGCGTGCATAAGCATATTTATACAAATGTGCATTTACTTGATGGTGATACCACGAAGGTATAGGTCAAAATGGAGACCCCAGTACTATCTCCTACTGAAGGTCGAAATATTTGGCCCCTAAATATTTACTTTGGTGGTCTATCTCTTTCTAAATACTTACTCTATTTAGAAAGAGATAAATTTCCAAACTAAATATTCTATATTTTTCTAAATATGGTATTTAGAAAGTGATGATCACTGTAGGTTGTCGAAGTTTGGTCTCCATTTTTATCTATACATTAATGACTGATACGTGTGTTTAGTCCTTTAATTAACGTTTCGTAAGCTATAAATCTGTAATCGTAATATTTATCATCGCTGCTACTATTGAACGCTGATCCAAGGAGCTTTATTATTTTTAGCGTATCCGTCCATGACGCCGGTTCCACTGCACACATGGCCAATGACGACGCTAATCCGTCCACAATGTAACCGGCTCTAACATTATTACGATATGTAATATCAACTGCTAGAGGGCGTGTAAAACTATCACATCAGAGCGATGCGACGCTATTTATCATGTTAATTCAACGGGAAATATTAATCATTACGTCAGATCTTAGAAAAACTTTTTCCTGATTGTTTGACGATGAAATTATTTTTGTTTTCCTTTGACGTGGAAAAAGAGGAAGTGGGACAAAATACAGACGCTCATAAATACAGAAAAATAAAAATTTGATTACACGTTAAGCACACCCTTGACCTGCTACTTCGCATCAGCACGACGAGACTTCGTCATTCCTATAACGTTTTCATTAGCCAAGTGCTAAAACGCTAATTTTATGGTTCACAAACAATTTATAACTACTTTGTCAATGTCCACAATGTAGGACAGACATCGTGTCGTTCGCGTAGCGTCTATCGCCCACGTGGGACGCGGTGTTAACGGTCGAGTTTCATAAGACAATTTTGAGAAAGATTTTTTGGTATAAATTACAAATTTTGAAAAACAATTTCGTCGCGGCTCTTGACAGCGTCGTGGGAAATAGAAATAGACCACCGACTCAATGAATTCACGACGTAGTTTCAGGATATCTTAGAATACGTTCTCTCCGCAGTTATGAGAATATGTGATCGGTGATAAAATATTACTACTGATGATTTAGAACGCGTTGCGGTTACTGATGTTATCGTTGAAGGCGAATGGTTCAGAATTTCAGTCAAATGTTTAGATAGTTCCCAAGAAGATAGTATTTGGGTCAACGCTTTCAGAATCCGAGACGCGTAAACTTGAAAATAGAATTTATATATAGCATAATACGAAGACAAGAAACTGATGCGTGTTCCATAAATTAGCACTTCGATAGCATGATGCTGTAACTTTTAGAAATGCTGTATTCAGCTTGCTATGCGCTCAGATGTAGAGCATCTGCAGGTCTTATTTGTGTTTGGTAGAACATACAAAGTTTATAGGCGGTGCTGGCTTATTTTTAGCACATGTGTTGAGTACCTGTACGATCAGGGCGGAGACGCGGGTCGGCCGCGGATGGCCTTCGATCAGCGCACTAATTATGAAGTAAACCGTCGACTGATTGATGAGGCGTCGTCGATAATAATAGAGGGCTGTAATCTCTATTTGCGTAGCGTCCTTGTGTTACGGCGGGTCGGGCCACGCGCCACCGATCGGCGCTCCCTGTGCTACGCCGTTATATTTACAGGTGATTCTGTCTCACGTGTCCGGTGGATATCGCCCTCTCGTCTAAACATGTCAGTGCGTCACCGGCGTCACACATGCGCGATCCTGCAGCCCGCGGTGTGGGCGCACACAATATTTTCGCTCCGTCCGCGTAGAATAAAACTCGGCAAACAGTCAGTGTGTTTACGAAGCGCGCGGCGTTCGCCCGCCGACTGTTTTACTAATCGCTTCCGGTGAAATGTGCACAAAATGAGTCGTAAACAAGATAGGTACACTTCTAGGCCGCGAAGCCTTACTTCGCACTACAGCTCGACCCCCAGTATGCTGGGCACGATGTTGGGTAGTCAGTACAGTCCTTACTCAAACAACTATTCTAACTACAGTTCTAGCGCGTACAGAAACTATAATCCTTACAGTGCGGGGCTAGGGCGACCGTCGTCTAATCTCGGTATATACGGCGGTACGAGTTCGGGATACGGGGGAGTGTATTTGAGTGGTGCTAGTTTGGGATCATTGAATTTGATGACACCAGTGTTAAAAAAGTTGGACAAGAGGTTGTTGGCGAGCAAGAAAGACTTTAAGCCTAAGCCTGTGCCACCGGCGAAGGTTCAGGAGCCGACGGAAGTGCCCGTGGAGGTGCCGGCGCCAACGCCAGCGCCAGCGCCGGCGGTCGTGGATGTCCCGCCCGTGAGGCCAGAGCGCAAGTCTCGCGCGAACAAAGCCGGCAACTTGGACAAGGAGCGTTCCCGCTCCCTCAGCTCCTTAGAGACATTGGGCGCGCTTGGCTCCCGCTCCCTCAGCTTAAATTCCCTCGCTTCAGATGGATACTGCGTATGTAATGCCCATCAGTTTATAAAGCTTAATGTGATGATCTATTGATCATTGACGTCATAACGTCAAGCTTCCGTTAGCATCTGTCTTTAATACATTTCAGACCAACTTTGTTTGTTTACGACTGATATGTTTAATATCAAATATCGCGAGTACATCTCAATTGAAATGTTTGTGTATCTGGCGCTACTGCCTAATATGTCTAGGTCACCTTTATCTCGCTCCTAGTTTCTTGAAGACCTTCAGTATATGTCCTTGGAGTGGTGACGTATATGCAACCTGTTTGAAGTGTTAGTTTAGTGTTGCTATAAATATCACATTATATTTTACTTTGTAGTTAATATTTAACAGTCGTTTGGATAGTCCAAAGATTACGATGAATGTCACGATCCATTGATAATAATTGATCGTTTCTAAAAACTTAATGTAATTCACGTTATGATGGCCTCAAGGGATGTCAATCGTTTGGGTAGGATTGTAGATGGGAGTCATTAATGTGATGATCAAGAATTTACGGCTGGATATTAATTTAATTAAAATTGAGACATTATCTTGCGTAGCGCATAGATAAAAGATTATCCTAAAATATTTTGTGTAGTTCTAACTAAAGTTTTTTTATTTCTGACATCTATACTTCTTCCTATTTAAGATGTAGGTGCAAACACTTTCTCCAAGTGACCCAGGGTTGTCAGTATAATGCAAAACGTGAAAAGTGCGTGTTTTTTTTTTTGGAAACAGCTATAAATTACCCATTGTTTTCTCAAACCCTGTTGTGGGAAGTATCCGATTCATTTGAACGCGATCAAGAACAATCGCATGGTTTTTACAGCTTTTGTGTTCACCATTTTTATTTATATCTATAAATAGAAGTTTTTGTTTTAGTAACTATTCGCTACCTATAGAATAGTGCCTACGTTCGATATTTGACGAGTTCATTGATTTGTTTGAAGTTGTCACTCGTCACTTAAAGAAAATCTCTTCAGGTGTCCGCTTCGATTTGATTCGTTTTAAGATATGTTGCAGATCATTCAAAATAACCAGCCCGTATTTTTTTATCGGCCCTATTAATTTTTGATTGGAGAAATCGCCCTTCCAAATAATGCTTTTACGAATGGCGATTTCCCCGACTTAGGGCTTGTACATAAAACTGCGAATCGACGCGATGCGAATTCGCAACGCAGAAAACTGCGACGTAAATTGCTGCGATGCGATTTCGTGCGGCAAGGCGTCTTCTTTCCAAGGTTCGGATGACCAATCCCTCGACGATCGTCAACCGTATTGAACGTATTTTATACTAGCTAGAATAAATTTGCGTAAAAAGATTAGCGCACTGCTGTTACTGATAAGAAGATATAGGAAAAATCAATTACGCGAATCAATTCGTAAGTTCTTGCGATGCGTCGTGCGAGCTCGTATATTTCTACGATGCGACATCGCATCGCAGTTTTGTGTACAAGCCCTTAGTAATCGGAGCTGGATACCTGGGGAGTTTTCCTCGGACACTCGGGGAGCTTTTCTCGGAAACCTAAGGAGTTTTCCGCGAACACCTGCGGAGTTTTCCCACGGATACCTGGGTAGCTTGATGTGTTCGTTTGTATTCGGTTACGAACTTGAATATTCTACTCATTTTTTATTGCTTCTGAAAATTTCAAACCAATTTGTGTTTAAATAAATAGCAATCATATATTTTGAGTTCTTTAAAGGACTTTTCCCATGGTCGTATTGTATTATCATTTATCCGCGATACATTCCAGACTATTTTTATACAACTAGGTACTTACAAATTGTTATTATCACTATGGTAACATACAGCGATAAATAACTGATCAACAACTGTATAACATATTATTTTGTATCATTCCAGTCTGGCAGCGAACGCACAGAGGAGGGCGAGGACAAGGACTACAAGGCGCTATACGAGGCGTCGCAGAGCGAGGTGCGTCGCTTGCGCGCCTTGCTCGCCACCTCCGAGCAACAGTTGCGCGAGGCTCGCGCCACCATCACCAGGCTCACTCAAGTGGTACGAATTAACTTAGTTTGTGGTAACCTGAATTTTACTGTATGTTTCTTATTATCTATGATATTTTTACTGGATTACCTGGGTATAATTGTTAATTGTAAATTTAAATACAAAGGTATAATACATTATTGATTCTCCTCACGATGCTTACGACCGTCAAGAAATATAGAGGCGCGGACTAATTATTAATTTCAGAAATTAATTGTGGAGCCGTTTAAATGGAAAGATGAAAGTTTCAAAATTCAAGTGTTTTCTAAATTTTGTTAAAATTTGCATTTAAATGTCGTTTGATACGTTAATGTTTATGAGTTAGTATTTAATATTATACTCAGTTGTACTATGCTCGCGCTGAAGATTTAGTAATGAAGAAGTTCTATATTGTGTATTTGTTAAAATTTGGCTGCGCGTGAGATATGGTGCACGGACTCGCGAGTCTTGTGTTGGTCCGGACGTACCTCGGGGTTCGATTCAAGACGATAATGTATGGGCCACGCGCGTTAACAGCTTCAAGGCTTGGTCAAATAGAGCGTGGCGTGGTAGTTTCTGTGTGGCGTCTTCCATACATAATTCGCACGCCATGAGCACGCGATCAACACGCGACGTGAATATCACACCCAGACACGCTCTCTGTCTGACTAGGCCTTCTCCGTCTCCTTAGACATGCTTCGTGAAGGCTTGGGGAAGCATTCGCTCTATGTATACGAGTATCCTAAATGTTATTTCATCGTAGTGTAAGTAATGTACAACCTGATTACCTAAAGAATGAGACAGATAATGGCGGCACTACTATTGTTGTTTACCTCTCGCTCACACGTTCTGTGAGAGCGAAAGGCAAATAGTGGACCCGCTATTTCTAATCCTATTCTTTAAGTAATCGAGTTGTACTTGGCGTATGTTAATTATACAAGTTAGCTATAATTATTATTATATTTGATAGCAAATAGCTACACCTGAACTGTGTAATTCACATACGATGTTTGAAAGTATATGTACTTATAATTATTGTTTAAAATGTAGCGAAGATTTGTATACATATGCCTTTGCAAACGTTAAACAGATTTATTTTGTGTTGTGCAATTTGTTTACTCAATGTAGGTACCTATAGTATTTTTAGCTTTTATTGAAGAACTTGCCTGGCGTATCATTTTTATAGAATTCATGTTATAAAACTCCAAAATCACATTCTGATTGATTTTACTTTTAATAGCGCGACTGTCTTGCGTCACAATAAGCTCACGTGTTATTTATTTTCAGTTGATCAGCAGTCTCTAATATCTATAAATTCGGTTTTGACATGTCCATAAATAGCGCTTCAACGCTATTTAACACTACAGAGGCCATATTTACAAGAACGTAAAGCGCAAATTAAATGACCAATTTATCATCTGAATGTGCAATTGAAAAAACAGAATATTAATTTTAAATGAACCTACTAAATTTTACCTACTATTGTCAAATGGTCCTTGCAACCAGTCACCATGAACTGCAAAAATCGGTCGCGTTTCCGTGCCTAGGAGAGCACGTTAAACCGTCGGTCCCGGGAGTCATGCGAATACCTATGATAGTCGTTACAGGTAGTCAGAAGCCCGAAAGTCTGACAACCAGTCTAACATTTGAATATCGACATTGCCCAGTAACTGGGTTGCGGAGGTCTGATGACAGTCGCTCCGTGTAAAATACTGGCAGTCAGCCGCATCTGGTTAGATTGGAGGCTGACCCTAATATCATTGAGAAAAGGCTAGGAAGAAGACGGTCGCTTTCTTTGCGTGTTTTTTCTATACCATAGAGAACAACGGCTATATCTACCAGTTGATAGCAGTAAACAACTTATAATACGTAGTTAAAATCCTCAAACTTATCCCTTTCTTAAAATATCGAAAACAGAAATTGACACATTGATCTATTAATATTTCCCGTGTATTTCAAACGCGAGTCTCACCTTCACCGTGACTACATGTTTTTCCAACGTAATTAGCTCGACTATTTACGATAGTTTGACTAATTCCCGCCTACAGATCGACACTAATTATTTGCATAGACAGCTGACAGATTGGCGCAAGTTTCTAACCTGACCATTTGAATTTATGGGCGCATATGTTTTGCTGTTTTACGAGTCTTGCATAAGCGAATATTCGTTATTATACTTAATTTAGTTTGTCCCGCTTGCGATTTACGATTTGATTCTTATAGTCGATAAGTTGTGCTTTTATTGAAATGTTTCTGTCTTGTGTTGATGTAATCAGCTTGTGAATTAAACGCTCCTTAAAACATTGTTATATCAACCCGTGTGGGTTTTAAAAGTATATTTCTCGTTATTTTCAGAATCAAAATTCACTGTCTGAGATCGAAAAACGAGAAAAGAGAGCCATGGAGAGAAAATTATCAGAAATGGAGGAAGAATTAAAGGTAGCTTTTGAATGTTCTATAAATATACCTCAATATACTTGTGACGGACACATACACAACACATTATATATATCTGCAAACATTAGTTGATATAAAATTACAGTATAAAAGTTAGCTTGTCAAGTTTGAATCTAAACCAAAATGGCGGACGTCAAGATAGCTGCTGCCGCCAATAAATAAAAGAGATAATAATAAAATTGACATGTTGATGTTCGTTTTATAGCAATTGCAAAAACTAAAAGCCGAGAACGAAAGGCTGAGGGCTGAGAATCGTGCCCTTACGCGGGTCGTGAGCAAATTGACCAACTCTGCCGCCAAATAGGTAAATGTGTATATTAATTGAGCGCTCAGCTCAGTGGCGACACCGTGCGGCTTGCGCCGGAACTAAACCGATCGTCGCTCTCGCTTACACGTATATTCACATTTTTCTCACACACAAACACTGTTGATATTTTCGCTAGGCAATCTCACACGTCCTCCTTCTACCACGGCAATTAAACTATAGTGGCAACGCATGTAACTTTAAGGTTTTGTGACAAGCGTTTTTATATTAATATGGACGCTTTGTGTCGCTTTTTAACTTGCATAACGCGGTAAAATGAGAACGTATGTGATTTAACTTGCATACGAGTGACGTTTTTTCGATTTAATCACTTTTTGGCTTTTTAACTAAACTGAAACATACTGAGTGCGGTATGTTAATAATATTGACATTTCAATATCCGTTTTTTTATTCATTTACTCTACAGTCTCCACAGATTTAAAATTATTTGAACGTATTGTTTCTAAAACTCATTTTAGACCTGTTCAGTTAGTTGAACCAAAAATATATTGAAATTCGTATAATAGTAATTTTCGCACATTTCTTTCGTTCACAATAGAGGAACACAACGCTCATCAGTCGGTTCACAATAAATCAACCAATGGAAGGAAAACATGTTTGAAATCAGCAATTGTACATAGGAGCCATTCAGACAAATCTTCATCGAACCACACTATCCTACTCATCTCAATGGCGTGTGAGCGAGACGACACGATAGCCAGAGCATAGTCGCGCAGCGTCGCGGTATTTGTCGCGAGCCCCCGCCCCACTATGATTAACAGTGTGTTATGGCGAGCATGCTTTGGTACATGTCTAACTTGCGTGCGCGAGCAGTGGCGCGTGTAATGCGTGTGCGTGGCGTCAGCGTCGCGTGTGCGTGGCGTCGACCTAACTGCACGTGGCGTTAACGTTACGTATGCGTAAAGTCACTGACCAGCAGTGCTTCTCGTCACTTGCATGTGTCAGTATCGCGTTTACGTGATATAAACGTTACGTGTGCGTAGCGTTTGCGTCGCGTGTGCGTGACGTGTGCATTGCATGCACGCGCCCTCATCCATTGTGTTTTATCAGAAGTTCTGTTTACTAAAAACACGTTCTATTTTTTTATACTACGAGTTACAGCGACAATGTAACCTAATTGCAATCCTCCATTTGCTTTTATTTGGATATGCATTTTAGAGGGTATGCTGTCAATGTTTCAGGTTATTAAGTGCCTCAAATATACAGCACAAATAGTACTCTCATCAATATGATTTATAAATTATCTGGACTGAATGGTGAAATAGTAGAACTAATATTTTTTTTTACATTCACATAAAAAAAATATTCAAATTGCTGTTTCTCCAGAGTTTGTTTGAAATTTTCAACGATTCATAGGCTTTCCTTTTTAATAATTCCGATATATTTATGTTAAAAATGTTGAAATGAAGTCTGAATAGAACACAATGACACAATCCGTTGGCTAGCGTGTGTTGCATGACCTGTGATGCAAAGAATATACATAATTTGTATTGTAATCATACGAAAACATTTAAAAATGAATTGTAGGTACATAAAATGTTGTAATACCACATAGTATCACATACACTAGTGTCAGTGTAATTTGGGCTCTTCAACAAACATTTATGATTTAAAACTGAACTGTCACGAAATAGGACGAATTAGCACGGCAGTTTATTAACAGAGCGCTTAGTAGGAGACCTTAATGGTAAGCCCTCAGTTAGCCAAAATTATACTAGGCTGCCATAAATAGGTACAACATATTCCATCAATGTTACTTAACTAGTAAAAGGCTTTATTATAAGTTTTGAACTACCCTAACAGCCACAGCGTTGCGCACCTGTAAATATGTGATATAGCTTTTAGAATTTTGTCATGAAATAACTGTACGCTTGAAGCCCCATATTCATTAACTTGAAGTAGTTATAATGGGTGAAGAAAGATAAAAAAATTGCAGGGTAAGTGACGGTACCAGTATGAGCATAATCAGCCCATTACTGTCCCACTGCTGGGCATTGGCCTCTTCTCAGAATGTATGGGTTAGGCCATAGTCCACCAGGTTGGCCTGGTGTGAGTTGGCGGACTACACACACCATCGAGAATATTTTGGATCCCAGTGTGCAGGTTTCCTTATTTTTTCCTTCACCGTTGACACAAGTGATACTCGACTTCTATCATTATGTACTTGTATGGAATGTTGCATATAAATACCTACACGAAATCATTACGTCACGTTGATAAGTTCAATTTTTTGGTATTGTTCTACCATCATAAATAAAACACCAATCACTTGATATAGTCGATTCTACCTTCATCCTTGATTTGACAAGTTTCTAGTATAACGTCACGGTATGACGTCCTCGTTATGAACGAGATACTCAGAATTATTTTAGTTAATCATTGTTTATAAGTAATGTTTGCTTACTAAAGTAAAATCCAAAATTCCACGAACTCGTTTGACAAATATGGTGTTACCAGGTATAGTAGATTTTTAATAGTGATGGGGGTAAATATCGGTATTTCATTATCGAACGAAATTATTTAGTACAGATAAGCCTATTTATTTATTAGGGTTTTCTCTCATCGTGTATATACAAAACAAGATTTGTTATCGATATCCAGCCAGTATTTGTAGTTTCGCCAGTTAATTTTAAGTAACCCTATATGCTCAATATACTAGTGAAATTTCTATATCAATTACATGTCCAAACCGTTGCATATAATTATGTAAAACATGAATGTGGGGCTTGAAGCTTATTCCGAATATATAAATTATAAAATGTTAGAATGTCAGTCGTATACGCAATGCGTAAAACGTACACACTATTCCGTTGTTGAAATATTGAAATAGTGAAAACACAAAGGTTTAGCGTTTAGAATGTATTTTTTAAACACATGGATACCTTAATAGCAAAATTGATCCAAGCTTTTTTTATGAGTTATTGAGTTAAAATGTTAAATTGAGTACCAAAAGACCAAAAATAACTGTTTACTCATAGTATAACGTTATAACATAACATCTCGCCTGTAGTCCCCAAAGGGATGGGCAGAGGTGTATAGTAACATTACGTTAAAGTCCCATGTAATAGGGGGCGAGCCTATTGCCATCAACCGGGCTCAAATCCAACTCCGGGCTGCTACTGAGGAATTCCACTCGGATAAACCCAATAACAATGCCCGACCTGGGGATCGAACCTAAGACCTCATGATCAGCAGTCGCGCCTGCCACCATCAGACCAACGAGGCAGTTAACTCAATTTCACCAAGTACGTTACTTGAATCAGTTGGCGACTAAGGTATCCATATTTGTATTTCATTCAACATGCGCATCGTGTATACAGTGTACCCATTACATTATACTGTACTTGTTCCCTTTCCCAAGAGATATTTTCATATCGTTAATATTACCAAAACTGTGACTAAGTTAATGTGCAGCTAAGTTGGATCCCGATGTTTTACTCCGTTTATGTCATTGTATCATACGATTGATGTGAGACTCCTATGTTGTACCCTCCTGTTGTAACTTGAACGCTCAGTTTGCCGCCGATGTCTGCGTTTACATACAAATATTTATACAACATGACTCGTTAGTCGCTTTACATCCGAAGACCATGAATACTGCTTATATTCTGTGCAACTTTTACTATGGAACAAACTCTAAATTCGTGAAAATTAAAAAAACAGTTGTTCCATACATTTCGTTAAGCAACATTTATTATTTTGTATGGAACAGCTGATTCTTTTTCACGTATTCGGAGTTATTCCCATAGTAAAAGTTGTACAGAATGACGAGCGGAATTCATGGTTTTCGGATGTAAAACAAATAATCAGTCATGCTGTATAAGATAAATGCTTTGGAATATATACGTAATAATTGATTGTACATCATGCAATCAATAATTACGATTACTAGTTTCGTCAGTTATCTAAAAAAAAGATTCTAGTGTGATGATAATAATTAATGCATTTACCGAAAAAATAACAGATTATCAATTTAAACTCATGAAAACGCAGACATCACTTTATTACACATTCTACCAGCTTAACTCACATATTTACAAAACATATTTATTACAAAATTTTCAGTATCAACAAACGCTCCAAGCAGAAAACCAGCGGCTGAAGGACGAGAATGGAGCCCTAATCCGGGTGATCAGCAAACTGTCCAAGTGATCGACCCGCCACCTCGCGCCTCCTACATTAGCAAGCCAAGTGTTGATCGGCAACACGTCTATGACCGACGTGCTCTTTAGTCTGTTATTTCAAAGGTTTATCCATATATATTTCGTGTTATTTATTCAATATTGATAGGCACTTGAACTAAACAAAATACATGGTTATTTTTATTTTTTTCGTTTGGGATTATCTAATTTAGGTACTAGCATAATATCCCAAACTGTTCTAAAACAAATGTGTATAGTCGATCCGCCAAACTATATTGCTGCTATATAAAAATATTATATATATAATTATGTACTATGAATGTAAGTTAATTTAAAATTTTGAATTGAATTATGTTTTTACTTATTTTACGAAAAACGGACAGCCAGTATAAATTATTAATGATCTTATCGCCATTTTTATTTTATATTTTTTAATTTTTAGTCGGATGAAATTATAGGCGAGCGCCAAGTATTACCTTATAATGGATTATCGAGTTTGGAAGCACATACAGACGACAATGACTGCAGTACAAAATCTGTATATTATGCTTTTATGTTTTCTTGAGCAGTCCTTAATGTTTATTTCCACTTTTTATGCTGAAAAATGCTAAGTCATCGTCTTATCGTGTCCGCCAACGGTGAAAACTGAGCGATGCAAAACTTTTACATAAATGAAATATTGTTCCTGATATTACGGTATTTGTGATTTATCGTTTTTGGGTGTATTTAGGTTCCAGCAATCAGCATAATAAATCTATCGTTCAAAACAATACTAGCAAGTAACACTTTTGGTAATAAATGAACTACCTATTTGACTAAAGCATAATTTCAAACTAGAAGAATGATTCACTAATATATTAATAATAATATATTAGGTTCTTTCCTCTAGAGCCCTGACCACTGGTAGCTTGGACCGTGTTACCCGTGCCGGTGGGATACATTTTTTTATATTTTTATAATATATACTTATTGTTTTTTTTAGTAAATGTATTTAAAACTATAATTTATATCTATATATGGCGAATAAACAGATAGAAAATTATTATTTAAAGTTTTAATTACTACATAATCTTTCAACAACCAATTACTTTCGTTTAAAATGGTATATTACGCATTGGGAACATAAAATCAGATGAAACCACTGCAATAACAAATTTGCAGCACGAATAAAATAACTGCCCCTCTGAAGTGAGAAATAGAACGCCTATAGACAGGTTTCAGAGCATCAAAAATATTTTACGCGTACTGTACTGACTCAAAATATTATGTACATGGTCTAGTGACTATATAGAAAAATTCACTTTTCTAAGCTGAAACTGGAACCTACACACAACATTGAATTTTAGGATACTTTTACTAAAAGCGAGTGATTTTATGTTTCTTGTACAATTTGGCATTATTCACAAATTTAACTGTAAGTAAATATATAATGTTTTTGAAGTTATTATGTACGGATGAAGTGACTCGATTGATTGACATGATACATACATAAACTCACGCCGTTTTCCTATGAAGGTAGGCAGAAACAGAACGCCACATGCTACGATCCTTACACACTCCTTTCGCTTCGTATTTATGATATTTGACATAATAATTATATTATGCCAAATCATTGACCATCGTCAAGACTATCAGTTCTTTTTTTTAATAATAATTGTCTTTGATTATGAAATCGATGATTATACATTACATATAGACCCAGCTACATGACTAAATCACAACTAAGAGTGGTTTTATAAGATTATTCTTAAGTGACGACTTGTTATATTTGTGCTTGACAAAATAGCCATACCGGGCCACATTTCGGGCGGGCGGGGTAGGGTACATTCACGAACTAAAGTACCTATAGACCACCATTTGTAAGAACTAATAATGTCAAAGAATCAAACTTCTAAAACTATGAATCAGATCTTCAAGAAATTTCAGTCACTCACTTTTCTTAAAAAAAGTCCTGCCATAATATTGTTATTCAATATCAAACAATTTATTCCGTTTGTTCTATTATTTTACTTAGTAATGTTTAAGTTTTTATTGAACGACGACGGGATGACAGCTAAAAAATAAATAAGATTTATTTATTTAATGCGATGTACCTTTGCTGTGGTATAACTGCCAAAAATGTACAGACGTAGAAATGACTATATTATTTACAGGGTAACATGATAAAAATGACAGATGCCAGAGACAAGAACATGTTCACATGAAAAAAAATTGTAACGGCGAAAATGACATGACATCAATAAATTAACCTTTCTCAGTGAAATAAATAAATTAGGTAAATTTTAATGTAAAGGCAAAAGGGATCCATAGGGGCCTGCGCCCACGGGCGGTACGGCATGGCAAAGGATTTTTAAGCTCAAATAATTTTAAACTTTATGTTAATACCATTAGCACTCATATCTGCTTAGCATACCTGCTTCGTCGTGCCGTGGCATGCCTAAGCATCCCACGGACCGGTAAATATGAGACCCAAAGGGTACAATAAACAATAAAGTTTAAAATTATTTGAGCTTAAAAAAAATATTTGCCATGCCGTGCCGCCTGTCATAATCATAATTGTTATTATAATCAGTAATCACTGCAAAATAGAGTTCTTTTTCCAAGTTTTATTTGTCGATATTTAAATCGATATTAGATACGTCTCTAGCGACTTGTTTGACACGTATCATTTTAATCATGACCCTGAAAACAATATATTAAACTATAAACTTTTAATTACATCCAAGACGGGGTTATGTAAAGCGCATTTAAAAGGCTGCCTTAGCGACATTTCAATCCCCCGCTTTGCCGCCGATTATGCCCCATTGTGTGACGCGCTTGAATAACATCACATCTATCACAAAAAAATATATATTTATATCGATACGTGGTATCAGCCTTCACTATAGTCGTCTTTTCTTCTCATTGACCTCCATTCAGTTTGCCTTAGTTAAATTGTCTTGACATGTGTGTTGTATTTGACAGTGTGTTTATTTTATAACGCACCTTTTGACTTTATTGAGAACGTATTATGTACTTATTGAACGTCATTCGTACTTAGTGACGTCGCGGAGTCATTAGTATCAACTTGGACGCATTGATTGTGTATACTTGTAATGTTTCGTTTTAATAGTTATTTGGTTCTAGAACATACCATAGATATTGGAAGAACTGTTTTGAACTGCAGGAATTATGTCGAGCAGGTAACCATAAACAATAGTTTATGGGGCTTTAAAACCTGTTTGTCGGTAATAATATTTCTTATTCTACCTAACTCAATTGTTATGAGTACATATAATACCAGCTGCTATTAAAATGAGAAGTTACATAATAATACTACATTTCTCGAGGTGTATTTCTTGTCGATAACTTTTGACATATTCCTAAATAAGTGTAAAGTAGATTAGTTTTATTATGATTTTTTTGTAGAGGGCCTGATTCACCCGACATATATGTTATATATAGCTATGTATGACGCCTAGATATTGTGCTTGATACATCTCCTAATTGAAATATACCTCAAAATTATTAAAATGATATTCAATATCTTCGCGACATATGTATCTCGAATTACTAATATATTAATGTATAGTTTTTTTTCTAGGCAATAGTCTATAGCCGATTGGATTGTGATATATCGATTTTGTACGACACTCATAGAAACTTTTTGTATTAGGAAATAGACTGTTGATACCTATAAAAATATGAATTTATCGGGGCCATGAATTGAATATTTATATGTTTTGCCTCTACTAAATATGGCCTAGCTCTTTTACGGACCAAAAATCTATTTCGTACAATCTAATGACTAATAATAAACATCTTGTCATTAATTCAAGGCCTTAAAATGTAAATTATGACTCCAGGCCACGGACTCGATTACTGAAATAATGTGACTTGGCCTATAAAAAGTCTGTTATACATCTATTTAACTTATTAGTCACTAGTGATGCCTTTTATAATGTCGAGTCCACTGGCCTCAGTGGGGCAACAAAATGCTAGTCTAAATTAGCGGTGAAATAATCTCCGCGTATGATGCGGTCTAAACGGCCTCGTAACTGCGAATTAAACACGTTTATTTGCGTAAATCTTTGCCATGTTCCCAGCAGTTGTTTGTAATGATGTAGTACTGTTAACAGTTATTGATAATATTATTTGAGGCTTTCATATCTATCAAGTCAAAGATGGTGGTCGTTGTGCCGTTTTTGGCCTACATAAATCGGCCTCGCCACTCAATCGTTTGACATTAAATACGTAACTAGGTTTGAAAGACCTCGTATGTTTATGTAGCAGTTTATTATCTCAGTTTTTTGCCGAGCTGTAATAAAATTAACGTTAATTATTATTAAAAAGAACATTTATGTAAGCTTGTTAAAATTAAAGTCGTGAAGATTGATAAAGATTAAAATGGACTTTTATAAGTTTGTTAAAAGTGTTAAAATGATGTTCGTAAAAACTACATATATTCTGTATAAAATTTGTATACCTACCAACATTTTCTTAAACTTAGCGATCCTGAAATTTTTTGTTCATTAAAGTTTTATTTATTCGAAGAGGAAGTGAAAATAAACAGTTCTTCATTATACTTTTTGTTTTGTTTTGGTTTTTATCCTTTTTAGGGTACCGTATCCAAATTAGAATTATTACTAAATTAATGCAGTGCCTTTGCCGGTAATAGCTCTAACCAGGGTTCATCACTATTCTTTGTTTATTAATATATATTATTATTCTGATCCTGTGTTGCTGCAGTCCTACGATTAGTTTTTACTTCCTGATATTAACAGAAAATTAGAAAAAGTAGCCTCTCTATTGAAGTTTGAACATTTTGGCACACCGATTTTATAATAACCTTTCAGTGTTTTTTTTTTTCATATTGTTTAATTTGCTAAGTTTAATTTAGCAGAGTATGCTTCTGTCAGTACGCTTTAATAGGCCACGTTCACGTCTTCTTTATCCTATAGCCTCACTGCCCATTGTCGGCCGGCTATAAAGCTGGCACACATTTTTGCCAAGACTACGTCATCTAATGGGAATATTCCCTTTGATGACGAAGGCTTGGCAAAAAATTTGTAGCTTTTTACCTCATTTGCCTGTGCATTGGATTTTCCAACGGAAAAAAAGGATAAGGCCTGTGCCTTATCCTTTTTTTCCGTTGGAAAATCCTCATGGATGTCCCTCGCCCGGGGAAGGCGAGGGGGTCTGCCGGACTCTTACCGGCTAAAAACCAACGGTGTTCCTTCTCCTGACCGTTCAGCCGGGGTCGCGGGATTCGCAAAAGCATGTACCGCAACCCCGGTAGGTCCCGGTCCGCCAACCAAAACAGGCCGTATCCTGGGTCATTGATAAATGAGTTTCTAGTTTTATACAAAGCAGCTATCGTCTCTGCAATATTAGACCGACACTAGATGACACTCACTATGTAAGATTAGTAGTCGAAGAAAAAGTGCGTTGTGTGAAAGCTTATAAATAATCAAACTATGCACCCGAATGTATTCTTCTCAACCAGACTCTGAAACCTCTAGCCGTTTGACATCTTCTGCTCGATTTATACACATAAGTAGCGAGTTAACCTGTTGACCGATTCCTATAATTAACCTAGCGTTATTGGTTAAAAATTACACTCTCATGTCTTTACCAATAATGAAGAAAAGTCCCCATAGTTTAGTATAGTAGACCGTCCCATACGATTGTAGTTATCACAAGTAAAATTAGCTTACGAGGCTATTCATATGACTAGTTTGGCAACAAAAAGTGCTACCATTGGTAAGCAAAACGATTCGTTTCCGGCCATTATGGGCCGATTTTACCAATGTCGGATAACATTTTTATCTGAGGAGTTTGACGTTTTGACAGCTTCTGGTAAGGTTACGGTTATCCCTTTATAGGGCATAAGGTTTTAGGATAAGTGTATTACAAACAATTTGGCAATTTAATATAAGCAAAAAAAAATATTTTATTTTTTCATTTATATTTTTTAATCAAGAAAATTGGAAACAAGTTTTGCCCGGTTTAAAAATAAAAATATAACAAGGAGGCTTGCACAACATCTTACAAAAAAGTTGGTGGTAAAAATATTTCCTTTGCCCTATAAAGGGTTTTACTTACCTATAGTATAGGATCCCACTATAGAACGACCTTCACCGAGCTGGTTAAAGGATGAAAAGTATTTTATATCAAATTAAATATGTCAATAAATATATTGCAAATGGGTAGGCATGTGTTAATGCTGTGTTTATACCTGCCTACCCAAGAGTTGTGACGGGAAAAAAATAGTCAACCTAACGTTTGCATATTCTATAGGCTTCATACTTTCGATTGGTATGGAATTTGTCTATTAACCAAACCAGGGAAAAGTTTAAAAAAGAAAATCATATTCTGGACTGAAATTTTTTAGTCAATCCATTTGCAATATATTTATTGACGTATTTACCTAATTTGATTTAAAATACTTTTCATCCATTAACCAGCTCGGTGAAAGTCGTTCGTGAGATCTTAGACTACTAGTTACAGTAGTTAGTTGATGTAACTGTAGCTAAGGTTCAGTTGCCCACCTAACTATAACCGTAAACTTGACATATTTTATATCTTTGTATTGATTTGACAGAAATTTTGGTAAGGTTATGGTTATAATTAGTTGGTGCAACTGAGTCTTATGGCCAAATATTCAAACGCTACTCAATTTTTTTTCCTAATGTAAAACTCTCCACCACTAATAGCCTAATACCCAAACGCTACTCAATTTTAAGTTGCCGTTAAGTCTGGTGCTGTCACTGTCACTTCGCTTTAGAGTGACAGTGACAGCAAATTGAGTAGCGTTTGGGTATTAGGCTATTAGTGGTGGAGAGTTTTACATTAGGACATGGTTTTTTGATAGCGATAATCAATAATCGTCGGATGAGAGATCGATCTGTTAAACCCCTCATAAATATATAATATCTATGTATAATATGTAAATAAGCGTAACTAAATATTATATGATGATATTTATAAACATATAGTTAACTATTATGTTATAAAGCTATCGTTGTCTTCTCGATGTCTTGTCAATTTTATACAAATAAAGTGAGTTAGTAAAAGACTGCAGTTGTTTTGTATTTTGATACGTGTTTACTTACTTTAAAAATCGGATCCATAAATTCCATTTCAAAAATCTAAGAAAATATTTTTTATTCTCTAGAACAATTGCGGCGTGGAATTTACAAATGAGCGAAGTGCCAAAACAAAATGAAACAAAAATATCAATAAAATGGATTGGCTGCCCAATGTAACTCCTTTGACATAAAAAATATTGACTTCGGTTTTTGGGCACTTAGCCCCATTTGTAAATTCCACGCCTCAATTATTATTTCTGGTTTCTGATCCCCTGAACATTTTTGGAATGACGTAAGTAAGCAAATAAAATTACATACCTGCCACATATCATTTACCCATGAAATAAATTGATGTGGCTGATGTGTGTGAATATCTATGAAGCACACCTATACATTTGTATATTTCCAGACCAAAGGCTGTACCTACTTGAAGATAGTTGTTAAAAATAGGCTCGTTCTTTGTCTTTCTCTGGGATGAAAACAGCTTGAGATTCGCTTCAAGAAACGATCTCCGTGTGAATGAATCTTAAGGGGTTAGGCCACCCTAGAATTTTCGAAAAATCGATTTTTTTATTTCTGTCTTAAACGGTCCCTTAGTACCTCAAAAATCATGTCCTAAAAGATTATAGCCGGAAAAAACCTTTTAGTAGGTACTCGGTTTTCGAATTTTAGTATAAGGCCGTCTGGTCCGCAGCAAGTGCCTTTTGTGAGCGCTAGGGAGAAGGTACGTTAGGGGACTAGATCAGGTATAGGGCAGATGTTGTTGATAATGTTTCGCTTCAAGATCAAGCAGAAAAGAAATGCAAGAATAGAAAGATAATCTGGAAGGCCAATTGTATGGGCAGGCATCGCAGACTTAAGGTATTGCAAAATTATTCATGATTTTCTACTACTCAAAACTTCAAACGCGTTTATCTCAATACTGCATTTTTTAAGTTTTCAACCGATTGACTTGAAATTTTGAATATGTCTTGGAAAATACATTGTCTATGGAAGTACGTAGGATTTTTTTTATATTGCATAGTTCATTTGTTATTAACAACTATCTGACGATTTTTTAGGCAAAATTTTCACTTTCCACTTAAGTAGTGCACTATTTGGCTAAATATCTATATATCGCAAAAATCCTACGTACTTTCATAGAAAATGTATTTTCCAAGATATATTCAAAATTTTAAGTCAATCGGTTGAAAGTTGTCTGAGTTATGAGTAGGGCCGTGGACCCAGAAAAAAAGACGTCATCGCAAAAACGCTGCACAGCCGCCATTTTGAAATAAATCGTTTCAAAAAAAATATTGTAAGCAGAGTCACTGATATGTATAATAAAATCGCGTTTTTGTTATGTCGATTTATTTTGTAGTATTTCTGAAAAAAATACCCCAATTAGCCTATTTTTTTCGCCCTCTAGGGTGGCCTAACCCCTTAAGAAAATATTATGTATACGTAGGTAGTTATTTCATATAAAACTACCTAGGTTGATATCTAGGTAGTTTTATATGAAATAACTACCTCGCTACTGTAGACTTAGGTGGTGTTGTATGGATGGGATCATCCCAAATGAAACTTTTTGCCGACCATTCTGAGTATGAATGTGGATGGTAATAAGAGTAGAGGAAGACCAAAGAAACGATGGACGGATAGTGTGAAAAATGATATGGCTAGAAAGGGGGTGACTACTGAGATGACGGCTAATAGAGATGTATGGAAGAAGACATACCTACTGCGCCGACCCCAAATAAGTTGGGATAAGGGCTGTACAATGATGATGATATAGTGTGTTTTTTTTAACTGATACAGTATGGGGGAATTCTAAAACAAAGGTACCTACAGGAAAAGTTTATTTGCAAAAAAAAACCAATGTTATTGCGTCATTTTCACGTGAATAAACAGTTTTTCTTTCTTTCTTTTCTTTTTTCTTTATTTGCCCATATTTTATGAAAAAAATATTAACATTGTTAACTATTTATTTTTTGGTCCACTGTTACAGGCATAACGCACGCAACCATAGATGTCTACCTACTTATTTACTAATGTGTCTGTTACTTTATAGGTATAGCTGTAGATATACAATGTTATTTTTTGGATTATAATGTTCAAGAGGCGTTCTTGCGGTGGCGGGCCCTCAGTCTGACCCGCCAGACTGATTTTGAACGCGTGGGGCGAGGGGCGACACATGTAGTCACAATTTAACGAATATAATACATCCGTTTTGTACCAGATCATTATTTTATTTTCCACCAGCCCCTTCACACCAGCGTTAACTTTTCCTGTAGCTTTACCGTCAAGTCTATTTTTACCCAGTTCTAAATATGTCTGTTTTTGGAAAAATAAAACACCAAGTCCACATTCAGAACATTTATTTAACGAATCTGTCTAAATTAAAATTATTGTAGGTACATATAAAATATAACAAAAATATTATTGTATAATCTGATGAATACCTTAATAATTAATCACATTATTAGTGTAACATGTCGTATATTCTTGTGTACTTAAATAGGTACTAGTAGACATATTGTTTATTGGTCATCTCGAAACTTTTCCAAGAATCAGGTAACAGTGAAAAATCCAATGTAATATTTAATAAAATGCCCAAGTTTTAAGCAATCTAAAAACTTTCACTAGAAAGAGACAGCACTACGGGGCGACGACGTCATATTTCATGACCGTATTAGTGACTTCACAGCACTCCGTAGAAAGTCAGTCTCGCGCGACAAGAATAGAAAATCCCCCCTCCAAAAACAAGTAAAGAAACTCCTCCTGTTTTCAATTTTAATAAGAATCGTGACCTTTCTATATCTTCATGGAAGCAATGTTAAGTTCTTGAACGTTTTGTAAAGTAGTCAACTACCCTCTTGTTGTCATAATGAGAACATGAAGTATCGAGATCAATATCTCAAGAAGATCCTGTCTGATTAATATCTGCAGATGGATTGAGCGTTTTTATAATTAAACTTAGTCCGTATTACCTATATTAGTTTTTTGTTAAGATGATAAATAATTATACAAAATGGAAAGGTTTTGTAGATCATTCATAAAGCATAGAAATAAAGAATATAATTTAGGTACACACTAAGTCAATTCAATCGTGCAATCCACACATTTCATTGTACGATCAAATAAAATTATTTACATTTCATAGACATACTAGGTCATATAGATTTTTACAGGCATTGGATATCTACGCATTATTTAATATTAATACTAACCTAAATAATATTTACAAAACAATAAATGAAAATATAAAGCGATATTGAAAAGGCACGTGGTAAGTTAGTAGGTAGGTAGGTAGGTAGGTACTTCACCATTAAACACCATGATAATCCCTTAATATTTCGGAAAATTTTAAAAGTACGTAGGTATCCCAATTAAGAAACTAAGTAATTCAAAAGGAACAATAAAGGTATAAACTAATAATTCTTAATTTATCGCGTTTACAAAAGCATATTATAATATCAGAATTATTTTGGCATCAAATCTAATCATTCGATATACAACAATAAATACATTTATATCTAAATACATAAAGTATTCTTAATACTCTTTGTTCTTATTGTAAGTTTTTTTGTGTAAAAATCATGAACAAAAAGTACACACGATGTAAGACTACAATTCTTAGGCGCGGTTTCAGAAGAGACGTCGCCGTCGTGGTCGCCGTCGCCTAGAGGCGCGGGCGCATTTTCCTTTGGCAAAAACGACCCTATGCTCCATAACTATTAAGTTTACTTTATGTTTCTATGTTTTTTTTGATTATCCGTCCGCGCCACGTCGCCTGGACACATCTCGCCTGTATAAACCGCGCCATAGGTTACGAGATTTACGAAAAATTGGGTCGAATATTTTGTAAAACATTGCCGTTTTGAATTAGAACAACAGACTAGAAAGTGTCTACTTTTATTGTGGTTTCTTATATATATTTGGACTTTCAATAATTAAAACAAATCAAGAAGATCGATGAATTATTATCATAATAATGCAGTCGAAATTAATAAAACATTAGCATTTTATATTTCTTGTGTGTCATTTTACGCAGTTTAGGTAAACATGAAACGATTATAAATAAGAATTGTAATCTTACACATACCACACGAATCCAACACATTTACATCTTTGGTACAATACCTAGTAAGGGTTGGTGATCAACTAGCAAACGGGATTATAACTAACCCTAAAACTATCGTATCGTTTGAACACTCGAGTCAATGGTAACCACTTTAAGGGGAAAATTTACAGGTAACATTTACACGGAGGAACACCAATTAAGCGTCGGATTTGGTTACCTAAAATGTTTATCGAGCCACAACGTCGTCTACACTGGTCAGCGTACTGCGACTCCGTTGATTGTGACGACTGCGCTGGGTCCCGTCGGTTCTGGCTCGTAGGCGGAGTCGGTGTCGCTTCGTCGACCATACGCGACGTTGTCGGCAATCCTTTCACTGTAAGGCGAGTCGTACACGTTGTCAGAGACGTGGTCGTAGATGTGTCGTCCGTTCGTGTCGTGGAGGGTCGCGTAGCTCATGACTGCGGCGTTTTGGTCCTCCTTCCGTTCGGCTCCTTCAATGTTCTCAGTGTTCTTTACTGGCGTTGCTTTGCGGCTGTGGAATGAACGTAACGTTTATAAGTTTCGAGAAGATTATCAATTATTCTACACTAGCGACCCGCCCCGGCTTCGCACGGGTGCAATGTAGATACTAATGTGGGCCATATAAACGTTCCTGTTGAATCACTCTATCTATTGCTGAAAATAGCATTAAAAATCGTTGCGTAGTTTAAAAGATCTAAGCTTACAGACAGCGGGAGCGACTTTATTTTATACTATGTAAAGATAATATAATCAGCCGATTACTGTCATACTGCAGGGCGCGGGCCTCTTCTCAAAATGAGAAGGGTTTAGGCCTTTATAGTTCGCCACGCTGGCCTGGTGCGGGTTAGCGGACTACATATTATCGAGGACTTTATGGAGCCCTCTTAGGTGTGCAGGTTTCCTCACGATGTTTTCCTTCACCGTTAACGCAAGTGATAATCAAATTTATGATCCGCACATGAATTCGAAAGGTCCAGGCTGGGATTGAACTCAGACTCGACTATCACTGCTCAAATATTCTTTTATTTCATATTTTTCTCATCTGCCTCATATATTGAAAAAAAAGCTTCCATACTCACAGCCTCAAATAAATAACTCCAAGCAGCATCAGTAGGAACAGCACAACCCCACACCCAACGCCAACACTCAGCGGCAATGTTCCGTTCTCAGCGGCTTCATTAGATATAATCTCGCAGCTGGGCTCTTCACCGGACCACTTGCCATCGTCCATGCACTTGCGAAGGAATGGACCAACCCGCTGGAACTGTGGTAAGCAGTGGTACTCGATGGAACTGCCGAATAATGTGGAGCTGTTCGAGATTATGATGCGGCCGTTCTCGATGGTGCGTGGAGACTTGCAGTCGATAGCTGTGGACATGGAGATTAATTAGTAGTCTTGTCACGTATGCTGTATAGTAGTAGTATAGTTGTATCTACCAACTAGATCGCTATACAAACCTACATCTAATGATATTGCTTGTATATTTTTGGAATATAACTCACAAGAGAAGCTGAAAATCGTACCGAAAAAATAATTGCTAATGTAAATGTGTGATTACTGGTTAAATGTTAGGATCATAATTTCAAATGGACGTCTCGTTCTTCTTGCTTATTAAAAATTCCAAAGTTCAATGTAAGCGATTCGATGCAACAAGTAAATTACTGTGTCTGTCGTGTGTATGTGCGAGTTAGAGGGGTAACGGGGATTCCCTCTATATCTTTTTGCTACTTGAATTCGTGTGCTCCATCTTAGACTCTTCCTGACCCTTCCTGACTCTTCCTTACCATCAAAAATTACATAATAACAAATACTTACGAATACAAACAGGTGGTGCTCCACTCCACTGTCCCTTCGGCTTGCAGGTCCTGGTCTGGTTGCCTTGCAGCCCATACCCTCGGTCGCAACGGTAGTGGGCCTCCCCTCCGATGCTCAGCGTTGAAGTAGCTACCAACAGACCTACGCTGCCCTTGATCTGGATCGACGGGTCTGTGCACGTTATTTCTGTTGGATATAAAAAAATAGCTACTAACAAGAAATTACAATGTTTTTTTTTCATATAACCTATTACAGGTGCTTATGAAAAATCAATTGGAGTGCACGTTTCCAATTTGTCGTTTGCTATGGCGAAGAGCCAGTAAGAAACTCTATAGTTAATAGTTTAGTTAGAATCTTGTCCCACACGTGAGTGTCGTCCGATGCTGGTATTTGTTATATAGAGATGTGCCTTCTTTTCCCCTAGCTTTTTTGCCTTGGGATGTTTTTAGCCAGAATCTATCATAGAGAGATCTTAAAGCCGTGTTTCCACGGCGTCCACCATAATCAAGACCGTAGCCAGGTTTAGGGGGTTCAAACCTCCCCCGGAACCTCAGACAATTAAATTACTTTTAAAATCGATACCTCCCACGCAAAAAGTCGTAACACGTTTTTTTGGTAAAATGAGATTTTAATACTACAGTTCAATTTTATAGAAATACTACACATCCTTGAAAACAATATTTTCATATTTACATTAAATACCTTGGTATTTAATGTAAATAAGTAATTACCGGCTAAGAATCTTGATTCTTAGCCGGTAATAGTCTTATCATGTTTAAATTCCCGCGCATATGGTCGTGCCAACAGTTGCGACGATTTACGTTGAACTATTGGACCGCGCACCGGTTAATCACGGCACAGTACCGACGTCGTAAGATGTAAACAGTACAAAATATTACTTTGGAGTTTGAAAATCTAAAAAAATCAAGAAACTGTGTGTGTTTTGTACTTTACTGTTTTGTTTTTATTAGATACTAGTACTATGAGTAATGTACGGTCATCAAAGATTTAAATTAGCGTTAAATAACCAAAATGATTCGAACGTGAAAATAACGGCTAATGAACGTTGACAAAATGGTAAGTTTATTTCTTACTTTCATTTACTATCATGATTTGCATGTTTATCCTAATCGTGTTAGTAAATTGTTTTTAAGTATATGATTTTCATCACTATTTTCGTAAGTTAATAATTTGAAATACGTCCGGCGCAAAACGTCGAAACATGAAAGTTGTGATTTTATGCGCGGTCGATATTATCGTATTTAAAAAATCTGTACGCAGCATAAAGTCTTATGTCTGACATACGACCTTATTCGTGCTGTATTCGTTGTGCTTTTTAATAGTATAAGGTCGTAACAAATAGATACGACTTTGCGACAACAAGAATAAGGTCGTAAGTTTTTATTTTTGCCTATTTTTACGAAAATATGAGTTTTTAATTCAATCAAAAGGCCTCATTGTCCCCTTTAACCTTCAATCATTGCTATATTCTAAAATTAATCCCACACTATCGTTTGCGGCTGATCAAGACAAAGATGAAGTTAAGAATCTCTCTCCTGAAAAATTTCAAATTTGGACATACGACCTAATGCGCGGGAGGTGTCGATATACATATATATATATATACACTCAATATTGTAATTGATTTTCTCTGCCGACGACTATAACTAAGTACCTATATATCTTTTACTACCTATAAGTATACATAATATGAAATCACAAGTGTAGGTACCTATGCATACTGGTGCTTCGGAGCTCCACGTGCCATTATCCTGGCACAGTCTCCTGGACACGCCATCTAGGTGCCAATGCTCACTGCACTCGTACAATGCAGCCGCACCGTAATACGTGGCGTTCGTCGCAAGCGTCACCTTGCCATTCAAGATTTGACTTGGGTTCCCGCAGTCCACATCTGAGGAGAAAGATAAAGGAGAGTTAAAAAGAGACATTACAAACTATGTTGTTAAAAAATCCGTTTAATATGTAGTGTAAGACTCATAACATCACACCTGTATTCCCCGAAGGGTTGGGCAGGTGTATAGTAACACCCTCATTTCGCCGTTATGTTTTAGTACCATGTAATAAGGGGCGAGAATATTGCCATCAACTGGGCACAAGTCCAAACATCGGGCTGCTGAGGAATGACACACGGAAAAACTCAATAGCGTTTTGCCCGACCTGGGGATCGAACCCAGGACCTCACACTCAGCAGTCGCGCTTGCCACCACTGGACCAACAAGGCAGTTGAAGAGGAAAAAGATAGTTTATGAACCATTTTTCGCAAAGTTGACATTTTCCGGCCAGTGCTGACTTGACACACAATGGATAACCCACGTGTGGAGCCGAATTTACCCTACTAAAATAATAAGGTATTGCATCGCAATCTGTCAAAAAACTCCAATCTGAACTTACATTGACACCTCGGCGTAAGTCCGCTCCATTGTCCATTGTCTTCGCAAGTAGACAGGCTCTCACCGATAACCTTGTATCCTCGCTCGCAGCGGTACTTGACAAGCGCGCCGATGCGGTAGCTGTTGCCCACGCTGGTGGTGACGGCCGTCCTGATGAGCGTGCGTCCGTGGTTGCGGTCGTTGCCCGTCACCGACACGATGCTGTTCTCTGGTACTAAGGGATCTGAGCAGCGGATTTCTGGAACGATCAAGTGAAGTTAGTTGTCGTATGAATAACATCACGCCCTGTATTCCCCGAAGGGTTCGGCAGAGATGTAAATGCACCCTCGTTTCGCCAGTTATGTTTCAATCCCATGTAATAGGGGGCGAGCCTATTGCCACCAACCGGGCACATCTAGATTCTAGGCTGCCATAAAAATTCCTAATGGAAAAACCCAATAACACTGCCCGACCCGGGGATCGACCCAGGACCCTGCGCTCAGCAGTCGCGCCTGCGACCACTAGACCAACAAGGCAGTACTAGTACTTTGTTAATTATTATTATTATGCTCGTTCAATGCCGTTCCTGGTGTGCTCAAACTAAACTGAATTTAGACTATTGCCATCTCTTTCACGCTGATAAAAGCAAGAAAGAGACGGACATAAATAAGGTCTGTCAAATTTAGTTGAACTAAAAATTCCATACAAATTTAGACGTCACGTCGGTACGTGTCGACTAAAATTACGCTGAAGTTCAAGGCGTAAACTATAGTTTGAAATTTCTAACTTAGTTCTTATCTATTACCGTCTTCTTCTCACCCCCCATCTATTAGTAAAATATAGCAATTCTTTAATTTAGTTGGTGAATAAGAGAATCGTCACTAATTTTATCCTTTTAACAAGTAGATAGTTGTTCTTTAGTTGGTATTACATCAGACAACAGCAAAAATAGACCAACTTTAATCCGTATTGCATTAAATTCAGCATTGATATTATTCTTCACTAGCTTTTGCCTGGGGCGTCGTCCGCGTCGATTTCGTACTTATTTTTCTTTTAGCAATGCATGCATATGACTAAACACCGATGTCTTCATCTAAATAGGTACACACAACAAATCAAACCATATACAAGGTTAGTCGAAAAGGGAGTACTAAGCCGCGGGTCACTTAATGTATCACTGATGATTGTTTTAAAGAAAGTGTTAAAATTTAAAAATTCGGTTCGATATTTTTTCTATGAAAAATTATTTTTATTTTAGTTTTTTCAAAATTTCTTCATCCCTGCTTTAGTTATGAATTCAGAAAATGGAGTTTCTAATCCGTGACCCCAAATATGACGTAAAACGTAAAAAAGTCTCATCATAGCTAAGGATAGAGATCATTTTTAGCGTATTTTTTATGAAATTTTTGCACAGCTATTTATCTTGAACTTTTGACTTTTGGGGAAAGTTGTAGAACAAAAGTTATTCATTATCAATGGGTACTGTAACACCATTTTGGCTTAGTACCCCTTTCCGACTAACCTTGTATATCCAGTTTATGCTGACCTCTCATGGACGGAATTTCCTTACGATGATAGGTGAACTTATAATTATTGGAAAGAATAGCTTGATTTGTCGTCGTGTGTACAACATAAAATGTTCGTATCTAACCTTCGCATCTGGGTGACGAGTCGCTCCACTGAAAGTCCTCAGTGCAGATCCTCCTGACTGGACCGACGAGTCTGAAGTTTGTGGTGCACGAGTACTGAATCACGCTACCCAGGTGAGTAGTTCCGTTTAGAAGTTCAGCTGCACCATAGGTCAGAGATGGAAGCTTGCCACAGTCCACATCTGGAACAAATTAAGTCAATTTAAGGAAATGCTGTCTTAAAGGTATAAGGATAAAGCCTATATTACTACTGATGCTTAGATAATTCTTGATATCACTTCGGCTGGTTTAATTATAATGTCTTCTTGACAGCATGAACACTATAATAGGAAGCGTTGAAGGGCAAAAATTTTTGGGGGCGGTCTTTTGTTACATTGACGTTCAAAAAGAACTAAGGCCCCTATTTTTAATAAACAGGGCTCATTTGAGAGATAGTTTTAACATGTCTTTAGACCTTAGACCAGGGGTTTTCAACCCTTCAACCTTTTCGTTGTCAAGGGCCTTAAATACTTGCTTTTGGTATCCGCGGGCCACAATACAAGGAAAAACACTCCATTCCAAGTTAATAAAAAACAATAATTATTGTAGATACTTAGATAAAACAATTGCCAAGCAATTGATCTGTCGCAAATGAAGCTTCATCGAGCCGCGTAATAAAGACTCTGGCCTTATACGGAAAAAAGTTTCTTGAAGCAAGTCTCATGCCATTTCTGCTTTTGTCGTAGGGAAAGACAAAGGCAGAACGAGTCTTGCTTCGAGAAACTATCCTCGTGTAAACCAGCCTTTAGACCGTTAAACAAATTTGAGGCGTTTTTAAAAACAGAATGTTGTCAAATGTATGGAATTCTAATTTATGGTAGCTGCTGTTGGAAGATCTCTCAAATGAGTGGTTAAGTAGTTCTAGTCTATTTTGACTAAATTAATTTTGAAGTCGACGTTGAAGTCGATAGCTCATTTGCTATTTTGGTGATCACAGGAATACTTACATTCGCATTTCGGTGACTCCCCGGACCACTCCCCATCTTGTTGGCAGACGAGGCTTGCTTCTCCGACCAGTTTGTGTCCCTTCTCACAATGGAAGTCGATGGTAGAGTGCACGTTGTAGTCGTAGGCTTCCATGTAGCCGCCAGCAGGGACCTCAGGGTCGGCGCAGGATATCACTGGAAGATGTACAATAGTATCATGTGTGTATCCCTCGAACATGACGGGATAAATTTCAATCTCTGGGATTGATCACAGAATAAATTATAGCACAAGATACTGAGTATATCCCCGAAAAAAAAAACAATAACACTTTGTCAGACCTGAGAATCAAACCTCGATTACGTAGTGACCCTAGCTTTTCCCATTTATATATATATATACACATATATTCCATTTATTCCATTTATTGGTATGTCACTCAATTACGTAGTACGGTATTGATATTATACCAAGCCCACGCAGACCAACGAGCGTTCTTCAATTATTGAATTTGCCCAAACTTTATATAGAACGAATCCGGTTTCATTCGGTATGCCGTAAGTCTGACAAGTGTTTGTTGTAGCTATTTTTAGACTCTGCTCGGAAACTGCTGCATTTTTAACATGTTATTGAATAAAATTTGAACTCGGCTCGGTCTGGTCATTCTAAAGTCTAAAATTGGACATCTTTGTCCGATATGAATACAACAAAATATCGATACCGGTGCAACTTAAACTTAAAAAAGAAAATATTTTTAAACAAAATAGTGACCTTTACGTATTTTAACAATAGGTAGGTATACCTTCATTTAAAGGACCTTCGTTTCGTATGGATGTAACAATAATCTAAGATCTAGTTTTAATATTCTAGCTAGACCATCATTTCCGAAATCCCATTTTCTTTGTTCCTAATGAAAACAGCAAGGAATCTTGGGAATCAAATATTCTATCATTGGAATAATTTATTTATACTTCTATGCACTATTGTGGTACATAAGGCGGACTTAATGCCATAAGGTATTCTCTACCAGTCAACGTTAGGGTTAAAAAGAAAAGCATCGAAATAGATACAGGAAAAAGATAAGTTGACAATTTTGGCCTGAATATATTAGGAATTCAAAAGATAAATATAAATTACATATAATACATAATTATATACACATAATATAGCAGAAAGAACAATAAAAAAAATGTTTAAAGAACTTACATTCACACGTTGGTATATCATGGGACCATTTCCCATCTCTATTACAAGTGAGGGTTTCAGCACCAGCGAGCCAGTAATCAGATTCACAGTTGAACTGAGCCATGGAACCGTACGTCGTCGTCCCGTTTAGGAGTATAAAGGAGCCTTTGTGGACTTGCGCAGGAGTGCCGCAGTCTACGTACTTGCAAGATGGCGGTGTGCCCGACCATGATCCTCCGAGAGTACAGGTTACACTCTGAAAGTAGGTAAGAATATAAAAACATATTTATATATATATACGATTTTTTATATAAAACCAGGTTGACCTCATTTTGTTCCCAAAAACTGAGCAATCTATCCGAAATGGATTTTAATTATGGTATCCTTATTAACTGTTATATGTACTGGGAATTCAAGAATGTTATTTAAAGCCTCAATAAATACCAAAATTTACAAAATTTGTATACCTATTGAGACTTAACACATATTTTAAATCTTGTTTTTTGTACACTTTGTATCCAGTTCAGCACTTATGCTGTTGGGCGCCAATGGATATGAATAAATACACTGAGCATCCATCAATGCGCTAATTATAATAGATTCGCAACCCTGCTTTTGTCTCCAAGGCTCGGAGCGAAGAGAGGCTGAACGCCTTTATTTTCAAGGATTAAATCTTTCTATATGAAGACTTTCAACTTCGTGATATGGAAAAGCGGGTGTAGAATGATCTATGTGACGGAAGCCAGGAGATGAAGGAACATGTGTAAAAAAATACACTCACCGGTGGCCCAAATAGTATGAATCCATTCTGGCAGCTATAGGTGGCCAATGAACCGGCCTTATGGCCAGTAACAGCAACAATAGCCCCGGTAACTGGTGGTGGATCTGGACACCAGTCGAACAGACACTTGGGAGCCTCGCCGCTCCAAATGCCTTCATCACCGCACATTCGTTCGGGTTCTCCAACCAGGGTATAGTTCTCCCGACAGGAGTATATTGCTTTGGCTCCGTGGGTAGTCTTGCCGTCAACTAGTCTCACTTCTCCGT
Source organism: Amphipyra berbera (assembly GCA_910594945.2). Classification (NCBI taxonomy): domain Eukaryota; kingdom Metazoa; phylum Arthropoda; class Insecta; order Lepidoptera; family Noctuidae; genus Amphipyra; species Amphipyra berbera. The sequence continues at coordinate 20,704,356 of OU343121.1, read as the reverse complement.
CTTGAATCGATGTTAGACCACCGCAGTTGACATCTGTAAATTTTTTATTTTTTATTATCTGAATTCTCCCAAATTTTATTCCATATTTATACATGAACATAACATAACATCACGCCTTTATTCCCCGAAGGGTTGGGCAGAGTTGTTTAGTAACCGTCATTTCGCCATTATGTTTAAGTCCCATGTAGTAGGGGGCGAGCCGATTGCCATCAACTGCAAATCTAAAATCCGGGCTGCAACTGAGGAATTCCACACGGAAAAACCCAATAACACTTTGCCCAACCTGGAGATCAAACCCAGGACCTCATGATCAGCAGTCGCGCTTGCCACCACTAGACCAATGAGACAGTTCATATTGTCTATTTCATTTGTGTAGGTAAATATGGTCTTAGAATCATAGAACCGCTAGCAGTGCGAACAGTAACACCAAACGAATGTCCGAAAAGAAAAATACTCAGCAACTCACATTTACAGCTCGGAGCAGCACCAGACCAGAATCCATCCTTCTTGCACTCCCTCGTCTTGTCGCCCAGAAGCATGTGGCCTTCTGGACACCGGTAGCCGATGGAAGCACCCACCTTGTAGTTATTCCCTTCGATTGTCGTGTTCAGCAGCTTGTCCGGACTTCCGCAAGACGGAGGCACTGGAGACGACACATTGAGATATTATTGCCTGTGTGGTGAGCGTAAAAAAGGTCTATGACTATCTAAGGGTTAGTCGCAATTTCACATGGTTAAGAATATATGAGAAGATGATTCATGTTGCGAAACGTCTAAGGGACCTCGCACATGAATTCCACTGGGTGCACTGGGCGGATTTGGTGACGAAATGAGCGATTCAATGAATTCTTTCATAGAAGATCATTGGTCCTACTTTACCTACGTGGTGCACCAGGTCCCCAAAAATAACTTGAGAAATTGACTAAAATAATTCGTAGTCGTATAGCTATTGACCACTAATAAAAAATATAGCAAGCAATGGCAGTCCAAGTATTCGCTTTTGCAATATAAAGTTTAACGATACAAAGCAAATGTCTTTCTATTAATAAGTAGTTGTAGATGGAACAAGTCGCATTGCAATATTTCTGTTCTGGAAACTGTGATCCCTGGCAGCAATACCTAAGATGTACTGAGCTTATTGAACCGACAGCTACGGTACGTTGAGAATTACCAGAAATATCATATGCGCGTCATGCTCGTGAACGATGTGATTCTTAAGTACCTAATAAAATAGGACGTACCTACATAATGAGGCTTGTATAGTCGCGGAAAAGCGAACTAACGTCTCGAAAAAAAGGAAAAGAAACAGGTGCTGTCTTCTGGGACGCTGGACTGGTCAACTTCTAACTGCTAGGGCAATCGCTCTTAACTCTTAGCATAAGGTTTTAAGAAAAGTAAACAACAAACAATTTGGCAATTTCATATAATTAATTAATATTTTATATAATTAGTATTTTTTATGCAGGTGTCTCTTTATTTTTAATTTCTATTAAAGATAATAATAAAAAAACGTAACACCGCTAGGTTTAAAAAAATAAATAAAAAGGAGGTTTTCACGTTATTTTCCAAAAAAATTGGTCGGGAATATATTCCGTTTGCCTTATTATGGGTAGCCTACTTTTCCCATCGTTTTTTATGTAGTTTATATCTCTTACATTGTTCTCACATTACTCCAATGAAAATTATAAAACACATTCTTTAAAAGAGTACCTATCCATCATGTTTCTTTCCGTCTCCTCTCCATAGGATCTATTTGCATGCTCCTTTCAGAAACACCTGAAATCTGTTCTACTTAAAATAAAAACAATATGCCTTTGAAATTGTCTGGACTTTCTCCCTTAGAAAATTCCAAAATTCGTAAAATATCATAGGCTTGTTAAGGAACTAATTTCGGTGGAAGCTTTGATACCTGCGAGTGATTGGACCAGTTTTACGTGGATGCCTAAAGGCCTGCACCCACAGGCAGCATGGCATAGCAAAGGATATTTAAGCTCAAATAATTTGAAACCCTATGTTAATATCATTAGCACTCATATTTGCTTAGCATACCGCGGGATGCTTCGTCGTACCGCGGCATGCCGAAGCATCTCGCTATACGGTAAATACGAGTCCTAAAGGGTATTATTACAATAAGGTTTAAAATTATTTGAGCTTAAAAAATACTTTGCCAAGCCGTGCCGACTTTGGGCACAGGCCCTAAGAATAAACCTGGGATTATTAGGTGATGCGATTACCAATGCAATCGTCACATGGATTCATAAAGGTACGCTCTAACCAACGCGTGCAACTTGCGGCCGCGCTGGCGTGCACAGTTGCGATCATTTACTACAACTGTACACCAGTACAGCTACAAAGCGACGTGTTTAAAACAAACGCGTACCGATATGTTCAAAGCAATCATTACTCCTTTAGTTTGAACGCGTAACTACAAGGACAGTCCGTGCACGTGAACGTGTTAGTTTGAGCGTACCCTTAGTAGTTAAATCCCTAGAAAACAATTTATCATTAGATAGATAGATAGATAGATGTACTTTATTGTACACTAAAAGAAATAAAACAGAAGGAGTACACATTATTAAGAACAGTACAAATGGCGGTCTTATCGCTTAAAGCAATTTCTTCCAGACAACCTTTGGATGGAAAGAATTGTCAAGAAAAATATATAGGGCAGTTTGCAGCATACAAACGTATAACCTAATAAAAATCGACAATCAATTAAATCACTAAGTATATTATAATAATAATATAAGTTAATAAATAAGTAAGTAAATAAAATAAATATAATACATATTTTAAATAATTTCATTTCAATTTAATTGAAACGGTATTGCTATAACAAAACGCTTCAAAAATACATTTGGCCCCTTACTAATCAACGCTGAATAAAATTGTTATATGTAACGTCAAAATAAACATAGATTAAAAAACATTGTCGCCTTGTAAAAATTGGAACGGGGCGCGGCGAGGCGAGTTTAATATTATTTACGCAAAGTGCACTATCTCAAAAATAGATATCTCTAGGTACCTATTGCGACCTGGAGATGAAACTATAAACTTCCTCTCCTGTAGCCGCTTTTATGAGGCAACTAAGGGCCAAGCCACATTTGATGGCAGATACGTTGCCGGTCATCCGTCGCGTAATTTACTCGAGGAATCTTAATAACGCATCTTCGGTCAAATGTGTACGGTGGGCGATTTTTATATGGATTTGTGTGTACCGACGGGAGATCGATGACGTATCTTCCGTCAGATGTGGCTTAGCCCTAACTATTTATTTGACAAAATTTACCGATGCTTTTACCTATAGACAGCTTTTGAAACTTACAATGAATACTAGATATCTTGTTAGCTTTTGAAATACTCAGTTTGTTTAGAGTACACAATACCCACACGTGCATGAACAAAATCCTGTGATCCTAGGGCAGTAGTTAGTTGAATATGTAACTAATTAAAATCAGTTCCATATTTATCTTTCGTCGTAATATCATTTCAGCTCGTGCAGTACTGAAGTCCTGGTAGTTGACAAATAAACATACAGAATTAAATCTGGACAACATTTAAAAAAAAAATATTGTTTGGTCCACTCACTCTGATACAGGACCCGCTCTTTCATAGGCGAACGGGAGCGTTTCGGGAGCTCAGTTTGTTCAACCACAGTTCAAGGCGATTTAAATGGTAAGAGACAGAGACCCACCTTCCCCCATTTAGTGATAGCGCTACAAGCGCAGTATTTATGTTTGACTTTAAAAAAATCCCACCGAATTGATATCTTTCAGGCAAATTATTTTACTGTGGAAAAAACTACCAATTTTTTCTTTTAAGTTTGTTTTAATGATCGGTATAGTATGACACAACTTAGAAGTCGCATTGGCAAAATTAATCGAACAAGCAATGGCAGGCGCTCATTATCGCGCCATTCAAACATATTGCATCAGCGTAAAGATATTTTTTTACTGCAGTACTAATAAACAAGGTCTTGAAATCGCACTCAGCTCGGCATTGATCGGTTTTACGAAGATTGCCGATGTGACATCTTAGTATGCTTAGATTTTTTTGATGGTGAATAAATATCAACCTGTACCTATATTACCTACTTCGATCGAGGTTTGTATAGAAACTTAAACAACTATATCGCTGTAAAAACTTGAAACTCGTCAACAGAAACCAATTTATTTAGATTCCGGGCTACGATTTTTAGGACGACGCTTACACGTGTATTTCCGCACGTGTGCAGTGAGATAGGTTTGCTAATAAAGGAGAGCGGACCCTCGCATTCAAATCAAAGTTCAACGAATACGAAATAAAATTGCGACGCGTGTCAAGTATTTCGTTTCTATGTCGACGCCGGCATTATGCACTAAGGGTCCGTACACAAAACTACGATGCGACGTCGCATTGTACAAATATACGAACTCGCACGACGCAACGCAAGAACTTAGGAATTGATTCGCGTAATAGATTTTTTCTGTATCTTCTTATCAGTAACAGCAGTGCGCAAATTTATTCTACCTAGTATAAAATATGTTCAATACGGTTGCCGATCGTCGAGGGATTGGTCACCCGAACCTTGGAAGGAAGAGGCATTGCCGCACGGAATCGCATCGCAGCAATTTGCGTCGCAGTTTTCTGCTTTGCAAATTCGCATCGCGTCGCATCTCAGTTTTGTGTATGGACCCTTATACGTACGATGCAGGCAATGGTAGGTATTCATCCTGCTTGAAAAACATGCCTGACTTACCCGGAGTTATCAGATATTTATATCATTGTGTTCAATTCAGTGTATGTGTCGTAAGTTAATCGGAAAAATCGGATCTTTGCGATAATCCTAGAACTATTGCAAAGGACCTGATATTTGGAATATAAGACAGATTTTATTAATCATTCGAGCTATTTTCAGGTTCATTGCAAAAATCCAGCTTATCTTAGGTAAGTCGCGAATACCGCTCACGTTATGAGCGCTGATTGGCTTATATGATCGTTATCACTTTTCTATGTCTATAGATCTTTGTGAAGAGTCATATTCTGACCAACCAGAATACAGATGATATAAATCGACTCTTACATTAGCCAATCAGAGTTCATGTTTCCAATCCTAAACAAACTGGAATTTTTGCAATGACCCTGAAAATAGCTCGAGTGGTTACGAAAATCTGTCTTAGGTTCCAAATATCCGGTTCTTTGTAATTGTCCTAGGATTATCGCAATGATCCGATTTTCAAGATTATCCTACGACATATGTACTTCAAGGAATACCTATAACAATAGATAAACAAGATCCATTTTAGTAAGGATATGTATATGTTTGCTTGAAATAAGCAACATGTTTGCTTCCAACACAGTATTATGGTTTTATGAACCTTAACACACAATTATTTTTTAATTTTTTTTACGAAACGTTGCCGCACACTAGCATTTCTCCTGTATCGTGGGTGCGTTTACAGACACTAATCTTCACACGCACAAACGGCCAGACCCGGAACAACTATCTGTAGGCCATACAAATATATGTTCCGTGTGGGAATCGAACCCACGACCCGTAGCGCAGAAGCCAATTGTTCAGCCACTGCACCAAACGTGTCGTCAATCAAGACGAACTGAAAGTCATCATCATTATCATCATCTCCCTGCCCTTATCCCACACTAGGTGGGGTCTGCACAACACGTATTCCTCTTCCATTCTCCTCTAACAGCCGTGAAAGAGGAAGAAAGACTAGCTGAAAGTCTACTTGGAAAATGGTCCAAAATTATATTAGTGTCTTGGTGGGTCACTATTGTCTTCAAAATAAGAGCCTTCGCACATCACACATACGCCACCGCTTACCCGCCTGATACGCGGCCGGCTAATTGTAGTTAATTTATCGCAAAGCTAAAGCTAATCTATCCCTCATATCGCGCACGTTGGATATAGAGCTGGTAAGTGAGGTAGTCGTGAAGGGTCGCCCCGCACACCGCTACATACCCCCGCGCCGCCTTAGTCTTAGGCTAGTTTTACAGTGCCGCTTTCGCCAGCGCAGTTAGTAAGCGTCGCGGGCCACGAGCTTTGAGTTTCTTGAAGCGTTTTAGAATAATCCGCGCGTGCGGTGGTCAGGGTTGACGGGGAATTCATACGTTTCGGCTGTCAGCGCCGACAGTCAGAAAATTACTAGAAAATTGCAATGTCGACTTGTCGTTGACTGTACCTACCAACGGAAAATAAGTATTATTCAAAGTAACATTTTATAATTATTTACGCAACTAAATTCTTCAGACTTACGAACAGAATTGACACTTATATCCGCGTTACATATACGCACAAACAATTATAAGTAGGCAATTTGAATCAGTATTGCAATAACACATTGCGTATGTAAATTATATGTAATAACATTGCTTGTAGCAAGAACATATTAGAGGCGTTCGTTTACATGAATATTTAAGCTTTAATTGTTAGTATCTACATAATTATTTCCTGCACCTACTGTTAAGATAGACAGGCTGTGCTGTGTATCGAGTATGCTTTCCCTCTCTGTTGCACCCTCCTTCGTGCTAATACCAATGTACCGAGTTCCTCAATCCATTTACCTAGCACGGCGATATTGACAATGAATGGTCCTTACAGCAGGAAAATAAGACGCCCATTATTAGCAGTGGCGTTTAATGGTTAATGTGGTTTGGTTAGGCTTATCTCAAAAGTTACCTACCATTGGGACTACAAGTACACTAGGAAAATAACCAACCTACAAGTGAAGGCCTGGTCAGACAGAGAGCGTGGCTGAGTGTGATATTCACGTCGCGTGTTAATCGCGTGCTTTCTGTGTGGCGTCTTCCATACATTGATATCGATTCTGTTGCGCACTTTGACAGGACTAAACTAAAGTAATGGTGTGTGTCTCTTTCTGTTTCAATAGAAAAAGAAAGTGACAGTTGCGTTTAGTCTAGTTTGTCAAAATGTGTAACAGAATCGACACCGGTGTCACGCTAATTCGCACACCGAAACTGCCACACCACGCCAAGCTTCGCGTGGCAGTTTCTGAGTGGCGTCTTCCACACATTATCATACTTATTCGCACGCCAAGAGCTCGCGATCAACACGCGACGTGAATATAGCACCCAGCCACGCTCTCTGTTTGACCAGGCCTTTATTTGTCGATATCGCGTAACTTTGAATTTCAACACGATACACAAAAACGTGACCACAAACAACGAGGCGTCACCTGCCGACGACACGGCGTTGCAAGTTCAAAGGGCGCCATTGACCGCGGTCATAGAGAATAAACGAACCCGCATTAAATGTTGACATGGAATTTATATGGAGGCACGAGGTATGGTGTTCCTCCAACGAAAAGGGGAGGATCATCCAACCAGACGGATCTTATACCAGGCGGGCCACTGCCCAACGGTTGATTTTGGGAAGTTGGATATACAACGTGTTACATAATTCCCCATGAAAAATGTAAATAATCAAGTAGTTTTTCATGGTTATTGTCATTTACCTCTCAGAGGAAATTAGGTAAGAAAGTAAATAACTTTTTGGGTAGTCTACTCTTTAGTTTTATGTTTTCAGTGTTGCGTTTCAATGATGATTATTTTAAGTTATATCCATTTTTTTGTCATACTTTCGGCTTTAGGGGTATTTTTGTAATATATTGTATACTATCTGCGTGCCAAATTTTAATATCGCGATGCAGGATTTGTGACGTTTTATTTAGACAGCTGTCATTGTTGTCGCCGTAGTCTGCTAGACAATAGTCGTGCTGCGTAATTCTCATGTAGCGTGCGTGATAGATACCACAGTGTCAAGCGCGCCATACTGCCAATGACGCGGCAAAATATTCAACTATAAACAAATTTTATAATAACTCGCTTTTAAAACACGCGTTTTTACCCCGTGTGGGGACGGGTTAAAATATATAACTTCCTCGCCGCACGCTGGTTATAGACGCGTGTTGTAAGATTCAACAAAACCCAGCACGATTGGTGCCACCTTCACATTAAAGTCGCCAAGCAGTTTACTGTGTTCCGTCGTGTGTATGTGAGAGCCAGAGGGGTTTAGTGGAATATATATATCTATATTTCTGTTCCATGTATTCGTGTGCTCGATTTTAGATCCTGTCTGCGCTTACCACCAGGTGAGACTAGAGACAAACGCGACGAGGTCGAGAATAAAAAAAAATGCATAGCGTCTTTCGCTCAGCCAGCGCTGGTAAATAGGAAGGATTATTTTCTTATAACATGACATATGGACAGGATCTGTCTGTCGTATGCCGAATGAGCTGTGGCTCGTATAGCACAAGACTGGAGCCCCGAGACAACGAGACGGGGTCGTGGCAGACCGCGGAGAAGATGGCGGGACGAGTTGGATGCCTTTCTTGACGGTTGGCATGAACCTGCAATCCTGCATAGAATCGTGACAGATGCCCAGCAGTGGGATAGAACAGGCTCATTATAAAAGGCTATTATGAAAAATTATAATAATATAATGCTTATTTAAAATAACGTATAAAAAATCAAGTTTCAATTTTATTAAAAAGTTATAAATAATATTACATATTTATATTCTTCTCGGTATATAAAACTCACCGACGGGCTTCGTCTCTGAGAATTCGTCTTTTTCTATAAAAGTAATAGGAGATTTTTTCCTGTAAGTTTCGTTTTTTATTTTTGATCTACTTTTGTCGAGACTTTAGTGCACTAGTTCGAAATTCCTGTATCGGTGGTGGAGTTAGGTACTAATGGCCGGTTCTATTCCAGGTTTTGCCTAGTAACTGGGTTGCGGAGGTCTGACGGCAGTCGCTCCGTGTAAAATACTGGTATTCAACCGAATCTGGTTAAACTGGAAGCTGACCCCAACATAGTTAGGAAAAGGCTAGGCAGAACATCTTGACGAATAATAAAGCAAAGACTCACTAACTTTAGTTAATATCATAGTTATGAATCTATTTATATGCCAGGCTTGGCAATAAGAAATGCGACAAATGGTAAGTAAAACGATTCGTATTTGACGATAGGAACCGGGTATTACAGTAAACTATGTTGGTTATACAAACAGTTGTACCACTACTTCCTACCATGTGCCGATAAAAAGTAGAAATCGCAACATACCTTCGCGCAGCACATTCGCTTGCAACCATTAGAAAACGATATGTACCTATGTATGACACTCACGGTACTGGCAGATCCAGTGCAGATAGTCGAGGTTGCAGCCGACGTCATTCCACAGCCACGCTCGCCCGCCGTCCAGCACCACGCAGTTCTGTTCGCCGTTGTAGTTGTTTGGTTGGTCCTTGCCCCACGTCGGCTTAAGCACCAGCTCACCTAGAAGATATTGAGGTTATCTTAGTGGAATAAAGGGGAAGTTAGTAAGTATGAAGAATTTGATACAGTATTCTGCAGTGTAAGCAGTGATAGCATAGCGGTTGAACGCTTGCCTTCGATCTCGGCCCGTACCTCTTGTTTGATTATATTATCATTTGCGTTAACGATGAAGGAAAAACATCGACAAAACCTGCACACCTGAGAGGACTCCTCAAAGTGTGTAGTCAGCCAATACGCACGAGGCCAGTGTGGTGGACTAAAGCCTAAGCTCTTCTCATTCATAGAAGACGCCCGTGCTCAGTAGTGGGAAAATAATGAGCTAATTATGTTATGTATTCTGCAGTACTGAATGAAGTTTGTTGGGAATAAGCAGAGAAGAATTTCTGTTGCTGACTTTTAGCATCAACGATCGACGATGTAATCGCTTTTCGGTGACTGGTTGCCGTGACTGAACACTTCATTAAGCACACATTCGAACGCCAGTCGCAGCGATTAAGTGAGACTAAGGGCACAGAGCATTTTTCACTGCCAAACCAAAATCGACTTAGCTACCGTTGAAATAATATTGCAAATCACCTTTCGCCTCTAGTCGCTTCAATGCTCTCGGGGACTAGTACTAGTTGTATTAATTGATTAATTGAATTTCGACATTATTTAAACGGTAGTTAAGTCGATTTTGATTTAGCTGTGAAAATAACTGCGCTGCGCCTCGTCAGACGTGCATCGGCCCTAACACCTTCAGAAAATTAATCAGTGCCAGATGCAATGAAAATGGATAAAACACGCGATTTTGATACCGCGTTCTACGCAGAGGGTCGCCAAAAGGCGATGCAACCGCAAAATTTCCGATCGTTCATTGCTAAAAGTATTGTTGTAAAACACTGGAACTGTCACTTATCGAGAAGAACTTTTGCGGGTAATAAAGCAGCTATAGGCTGCGCGCAAGTGTTAGTAACCTCCTGAGGTATGGGAGCGGTAGGAGAGGGGTGCGCGCGATAGACAAGACAAAGTAAACTGACAGAGCGCGATTATTGTTTCGCACCCTCCTCTTTTTTTATCGTTGGATAATCGTCACGGATGTCCCTCACCCGGGGAAGGCGAGGGGGTCTGCCGGACTCTTACCGGCTAAAAACCAACGGTGTTCCTCCTCCTAACTCGCCGGATCGCGGTCGCGGGATTTAGAAAAGCATGTACCGCAACCCCGGCAGTACGCACTCCCCTCTTGCCGCTCTCATACCTCAAGCGGTGACTAGCGTTTGCGCGCAGACTAATACGGTCGATGTTTTGTTTTTATCCATTATCAAATACCGTCAATTGGCTTACCGTCAACCCATTTCCAAGTCCTGGATGTAAGTCCCGGTTCCTTTTGGGCACCAATCCAGACCAACTGCGTCTTCAGCTGAGGTTTCCTGCGCTCCAACTCTTGAATCAAGAAGCTGGATGTAGCACCCTGAAACAAAGAAATAAAACAGTATTAACCTATGATCAACCAGGTTAAACCTTAACATAATATCGTCAGTGGAAAGGTAAAAAGACTAAAGCGCCAATATACCTACTTTACAGGAGAGAGATTTAAAGTATTTTTTTAGAAAATAAACATAGTTATTTTTCTTAGAGTATACATAAAATAATAAATATATAATTAAATTATCTATAGGTATATATATTGTATATAGTAGGTATATTGGCGCTTTAGTCTTTTTACCTTTCCACTGACGATATGTACCTATGAGTACTTTTTTGACAAGTTAAGAGCCCTTCACACAGCGGATCCGTTTTAAAGGATCCGTCGGTATTGGATGTGTTGTTAACTCCTGTACCGACAGATCAGTTAAAGAAATGGCTGCTGCGTAGCATCTGGTAGGCAGGATACAATAGAAATAACGGTTCCAGTATTTTTTACTGGTTTCGGAATACTGTCGTGTATGTGAACTCGCTCATACAACTACAGGCGCCATTCATCACCAAAATAAAAACGGATCCGAAACAGTTTGTGTGAACTAGGAGTTACGTAGTTCCGTCAATATAATTAGAAATTTTGTTTGGCCTACATTCCCGTTAATACCTATGGTTTTAAATTATTGTTGAGATACGTATTTGATTATATTAACCAGCTACATATCATTTTCGTAGGTGGAAACACAATATCTCGTTCCCCTACATTGGTGACCCCGACGTGATCGTCACAGACAGTGTTTCCACACTGGTGACGATTACCAACGCAACCTTCGCAGCCAACATCGGCAGCAACATCATCACTCCCCCTGCTCAGCATTCAAGCAAGCAGCAAGTCGCACAGCCAGCATCCTCGGCTTCATCGGGTGACCTTGACCACTAGCCTGCAGCGAACGCGCAAGCCTGGTCACACCCTCGGCCCATGGCAACTACTACTACTACAACGACTACTACGACTACTTCTACTACGAAGACTACTACTACGACGACTACTACTACTACTACTACTTACTACTACAAGCATCACAACATGCAGCGACTTGCTGACTCATCGCTACAATCGACTTCCGGTCTTGAGGGGGGGGAGTGATGTGGCGGCATCTAACGCGCCACATGCGAACTATCCTGCATCGCGGTATCAAAGTTTGACACGCAGCTAGTATATATACAAGTTCCCAACATTAACCGTTGGGCAGTGGCCCACCAGGCACAAGACTCCGCCTGGTAGGAAGATCCTCCCTTTTCGTTGGAGGAACACGATACCTCGTTCCTCCACAAGCTTATCTCGTTTTTGAATTTGTGAACACTTTTTTGTTTAAGTAACTTCTCTCTTCAGTAACATACTTAGTACCTCTATTTCGCATAGCTCTGATTATTTTATTGTTGTTTTTCATTATATACACACATACATACATAAATTCACGCCTTTTTTCCGTGGGGGTACACATGCTACGAGCGTTACATACTCCTTTCGCTTCGTCCACATTCATACATCTTGTCATACACGCACACCGGTTGAGAGTACTACGCACCTGTCCTTTGAGAAGAACATCACCAATAACATTGATGTATGTCCTACTAGGGCGTTCTCTACTAAATTTCCACTAACATCCGCGTTATAAATTACTTTTGTTAATCGCCGTTCACTCATTCTCTCAACATGACCAAAGCCCCTAATAATATTCCTTTAAATTTTTGTCACTACGTCATCTTTTAACCGCAATTAGCCGCTTTGTTTTTCATTAATATCGTTATAAAGGGAAATTAAAGATATAAATAACACACAACAAACAAGTTTTTCTTTTGTTTTTCAAAGAATATTACGTCACAGCCTAAGTGGTTTTTAATAGAGTCAGGGAGGAACTAATTAATTGTAGGTACACCCACGAGTTGCAGCATAAAGGACCGAAGTTGTAGGAAAAATCTGAAATTTCAACCCATCCTCGGCGCGGGCTTCAATAATGTAACAAAGTTCGTTATCGTTAGTACACTCTTCCTTTTATTGGCATAGATAAGGTGTTCCAAAATTGCCATGAATATCAAAACTGACAATCAACTTTTGACGAGGAATTTTTGAATCTACATACCTTTTCAAACCTCGGACCTCGTTTCGGCGGTAAATTACATTAAAAAGTATACAGAATTATGAAACTGTAACCTTGAATTAAGGATTTGGTTATGGAATATTTCGATAAAGTATCGTTTTAAAAATAAATCGTGAAAGTTGTTTTGTACCCAAAAGTTTTTGTAGAATGAATAAATCATTTAATTCCTTCAATCCTTGTGATGTACTGCTGACATAGATTAACCCTGAACGGAATACTATTGACATGAGGCATTTTAACGACCCGAGAGAATTGCGCGGATATCGTTCGCCGCTTGGTCATTTAACTCGGGGCGCTAAAATGCCTCATATTAAGGACACATGTTTACTTCTTGTAATTTTTTTTTATTGACTCCAATAGTATCTTATTTAGGTTTAATCTATGTCAGTACATCACGAGGTTTGAAGGAATGACATGATTTCGTTTACACCCTGTATAGATACTAGAGTCCCTACAAAAACTTGGAAATTTCTAAAAATTACTTGTATTATTTGTTATAACTTACGTACTTTCTTCAGTACAATCAAACCTAACTTTCCCTTGACACAAACAGTTATACAAGAGCCCTTGCGTTGCTAAAGCGAATGAAAAGCAAAATACAGTTAATAACCCGAGATAACTGTGACTAACGACTTACGACACACGCATCTACTAATATACCATTCATCATTAATCTAACGCGTGAGATGAATGATGACAGCGTATTCTTCTTTGACATTCTATTGTCGTGAACTATCTTCTTCAACACACCATGGTACCTAAATGACCGGTAATAGACTTCTTCAAACCTTAAAAGGAATGTGAAGATATATAATTCATGATGAGTACCAAAGACGTTGAAATAAATAGACACGCTACAGCACGCAATAAGGTTCAAACTACCGCTAGACAGTTGTCAAGTTCAGTGGCACTGTGGTTCCGGAACCACAACTCGTTGCTATCATGTTGTTCTTCTATAAACAGCGCATCCAGTACGTAAGTACATAATATTATGTATTTACGTACAATATTATTATATCAATGATGAGTACAAAGTACAGCTCATTTTGAATCTTTTTATAATCGCGGCAAAAATGACAGGAACTTGAAACAATTTAAACTACATAACATAACATCACGCTTGTATTCCCCGAAGGATTGAGCAGAGGTGTAGAGTAACACCCTCATTTCCCAGTTATGTTTAAGTCCCATTTAATAGAGGGCGAGCCTATTGCCATCAACCGGGCACAGGTCCAAACTCTGGACTGCTATTGAAGAATTCCACACGGAAAATCCCAATAACACTTGGCTCGACCTGGGGATCGAACCTAGGACGTCGCGATCAGCAGTCGCGCTCGCCACCACTAGACCAACGTAGCAGTCAAAACTGATCTATTTGAGTCTTGTTATTCGCGGCAAAAATGACAGGAATTAGCCCTCGTTCGCACGAACGCTTTTTCAACGCGCGTTGAAAAAGCGTCCAACGCACGCAATAGATAAGCTGCGTTAAAAAAGCGCTATCATGTGAACACATACACGGCTTGCTATTTGTTGTATTAGAACGTTAACGCGCGTTGAAAAAGCGTCCAACGCACGCAATAGATAAGCTGCGTTAAAAAAGCGCTATCATGTGAACACATACACGGCTTGCTATTTGTTGTATTAGAACGCTTTTTTAACGCGCGTTGAAAAAGCGTTAAACGCACGCAATAGATAAGCTGCGTTAAAAAAGCGCTATCATGTGAACACATACACGGCTTGCTATTTGTTGTATTAGAACGCTTTTTTAACGCGCGTTGAAAAAGCGTCCAACGCACGCAATAGATAAGCTGCGTTAAAAAAGCGCTATCATGTGAACACATACACGGCTTGCTATTTGTTGTATTAGAACGCTTTTTTAACGCGCGTTGAAAAAGCGTCCAACGCACGCAATAGATAAGCTGCGTTAAAAAAGCGCTATCATGTGAACACATACACGGCTTGCTATTTGTTGTATTAGAACGCTTTTTTAACGCGCGTTGAAAAAGCTCTCGTGCGAACGAGGCTTAGGAACAATATAAACTGTCTATTGCCATTATCATGAATGCTCAATGATGGAAATAGGCCTATTAATAGACCGCTACAATTAACGGCCGTGGGCAGTTTTAGTGTATAGTCAGCTAGTCTCTGTATCATCCCGATAGCACGGCTAAGTAGAGATGAAAGCCTATGACGCATGCACGATCTGCTATTGTCCGATAACTACGGGAGATGCCACGCGTGTTTAAATCGTTATTCGTGTTTGATTGCAACGTAGGCGCATGTTCATTGCTCGACAATACGAAGTCCTTAGGCTGTGGTTTAAGTAATTTGACTCCAAAGCGTTGCCACGTATCTTGAATTTGGTGGGACGTTCTACACTTGACCAGTCTTTCTGAATGTCGCGATCTTTATACATAAAACAATCACACTTTTTGGCAGACCCAAAGTTCAGTAGAAAACACGAATGTCATCAAAGTTTTCTTCTTTTCGTGTGGTTACTGACTAAACTTGGTGTCAGAGTTTATGCCGCCCATGGGCCTTTGACTTGGTTTCACATGCCGTCCAGAAATATCTCTCAGGCATGCCGGTTTCCTCACGATGTTTTGGTTTACCGTTTTTAAGCATGTGATAATTATACAATACGCACATGAATCCGAAAAGTCAGAGGTGCGTGCCTTGGGTTGGAACTCGAGACCTATGACTTGGCAGTCCGACGATCACTACTCTCTTCGAAATGATACCTTATTTTATTCCGATTTGTAACTACTAATCCTAATTCTTTGTAACGACTGTTTGCGATCTATATTTTAATTGGTCAAGTCCTTACTGAACTGGTGTGCTCAAATCAAATCATGAGCATGTCGTCTGCGTCCGGCGTGCGATTTGTCAGCGGTATCTTCAACTCCTGATCTTCTTACCATAAGTCACTATTATTAACGGTTGAATCTCTTCAGCCCAAAAGTTTATACAATTTTGCGTACCATTCAGTCATCTAAGTTCTAACGCCACCATTGTTGCTAAACCCATTGTTATGCAAATTACTTTCTGATTAGAGATTTACAATGAAGGAAAAAGCATCCATAGTTGAATAATACTTTGTAGTTCTACTTTTCTATATGTGTCCTTGATTTCCCTTGGGACCAGACTAGTATAATGACGCGAGTGCATTGGACGCAATTGTTCATACAATATGCGGCATTGTGGTATCTATTGAGTACGAAGTTAGCTATATGACGGGAATATGTTGTGGAAATTGCTTTTGATGAGACTTTGCTACATCAAACACGGGGCGCGAGAGGGTCATGATGATGGCAGGCCCGTATTAATAAACGACTCCCAAAATGGCTGCCTTGGACCAGTATCCCAAAGACAACCAGCCAAATGTGAAAAAAAAATGTCGTCGGAATTTCATGGCACTAATAGACGCTACTGATAACGCTAAACTCGTAGCTAAGTTCTGCGTCAACTTAATTTAGATTGCCATCGACACGCTAAAAAGAATACAGTCCTTATTGTTTCATAATACTGCTGCTTTCAAAGCCTTCGGATTTTGGTTAGTTCGATTCCGTCCGCCATTTTATAAGCGATATACCGCGACGTCGCTTTGTCTTGTCAGGGCTCTGCTGCTTGGTAATGCTACCCACAATATGCAAGTATCACCAAATAATGTGTTGTAAACATACCTAGCAAAAAACTAAGATGATGACAACGACAGAATCAAAACATCTTACCTGAAACCCATGTATCAGATCTCCTCCATGTGATTGGCATTGCTTTCTTGCGTCGTCAAAGGACATTCCCTTGGCCACGTTGAACTCGTAGCAGTTCCTGGAGAACGCAGCCAGTTCGATGTCATCTGGCGCGCCAGACGGTACGCAGCGGTCGTTGGAGAATTCTGGCAAAGGGTAGTTACAAATATTTAAGACGTATTTTTGAGACATCAACCGTATCTGATACACTATAAATGTTTCACCATCATCTAAATAATTGGTCTTGTCGGTGCAGACCAAAGAAATGATGGATGGTTTGTATGGGAGGATATGAAGGTAAAGGGAGTAAATGATAATGTGACGGCTAACAGGGAAGAATGGGACCAGGGCAGGAAGATGATGATCTAAATATTAGGTACTTGACATCATCAAGACCTCGGAAACTTTACTAGTTGTCACAGGCACCGATGTTGATTCGGTACTGTCATTCGATGATGGCTAAGATCTTGAACCTACCTTCAGTTGTGAACACTTCTACTTCGCATAGTGACAAGGAGCCTTCGACTCCGACCAGCTGCAGAAACACGTGTTGACCGACCAGCGGCCGCGCACACGTGAACGTCTTCGTTATACCTTCATCTGGAACAATGAGAATTTTAGGGAGTTACTTATAGCAAAATAATGACGTCATAATATAAGTCTATATAGTAAGTACAGTAGGGGAATGAAAAGGTGTGTCAGTTTTCAAATTCATTCCTTTCTCACATCGCGAATGCATGGAATGATTTAATTAATTATTTGGTAGCAATGATCAAAATTGTCTTTTGCCTCCATGTGCCATGTAATGTCTTTGATTTGATTTAAGGAGTTTTGTTGTAAAAACCATGACATCAATCAAATCGACATTTGGTAAAGGGTTTGGTGATCGCAATTTTTTGTTATTACCACTGCGCGACTGTTGATCGTGAGGTCATGGGTTCGATCCCCAGGTCGGGCAAAGTGTTATTGGGGTTTTCCGTGTGGAATTCCTCAGTAGCAGCCCGGAGTTTAGATTTGTTCCCGGTTGATGGCAATAAGCTCGCCCCCTATTACATGGGACTTAAACGTAACGGCGAAAGGAGAGTGTCACTATACACCTCTGCCAAACCCTTCGGGAAATACAGGTGTGATGTTATCTAATGTTAAATGAATCAAAGTTTCTCTCCAGTAAACTGCAATATTCAGGTTAGATAAGGATAAAGAATTTCTATTTTGACGATGATTCATTTCACATTGACAACACCTGAAAATCTTATTATAGCAAAGCAGTGTTCCATTTGTGCAACATCAATTGAGTGAATTGGACTTTCAACAACTTCAGAAAAGAACTTAATTTAAACAGCCTATTTATGTAACTTGTTATTTATAGAGCCATCTCTTCCTACTAGACAATTGTCAGTGATTACTGCGCACGAGTTGGTCGCATGCTTGCGTTGGTATCTTTCGAGAGGAGACGCACGCTATGGATGACTGTCACACAGTTTCGTAACATCGCCGAATATAAGGGAAAACAATGATGGGGATAAGAAAAAATATTTTCTAATACCCGACCCACTGTAATCAAATGATATTCATAGTTGATAACTAGGTCTCAACAAAAATGGAGAATTATAATATGTTTATACAATTAATATGTTTATTATATGTTATTATATGTATTATGGTATATATTTATTTATACTTTCGCACAAAGTTTGTACAAAGGCGGACTTAATGCCTTAGGCATTTTCTACCAGTCGACCTTAGATGTTTACTATATGTTTATTTATATGTTTATTATTCAATTTATTAGGTCCTTACCTACCAATGAAATTGGCGTTTTTTTCTCACAAATAGAAAACCTCGTCAATTCTATGATTTAAAATATATATCAATTGCTTGATATTATATCGAATAATGACCATTATAGACAACTACCAATTGTAAAAAACCTTATTACTTATAGTTTTCTAAACATAAAAAATACCTTAAAAATGACTCCTCTTTTTGTTAGCAGAAATGACCACTATTTTTGTTTAACTTTGCCAAAACTTATTTCTGTCGCATAATCTAAGTGGCATACGTTATCTAAGTTTTTAAACATTAGTGCATAAAAGTTTTAAAACATTAGTGTTCATAGTTGTTAAATAAATTAAGAAAATGTTAGTATGAAAAATGCAACTTCTTTAAATTTCTCCATACAAAACGCTGATTTCATAGATAAATATAATAAACATATATTAGGTTATTACCTAATACATATATGTTTATGTTTATTATATTTATTCAATCATTGTTATTCAAGTATAATTAAAAAAAATTAACAAACAATGGTGTCGATTCTGTTGCACATTTTGACACTACTAAACTTGACTAAACGCAACTGTCACTTTCTTTTTCTATTCAAACAGAAAGAGACAAACACCCTTATAGCGGGTTCACGCGGTTCGATTTTAGTTGATCAACAAAACTTGAACAAAAGTTGAAATTGATTCAATTTGATTGAGTCTGTTCAGACGGTTCAAATCGCATGCGATTTGGCAGTTGATCAACTAGAATCGAATCGTGTGAACCTGGTATTAGTTTAGTTTAGTCCTGTCAAAGTGCGCAACAGAATCGTCACCAATGTCACTTATTTTCTCATATCGACACGAGCTTAATGATGATTAATGTACCTACAATAAATGTGTAATGCGTGTGTATGGTGTTTTATATTTTATGTTTTTTATTTGTTATTTTATTTTATTTAAATTACAATTTGTTTTGTTTTACTTACCTATATAAGTTATCTTTGTGTTAATGTTTTTCTTGTAACTGGCTTAATTAATATCCGCACGTCATTTAGGCGATCACTGAAAATCAGCGCTGTGTTCGTGGTCCACGCCATAGCACAGCATTATGCTGAGTGGTCACCTTTTTGCCGCAGTATACTTTTTTATTGTAATATTATGTATTGTAATAACATAACATAAAATCACGCCTTACATTCCCCGAAGGGTTAGGCAGAGGAGTTTTAGTAACACCCTCGCTTCGCCAGTTATGTTTAAGTCCCATGTAATAGGGGGCGAGCCTATTGCCATCAACCGGGCACAAATCCAGACTTCGAGCTGCTACTGTGAAATTTCTAATGGAAAACCCAATAACACTTTGCCCGACCTGGGGATCGAACCCAGGACCCTATGCTCAGCAGTCACGCTTGCGACCACTAGACCAACAAGGCAGTTTAGGCAGTCAAGGCAATATTATTTTAATTTTTTACAATATTGATTTGCGTCTCTGTGATAAATAAATACTTTTTCTTTCTTATGATAGATCATGGTGGTGACAAGATTAGCCAGTCAGCAAGGTTGGTAGCGGAACTGACTGCCCAGGGTACTTAAACACAATAATGCGTGCAGACTCTTTTTAACCGACTTCCAAAAAGGAGTAGGTTATCAATTCAGCTGTATTTTTTTAAATGTTTTTTAACCCAACAACACTGTCATTTATAAATCGATTTGGATTTTTTTTTGTATGAAAGAGTATTCTTTCGAAGTGGTCCCATTTAAATTTGGTGAAGATCTGATGAAGAACTTCGGAGATAGACAATAGAACTCCTCAATGACGAACAGTACGCATAATGTGATGATGTGAATATGTTACGCGCAGCGCTTTAGTAGGTCCAATCATTTTTTTATTAAGGCCACTAAAAAAAACACCGACTTCTGAAACTGTTGATTTTATAATATGGTAATTATTTGATAATTTTATTCGTTTTTTTGAAGTCGGTTTTATATTTGTTAACATGTTTTAATGCCCCCCCCCCCCCCCATGAATGCAAAAATGTGTTACTAACTAACTATGTGACGCTGTTTTTTGGGTGTACATTTTAAATCATACGAAGGCTTGTACTTTATCGGGGCTCATGCCTAATTAACAACCGCGCGGATCATATGACTTGCCACGGTCAGTTCGTGGATGGATGACCATTCGTTACACATCAAGACACCGCCGTCCTCGGAGAGCACGTTAAACCGTCGCTCCCGGGCGTATGACAGTCGTTATGGGTAGTCAGAAACCCGAAAGTCTGACAGCCGGTCTAACCTTGGGATGTCGGCATTGCCCAGTAACTGGGTTGCGTAGTTCTGATGGCAGTCACTCCATGTAAAATACTGGTATTCAGCCGCATCTGGTTAGACTGGAAGCTCCCCCAACATAGTTGGGAAAAGGCTAGGCAGAACAACGAAGGCTTTCTTCGTTTAAGATTATGTCGCAACAAGTTCCTTCTTGACCTAGTTCCAAATCGTGCTCTTACAAACTGCACCGCTTGTAGTTTTGTTGTTCTCCTTGAATCGGAAAATTTCTTTAACGTTCATAAATAATGAAGTTTTAATAGTTCGATGTTAAAATAAAAAAAAAAACATACTTAAAAAAAACTGAAAAAAAATCTGCCTCCTTGGCTTGGTTCAATCCCCAGGTCGGGCAAAGTGTTATTGGGTTTTTTATTGTGGAATTCTCTAGTAGCAGCCCGGAGTTTGGATTTGAGCCCGGTTGATGGCAATAGGCTCGCCCCCATGGGACTTAAACATAACGCCGAAATGATGGTATTACTAATACACCCACTGCCCAACCCTTCAGGGAATACAGTTATGTTATGATATTTTACTTCAACGTCAGAACTATACAAGTCACTAATTTTCTTCAGAAATAATATGTTATAAACAATGGGAATATAGAATATCCATGAAAGGTTTATTGAAAGGTACTATACTAACTATAACAACACGAAACTATAATAGTGCTGATGTAACATTCCGTGTCTACATTAAAAGGCACGTGTAATCTATACAAGGTTAGTCGGAAAGGGGGTACTAAGCCGCGGGCCACTTAAAGTATCACTGATGACTATTTTAAAGCAACTGTTAAAATTTCAAAATTCGATAATTTTTATTTGCATGCAAAAAGATTTTTATTTTAGTTTTTCAAAATAAAATTATACCTACTTTAGTTATGAATTAAAAAAATTAAGTTTTTAATCCGTGACCCCAAATATGACCTAAAAAGTAAACACAGCTGATCATAGCTATGGACAGATAGATTTTAGCATATTTTTTACGAAATCTTTGAAAAGCTGTTTCTCTTAAACTATCGAGTTTTGGAGAAAGTTGTAGAACAAAAGTTATCCATTATTATGGGTACTTTAACACCCTTTCGGCTTAGTACCCCCTTTCCGACTAACCTTGTATATGCCCCCTTTCCGACTAACCTTGAAAGGTTCAAGGTTAGTCGGAAAGGGGGCACTAAGCCGAAAGGGTGTTAGTATAATAAGGGAAAACTTTTGTTCTACGACTTTCCCCAAAACTCGATAGTTTAAGAGAAATAGCTTTTCAGAGATTTCGTAAAAAAATATGCTAAAATCTATCTGACCATAGCTATGATCAACTGTGTTTACGGATTAGAAACTTAATTTTCTGAATTCATAACTTAAGTAGGTATGTTGTTTTTTAAAAAAAACTAAAATTTAAATCTTTTTGCATGCAAATAAAAATTAACGAATTTTGAAATTTTTACATTTACTTTAAAACAGTCATCAGTGATACTTTATGTGGCCCGCGGGTTAGTACCTCCTTTCCGACTAACTTTGTATAAAAATCAATTGCCGTCCGTTAGTCACGCAAAAACTCGAAAATAGCTCGACCAATTTCAATTCTTTTTTGTTTTGTGCGCCTCAATACTGGGTTCGTTTAGGAAGGAAGGAAGTTTAGGAAGTAAATTGGAAAACGTTTAAAAAAAATATTTTAGTAGTTTTTAATAAACTGTATATATTATACAAGGTGTAAGCATACCCTTAACGAAGTCGAAGTCTACGCATACTGTACATCAAACTAAGTAACATTAAGCAAACATAAATGCTAAGAAACGACTTTTATTTTTAGGTACTTATTAAAAAACAGCTGTTAACTGTTGGGCGCAACGTAAGCGCGCGCGCGGTTTACTGTGCCTACATAAATTAAAAATGTTAAAATGTTTGTTTAGAAGAATGTTTAGTAATAACATTTAAAGTAAAAATTCGAAAAAAGTTTAATTAAATTGTGACTTTGACCTTCAATATCTCCATAAGCAGTCGGTTCCCAGGAAAGACCCAATTAAAATAAATCTTCGTAATGATGGGAAGAGTACGTGTACTCTCGGCTCCGTTAAGGGTACTTTTCCACCCGATATTAAAAAGCAGTGATAACTTAGCGGTTAAAAGCGTGCCTTCGACGCAGGAGGGTCTGAGTTCGATCACGGCCCGCACCTTTGACTTTTCGAATTCATATGCGGATCATCATTTGATTATCATTTGTGTTAACAGTCTAGTAAAGCATCGTGAGGAAACCTGCACTCCTGAGAGGGCTACATAAAGTCCTCGATGATGTGTGTAATCTGCCAACCCGCACCAGGCCGGTGTGGTAGACTAAGGCCTTCAAACCCTTCTCATTTTGAGAAGAGACTCGTGCCCTGCAGTGGGAGAGTAATGGGCTGATTATGTTTATGTACCTACCATGTTATATGTTTAAGTCCCATTGTAATAGTGGGCGAGCCTATTGCCATCAACCGTGTACAAATCCAAACTCCGGGCCGCTACTGAGAAATTCCACACGGAAAAACCCAATAACACTTTTGCACAACGTGAGTATCGAACCCAGGACCTCACGATCAGCAGTCGCGCTTGCCACCACTAGACCAACGACGGTGAATTGAGGGTGTTACTAAACACCTCTGCCCAACCCTTCGGGGATTACAGGGCGTGTTTTCTTTGATGTTTGTACTTGGAATTCACAACACTGGTCATCGCTCAATATAATTTAATGTAATTCTTAATTGGCATCTCTGATCCAATTCCAACAATGTTGACATACATGGCCGTCTTCTACGCCAATCGCATCACATCTCTGTTCTCATAAAACAAAAGGTTGAAGATATATTCGCTTTTTAAAATCACAACGTTGTAAGTGGCAGTGTTGATAAGAAATTGTCCTGTTTCCTATTGATAGAAGGAACGTGGCTGCATTTACTGATATTACATTTCCACGTGGAACTAGAAATCTCAGTAAGAGGATTTCAAACAACATTAAGGACGACTTCTTGAAACAATTTTATCAATAAAACTAGCGGCCCGTCCCGGCTTCGCACGGGTAGACATTTTTCCCGTTTTTGCAACATTTTTCATTTATGCTCCGCTCCTATTGGTCTAAGCGTGATGTTATATAGCCTATAATCTTCCTCGATAAATGGACTTCTTCTTCTTCGTCCTGCCCTTATCCCACACTAGGTGGGGTCGGCACACCATGTATCTATTTTATAAGTCCATGTTGTTAGAGGTTTTGGCTTATTGTTTTATGACCGGCCGCCTCGATAAATGGACTATCCAACACAAAAATATTTTATCAATTCCAACCAGTAGTTCCTGACATTAGCGCGTTCAAACAAACAAACGAACAAACTCTTCAGCTTTATAATATTAGTATAGATGTTGAAGAGTATCCAACATCGGATTGCAAGGATACCCTTAATCGTCTTAATCAAAATGCTAAAACCTAAAGCAAGACAGAAAATCTGTTAGTAATATAGTGACAAAAATATAATAAAAGAACAAACGTCCAAACTCAAGATTTGCCAACGAGCAATGGAGCGTAGTATCCTCGGTGTTAAACTGACCGATCGTGTTAGAAACACCACACTGCGCTCTATAACGCAAGTAGCAGATGTTGGAGAAAAAATAGCCAAGCTTAAGTGGGAGTGGGCCGGTCATATCGCTCGAATACACCCGGACAGGTGGGCAAACATCGTCACTCACTGGACGCCTGAAGGAGGACGTCGTCGTCGTGGTCGGCCGCGGCATAGATGGTGTGACGATCTAGACGTGTTTGCGGGGCTAGCGTGTTTAGAAACGGCACATAATAGAGACGTTTGGAAGGCAAAAGGGAAGCTTTGATCAACAGTGGTTTTTTTTTAATCACTTCGCCCACTCTAGTATTTCTCCTGTATCGTGGTTGCGTTTACAGACACAAATCTTCAGATTCACAAACATCCAGACCCGGTACAACTATCTGGAGGCCAAACAAATATTTGTTCCTTGCGGAAATCGAACCCACCGTAGCGCAGAAGACGACCGCTCAGCCACTTCACCAAAAAAAATATATAATGACTTCATTATCATTAACACCGTCATCTTCGTCCCGAACAAAGGTTGCTGTTACACAATTTCCGACGCGCTTTTAATTACTCAACAACAACACCACGGTGTGACAAGTGCGTGTAGCTAACTCCCCACAAACATTTATTGGCTGTGGGAATTGTTGCTAATAGATACCGTACTATGATTTAAAAAACGTAAGTGACTTTCGCGTCTTAATCCGCTGAGATTTTTTATATTGCTGCGTCGTTATTGCATCGTATGTCATTTGTTTGAAGAGATGAGGTAATGGACTGAGTGTGAGGCGTGTGATCGCGTGTTCGACGATTTAAATCTGGTAATTATAAATGGTGGTTGTTGAAGCAATTGTAGTAGACACTGCCGCATTTCTCTTAAATAATAAGATGGACCCTCTCTTTACTTTCGCTGTTATTTTGTTTAGATAATCCAATATTTATAATTGGTTGATCTTATTACGATTAGAGTTTCTAGACTTTCTCTTAATATAGCATTAGCTTGTGGCTATCATACGGCGATTATCATAGCATATCTATATTACCTACCTCGTTGGTCTTGTGGTGGCAAGCATAACTGCTGATCGTGAGGTCCTGGTTTCGATTCCCAGGTCGGGCAAAGTGTTATTGGGTTTTCCGTGTGAAATTTCTCAGTAGCAGCTTGGAGTTTGGATATGATTGTGCCCGATTGATGGCAATAGGCTCGCTCCCTAATATATGGGGCTTTAACATGACGGCGAAATGAGGGTGTTACTATACAACTCTGCCCAACCCTTCGGGGAATACAGGCGTGATGTTATGTTATATTATTTATATTACGAAGGCCATTTTTTAAAGTTACTTAGCACTTTAACAATTGCTTAATTGAGACGTGAACCCCGCCATTTTACCTTTCAAAAACATGAAAAAATATTACCTTCATTACGGTTAAAATTTGAATATGGCTTAAGCCACTTTTGTTTTGCCGGCGTCATCTATTCTAATTACTCGTATTCATCAAAACAATAGGACGGCGAGTTTCATAGCAATGAGTCGAGCCGTTCTTGCGTTAAGTCAAAAACAAACAAACAGAAATAACTTTCCTTAACTTACGCAATTTTTACCCACGTCATGTGGCATTTACAATACGTTAGCTAAACCAGTTCCCATTAACAATAGCCCTATGTATTATATTCTCAGTTTTTTTTATTATATAATTAAGTATACATTATAATAGTGCGGTCAGAACTGTCGATGTTAAAAAACAACACGCAGTGAAGTGAAAACTATAGTTTATGTAATGAATAAAAAATGTTGATAATTTTACATAATTATTTTAATGTGGGAGGTAGTAATTTACAGGAAGCGGGCGCGTAAGCGATCGCGATTTGCGACGCGGGAAATTCTTACTTACTATCTATACTAATATTATAAAGTTGAAGAGTTTGTTTGTTTGAACGCGCTAATCTCAGGAATTACTGGTTGGAATTGAAAAAATATTTTTGTGTTGGATTGTCCATTTATCGAGAAAGGTTATAGGCTATATAACATCACGCTACGACCAATAGGAGCGGAGCATAAATGAAAAATGTTGCAAAAACGGGAAAAATGTCCACCCGTGCGAAGCCGGGACGGGCCGCTAGTCTATACTAATATTATAAAGAGGAAAGATTTGTATTTTTGGATTTTTGTATGTAACGAATAAACTTAAAAACTTCTGAACCGATTTCAAAAATTCTTTTGCCGTTAAAAAGCCACATTATCACTGAGTAACATAGGCTACGGGTGGAGCCGTGAGGAAACAGCTAGTTTATTATAAATGAGAAAGTAACTTTGTTTGTCTGTATGTTTGTTTGTTTGTTATCTCATCACAACTAAACTACTGAATCGATTTTAATGAAACTTGGTACACAGATAGTCCGGTACCTGGAGAAAGACATAGGCTAATTTTATCCCGAAAAACCTGGAATAGGTACGCGATAAACGACATTCACGTGGGCGACCTCTAGTGTTCTGCTTAGCCTTTTCCCAACTATGTTGGGGTCAGCTTCCAGTCTAACCAAATGCAGCTGAATATCAGTATTTTTACGGAACGACTGCCATCAGACCTCCGCAACCCATTTACTGGGCAATGCCGATATCCTAGGGTTAGACCAGTTGTCAGTCTTTCGGGCTTCTGTCTGTCCGTGTCTCGGTTGCCGCTCGGTATAGCGTGTGTGTCCATACAAAATATATGTAATATTAGTTGACCGTGCTACTGCCGACACTCGGCTCGGACCCGACACAGTCTAGCGTGAGTCATCCTTTAACGTGCCCTCCGGGGCGACCTCTAGTAATAAATGTAAGTACCCATCGGAAGGCCTAATAAGGGAAGATTTTGTGAAAGCTAATAGATTGATACGTCAGTTATTTCTAAGAAAGACGGAACTTAATACTTAATTATTTATTTTTATAAATGCGTTTTCACACACGATTCCGCTATCGATAGCAATTGATACTGCCGGATACAGGCCTTTCTTTTAATTGCCTAATTATATAAAAACACGCCAGATCGCATTCGCGTATCACGAAACAGTACCGTCGATGAAGCAGTCACGCACTTGATTGAAATTTGATCATTTGCGGGTATTGATTAGGTATAAATATTTTATTGTCGATCGAATTGGGATATTGACATAACCCTTTGCTAATCAAAAATTTGACAACTGTTATATTATGACAGGCAGTGCTAGCCTTGCGGTCGAACGCTTGCCTTCCACGTAGGAGGGTCTGAGTATCGGCCCGTACCTCTAATTTTTCGAATTCACGTGCGGATCAGAATTTGACTATTCATTGCGTTAACCGTGAAGGAAAACATCGTGAATAGAACTGCATAACGTTGCTGTGCAGTGAAAACCTCGTAATTGCAATGAACGTAATTTTACAGGAAAAAGTTATAAACGTCTGTAAGAAAAAAGTATGAAGTGTAAATATAAGGTTCTTCTGTTTTATTATCTATTTCATGTTAATGGTCAAAGCACACATATCAACTCGGAAAGGCATCGTTACCGTATCGCCTCACCGCACCGCGGTTCGTGAGCTTGTCCCGAGGCGAGGCGATTACGTTACGATTCCGATTAGTGTGCGTTGCAGTAGGGAGTTTCATACAAAGAATACTGAACGGCTTGAGTTGATACGGTGACGATCCCTTTCCGATTTGATATGTGTGCTTTGACCTTTAATCTGTGCACGTTCGTTCTTAATACGCATTACGAGGTTTTTTACCCAACAAATGTATAGCAAAAAATAAAAACTGGCCAAATGCGAGTCGGTCTCGCGCACGAAGGGTTCCGTACCATTATCTATAAAAACGGCAAAAAAATCATGTCTGTTGTATGGAAGCCCCCTTAAATATTTATTTTATTCAACAGATAAGCATCATCTGTGAAAATTTCAACTGTTTATCATGGTTCATGAGATACAGCCTGGTGACAGACGGACGGATGGACGGACGGACACCGGAGTCTTAGTAATAGGGTCTCGCTTTACCCTTGGGTACGGAACCCTAAAAATTAATTTTTGCTTTATGTTTTCACTATCCAGCGACGATAAATGAGAAAGCTTACAAATATAAATTGTCTATGGTGTGTGTAGTCTGTCAACCCACACAACCCTTCCCATTCTGAGAAGAGGCCCGTGCCCGGCAGTGGGCTGATTATATTATTTATACAAGGCTAGTTGGAAAGGGGGTACTAAGCCGAAAGGGTGTTAACGTACCCATAATAAGGGATAACTTTTGTTCTACAACTTTTCCCAAAACTTGATAGTTTAAGAGAAATAGTTTTTCAAAGATTTCGTAAAAATATGCTAAAATCTATCTGTCCATAGCTATGATCAGCTGTTTTTACAATTTATATCATATTTGGGGTCACGGATTAGAAAATTAATTTTCTGAACTCATAACTAAAGCAGGTATGGTGTTTAAAAAAAAAAACAAAATAATAATCTTTTTGCATGCAAGTAAAAATTATCGAATTTTGAAATTTTAACACTTGCTTTAAAATAGTCATCAGTGATACTTTAGGTGGCCCGCGGCTTAGCCCCTTTCCGACTAACCTTGTATATTATATTCTATTCAGAGAATCGCACCCGCTGTACCACCCGCCCTCACTTACAATGAAACCGCTACCCAGCGTCACACATGCTGGGTAATTAGTCCAAGAACTATTGCGAACGGCCATTATATCGCTCAACAAATCAACTGTCCATTCAAGAATGTAGACACGAAAACATTATGAAACGAATTGAACCTCTGATTTCCGAAAAACATAAAATTAATTATTATTGACCCTCAATTTTATTTTACGCAAAATACCGCAATGAATACCTACTACATTAAAATATTTAGTTTAATATTTTGTCCGCATTTGTTGTAATTATAACTTCGAAAAATGAGGATGGAAGGCGCTCTGGCTACCTTCCTTCTGCTCTTGCATGCTGGCGAGTGTTTTTGGAATTCCTTTATGGTGGGTTGTCACGGAGAAATACTTAGCACTTCTTTTTATAAATAAATTAGCGACGCGCCCCGGCTTCGCACGGGTGCAATGTAGATACTAATGTGGGGCATATATACCTTCCTCTTGAATCACTCTATCTATTAAAAAAACCGCATCAAAATCCGTTGCGTAGTTTTAAAGATCTAAGCATACATAAGGACAGACAGACAGCGGGAGCGACTTTGTTTTACACTATGCAAAGAAACATCGCGCCTAGTACTCCCCGAAGGGTTCTGCAGAGGTGTTTTCAGTACACCCTAGTTTCGCGAGTTATGTTTAAGTCCAGAAGTTATGTTTAAGTAATAGGGGACGAGTCTATTGCAATTTACCGGGCATAAATCCAGACACCAGGCTGCTTAATGGAAAAAGCCAATAACATGTTGCCCGACCTGGGGATCGAACTCAAGACTGCATGCTCAGCAGTCGCGTTTGCGACCACTAGACCAACAAGGCAGTCATTTTTTATAAATACTGCTTGCATTTGGTTGTTCATAGTCCAAGAAATATTCGCGTCAACATGTATTAGATTATTTATTTACGGAAAGTTTACTAAAGTAGTGATTAATGGTGGATTGCTATAATATATCGGAGCGGTAGCGGTTAAAATTGAGACTCTTGTATCTTTACCAATAATGAAGCAAAGACCTCGTAGCTTACGAGTCTATTTATATGCCTAGTTCGGCAATAAAAATGCTACCATTGGTAAGCAAAACGATTCGTTTTTGTTTATAGGAACTAGGCATAAGCTACATTTGTGCGTCGATAATGCAAGAAAGTTAGGCCATTACTGACCGTTAAATCTAACAGAATAATATGAAATCTTTTCTTTTTCGTATGGTTAGTGAATAACCTGGTGTCGGAGTTACCTAATGCCGCCCAATAAAATTGACAAGCATATCATTTTGGGAACCCAGTGCATTATATCAGGAAGCACACTAGGTCACCCGCGCAACGGCGCAACGAATATTCCCAAGGAGGGTTGATGTCAGGCAGGCGGCCGGTCATAAAACAATAAACCAAAACCTCTAACAACATGGATTTATGAAATACATGTTGTGTCGACCCCACCTAGTGTGGGATAAGGGGAGGGAGAAGAAGAAGAAGAGTTAATGCCGCCCATAGGCCTCTGACTTGGCTTCACATGCCGTCGAGAAATATCTCTCAGGCATGCCGGTTTCCTTACAATGTTTTCCTTCACCGTTTTCAAGCAAGTGATAATTATACAATATGCACATGAATTCGAAAAGTCAGAGGTGCGTGCCTTAGGTTCGAACTCGAGACCTATGACTTGGCAGTCCGACGGTCACACCACTAGGCTATCACTGCTATAGTAAGTAACTGATACCCGGCAACAAGAAACATTACCATAAAACTTATCCTTATGAAAGGCAAGTTCTAAAAACCGTATTATGCAACAATGTAATTCATACGAACAAATGGGTAACAATATCATAAAGTTTATCTCAAGCTAAAAGAAAATTCTCGAAACCGTCCTAAGCTACAATAAATGCATTTTCCTTTTAACTAGCGGAAGGGCACGTTACAGAGTTCTCTGAAACAATGCGATAACTTGTTGAGGAAAAAGAAATAGACAAAGCTTCGACCTTTTAACTTATGGCGGTAAATTACACTCGAGAGTAATGAATCCGGGTCACCAACATAATTAACATCTCGGAAAACATTGTTTAACATTGTTTTTTTATGTTGGTGACGCGGATTCATTGCTCCCAAGTGTATTTCGACGGTCCCTACGTATACTATCGAAACTACAAGATCTGTGTTTTTATTTTATCTGCTTAAAATGTGTGAAATTATGTTATCTCAAAGGTTATAAAATATTATTATTTTTTATGGGACCAAATGGCAACTATTCCGCATCAAACTAAAGAAGAATCACATAAATCGGATCATGAATCTCAGCGTAATCAGTGTACATACATAATAAAATAAAAACAGATTTTGTAGTTTCGATAATATACGTAGGGACCAAGTCAATTTTGTTCTTGTTTGCGCCGGAGACCTAATTGCGAACGCGCATTACGGTGCGGTAACTTACGGTGTGTTTTTCAGTATACGGTGAATAATTCGCAGTGCAGCACTCTTCTATGGTACTCAATACTTCACATACCTATTATACGTTAAAAAAATGCAAGGCAGTGCGCGCGGCTAGCGTTCGCGACACAAAACGCGGGGCGCCAGAGGCGAACGCTTTAGCAATTCCACAAAATACACAATTGAAAAAAGTTGCTCCACGTGATTATAATCATGCCACACAAATACTACAAATCAAACAAACATATTTATTTTTATTTTGACAACACGTTTGGTGCAGTGGCTGAGCGATTGGCTTCGATTGTCGTCGTGGGTTCGATTTCCGCACGGAACAAATATTTGTATGGCCAACAGATAGTTGTTCCGGGTCTGGGTGTTTGTGCATGTGAAGATTTGTGTCTGTAAACGCACCCACTATACAGGATAAATCCTAGTGTGGGGCAAAGACTTATTTAAAAAAAACTCTATGAAACGCGCTCACTGAAAATATTGAAATAAACAGAATATTGAGAGAGTGCGTATAATGGCCGACCCAATTCTGATGCAATGCGAGTACGTTACTGGGTACCGGTTTCATTTAGTTCGGGATACCGTGGCTCGTCCTAAAATAGATTTCTGTAGATATTGTTACGGCCTAGGCCGTTATCGTGTATTGTTTGGACTGGAGCTTATGTGCCTACAAGTATAAATGCGGCGTGCGGTCGCATTCTCAAAGCACTTAATGTTTCACTTGGAGCTGTTTCACAATGGTTGGATAACTCACAACATAACATCACGCCTCGTATTCCCCGAAGGGTTCGGCAGAGGTGTTTAGTACACCCTCGTTTCGCTCGTTTAAGTCCCATGTAATAGGAGGCGAGGCTATTGCCATTAACCGGGCACAAATCCATACTCCGGGCTGCGACTGAGAAGTTCCTAATGGAAAAACCCAATAACACTGCCCGACCTGGGGATCGAACCCAGGACCGCATGCTCAACAGTCGCGTTTGCGACAATAAGACCAACAAGGCAGTGGGTAACTCTTACCTGGAAATAAAATATGGTGGTTTGACAGATTTTCTATAGAAACACCGTGAACCGCCATAAAGCGATGCTGTAAAGTGCGCGCAAGATAACTGTGCGCGTGACGGAAGGCGTACTAAATGTTGCTATGTACAAAAAAGTACAAAGAACTAGTTTCTAGGGAAAAGTAATATATTCGCGACGATAAAAATTGGGCAGCCCTCTTTTGCGGTTTATTATATTTTAATTGAGCCAAGTTATGTACGTTAAAATTTACTACCTACCCATTAAACTACTTAGTATTTTTACGTAATTTGCAAGGGAAAAGAACTAAGCTTATAAATGTGCCGTGAATGAATGAAAATGCATTATGATTATTATTCTCTTTTATTCCTAAAATCAGGTAGATCTAGTGACAAAGTTAATGTAACGGCAACATTGTGGTGGACCATGATTAGTTCCGATTTTGACCGCGCGCAGACTTATCTTGCGCGCACTCTACTGTTACATCTTTCGTTGTCTCTCTATGCCGCGGCGTATAAAGACGTCAGCAGACGTAACTAAACATAAATATTTACTGCACAATAGAAAACATTGGAAGCGTGCGTATGAAAATTTGAACTTGAAAAGTTATTTATAAAAGAATCACTCATGCACATCAATCAATTTTGCCTTTCTGTCAAACACTATAGCATCGATGGATCGATGAGAGAACATCGGTACACATGAAGTAATTTTACAACAAGCCAACAAGTATAGTCTAGGGTTGACATGCCTCGTTGGTATAGTGGTGACAAGCGTGACTGCTGATCGTGAGGTCCTGGTTTCGACCCCCAGGCCGGGCAGTGTTATTGGGTTTTTCCGTGTGGAATTGCGGTTGAGGGCAATAGGCTCCCCCCTATTACATGGGACTTAACATAACAGCGAAATGAGGGTGTTACTATGCACCTCTGCCCAACTCTTCGGGAAATACGGTGTGACGTTATGTTGTGTTGATATGCTTATATTAGCAGTCCTATTATATTCTTCTAAATCTAACTGAACTAATAAAACTGCGGAAATTGCTAACTTTTATTGAACTTGCATAGTTTTTATTTAGCAGTGATAGCCTAGTGGTGTGGCCGTCGGACTGCCAAGTCATAGGTCTCGAGTTCGAACCCAAGGCACGCACCTCTGACTTTTCGGATTCGTGTGCGTATTGTATAATGATCACTTGCTTAAAAACGATGAAGGAAAACATCGTACGGAAACCGGCATTCCTGAGAGATATTTCTCGTCGGCATGTGAAGCCAAGTCAGAGGCCCATGGGCGGCATAAATTCTGACACCAGGTTAGTCACTAACCACACGAAAAAAAGAAAGAAGAAGAGTTTTTATTTATGTACTAAATGTTGGTTTGTTGTCTTACTAATATTTTTACATCAATTTAAACCCACTTTTTATCATCCAATCGAGCGGAAATCCATGGAGGATCACGTAATCAAAATTTTTATGAATATACGCGGAAATTCCCGGAAATTCGCAGAGAGGTATTCTGGTTAAGTGATTTTAAATAATTTCGCAAAACTACGGGATGAGTTTTCGTGAAATTACTAAACAACCTATAGTTAAGGTGAATGCAATTATTCTGCCCGCGAAGTTTTATTTTTTAGATTTTTTACATTATACCTAATCTTTATGAAGTGGGTATTTTTATTAATTGCCTATAGGTTTTTTTTTGTTTGTGTATGTTCGTCGATATTTTCACCAATTGTGAACCGATTTTGATAATTCTTTATTTAATGGATAGGGTATACTCCGAAGTTGGTCCCATTAAAATTTGGTGAAGATCTGATGAAGAACTTCGGAGATAGACAATAGAACTCCTCAATGACGAACAGTACGCATATTGTGATGATATGATTATGTTACGAGCAGCGTCTTTAGTAGGTCAGACTAAGTTTTAGATAAGGCCACTAAAATGAAAAAAATAAAAATCATTTTTTACAAACAAAATTAAACCGACTTCAAAATAAGAATAAAATAATTACCATATAAAATTAACAGTTTCAGAAGTCGGTGCCTTCAATTTGGTTCAGCGTGGATCAGCACCGACTTCTGAAACTGTTAATTTGATATGGTAATTATTTTATTCTTTTTTTGAAGTCGATTTAATTTTTTTTGAGTTGTAGACTTAACGTAAGACAGAGTCGAGACATACCTAAGATGGATGGATTGTGTGAGGGAGGATATGAAAGATAAGGGGGTAAATGATAATGAGACGGCTGACAGGGAAGAGTGGAAGAGAAAAACATATTGCGCCGACCCCAAATAACTTGGGACCAGGGCAGGAAGATGATGATGATGCCTATAAGTACCTAAGGGTGAAGCCAGACGAGCGTAATTTTTTGAGTTGTAGACTTAACATAAGACAGAGTCGCGTAATTTCTGTCGCGTAACTTCAACACAACACAAACCGACAACTCATTTTGCGTCGCCGTGTGAACAAAACAGAAGTTTTGTATGAAACCGAATGTAGCAGAAATTACGCGACTCATAACTCAAAAAATTACGCTCATCTGGCTTCACCCTAATACTCCATTGTATTTATTTATTTAACTTATAAAACTTATAAAGACAGTTTGCTGTATTTTTGCCAAAAAATAATGTTTCTTTGTTTAGAGATAAATACATAATATCGTTCTGCCTAGCCTTTTCCCAACTATGTCGGAGTCAACTTCCAGTCTAACCAGATGCGGCTGATTACCAGTGTTTTACATGGAGCGACTGCCATCAGACCTCCGCAACACAGTTACTGGACAATACCGATATCCTAAGGTTAGACCGGTTGCAGGGTTTCGGGCTTCTGACTACCCTTAACGACTGTCATAGGTATTCGTATGACATCCAGGACCGACTGTTTGATCATCATCCATCATCCTCCTGCCTCTTTAACGTTATAAAAACGTTAATTTGTGATACCTATGTATTCTTAAATATAGTAAAGTATGACGTTTTAAAATGTTATTAAATAGACACATTAAGCCTTTGGCCAGACTGCAAACGCGGGCGCGGGGCGGGCGCGGTGCGGCGAGTTCAAACAGAAGAACTTCATTTGAGTGTCCATAGTGGCCACACGGGCGCGGGAAGCAGCGCGTGCTACTTGGCGCGGGGAGCGCGCGGGTAGCTCACGCCATAGGTCGTTCATACAAGTGGCCGCAGTGAGAGCGCGGGCGGCAAGCGACAACCCGCGCGGGAGCGGGGGATCTCAAACTAGTTCGAGCTGACCACGCGCGTTGTTGTTGTCTTCAAAATTAAATGTTGAAGAATTAATAAGTGCTATTCAAGCACGATCTACACTGTGGATGTCGAAACATCGTTTTTTAGTAACAATTTTCCAGTAAAAGTAAGTCTTCTTCATCCATATGATATTTTGACAAACACTGGATACGACAACGCTCAGAACGAAGCCACGTTCTACTGCGGACAGGTAAATCGCGCGCGTTCCCGCACCCGCGCCGCTCCCCGCACCGCGCTGCCAGTCTCGCCAAACACCAGTTTAACTGTCCCAAGCATTATTTCCGTGCCGATCACCAAATGTCCAATAATTATATTACATTTTAAGTTAATACGACGTCACGTAATACATTTTAGGTACCTAAGCGAAATTTCGTCTACAGACTCCTAGGTAGCTATCAGATATATTTTTTAAAATGCATTAAATGTAATGCACGGACGTATCAAGCAAGGTTTTCAGTGCATTACATGTAATGCATGGACAGTTAAAGTGTGAATACAATACAATGTTAGGTATAGGCAATTAAAATTTACATCTTGAAGATGTTTATATTTTAAGAAAAACCTAAAAACTAAAAATAAAAGCTTTGGTCAACTGACCGATGTAGGAATCTATTAACCCTTTATAAGGCAGAAGATTTTAGGAAAATTAAATAACAAACAATTTGGTATTTTTTTTAAAATACTTAACAAATTTAAATCTCAATTTTTTTAAGCGAAATTTTTCTACATTATTTAAAAGCATATAAAAAAATTGCATACAGCCAGGTTTAAAAATAAAAATACAGGGTGTAAACGAAATCATGTAATTCCTTGAAACCTCGTGATGTACTGCTAACATAGATTACCCCGCATGGGATAATTTTGCATACAATATTTATATTTTCACAAAAAGTAAACATGTGTTCTTAACGTGAGGCATTTTAGCGCCCCTAGCGAATTGCGCGGCTATCGCTCGCCGCGCGGTCATTTAACTCGGGGCGCTAAAATGCCTCAAGTTAAGAACACATGTTTACTACTTGTAATTATTTGTTTTTTGAATCCTAAAGTATCGCGTGCTGGATTAATCTATGTCAGCAGTACATCACGCGGTTTGAAGGAATTACATGATTTCCTTTACAACCTGTATAACATGGAGTCTTACGCGACATTTGCCAAAAAAGTTGGTGGCAAACATATTGCCACTGCCTTACAAAGGGTTAAAAATAGGTGGGTGACGAGGGAGGCTGCGAGAAATTACAATCTACTCGTCTCCTGCTCTCCAGTAAGATTCCAAGCACTTGGAGAGCTGCTGATCCCCATCAGTAAAACGCTTGAAGACAATCACTAAGCGGCTGTAATGACATCATTACGCTGACCCGCTTCCACACCGGTTCCCACCAGCACTAGAGAGTATGTGAACTAAGTGACACGATTTCAACTTTCTTATGATTGATATGAGTGATGCCTCGCTTAGCGCGTAAGTATTTGGTTGTTATATACAACATGTAACGTAATTAACGCACACCCCCAAACACCCCAATTAGAATATTATGTTATAATCATAATACATACACTGAAATTTTATTTTTATGTGTTTAAACATTGTTTATTCAAGAAAATAGTATTACTTTTTCATTGTTAACTTCATTTCAAATTCAGTCTTATGCCCTTGATATAAGGCTCAATTTTCGTTATGCCAATTAAAAAAGTAAATATTAAAAAAACACATTTATAAAAAAAATACACAATAAAAATGGCTGAAGTCGATTCAGTAAACGATTCTGAACTAACTACTTTCAGGGTGTGCGTTAATTATGTTACATAGGTATTGTATAATGATTAGCTAAGTATTATTTATTATTATTGATTTTGCTAGCAGTTTAGTTTGTAAGTAGAACTTGATTGATTTTAATTTAGGTAAAGTTAGAAGAGCATGAAATATTAATAATTATAAGCCGATCGTATTTAGGCAAATTCCTAAGTAATTGGATGCAGAAGACGTGACATCGACACATTATATTAACAACACTTGAGAGCAATGAATCCGGGTCACTAATTTTTTTTTTGTACTTCTTATACTATCATTACTGGTTTTACCCTAATGGGATAGTTAAGAACTAAATGGGGCATTCTTCGAAAATATTAACAAACATTGAGAACGTCATTAGCATCATCCCAAAGTTAAGAATGCAGATGTTTAATACTATAATTACGATAATGAAAACTCAAACTATACCGCTGCCGTCAAGTAATAAGACAAGAATAAAAACAATCTGACAATACTATAACGTTAACGACACGGGAGAAGAATGATTTGTTAAAATAATGTTAAAAAATTTCGAATATTCACCCAAATATTTATAAAATTATTGCCAGTTCTTATTAAACTTATTAACTATTAAAGTATGTATTTACAATAATAATATGGGACACTACGAATAAAAACAAAATAATGTAATTATTAACATAACATAACTAATCTAACATAACATTATTACTTACATATTTAAGTATTATTTTTATAAATCTTAATGTATCGGAAAACATTGTTAAAGATTCTTTAACATTGTTTTGTTTATGTTGGTGACCCGGATTTATTGCCCCCGAATGTAATTAAGGCCCCTTTCATTATGTGATCGACTATAGGACGAAGTTTGATAGTAAAATTGTATTTATATACTTAAATATAAAAATCAATTGCCGTGCGTTAGTCTCGGAAAATCTCGAAAATGGCTCGACCGATTTTTTTTTTTCGCTTCAATATTGGGTTGGTTTAGCAAAAAGAGAATAGGAAAAATTAAAAAAAGAAATTGTTACGATATTCGTCGCGTCATCTACCTATAGTTTATAACAAATCAGCTTCAATACACCTGCAAAATAAATATGGTTGAATTCACGGAATATTCGTGGTTCAAACAAACGGTTTATTGTTCTGGAATCCGAAATCGATAAGGGTTGGTGAGTTTGGGAGCTGCCTATTGTAATTTTGACGTTTAAAATGTACAGTTCGGTTTAAATAAATGAGTTTTAGTGCTTCACATAACATAACATCACGCCTGTATTCCCCGAAGGGTTGGGCAGAGGTGTATTATAGTAACACCCCCATTTCGCCGTTATGTTTAAGTCTGTTGTAATAGACGACAAGCCTATTGCACCCAACCGGGCACAAATCAAAACTCCGGACACTCGAATGAGGAATTCCACACGGAAAAACCCAATAACACTTTGCCCGACCTGTGAATCGAACCTAGGACCTCACGATCAGCAGTCGTGCTTGCTACCACTAGACGAACAAGGCAGTTAGTGCTTCAATAAATTCAAATTAGTGTGAAAGTTACCAAAAGCATTTAAAAGAAAAACAGTCGCAATCGCATGAACATTTATTTCGAGATAAAAACATATCGATATCGTTTCAATAAGTACTCGTACTAAGACCAAAGAGAATGAATATTTTATAGAGCTCTCAGATCGTAAACAGTTCACCATGACCGACTTGTAAGAGCTTCAGTGCAAATGAACTATGGTTAAAGTAAACACTGCATTGCATACTCTATTTTTATTAAAAACGAAATAAGGCCAATGGGGCAACACCGTGGACCCCTTTAGTAACCTGATTTATTTTTATATATAGTTCAAATTTTGTAATGGCTTTGTAAATAAATAAATCGATTAAGAAATCAATCGATCAGATTCCCTATGGTTTAAGCGAGTTCATGTCACCGGAAAGCCAATCGGTACTACTTAAGCGCCATTTTGGCTAAAATGAGTTATATATCATATCGTTGGACTGGATTTTTTTCTGCGTCGATTAATTGGGATTTCGTATTTTATTCTATTACATTACGAAATCCCAACTTATCGACGCAGAAAAAAAATCCAGTCCAACGATATGATATAATAACTCATTTTAGCCAAAATGGCGCTTAAGTAGTATTGGCTTTCCGGTGACGATGATAGTGAGAATAAATGCAATTAAACTGAATTAGCCAATAAGACACGCCAATGACAGCTATGTATGGTAAGCAGGCAAAGAAAGTTGTATTTAAATGGTTATAATTACCTTCACTTCGCATACCGGATGTAAACAAAATCATGTAATTCCTTCAAACCTCGTGATGTAGGTACTACTGACATAGATTAACCCTGCACGGGATACATTTGGATTCAATAAACAAAAAAAATACAAGAAGTAAACATGTGTTCTTGTTGTGAGGCATTTTAGCGCCCCGAGCGAAAAGCGCGGTTATCGCTCGCCGCGCGTTCATTTAACTCGGGGCGCTAAAATGCCTCACGTTAAGAGCGCATGTTTAATTTTTGCAATTTTTTCCAAAAATATCCCGTGCACGTTTAATCTATATCAGCAGTACATCACGAGGTTTGAAGGAATAAGGCCGTGGCCGCACTGGTACGGCCACAGTGACGAGACGGCGATTTTGTGAACAAATAAATTTCGCTTGTCGCTTCTGCAGTGCGGCCACAGACA
The DNA here is from genome assembly GCA_910594945.2 of Amphipyra berbera. NCBI lineage: Eukaryota > Metazoa > Arthropoda > Insecta > Lepidoptera > Noctuidae > Amphipyra > Amphipyra berbera. The sequence goes on along the minus strand of OU343121.1, from coordinate 20,664,295 downwards.
TATGTTTATATGAGTTTGTTTTCACGAAATCGCCGTCGCGTCGCTGTCGCCGTACCAGTGCGGCCACGGAATTACATGATTTCGTTTACACCCTGTATTTGTTTGTTTGATTCAAATGTTGCGACAGATTTTTCAACTACTTCTGCTTAACTTCGCACACAATTTCAATTCCCATGACAATAAAGTTGCAACATTCAATCCTCATTCCCCGATGCTGCAGGGGACTATTGGGGTACTATTTATCTTAACCCTTTGTAAGGCAGTGGCAATATGTTTGCCACCAACTTTTTTGGCAAATGTCGCGTAAGACTCCATGTTATGCAGGGTGTAAAGGAAATCATGTAATTCCTTCAAACCAGCAGCACGCGATACTTTAGGATTCAAAAAACAAATAATTACAAGTAGTAAACATGTGTTCTTAACTTGAGGCATTTTTGCGCCCCGTGTTAAATGACCGCGCGGCGAGCGATAGCCGCGCAATTCGCTAGGGGCGCTAAAGTGCCTCACGTTAAGAACACATGTTTACTTTTTGTGAAAATATAAATATTGTATGCAAAATTATCCCGTGCGGGGTAATCTATGTCAGCAGTACATCACGAGGTTTCAAGGAATTACATGATTTCGTTTACACCCTGTATTTTTATTTTCAAACCTGGCTGTATGCAATTTTTTTTATATGCTTTTTAATAATATATAAAAAAATCTCTTAAAAAAATGAGATTTAAATTAATTAGGTATTTAAAAAACAATACCAAATTGTTTGTTATTTAATTTTCCTCAAATCTTCTGCCTTATAAAGATTTTAAGGGATTATTTTTATGAAGAATAGCAGGTTTTTTTGTTTTACCAGTTTTATGACGAAAATCTGAATAAACCTGATTTTTTAACTCCCGAAGCAAAAAGAGGGGTGTTAGCTTATGTATGTCTGTCTGTGGCATCGTAACTCTTACACGGATAAACCGATTTCAATACGGTTTTTTGTTTGAAAGCTGGTTTAATCGGAAACCCAACTCCAACATATTTAATAATCATACCCATTGAGAAGAAATACTTGGAAGGTAGCTCGGGATGGCGATCGACTCTCCGCAGTGACTAGTTGCAGACCCATCGTGCTTGAGCTCGTATGACTCGTAATGGTAAGCACTTTCTCACCACATAATAATAATCGCTAACAAGGATCGATAGCCATACTTAACATAGCATAACATCACGCCTGTATTCTCAGAAGTGTTGGGCAGAGGTGTATAGTAACACCCTCATTTCGCCGTTATGTTTAAGTCGGTTTAACCGGGCAGCCGGGCAGCCATCAACCGGACACAAATCCAAACCCCGGGCTGCTACTGAGGAATTCCACACGGAAAAATCCAATAACACTTTGCCTGACCTGGGGGTCGAAACCAGGACCTCACGATCAGCAGTCGCGCCTGCCACCAATAGACCAAAGAGGCAACGAGCCATACTTTATTATTAAAATGTCAGGAATGTTAAGAATTATAATATAATAATAATAATAAGAAAACAGCTATGAACATTTTTGTAGGTCAAATCTTGGCTCCAACAAAATGCAATTCTTCTTATTCAAGCATACTAATATTTATTTTTTATCGTGTTTATTTGTACTTGTTTATTGCTTCTAGCAAAACGAACCAACTTTTATGAATCGGAAAAATGCCACGAGTAATCTGAAATCAATTGTATAAGCAAATTGTGATATAAAATATCTGACCTAGATTTTCTTGCATTATAATAAGTTTTAAACGTTCATAAACTAAACAACGCCCACGTTGAAGTGTATAACACATTTTTTTATAGTAAAGCAATATTATAGTGCCTGCTATAAACATTGTGCTCTTATTCATAATTGGGTTATTGTGTAGGCGAAATAACCCAAGGTCAACATCAGAATGTTGTTGTTGTTCTGCTTTGTCCCAACTATGTTGGGGTCGGCTTCTAACCTAACCAGATGTAAGGTATAAGGTGTAACGGGCTGGTGTCCGCAACTCCACGTCTGAGCGCGTATTTTGCGTCACGGGTGGTAAATGTAGTCACTCGATCCACCCTAACTCATCGAAAGAGGCCAGCACACCCTTGATGTTGCTGACGATCTCTCAGGGAGTACCTGGGTTTCCGAAGTACTTGGCCCTGTAACCAGTAACCAGATGTATTCGTCAGACCTCCGCAACCCAGTTACAGCGCAATGCCGATATCCTAAAGTTAGATCAGTTGTCAGACTTTCCGGCTTCTGACTTCCCGTAACGACTGTTGTAGGTATGACAGCCGAGACCGACTGTTTACCGTGCTCTCCGAGGCACGGAGGGGTCTCGATGTGTAATGAACGGTCACCTATCCACAGAATAACCGCGGCAAGTGCAGTTTAACCTCACAAATCATATGATCTGCGCGGTTGGTGGTGCTACGAACCCATTTGACACCAGAAAGTTATGTACGCAACCTAAGAGGTGGTTTTTAAAGTTCTTGTACTCACCGATGGTACCAGGGAACCAGGCACACAGCGGGTTCCGTTGTAAATCCGTGCTGCTGTTGCCCACTCTGATCTCTAGGTCCTGGAGAGGCTGGTGACCTGGTAAGTAAAGGCAATGGTTAGTCACACTATTAAACATGGAGGAGTACTTAGAGGATCTTCTAAAGATCAGATAGTCTTCTTCTTTTCGTGTGGTTAGTGATTAACCTGGTGTCAGAGTTTATGCCGCCCATGGGCCTCTGACTTGGCTTCACATGCCGTCGAGAAATACCTCTCAGGCATGCCGGTTTCCTCACGATGTTTTTCTTTCGCCGTTTTTAAGCATGTGATAATTATACAATACGCACATGAATCCGAAAAGTTAGAGGTGCGTGCCTTGGGTTCGAACTCGAGACTTGGCCGTTTGCGGGTCACACCACTAGGCTATCACTGCTATATCAGACAGTAGGTATTAAAGCTAATCTTTTTTGTAATCTAAATTTAATATTTTTAACCTAATTAAAACCATAAGAATATTGCGAAAATTACGAATTACTACTAAACCAGGTAATATTTTTTGCTCTGGCAACATGACATTACATTGCATTACACATTCTAGCATTATTACGTTGCCAGAGCAAAAAATATGGCCTGGTTTAGTAGAAATTCGTAATTTTCGAAATATTCCCATGTTCGTAATTACCCTGAAGGACTATAATCGTTATACCCGAAGCTGGCCCCAACATATTTGAAAAAAGGCTAAGCAGAACAGAACTCTAAAATAGCCTCTTCGCATTAAAAGTGTATAATCTCGAAAATTTTGCAAAATCGAGTTAAGTATACAGAAACGATCAGTATCACCTACTGATCCTTTCTGTATACTTAACTCGATTTTGCAAAATTTCAGAGATTATACACTTTTAGGGCTTGTACACAAAACTGCGATGACACTTCGCATCGTAAAAATCGGCGAGCTCGCACGACGCATCGCAAGAACTTGCGAATTGATTCGCGTAATTGATTTTTCCTATATATTTTTATCAGTAACAGCAGTGGGAAAATCTTTATATGCTAATTTATTCTACCTATTTTAAAATACGTTCAATACGGTTGACAATCGTCAAGGGATTGGTCACCTAAACCTTGGAAAGAAGACGCCTTGCCGCACGAATCGCATCGCAGCAATTTGCGTCGCAGTTTTCTGCGTTGCGAATTCGCATCGCACCGATTCGCAGTTTTGTGTACAAGCCCTTAATGCGAAGCGGCGAAATATGAATTTGTCTAACAAAAATTATAAGTACTACAAAAATGAAATATAAATATGCCTTGATAATTTTTCACGTCGATTCTTTCGGTGTTATTAAAATGTGTGTGTCATAACGGCAACGTTCACGCAAATTATTAATTATTACCAATAGCTGCAACGTTGAGTAAGTTTTGTAAATGGTTTGGTTCCTATACTACCCAGACTGGGTAATGACCGTTGCCAATTATTTATTAAAGTTGCCATTACTTCTATTAGACCCGAATGCACGACGACGCTGTTTTAGTACATCATTTGAGATTTGTTGTGAACAAGCAAGGCAACACTTTTAACTAGGACCCTAGATTTTGGGTTGGGGTTATTTAAGAACCACATAGCTAATTGGAATTCAGTTAAGAACATAACACAATAACACACATAACATAACACAGGGTTGAGCAGAGGTGTATAGTAACACCCTCATTTCGCCGCTTTGTTTAAGTCCCATGTAATAGGGGGCGAGCCTATTTCCGTCAACCTGACATAAATCCTAACTCCGGGCTGCTACTGAGGAATTCCACAGGAAAAAACCCAATAATAATTTGTCCGACCTGAAAATCGAACCCAGGACCTCACCATCAGCAGTTGCACTTGCCACCACTAGATCAATGAGGCAGTTAAGGAACATGTTTCGTAAACCATTATGACCACCACTGCTGTGTATTTTGTCATTGTATAACATTCGATCGCTGATTGTGAGGTTCTGGATTCGATCCCCAAGTCGGGCAAAGTGTTATTGGGTTTTTCCGTGTGGAATTCCTCAGTAGCAGCCTGGAGTTTGAATTTGTACCCGGTTGATGGCAATAGGCTCGCCCCCTATTACATGGGAGTTAAACATAACGGCGAAACGAGGGTGTTACTATACACCTCTGCCGAACGCTTCGGGGAAAACAGGTGTGGTGTTATATTATGTTACGTGTGTTATGTTGCTAGTGGTGTGACCGTCGGACTGCCAAGTCATAGGTCTCGAGTTCGAACCCAAGGCACGCACCTCTGACTTTTCGGATTCATATGCGTATTGTATAATTATCACTTGCTTTAAAACGGTGAAGGAAAACATCGTGAGGAAACCGGCATGCCTGGGAGATATTTCATGTGAGGCCAAGTCAGAGGCGCATGGGCGGCATAAACTCTCACACCAGGTTAGTCAATAACCACACGAAAAGAAAGAAAGATTGTATTATTTCATTAATTAAAATTGTAGATAGTTCACAAATATGTCTTACAATCTTCTATGCCACGTTCATTGTTCATGCCAATTGTCCTCATGGTTCTCCAATAGCCTCATTTTACCGGTACCCCAAGTAAAAGCTGAACCGTAAACTAATCTAAGGTCAGAGAACCCAACCATGTAATATGGATTAGATTTCCAGCTCATTTTGCTTCAATAAACTCGACATTATTAAGATTATCACATAGCTCCAACTTATGAAGCTGTGCTAAGCTGCAGCTTTGGCGTTATACGAGATCTACACATATTGGATTTTCTGTTTAATATCAGGTAAACGCAATAAAAAAAAGTTTATGCAATAGGTAGGTGGAAGAAATATATTTTCAACACGCTTATATTAGCTTCACCTGTAAGTATCTAACTTTGTAAAAAAAACCTGTACCCGATTTTCAATCCCTTCTAAAATATCGCATCGATGTGAAATTTTGTGATTATATGTAATTCTGATGACCGTACAATAATCTGGTACCATCGAGCTGATGTCATGATGTAGCTGGAAGGTACAGGAATAAGATAAGATAAGATAATTTTTATTTGCTCACACATGAGTGTACATACATACAAAAACAATTGTCAGCATATATGCAAGATGTTAAAGTAACAATAGAGATCATCATGTTTGCCATGATCAATGGCATACAAATATTAATACATAATAAAATTAAAAAAAAAAACTATTATTATTATATAATTACATTAAATTATGTAGAATGTTGAAAACCTTCTGCCAAAAACTCATTAATATTTTATAGGCTTTATCTGCTAGAAAATTCTTTACCTACTTTATTTTTGAACGCTACATCACTTAAATGCTTCGAACTTTTTGGCAGTTTATTATAAATTTTTGGAGCCATGCAAAAGACACTTTTCCGCATAAGTGCAGTCCTATATTGATGTAAGCAAATCATAGTATTGTTACGCCTATTACGAATCTTTGACCGTTACTAATAAATACAAGGTGTGTCGGAAAGGGGGTACTAAGCCGCGGGCCACTTATAGTATCACTGATGACAAAAAAAAGCAAGTGTTAAAATTTCAAAATTCGATAATTTTTATTTGCATCCAAAAAATTTTTTTTTTGTTTTAAAAAAAAAAATCGTACCTGCTTTAGTAATGAATTCAAAAAATTAAGTTTCTTATCCTTGACCCCAAATATGACCTAAATTGTAAACACAGCTGATCATAGCTATGGACAGATAGATTTTAGCATATTTTTTACGAAATCTTTGTAAAGCTATTTCTCTTAAACTATCGAGTTTTGGGAAAAGTTGTAGAACAAAAGTTATCCCTTATTATGGGTACTTTAACACCCTTTCGGCTTAGTACCCTCTTTCCGACTAACCTTGTATATTGAATTTGGGTTCGTTTGATCTGTTTTAAGGAGATATATAATTATTAATTAGAGTTGAATCCAAGTAAAACAGTGGGCAGTCAGTAATGAGGGCCGACTGAATGAATGAAAATGTATTTTGATATTTTGTACGGTTTAATGAACATAATTATGTATTAACGTATGCTCTCACGTTAATTATTCCAGCCTAATGATGTAAACTACTGGGTAAGTCTCCTCCAAATATTTTGAAAAACGAACTAAAACATCCGAGTAAGCGGTTTTGTGTTGGCAACAAGTTCTCCACACGTTTATTTTCTCGGCCGATAGATGGCGGGACGAACGTTTAACCTGTCAGCTTCAACTCGGGCTGGCGGATACTAGTATTTTTTATTACCGACAGTACCGCCGTCGGCACCGTTGGGAGAGGGTCGTTTCTAGCTCTTTAAGAAAGTTGACCCGTAATAAACACGTAATGACACACACTACCTCAGCTAGATCGGTGGTGACTGCGGATATTCGTCAAACATCTTGAACAGGAGCTGGACTGGTCAGCTTCAAACTGCCATGGCTTTATAATGATATTTCATTACTCTAGACTTTATTCAGCATTGTTTTCATATTACTGTTTACTGCCAATTCTGTTCTGACTAGCTTTTTCCCAAATATGTTGGGGTCAGCTTCCAGTCTAACCATAAGCGGCTGAATACCAGTATTTTACACGGAGCGACTGCCATCAGACCTCCGCAACCCAGTTACTGGGTAATGCCGATATCCTAAGGTTAGACCAGTTGTTAGTCCGTAAGGCTAACTTCCCGTAACGACAGTCATAGGCATTCGTATAACACCCGGGATCGACTGTTTAACGTGCTCTCCGAGGCACGGTTGGGTCTTGATGTGTAACGAACGGCCACCCATACACGGACTGACCGCGGCAAGCGAAGCTTAACCTCAAAAATGTGTAACCATCTTAAAGTATAGACAAAAACGAAGTAACATTTCCTTCCTCAGAGGTAAACATGGAGATTTTTTAATCGTTCTTCCCCATAGGAAACTATATTATGGAACGCGGCAATTATTTACTTTCAATAGTAGATACCTGTAAAGCGGCTAATTGAAATAAACGGTTTGTTTTTGATCATGCCGGGCTCTTATCCCATAGTACCTATTTACTTCGATAGTTGTAGGTACCCATGTCATATCTCAGATACCTGATAGAGGTATTCTTGTTCCAACTTACCACAGCACCCTCTAGTGGTAACCCTGACGACTTTCACGGCGTAGTGCCGAAGCAAGTCAACTTGCCACCATGGAGAGGCTTCCCGCTGCGTCTCGGTGCATCTCTTGCCATCATGTTCTGTGGTCTTCTCTCCATCGTTGCCGTTGGCTGCGGCCCCTCCGCGGACTGTTGTCGACTGGTTTGCTGGTTTCCTAAACGCCACGTTTGTGCCTGTAGGAAAAAAAAGAAATTATACAAGACCTCATGTGTTAGGTAGGTATCTTTTTTCTCGTTTTCTTCAGATGTAGATGACGTGTTCATTATTTTATCGGCATGGACGCGAACCGTGTTAAAGTCAAGCTTGGTGTTTGGGATACAGTGGGACAGGAGCGATACAGAACATTGACATCAAGTTTTTACAGAGAAGCTCATGGTGCTATATTAGTTCACGATGTGTCAGAACCATAGGCCCTGGTAAAACTGAATGAGTGGGTTGAGGAACTTCAAGTATACTCCACCAAGAAGAACATAGTCTGCTTAATTTTCGGAAATAAAATTGACAAGCATATCATTTTGGAACCCAGTGCATAACATCAGCAAGTACATTGGGTCACCCGTGCGACGGCGCAACGAGTATTCCCAAGGAGGGTTGATGTCAGGCAGGCGGCCGGTCATAAAACAATAAGCCAAAACCTCTAACAACATGGATTTATGAAATACATGTTGTGCCGACTCCACGTAGTGTGGGATAAGGGCAGGAAGAAGAAGAAAAAGATGACGTGGACGTGTTCATAAAAGACGTCCAATAATCGTTTAGCAAAAGGGGGTAATAGTACAGTAATGAGTAACTTGAGTGGAGACAGCGAATAGGCAAATGTAGTGTGAGACGCTCAGGCTATGTGGAGTTACGATCTTCGCAGGGCGGCTGGTAGCAGCTGCATGAGAGAAGTCGAGGATCGAGCTCAGTAGCGTGCAGTGAGAGGCCTATGTCCAGCAGTGGACTGCTATAGGCTGATGATGAATAAGGGGGCAATATTTTGGTTCAAAGAGTTTGCTACTAATACTATTTTTTCGAAGTCGAGAGAGGTACCTGGCGCAGCGGCCGGCGCACAAAGCAAATATTATACTTGCAAAGCGCGCTGGCGGCAATAATGTTAGGAGCTTTTTTTATGGAAACAAGGCTTCATCCAGGACTTATTAGTTTTACATTTGGTAACTCTAGTCAGAGTGGACTTCTAGTCCTAACGGAGTCAGTTGTATAAAAGAACATACCTTTACATAATGAAATGGTTTTTTTATCATCGTAGCCTTACACCCATATTCTAAGACGTTCCTCCTAAACTTACTCGACTCGAAAATACCTTCAAAATTGTACTCTTAGTCGCAATTTCGAGTGAACTTTGAGGTTCCTCGACTGAGGAGTCCTCAAATGAGTCGAGGTACAGTGGAGTCATTACGTCATAATTTTGTTTATCTGCATCGCGCAAATAACGCCGCGATAAATAGTTGTAAGGATTGTCGTAAGCATATTCGATAAAGTCTTCAAAATTCATTTTTGTTACATACGAACTCTGACACTTGCTTCCTTAAGGTAGGTTCCGAGGTACCTTGAGTTTGACAGATGATTTCTTACCTTGACTGAGGAAAAATCTCGAGTCGAGGACGTTTAAGTCAACTATAACTACCGGTGGTAGTGAAAAAGGCCTAGTCGAGGTGGAGTCGAGTCGAGTAAGTTTTGGCGGAACATCTTAGAATATGGGTGCTAGACTTCTCCTTGGTTCACTGTTCACTCTGACGCATATCATGTACTTACAAAAGCCATTTAGTCACGTATGTTTAAAGTATAGTACCTAATTCAATATGTCTTACCACAAAACGGGACGTCGGCCGTCCAGTCTCCTCTCAATGTGCATTCCCTCTCATGGGCCCCGAATAGTTCGTATCCATCATCGCACTCGTATGTCGCGGTCACGCCTGGCTCTATGTCTCCTTCAGATAAAGAGACCCTGGCGTTTGGTGGCACGGCAGGATGACCACAGCGGCGTTCGCCTGAAAAGAAAATATATTTAAATTGGCTGCACATTGTAAATAAAATCTATACTTAATATTATAAAGATGAAGAGTTTTTTTTGTTTGAACGCGCTAATCTCAGAAACTACAGGTTGGAATTGGAAAAATATTTTTGTGTTGGATAGTCCGTTTATCGAGGAAGGTTATAGGCTATATAACATCACGCTACGACTAATAGGAGCGGAGCATACATGAAAAATGTTGCAAAAACGGGAAAAATGTCCACCCGTACGAAGCCGGGACGGGCCGCTAGTTGTGAATAAAATGATAATGCATGTATGATAATATAATATAAATTCATTATGGATGAATGTAAATTTATGTAAAAGCAAAATCGTAAAATGCAAGGCTGTTTCGTTTATAAAAATCTGCATTATGGTTATAAATAATTGTGATATAAATCGTTATATAATAAGAGTAGGTAGATATAATATCGCACTTTTGTCAACAAACTCTTGTACTTATTGCATCGCAACGCTATTTACAAAGATTTATCAAAATCTATTTATAGAATAAGTACAATAAAATTCTTATCGTCACCTCTGGGCAAGAGTTCTTTATATAGGTACTAGCGGCTTCGCACGGGTGCAACGTAGATACTAATGTGGGGCATATAAACCTTCCTCTTGAATCACTCTATCTATTAAAAAGAACCGCATCAAATCCGTTGCGTAGTTTTAAAGATCTAAGCATACATAAGGACAGACAGAGAGCGGGAGCGACTTTGTTTTATACTATGTGAAGAAATACATAAACAACAGCGCTACAAAGGTGGTATTATCATTAGCCACGGATGAAACAACCGCAAAATCAAAATCCGTGGTAATTAATTCAGTGCAATAGTGTATAAAGGCTAATCCATCAACTCAGACTTCTTTAAGGCTACAAACCATACAAGGGTCGTTTAACGACCTAAAGTGAGGCCTTACTATCGCTGTTCCGTTATAAACACGAGGCCAGACGAATGTAATAGGCATTACATATAAGCTTAATTTTTCATACGATACAACACAATTTTAAATCTTATACCGTTTTAATAAGGTCTAGATTTAAATACGCGAGGGTAACGGAACTAGTATATCGTACAAAATGCTCGTTTATGCACTAATGCCATGCAAAAAGAAACGCGGAAGCTACTATCACGTACTCCATAGATTTTTACAATTCAGACTAGCTGAATTATATCGTAACATGCGTGATGCATCGTTGGTAATGTTCCAGCTAATTGGAAGTGGTGGTTTGGTAGTGGTGCAATGTAACGCGAATTCATCGTAACATCTTCACGGATGCGAGTGTGAGGTAATACTATGAAATGAATGCAATATTAATACGGGAACCGAAGTAAAACTGATGGCAAAGTAATGAATAAATCCTCTTATGGACGTTGAAAGCAGTGTTCACAACGTGAAGCCAGGAAGCTATCGTACCAGGCTCGTAAAATTATCGTACATGGATCAAAATTATCGTATCCATCAGGATAATGGCTATAATACATAAAAATATCATATGAAACGTGATTCGATTCTCCGCGTCAGTGATCGGACCAAGCGATAGATTTTTTTAGACGTTCCCCTCACTCTTCGATTTCTCCTGAATCTTGGGTGAAAATTTGCCAAAAAGTCAATGAAAAGTCAAATTTTGCATCATAATGGAAATTATCGTACAATCTGCGTACAATAGTAGTGTACCATAATACATTGTACATAGTTATGAAATTATCGTATGGTTCCGAACACTGGTTGAAAGGCCTTATTGACAGGGAGGATGTTATGGTGACTGACTCTGGACTTCCACTGAAACATTAAGAACCTAATAACCAGCTAATGGGCAACTTGAGGTCTGGTTAAGTTTTCTCGCCCTTTAGTTCACTTTCTGCTGTAATCAACCAGTTAAAATTTCTATGTGGTAAAATGACACCATCTTCCGTCAAGCTGGAATGTCCTGCAATTATTTATTTAATAATAAAACGTTGCTCTACACTAGGATTTCTCCTGTATCGTGGGTGCGTTTACCGACACAAATCTTCACACGCACAAAAATCCAGACCCGGAACAACTATCTGTAGGCCATACAAATATTTGTTCCGTGCGGGAATCGAACCCATAACTCGTAGCGCAGAAGCCGATCGCTCAGCCACTGCACCGAACGTGCCGTCGTAATTATTTCAGGATGTAGTACTCTTATACTTATATAAGGCTGAAATTTTATATGAAGCTTGGTGGTAGGATCTATACGGTCCACCTGACTAGCTACCACACTCACATTAAAGTCCGGTGCCAAGCAATTTACTGTTTCGTCATATGCATGTGAGAGTCAGAGAGGTATAGTAATCGCTCAATATCTCTGATACTTTGATATGTGTGCTCTATCTTAGACCCGATCTGCGCTTACTATGAAGTGCAACCACGGTCAAACATGAATTTCCAGGCTGATTTCGACCGCAGCAACGGCCTTCAGTATTCTAAAAATCACTATTTTATTTATTTATTTATTTATTTATACTTTCGCACAAAAAAAAAATTATACAGAGGCGGACTTAATGCCTTAGGCATTTTCTACCAGTCGACCTTAGGGTGATGCAGAGAAAACATGGTAGATGCGCTAAAAAGAGCTGTGTCATGTGATACAATATTAAAAATAAACACAAAGATAAGTGAACATTTTCGATTACTAGTGACTATTTCGATCCCGTAAATAAATAACATAACATCACGCCTGTATTCCCCGAAGGGTTGGGCAGAGGTGTATAATATTATGTAGTTACATCCTCATTTCACTGTTATATTTAAGTCCCATATAATAGAGGGAGAGCCTATTAACATCAACCGGGCACAAACTCCGGGCTGCTACTGAAGAATTCCACACGAAAACACCCAATAACACTTTGCCCGACATGGGGATTGAAACCAGGACCTCACGATCAGCAGTCGCGCTTGCCATCACTAGACCAATGAGGCATTTAAAATAAATATTATATTCGTCCAATTATTCCTCTACAAGACTTGAGTTGAATAAAAATCTGTATATAGGTACCTTTGATTGCGAGCCTCGAAAATATTTATTATTTGTTTCAATAACAAAAAGCGTTATCACTCAAGCTTGACGTGGAGCAGTACCAATTAACTGCGTCCATAATAATTAAACCTTTCAAACGACGCGTGTTGCTTGCTGTATATAAAATTTTATTTTCGTAATTAATTTTTAGCTATCGATGGATGACGCATTGATATACGGAGTCGTTGGATGATCGGGTATCTATGTTCAAAGTGTACATATGCAGCAAAGCAGAATTTCCAATTAATTACTGTTGCATTTCTCCATACACCTAGCTGTGTGTTTAACGAAGTGAAATTCTCTTCTTTGTTAAAAATATTTCAATTTTCAGTAATGGTTCCCTCTTCTTCTTTTCGTGTGGTCGTGTGGTTAGTGACTAACCTGGTGTCAAAGTTTATGCCGCCCATGGGCCTCTGACTTGGCTTCACATGCCGTCGAGAAATATCTCTCAGGCGTGCCGGTTTCCTCACGATATTTTCCTTCACCGTTTTTAAGCAAGTGATAATTATATAATGCGCACATGAATCCGAAACGTCAGAGGTGCGTGCCTTGGGTTCGAACTCGAGACCTATGATTTGGTAGTCCGTCGGTCACACCACTAGGCTATCACTGCTATACAGTACTGGTTCCCTGATGTCGTTTTTTTATGTATGTTATATTTATATGTAATGTTATTTTTAAGTAATAAAATAGGACGTACGCATGAGGCTTGCATAGTCGCGATAAAGTGAACTAACGTCTGGAAAAAACGTGAATAAAAAAAACAAAAACGGTAGTTTGTTTTCAGAGATACGAATTGTTGAAAATAAACAGCGCTGCCGCGGTGTTGCATTTCTCTACGTGTCCTTTCATATTGATTACCGATCTAAGAATAAAATGCTATTGTAAAATAGAAATAAATGGAGTCACTACCGATACGGCAGAGATAAATTACCTTTAGTTTCTTTTATACACAAGTAATTAATAAATGACATATAATGTATTATACCTTTACTCATGACTTGTCAGCATATCCGAGGTCACTTGAATAAATAATAAATGCTTATAGGTACCTAAACTGTATTTACATACGTACATAAACTCACGCCTTTTTCCCATGGGGGTAGGCAGAAACTATGGAACGCCACATGCTACGACCCTTACATACTCCTTTCGCTTCATCTACATTCATACATCTTGTCATACACGCATGCCGGTTGAGAGTACTACGCACCTGTCCTTTGTGAAGAACATCACCAATAACATCGATGTATCCTTCTAGGACGTCCTCTACCGGCGTTTTCATTGACATCCGCCTTAAGGATGATTTTCACCAAACGGCTCGCATCGCATCGGATCGAAAAGGATACGAACGGATGCGGCAACAGCCGATCGCGTCTGAAAGGATGTCGACGCATACGATCGGCTCGGTACCGTCGCTTGCGAACGTATCCGTTTCTGCGCCTAGTCAAATAGTTTCATTCCTACCGTGTTGACGACGATGACAGGCGAACAAAGCCGATCGCGCGTCGCAGCATACTTTCGGCTACGATCGCGTGTCGCGGAAAACGCCCGCGGTCAAGCTGCTGTGCGCGGCTTGGTAATATAGACTTTAAATACTGTGTACACGATATAATATCGTTTAAAGATTGTAAAATCCGTTCCGATCCGATGCGATGCGCGCCGTTTGGTGGAAATCATCCTTTATAAATTCCTTTTGTTAATCACCGTTCAGTCATTCTCTCAACATGACCAAACCACCTAAGTATACTCCTTGAATTTTTTGTCACTACATCAACTAAATTAAACTGTATTTGTATACCTACGTACATTGTTTAGCAATACGCTGCTAGCCTGACAATATTTCGGGCTGGGAATCAATATGGTTACATGTCAAACAAGCATGTTTGCTTACTTGCACGTGTGTTTGAACCCCTTTGAACATCGGATATCATCACCTTGAATATTCGAAATTGTGCTTACTATAACAACAACACAGGGATAGATTGAGGTCTTTAATATCCGGAGGGGAATGTGGGTAAATAACTACTGCGCGGAACTGTGAAGTTATGCTGCGCTTGCCGTGGTCTGTCTCTAGATGGGTAACCGGGACTATACAATATAAGATCATATTATAGGTATGTAGATACCAAGGGAATATCCGTGGTGCAAAGATGGCACCTAGGATTTGAGACTATTCACGTACTGGACCTAAGTTCCCTGAAGCTTAACAAACTTGGGTTTCTTAATTAAAACATAACATAACATCACGCCTGTATTCCCCGAAGGGTTGGGCAGAGGTGTATAGTAACACCCTTATTTCGCCGTTATGTTTAAATCCCATGTAATAGTGCGGCGAGCCTATTGCCATCAACCGGGCACAAATCCAAACTCCGGGCTGCTACTGAGGAATTCCACACGGAGAAACCCAATGACACTTCCCGACCTGGGGATCAAACCCAGGACCTCACGATCAGCAGTCGCGCTTGCCACCACTAGACCAACGAGGACGCAGCATGCCGAACCATCCCGTGGAACGGTAAATACGAGCCCTAAAGGGTATTATAATAAGGTTTAAAATTATTTAGGCTTAAAAAGGCGAAAATGGCAACAGGCACGCCACCTTTTGCATTGGACTTAATACCAAACATAAAACGTGGGTGTATTGACTCCTGTAATAGTTGAACAACTCTGCTTACCCCTTCGGGGATTACAGGCGTGACTATATTATGTAATATCAACGTTGTCCTAGCAAATCTGAATTACCAATCTTGGAATGCAAATAGTGGGAGTTCACAGCACGTGTGGGAAGGTGGGCAGTTGGGCATCCAATTATTGTTATACCAATATGAACTTGCACTGATAACCTACTCTTCTGTACAGGGGGGTTTGATTACAAACCCAGCCGGCACCGCTGACTTTTCGAATTCATGTGCGGATCAGAATTCGATTAGGTATTGCTTGAGTTAACGATGAAGGATGAAACCATAATTGACAAGCATATCATTTTGAGACCCAGTGCATAATATCAGCGAGCACATTGGGTCACCCGCGCGACAGCGCAACGACTATTCCCAAGGCAGGCGGCCGTTCATAAAACAATAAGCCAAAACCTCTAACAACATCGATTTATGAAATACATGTTGTGCCGACCCCACCTAGTGTGGGATAAGGGCAGGAAGGAGAAGAACGATGAAGGATGAAACCACAAGGAGACCTGCATAGATACCTGAGTGGATTTTAAAAAGTTCTTGATGGTGGGTGTAGTTCGCTATTAATTGGCTGATTATTCTATTATTACTTGAACTATAATCCATTCCTGAGCTAAAATCGGCATGCGCTACGGATTATATACGGAGTTTATCTACTGATATTCATCCGTATCTAGTTAGAGCGAGTTCACATACATGACAGTATTCCGAATCCATTAAATAAATACTGGTCTGACATTTTTTGCACATTCCGTTTTGTCATCAAAAACTGGATGGCGGAACAGTACAAAAAACGGTGCCTTCACACACGATCTATTATTTTTATCGTATCCTGTCTGCCAGATGCGACGCAGCTGCCATTTGTTTAACTGATCCGTCGGTACAGATGTGAACAACACATCCAGTACCGACGGATCCGTTAAAACGGATCCGCTGTGTGAACGGGGTCTTAGAGTACCTACTAACATTGAAATAAAGATAGACTGATGGTGATATCTGTAGAGTTTCATACGATAACCTTTTTACCACGATTGACCCCTCGCTACCAAAATCTTCCGTAATCCATGACAATAATTAACGCTTCTGGTTCCGCTGGCGTGGCGGTTATCGCAATTTGCGTTATGTCGGAACAGCGTCGATGCTACGTTGTTTTTCCATTGATTTTAAAGAGTAAACACACGGCGCGTTGCGTTGTCACAGATCACGGTGCGGGTGCGAGGTGCGGTGCGATCGGTCGTGTGTCACCCTCTTAAATGGGTTGAGCGACACCGTGCAGCGTGACACAGAGACGCATATTCTTTCATAATGAATTACCTTATACAATAACAAACATTAAAGGGTACAATGGCGGTCTTATCGCTGATAGCGATATCTACCAGACAACCTTTGGATGAACAGGAAGTCAATGAATAAGATAGAGGGGGTAGTCTATGGTGCACTGCTGCAAAATATATACTACATACATAAACTCACGCCTTGTTCCCGAGGGGGTAGGCAGAAACTATATAAGTGTAAACGAAATTATGTAATTCCTTCAAACCTTGTGATGTACTAGTGACATAGATTAACACTGCAAGGGATACATTTGGATTCAATAAAAAAACAGTTAAATGACCGCAATTCGCCCGGGGCGCTAAATTGCCTCACGTTTAGAACACATGTTTACTCCTTGTTCTTTTTTTTATTGAATCCAAATGTGTCCATTGCAGGGTTAATCTATGTCAGCAGTACATCACGAGGTTTGAAGGTATTACATGATTTCGTTCACCCTGTAGAGCGCCACATGATACTATCCTTACATACTCCTTTCGCTTCGTCCACATTCATACATCTTGTCATACACGCACCTGTCCCTTGTGAAGAACATCACCAATAATATCGATGTATGTCCTTCTGGGGCGTTCTCTGTCACCAATTATTTATTAGTCGGTCGTCTTACAAATGGTGTAACTACCTAACGTGGTACCAAACCACACGCCACCGTGCTTCTACAAATTGACTCCAGTTGTCGCATAAAGCATATCCATAGCTTGGAGCCCCTTTGATCGACAATGGCGTACTATGGTATAGACATGACATAGACCATGTTGCCCCTTAGAACAGATAACAAATCTACGTGTTGCTGAGGTCATATTTTATTTTTGACGAAGAAATATCCAAGTATTAACCATAACCCTGGTATATCGTCGCCTAACTTGGCAAGTTTAGAGAAGATAATTCCTCTCCTTTGTTCCTTCTAAACAGACATGATAAAAATAACATAGCATCACGCCTTGTATTCCCCAAAGGGTACGGCAGAGGTGTTTTAAGTACACCCTCGTTTCGCCAGTTATGTTAAAGTCCCATGTAAAAGGGGGCGAGCCTATTGCCATTAACCGGGCACAATTCCAGACTACGGGCTGCTACTGAGAAATTCCTAATGGAAAAATTCAATGATGCGACGACACATTCTTTTCCTCGGCTCTTCTAGACAGCGAAAGTCAAAGTTTATGTACTATGAATAATGGATATTATTATGCAACTCGTGTTATTCTTTATAGTGATGTCACCACACGGTGAATAAGAATAGTTTCGTTGTTTTTTTTTTGTACGGCTAGACTTGAAATACGAATAGAAAACAATATGACATGAAAGCCGTCTGGGAGCTTATACACATTCTGTGAAAGCATACCTACTTTATGCAGTACTGATTTCTTAATTAGTCCATTCGCTCGTGGCTAATTATCAAATACGCGGATCATATGATTTGCGAGGTTAAGCTGCGCTTGTCGCGGTCAGTCTGTGGATGGGTGACCATTCCTTACACATCTAGACCTCTCCGTGCCTCTGAGTAATTACGGGTAGTCAGAAGCCCGAAAGTCTGACAACCGGTTTAACCTTAGAGTATCGGCATTGCCCAGTAACTGGGTTGCGGAGGTTTGATGGGATTCGCTCTGTGTAAAATATTGGTATTCAGCCGCATCTGGCTAGACTGGAAGCTGTCTTCAATATAGTTGAGAAAAGGCTATGTAGATAGATAGCATAATGTGCCAATTATTGTCCCACTACATGAGAAGAGTTTAAGCCTTCTACCATGTTGGACTGGTATGGGTTGGTGGACTATTGGTATGGATTTGGAGCTCTCTTAGGTGTGAAGGTTTCCTCACGATGTTTTCAACGCAAGTGATAATCAAATTCTGATCGGCACATGAATTTGAAACGTCAGAAGTGCAGGTCGGGATCGAAGTCAGACCGTCCTGCATGGAAGGCAAGCGTTCAACCGCTAGGCTATCATTGCTTCTTTAGTGGTATATAGAAGAAAGAAAGAAATAAAGAAATATACAATATGTAACATAATTAATGCACATCCTGAAATTAGTTTTCAGTGAAGTTTCCTGAAGTTAGTGTTCAGAATCTTTTACTGAATCGACTTCAGCCATTTATATTGTGTATTTTTTTTTATAAACGTGTTTTTTACTAATTAGTCTTTTAAATGGCACAACGGAAATTGAGCCTTATGTCAATGGCATAAAACTGAATTTTAAATGAAGTTAACAATGAAAAAGTAATACTATTTTCTTGAATAAACAATATTTATGCACACAAAAATAAAATTTCAGTGTATGTATTATGATTATAACATAATATTCTAATTGGGGTGTTTGAGGGTGTGCATTAATTACGTTACATGTTGTAGATATACTATCAAATGACCTAGGTAATAATAGTTGCCCTTATATCAATAACAATAGCAATCTCTATCAGCGGAGTATTCATGAAATTATGCATCTCCATTTCGGTAATTAATAGTTCAATGAGTAGTTAATTTAGTTACTAATACTAAATGGAACTCTATTAGACGGGTCGGTCTATTGGCGCAGTGGCTGAGCGATTGGCTTCTGCGGTACAGATCGCGGGTTCGATTCCAAAAGGAAAAAAAAATTGTATGGCCTGCAGATCTAGTCTAAGGTCTGGTCCATTTGTGCATGTGATTTTTGTCCTGTAAAGACACACAATATTCGTTCAAAAACCCTTCTTTATATGGCTAAGCTTGAAAGCCTGACACTCGGTCTAATCCTAGGATATCGGGATTGCCCAGTTACTGAGTTGCAGAGGTCTGATGGCTGAGAATACTGGTATTCAACTGCATCTGGTTAGACTGGAAGCTGACCCCAACATAGTTGGAAAAAGTCTAGGAAGAAGACGATGTAGGTTGTTCTGCCTAGCCTTTTCCCAATTATGTTGTATAACCAGATGTTTTTACTTGGAGCCACTGCCATCAGACCCTGACTTCCCGTAAGACTGTCATAGGTATTCATATGACACCCGGGACGGACTGTTTAACGTGCTCACCGAGGCACGGAGGGGTCTCGATGTGTAACGAACGGTCACCTATCCACGGAGTGACCGCGGCAAGCGTAGCTTAACTTCGCAAATCGTATGATCCGCGCGGTTGGTATTTAGCCACAAGCCCCCCAGGAAGACGATGTAGGTACTATACTATTATTTATTTATACTAATGTTATAAAGCTGAAGAGGGGCTCGTGGCTAAATAACAACCGCGCCGATCGTAAGATTTGCGAGGTTAAGCTGCGCTTGCCGCGGTCAGTCCGTGGATGGGTGACCATTTGTTACACATCGAGACCTCGCCGTGCCTCGGAGAGCACGTTAAGCCGTCGGTCCCGGGTGTCATACGAATACCTATGACAGTCGTTACGGGTAGTCAGAAGCCCGAAAGTCTGACAAACGGTTTAACCTTAGGATATCGGCATTGCCCAGTTACTGGGTTGCGGAGGTCTGATGGCAGTCGCTCCGTGTAAAATACTGGTATTCAGCCGCATCTGGTTAGACTGGAAGCTGACTCCAAGATAATTGGGAAAAGGCTAAGAGGAAGTTATAAAGCTGAAGAGTTTGTTTGTATGTTTGAACGCGCTAATCTCAGAAACTACTGGTTGGAATTGATTATTTTTTTGTGTTGGATAGTCCATTTATCGAGGAAGGTTATAGGCTGTATAACATTACGCTACGACCAATAGGAGCGGAGCATAAATGAAAAATGTTGCAAAAACGGGAAAAATGACCACCCGTGCGATGCCGGGACGGGCCGCTAGTAGTTAATATAGGTCGTATTTCTGCAACCTTTTTATGTACCTATTGCTCAAGCCGGACTACATAATAATGATTTAATTTTTACATTGTCTTATACTAATTATTTTTCCTTAACACCTCAATCACAAATGAGTCTGCAGTAATTATTTAATTATCTCTTCACAATCGTAAGATAAAATAGAAGATCCATCCAATATGGCGGCACTTGCGTGCGCGCAACAGCAATCATTTAGAAACGCGAGTAACGACGGCTATACACGACTGCTCTAGGAAACATACTTAAATATGTTCTAACGGCCATCAAGTCATTTAAAACGTAAATTTTAATGGCCTTTATTGTAATTGTAGAAGCAGTTTTAACTAAATTGGTCATCCAAATAAGAAGACTGCTTAAGTCGTGGAAGATTAGTAGATACGTAGTTACGTTCAATTTGAAGAGTTGAATGAGCCTTTGTGATGAGTATACAGAAGCATCTTCATACCAGTATAGTCGAGAGTCTGAAAATCTGAATACGTGGATAAAACTCACTGGGAATACTGATTATAGTCGGGACCGTCTATACCCGGGCGCCGAGCCATAAGGGGCGCCTCGGGCCTCGGATGCTGAGGTTTTGAAGGCGCCGAAGCCCGAAAAAATATTTTATTCAGCAATCACCTCAACTAACACAGGCCACATGTAATGAGAGGCGTCCTGAGCTATCTTCGCACCCCGGCGCCAGGTCACCTAGAGACGGCCCTGATTATAGTAACTCGATAGTGTGTTAACCACAGATCACAGAAATTCTGTGAAAGTGGTAAGAATCCGTAGGTCCCCCCGCCCTGCTTACTAAACTCTCTATTAGAGCTATATGTTTGTTTTCAATTAGAAATTATATTAATTTCTGATGCAACGAATTAATTATTAAGGCCTAGAAACGTAGAGCTATGACACTTGACTTAACTCGACATCGACTCGAGCCTCGAGAAAAACGATAAGGAAAAGAAAAAAATGTGTGTTTTAATTGATTTTATCGGGTTTCATTAATATTTAATATCTATGGGGCAACAGATTATAGATAGGAAGAAGAATAAATAGAAATAGATTGATAGAAATACACATTTGTGAAAAAAAGAACAATAAATCAGGCGTTACTTTGCGGAAATCCATGACCTATAAATATACAATAAAATATTTAGTGTTATTTCCGCGAAAACACGCTTTTGCTTGCTTTTGCATGGTTTTCGCGGAATTAACAATAAATATTTTTATTGTATATTTATGAAAAAAAGAACGAGAATTTTGTATATAATAATAATTAGATATCTATAATATCAAAATCAATTGCTGTGCGTTAGTGACGCAAAAACTCGAAAATAGCTCGACCGATATGATTTTTTTGTTTTGTTCTCCTATATACTGGGGTGGGTGGTTTAGGAAAAAAGAAAACAAGGGAAAATTAAAAAAATAAAATAGATGCTACAAAGTTTACTGGGTCATCTACAATAGTTTGTAATAAAAAGAATTTTAACAATTCATCTAAAGTTTATAGCTCTCATAATTAAAATTTAAATCTTAATACTGCACCTACTTTGTATTTGGGTGAATATTCGAAATTTTTTAACATTATTTTAACAAATCATTCTTCTCCCGGGTTGTTAACGTTATAGTATTGTCAGATTGTTTTTATTCTTGTCTTATTGCTTGACGGCAGCGGTATAGTTTGAGTTTTCATTATCATAATTATAGTATTAAACATCTGCATTCTTAACTTCGGGATGATGCTAATGACGTTCTCAATTTTTGATAATATTTTTCGAAGAATGCCCCATTTACTCGTATAATACCTATATTTATGGCGTAAGGATATACACAGCGCTTTTGTTTTATATTATTTTAAAATTAAAACATCATTCACAATATTATACGGTGATCTACATTTTACGAAACGTTAGTAACTGTGAAATTGATTTTTACAGTTAAAACGCGATCCGAAATAACCGGAAGTTTTTAACGGTAACCGTTTTAGTCCAAAAATAAATTAGAACCGTATCTTCAGTCAGTTGAGGTAATAGATTAAATTGCTGTTTGCATGAGATGAGTACCTCTCACTTGTTAGTCAATTTTAAGATCTTTAGACCTGTTTACGTAAGATGTAGGTACACACTAGGAGCTGCGGTGAAAGCGATAGCGAAACCCGTGATCCAGATAATAGTTTTTTGGAGGAACAACGTGGTGGGTTTATTTTGGTCTTCTTCTTTTCGTGTGGTTAGTGACTAATCTGGTGTCTGAGTTTATACCACCCATGGGTCTCTGTCTTGGCTTCACATGCCGTCGAGAATTATCTCTCAGGTTTGCCGCTTTCCTGACGATGTTTTTAAGCAAGTGATACAATACGCACATGCATCTGAAAAGTCAGAGGTGAATGCCTTGGGTTCGAACTCGAGACCTGTGACTTGCTTTCCGACGGTCACACAACAAGGTTATCACTGCTGCTGCTTTATTTTTTAAGAGTCTAACATAACCTACCTACCTCATGATGAAGGGAATCCGATACACCCACGTTAAAAAGAAAAAAGAAAATCATAAACACGAAACGTAACATTCCAATTTTCATACCCAATTAAACACTTCAGTGAAGTGCAGTACGGAAATTTATATCGTCAGTGGAAAGGTTAAAACACTAAAGCGCCAATATAACTTTGCAGTAGAGATACAAAGTAATTTTTTAAGTAAATAAACATAGTTATTTTTCTTAGAGTATACATATTAAATGGATAATTAAATTATGTATTTAATATGTATACTCAGTATAGTATAGAGTATACATCTTAAATAGATAATTAAATTATGTATTTAATACGTATACTGTAAGAAAAATAACTATGTTTATTTTCTTAAAAAAATACTTTGAATATCTCTTCTGTAAAGTAGGTATATTGGCGCTTTAGTCTTTGTACCTTTCCACTGACGATATCATATAACGTTTTATGAAAAAAATGAAACTAAACTGTGTAAAAGTTAATAAAAATCCTACTATGCATACAACCTGTTTTTCAAAAACAACGACTTTTTTAAATGTTGTTGTCATTAACGAGTTTGTCGATATTAAGTTAGGCGTATTCAGATGGGGCGCTTGTTCCACCCTGGCACAAGAAAGAATAGGTAAATGGTGGTCTAGATTCAGTCAACTCACCCCCCATGTCCACAGAACAATTACCCAAAATAGGCAGACCATGCCCGACTCCGTCTATACTTATTTGGACCACAAAAATAAAGTTATAGGTTATGGTTTAAAATTTCTCCATAATCCCATTCTGCACTTCCATATTTATTGAAAAGACAAATGTTTAGAATACTGTCTGACTGAGTTTGCCCTACCTTGGCAAAATTGTGGATACGCCCAAAATCTAATGTAGAGTGAAATCCTTTTCCATTCACCAGGTAACTAAACTTAAGTTGAACCAGAAACACATTTATTTGCCGAGGTATGGCAGCCACACACGCTAGATGCGCTATACAATATATAACATCACGCCTGTACCCCCGAAGGGTTCGGCAGAGGTGTATAGTAATACCCTCATTTCGCCGTTGTGTTTAAGTCCCATGTAATAGGGGGCGAGCCTATTGCCATCAACCGGCTATAAATCCAAGCTCCGGGCTGCTACTGAGGAATTCCACACGGAAAAACTCAATAACACTGCCCGACCCGGCGATCGAACCCAGGACCTCACGATCAGCAGTCGCGCTTGCCACCTAGACCAACGAGGCAGTCTATAAGCGCTATTCAATACACGCGGTTATTTCAGGATCGAATCAAAATTCAATTCGTTACACTATTTTGATTCTAGAATCAGGAATCGAGATAAATCGTCTTCCACTGTGCGCGGGCGATCGGTTGGCAAGCTTG
The DNA here is from genome assembly GCA_910594945.2 of Amphipyra berbera. Taxonomy (NCBI): domain Eukaryota; kingdom Metazoa; phylum Arthropoda; class Insecta; order Lepidoptera; family Noctuidae; genus Amphipyra; species Amphipyra berbera. Next base: position 20,639,962 of record OU343121.1, on the reverse strand, counting down.
CAATCACACGCAACAAACGTCAACTTGATGCGGCTGTCACATAAGTGGATAGCATACTTGTGCTTCGTGTGGCTTCCGCATTACCCTTTCTATCAATGCACTGGAGTTAGAACCGATATCTATTCTGTGGCACAGCATTGTTGGCGCAGGAAGGAGATATTGACACTGTGATCTAATTACTAAGTGCTAATAACATTGTAAGACAGTCTGCGAACCTGAGGTTAGTTTGAGTAAGTATATTCTGTTGTAAAAGATGATTACGAACATTACTTTCACTGTAAGGAAATGAAACGCACGTTACTGGGGAAAAGATTAAAAAAAAATCGTCTAACTTTTATGAATTAAATCAGACACGCAAAGTTTAATATTTAAACATTAGTACCTGGATGACCGAGGTTTGCTCGGTTTTCTTTTTGGTAAATCGACGTTTTCTAAAAATGAAACCTAGCTAGATCGATTTATTGCACCCGAAACCCCCTGCATACTAAATTTCATGAAAATCGTTGGAGCCGTTTCGTAGAATTAAAATTATATATATATATATATACATATATACAAAATTTGCTCGTTTAAAGATATTAGATTTAAACGAGCAATTTTTGTATTTTTTGTACTTTTACATTCAACATACATAATCATCATATCACAGTCATCATAGTCATCCACATAAACAGTTGTTTACTTTACTCAGCTAAGCTTTATTCATAATATTCATTCATTAAAAATCTCACCCATCCATCACACGTTGTGGCATAAATATTAATTAACAAACAAACCGACTTTCAACCTTATATATTAATCAAATTTAAATGTATCATTTCGACGTACAACATATTCATTACGGCCAATTAACTTCGCAATTAATATAAAAAATATGACCGGATCCGTACTACCGTCCTCGGTACGAAGGCCTATATTTTAGTTTAAAATGGGTAGGTTAGGTAAATAAGTAGGTCACCTTTCTTCTAATACAAATCACTATACTTAGACTAAACAAGAGTCGTCGCCCCGACGTAATAGGGTTGCGCCGCCGTGGCCGTCGCGTCGCCACGGCGACGGGACAGGCGCCCGCGCAGTGTGCTTCCTACAAGAATATAGTGACGTGACGATTGCTTATAAAGTTTGTCATTTGTTTCATCGGCCTACAGTTAGATAACAGAGCCTTTATACGTATTGTGTAATGCTACACGAAGAAAATAATAAACGCGATCAAATTTGGATGCGCATGCTAACGTGGGTTACGTAAGAAAGTAAGAACAGACAGACTGTTACATGTTGATACTGTTTCCTAGTTTTTATCAATAGTCGGTACACGTTACGGAACATCAGTCAGCCGTGCGATGAGAGATTTTTTAACTCGTTGTTTTTATTTACAGAAATAAAAATCAAATTAACATCACGCCTGTATTCTCCTAAGGGTTGGGCAGAGGTGTTCAGTGACACACTCATTTCACCGTTATGTTTAAGTCCCATGTAATAGGAGGCAAGCTTATTGCCATCAATTGGGCACACATCCAAACTCCGGGCTGCTAATGAGGAATTCGACACGGAAAAACCCAATATCACTTTGCTCGACCTGGGGATCGAACCCAGGACCTAACTGCCTTGTTGATCTAGTGGTGGCAAGCGCGACTGCTGAATGATCTCGAGATATCTTTGTGTGTATCTATCATTTTCGATTCGAAAAATAATCCGGTGGCTTTGTGATTAGTGTGCTATCAATCTGCATTTTTAAACAGATATCTGGATATCAATTTTCGGCTGGTCCCCGATACAGTATAGGAGCCATGTCTGGGCCCAGGCCCGTAGCTGGGGTTTTCGTTTTATTCGCTTTTGTATGCAACACGTGAGATTGACTGTCACCGCGAGAAATTCCTGCAAAACTAATCAATGTTTTTTGCACCGAGAAATCATTTTTCCTTTTTTTTAAAAAACATACCCAAACACTATTCTGTGTTCAGAGTTTTTAGCTCACCATTACACCTGATCCGAAATAATTTAGCTTTTTACAAGTGTAGTTATTGAAACTTGTGATAATGTATACGTTTTGCGACGCGTATTTCACTGTGAAACAAAAAATATAAGTAGTCCAACAGTTACGCGGCTACTGATGACATTCATAACTTGTAACCAATCTTCAAACGTAGTAGAATGCAGTAAAAACTATTCGATGGTTCAAGTTAAGAAATGGCGGCGGAAAGGTAACACAGAATTTGCCTTCGGCGTTATGTTGGCACCCATAGACGTAATCAGGGTGGGGAGACGGGGGCGCTTGCGCCACCCTGGCACAGGGAAGGATAGGTAAATAGTCTAGATTCAGTCAACTCGGCATCCATGTCTCTTAAAGGTGGGCATAGAAAAAATTGCCAAAAATAACCCCATTCTGCACTTCGAGGTTTAGTGAAAAGATTTACTGCTTGTTTGAGCTACTTTACCCCTGCACAAAATCCTGGTTACACCCATGTTGGCACCACTGATTGTTCATTGTTTTATGGCGCTTTTAAGCCTCATTGATGCCAACGTAGCGCAATCTAGAGCTGGCCTGTGGTTCGTGCTTCAATAAAAAGGTGCATCACGTATCGAGGGCGATAGCACAGCGGTTTTTATGCGATACATTCATTTTTAAAGAACACGACAGATTTGACTTCGTTACGTGCGTTGGTGAGCTGAATGAGATAGACTGCTGTCAGTCAACGCTGCATATTTTTATCCATTATTGATAATAGGATGCTGCTGGATTCCCGTGAGCACTAAACTAGGCCAGCTGAAGAATTAACCCAGAAATAGTCCTCTTACGACGGTGACATTGCAATTTAGTAAAGTTAAATGACTTTTCCACCATCAGAGTACTACTGTGACGGGTGGTGGCTGACTGGCGGGGGTCCGGGCCTATAAAAGGTCGCGCACACTGCGGAAGAAGACCTGGACTCCTCGCATTGTACGAACCACGCCCTGTTGTTCTCTTTGTACTCTTTGTAAATTCTTAATTAAATATATTATGTAGTGTACGGTTACAAGTGTTATTCTTTATCCTCCCGTAAGTACAAGCCTGCTAAATTTTATGTGCACATGCTAGTCGAGGGTTGACTCCTAAAGCCATCCTTAAGTGTTACACTACGTTGACGGTTGAATGCAACTTGTCGCAGTCATTTTAACAGTGGCTAGGGCCGCCAATCCTCTCAGAATTTCGGGATTCACCCGGAATCTACCGCCAATATTTTCAAAGACATTCGTCTACCTTGTTGCAATAAAAATCATCCGGTATTTGAAATGCGTGTCAAATCAAAGCAAGATGGCGGCCGATCGTTTTTAAATTTTATTTATGTGTGTCTGTTGTAGGTTTACTATTTATAATTTCAAATATTTGTACAGAGGCGGACTTAATGCCTTATTTGATTTTAGAAAATGCCTATTGTTCTTGCATGGGGTCCTGGCTTCGATCCCCAGGTCGGCCAAAGTGAATTTCTCAGTAGCAGCCTGGAGTCTGGATTTGTGCCCGGTTAATGGCAATAGCCCCTTATTTCATGGGACTTAAACCTAACTGGCAAAACGAGGGTGTACTAGAAACACCTCTGCCGTAGCCTTCGGGGAATATAAGGCGTGATATTACGTCTATAGTTCTTTGTCTAGGCTATTAAATGTACAGTGTTACAACGAAAAAAAAAGTATAATTTAAACATATATTTTACAATTTTTTTTTCTAATAAAATTCTATTTACCTATCCATTTTAAAACAAAAATTGTACCCCTCCCAGAATTCACTTCTACAGAGATGATAAATCTACCAGTACCAGATGAAGTTGAAGTTTGTGGATTCGCTTCTCTGTTACACCATTTCCCACAATCGCCGTCGCCTCTTGAGTTGTAACCTTGGTAACCGTGTCGCCTCAGTCACGTACTTGCCATGACGGAATGGACGGCTCAAAAGGGGGTCGGCACGAGTCGAGGGTAACATTATTTTCGCTACCGTATTGTTTGATTGCGGGCCATTTAGTTTAGCATGTGATTTTCTTGTGATACATATTTTAGTTTATTGATTAGTAATTAACTTTCTAGTGCAGGGGTGGGGAACTTCTCTTATCAAGGACCAAAAAACAGGCTCAACCTTATGGCGCCCAGAATTTGCACGACATGATATTAAAATTTGTCATAGGCGTTTCACTCGTTGTCACCCCACTGTGGGACATTGAAGGCGTATGATAATAAAACAGAAATTGTAGTGTCGATAAAGCAAGTAAGAAAGAAAACATACAAACACATTAAAAGGCAAATAAAAAAAAAAGAACAAAATAAAAAGTTGCATGCCTCCACGAGACTAAAAAAGGAGCCCATCTCAACATAATGCTGCTACACCGAAGTATAGCAGCGCTGGTTTTCGGATGGGTCCTGATAGTGAGGCCACGGGCAGCCACGGGCAAATTAATTACATAAGTAAAATAAATAAATACACAATACAAACACAATGCAATCTACACTTATTTTCGAGATTATTCGAAGGGTTCCTACAACTGTGGTTTTTGGCGGGCCGGGTTAAAACGGTTTGCGGGCCGGAGCTGGTCCGCGGGCCATACTTTGCCCATCAATGGTCTTGTGTGTAGAGACAAATGCTGCCGCCAAATACGAAGGCCTGGGTAATGTAAGATTAAGAATTTTCTATTAAGAAATTTTTAGTTACGGCAATAGACTTTACTTATCATAAAGGACCGGCTAACCCCATCGGTGTGATCAATGAAATACAGCTTTGCCTAACCCTTCGGAGACTGCAACTAATCCATTAAAGGGATGGTTGTGCCATGTGGTATAAATAGGACGCGATGCAACATCAGAGTAATGAATAAGTATTATCGGTAGCTGGTAACACTGGACAATGTTGACAAAGGAGGGGTAATCGTCAAGATGAATCAACGTACTTGAAGTTATAAAAACACTGGTCATTCGACGGAGCAGAGGATTCCATATCGAACATCTGAAGAAGTCTGAACTTTTGTATCTGGTTTGCTTGTCCTCATTTTCTGATCTTGTGTTAATTATTATATTGTTATATATTGTGAACTAGCTTCTGTAACTAATCACTAACCTAATTAAAAGTCCTCTCAGTGGTGGAGAGTCTATGTTGGTTTCATTTACTTTATTTACCATGCTCGCAATCCTGACTGTTGTATGTATTTTACATTAGATGCTATGTCGCTAATTGAATAGGTATTAGGGTTTGGGAATTCCCGACAATTTCAAAGTCCCGGGACACGAGACAGCCTACAATCAAAGTCCCGGGAATCCCGGGACTTTGAGACTTTCAAGATATTTTTTTTAAGAGGCTAAGCCTTTTTTTAAGAATTTTAATTGAGTTATTTCTGATGAAACGTATTAAAAAAAGGCAATTTTTTGTAAAAATCAACATTTATTAAACAGGAAATTAAGTCTTAATAACTTTAACGTTAATTGCAGTCTTAATAATTGCTTTGTTTATTTCTTTTAATCACACACTGATTCACTTTTAAGCAGTTAAATCTTATAGTTATAAAACGAACTTAGTTAAAATCATACTAATACTTAATAAATTTACTATTATCTAGTAATCCTAGCATCTAATTATTGATCATAATCACAACATTTTTAATTCTCATAATCACAAATTTGTTTCATAATTAAATATTATATTGTGAAATAAATAAATAATAAATATTGTGTTGTGTACGCAGTAGTTATGTAGTAGACCAGTAATTTATTCATTAAACTAACAGAAGGCACTGGGCTTCTTCAATTATGCGAAAATAAAAATGTTTACATAACAATTTCGACAATCTTGTCTCGTCTCGAGTCTCGAACCGAAAGCCCCGGGACTCGAGACAACTAAAATTACGAAAAGTCCCGGGACTTAGAGACACGAGACGTCCCGGGACCCAAACCCTAATAGGTGTCCAGGAGGATGCGCTGTGCGCCACATGACATAACGTATTCCCGGAAGGGTTGGGTAGAGGTAACACCCTCATTTCGCCGTGATAGGGGGCGAGCCTATAGCCATCCACCAGGCACAAATCCAAACACCGGGCTACTACTGAGGAATTCCACACGGAAGAATCCAATAACACTTTGCTTTGGGGATCGAACCCAGGACCACACGATCAGCAGTCGCGCTTGCCACCACTACTGTGCGCCGGGGCATTCTTCGAAAAATATTAACAAAAATTGAGAACGTCATTAGCATCATCCTAAAGTTAAGAATGCAGATGTTTAATACTATAATTATGATAATGAAAACTGAAACTATACCGCTGCCGTCAAGCAATAAGACAAGAATAAAAACAATCTGACAATACTATAACGTTAACAACCCGGGAGAAGAATGATTTGTTAAAATAATGTTAAAAAATTTCGAATATTCACCCCGCCACCTGAACTAATAATAGCGCCATACAACAGCGATAGAGCGGCCCGTACCTATTGGTAATGCGGTAATGGAATCTCAGCCCGATCCGACCGTACTGACTATAATGACGTTTAATCAATACTCATGAAGGCTGTCATTTTTAGACAAGGTCACTGTTGACAAATCACTGCTTAAAAATCACAATCGAAGAGTAAACATTGTTATTTTTGTAATATAGACCCAATTTAAAACAGTTTTAATTAGCTTCCTTCATATCTTAAGTAAATGGCTTTCCGATGACGATGTATTTGTTTGTTATCAAATCTTGCGATAGATTTTCCAACTAATTCTGCTTAACCGATTTTCCTAAAACTTCGCAGACCAATTAAATTCCCATGACAATATAACATTATGATAATTTCAACCTTCAATCCTCAAATTCTGATGCTGCATGGATACTGCAATTTAAAACCGTTTATCTTAAAAGTTTTTTAAGGGATTATTATTTAGCAAAAACCTGATAAACTTAACTAATGTATTATAATAAAAATATCAATACTTATAACAATTTGGCATTAGTAAGCAAAACGATTAGTTTTTGTTTATAGGAACCAGGCATCTAGACAGTCTTTCGCTGTTTCGAATGGTTAAAAATATAAAACATTTTAACGTCTAAATATGTGAAAATCATTAATAGGTATCTACGTTGACATTAAGAATTTAAATGTCAAAGGATTCTTGTTTCCAAACGAACTAATTACCATCAGTGTCATGATGTAATGAAAACCTAGATTTCTCAATTAAGGGGAGTTAATTAGTAAAACGCAGTAATAATGTTATGCGGGCATCAGCATAACGTCATTACGGTACTCCCTAATAAGTCAAATACCTACTAATTGGGATCACGTTTATTCCAAATATTTTGGGTTTAAAGTTCTACGTGAATCCTAATAATCAGTCTAAAGCCATGTAGCATTAAGCATAATCGGGTCATTACTGTCCCATTGTTGGGCAAAAACTTCTTCTCAGAATGAGAAGGGCTAAAGCCTTAATCCACCACACTGGTCTGGTGCCTAACCCTTCGGGGAATACAGGCGTTATTGTTATTATATTATAACTTTTTTTTTTCTCTTTATTTATTTATAGGGTCTTTTACGCATAGCGTATGTCAGTCCCATCATATCCTAAACAATTGTACTTTCACAAGACATGACATGAGCCATGAATTTGAACAAACCCTTATTATAACATTATAAGTATGCATGCTTTAATTTTAAGCAAAACATGTATGATCTCATAATGTAATGTAACACCTTTTTATACCATGTTTTTACGCAAATAAATATAATTATTATTATTTCGTCTATTCATTCTATATACATATTTTGTTACATTTTTAAATATTTAAATAAAAAATATTAAAAAAAACATTTAAAAATATAAAAAATAGGGTTCCACCGGCAGCGGGAGCAGGGTCCAGGCTACCGGCAGTTAGGGCTCCAGAGACAGGAACCTCCTCGCAACACGCGCCGTATCAAGGAGGACTGCTTTCTGTATCAGGCCCTTGATCCAGCCACCCAACGAGAGCCTCATGAGATGTTTGTCGAGGCTCTTGGCCATTAGGCCATTATTATTATGTAAATAAATACTATTCTTATAGTAGGTATACTTATTAATAATTTAATATTCTATCTTCTAACTATCAACAAATAACTGAAAAGTATTTTTATACGAAAACAATCAGTTTTCAATAACAGGGAATACAAAATGTTGTCGTTTGATTTAGATATTAAAAAGAAACAGTTCAAATATTGTAAAAACGATAAGTTTCTGAAATTCTGCTGCTTTTTACCGTGCTATAAACAACATAATCAGCACACAGGCCTGCCGCTAGCTGTTTCGCCGCCCGCGTGCGAGCTTTTTTTTTAGACGCTCCCCTCACTCTTTCGACTACTCCTGTAACTTGAGTGACACAAAACCGAAAAAATTGAAATTGGTCTTAATTAGATGAGTCGCTCGATTTGCCGCCCCCTGGGTGTGCCGCCCGCGTGCGGTGCACGCGTTGCACGCCCGCTTACGGCGGCCCTGTCAGCACATTACTGTCCCACTGCTGGGCACAGGTCTCTTCTCAGAATGAGAAGTGTTTAGGCCCTAGTCCACCACGCTGGTGCAGGTTGGTAGACTACACACACCATCGAAAACTTTATGAAGCCGTCTCAGGTGTGTAACGCAAGTGATAATCAAATTATGATCAGCACATGAATTCGAAAAGTCAGAGGTGATCGAACTCAGATCCTCCTGCATGGAAGGCAAGTGCACAACCGCTAGGCTATCACTGCTGGCCATGTATTCACTTGTAAACCTTCGTTTACGAACACTGTAAAAATAAAGAATCTACGCGTTTCTTTGATAGGTACCTACTGACGGTTACAGACGTCAAAATTTCCGCAACATTGTTTCTGTGTTTCAGAAACTACGAGCAATTTGTATCAGAAATTGTGTTTTCTATACTAATATTATAAAGCTGAAGAGTTTGTTTGTTTGAACGCTCTAATCTCAGGAACAGCTGGTTGGAATTGAAAAAAAAAATTGTGTTGGATAGTCTTTTTATAGAGGAAGGTTATGGGCTATATAACATCACGCTCCGACCAATAGGAGCGGAGGATAAGTGAAAAATGTTGCAAAAACGGGAAAAATATCCACCCGTGCGAAGCCGGGACGGGCCGCTATGCTTAATATACAAGTGAGAAAAGGATGCCCTATTCTTTACAGAGAAGAACTTTTTTTATAACAGGTAATATGATGAAAAGTGGTTACCACCGCCTATACCAAGAGGAGTGCTTACGTGTTGCCAACCTTACATAAAGTTAGGAAATCTCATGTGCCTGTTTTTCACAAATTTTACCGGCACCCATACCCTTCAAACCGTAACACAAAGCGTGTCAGAAATGGTTGTTCTGCTTAGCATTTTCCAAACTATGTTGGGGTCAACTTCCAGACTAATCAGATGCGGCTGAATACCAGTATTTTGCACGGAGCGTCTGGCATCAGACCTCTGCAACCCAGTTACTGAGTAATGTCGATATCCTAAGGTTAGACCAGTTGTCAGAGTTTTCGAACTACTAACTTCCCGTAACGACAGTCGTAGGTATTCGTTGACACCCGGGATCGACTGTTTAACGCGCTCTCCGAGGAACGGAGGAGTCTCGATGTGTAACGAACGGTCACCCACCCACAGACTGACCGCGGCAAGAGCAGCTTAACCTCGAAACTGGTAATAATTCCTTTCACAAGAAGCTGTACTACTATTAAAACACACGTAACATCTTTCTTCAGTAGGTACCTCATATTAACATTCTACTTGTAACCATTGAGCTACATAACACGATCAACAATGAATGCATATTATCGTTTAGTTCTAAGAAGAAAATTAGAACGTTCACCTCCTTACATCGGCACCGGAATCACGTACAACAATATCGGATCGGCGCAGATTGCGACAACGACACGGGGACGAAACGACGCGACGCAGCAAGCTATCATCGTGGACTAAGGGTATTAGGTAACGTACGTTTGCCCTGATTGCTACAACATGTTGGATACATTGCTTATTTGTCCGTGCCTCTGCTTGCGTTGTACTTTCTTTTCCTTATAAAACCTATTCTTCACTTTAACCTTCTGCTCAAATGGAGATTCATAGACGATTACAGCTTGGAGTGTAAATGTGGTGCTGTTCCATAAACGATGGGAGACTTGTCATTATGCCCTGCGTGCCTGATAGTAGCACGTTACAGGAACTAATGCACGCTACTGATAACGCTAAACTCGTAGCTAAGTTCTGGGCCGATTTAATTTAGATTGCCATCGACACGCTAAGAAGACGAAGAAGAAGCTTTAACCACGAGGGGTTCATGGCTGACTCACAACCGTGCGGATCATATGATTTGCAAGGTTAAGCTGCGCTTGCTGCGGTCAGTCTGGGATGGGTGACCATTCGTTACACATCGAGACCCCTCCGCGTCTCGCATAGCACGTGAGCACGTTAAACCGTCGGTCTCAGGTGTCATACGAATGTCTATGACAGTCGTTATGGGTAGTCAGAACCCCGAAAGTCTGACAACCGGTCTAACCTTAGGATATCGGCATTGCCCAGTAACTGGGTTGTGGAGGTATGATGGCAGTCGCTCCGTGTAAAATAATGGTATTCACCCGCCTCTGGTTAGACTGGAGGCTGACCCCAACATAGTTGGGAAAAGGCTAGGCAGAACGAACATCGTAAGGCACGTGGAACTTCTCAAATTTCAAAATAAAAATGTCAGTACCAGCCCAGAACGTTTCTCGACAATGCTTGTATTATCGCCCAAATATCTTTGAAAAATACAGATTAAAAATCGTATCATTGACTGTCACGATTGACATGTGTAAAAATAAGACATACACATTCTTGTTTCAAACGATAGAACTTTTCTGGCATGGCCCCCATGCCACCATTCTTTTTTTAATTTGCGGCGCACTTTTGTACTGGCATCTCTATACTAATATTATAAAGAGGAAAGATTTGTATTTTTGTATGTAACGAATAAACTTAAAAACTACTGGACCGATTTCAAAAATTATTTTGCCGTTAGAAAGCTACATTATTACTGAGTAACATAGGCTATATTTATTACTGGAACAAAACTTCTTACGCGGGCGGAGCCGTGAGGAAACAGCTAGTATGATATATGGGTAGAAGATACTTAAACAAACTAAAAATGTCAGTAATATGCTGCCCTAAAGTGTCACGTTGCCGAGATATTTAAATGCAAAGATTGCTATATTAGAACAACGATAATCATTAATAATTAACTAATTACTTACATGTTTTATGCGTAATTAGTTCATTTTTGACTATATTGCTGACTTTTTTTTGTAGTAAACATAATATGCGCAATATCTTTGAAAAAAACTTAAAATGGCGGCACTGTGGTTATACCAACTTCCAAAGAAAAATGTTCGAACCTCTTTTGGTAGAAAATAATGATGATTGAGGACGATACTGATAAAACGTTAATCCCAGCTAAAATTACTAACGCGAAAGTGAAATTTCACGGCACGATTCATTTTAATTACGATTATGGCCTGCACTGCAATATATCAATATTTTGGGTACCTATGACAAAATTGTGTAACGTGCTTATCCTTATGAAGGGAATGTTATTAACTGACCGGCTGAAATTCATAGTATGGAAATTTGTCTTTTCGTGTTAATAGACCGGCATTTTTTTTCGACCAATATGCAGCGACTAGGACCTTATTCCAAATAAAGGACGCCGAAGTTTCGAATTGAAACGAAACAGCGATGAACATCGAAATTATAAATTTACGATCAAATTAATGTCAAACAACGAACTACAAGATGTCAATGAACATGGAGTAGGTTTAAAGAAGGACAAAATGTTAAATCGCGTAAATCGAATCCTACGTCGGATCTGAAACACTTTTGTGGTTGGAAAACGTAGGTCCGTCAGCCGAAACTTTGTAGTTCGAGTTTTCGAATACGCTACCTGGGCGGCCTCCTTCAATTGCCTCATTTCAATCCTGCTGAAAGCAGGTGGACGTGCATACAAAGCAGGAAAGATATGACGTATCCAGCAAAGGGGCTCTGCACTCATACTGTTTGAGACGGGTCGGTTATACTCCATTTAGCCAGATTGTTTCTGCAGCAGCCAACCTGAGCCCGTAATTGGTTAAGAGACTTCCGTATCTGTCACTATTATGGAAACTACTCTATTGATATAATAAAACGGTAAAGTGCGAATCACGATAATCATTAGAATATTTTTCTGTCTAACCATTAAAGAAAGTGTTGATGAAATTCTGATCCGCACATGAATTCCAAACGTCAGAGGCTGCGGTCGAACTTGAACCTTCCGACATAGAAGGCAAGCGTTCAACTGGCTATCGCTGCTTTGATTATCACTTGCGTTAACGATGAAATGGCGTCATCAGGAAATCTGCACAGCTCACAGGGCTCCATAAAGTACTCAATTGTGTGTGTAGGCCGTTAACCCGCACCAAGCTAGCGTGATGGCGTGGTGTACTAAGGCCTAAACCGTTTTCATGCTGAGAAGAGGCCCGTGCGCAGCACAGAGACAGCAATAGGCTGATTTTGCATGCCTTCGGTAAAGTACGAACCATTTGAAACCGATCATAATACTATTCATTAAAGAGTTCATACATACATAACTAGCCCATTATTGTCCCACTGCTGGGCACGGGCTTCTTCTCAGAATGAGAACGGTGTAGGCCTTAGTCCATTAGGCTGGCCTGGTGCGGGTTGGCAGACTACACTCACCATCGAGAACTTTATGGAGCCCTCTCAGGTGTGCAGGTTTCCTCACAATGTTTTCCTTCACGGTTAACGCAAGTGATTATCAAATTCTGATCCGCACATGAATTCGAAAAGTGACGGGTACGGGGCGGGATCAAACTCATACCTTCCAGGCAAGCGTTCAACCGCTAGGCTATCACTGCCTTAAAAATAACAATTGGCAAGTTTTCATTCATGAAACAGTATTGGAACTTTGAGCAATCATTGACTGAACAATGTATGTGCGATTGAAATAGTGGCACTTTTATATCAATAGCAACTGCGAGCACAAATCAAAAGTTGAATTGACTCGTTCATGCACACAGTACTGAAGCCAAAGCAATTTCAACCGTACATCAAACTATTGTTCGATGGAACATACACGTATCATTTCCAAAACTGACAAAGACCATAGAGGCCATGTTTACATTTAACTGTCCAATTTTTATTCACGATGCGCAAGGGCCGGCGGCCGACATACCGCCGCGCCGGATAACGGTGTGATTGTTCTAGCCGCAAATACCTATATGCGGAGACGTGTGTGCCCTACTTAAGATTGTGGTGTTATTGATAAGTGATAGCGGTTTAATAACAGTTCGAAGATAACGGATATAGGAGGTACCTATGAAACTTCCATAGACACGCAAAGTAGACGAATGAGACGCGATAATATTTATAAAAAAAAAAGATAATGGACACTAATTTTCTACCATACGAACCAAACAGTGCAGTCGCAATCGAATTTTGTCGTCTTGCTAGGTCGAAGTTTACTCAGAGTAACAACGTAGTAATTTAACAAATTATTGTAACGAAATAATCTTTATGGTGTGCTCCTAAAGAATTTAAGTGTCATTATGCACTGTCGACTAGTCGCCAGCGACTCAGTTGCCGGCCGTAAAGTTCTTCGTTTTAATTTACATTTGATAGTGTTTACGCTTTTGGTTGTCGTGTCGACTGAGAAACCAACAAGTCACTGTTGCTACACAAAGGCAACTAGCGGGCCCCTGCAACCAGTTGCACAGTTTTGTATGGGCGCTTTTACACGACTTCGGAGAAGACGAAGAGCACAAGAAAGACTGTTGTTTTTAAAACGTTCGGCTTGCTCGAAGTTGCGAAGTTGCTAATACGCCTAAAAAAGTGTCGCTGGCGACTAAGCTGTCAGTGTGTATTGGCCTTAAGCGAAGCTATCTTTCATTTGATTTTTAAAGTGTTCCTTGAACGTGTGGATTTCTCTTATTTAAATGTTATCCTCCACGTGTTAGTTACAAGTATACGATTTATTTACCTTTGGCGGCAATGTCCTGATTTAGCAGTTTGCACCAATCATCTCATCAAACCTTAGCATTGATAGTTCGTACATTTGCAATACTGACATCAGTCACGATAATGCGTGAATCATTGTTACTTGAACCTTACGTCAGTAACGATCGCGACATACCACCGCCTGTTTTGAATCTGTCACGCTCCCGCTTCTAACTTGTGCCACCAACTAAAGTGGTCAAGTATGTGTGCAGTAACTAGCCGGCGCAGGCGCTGTGCCAGTAAGCCACGGTGCTAGTACACATTAGTGTCACATTGCACTGATCGTTTGCGACATCCAGGAACTGAAGTGTTCTAGGAAGTCGTCCTACTGGCAACGCGGCGTCGGAACACTTATAACCCCAGCCATTTTCCTGTTGGGGCCTTGGGAGCAGCTTCCAATTTAACTAGATACAGTTGAATATCAGTACAACCTGGTAACTTAAAGATTGAAAATGTCGGCGCCACATTTGTTGTCGTTATTTACCTCTCGCTCAGGCACGTTTTCTCTGAGCGAAATTAAAATAGTGGATCTGCCATTTCTAAGATTGTAAATGATAAATGATTTTTATTTCTGTAGACAAATCTGTTACAGACACTTTTACAAGTCAATGTAATGTTTTTTTTAAGACATGATGGCGCTGGCTTTTTTTATCTGACAAGTTCTGAGAAGAAAAGCGAAACAAACTCAGAGATCAAGGTTTCTTTTAAAGTCCAGATATTGTGATATAAAAACTATGTAGGGCAACGTCTGGAATGGCCTTTTGAGGAAAGTGCCATAGCAGGTTTTAGTTGACCGGTCCTAACTGACAGCACGCATACATCAGCCATCGTGTAGTTCAAACCTGTGGTTTAAGTAATTATCTATTTCACATTAGCAACCCAATTAGTGGGGGATATCGATATCCCAAATTGAGACCGGTTGTTCTGACGGCCGCTGACGGCTTTCATTGATAGTACCTACCATGACATGAACTGACGGTTTATCGCGTTATTTGAGACAGGGTCCACTCAAACGTCTAATGATCCGGTGTCGAGCCTGGGATTGGACAAACGTTACCTCGGTGCCAATAGGGTATTTAAAAATTCAAAAAAAAAAATACTTGGAAGTATTTCGAAAATGATAAGCAACAGTGAAAGAACCAATGAAATATTTATTAAAATTCCTAAGTTATAAACGATTTAAAATTGTTCACTAAACAGAGACAACACTACTACCACAATTATGTCATACGTTAAAAACTTCATAGTAACTTGACATCACTCCGTACAATATCTGTTCCGTGCGACAAGGACGGAAAATGCCGCCTCCACAAACTTCGAAAGCGTGTAGCTCCTTTATTTTTCATCGATTTCATTTATTTTTACACACACCGTGTTCTTTCTATACTTTCTTTAAAATAGTACAAAATTGTTGTACTTTTTTAATAGTAGTCAACCTATGGCCGGCAAGTTTTGCATTTAAGTTATAGCCCTTCCAATAAAAACTGCAATACTCTTGCTAGTTGATGCCAACCAATCCCTTCACTTATGCATCGTTTAGTTCTTCTTTTTGTGTGGTTAGTGACTAACCTAGTGTCAGAGTTTATGCTGCCCATGGGCCTCTGACTTGGCTTCACAAGCCGTCGACAAATATCTTTCAGGCATGCCGGTTTCTTCACGATGTTTTCCTTCACCGTTTTTAAGCAAGTGATAGTCGCAACACGCACATGAATTTGAAAAGTCAGAGGCGCGTGCCTTGGGTTAGTACTCGAGACCTGTGACTTGGCATTCCGACGGTCACACCACTAGGCTATCACTGCTTCGAGTAGTTACTACTTTGTAGCCGTGTGATAGTCTGACCTCTTTATCAGTTTATTTGTATGTATTGACCATGACAGCACATAAATAAATAATATACAGGTTGTCTCTATCGCATATAAGTAGCATGGTGACCTATTTACAAATAACAAGTTAAATAGGTAACAACTTGTGTTGTATGACAATCAGTACTTGCAACTTGTACAAGGTTAGTTAGAAAGGGGGTTCTAAGCCGAAAAGGTGTTAGAGTAACCATAATAAGGGATAACTTTTGTTCTACAACTTTCCTCAAAACTCGATAGTTTAAGAGAAATAGCTTTTCAAAGATTTCGTAAAAAATATGCTAAAATCTATCTGTCCATAGCTATGATCAGCTGTGTTTGAAATTTAGGTCATATTTGGGCCTACGGATTAGAAACTTAATATTCTCAATTCATAACTAAAGCACGTATGATATTTTTTTGAAAAATTAAAATAAAAATCTTTTTGCATGCAAATAAAAATTACCGAATTTTGAAATTTTAACACTTGCTTTAAAATAGTCATCAGTGACACTTTAAGTGACCCGCGGCTTAGTACCCCCTTTTCGACTAACTTTGTATAGGTTATGTTAATAATATCGTCAGTGGAAAGGTAAAAAGACTAAAGCGCCAATACACCTATTTTACTGTAGAGAGATACAACGTATTTTTTTTGTAGGAAAATAAACACAGTATTTTCTTAAAAAATTACATTGAATCTCTCTCCTGTAAAGTAGGTATATTGGCGCTTTAGTCTTTTTACCTTTCCACTGATGATATAATTTATTTGTATTTTTATATAGGACGGTAGAAAACAGTGATAGCCTAGCGGTTGTATACTTGCCTTCCATGCACGAGGGTCTGAGTTCGATCGCCAGTGGCGTGCATTACATATAGGCAACTAAGCAGTGCCTACCACATAAGATTTAATTAACTACTCCATCTTTAACTATTACTATAAATAAAATAAGCGTGTATGGGTATGATTTCTTCTGTTCAGAATCGTATTGAAATGGGCTTAAGCGTACAATTGAAAGGCGACATCGCTAGTGCCTGCCCTACCTAGTCCGAAAACCAATGCACGCCACTGCCCAGTCCGTAGTTCTGTAGATTTATATTATCCAAAATGTGTACAATTCAGAAATTGTATATAATTCCTAGGATGTTTATTTAGGAAATATAGGAAATATTATAACTAAGATGACGCTGATTCTTCCAGCTAAGTTGAATCATCGTTAGGTCGATTACCTTTATGGTAACAGTTACAATTAACAATGGTATAATGGAAGTACCTAATTAACTTGCAAAACAACCCGCCTTCGCACTTTGTGCAAAAAATTGTCGGGATCGTGATATGAGAAGAATGTAAGAATGTTCACACCTTCCAGCCATATGTAGCAATAACGGTGATTAGAACAATCAGAGGTAATACGGGGAATTTATTGTTTAAAATACACTTGGGAGCAATGAATCCGGGTCACCAACATAAACAAAATAATGTTAAACAATGTTTTTCGAGATATTAAGCAGTGGCGTGCATTGCATATAGGCAAGCAGTGGGGCGAATATTCGAATTTTTTTAACATTATTTTAACAAATCATTCTTGTCCCGGGTTGTTAACGTTATAGTATTGTCAGATTGTTTTTATTCTTGTCTTATTGCTTGACTGCAGCGGTATAGTTTGAGTTTTCATTATCATAATTATAATATTAAACATCTGCATTCTTAACTTTGGGATGATGCTAATGACGTTCTCAATTTTTGTTAATATTTTTCGAAGAATGGCCCAGTGCCTACCTCATAAGATTTAATTAACTACTCCATCTTTAACTATTACTGTAAATAAAATAAGCGTGTATGACTATGATTTTTTGGTTAGAGTCATATTGAAATGGGCTTAAGCGTACAATTCAAAGGCGACATAGCTAGGGCCTGCCTACCTAGTCAGAAAACCAATGCACGCTAGGTACTCATTTTAAGGTTTATGTTGGTGACCCAGGTTCATTGCTCCCGAGTGTAGTCCTCCTATCAGATACTTACAGTCTATTTTAATCTGCAATTAAGATCTTTGAAGTAGCTTCTTTAAATTATAAACATAACTTATCTTTTCAAAAGTAAGTTGATGAATTTTGAAGGTATTTTTCATAACTTGTAACTTTATGTCAAGCAGTGGTAACCTAATGGTTCTAGTAGGAGGGTCTGAATTTGCTACCGGCAATAACCTCTGACTTTTTGAATCCATGTGCGGATCAGAATTTGATTATCATTTGCGTTAACGGTGAATATCGTGAGGAAAGATGCACAACTTAAGACCTCAAAAAATATGTTGATGGTGTGTGAAATCTGCCAATCTGCACCAGTTCAGTGTGGTGGACTGACGCATAAACCCTGCTCATACTTTGACGAGGCCCACGCGCCCAGCGGTGGAACAGTGGGCTGATTATTTTTATGTAACTTCATGTCTGTTCGGTTGAAGGAGCTGGTAGGTATCCTTTTCCTCGGTATAACCTTGCCTAACGACCCCCACAACAGGAGGGGGGGTGACCTATTCTCTCACACGTACCACAAGGTGATACCAGAGTGTTAATGCTATCATTAACGCTCATACATATGATTAAGTTCTTAGTTAAGTCAAGGACGAAAACAACATGGCGGTCCATTGTAATATTTTCCCACAATATAATATTATGTTGTTATAATTAACAGGATATCGTTATATTGTTATCTTTTTCTCTCTGAGTGAAAAATAATTGCTTTTTAAACAGTGCATAATATTACTTAAATGGTAATAAATAGTTTGCTAGTTACTATGCTCATTTAACCTTCGGAGTTGCTAAATATTATGATTAATTATATTTTACAACATTTTAATTATTGTTGCTTTGTTTTTTATTACCACATTATCAACTAGCCTAACGCTGGTCTCAGTAAAAAATATAACTTAAGATGTTATCTTACGCGGTAAGATGGTAACGTAATATCCTAAGTTAAACCTTTTGTTACCAACAGAAACTACTTTAATTCTACTGTATATTGTGCTAAATGCACTCGGGAGCAATGAATCCGGGTCACCAACATAAATAAAACAGTGGTAAAATGCTGAACAATGTTTTCCGAGATATTAAGGGTTGTTGGTGAGCCGGATTCATTGCTCTCGAGTGTATATTTTTAATGAGATCGATGGAATAATTTTTAACTCACTATTATAATAAGGTTTCTTTAAAGGAACTGGCTCAATTTCAAAGGTTTTCGGTATCGGGTATCGTTAAATAAATACATTTAAAAAAATATTTATGCTGGTCGCTGGAATCGGTAGCTTGTAGAGTAATCGGAGGTGGTAGTAGTTGTATGTACAAAAATAAATGATATTTTTAAACTGTTTTTATTCTTTTCTTTGTTTGTTTGAATGAAATCTTGCGACAGATTTTTCAACTACTTCTGCTTAACCGATTCTCTTGAAACCTCGCACATAAATTAAATTCCCATGACAATACAACATTATAATAATTTCAACCTTCAATTCTCAAGTCCTGATGCTGCAGGGGTACTGCAAGATAATATCGTTTGACTTATAAGTTTTTTTTTGAGGCTTTATTTTAAAATTAATATTCTGTCTCGCAACTCGCACTCACACGGCATTAAAGATGCTGTACAAATACACTGGTCATCAAAAAAATCGGCCCACCTGCGTTTTTGCCGTAAATCACGTCTTTCTTAAACAAAACCAAACAAAATGTTTTAGTACTGAAATGTTTTATTTAACTTGTTTATTTACACCAATTTAATCACAGTTAAAGCATCAAAATGATTTTTTGAAAGTCATTTTCATTTTAAAACCAAAATCTTTAATTTTATACGATTTTTGAGAAATTTTAAATACGCTCTAGTTTTTATGTATTAAATGTTATGTACACAATTGTTGCAATTTAATATTGCGTATTCCCTCCTCTTGCTCGAATGACAGCCTGCATTCGCCGTTTCAATGACCTTATCAAAATTTTGATGGTTTCTTGAGCAATTCGGTTCCATTCTTCCCTAATGGCGGTTTCAAGGTCTCCTAATGTTGTAGGGACTGAATTACGGGCTCTAACCTTTTGTTTTAGGGTGTCCCACATGTGCTCTATAGGGTTGATATCAGGGCTTCTTGCTGGCCACGACATAACCCGAATGCCGACCTCTTCAAGGTAATCGGTGGTGATGCGCGCTACGTGTGGTCATGCATTATCATGCATTAATTCAAAGTTTCCTCCAATATAGCCGGCATATGGCACCACATGGTCTTCTAAGATCTCTGTGATGTAGCGTACTGCAGTTAAAGCACCTCTTCGTATGAAAACCAGCTCAGTGCGGCCAGTCAAAGATATCCCAGCCCAAAACATTACAGAGCCCCCACCATAACTGACAGTTTCTGTTATGCAACACTGGGTATAACGTTCACCTGGTCGTCGCATGACATTACGGCGTCCGTCTGAACCGTATAAAGTCATTCGACTATCATCACTAACAAGAACTGACTCCCATTGGCCTATAGTCCAGTTGATGTGGTTACGCGCAAATTGAAGTCTGGCTTGTCGATGAGCTGTGGTCAATTGTGGTCCTGTTGCTGGCTTGTGAGGTCTTAAATTCTGCTCACGAAGTCTCCTTCTCACAGTACTGTCACTTATAGCCACACCTCGATCTTCACGTAAGCGTCGCTGGAGATCAACTCCAGATAGGTGTCGATTTCGTAAAGCTGATACCACTATAAAGCGGTCATCCCTTTGAGTTGTCACCCTATGTCTTCCAGATCCAGATCTTCTTCGATACTGCCCAGTCTCCAGAAACCTTTGGTAAACTCGCCGCACTGCAGAACGGCTCAGATTTAACCTCCTAGCCACGACACGTTGACTTAAACCTTGTTGCAGCAAAGCCACAACTTGGGCCGCCTCAATTTCAGTAGTGTCCATTATTTTTAGACAAAGTAATCAAAACTACAGCCTCAGTCAATAAACTTAACGTTATTTACAAGAAATCCCTACAAAAGTCTGTGTTAAACTGAAAGAACGGTTTGAATTTGTTCCGACGTAAAACAACGAAATCAGCACTCAACAGTATTTGTGTATAAAAAAATCTTAAGTACCTTCAAGTGCAATAAGATTTACGACAAACAAGATGTCAAACATCATAACCGACCCTCAAAATAAAAAAACAAATGTGTGAAACAGCTTGTATGTGAAACAATCGACAAATTTTAAACAAAAAATGGGTGGGTCGATTTTTTTGATGACCAGTGTATGTAAACAGCTTTCTAGATGTCCGGCTATATTTTAAATATCTCTTATTAAGACTTAAACGATTTTTGAAATCCGCCAACTTTGAGTAAATAAAAAAAATCGTTAACAGCAATATTCACAAGTTATTAAAAGCAGACGAAAGTTATCCTAACGTAATTGATTTTAATTAACAGACTTTATTTACTAAAAGTTCAATATTTTTTGTATTCTATCTCTTTCTTCTAAGTCGCATACGTCTTAGCGGTTAGTAGAGTTACAATTGAAGGTAATCTTTAAAAAGCTGACCATATTTGTAAAAAAAATGCTAGTGTTGTTATTTATAGCTTTACCTACATATTCCTAGATTAATTGAAATAACTTCTTATTAGCAGTAACTTAAATCGAAAGACAAAATCAGTCACCGGAATTTAAGTAGGTATATCTTGATTTTATTTTAATAGGTACTTAAATTATCTGAATATATGCAATATAAATATAAACTAGTATAATAAAAACTAAAGTAAAAACTAGAAATAAAAATAATTGAAAAGTGCACTTTGTCGTCAAAATATTCTTGCATATCACTATCATCTGGAAGCCTGCCCAGAAGACTGGCGGCGCGGCGGCGTTGCCACGTTGAATGGCAACGCTAATTGGGTAGTTGACAATATTATTTTAATTAATTACCTCGAAACGTTTACAAAACGAAACGAAACGTTTATAGAATAAAATGCCCAAGATAAAAGCGATTTAAAATTGTTAATATACAGATACTGCACTATTGAACGATGACGTCATTGTTCAATAACTTCATAGTAGCCTGACATTACTCCGTACAATGTCAGTTTCGTGCGACACGGACAGAAACTGCGCCAAGACTTGGAAAACATGTATCTTCTCCATTATTAGATTATTTTTATTTATTTTTTCATCAATCGTTTTCTTTCTATATCTTGTCTGATGTAGTAAAAATTCAATTATATTCCTCCTAATTGTTTAAAGTAGTCAACTACCGAATTCTTTGGCCGAAAAAAGGTAAAATAAAAAAATGCTCTGAAAAAACGACATCTGGGTGGATGGGTGGATACAGTAACGAACAAAGAGAAGTGGTCATGTCTGGCTTGTTTTAAAACATGTCGAGGACCAAACATGTCACCGAGGAGATAAGAAAATTAGAAAAACGACTGAAGCACATCCAGACATCGTGTTTAGTAAACGTAGGAAAAAAACTTATTTATTTTTATCCGTAGGTATCTAGGTAAGTAGCTATTTTAATTAAGAATGAAAAATAAAATCGATGCAGTCTCTTAATTTTTTTTACACTAATAAAAATTATGTTTTTCATATCCAATTACGTCACACAACGCCACCATAGATTTCTTGCACTTTTAAATTTACCTACTCTAATAGTATCTCAACCGAATAATGTAGAACAACAGTTTTACCTATTGTTTCTAATACAATGCTGATATTGTATAGAATTCAGTCAACTGGTCATAAATTAATCCGTCAAGTGATCTATTTTTAACTAAAACAACATAATTTGTCATTGACACGGATGACGTCGTTCTAGATCGTTGAAACAGAGCCCCCATTTCCCGACTCCTGCGCTAGTAGAGGACTCCATGCTATAAATATTATTAGGATATTCCCGTTTTGTCAATATTTTGTAAACGAGCGATCAAAAAATTATGATATAAGTTTTATGTAGGTAATTGTTTTGGACAACATTCATACAAACAAATATTTTCACGCCAAAAAATCTTTTGATAAAAATTTGTGTTCAACAATGTATTCAGCCATAATATTTAATAATTTGTCACTCAAGAAAACTTTTAACGGTACCTACCGTCTTTTTATAAAGAGGCGGTTATGTACATACATACATACATACATAAACTCACGCCTTTTTCCCATAGGGGTAGGCAGAAACTATAGAACGCCACATGCTACGACTCTTACATACCCCTTTCGCTTCATCCACATTCATACATCTTGTCATACACGCACGCCGGTTGAGAGTACTACGCACCTGACCTTTGTGAAGAACATCACCAATAACATCGATGTATGTCCTTCTAGGACGTCCTCTGCGGTTATGTATATAAATTATTATGTTAGATATAATTTAAAAATCAACTTAATTTGGGTGTGACCTCATCATAGCACTTAAAATAAAATCTTA
Source organism: Amphipyra berbera (assembly GCA_910594945.2). Classification (NCBI taxonomy): domain Eukaryota; kingdom Metazoa; phylum Arthropoda; class Insecta; order Lepidoptera; family Noctuidae; genus Amphipyra; species Amphipyra berbera. The sequence continues at coordinate 20,616,686 of OU343121.1, read as the reverse complement.
AGTTAAATATTTGCATTTTAGAAATTATATTTTTTAATTGTTATTTATAATGATACTAAAACTTATAACAAACATATAAACATAAAATAACAGGACAGCCCGCTATAATCCGAACGCATGCGGCCTTTGCGCTGGCGCACGCTGCCTGTTCAACAGATGTCGTCAAAGATGTCTCGCCGACTGATTTATAGACTCTCGGGTCGCGTTCGCAAGATTTCTACCCATTGGCTATTGGTTTACGACAGGAATCGACCCTCGCTGAACAAACAGAAGGTTTGTGTGGTCCATTTGGTTTAAGCAGTAATTTTGACTTTATGGTGAATTTAGCCGGAAGCCTTGTGTGTAACAAATGAGGCAATGTCTAGGATGAAGAGAAGACTATTTAATATTATTTTAAATGTAATAAAAAGAGAAGATAGGGATTTATAATTATTTACCAATCTCTGTTAACTTTTGCGTTTTGTTGTGGAAATAATCTTTCTCTTTATATATAAATCGGTAGACGAACAGGACAGCTGATTCTTCTTAGCCACCCTGAATAGGCTCTTCGAAATTTCGTGCATCTATACTCAGAAAGGAAACAGTAACAGTAAGAAGATGATCCTAAAATGATATTAATTAAAAGCCATTTTGTTCCCAAAAATAATCATACGCACGAAATACAGGGTGTCAAGGATAAATCAGCCGTAAAGCCGAGTACAGACTCACGAAATGTAACATGCAATGTAACACGCAATGAAAGAATTGGCCGTTCACATTGTCGCAATGTATCATGCAATGTAACAGAATTCCCAAAATGTGGACGCCTTGCGCGCACGAACCGTGCACACTATGCGTGCGTAGTACGTACCTTTCATGTTACGTTACAGAATTATGTACCCGTCTTAACAGACTAAGATAGATTATTTGTTTGTTAATATCGAAAAACAACTTTAGATGGATATTGGATAGCCAGCAAAATTAAGTCAAAAGGTCAGGTATTACGTAAGGCTTATTTCTAGCACTAAATAATTGCGGCGTGTAGGTAGGCACCGGCCTGGCCATTGTTCTGTGCCTCTATAATACTATACAAGCTTCTTTATAAGCAGGGTATTATTGTTATTTACTGAGGTATTTACGAGCTCTTTTCATAAATGTTAGGCATTTATCTGAGACCTACAATTGTACCTACTGAATCGAGTTAAAATAACATATGACTACATACATACATACATAAACTCACGCCTTTTTCCCATGGGGGTAGGCAGAAACTATAGAACGCCACATGCTACGACCCTGACATACCCCTTTCGCTTCATCCACATTCATACATCTTGTGAAGCACCTGACCTTTGTGAAGAACATCACCAATAACATCGATGTATGTCCTTCTAGGACGTCCTCTACCAGCGTCCCCATTGACATCCGCCTTATAAATTCCTTTTGGCCGTTCAGTCATTCTCTCAACATGACCAAACCACCTAAGCATACTCCTTTCAATTTTTGTCACTACATCATCTTTAACTACTTTTATTATTAATTGCGTAAACGCGAACGGTTATGTTGTTAAATTTAGTATACAGGGTGTAAACGAAATCATGTAATTCCTTCAAACCTCGTGATGTACTGCTGACATAGATTAAACCCGAACGGGATATTTTGGACTCAATATAAAAAAAAATTACAAGAAGTAAAAACATCTGTTCTTAACCCGAGGCATTTTACCGCCCCAAGTTAAATGACCACGCGACGAGCGATAGCAACGCAATTCGTTTGGGGCGCTAAAATGCCTCACGTTAAGAACACATGTTTACTTCTTGTAATTTTGTTTTTATTAAATCAAAAAGCATCCCGTGCAGGATTAATCTATGTCAGCAGTACACCACGAGGTTTGAAGGAATTACCTACATGATTTCATTTACACCCTGTATAGATAGATAGATAGATAGATATACTTTATTGTACACTAAAAGAAATAAAACAGAAGGAGTACACATTATTAAGAACAGTACAAACGGCGTAATTATATGACTTTGTTTTTTTTCTCTCGGCTTTAGTGCACTTTGCGTGACTATGGAAGCCTCATAGGAACCTTCTATTTTATAACTTATTACACTTACATAAATAATGACGTTTTGACAGGTTTCTTATAGAAATTATGTCAAAGCGTCTTATACCAGGTTCACACGATTCGATTCTAGTTGACCAACTGCCAAATCGCATACGATTTGAAACGTCTGAACAGGCTTTCAATCAGATTCAATCAATTTGAAGGAACAAAACGTTTCAACTTTTGTTGATCAACTAAAATCGAACCGTGTGAACCCGCTATTACTTATTTTTCAGATAAAAGTTACCCGACGCACGTAAGATCGAGCCTAAATGGAAAAACATCTAAGTCAGTCTAAATCAAATCTGTCTGTACAATTACCTATTACCGCAAAAGCTTTGTATCTAGAAGTTCTAAATTATTTTTCCTTTTTGAAGTATTTTTTTTAATAAATCTTTATTTTTATGGTTATTTTTATTTTTAAATAGCGATCCATTGCTAACTCGTCTAGGTGATATTGGACTATAGATATAGTTTTTTGATTTTTGGTATTGGACATACTTAAATAAGTGAAACAGGACGTTCTTTTATAACAGCACCCAACTATTACAATAAAATATTCGCAGCACTCCCCTGACAGCCATGACACAAATAAAATTTACGTCCACTTAGGGGAAACTTTATAATTACGATGCTAGTCGTGAGAACTATTTAAACTATGTCATGTAAATTATTCTTACGATCAATAACGGCAAGTAACTTTAACTAGGCAGTTAAATATAGTGCATACTCAGGTTAATCAAACAATCAATCAGATGACATAATAGGCAAAGACGGCGAAGACAACAAAGCAGTGCGCCACACCTCCGCAACGCTGATCGTGAAGCATCTCCCCGCAACGCAATCATACTTGCGTGCCGCATTCCGGTGCGCAAGACAGTGACCATTGTGGTAAGCAGGCCACACTGTTCTTTTTGCCTTATGACAGTCTTCTAAGTTCAACTACAAACACTTTATTATCAGCACAGCACTGCTGCATGTAATTTGAAACAAGAAGTAAACATGTGTTCTTAACGTGAGGCATTTTAGCGCTCCGATCGAATTGCGCGGCTATCGCTCGTCGCGTCGCCGTCGTCGTTTAACTCGTTGTTTACTTCTTGAAATTTTCTTTTATTGAAATCAAAATTATCCCGTGCAGGGTTTCTCTATTTCAGCCGTACATCACGAGGTTTGAAGGAATTACATGATTTCATTTACATCCTGTATAGACATTGATATTTCAAAAAAAATTGAAGTGTCTGTTTGTAATGTTTAAATAACAGCTATTTACTGAGTGCATATGAAATTATATACGGTACTTACAGCAAAAACTTAATTTATTAAATGTTTGTCTGTCGTTTGTTTGGGCTTATCTCCGTAACGGCTGGACCGTTTTAGGCGGGACTTTCACTGGCAGATAGCTGATGTTATAAGGAGTAACTTAGGGTATTTTTTATTTTAGAAAATGAAAAAGAATTAGGGTTACGTGCAAAAAAATTAAAACCCATCCGACTACTACACAGACGAAGTCGCGGGCACAGCTACTATTACATAAACGACAACGAATGAGGTTCATCATAATAAAAAACTATTTTTGTTGTTTGCACAAATAGGTAGATGAAATCAAACAGTGGATGAACATTCGTCCATAAAACTGTCAGGCTACCCGCATATTCCCAATTCCTATCTACTTCTAAATTTCCTATGAATCAGCAATGAGCTCGAATGTAAACAGAAACGGCGAAATGTGAATGCAGGACGTCGATTAAATCCGGGTGTTTCGGCCGTTCCCAAAAGCACATGACGAGACCAACTTCACATAACCGATCGGCAAAAGCCATTCAAAAGCGATTCAATAGCGATGGCAGTTCGAAACGGTATCAAAGGGTAGAATTCGAATGTGGAATCGAGAGGCTGCGGAAAAGAGACAACAGATAATGTTTTACTGGTAATCTCGAGCTTGTAAGTTGAAGTCCGTTACATTAATGGGGCTCTTGTTTCTTTGACAGGCCTGTCAATTTATTTGGTTTTTTTTCTTTTTTTAGTTTTTGTAACTATTAGTTTGTTTATTCTTTCACACATAAAGTCATGTCAAATACGCCGCAAGCAATGTTTATGTGTATTTCCAAGTATACATCGATGCCTCAACAGGGGAGGTACCGAACGTTTAGTTAAGTCATTCTTAAAATTTAAATTTCTAAATAATTTTGTCAATACTATAATTGCTTTTCCTTTACGCCTTTCAGGCAATCAGTTTCTTTGCAGATGGTAGGTTCCTATTGTTATAATTATCAGCAATTGCATACTGAATATGTTACGTTTAAACTTTATCTAAAATGTTCTGCCTAGCCTTTTAGTCTATCTACACTGGCCTGCAAAACTAAGTACCTACTACACTTTTAGTTATTGCAGTTTTAAAAGTGTGATACTTAATTTTGCAGGCCAGTGTAGATGCGGCTGAATACCAGTATTATACACGCTGCGACTGCCATCGGACCTCCGCAACCCAGTTACTGGGTAATACCGATATCCTAAGGTTAGACCTGCTGTCAGACTTTCGGGCTTCTGACTCCCGTAACGACTGGAGGTATTCGTATGACACCCGGGAGCGACGGTTTAACGCGTTCTCCGAGGCACGGAGTAATCTCGATGTGTAACAAACGGTTTACCCATCCACGGGCTGACCGCGGTAAGCGCAGCCTAACCTCGAAACTCGTATGATCGGTGCGGTTCTTAATTAGCCACGAGCCTCTCAAACTTTAACCCAAATATTCAAAATTATATACTTTACCTTTTTTTTCGCAATTCGAAAGAAGGCCGGCCTTGGGTTATTATATTCCCAAAAAAAAGCGTTACCCAATTCGACAGCTGTTTACAATTGTTAGTACAAAGCTTTATTGCTTATTTGTTACGTAGATTGAGTCGACTTGTGTCGAAATAGATTTTCGTCAGACTAAAACATAATAGCCGTGTCTTACGGACAATGGTGGTATGCGATTTGTAATGAATGTTAAACAGAGACAGTACATTCGTGTTTAAATATTTCTGACTCAATTTTGAGTTGAGCACGTATTTAGTTTATAGCCGGAACAATTATCCATTTCGATGTTTACTACATGCGTGTATGAATGTGGATGAAGCGAAAGGAGTACCTATGTAAGGGTCGTAGCATGTAGCGTTCTATAGTTCCAGCCTACCCCCATGGGAAAAAGGCGTGAGTTTATGTATGTATGTTGTACATTTCACACAATACAATACTCTTTATTGTACAAAAACAAACAAGAAACATTACTATAAAAATAGAGATATACAATGGGCGGTCTTATCGCACTAGGCGATTGCTTCCAGACAACCTATAATTATAACTGCATGTATTCAAGAAATAGATTGCCCATCTATTATTTTAATAGGTCACGTCAAGAATCGACTAGGCTATTGCTCTAGATTTTCTAAATAAAGCGAGGCTATGTATTTACAATATTGTATTGTATTTTTACACGCTTTATATTAGCTTCACTTGTAACTAAATAAGAAACTAACTAACAATGTAAAAACATCTTGTAAGTCAATTTTAACCTACTTCCAATTGTCGTATCGAAATAAAACTTTGTATATCTAAGTAGTTCGGATGACAATACTATAATTTGGTATCTTGGAGCTGATCTGATGATGGAGCCAGGAGGTGGATAGCGGAACTCTTCAGTGGCTACTAGTAAACCACTCGAGTTTCGGGTCATATGATTTTTTTGATGAGTCTAATAGATTGCACTTGGTGTTGAGGATCTGATGATGGAGACAAGAGGTGGATAGTGGATCTCGTCAGTGGCTACTAGTGAACCCTTCAGTTTGGGCTCATATCATTCGTCTCAATGAGTCCAATAGATTGGGCTTGGTAACGAGGGTCTGACAATGGAGCCAGGAGGTGGATAGTGGAACTCTTCAGTGGCTACTAGTGAGCCCCTCGAGTTTCGGGTGACATAATTCGTCTTGACAAGTTCAATAGATTGGGCTTGTTAACGAGGGTCTGATGATAGAGCCAGGAGGTGGATAGCGGAACACTTCAGTGGCTACTAGTAAACCCCTCGAGTTCCGTATCATATGATTTTTTTTATGAGTCCAATAGATTGGGCTTGTTAACAAGGGTCTGATGATGGGGCCAGGAGGTGGATAGCGGAACTCTTCAGTGGCTACTAGTAAACCCCTCGAGTTTCGGATCATATGATTTTTTTGATGAGTCCAATAGATTGCACTTGGTATTGAGGATCTGATGATGGAGACAGGAGGTGGATAGTGGAACTCTTAAGTGGCTACTAGTGAACCCTCGAGTTTCGGGTCATATGATTCGTCTTGACGAGTCCAATAGATTGGGCTTGTTAACGAGGGTCTGATGATGAATCCAGGAGGTGGATAGTGGAACTCTTCAGTGGCTACTAGTAATCCCCTCGAAATATTATAACTTAATTAATATACATATAACTTTAAAGAAATGCTAACTAAGCCAACTTTAAATGTATTGTGTACCAGTAATAAATATGTTAAAAGTTATTTTAAGGCTAAAAAGTAAAAAATAAAAATATGTAGTTTAAAAAACTATAAACACGCTTTAATCACTCACTAAAAATTATAAAATAATTCTTTTATATCCAATGGTTAATACAAAAAGCGTGGAGCGCTTTGTTTTAATTAATTAAGAGTACGCACAACCGAAAAGCGCTCCACGCTTTTTGTATTAACCATTGGATATAAAAGAATTATTTTATAATTTTTAGTGCGTGATTAAAGCGTGTTTATAGTTTTTTAAACTACATATTTTTTAAATTAAGAGTAAGTGTAAAACCATACTTGAGTTGTGTTATGCAATAATGTGTCAACCCACAAAAATATGAATTCTGTGTTATTTATTTATTTACAATCACCCTTACAACTATCATAACAGGATTAACCTAATGCGATAGTGTGGTATTTATATATTAGCAATGTTAAATTAACCTAATAAGGAACTTCTATAACATACTACCTAACCTAAATTATATAAATCTCTAACATAACAACAACACAGAACAACTATTATATTACATTTAGTACTTAATACTACACATTTATATACAATACAAAAACATATTTTGCCTAACCTATCACAACTTATGTGTAATATATAGGTAGTATAAATAATAGTGCCCTTGCGAGTTCACTCCTAGTACATGTAAATACATGAATTCTAGTCATTGACGCCTAGCATATGCTGAGTTGGTGACCTTTTCGGCATGGACATGCTCGACAGCATAAAATGTGTATGTTTAATTATTTTTATATTGTTCTTTCTTTCTTTATTTTGTTTTATTTATGCTGACATTGTGTTCTTGGCTGAATAAATTAATTTTCTTTCTTTTCTTCTTTCTTTCTTTCATTGTGGTAGGTCTACCAAACGCTTGAAAAAATACACACATCATTAAGATTTTTTTGATAGACGCTCTATTAAAATTACTACAGTTCTGAACACTTTTTCAAGCGTTGAGTATAGAACTACCACAACAACCAGATGACGTTAACAAAAAAATCATATTTTGGTTGGTTGACACATTATTGCATAACAGGGCCCACATGACACTTAACTTAAGAATGTAGTTACAGATTGCCAACATTTTACTTATTCATAGTTATCTTTGAAGATGTACATGAGATGACTGATGCTCTGGATTTTGAACACCAGAAAGTACTTCCAATATTCTCAAGGATCCGCCGACAAAGACACTTTCTATAAGCTTAGATTAAAAAAATTGTAATGTATCGGTCTTACAACGTGACGTGTCATATTATACGATTTGTGAGCGATTTGCAGCTGTGCTTGCCGCGGTCAGTCCATCGATAGGTGACCGTTCGTTACATATCGAGACTCTGTGTTTCAAAGAGCAAGTTAAACAGTCGGTCCCGGGTGTTATACGAATATCTATGACAGTCGTTACGGGAAGTCAGACGCCCAAAAGTCTGACAACCGGTCTAACCTTAGGATATCGGCATTGCCCTTAATTGGGTGGCTCCGTGTACACACACGTGTAACACTGGTATTCAACCGCATCTGGTTAGACTGGAAGCTGACCTCAACATAGTTGGGAAAAGGCTACGCAGAACATAGATAAGATTTTACTAAAATCCTCATTAATGATTCGATAATCCCAGAACAGTGTTTGATACAAATAAAAACAATATAATAAAAAGTGAGTGGTTTGGTTTCCAAGACAGTTCTCAGTTATTGTGTAAGTTCATCTCAGCTTACGATACTTTCATAAAGTTGAAAATAAGAGCAAGGTTAATTAAGCTCACTTTGCAAACTTTGGGCATGTATTGAGTAAAATGTTTTATATCTATACTAATATTATAAAGCTGAAGAGTTTGTTTGTTTGTTTGAACGCGTTAATCTCAGGAACTACTAGTTGGAATTGAAAAAATATTTTTGTGTTGGATAGTCCATTTATGGCGATAGTCCATGGCGACAGGTCACAGGGACAACTTGTGACCAACGGATGCCCCTCAAGCTGAAGGGCAAAATCTACAAATCCATTATAAGACCTGTCGTGCTGTACGGATCAGAGTGTTGGGCCGTGAAGAAGACGGATGAAAGAAGATTACACGTAGCGGAGATGAGAATGTTGAGATGGATGTGTGGAGTGACGCGAATGGATAAAGTAAGAAATAAGTATATTAGAGGAAGTTTGAAAGTGGCACCAGTGACAGAAAAGTTGAAAGGAAAGCGTTTGTCTTGGTATGGGCATGTGCTGAGGAGGGATGAAACACATGTGACTAAGAGAGTGATGAATATGAATGTTGATGGATGGAGGGGGAGAGGGAGACCTAAGAAAAGATGGATGGATTGTGTGAGGGAGGATATGAAAGATAAGGGAGTAAATGATAATGAGACGGCTGACAGGGAAGAGTGGAAGAGAAAAACATATTGCGCCGACCCCAAGTAACTTGGGACCAGGGCAGGAAGAAGAAGATAGTCCATTTATCGAGGAAGGTTATAGACTATATAACATCACGCTACGACCAATAAGAGCGGAGCATAAATGAAAAATGTTGCAAAATCGGGAAAAATGTCCACCCGTGCGAAGCCGGGACGGGCCGCTAGTTTAAGATGTGAACGAATATTATGAACCTACTTTAAAATATTCTCATTGAATTTTGGAGCCAGTGCCAACAATAAGAATTACCTACACCCGTTCCTTTTTTGCGGAAACGGGAAATCTCTGGTCAACGAAATATCAGCATACGGAAATTGGGTTTGACTCTGTTAAACCAGTTGAAGAGATGTCAGCTAGCAGCGTGCCGAGACATCGGCTGCCGGGTCCACCTCTATTGTTTATCTATTTTACAATTTAGAACAGCGAATAGTTACAATGAACATTTTATATTTTTAGGAGCAAGCAAACTGCTTTGTTGGTCTACTGGTGGCAAGCGCGACTGCTGATCGTGAGGTCGTGGGTCCGACCCCAGGTCGTGCAAAGTGTTATCGGGTTTTTCCGTGTGAAATTCCTCAATAACAGCTCGGAGTTTGAATTTGTGCCCGATTGATGGCAATAGGCTATTATATAAGACTAAAACATAACGGCGAAATGAGGGTGTCACTATACCTGCCCAACCCTCAAGGGAATACAGGCGTGATGTTATGTTAACTAAGTAGTTGGAACAGTTTTAAACACTGAAAAATGCAGTCGATTTCCATAGACTGCTGTTAACAGGCCAGTAGGTGGTTATGTAATCTGTCTGTTACACTTCCATGACCAATAATATCGGGCAGATAAACAAGGGTATCGGGGCTGGCCTACTCTTAAACTGAAACCAGTTTATCATTCTAGATTCGGAACTGCGTCGCTGCCCGTTGTGTTAATTGCACCATATTTCGACATAGGACGGAAGATACGTCGCCGATCTTCCGCGGGTACACATAATTCCATACAAACATCTCACACCGTACACATTTGACCGAAGATGCGTTACTAAAATTCCTCGAGTAAATCACGCGACGGAAGATTATGACGTATCTTACGTCAGATGTGGCTTGGCCCTTATGCTGCTTTTGTGAGTATTTTTGAGGAATGCCTCGTTGGTGTAGTGGTGGCAACCGCGACTGCTGATCTTGAGGTCCTGGGTACGATCCCCAGGTCGGACAAAGTGTTATTGGGTTTTTCCGTGTGGAATTCCTCAGTAGCAACCCGGGGTTTGGATTTGTGCCCGGTTGATGGCAATAGGCTCGCCTCCTATTACATAAAATACCTAAACATAACGGCGAAATGAGGGTATTACTATACACCTCTGCCTAACCCTTCGGGAAGAACAGGCATGATGTTATGTTATGTTTTGAGGAATATGACTCACCCACCAGAACCTTTCAAAGCAATTATTCGTATTATTCACTAGCAATGTAAACTGTTCAACCAATTAGGATGGTAGAACGTCATTATTCGATGCTTTAACTTTGTGATGTTGCGTAATAATCTAAAAGCCTTTAGTCTGAAAGTTAGTTCGAGAAAAATAAATATAGCTTGCTGTTATCACAGAAAAGATATGAAATTATTTACCTATATCTTTACATAGTATAAAACAAAGTCGCTCCCGCTGTCTGTACGCTTAGATCTTTTAAACTACGCAACGGATTACCAATAGAGTGATACAAGAGGAAGGTTTATATGCCCCACCTTAGATATACATTGCACCCATGCGAACCGGCGCGGGTCCCTAGTTAAAAAATAAATAAAGCAGGGTTTTAGTGCACTTTTTCATATAAATAGTGCATATAAATGGGAAGGAACTGAATTGTCGCACTAGTAGCATCGTGGCCTGCTTTCGAGTGGGTCATGACTATACTGCATAAAAAAGCAAGATTACAGGTTGCTACTAGTTAATTCAGAAGGGAAATCTCACTCCGCTCCGTCAAGATAAACTCCAATCATCCGTATCTAGTTCATTCTCTGCTTGTACAAACTCGTCCTTAACAGCTTGCAGTCTCTGCAATGGAGGCAAAATAACTAACGAATCAACGTTGGTAGCGACTGTACGTATATGTCATGCTTATCTAGTAAAGTGACCATCTGCATTAAACACGTGATCTTCGGCGAAATAGAAAAAAAAACAAGGTCTTGTTTTTCTTCTTTTGAATGCGAAGATGGCCGATTTTGAAGATGTTTCTAGAATTCTATGATTTATTTCTTTGATCATTGTTCGTCTAGGCTTGCGGAATATTTGTGAATTATATTATGAACTGCCATCTTGGTCTAGTGGTCGCAAGCGCGACTGCTGAGCATGGGGTCCTGAGTTCAATCCCCAGGACGGGAAAAGTGTTATTGAGATTTTCCATTAGGAATTTCTCAGTAGCAGCCCGGAGTCTGGATTTGTGCCCGGTTAAATGGAATTAGTCTCGCCCCGTATTACATCGGACTTAAATATAACTGGCGAAACGAGGATATACTAATAACATCTCTGCCGAACCCTTCGGGGAATACAAGGCGTGATGTTACGTTATGTAATATTATGAATATTGAATTGTTCAATTTTTTTTAAAGATGTTGATTAGTAATAATTTTATACATAAAATTATTCATATACCTATAATTTTTTTCCCTCTGGTTGCCATTTTACAATAAGGTTTCCTATAGAAATATAGAAAAAAAAAAGAATATCATATTGGTATCAGGCTGTTGAGAACGTCGAACCGAATATACAGGGTGCTGTTTTTTTTTATTTTTTTTCCTGAGTTTAGGTATTTTGCGGTATTGCTTTTCATTGGAATTTGATTTTTTTAGAATGTAATCAAGGCAATATTGTGAAGTTGGCCAATACATGTACTTAATCAAACAATAGGTGGTTAATAAGTAGAATTGGCTATCGAAAAAAATTAAGACGACACGGAACATCTGGCACATGTGAAACAATTTGTAAAAAAAAACTGGCCGAATCTAACCGAAGAGACCCGACGGATTACGAAGGTTTGCCATCGCGAGCGTCGCCACGCAACATCCATTCTCACCGGTACCACCGCATTAGGTGCTTCACATAAAAAAACTGTATGTACAATACAATGTTTAACAATTTTTATGAGATATAAAGGTTTATATTGGTTACCCGGATTCATTGCTCCCGATTGTATTGCGATACTTTAAAATTTAGAACTTTTTACCCGAGCGGAACCGTGAACTTCACTAGTTGCTTTTATAGTGTAGGAAAAGCCAATATCAATAACCTTACTTAAGTGAGGTACTGATGCTTTTATTACAAAAATGAGCTTATATCAACCCTATCTACAAGTCTGTATTAAAATTATTACAAACTAGCGGCCCGTCCTGGCTTCGCACGGGTGGACATTTTTTTACGTTTTTGCAACATTTTTCATTTATGCTCCGCTCCTATTGGTCGTAGCGTGATGTTATTCCTTCCTCGATAAATGGACTATTCAACACAAAAATATTTTTTCAATTCCAATCAGTAGTTCCTGAGATTAACGCGTTCAAACAAATAAACAAACTGTTCAGCTTTATAATATTAGTACAGATTTCAAAATAATGAAGAAAATCTCGCAACTAAGTGAAGACATCTACCTACACTCGATTTTTAAGAAACATCGCAGCTAAATAGCCACTACTTTTTACTAAATGTGCTTTCCTATAAAATTGCGATTTTGTAGATGTCTTCTTTTACTTTGCTGCCATCGATCTATATCGCCTGCTACGAGTAGAAAGTGGATAAGGGATATTTCCTCTACTCGAGTATCGTGAAACACGATTAAGAGATAATTTAACACGTGCAGTTCGTTATCGGAAAAACACTCACTCGCAAGTTTGTACCTTAGAGCGAGGTTAAGCTTTATAACGTTTAGTGGAAGATGTATGTTATGTAGAGTTACAAGGTTAGTCGGAAAGGGGGTACTAACCCGAAAGGGTGTTAAAGTACCCATAATATTAGATGACTTTTGGCCTACAACTTTCCCCAAAAGTCAATAGTTTAAGAGAAATAGCTGTTCAAAGATTTCATAAAAAATACGCTAAATTTTATCTATCCTCAGCTATGATCAGCTGTGTTTACATTTTAGGTCATGGATTAGAAACTCCATTTTCTGAATTCGTAACTAAATCAGGGATGAAGAATTTTTGAATAAAACTAAAATAAAAATAATTTTGCATTGAATTTTTTTTTGTCGAGTTATGAAATTTTAACCCTGTCTTTAAAACCAAACCTTTTCTTTTATTCCATGTATCATCAGTGATACATTAAGTGGCCCGCGGCTTAGTACCCCCTTTTTGACTAACCTTGTATAAGTATTTGGTTTTATATTGAATAGGACCTGAAAATGCTGATGAATTGCCTCGACAAATATGGTTCGTGGTCGTGGCTAATTACCAACCGCGCGGATCATACGATTTGCGAGGTTAAGCTGCGCTTGCCGCGGTCAACCCGTGGGTGGGTGACCGTTCGTTTCACATCGAGACCCCTCCGTAACTTGTAGAGCACGCTAAACTGTCGCCGCGTCGATGCGCTCACCGCATGTGGAACCCATGTGCGTCTAAACTGTGAGATCAAACCATAAATTCTTGCGAAAAAAAAGGCAGAATTAGTAAAAAATTGTGAAATCCTCATGGGATACTCCAAAAATTTGTCGAATAACTTGATCCCTAAGTTCAGACGCCCGAAGTAAGTGTCATAGCGTGAATCTCAGAATATAACGTATCATCACCGTCATCTCCCTGCCTTTATCCCATAGTATGTGGGGTCGGCACAACACGTATTCCTCTTCCATCCTCCTCTATCAGCCGTCATTTCAGTACTCACTCCTTTCTTACCCATATCATCCTTCACACAATCCAACCATGTCTTCTTTGGGCTACCTCCATCCACATTCATATTTAACGCTCTTCTAGTAACAGTAGTAACATGACTTTATTCCCTCCACATAACGTGTCCATACCACGCTAACCTATTACTCCTCAACTTATCCGTCATTGCCGTTACTTTCAAACTTCCTCTGACATACTCATTCCTCATCTTATCCATTCTTGTCTCTCCACATTATACAATTAATCAATTTATATGATATAAAAGCTTGTCGCGAGATACTAGATAAACAAGAATACAAAATGTAACTTGATCTTGACACAAGTACCTAATTGTAATAAAAATATTATGTATTTCATACAATTGTAAATCTCGCGACAAGCTTTTATATCATATAAATTAATTAATTGTATATTGTAATAAATTGATAAATTTGATTTAATTCAAAGTTTATTATTTTCTTCTTTTGAGAGCATTTAAATAAAAGCTTTTTTTAAAATGTTTTTTTTACTATTAATTTTTTTTGCGTTATATTTCTAAAGGAATATTTTTTGTCATTGCTGAACACCTTGACATTGCAGTCGACTGATAGTTCATGCTGAGTCCAATGTGATCCGTTTTATTCTTAACTCAAAACAAATGAGGTAATGTATTTCCAAGTACTTTATGTATAAAGTACCTATGGTTGGTACCCCTAATAGGGACTTTTGTAACGCGATTGTGTGGGATACTCCTACAAGGTAGGTACCTAAGTTACACTGTAAGAGTACGTCAAGCCACCACAAACTTCGACTCCACCCCAGGTCAGTAATGGACAGTAGCCTCTATCATCCTGTTTTCGGGCATAAGTTCCCATTATGAAGTAGCGTTTGCCCAGCAGTGAACTGTAAAAAGGTGATCAGACTGATCTACCTTGACGACACGTTTGGTGCAGTGGCTGAGCGATCGGCTCCTGTGCTACGGGTCGTGGGTTCGATTCCCGCACGGAACAAATATTTGTATGGCCTACAGATAGTTGTTCCGGGTCTGGATGTTTGTGCATGTGAAGATTTGTGTCTGTAAACGCACCCACGATACAGGAGAAATCCTAGAGTGGGGCAACGTTTTTAAGAAAAGAAAAAAAGTAAAGACCTTACATCACATCACGACCATACGAGTACTCGAAACATTTCCTACATTCCTAAGTCCTTTTTAGAACACGAGCGACGCTAAAACAAGTTGGCAATTGTTTTTATGACTTCGTGACTAAAAATGTTTAGCTCTGTCCATTGAACAACAATTGTACTGTGTATTTATTTAGGTACGCCTACGGGAACGGCAATGTATTTATTGTAGTCGGCTAATTGACATGATTTTGAGTGAAAAGTCAAGGATTTTCGCGAGTCGAGTGCAATGTACTCGTCCGCCTACGTGAACATGACTTTAGTTCCCCATACTTTTGTGGGTAGCTAAAATGTGCGCGTTCTTTCGTATTTGATTGATTGAGTTGCAATATAGGAAGTGATATTTTATATAAAGCTAGCTTCAATTTGTTTGCCGCGTTGGTCTAGTGGTGGCAAGCGCGACTGCTGATCGTGAGGTCCTGGGTTCGATCCCCAGGCCGGGCAGTGTTATTGGGTTTTTCGGTATGGAATTCCTCAGTCGCAGCCCGGAGTTCGATTTTATGACCGGTGATGGCAATAGGCTCGCCCCTATTATGGTGCGTCCAGACCTGACGAACGCGCCGCGAATGCGCCGCTCGCGAGCTGCGCGCGTGTATTTCATGTTCGTACCAAAGCTCGCGCGCCGTCCGCGCGCCCCTCGCGCGCATCTCGCGAGCGGCGCATTCGCGGCGCGTTCGTCAGGTCTGGACGCACCATTACATGGGACTTAAGCATAACGGCGAAATGAGGGTGTTATTATACACATCTGCCCTACCCTTTGGAGAATACAGGCGTGATGTTATATTTGTTTTATCGGTTCTGCTTCTATATCTTCACGTGGTTAACATTAACAATGAAAGGTAGTTTTCCTAAAATTACGATCAATCCATTTTTTTTAACACTCATGACATGAGTTGAATTAATAATAAAAACTTAAGAGATTTTATCTTTATTACTCAAACAATTATTATTCAACCATAAACTATTGATTATTGAGGAAACAAATAACAGTTAAATGAATAATAAATAATATTAAAAATTTCATGCAGCATTTTAGTACTGTCAATGTTATGCACGTAGGCAGTACGCACACTAATGCGTTGTCAAGACACACCCATACGCACACATACGCACAGGAGTGATTTTGAGTGCGTGACGTATCATAATATATGACATACTAGCTTTGATATGCGGTTTCACTTGCTTTGATTTATTCACAAAGATATTAAAATCAGTTTTTATTTGTTGGGATTTCATGTAAAAAATGGTTGTATTTGTGTTTATAATCCTTTATATCATTTGAGTCTCGCGGCTAATTACCAACCGCGCGGATCATACGATTTGCGAGGTTAAGCTGCGCTTGCCGCGGTCAGTCTGTAGATGAGTAACCATTCATTACACTTCGAGACCACTACGTGCCTCGGAGAGCATGTTAAACAGTCGATCCCGGGTATCACACGAATACCTATGACAGTCGTTACGGGAAGTCAGAAGCCCGAAAGTCTGACAACCGGTCTAACCTTAGGATATCGGCGTTGCCGTGTAACTGGGTTGCGGAGGTCTGATGGCAGTCGCTTCGTGTAAAATACTGGTATTCAGCCGCGTCTCGTTAGACTGGAAGCTGACCCCAACATAGTTGGGAAAAGGTAAGGCAGAACAATTCTTTATATCATTTGAGAAAATTTTCACGCAGTATAACTCCACATGGTAAAAGGTAGGTACTCAGGGATTAGGTACGTCAAGCGGATTGGCAGCATCGTCATCTTAAATAAGGTTTGAGCTACACGATGGCTGATGCATGCGTGCCGTCAGGTAGGACGACAGGCCGTCAGGTCAACTCAAATCTGCTATGGCTCTTTCCTCAAAAAGCCCGTACAGACGTAGCCCTACAATGTAACACTCGCATAGTTTTTATACCACAATGTCTGGACTTTAAAAGAGACGTTGATCTCTGAGTTATAGCAGTGATAGCCTAGTGGTGTGACAGTCGGACTGCCAAGTCATAGATCTCGAGTTCGAACCCAAAAGCACGCACCTCTGACTTTTCGGATTCATGTGCGTATTGTATAATTATCACTTGCTTAAAAACGGTGAAGGAAAACATCGTGAGGAAACCGGCATGACTGAAAGATATTTCTCGACGGCATGTGACGCCAAGTCAGAGACCCATGGGCGGCATAAACTTTGCCACCAGGTTAGTCACTAACAGCGCGTAAAGAAGAAGAATCTCTGAGTTTGTTTCGGCTTTTCTTCTCAAAGCAAGTCAGAAAGAAAATGCCAGCGCCATCTAGTCTTAAGAAAAGTATTACATTGACTTGTAAAAGTGTCTGTAACAGATTTATTTGCAGTAATAAAAATCATTTATCATTTATTCTGACTGCTAATGACTGTAATGACAACTAACTGCGAGCATCGATCTACCGTTTTGGCAATTTTCCCCTTTGACCGTTCATTAAGAACCCAATTCAGCATGACGGTAACGAAAATTAACTGCGAGCATCAATCTTAGACCAGGGCTGATGAAGCCTTTGATAATGGTAAAAAATAAAAAAAAATAATAGTAGTAGTAATTTTTTAAAAACTGATTATTTGACGTGAGAATTTTCGATTGAAAAATAGGCTGCTTTTTCGATATTAAGTCAACATAAGGCAAAAAAATGAATATTTTAAATCAAAAAAATTACAGTGTGTTTGGGACATAAAAAGGTAAGTTTTCACCAAATTTTGTGAAAAACAAATTTTTTTTGTAAATGATAGGTAAGAATAAAATACCAAAAACTTAGTTATTTGAGTTCTTCACATAAATTTTGAGGTTATGTGAAAAAAGTGTAAACACAAAAGTTGTAGATCTTTTTATTACCTACAACTTTGCCATTAAACTTTTTTCCATAGATCTTATAGTTTTACCGGAAATCGAGATAAACCGTTTTTTACTCTTAAAAACTCACCGCCATCCAATTCCCGACCTCAGATCGCCCGTAAATTATTTTTCCTTTCTATTTTGTTATATTTTCTTCCCTTTCCAATGGGTTTCATCCTACTATTATATTTTTAGGTTTAAAAAATTATTGACCCTAGTCTATCTGTCTATCAACTGTTTTGGCAATTGTCCCCTTTGACCGTTCATAGAAGCCAGTTCATCAGTGGGCATATACGTGCTGATATTATTGATGATGCGCCACAACTCGGGAGTGGGTGACTACAATAGGCTGAGTTAATTGATTGACGCTGCCCTAGGTTGCTAGGCAACGGCATCCACCTGCGCATACTATTAACAAACTATTCATCACACGTGTCAATTACAACAATAATTCCATGTACCTATAGGGAAATCTGCGATTAACATAGATTCGACCGTCTTCCGGTTCATACATTCCTTGTATACTGAGATTTTATAATAGTACCAAGCTATAACTGTCCCACTGTGAGGCTAAGGCCTCTTCTCATTCAGATAAGGAACAATCATTGATCGCCATGTTTGCTCACTGCGTGTCAGCAATCCCAGAGCATTAACTCCAGGTTTCCTCATGATATCTTTCTTCCCAGTATCGACCTCTCCGTGCCTTGGAGAGCACGTTAAATAGTTGGTTCCGGGTGTCATAAGAAATAGGTATTCTTACAGAGTTACTGGTTGCGGAGGTCTGATGGCAGTCGCTCCGTGTAAAATACTGGTATTAATTCGCATCTGGTTAGACTAGAAACCGACTCCAAGATAATTGGGAAAATGCTAGGAGGAAGAGATTTTCCTTCACAGTATGTCAGTGGTGTCTTAGATTAAATAAGAAAGTACTGAGATGTAAAGGAGGACAGCTTTACGACACTCAATAGGTTCTGGGGTCTGACCTTTTGCATGCATGTACCTGCGTTTAGAGATATCGAATACTCCAAATCAATTGAGCTGTGTTATGCAATAATGTGTCAACCCACAAAAATATGAATTCTGTGTTAACGCCATCTAGTTATTGTAGTAGGAATAACGCGTCAACGCTTGAAAAAATGCAAACTGCATTAAGATGTGTTTGATAGACAGCGCTCTATGCTCTATCAAATTAACTACTGGGCATTTTGACAAGAAAATATATAATACAGGGCCTTTTTTCAAGCATTGAATAGACCTACCACAAGAACTAGATGACGTTAACATAAAATTCATATTTTTGTGGGTTGACACATTATTGCATTATACAGCCCAATTATGCCTAATGACATTGATGGACAGTAACGTCCGGCGTCATTGCAAGATGATCATCAATACCGTTAACGGCCCTGTCTCACCCAGCGTGATAACGTATCTTCGATAGTGGTGATTCTGATGTTACGTCAACACATACGAACAGACTGCATCGGTATAGATTGACTATGATACTGTCGGGTACCATTGTCCTAGTCACGGCTTGCCAATTCACTGATAAAACACGTTTTCGCAATGATTTTTTACGTGTTGCGTTGCTAAATTTAATTACTTGTCGGTAATAGCTTGAAGATACTTAAGTGTCAGTAAACACACGATTTAAGGCCCCGTTGCCACAATGTCGTGACGACAGATTATCGTGTCGTTTAAAGTGTCAATATCAAAAAATCAAAATCAAATCATTTCTTTGCCTGAAATATGGTGGGTACCTACACAAGATGTCGGGCTTGTGTATTTAAATGGAGGTATTCACATATAGGACGACAAGATTAACTGTCGTCCACGACTTTTATTGCAGTGACGACAGATTGTCAAATCAATGGGAACGGCTAGCACGACAATCGTTAAACTATAAAACAACATTACGACTTATTGTGACGGCAAATCATGTGTCGTTATTGCTACTATCTATCGTAGCCACGATAAAATATCGTCTCGATTCAATGGGAACAGATAGATACGACAGTCGTTCTACGATAAAATATTTCGACGACACAGTGACGATAAACAGTCGATATAAAGGGAACAGCTAGAGACGATAGGCGTCCAACGGTAAATTAATCGTTACGACATAGTGGGAACGCGCCTTAAGTTGTACGACTTTAAACTTTAAAAGTCGTATTTACCAGCTGAGTTCGCTTCAAGTTTTTAGTTGTGAGAAGCGTATTTCTGGAGCTCGCTCGTAACCAGATCCGCGGTATACTGAGATCCTCGCGTTACGCGAAGCGTGTGCTTCTTTCACAATCTATTTCCGTAAGATGCGCATGAGAGGTTTTAAAAAACTGCCTATTAGCCTGTTTTGCCTATTCCCATAAACTCCAGAATGGTCAAAAAGCATTTTATTTTTGATTTTTTAAATTTGTTTTTACTGATCTTTCCTGTATCGTAAGTGCGTTTACAGACACAAATCTTCACATGCACAAACATCCAGACCCGGAACAACTATCTGCAGGCCATACAAATATTTGTTCCGTGCGGGAATCGAACCCACGACCCGTAGCGCAGAAGCTGATCGTTCAGCCACTGCACCAAACATGTCGTCAAAGCATATTTAGTCCCCAGAAAGTGCAAACACGACTACTTTATTAAACAAATTAAAATTTAGGCCTGGGTTGTACATACACCGCGGGGTCACGCGGCGACCATAAAATAAATGGTTGTGCTAACCCAAGTTTAATTGTAGCAATTGGTTGGTACTTCTAATTCGAGGCTGTCCTTGGTACTTCGCGAACCAAGCATGAGAATATAGGAATGGGTCGCTAATCCTGAACGGCACAGATAAAAGCTGTTAGCGATTTTGAAGACAAGTCACTTATGACGACATAATTATTGTTTCTATTTTTGAGTAATTAACTGTCTCATTGGTTTAGTGGTGGCATGCAGGAGTGCTGATCGTGAGGTCCTAGGTGCGATCCCCAGTTTGGGCAAAGTTTTATTGGGTTTTTCCGTGTGGAATTCTTCAGTAGCAGCCCGGAGTTTGGATTTGTGCCCGGTTGATGGCAATAGGCTCGCCCCCTATTACATGGGACTTAAACATAACGGCAAAATGTGAGTGTCACTGTACAACTCTGCCCAACCCTTCGGGCATGCAATGTTATATTTTTGAATTGGTAGTAAGACAAAATAATTCCCTAACAACAACTGTTCTATCTAGCCTTTTTCTAACTATGTTGGGGTCAGCTTTCGGTCTAACCAGATCTGAATACCAGTATTTTACACAGAGCGACTGCCATCAGACCTCCGCAACCCAGTTACTGGACAATGCGGATATCCTAAGCTTAGACCGGTTGTCAGACTTTCGGGCTTCCCGAACAACAAGTACAAAAGAAATATTTTTATATCTAGTAGATAGTAAAAAACACACTTCTTAGAACAATGTTCATGTTCGTCTATTCCGTAAGTAACGGCGTCTTTATTTGCTTTCAACAGCAATAACACGGTTTATTCAGGTTTTTATTTTTAATTATTCATATTGAATCGCAGTGATAGCCTAGCGGTTGTACGCTTGTCTTCAATGTAGGAGGATCCGAGTTAAATCCCGACACGCACCTCTGACTTTTCTAATTCATATACCCATGATCATCACTTGCGTTACCGGTGAAGGAAAAATCGTGAGGAAACCAGCACAGCTGTGAGGGGTCCATAAAGTTCTAGATGGTGTGTGTAGTCCACCAATTCGCACCAGGTCAGCGTATTGGATTAAGGGATGATTTCCACCAAACGGGTCGCATCGCATCGGATCGGAAAGGATACGAACGGATGCGGTGACCGCCGATCGCGTCCAGCAGGATGTCGGCGCATATGATTAGCACCGTACCGTCGCTTGCGAACGTATCCGTTTATGCGCCCAGTCAAATAGTTTCATTCGTACCGTGTTGACGTGTACTAACTTTTGAAAGAATCCAATCGGATACGACGAGAGGCGAGTGGAACCGGCTACGATCGCGGGTCGCCAAAGACGACCGCGGTCAAGCTGCTGTGCGCGGCTTGGTAATATAGACTTTAAATACTGTGACACGATTTAATATCGTTTAGCCTTTGGCCAGACTGCAAACGCGGGCGCGGGGCGGGCGCGGTGCGGCGAGTTCAAACAGAAGAACTTCATTTGAGTGTCCGTAGTGGGCACGCGGGCGTGGGAAGCGGCGCGGGCTACTTGGCGCGGGGAGCGCGCGGGTAGCTCACACCATAGCTCGTTCATACAAGTGGCCGCAGTAAGAGCACGGGCGGCAAGCGTTAACCCGCACGGGAGCGGGGGATCTCATACTAGTTCGAGCTGACCACGCGCATTGTTGTGATGGCGTCTTCAAAATTAAATGTTGAAGAATTAATAAGTGCTATTCAAGCACGATCTGCACTGTGGATGTCGAAACATCGTTTTATAGTAAGAATTTTCCAGTAAAAATAAGTCTTCTTCATCCATATTATATTTTGACAAACACTGGATACGACAACGCTCAGAACGAAGCCACGCTCCACTGCGGACAGGTAAATCGCGCGCGGTCCCGCACCCGCGCCGCTCCCCGCACCGCGCTGCCAGTCTGGCCAAACACTTAAAGATTGTAAAATCCGTTCCGATCTGAAGTGTTGCGAGCTGTTTGGTGGAAATCATCCTTAAGGCCTAATTCTGGAATGACCCGTGCCCAGTAGTGAGACAGTTATGAACTGAACACGCTTAGGCTTAGTAAATCGCTTTAAACATGTTAATAGCAAAATTTCGATCTATTCTTCTATGACTTACGTCGCCACAAAATTGTTCGCAACAGCACACCCAAAACAACTTGACCTATACCATTAACGAAAATGTAAGGAGTTCAAAGACCAACCGTTATGGTTGATGGCTATCTGTAAAATTAATCAGCATGTCTGGTATGGTAGTGTTATTTCCATTATTGAGTCATGGTGTGGGACCACAGTTTAAACTTCCTTTGTTTAAAATTAAAAAGGTATTTAAAAATAACGTTGCATCTTAGGTAAAATTGTTTTAAAGATGCGAGGAACGAACAAATTTTTTTTATACCCTATGGAATGTCCCACTGCTGAGCAAAGGCCACCCCCTTTTGCCTTCCAAACCTCTCTATTTTGTGCCGTTTCTAACCATGTGAGCCCCGCAAAAGCGTCGAGATCGTCACGTCACCTATGCCGCGGCCGACCTCGACGACGGTGTCCTCCTTCAGGCGCCCAGTTATTGACGATCTTTGTCCATCCATCCGGGTGTATTCGAGCGACATGACCGGCCCACTCCCACTTAAGCCTGGCTATTTTTTCTCCAACATCTGCTACTTGCGTTATGGAGGGCAGGGTGATGTTTCTAATACGATCGGTTAAATTAACACCGAGGATACTAACTACTAACTACAATGATCAAATAATTATTGAAATTTTTTTATGGAAACTTCAAGGAGGAACAATAAGGCGATGTTACATTACAACAAAGGGGATAGAGTTAGCTGAGAATAAGTGCAACACGAAGAATATTATTAATTAACAAGACGAGTAGATACTTCCGTAATGAGGCATCAAAGGATTCCTGGAAAAACAGTGATACCCTAGCGGTAGATCGTAGAATATTCATTTTTCTTTAAGAATCCATAATAAAAAAATAACATAAAGTCACGCCTTATCCATACTATTTGCAAATAATTGTTATGGGATTTAAACATAACTGGCGAATCGTGGATCAATTATACACCTCTGCCTACCTCTTAGGAAAATTTAGGCGTCATGTTATGTGTTACTTAGGTTATAGCTATCTTAAATAATTATTATGACAAAGCTCCTATGGCAAAACGTGTAAAAAATATAACAAATAGCAATATTTCAGTATTAACATCGTTTTTAAGTGGTTACATTTAATGAGCGTTAACTCTATAAATACTAATAATTGACAGTAGCTGTAATACCAAAAAATGTTCTGCTTAAAATAACCTTTCTATTGATATATCACACATTGCTAGAGGAGGGGTAGACCAAAAGACCCATTCTCCTTTTTAAAAGAGATAAAAAAACTGTCTCCTGACAAAAAAATTGCCGATTTGTCATCGTACGTCGAAGATACCTGAGAAGTATTTAAATTGAAAGTTTGTATCTGAAGAACAAATGAAACGCTTTTGAAGAAAATTAGTTTTACGACGTTTTCACTGCCGAGCGTCGATATTGGATTAATTGTAACGACTAATGGAATTGTTGGAACGGCCTGATGCATTGACGGGTCTTTTTTATTTTGAATTAAAGTGCTAGTGATGTGCTTTACGGGAATATTTTTTAATTAAAGTTGCCACCATACAACAGAAATTTAAATTAGACTTCTGTGCTTCATAATAATTTTAAGTTAATATAATAAGTTTATACACTCGGGAGCAATGAATCCGGGTCACCAACATAAACAAAACAATGTTAAAATGTTAAACAATGTTTTCCGTGATATTAAGACTTATGTTGGTGACCCGGTTTAATTGCTCCCAAGTGTACAACATTTTTATCATCTGTAGGGGACCAGATTTAAATAGTGCGCAGTGTATTGCGATACGCTGGTCGATCGATTAAATTACCACGTAGTACAACGATTGGGAGAAAAACTCGCGACCCCGCAATCTTCTGCTGAACGTCTATGCCATTGGGCTATTGCGGCTATTTCTAAAGTGACGAGTTTAGTAGTACCCTAGCTAACACAATACAGGATGTAAACGAAATCATGTAATTCCTTCAAACCTCGTGATGTACTGCTGACATAGATTAAACTTAACACTTTTGGATTCAATAAAAAAAAAATATTAAAAGTAAACATGTTTTCTTAACGTGAGGTATTTTAGCGGCCCGAACAAAAACGCTGTTATCGCTCGCCGCGCGGTCATTAAACTCGGGGCGCTAAAATGCCTCACGTGAAGAACACATGTTTAATTCTTGTGTTTCTTTTTATTGATTCCGAAATTATCCCGTTCAGAGTTAATCTATATCAGCAGTATCACGAGGTTTGAAGGAATTACAAACATGATTTCGTTTACACCCGGTATAGTGACTACGGCGGTACCAATTTCTTGTTAATATATATAACCTTGACAATTCTCCCACGGCCTAACACTGTTGAATGGACATTCTGTTTTGACGGCAGTTAACTAAACATAGAAGGACGTTTGACACTGATTGTTGGATTAATGTAATATTTTTAATACTATGGGAACGTACCCATACTACGTGACCCCCTATTTTGAAGACCCCCCGCCTCCCCCTGAACAGGTTACGTTCCCTATTCTCGTGCCTGGCTTGAATCCTCCGTTAGGTGTGTATGTTGCATAAGATGATCCAAATATGTTTTCCTATGAGAACGATATTTGTACTCAAAAATATTACATACCATAACATCACGTCTTGTATTGAGGGGCTCGTGGCTAAATAACAACCGCGCCGATCGTACGATTTGCGAGGTTAAGCTGCGGTTTCCGCGGTCAGTCCGTGGATGGGTGACCATTTGTTACACATCGAGACCCCTCCGTGCCTCGGAGAGCACGTTAAGCCGTCGGTCCCGGGTGTCATACGTATACCTATGACAGTCGTTACGGGTAGTCAGAAGCCCGAAAATCTGACAAACGGTTTAACCTTAGGATATCGGCATTGCCCAGTTACTGGGTTGCGGAGGTCTGATGGCAGTCGCTCCGTGTAAAATACTGGTATTCAGACGCATCTGGTTAGACTGGAAGCTGACCCCAAGATAATTGGGAAAAGGCTAGAGGAACATCACGTCATGTATTACCCCGTATTAAATGTCTTTGTATTCCCCGAAGGATAAGGCAATGGTGTTTTTTTTTTAGTTCACTCGCGTTTCGCCAGTTACGTTTAAATCCTATGTAATCCCATTTACCAGGCACAAATCCAGACTCCGGGCTGCTACTGAAAAATTCTTAATGGAAAAACCCAATAACACTGCCCGTCCTGGGGATCGAACCCAGAACCCATGCGCAGCGGTCGCGCTTGCTACAACTAAACCAACAAAGCATATATAGAAATATTATTCACATTAGGTATATTCTTAAAACCGTTTTAATTATTTATCTTATAATATTTCGCACCTTTAGCAATGTAAGGGCACAACTCGAAATATTGAGTTTTTGAGTTTCTGTGTTAGATGGTTTCAGTATCAGCTGTTCTACCACTTGGCTTTCACAAAAAGAGAAAAAAAGGTAATATTAAAGCAAATACTGTAATTATACCGTGAAAACATCGAGTTCCCTGAATCTTTTAACACGTTTTCCCAAAAGTTGATATTTTTGAGTTGTGCCCTAAGGGTGCGATTTGTTCTTGAAAAACGGGTGTTTTATCGAAATGAAATTATAGAACTCCAGACTTAAATTGCATCTGCCTTAATATTAAACTTCAACACACTTGCTCATAAAGTGGCTCTTATTGGACCACTTTTAGGTTCGTAATTTATAGCTTATTGCGGACTAGTCCGGTAAAATTTACCACAGTTTAATGATATAAATATGTCTACGAATTACACTAAAGATTTTTTTTTATTTTAGCAATTTGTTTTTACGCCTAAAAAATAGTAAACTTATTTAATATAGAAATAAAATAAATAAACTGTGTTAATTAAAATATTTTAAATATACATTTCATTTCTTT
Source organism: Amphipyra berbera (assembly GCA_910594945.2). Classification (NCBI taxonomy): domain Eukaryota; kingdom Metazoa; phylum Arthropoda; class Insecta; order Lepidoptera; family Noctuidae; genus Amphipyra; species Amphipyra berbera. Next base: position 20,590,126 of record OU343121.1, on the reverse strand, counting down.
AAATTATTTATTTTTGTCAGCAAATTAACATTAATTAATGTAGGCGACGCATAAAATTATATGATTTAATGTGACGATGGGCGACCGTCGCGCCACCTTGCGGCATTGTTGACACATTTGGTATTGTCATATTTTTTCAGTTTTTTTTTTGGACGCATATTTTCTTTCGCTCGCCTATTTTCTACCATTCATTACATCTTGCTGTTTTCCTTATCCCTTGCTTACAATTAATTTGTGTTACAAACACAAAAATAATCAGTTATTATTAAATATTAGGCTGTCTGCCCTTCGGTCTTTCACCTGCGCGCGCATAGCTAACTCGGCCACGGACACCACAGATTAATTACATATGTTTACAAAGAAATCCACACGCCATTTTTCACAAATTCTTTTGTATTAAAGACTTAGTCTGTTTTTTTCCTCGCAAGTGTGCTGAAAAACGTCGTATGAAACGCGTCTGCATTGATCATTACACTCTCATCTCACTTATTGCACTCGGCTACGGCTCGCGCGCACTATACCGCTTCGACCGTAATGACCCACAACACACTTATATCATAACTAGCGACCCGGCCTGGCTTTTGCACGGATGCAATGTAGATACTAATGTGGGGCATATAAACCTTCCTCTTGAATCACTCTATCTATTGCTGAAAACTGCATTAAAATCCGTTGCGTAGTTCAAAAGATCTAAGCGTACAGACAGCGGGAGCGACTTTGTTATATACTATGTAAAGAAGATATACTATTGTTGTTAAGTGTTATCTTGGACAACAGGTGGATTGTACCCAATTTAAATTCCTTTTATGTCACTGCAGTTTTCCAGCTTATATTGTCAGTATCCTACAAAATTTTAATCTTTGAAATATTTTTATAATGCTTCTTATTTTTTCAAGCTTAGGTATGTTAGACGATCAAAAAACTCATGGGTGTTTTAATTTACACCATCGCCTACCCAACACATGATAGAACATTATTTATAACTATACGTAACTATTATTTTCAAGTTCAAGTTGAAGTATATAACATTTTGTTAAACGATATTAAACTTTATTACTTTTACTATAAGATGTATTGTACCTGAAGTCAAATTGCGGTATTTTCGTGTAGGCGGCAGATGCGTTTTGTATAATCAATCTTTTAATTGTTATGCTGTTGAGAAAAACATTGTGTTGGTTCAACCTGTGATATCCTGGTTTTCTGCAAATCGACGTACTGTTAATTACGAAATATATTCACAACAGCAATAGCTTTGATTTTTCAACAATATTCGTACAAGCTTTTTGTTTTATAAAATCCCGTCTTCTCAACTACTATCGCAATTAATAGACATATTTCATGATACCTCGGGGGATATTTGGAAAAGATAATAGACAGTTTTTGTTATACTTGATGTTTTAAGACAACTAGCACGTACCTAATTCCTACTTATACAATAATGTTAAGTTACCAACTTGTTATATTTAGTTTAATTATATAGAATTTTATTTCTTTTATAACCTTTTATTTTGTTTTTTCTAGCCGTGAGAGCATAATAAATGCTCTTGTTTAATGTCGTTCTCATTTGAAAACGAAATTAGTGTATAAACAAGATGATGTACACATAATATTAGAAAATGTAAATACTGTTGGTGTGTTTTTACTAATTATTAAATAAAAAAAAAAAGTTTTATTTTCATTATGAATGCGATTGAAACTGTGATACTTAATTACAGTGCTTGTTTTGTAAGAAATAGTCTGGTTGCGATGCGATATTAGTTTACCCACTATTGGTTTTTCCTTTGCATTTCTCCAGCTTCCGTTGAATTGAAATTCTGGGAAGCGAAACAATTAGCCGACCGAAGATATCAGTGGTGAGAAAACTTGCCAGGAGGGCTGATTTCAAAAAGAAGCCGTAGAAGGCAAAAGGCAACATCAAGAGTTGCAGAAGAATTTCGAACGGCGAAAATTTACGAGCTGTTGCACATAGTTTCACTCGTATCCTTTTTTTTTATCGTGGGTAAATCCTCATGGACTATCCCTCGTCTGGAGAAGACGGGGGATGTGCCGGACTCTTACCGGCTAAAACCACTACGGTGTTCCATCTCACACTTGCACCGGGCGTCGCGGGAATCTACAATACTTCCGCAACCCCCGGCTAGTGCCGGCCTGCCTCTGCAGGCCTCCTCAAGGTAGCGGGGGGAGTGACGTGATTGACTCCCCCCGCGACGTCTAAGAGGGGCGCGCGTGGAACACCTCGCGCCGCCACCTCGGGTCCTGATGTATGCACATGCCGTCGAGAGATATCTCTCAGGCATGCCGGTTTCCTCACTATGTTTTCCTTCACTGTTTTTAAGCAACACATGTACTTATTCGAAAAGTCTTGGGTGCCTTGGGTTCGAACTCGAGCCCTATGCCTTGGCAGTCCGACGGTCACACCACTAGGTTATCACTGCTTCAAAGGCGTGATTGATTAACAGAAATACAAACTTTCACGTTTATAATATTACTAGCGACCCGCCCCGACTTCGCACGGGTGCAATGTAGATACTAATGTGGGGCATTTAAACCTTCCTCTTGAATCATTCTATCTATTGCTGAAAGCTGCATTAAAATCCGTTGCGTAATTAAAAGATCTAAGCGTACAGACAGCGGGAGCGACTTTGTTTTATATTATCTCTACTAATATTATAAAGCTGAAGAGTTTATTTGTTTATTTGAACGCGCTAGTCTCAGGAACTACTGGTTGGAATTGAAAAAATATTTTTGTGTTGGATAGTCCATTTATCGAGAACGGTTATAGGCTATATAACATCACGCTACGACCAATAGGAGCGGAGCGTAAATTAAAGATGTTGCAAAAACGGGAAAAATATCCGCCCGTGCGAAGCCGGGAAGGGCCGCTATGTAAAGGTAAAGATAAAGAAGGAGAAGATTAGGAAGGATTGCGCACGAGGCAGTTTGAGTCCCGTAGAACTAGTACGAACGTTTGACACATAGTATCTTAAACGTATCGCCAATGTCAGCGAATTTTGAATCGAAAATACAACTGTCCTATAACATACATAACATTACGCCTGTATTCCCCGAAGGGTTGGGCAGAGGTGTATATTAACACCTTCATTTCGCCGTTATTCTTAATTCCCATGTAATAGGGGTCAAGCCTATTGCCATCAACCGAGCACAAATCCAAACTCTGGGCTGCTACAGAGGAATTCCACACGGAACAACCCAATAACACTTTTCCCGACCTGGGAATCGAACCCAAGACCTCACAATCAGCAGTCGCGCTTGCCACCACTAGACCAACGAGACAGTTATAACGCTTTGATTTATTTTGTCATGTTATGTCTTGTTCACATTATATAAAGTATTTTTATCCCAACGCACGTTGGTCGTGAACTCGTGACAAGCCGCCATTAATGTTGCGCCCGCGCCGGTGCTGATGAATCTTTCGCAATGCGACTGCGATGTCGCAATCGCGTCGGACTTAATGAAATTAATCGCGGTTTTTTGTCGCACTTTTTTGTCAAGTGAAACTCATATAAATGCTAAGGTTGTCGTTGATACGAAACTGGTTTAGTTCTTTATTTAGGAACCTGTTTTATTAAATTAGTTGATATTTAAAGTTAATGATTAAAAACAACATAATATCACGTCTGTATTCCCCGAAAGGGTTGGCAGAGGTATATAGTACCACCCTCATTTCGCCGTTATGTTTAAGTTCCATGTAATATTGCCATTAACCGGGAACGAATCCAAACTCCGGGCTGCTACTGAGGAATTCCACACGAAAAAAATCAATAAAATTTTGCGCGACCTGGGGATAGAATCCAGGACCTCACGATTGGCAGTCGCGCTTGCCACCACTAGACCAGTTAACGTTAACTATCATTTACATGGGTAACCTCAATTGCTTGAACACGAGGCCATTATAACAATTTCGTCGAATGTTTTCTAATCACATTTTTTTCCATCCAACAGGTGTTTATATTGAGAATGGACCGCTATGTAGCATCAATTATGGTCGCCGATGCGAAATAGTCGAGCTTTTTATACGTTTTTAAATACCAATAAATGTTTTGAATAGTTTTTAGTGGTGTTGGCTTATAAAGTTGGCTAAAAGTGTAGGTACACTTTTAGCCAACTTTATAAGCCAACACCACTATTTGCCCCAGTAACCTTACTGGGGCGAATGTGAGGGGTTTTGATTGTAAAAGACACCCCTTAACGCGCCGAGACACCTACCTGATTGATGACTAATGTTAGCGGACTGGAAAAGAAACTAGATTCTTTCCTACCTTATCGATTGGAGCTATAAAAGTACAGGATCTTATTTTAACGGATTTTAGACGGTCCGTCCCCCAGGTGTGGCAAGCGTATTATCAAAAAACTTTGAATGCAGATTTGCTTAAAAATAAAGGAATATTTCCTTTGAGTAAAATTGGCTATCTCCAGTATTTAAAGTACTTTCCTTCAGGTGTGGTTAAAAAAATCCACCCTAGATTTAGGTACAGTTGGGACATGATATTGAACGGGATCAGAGTGACCACATTTTAATTTATAATATCTGTGAAATTACCACTCGTTCAGTATCCAAGTATCTAGTTATTACACTTTTAAACAATTTTTTGGATTTCGTACGTAAGTACCTAAAAGGTAAAACGAAACCTTATGGTGAAACTTCGGTGTCTGTCCGGCTGTGTGTCTGTTCGTCTGTCTGTATGTCACGGCCGTTTTTCGCAGTAACTACTATTGCTATTGACTTGTTTGGCATAGCTGCAGTAGTCATTTGCCTGCACCCTATTCGACTAGGTACACTCGGAGGCGATGAATCCGGGTCACCGATAAATAAAACAATGTTAAACAATGTTTTCCGAGGGTTTATGTTGGTGACCCGGATTTATTGCTCCCGAGTGTATGTTGATGATGTTTTACGGAAACGTCAGTGCACGATTCCGACTCACACTTAACTGTTTTTTTTATAGCCAGCTTCGCGTTCATTATCATGATCATGTTTAGAATTAGAAGCTTTTGAGGTGAATTAATTATGATGAAAGTTTGTTGTCTGGTTTTTTTTTGTATATGTTAATATCTAAGTACTACCCACACACGGAATCCTAGTGTGGAGCTATGAATGCGAAACACATATTTATTGTTATTAGTCTTGTTCTCTCAAATCAGTAAAATCTATAAAATGATCTGTTCGTTTCGCAAGTGGGCGCAGGCCTATGCCCTATAACGATTTGTTTGGAAACGGACCTTTAACTATGAACAATGGACTACTGACTTATGCTCTTTATGTGTACCTATGTATAAGCCTTAAAAACCTTGGACAAAATGGCTTAATCTTCAGCAGTATTTAAATCATTATTGTGTAGGCGATGGGCGAGTGGCTTGTCGCTACTGCTTATTTTATTAATTTAGGCGACAAATAAATTGTGTGGTCGCTAAGGTTGCCAAATTTTTAGACTAAGTTATAATATTTTGAATCCAGAACCCATAAAAAATAAGTTGATTGGAAAAAAAGAATAGTATGTTTCAAACTCAGTTTCAAATCACTGAGCTTTTATTTACACTCGAATTTTGTTTTTGCATGTTTGAAATATGAATGTGGATGAAGTTGCTTTTGATTTAGAAGGTTTTTTTTTAAATATGGTATTGATTGCTGAACTGCAACTTAGGTAGTAGTTTAGCAATGTTTTCCATATTTAAAAAATATATACTTTGTAGGAGGACTTGTAATATAACAGGATACCATATAATGGGGTGAATAAGGATGCAGGGGTGAATCGGGACGAAACTTTAAATTGGATTTTAACGTTGAAATGATATAGTTTGTTGCCAACAAGGACACTTAATCGTTAATTATAATACAGTCAACACATTAGAGTCCTTTTTGGCAACAAACTATAATATTACAACGTTAAAATCCATTTTAAAGTTTCGTTCCGATTCACCCCTGCATCCCCATTCACCTCATTTTATTCGGAGTTTCTAATTATTATCAATATAATTTTTAAAGTACACAAAATATTTATAACAAGCAGTAAAGTTATAATAAAACGAGCTCTGTTTCAAGTAAGGGTCACAGCAGTGTCCGCTGTAAACATGGTAAACCAGTTGACCTCGCCACACGGTCGCGGCTCGTTCTGTCATATTAAATAACGATCAATATCATATATTGCTTTTATACATAGTTTAAATAAAACTTTGATTGTTCTGCCTAGTTTTTTCCCAACTAGGTTGGGGTCAGCTTCCTATCTAACCAGATGCGGCTGAATACCAGTATTTTACACGAAGCGACTGCCATCAGACCTCGGCAACCTAGTTAGTGGGCAATGCCGATATCCTAAAGTTAGACCGGTTGTCAAACTTTCGAGCTTCTGACTCCCGTAACGACTGTCATAGGTATTCGTATGACACCCAGGACCGACGGTTTAACGTGCTCTCCGAGGTACAGAGGTGTCACGACGAACGGTCACCCATCCACAGACTGACCGTGGCAAGGGTAGCTTAACCTCACAAATCGTATGATCCGCGTGGTTGGTAATTAGCCACGAGCCCCCCCCCCCCCCTCCCTTAAATAAAACTTTGATTCAAAAGTAAAAATGTTATTAGACTGCCTGCCTTCCTGTATCCAAGAAACGGTTATTTTGAGAATCTTTACATAGTACCTATAAAACAAAGTCGCTCCCGCTGTCTGTACGCTTAGATCTTTTAAACTACGCAATGGATTTTAATGCAGTTTTCAGCAACAGATAGAGTGATTCAAGAGAAAGGTTTATATGCCCCACATTATTATCTACATTGCACCCGTACGGAGCCGGGGCGGGTTGCTAGTAGATTATATAATAAAATGGCAGTAAGATGATTACCTATATGCGAAGTAAAAGCACCAGTCGAACATGTTATGTGCAGAGAAAATTAAGGCAAAATTGTGAAACAAGAATTTATTTATATTCACAGTGATGACCTAGCGGTTGAACGCTTGCCTTCCGTGCAAGAGGGTCTGAGTTCGATCACGTACCTCTGACTTTTCAAATTCACGTGCGGATCAGAATTTGATTATCTCTTGCGTTAACGGTGAAAGAAAAACATCGTGATGAAACCTGCACATCTGAGAGGTCCATAAAGTTCTCGATGGTGTGTGTAGTCTGCCAACCCGCACCAGGCCAGCGTGGTGGACTAAGGCTTAAACCCTTCCCAGGCCCATGTCCAGCAGTGGGACAGTAAGGGGCTAATTATCTACCTATATATACTATAGTAATATTATAAAGCTGAAGAGTTTATTTGTTTGTTTGAACGCGCTAAACTCAGGAACTGCTGGTTGGAATTGAATTTTTTTTGTATTGGATAGTCCATTTATCGAGGAAGGTTATAGGCTATATAACATCACGCTACGACTAATAGGAGCGGAGCATAAATGAAAAATGTTGCAGAAACGGGAAAAATGTCCACTCGCGAAGCTGGGACGGGCCGCTAGTATTATATACCTATATAAACGTAGCATGCCGGCTTCGACTGTATGGATGTCTTCTATTGAAATTGTATGAATCTGTTGCTCAAGCGCATTTATGTGTACACAAAATTACATACGGCGAACGTCGTTTCCTACCTTGTAACGTATTTGTAACCTTTTACATTTGACTTTCCTACAGTTCATGGAGGTCAAACTGCGTACGAGTTGCCGAGTTGCATCCATCACGGACGAAGAATCATGCGCTCACTAGCCAGCGCGTGACCAGTTCCTACTTTCATGATGTGGGGAGGTTAGCCTTGTGGAACTAGGGGTTAGGCCCACATGCTAAAGAAACAGATTATTGCTGGTGTTCACTTTTTAATTTTCTGAAACCGAAAAAAGTACTAGAATTATAGGTAAAGAACTTGTTTAACCAGAAAATGTATGTTATGTAAACGGCTTTGTTGATCTAGTGGTGGCAAGTGCGACTGCTGATCGTGAGGTCCTGGGTTTGATCCCCAGGTTGGGCAAAGTGTTATCTTGGGGGAATTATAAGGGGAATTTATCCCCGGTTGATGGCAATAGGCTCGCCCCCTATTACATGGGATTTATTTATTCTTTATTGTACACAAGAAAAATTACAGCAGTAAAACTACAATTTTGTGAAGTTATGTACAAAGGCGAGCTTAACTCAAAAATGAGTTTTCTACCAGCAAACCTTTGAGAGATAGAGAGAGATTGATTATGTGGTTGAAGGCAAATTCCAGTGTACAATTGTCTTATTTATTTCTACTAATTTATGCTATAAAATATAATATACTTAAATAAATATATAATAAGAAAATATATAAACATATACATAAATAATGGGATTTAATCATAACGGCGAAATGAGGGTGTTACTATACACCTCTGCCCAACCCTTTGGGAAATACAGGCGTGATGTTATGTTATGTTGGTCAACAGCAGCCTAAATTGACTTTCTTTCATGTTTTTTTTTCTAAAACGTTGCCCCACACTAGGATTTCTTCTGTATGGTGGGTTCGTTTACAGACACAAATCTTCACATGCACAAACATCCAGACCCGGAACAACTATCTGTAGGCCATACAAATATTTGTTCCGTGCGGGAATCGAACCCTCGACCCGTAGCGTAGAAGCCAATCGCTCAGCCACTGCACCAAACGTGTCGTCAAATGTAAATTAAAATGTAAATTTAATGGTCTTTCAATAATTCCCAATCACGTACCTACATTAATTCGCAAGACTCATAATCTGTTGGAGGTCTGAGCTCTGTCTTATACGAGTATTGTATAAAATTAAATGCAGTGTGATTTTAAACCGGTTAGGGTATATGACGTCATCATGTGGGTCGGAATCGGACAGGTTGAGTTCCAACAATAGCACAGTGTCGATCTGTCATGTATATTTTCTGACACCGTGTCCGCCACGGTGTTGCGAAATAGTGTAAAACCACTATTTAAGTGGCAGTATCTTATTAATTAATATTTTACCTTGTTTGGTTGATAGGCTATGTTCGTTATGTTGGTAGCCCTGTGAAGTGTCAGTCAGTGAAACGTTCGTTTTGTAAGTGGGACAGAATAAGAGTAAGTTTCGGAATATGACGTGGGTTTGTCATTGTTCATATTTTGAAACTTGTTGATATTAAAGGCGACAAGTGCAAAACGTGTTTCTTTTATTTGATTCAATGTTACAGCATCGCCGAATAATCTTGACCGTCCTGAACATAGCATCAGTCCGAAATTTCGCGGATGTGTACTTAGGATGGAAACAGAAAATGTAAATTGTAAAAACAATTAAACCTTAAAAAAATGGCAGATCCTTACATGATATTAATTAAATGTAACACGATTTTGATACTAAAAATCTATTGTGCAAGTGATTGCACATCCACTTGCACGAATTTCAGGGCAGTAAAGATATTTCGGCTGTACTGTACTCTGTGTTATATGGAGGTAAATGGGCCGTGTTATGCAATAAGTGTCAACCTACAAAAATTTAAATTTTGTGTTAACTTTATCTAGTTCTTGTGGTTGGTCTATACTCAACGCTTGAAAAAATGCCCAGAACTGTAGTAAATTTAATAGAGAGTCCATCACTAAGATCTTAATGCAGTTTGCATTTTTTCAAGCGTTGGGTAGACCTACCACAATAACTAGATAGCGCTAACACAGAACAATTTTTTTGTGGGTTGATACATTATTGCATAACACAGCTCATATAAAGATTTTGTCTATAAAACCTGCTTTTCGACAGCCTTCCATTTTTTAATCTTGAAGATGCCATCGCTGTCTACGTGGTTTGGGCATTATAGACTTTTTCCAAAACGAAGTTTCTACCTACTACGCATAATAATAATTATAAAAAGGAGGCTCTCGTTGGGCAGCTGGGTCAAGGGCCTGATACAGAAAGCAGTACTTCTCGACACGGCACGTATTGTCAGGAAGTTCCTCTCTCTGAGGCCCTGACCACCGGTAGCTTGGACCCTGTTCCCGATGCCGGTGGGCTACTATTTTTTATATTTTTAAATGTTTTTTATATTTTTTTATAGAAATATTTAAAAATGTATAAAATATGTATATAGATGAATAAACGGAATTATAAAAAAATATCTGGACCTAGTTAAATATTTTAACGAACCGCCTCAGTCCTCCTTTCCGAAACCAACCTATCAAGAACTTTGGTTTAGGTACATAGGCCCGAAAACTAAAGAGATGTCACGCTAAATGGTTCTACGAAACTGATTCAGATGAAAATGCTTTTTCTGACTATTAGCCATACAACGGTGTTACATGATGGAAAACCTGAACAGAAAAACAAAGGGACAAAAATTTCATACACTGTTGTATTGTACTTTTTTACGATGTGAAAAACATGGAATTTAAAAAAAGAAATACTGCATCTATGACCACCGAATCTTAATAATATCGTCACCGGAAAGCCAATACTACTTTAGCGCCATTTTAGCCAAAATGAGTTATATGTAGATATATTATATAGTTGGATTGGACTTTTTTTTGCGTCGATTTGTTGGGATTTCATATTTTATTCTGTTATATTACGAAATCTCAACTAATCGACGCAGAAAAAAAATCCAATCCAACGATATAATATATAACTCATTTTGGCCAAAATGACGCTCGAGTAGTATTGGCTTTCCGGTGACGATATAGTATGTAATTGTATCTAATAAAATGTGACGTAAGCTTTTAATGACGTCACTATCGAAGTCGACAAAATATGTGACAACGCTCAATCACATGTTGCTTTTATTTGCAAGGACGCTAGACGTCGCGCAAAAGAAACCACCATAAGTTAAGCTTTTTGAGATTTGTTTGACCCTAGTCGCATCTAATGGTATGCACACGAATGCAAGTAACAGGTATATAGAGGGATTCCCCTATACCCCTCTGGTTCTCATATACACACGACGGAACACAATAAACTGCTTGACGCCGAACTATAGAGAGGTAGCTAGCCAGGACGATCATATAGATCCTACCACCAAGTGTTGATTTATGCAAATGCTAGATACAATGTACGCAGAAGATGATCTGCCCGCAGCAGTCAATGGTATCTGCATACAAATGCAAATAATCAACTTCTAATGTACATATGAATTCGACAAGTTACTGGATGTGTTGTTCACATCTGTACCGACGGATCAGTTTAACAAATGGCAGCTGCGCCGTATCTGGCAGACAGGATCCAGTATTTTTTACTGGATACGGAATACTGTCGTGTTTGTGAACTCGCTCATAAAACTACAGATGCCATCACCAAAATAAAAGCGGATCCGCTAAAACGGATCCTGTAAACAGTTTCTATGTGAACGAGTTGTTAGATGCGGGCCGGGATCTTGGACCCTCCTGCATGAAAGGCAAGCGTTCAGCCGCTACGCCATCACTGCTTTTTTAGCCTTCAATAAAACTTAAATCTTCTTTCTTTTCGTGTGGTTAGTGACTAACCTGGTGTCAGAGTTTATGCCCTCGTGGGCCTATGACTTGGCTTCACATGCCGTCGAGAAATATCTCTCAAGCATGCCTGTTTCCTCACGATGTTTTCCTTCACCGTTTATAAGCAAGTGATAATTATACAATACGCACATAAATCCGAAAAGTCAGAAAAGTCAGTTTTAGGTTCGAGCTCGAGACCAATGATTTGGCAGTCCGACGGTCACACCACTAGGCTATCACTGCTGTTAAACTTAAATGAATATCAAAGAAGAAAAAGGTTATATGTATTACACGTGTCTCTTGCAGTATATTGGTCGTTGTAAACTAATGCGAAGACACGCGTTCCGTTAAAGTTTATAAACTTGTAGATGTAAGTTCTTACTTTGTCAACTTCCGTAGAAACAAGATAAGTCCATCGAAATTTTATATTTCAATAGACAAGATGGGTTTTCTCTCTTTGTATGCCGTTTCATTTGTGAAACAGTTGCTCAAGAGTGATGATGGTTACCCAAGAGTAATGATTTTGGTAATACCACTCAAAGAAAGTTTGGTTGGTAGAATAGGTACATTATATTATGTGGATATCGCTGTTATTACTGCTGAAAATGAGCTTCCACATAGTTGCAATTCTTAAGGAAATGTTGTCAAAATCACTACGCTTGTCAAACTAATAGCCTTCAAGGTTGAGGATACTTCAGTACATCCGGCGCACCCTCGGCAGACTGCCCCGCTACCAACACTGCTGCCTATCTTTTCGAGACGACATGAGCTATTCTCATATAGCTCGTGCAGACACGAACGAAGAAGAAGAAGGATTGCGATGAATTAAGAAATTTATTTTTAAAATTTTGGGTTAGATTAGAATGTTAGAAGGTTGCAGTGCATGCATCTGCGAAACCCGCGACCAACGGCCAGGAGAAGGAACACTCTGGGTATTTAACCGGTAAGAGTCCGGCATAACCCTTCACCTTCCCTGGGAGGAAGGTAACCATGAGTAAATTCCCACGAAAAAAAAAGGTTAGGTTAGAATTATTTATTTATTATTTTAGTTGCGGGCGGCGAGTTAGGGGACCCGTCGCCCGACCAGTAATAGGCCCGAGAAGGCGGCGCGCAGTGTTCCGTGCGCGCTTCTCGGGAGGATGTGGGGCAAAGCCCCACAGAGGAGAGGCCCGCCGAGGGTTGGCGGACTGGGACCTGCCGGGGTTGCGGTGCATGCTTTTGCGAATCCCGTGACCCCGGCCGACCGGTCAGTAGGAAGAAAACAGTTGGATTTTAGCCGGTAAGAGTCCGGCAGACCCCCTCGCCTTCCCCGGGTGAGGGACATCCATCAGGATTTACCAACGATAAAAAAAAGGTTAGAATTATTTTAACAGTCGAAATTACATGTTTCTCATAGTGAGACGGTGTTCTCTAACTAGGCCGATAGATGGTCGTTAAATAAAATACTGCGACTGAATAAAGAGATTCTCAGAGACACGAGTATACTCAGCCTATTCACAGATCCTGGAAGTATGAAACAGTAGCTGTGTGCTCCCTGTGTGTTGTATGCGAGTGCATTGAAATGTGATCAATTTAATGACGACGACATTTCTCTTTCTAAAACCTGTCAAGCATAAGGTCCTGAGTTTAATTCTCGAGTCGGGAAGTAAGTTGTTTTCTGTCGGGAAATTATGAGTTTGGAATTGTGCTCGATGGTACAAAGGTAGGTCTCCCTCCTAGCCTTTTCCCAACTATGTTGGGGTCAACTTCCAATCTCACCAGATGCGGCTGAATACCAATATTTTACACGGAGCGTCTGCCATCAGAGCTCCGCAACCCAGTTACAGGGCAATGCCTATATCCTAAGGTTAGACCGGTTGTCAGATTTTCGGGCTTCTGGCAATGTAACGACTGTAATAAGTATTATTATGACACCCGGGACACCGTAAACGGAAATAACAACAAACCTATATTAAAGGAGTGATAGCCTAGAGGTTGAACGCAACTATTTTTCACTGCGCGAATTCACAATAGTTAGATAGTTTAGGTACATTACAAATATTATGTTTTTCGTGATGGTGTCCAATCGTTAATAGTAGCTGTATGTGTGTAATAATAATAAATAAATAAACTTTGTAGTCGCGAGACATTATGATGTAGGTAAGTAAACACTACCTGCTTCACGAATTAGGGGTGACGACCGGGTAATGAACTCCCGCGCAGTCAGGACGTGTAGGTCTTTAACGCTCTTGGCCATAAAGTGCATTTAAAAATTCTGTGCATTATTACAATCGTTGGTTTTTGGGTTTTGTCAGATCTATACTTTATATCTTACTAGATAATGGTGAACTTCGTTCAACCTAAAAATAACGTTTTTTTCTATACCACAAAATACCCGAGGTGAGCAAAACAAAAAAAATTGAAATCGATCGAGCTATTTTCGAGTTTTTGCGACACTAACGCTCAGCAATTGATTTTGAGACTGTTACTACACACCTCTGCCTAACCCTTCGGGGAATGCAGGCGTGTGAAATAAGACCCATTTTAGCAAGGAAGTGTATAGAAATAAACATCTCGATTGCTTTCAGTACAGATTCAATACACTATAATCCTTGGGTTTTATTCCACTACGCTAACCTGGTATGGGTTGGTGGACTTTTGCTATAATATTAGAACTAAGTAACCATACGATTTCCGCTACATCCAACGCATTCGCGTCCCAGTACGACAGCTTTACAGTTTCCAATCAGCTGTGCGAGAGAAAGTTCCGTGTTTACTGCCGCTGTACCTACATAATGAGATACCAGGTACCGACTACTGGTTCTCGGCTAACTTGGGGACTAGATACCGCTCTATCAATTTATGGTACGCAAAATTGGGTGTTGTTTCGATAAAAACTATTTTAATAGAAATTATTACTGTTTTTTATTCAAGATAATGTTTCTAAAACCCTTCTGGTTTTGACAAGAGGCCCTTGTCCAACAGTGAGACAGTAATGGGCTTTGAGACAATCTTTGCATAGTATAAATATAAAATAAAGTCGCTCCCGTTGTCTGTACGCTTAGATCTTCTAAACTACGCAACGGATTTTAATGCAGTTTTCTGCAATAGATAGAGTGATTCAAGAGGATAGTTTATATGCCCTACATTAGTATTTACATTGCACCCGTGCGAAGCCGGGGCGGGTCACTAGTTATGCTATAATTCGGAAAATTGGGAATTGTCGGCAAAGTATAGAGGCAGCACGTGGACGATGACATATGGCTAAATACTCAAATACTTACTCAATTTTAAGTTGGCTTTAATTTCTTGCTGTCACTGTCACTTCGCCTTAGAGTGAAAGTGACAGCACTAGATTTAACAGTAACCTAACATTGAGAAGCGTTTGCCTATTTGGCTAATCATCGCTAGGAATTAAAGCGAAGAAGTATCATATCTACGGCTTCTTCTTCTTTTCGTGTGTTTAGTGATTAACCTGGTGTCAGAGTTTATGCCGCCCATGGGCCTCTGACTTGGCTTCACATGCCGTCGAAAAATACCTCTCAGGCATACCGGTTTCCTCGCGATGTTTTCCTTTACCGTTTTTAAGCAAGTGATAATTATACATACAATACGCACATGAATCCGAAAAGTCAGAGGTGGGTGCCTTGGGTTCGAACTCGAGACCTATGTCTTGGCAGTCCGACGGTCACACCAATAGGCTATCACTGCTGTTGTATCTACGGCTAAAACGACGATAGTTGGGTACGGCTTTACGATTAAACGTACATTTATTGCGACAATCAAGTCAATTCCCATAAACCAACTCCTCGACCGATGTAAAGAGCACGGAAATTAGATGAGCCGTCTACGGAACGTCGCAAGATTGGCCATTAGTCAATCGCAACATTTCAAATTGCGTGGAAATATGAAGATTTAACCTTTTCAGTGGGGAATCATAAAAATATGCGTAATTGAAATATTATGTTGGTAGTATAAGCGGATAAACTAGTATCGAATTGCTAATTTAGACCCTAGAGGGTGTTGAGATTCATACCCCACGGTTAATTGTGGTTAACACATAACATAACATTTCGCTCCCGGCCGTGGTTCTGTCCATGGTCGGGAGCGAGACTGCGTGGGAAGCCATCGCCTCTTTTTGCGAGGAGGTGATGGCGACCAAGGAGGTAGCGGAGAGGGAGAGGGAGGCCGCTTCTTCTCTTCCTTCTCGCGCTTAGACGCACCGGGCGCCGGAGGGCGCGTGACGATCTCCGGCCACCCTAGTGAGTGGCTTGGGGAACCCGTCGCCCGACCAGTAACGGGCCCAGGGAGGATGGCGCGTCGTGTCCTGCGCGCGCCTCTCGGAAGGATGTGGGGCAGGGGAGCAACTGCCCCACCACAGGAGGGGTCCACCAGAAGAAGCTGGTGGACCGAGACCTGCCGGGGTCGCCGGACTATCGTCCATGAGGATTTCCCCACGTGAAAAAAAAAATAATAAAAAAATAAGAAACATAACATTACGCCTATATTCCTCGAAGGGTTGGGCAGAGGTGTATAGTACCATCCTCATTTAGCCGTTATGTTTAAGTCCCATGTATTGGAATTCCGATCTGACTGATTCCGACTGATCTGGGCGGTTGGTATGTATCCGCAAGCCTGTCCAAAAATAAAAAAATAGGTGATAATTTTTATGTTATGTTTTTTTTTAATAAATCTCTAATAGATTGTTTACTTTTTCATCAAATTAAAAAGAGCCTCCACGAGTGACGATACCTACTTTTTTTATGAATTGCTTTGCTCCACACTCTAATTTCTCCTATAATGTGGGTGCGTTTACGGACACAAATCTTCACATGCACAAACATCCAGACCCGGAACAACTATCTGTAGGCCATACAAATATTTGCTCCTTGCGGGAAACGAACCCTTAACTATGTCCGGCGCCCGCGGGGCAGTCAGCCCCGCTACCAACCTTACTGACTGGCTAATCTTATCACCACGGCAAGAGCCGTATCTCGTATAACTCGTGATGACACGAAAGAAGAAGGGCTAGACTGTAGGTAGCTGTGACAACTAACAGCGTTGCGCGAGGGAGAGAGATGGCTTAGAGGTCATTGCCCGACCCCTTTCAGGGTGACTATTTACGAGCAACATCT
The DNA here is from genome assembly GCA_910594945.2 of Amphipyra berbera. NCBI lineage: Eukaryota > Metazoa > Arthropoda > Insecta > Lepidoptera > Noctuidae > Amphipyra > Amphipyra berbera. The sequence goes on along the minus strand of OU343121.1, from coordinate 20,573,594 downwards.
TCTATCTCTCTATCTTTTGGTGATACTCGTACACGTTTGGTGCAGTGGCAGAGCGATCGGCTTCTGCGCTACGGGTTGTGGGTTCGATTCCAGCACGGAACAAATATTTGTATGGCCTACACATAGTTGTACCGGGTCTGGATGTTTGTGCGTGTAAAGATTTGTGTCTGTAAACACACCCACGATACAGGAGAAATCCTAGTGTGGGGGAAACGGCTTCAAAAAACTTATTTCCAGCACTGTAAACTATTACGGTGTTGATTGATATGACAAAATTCCACCTCGTAAGATATTTATTCACCGCCTCCTACACTACTGCTTACCCCTTTAACAGTAAACGTGCTTCGTTCAGTGTGTCACTGCTACTTGACCTTCGGTCAAACATAATAGCTAGAGAAAGCCGGTCACAGCGTTTTCGTATAATTTTGACATTAAAAATACCGCAAATAATGTAATGCTTCCGCGTTAAAGGTCGAACTCTTCGTGATTTTCAGCGTCTGTCGGCTAGGTTAAACTTTGGATGGGTGGGTCGGTATAGTTATAATACTGTTCTGCGTCGCTTTTTTCCAACTATGTCGAGGTCAGTTTCCAGTCTAACCAGATGCGGCTGAATACCAGTATTTTACACGGAGCGACTGTCATCAGACCTCCGCAACCCAGTTACTAGGCAAAGCCGATATCCTAAGGTTAGATCGGTTGTCAGACTTTCGGGCTACTGACTACCCGTAACGACTGTCATAATATGTAGATATTCGTATGAAACTCGGAACCGACTGTTTAACGAATCATCGAACGAACTAGTGAACGAATGACTTTAATGATGATCATTGATTGATTTAATTCTTTTCGTATGATTTCATTCATCAAATCACTATTGAATTTATCCATCTCGGAAAAATTACTTAAAAAATCCCAATGGTGAAATGAGGGTGTTACTATACACCTCTGCCCAACCCTTCGGGGAATACAAGTGTGATGTTTAAAACTCCGGCTGTGTTTCAGTCGCCACGTCTATTATACCAAAGAGCTGCATCACCTTGTTTTCTTCTTTATTATAAACTAACGACCCGCCCCGGCTTCGCACGGGTGCAATGTAGATACTAATGTGGGGCATATAAACCTTCCTCTTGAATCACTCTATCTATTGCTGCAAACTGCATTAAAATCCGTTGCGTAGTTTAAAAGATCTAAGCGTACAGACAGCGGGAGCGACTTTGTTTTATACTATGTAAAGAAACATAACCTCACGCCCGTATTTCCCGGAGGGTAGGCCAGAGGTGTATAGGTACCTACACCCTCATTTAGCCGTTATGTTTAAGTCCCATGAAATAGACGGCGAGCCTATTACCATCAACCGGGCACAAAACCAAACTCCGAGCTGCTACTGAGGAATTCCACACGGAAAAACCCGATAGCATTTTGCCCGACCTGGGGATCGAAACCAGGACCTCACGATCAGCAGTCGCGCTTGCTACCACTAGCCCAACGAGACAGTTGATATGTATTTGATCAAAAGTTTTAAAGATAAACCCTTTGAATATTTCACCCTATATCTGCGATTGTTCTGCTCTTACCTACTTCCTTTCGATGTGATTGTAATTTGCGATACCGTAGGGCCTTCTAAGTTTGTTCTATCTATAATCTATCCTTGACTGAAATCCATATTAACCACTGACCTGATTGAATCTTAAAATTAATCAAACTACCCTTTAAACAGAAGTACCTATCTACTAAGTGAAATTCTGTAAAATTTGTAAGAAGGTAAACGGTCAGTAAATAAACTTATACAAACAAGGTTAATCGGAAAGGCGGTAGGTAGGTCTTAGCCGCAGGCAATAAAAAGTATCACTGATTTTACATCAAACGTTAATATTTCAAAAAACATTTATTTTCATGGAAAAAGAACTATTTTTTTTTGTTTTAAAAAAAACGTTGAATACCCTCATTTAGTTGCGATTTCAAAAAATGGCGGTAGAGGTCATCACTAACTATAACATCACCACTCCGACACTGCAAATAACTTGTCATTCAAGTTACAGCTTTAAGTGCCGATTTCACCAACGGCGGATAACTTTAATCGAGGAATAAATTTGACGTTTTGACAGCTTTTGTATAGAAATTCTGTCAAAATGTCTGACTTATTCGTTGGATAAACGCTATCCGACGTTGGTAAAATCGAGCCTAAATCGTATGCATTAAAGTAAATTTTATAATGACAAGATAAAATAGTTGACGGCTCGCGGCAAACTCGGTTGCCGCTACAGTCCACTACAAAATTTACTATAATGCACGCGACTTAAAGCCCTTACTTGAACGGCAAGTTATTTGCTGTGTCGGAGCGGTGCTGGTGTAGTTAGTGATGACCTTACTAATCCGCACGTCAAATGTAAACAGCTGATGATGGGGTTGTCTTAGCATAACTTTTTGAATTTATGTGTGGATCAGAATTTGATTGTCACTTACGTTAATAGTGAAGGAAAATATCGCGAGGTATCCTGCAGACCTTAGTGCGTTAAAAAAACCTCTCCATGGTGTGTGTAGTCCGTCAACATGCACCAGGCCAGTGTGGTGGTTTTTGTTTTTTTTTGCGTTGGGAAGTCCTCTTGGATGTCCCTCGCCCGGGGATGGTGAAGGGGTCTTGCGGACTCTTACCGGCTAAAAACCAACGGTGTTCCTTCTCCTGACCGTACGGCTGGGGTCGCGGGATTCGCAAAAGCATGCACCGCAAAAGGCCTAAACCCACCTCATTATGAGAAGAGGCCTGTGCCGGCTGATTATGATAAAGAGACAGATATAATGATTTTATGAGGTACGTACTGCGTCACCCGTCAGGAAGAAACTGCTTCACTCTACTTAGGTAAAGTTGCCTACTACATATTTCTCTCGAACAAGCGATTTTATGAAGTTTGGCTCATTGAAAAATTTAAGAGAAGCAAACTTAATACTTTGTTCTTAAAGTTACCACCAGGCAGGCGCCAAATTGGAGTGTTGGTGGTAATTAAGTCAGTTTAATTATTCATAAAACTACTTTTAATACAAGTCTCTTGCGCTGAATATACTGATTTATATGCGATCAGTAAATAAGGATTTAAGCTTATGCTACATAGGTAGGTGCCTACTTATATTACAAATGAAGGAAATATAAATTAAACTTGTCACGCCGCTCATTGTAAAGCCTGAGATACACGACTGTTTTAGTGATCAACAGTTTTGTACGAGCCAGCTGTCGGTTAAATTTTATTCTAAGTATATTTAGCACGTGCCTACCTTTAACTCGTACAGCTGATGCTATTAGGTAATTAGAAACAAATTACAATTGAGCCATTGACTCACATAATTAAATAGGTTTCTTAATCGTATCCGTGCTAGCATTGAGTACTTTTAGAACTTTTTTTAGCAGATGCTTTTATCTGAAAAGAATAGCTCGATCTCTAGTTAGCGCGGAAGGAATTTAAGGAAAGGATTCGCTATTTATTCAGTTATCGATCGGAAATAAACTAGGCCAACGAAATAGAGGAAAAGAACGAACGATTTAATTGGAAAAGCTTCTTTAAAATGTTGTTTTCTAACTTTATTTTTCTTTTTAAACAACCAACATAAGTGCCTGTTTCTAGTTTTTATTCTGTATTTAAACAAAAGATCGTATTTGAATTTAAATTAATTTCTTGTCTATATATACCTAACTACTTACCCACACGTAATCACCCATTGTAATGTTTTTGTTTTAATAAATAACGCTTAAAGTAGGTACGCATGATTATTATCAATTGTTTTACAGCTTCAGTTGAAAATATAAGTACTTATGTAAGTATAACCAGGCTTAATGTTTTATGCTAATTAAACCTGTTTTTGGGGTCTCCGTCAGCTAAGGTTAATTTTGTTTGTTTTTATTTTAATGTTAATTTTTGTTTCTTAAAACTACTTAAAGCGTCCATGACTACTGACATCAAAATATACCAGTTCCATTCAAACAGGAAGGTAAAACCATAAAAATAATTCTGCAATCACGACCTCACGTGTGTTCCCGGTTTTAACGAGTCCATAGATCGAAAGCTTAAGTTATTCGGTCAGATCGGTCACGAGTCGGCACCGTGATTGTGTCCTGGCCTTAAGACCGGTATATCGTTCAACGCACCAGTGTGCGCACCGACAGGCACAATCACACACACATAGAGACATTGTATGTGTGCACGAACACACAGATATTGAGGATAAGTGAAAGCAATCTGAGTCGCCCGCGATTCTGAGCAGTGCGAGTGTGAATCGATCGAACTTTTTGTAGTAGGTACCATTGTGTTTATTTGAAAACGAAATTAATCTATCTGTATCGTATCTGTATTGTTGATTTTACTTTTATGTGACTTACGAGTACTTACATTTCAAGTCATAGATTAGTTTTTCTTTGTGACATTACGTTTTCCCTGAGTTTCTTCGAGTTAAGTGGAAACCAGGCAATTCATATTTTAAAAGAACTCGTGGAATTGCCCAGGACTGCGGTCACTGTAACTTGATTATGGAAACTTTTTGCTTTATGTACTACTAGCTGTGTCCTCTTGTAATAAATATAGCCTATATCACTCAGTGATAATGTAGCTTTCTAACGGCAAAAGAATTTTTGAAATCGGTCCAGTAGGTAGTTTTTAAGTTTATTCGTTACATACAAAAATACAAATCTTTCCTCTTTATTATATTAGTTAGATGGGTACTACTTAATATCCGCAGTTCACGATATTGTTTTTCCGGTAAGATAAGAATTTCTCTAATTATTCTTTTTTCGAAATAAAATATAAGAGATGTTGTGACCACTACTTTTGAATAGGGAAGGCCTAAAACCTTCTCATTCTGAGAACGGGCCCATGCCCAGCAGTGGGACAGTAATAGGCTGATTATATTATGTTATGTATGTGACCTCCACTTTGATCACGTGTGTTGTGGCGGCCGCCATCATCACCTTCATCATCATCTCTGAGTTTATTTCGGCTTTTCTTCTAAGAGCTAGTCAGATTGGAAATGCCGGCGCCATCTATTCTTAAAAAAAACATTACATTGACTTGTAAAAGTGTCTGTAACAGATTTATTTACAGAAATAAAAATAATTTATCATCTTCTTCTTTTAGCGTGATTAGTGACTAACCTGGTGTTAGAGTTTATGCTGCCCACGGGCATCTGACTTGGCTTTCCATGCCGTCGAGAAATATCTCTCAGGCAGTTCCCTCGAGAAGTTTTCCTTCACCGTTTTTAAGCAAGTGATAATAATTATTATAGGTATAGAATACGCACATGAATCCTAAAAGTCAGAGGTGCGTGCCTTGGGTTCGAACTCGAGACCTATGACTTGGCAGTCCGACGGTCACGCCACTAGGCTATCACTGTTGTTATCATTTATCATTATCAGCCCGTAAACGTCCACTCCTATACATGGCTCTTACAATGACCGGTCAAATGGGAAATTGACACCATGCTTGGCTGACGGTCATTAGTAGGCAGAAGATACCGCTGCTTACGTCACCCACGGATTTAGAAACGGTGGGTTATTCTTTGCTGTGTACCACACAAATGGCAAACGCCGCGTTCGTGAAAAATACGGGCTAAGATCGCGCGCTACACGGCTTAAAACAATAGATTCATATTCATTCTAAGTCACGTTCAGCAAGGTTATTTAAGAGTAAAAGTGACTAGCAATTATTGGTTCACCGGTATACAGCAACCTACAAGTACAGTTGTCAGACTTTTACAATTTACTTATTGGAAGAAATATTTAAGGCTGTCACACACGGTGTATGTCGCTGTAACATAGTTATAGCCGTTCGTTCTACGTAGCCTTTTCCCTACTATGTTGGGGTCGGCTTCCAGTTTAACCAGCTGCGCCTGAATACCAGTATTTTACACGGAGCGACTGCCATCAGACCTCCGCAACCCAGTTACTGGGCAATACCGATATTCTAAGGTTAGACCGGTTGTCGGACTTTCGAGCTTCTGACTAGTAACGACTGTCATAGATATTCGTATGACCCCCGAGACCGACGGTTTAACAAGCTCTCCAAGGCACGGAGGGATCCACGTACTGACCGCGGCAAGCGCAGCTTAACCTTACAAATCATGTGATTCGCGTCATTGTTAATTAGCCACGAGCGCCTCCCCCTCCTCACGAACATAGTAATAGCCGTTATATAATAATATTCCTAGCGATATGATCATATACCGGAAGACGCTTATAAGAAATAATATAATTAGTATCTCACTAGGAATATAATTATAACACTAGTAAAGTGATCACATGGTAAAGTGATGTTGTCGCGCGATAAATTCGACCTAAGTTTTTTTACTATACCTACTTTTCTTTTGTGTTCTTTTTATTATTTATGTGTCTATATACAGGGTGGAATTTTTAACCGCACCTGGCAGGAAAGTACCTACTCTAAATACTGGAGATAGCCAATTTTACTCAAAGGAAACATTCCTTTATTTTTTAAAAGAAGCAAAACTGCAGTCAAATGATTTTGAAAATACGCTTGCCACACCCGGGAATCGAACCGGCTAAAATCCGATAAAATAACAACCTGTACTTTTATGCCATCAATCGATTGAGTCAATCATAAGGATCGTCTCTTCTAAACTGACACGTTAAAAAATAAATTATGGCAATAACCATAGATTATTGACAGGTAATAAAAGTGAGCATTTTGTTTGTTGCATTAAGTGTACATGCGCAAACTTACACTACGCCAAAACCTTGCCAAGTTACGTGCCGTCGACTATACCTTTTGTAACGTAGGCATCCACAAAGGAACGATTTGTAAAACTCCTGCCCTAAGGGGGTAATATAAAATTACGCAGGCGAAACTGCAGGCTAAAGCTAGTATCTTATAAAGAAACAACAGTACAAAACGTTACTTTTAGCAATTTTATTTCTATACTAGCGGCCCGTCCCGGCTTCGCACGGGTGGTTATTTTCCCGTTTTTGCAACATTTTTCATTTATGCTCCGCTCCTATAGGTCGTAGCGTGATGTCATATAGCCTATAACCTTCCTCGATAAATGGACTATGCAACACAAAAATATTTTTTCAATTCCAACCAGTAGTTCCTGAGATTAGCGCGTTCAAACAAACAAAAAAACTCTTTAGCTTTATAATATTAGTATAGATAACAGTACAAAACGGTACTTTTAGCAATTTTATTTCTATATGTTGTGATCATAAATATATTATGCTTATGAAACACTTTCTTATAACAGTCTTCCGGTATATTATTAAACGGCGGCTATAACGTTCTATATCTATGTTACTGCGGCACGTGTAAAGTTTATTTATTTATTTATTCTGTATTGCACACAAGAAAAATTACAGCAATAAAACTACAATTTAGTGAAGTTATGTACAAAGGCGAGCTTAACTCAAAAAAGAGTTTTCTACCAGCAAACCTTTGAGTGATAGAGAGAGATTGATTATGAGGTTGAAGGCAAATTCCAGTGTACAATTGTCTTATTTAATTCTACTTATTTATGCTATAAAACATAATATACCTAAATAAATATATAATAAGAAAGTTTATATATACATAAATATATATAAACCATATAAAAAAAAAAAAGGTAATGCTTCCTAATTCTACTCTTGAAAACGATAAGAGAAGGGCTGTCGCGAAGTGAGTGTGGGAGAGAGTTCCAAAGACGCACTGCACGAATAGTGAAAGAACCATCATAACGGCTGGAAGTGTGTCGCGGAGTACGGAGCAAAAGAGAAGCAGCCGAGCGACAAGGTTTACCCCTAGGGACAAGGTACTCAAAGCGTTCTCGAAGATATATAGGAGAGTAAGGATTATGAAGAATAGAGAAAAGAAGAGATAGAACATGAGTATCTCGACGCTGCCGAATTGGTAGCCACTTTTGCCTGGTTCTTTTAGGGTTACGAATTAAAAATGGAATAATAGATAGGTTAACCCGAAATATTCTCATTTTCATCATAATTGTCGATAGGTACTTAAATGCATGCTGTTTACACGCGTTTCCTTCATGGAAAGCTATAAATAACCGTCAAAGGTAGGTATTACTATAACAAGGCAACAGTGATTGGTACATGATATGGTTGACGCATGCTGTAGTCCATTTTCCAGAATTTCCAAAAGATCTGTGATGTGTATTTGCCTACGTAGTTGTTAGTGGCCAGTGGTCTTCGTTGAGAAATACTATCTCTTGAAATCCACTGTCATTAAGAGCAGCTGTTTGTAATTATAAATCTTAATTAAAATTATAATTTACTAGCGGCCCGTCCCGGCTTCGCGCGGGTGGATATTTTTCCCGTTTTTGGAACATTTTTCATTTATGCTCCGCTCCTATTAGTCATGCGTGATGTTATATAGCCTATAACCTTCCTCGATAAATAGACTATCCAACACAAAAATAATTTTTCAATTCCAACCAGTAGTTCCTGAGATTAGCGCGTTCAAACAAACTATACGCAGGCCAGTGTAGATGCGGCTGAATACCAGTATTATACACGCTGCGACTGCCATCGGACCTCCGCAACCCAGTTACAGGGCAATACCGATATCCTAAGGATAGACCGGCTGTCAGACTTTCGGGCTTCTGACTTCCCGTAACGACTGGAGGTATTCGTATGACATCCGGGATCGACTGTTTAACGTATTCTCCGAGGCACGGAGTAGTCTCGATGTGTAACGAACGGTCACCCATCCACAGACTAACCGTGGCAAGTGCAGCTTAGCCTCGCAAATCGAGCCCCATCTACATAGATCAAGTAAACGTCATTAAAGTAAAAGCAATTAAGATTTCTCCCAATTGAATCTTGTAACGAGAGAGAATAGACATCGGGAAAGTAAATAAAATCTTTAAATCAGTTAACTCCTATGCTCGTCGAGTTAAACAGAGAAAATGCAATCTAAAAATAAAGTAGTATATAAAGACTTATTTACTGACGTTGTTAGAGCTTTGTTAGTAATTAAATTGTACTCGTAAGAGCCCGTTCACATAGCAGATCCGTTTAAACGGATCCGTCGGTATTAGATGTGTTGTTCACATCTGTACCGACGGATCAGTTAAGCAAATGGCAGCGTTGCATCTGGCAGGCAGGATACGATAAAAGTAACGGATCCAGTATGTTTTTCTGGATTCGGAATACTGTCGTGTTTGTGAACTCACCAATACAACTACAGGCGCCATCACCAAAATATAAACGGGTTCTGTAAATAGTTTGTGTGAACTAGCTGTTACTTATATGTGTATTTTCATGTAATGTTTTCAATGAAAGTCGATGAAAGAAAGTAGGTATCATTGTGGCCAGAAATCATAATTATTATTAATACGTGAACATGGCAAATTGTCGTACTTTTTTTGTATTTATTACTAGCGCCCGCGGTTTCACCCGCATCTTAGAGGAACTACTTCATGCACCCGAATAAAAAGTAACCTATGTGTTAATCCAGAATATTGTTTATATGTGTGCCAAATTTCATCCAAGTCTGTTCAGCCGTTAATGCGTGAAAGAGTAACAAACATCCATACATCCATCCTCACAAACTTTCGCGTTTATAATATTAGTAAGGATATAAAAGGAGGGGAATGAAACTTATATCATTCGAAAGGTACTGTGTCAAAGATGTGCACAAAATAAAATCATGTGTGTATACCAAAGCAGCGATAGCCTAGCGGTTGGACGCTTGCCTTCCATGCAGGAGGGTCTGAGTCCGATCCCGGCCCGCACCTCTGACTTTTCGAATACATGTGCGGATCAGAATTTGATTATCACTTGCGTTAACGGTGAAGGAAAAATGGTGAGGAAACCTGCACACCTAAGAGAGCTCCATAAAGTTCTTGATGATGTGTGTAGTCTGACAACCCGCACCAGGCTAAAGTGGTGGACTAAGGCCTAAACCCTTCCCATTCTGTGAAGCCCGTGCCCAGCAGTGGGACAGTAATGGGCTAATTATGGTATGTTATTGTGTATCATGCCTAAGGCAGGTAAAATAATGGTCGTCTTTCGACCACAAGTTGCAGTAAATTGGAATGAGGACGTTATAGAAAATTCATGGGAAGTGACTATTTGCACGCAGAATCAATTATTTCGCATCGAATAAATTTATCGCTTTGAAAAGTTCAAGTTTCGGTGACCATACAATACCTCAGAACATACATAATCGGATCGAATCGGTTTATAAGCCGTATTTGAGTTTTCTAAAACAAATGTCAAATGCAACAGATTTTTCAATTAACGATACAACCGATTCATAGGTTTAACTCGCTCATTAGAGGAATCTAAATCACGTGCTGTTGTTGGGAGTACTACTTTGTGCATCAATTCCTTGCTCCAGCCGCCCAAAGAGAACCTCTAAAGGTCAAAACACTTGGCCATTAAGTACGCCATTGGCCGTAAGTGGCCGTAACACTATCGGCACAAAATTGCTGAGTGCCATCACAACTTAATTTGGTTATCTTTTTGGCTTTTACGGGATTCCGTTGACAGTTTAATTATTGATGTTATAATAACTTTATCGTTTTATGCTCTATTCTATGAAGTACCGTTATGTGAAGATTATTTATGCATTGTCCTGTCGTCTCGGGTACAATTTTACTCGTTTAATTATTCAAGCTGGTAGGTAGAGAATGTGTCACACAATTTGGAAATTGTACTATCATTATTCATGGGATATTTTCTAGCGTATTGATATTAACTTATAAAAATAAAAAGGATTTTCATGTCATAAGTGATATACTTAGGTATCTAATTTCTTAGTTGGGTCCATGAAAAATAAATCGATTTATTACCCACAAAAATATCACGACGTTTTTTTTTCGTGTACTTAGGTAACATAACATAACGCCTGTATTCCCCGAAGGGTTGGGCAGAGGTGTATAGTAACACCCTCGTTTGACCGTTATGATTAAGTCCCGTGTAATATGGGCCGAGACTATTGCCATCAACCGGGCACAAATCCAAACTCCGGGCTATTATTGAGGAATTCCATACGTAAAACCCAATAACACTTTGCCCGACCTGGGGATCGAAACCAGGACCTCACGATCAGCAGTCGCGCTTGCCACCACTAGACCAACGAGCTAATGCCTTACATATGTATGTAAAAAAATTGATTTTCCACCCAAAATATATCAAGAGTAGAGCGATTAACACTATGATGTAAATTGAATCTAAGTGCTCACATTCTGTTCACCCCAGTTACAAAAATAAGTATGAAGAAAATTCACTCGTCCTACATTACGATGACTCCAAAATATCCATCAACTGTTTTTATGACGTCATAGAACCATGAATCAAATGTTGGAAAAGATCATTTCTATTTTTACAAAAACTACGATAATTTTGGTATATCAAATATACAATGTGAGTCTTTCAGTTTTGATTGATGGATACTAAAAGTAAAATGGCGTGCAAACTGGGACTCCTTATTTCTTATTTTTGTATAAGAAATACCTTCTTCTTTTAATTAGATAACCTAATTGAGGGAGCATCTGTCATTAATTACATTAATTTCCCTCTAAACGTCCCCTGCGGAACACGGACCTCTTCAAAGACTATTAGAAAAATAGCGATGACAACGTCAAATGGATTCATGATTCCACACTCGGGAGCAAGGAATCCGGGTCACCAACATAAACCTCTGAAAAAATTGTTTAACATTGTTTTGTTTATGTTGGTGACACGGATTCATTACTCCCGAGTGTAGTATACCTACTTATTATTATAATACATCAAACCTGAAACTAGATCGTACGGAATCACTTCCAATGGATTGATATAATTTTTATATCACGTTGTATTTTGTTTATATTGCCTCGTTGGTCTAGTGGTGGTAAGTGCAACTGCTGATCGTGAGGTCTTGGGTTCGATCCCCAGGCCGGGAAAAGTGTTATTGGGTTTTTCCGTGTGAAATTCCTCAGTAGCAGCAGAGTTTGGATTTGTGCCCGGTTGATGACAATAGGCTCGCCCCCTATTACATGGGACTTAAACATAACGGTGTAATGAGGGTGTTACTATACACCTCTGCCCAACCCTTCGGGGAATACAGGAGTGGTGTTATGTTATAGCTTCAATTTTCAGCTTCCATTAGGTAGTTACGCATATTAGGGTGTCCTCTGTTCTCAGTCAGTCTACTTAAACAGCGCGTGGTTACGTCCTCTCCAATACTCGTTCCAATAAATACGCTGAGATAAATTATATTTATTTGTGTAAAATACAGGTTCCAATTCAAAGTTCTAACCTTTGAGATGCAGCTACATCGTTTTCAATGCAAGAGAGCGAATACCGATAGAGAGACACAGATATCTGTTGTCTATGATACAATAGACGATTCGGAATTCCAATTACTTATTAAGTAGCGGTTGCATATCTATACTAAAGAGGAAAGATTTGTGTTTTTGGATTATTGTATTTTTGGATTTTTGTATGTAATAACGAATAAACTAAAAACTACTGGACCGATTTCAAAAATTATTTTGTCGTTAGAAAGCTAAATTATCACTGAGTAACATAGGCTACGGGCGGAGCCGTGAGGACACAGCTAGTTATTGATATTCCTAGTAACTTCTAGAACTGAGCTAATACTAAATTGTCATCAATAGTGCAACGCAGTGCAACAGTGCACGTGAGGTAGGAACTTGAAGTATATCGATCGGCAATCCGATGCCTGAGCTGTTGGGTTTTTACCGCCTTTTCCCAACTATGATGAGGTCAGCTTTCAGTCTAACCAGATACGTTTGAATACCAGTATTTTACACGGAGCGACTGCTTTCAGATCTCCGAATCCAGTTACTGGGCAATGCCGATATCCTAACGTTAGACCAGTTACCTTTCGGGCAATGACTGTCATAGGTATTCTTATGAAACCCAGAAACGACCGTTAAACGTGCTCTTCGAGGCACGAGGGGGTTTCGATGTGTAAAGACCGGTCACCCTTCCACGGACTGACCGTGTTAATTAACCACGAGCCCCTCTGGGCTTGGGCTTCTACTACTTCTTCTTCTTCTTTTTGCTGCTCTTATCCCACACTAGGTGGGGTCGGCACAACATGTATTTCATAAATCCATGTTTTTAGAGGTTTTGGCTTATTGTTTTATGACCGGCCGCCTGCCTGATATCAACCCTCCTTGGGAATACTCGTTGCGCCCGTCGCGCGGTTGACCCAATGTGCTGGTCCCAATCTGACCCGGTGTGGCTTAGGATTATGGATTACCAATCAACGACAACCTATCATGAAACTGCTGTGTCTATCCTTTACTATCAGTCAAAACAAGAAAGAGATAGATTTTTTTTAGAGCTATCGAACTAGTTATCTTGTTGAACATCACAGTGTTATTAGACGGCATATAGAACTGACTGCTGTCACCTTCTAGCACAGATTCCCTTAACAGTCCCCCGTAACGCCGCGCCGTAACTAAAACTCTTTGTCCTCCATTCTATCGTACAAATATTGATGCACACGGTCCTCTTACTCGAATTTTGAACCAATATAATAATGCTCAATCATAAATTAAATTCAAGTTTAAACATATTTCATCATTCCTCGTACGCTATTCGGAAAAAGATAATTAGACAGTTTGTGTTATACTTGATGTTTTAAAAGATAATAGACAGTTTGTGTTATACTTGACGTTGTAAGACAACTAGCACTTACCTAATTCCTACTTATACAACAATGTAACTTACTGACTTGTTATATCCAGTTTTAGTATTTAGAATTTTATGTATTTTATTGTCCTTTTTATAAACATTTATTTTGATTATTCTAATAACTTTTTTTTTGTTTAATGTTGTTTCAATTTTTAAAGCTATAACACATAATTAGTGTATAGATTTGATAATGTACCCATAATATTAGATTAAGCAAAACACTAAATGTATGTTCTGATGGTGTATTAGTTCAACCTACAGTGACAGATCTAATATTCTTTCATCACTTTCTTGTTTTATTTACAAGTAAACGATAGCAATATTTTTAGTTAAATTTAGTCGATGCTCAACAGAATTGGCATCAATGTATTCATTTCAAGCTCTACCACAATTTGTTTGCACAGTTCCCTGCACACCTCGTTCGAAACAGCATAAATGTACGTCATTTGTTGGCCTTGAGCGCTCAGCCGTAATGAAAGTTTGGAAAGGGGATTTCGAGGACAACAGGTGGTCACAAGCAGTACCTACATGTGGACAGTGTAAATGTACCTATAGGTATACAAACTTGTACTATTAAGGCTGCGTTCAGACGACACGCACCCGCCAAGCGCACGCCACGCGCGTCAACACCCGCATCTAACACGCTTTGAAATTATTTGTATATAATTTGAGTCTTATGACACATCAATAGATCTCAAATTGCATTTATCGAAAGCATGGCATGAGGCGGGCGAGACGCGGGCGCGAGGCGGGCGCGAGGCGGGCGTGAGGCGGGCGAGAGGCGGGCGCGAGGCGGGCGCGAGGCGGGCGCTAGGCGGGCGCGAGGCGGTTGCGAGGAGGGCGCGAGGCGTGTGCGGTTTGACTTCGATGAATGCAATTTGAGATCTATTGATGTGTCATAAGACTCAAATTATATACAAAAAAAATCAAAGCGAGTTATACGCGGGTGCAGACGCGCGTGGCGTGCGCTTAGCGGGCGCGTGTCGTCTGTACGCAGCCTGAATGTTCGTGAAAACTTTTTTGGGTGGTTTAGTTAATGTTGGTAACAATTCTTCTTTTCGAGTGGTTAGTGACTAACCTGGAGTCAGAGTATATGCCGCCCATAGGCCTCTGACTTGGCTTCACATGCCGTCGAGAAATATCTCTCAGACACATTTCCTCAGGATGTTTTCCTTCACCTTTTTTTAGTAAGTGATAATTATACAATACGCACATGAATCCGAAAAGTAAGAGGAGCGTACCTTGGGTTCGAACTCAAGACCTTTGAATTGGCAGACCGACGGACGGTCACACCACTAGGCTATTACTGCTATAACCATTAACATGGAGTTCTATGAATAGCTATTTAAACTTAGATATTACAGTTAAAAAGTTCAAATAGGGCAAAAGAAAATTGTTGAACGTCGAATGGTCTAAGAATTTAGAAAAAAAATGTGCTTTGACGGCCTCATATTAGAGCGACAAGAAACTCAAAAGTTAACTTTTTATAATAATAAAAGTAGAATCTAAAACACATCCAAAACTAGAAAAAACCAATATCGAGATACCAAGGTAATCGCTTAAAACAGTTAATATTTATTGCAAATACACCGTTAGAGATGACGACTTTTATTTAAGACCCAAAACTTTATTTAAATAAGTATAGCCACGATAATAATACTGAGACTTTAAACTTTCAAAATAAGGAAAACAGACTTTCTCAAGGGGTCTTGTCTGTCCCCTGCTTTATAACGGCAGTTAATTGGACAAATAAGTAATTATATAGAGCTGTTATTTCAACTTAGCTCTGTAACAGATTTTCTAATATTTACCAAAGTTAGGCTTTATGGCCTAAGGGTGGTATGTCGCTCGTCCAATATCTTTGACTACTGTACTTTGCTCAAAGATATTAGATGCTTATTTATATAATGAGCTAGCAACACTATTTATTTGATCAAACATTTTGGCACTTCAATATTTTAAATTGAAACAAAACAATTGCTGCACAAAAGATTTTCTTGGACGATTTCTATTTTTTTAATGAATGGTTTATGTATATTTATTTCTCCATTTTCGTAATCTTTTACAGAATATAGCACTTGTCAAACATCAAATCTTGGGCAAAGATGTTGTTTTTTTATTTAAAAGAACTGCCCTTACTATTATTTCTCCTGTAGGATCGTGGGTGCGTTTACAGACAGAAATCTTCACATGTGCAAACGCCCCGAAACGGAACAACTATTTGTAGGGCATATAAATATTTGATCCGTGCGGTAATTAAACACACGACCCATAGCGCAAAAGCCAATCGCTCAGCCACTGCACCAAACGTGTCGTCTTTAGTCGATTGACACGAAGGGCTCGTCAGAGAAATTTGATAAGTCTTGGATAAAGATAATTAGTGTTGGTGACCACAAGCCTAAGTAATTTTTAACCGAACCTATGTTTGAGTTTTATCTTTCCGTAGAAAGTCGATGAACACGTTACTTTAACGAGCAGTTGCAGCTTTGTATACTTTTTATCGTTGCCAAAACTATGCATTAGGTATTATTATTCCAGCGATTTTTTGTGGCCGTAGCGTTGTTTAAGGTTGTTTGTTTGGACAAAACACATTTATTATACTTTTTATATTTTTATGTAAGTGGTGAAACTCGTTGTGTAGACTGCTGTTCAAAGGTTTTAAACACTGGCTTATTACCTACTTTTGTATTCAAATGAAATGAAAACTAGAGGTTAAAATTAATTAATTATACTGTAGTTTAAGCAGGATAAATGGCACACCGAGCTCGTAAAAAAACTCTCAGTAAGGCCGTTGTCACATGTTGCTACTCAGTCAATACTAAACTGATTACTAACTTAATCATCCTAACTTCGCACACGATGTCATATAGATCACTGTAATTTTAGTCACTTGTCGACAAGATAGTTTAATTTGTTTTAAATATTGTTTGGTCCGCCATTTCGGAGTTTCGTTAGTAACTAGTTGCGCGGCGTCCAGCGCCCTGCACTGCGTTATTTGACTCTGGTTAGTAACTCGTTACTAACTAGTTACTGAACGATAACTCCGTGTGCAGAGCTCGATTGAAATACTAGTGCTACTCTGTGCTAGCAACTGTAGGCCTAGCACAAACGTTTGAAGTATAATATCGTAAACGCATCGCTAATGTAAGCGAATTTTGAATCAAAAATACAACTGTCCTGTAACAATTTTATTTATTTTTTTGTGACTTACACAATTGTATCATACATAGATATGAATAAAGTTTTCAATTAAATTAAATAGTATATGCGAAACCAGTATATCCGATTCCAAATTCACTTACATAAAGTAATTCGACAGCATTCGTGCTAGGCCTACTAATTAGTCATTCGAGTTCGTTCGAGTAGGTTCATGTGACAAGGGCTTTAGTTAATAACAGACAATTGTCGAACGTGATTTCATAGGTATATGACTTATTGCCATATAAAAAGTAAAAGCGGATGTTTATGGCGCAAATAGGCGTCACCATGCATAACCACAGACTCTCCACGGTTGACGGCGTCTTCACGTAATTCGCGACAGAATTATAATCGGGTAATCGGACAATGGCTATTAATTAGCTGTATCTATTCAGATTACGTCATTATTCTATTTCGAAATCACACTTTATTGTGGGTTAACTATATTTAATTGTTCTTCTGTTAATTGTTCTTCTGTTAATTGTGTGCCTTTTTAATGGGATTTTTTTATAAACTTATGTAATGATGAGAACTTCTTGAGAACCGAAAAGGATAAAATTTAAATGACTTGGCACGTGATCTTGGAGGTTGTCGACGTGGGGTATGGTCTAATGGCCAAGAACCTCGACCAACATCTGAAGAGGGTCTTGTTAGGCGGCTGGATCAGGAGCTTGATGCAGAAAGCGGTAGGTACTCCTTTCTTAAGAGCCCTGACCACCGCAAGGGTGGTGTGAAACTTGTGGGCTTCTTTTTTTAAATTATTATGTGCTTTTAATATATTATTGAAAAAGGCATTATCCCAATTTATTGAGGGTCGATGCAACATGTCTTATTAATGTAAATTAGTATTTAAGAAAAAAACATAAAAGATGTTATGTACAAGTTTGATCTGTCTCTATTATTATAAAGTCTTATTACTTAATGGAGTTTACATGGTTTTCACTCCCTAAAAAACTAGGTAAAAACTAGAACCCTAGCTTAATTTTGCCGTTAATAGTGAGCTGATAATGAGATCACGCCCAGTTCTTGAAACAAAGCGGATCTAGGCATTAAGCTGTGAAAGCTCAACAACAAAAAATGTAGCGACTTTGATTTCTATTCTTGTCTTTACAACGTAAAGTACTACACTCGAACTTATAATAATATTTGAATAAAACTTAATATTAACTTAACATAGCATCAAGTTATTGCGCATGCGCCGCATAAAAATGGTTTGTCCAGACTGAGTCATAAGTTGACGAAATATCTGACCACTGAGCAAAGCATCCTACAACATTGATATAAGTACAAGTTTTTGTTCACCAAGTTTCGCAAAGTGCTCTATTACATATCATGGAGATATAAATGGAGGCTAAACCAACCGCGATTTTTCGCTTTAAAAAGGAACGAATTGTGCATTGTTTCACTCACCTTGGGCCAGAGCCGGCGAAAGAGCGCTCCAAATAACGAGACAAAAACACAGAAACATTTTGCAATCGTCTTTAGGATTGACAAGCATCACTTGTTCATGACGTCACACACACATGCACTGACAATTTTTATAAATTCTATTTTCAAATGTTGGCGCGAAAGTTTAGCACTTAGTTCGCGACCTTCGGGGCGGCGCGGGTAATACGACACAGTCGAGTATTCGCGTCGGACTGAATCGGCGCCTGCGCTGCTGTCTGCCCCCACCACAAGACGCCTTTCACCGTTACAATTCGTAACTCGAAAGACTGCGTTGAGCAAGGCTGTATGACGATTGACATTCAACAAAAACGGCCCATTCGGTACACGGAAATAGTGTGTAGACTCCTGGTATAACAACTCTATATTTGGACTGATTATTCAATCTTAGAACCGCTTTCAATCAATGAGGAGATCACACAAAAATAATATCTTTAAATCTTTTGCAAGGTTTCATCAATAATTAATACTTTTGTATTTTTTACTACCTTGTTGGTCTAGTGATCGCAAGCTCGACTGCTGAGCATGGGGTCCTGGATTCGATCCCCAGGTCGGGCAGTGTTATTGGGTTTTTCCATTAAGAATTTCTCAGTAGCAGCCCTGAGTCTGATAAAGGGTCGCCCCCTATTACATGGGACTTAAACATAACTGGCGAAACGAGGGTAAAACACATCTGCTGAACCCTTCGGGGAATACAAGGGGTGATGTTGTGTGTGTGTATGTATTTTTTACGCCCTTGTGTTTTTCTCTACCCCTACCCCTACCCCTACCTACTTCTGTAGACTGAATTGAATTTGCACGAATGCAATCTGTAATTCTAACTGCCACAAGTTACGAAGGGGAGGTGTGGCCTACTTGTCATATTCCTTCAAACGTTGGAAGAGTTTAAGTCTGGCCCCTGTGTCTATAGCTTATTTTCTGTCCTTAGAGGAAATGCGGTCGGCAGTTATTCCATACAAACTTATTCCTCAGTTTCCTCATTGGATAATTTCACTAGAGCAAATATTTTTTACCATATTAGTATATATCTACCACCACTATGCCCCATGTTTTGTTTTTGCATTGTGTGGGATGAAACAAGATGACGTATTCTTTTTTTTTGTAGAAAACCTCTCCCGCCCGTCCTAGGTTTTCTCCTGTATCGTGGATGCGTTAACAGACACAAATATCTACATGAACAAACGCCCAGACCCTAAACAACTATTTGTAGGCCTTACAAATATTTGATCCATGAGTGAATCGAACCCACGACTCGTAGCGCAGAAGCCAATCGCTCAGCCACTGCACCAAACGTGTCGTCCAATAGACGGCGATAAACGGACTTGTACAAATATAAAACTTCCTCACCCCACGCTGTAGGTAGTAGACGCGTGTTGTAAGATTCCACAAAACCTAGCATGCTTGGTGGTAGGATCTATACGGTTCGCCTGGCTACCTACCAGCCTCACATTAAGACTCGCACCAAGTAGTTTACTGTGTTCCGTCGTGTGTATGTGAGCGCCAGAGTGGTATCGGTGAATCCTCTATATCTCTGTTACTTGTATTCGTGTGATAAACGGACACAATAAAACTCTAAAATAAAACACATACACACAGTAAAACAATAAAATAATAAACACATACACACATAAACACACACACAATAAAACAATAAAATAAAACACATATACACATACACACAATAAAATAAAACACATACAAAACTTCCTCATCGCACGCTAGAGGTAGACGCATGTTGTAAAATTCAACAAAACCCAGCACTCTTGGTGGTAGGATCTTTACGGTCACAGAACATATAGGTATATACCCTGACGGGAAGAATGTCAATTTCATACAAAGAAAAAATCTTAGAGACTACCGCCATCTCTACGGTGCCCCAGTGCAACAATTGTGGCGGAAAATTTGAACCAGATCATGTGATTTATAATTTTAAAGGTATTGGAGACTAGAAACAATTCTGGCACTTCCAGATTACTTCGGAAAGACCACGAGTACTTTTAAAATATAAAGGTCCTTCCAAAGTAACCTGGAAATGACAGAATTGTTTCTAGTCCACATTTCCTTGAAGATATGAGTAGAGATGAAACATAGATATTTTTTAATAGTTTTATTAAATTAGCAAGTTGAATGTTACAAATTGGTTACAATCCATTTTGCAATGTAAAAAAAAAGATGAGCCAGGCTCAGATATTGCTGCATAGTCTTCGGAGGTGTCCAAAGGAATGTTTATCACAAGTTCTTCAGGAACACAGACAACTTAATGCTAAAACAAAACAAAATATTGAAATTTAGTTGCAGCAAGTATGTTTTTATACCCTACACACAGGAATATAAAAAACCCCTTCATTGTCTTTAAACCTGACAGCTTCTAATAGTCACTGTTTTTTACACTTGACCGCAAGTAACAATTTAAAGAGTAATACACGCATCACTAGCAAATCAAAATCCATAAAAATAGGGTAGTTGACTACTATTAAAAATGTACAACAATTTAGTATTATTTTAAAGAAAGTATGGATACAAACTGATATGTGAAAAAATGAATAAAATCGATGAAATAATAGAGGAGCTACACGCTTGCGAAGTTTTTGGAGGGGGCATTTTCTGTCCTTGTCGCGCGAAACGGATATTGTACGGAGTGGTGTCAAATAATTATGAAGTTTGCAAGGTATGACGTCATTGTGGCGTAATGTTGTCTCTGTCTAGTGAGCAATTTTCAATCGTTTATAACTTAGGCATTTAATTAAATATTTTTTAGTTTTTTCACTGTCTATCATTTTTGTAATAGTTTCGAGATTTCTAATAAAAAAAATATAGTCACATACCCTATTGGATGTGCTGTGATTGTCTATGGGGTTTTGTCACAAATGTTTAGGTAAAAAAATTACAATTACCTGCTGAATATTTGTGATATCCATTAGTTTTTGCGATGGCCCAGGAATGGGACTTGTAGGATGGTGTGATGGTCCAGGTTGTGCAGAGTAATCAATTGCGTCCAGAGTAGATTGATTCTGAAAAAATATTATAAATATTATGTTAACTAATTTTTATTAACTTTTAACAACTTTAACTGATACTACTAATTAATAATCATTAAATCATTAACATATTCCTCTAAGTTATCTTTCCTGCAGATAAGACTATTTCATGGAAAAAATACCATTTGCGGGAAATATAACACGATAATAAATTTATGTTGATGATTTACACAATTATTAATCAGTAAGTAACTAGAGTTTACAAACAATATTTATAAAGATAAATTATTGAAATTACCTCAACCTGTTCAGCGTTAGGAACTGCATGACTGCTCAGCTTCTTCCCAGCAAAATCAGAAAATGATGTTGTTTGAAAAGGTAAGTTCAAAATGTAACATTCTGTGTTCGGCATACAACTTCTGTTGAAAGTCTACAGAAGACCATGTTCCGTCAGGGAAACAGAATTTGGCCCAAAATTCACAACTGAAAATAAATGAAATTTGTAAAGCGATTGGTCTCTTACCCAAACGGATTTTTAGATTCTGTTATGATTGATTTATGTGGTCTTACCGCTGTGCATTTGTTCGCCCAGGTTTTGGGAATCGGTACAATTTAATTTCAGGGTCTGCACGAGGTGAGCTCCCACATTTAAAACATTTTCGTCTCAGGTTATCTCCCATGATTGGAAATTCAACCACCAACGAAAAATAGTGTCTCTTTCACAAAGTGTCTTTATCACAAATAGTCACGACAACACTACTTTTAATTTAAAACAGTTGCGGAGGAGAACGTGCTCAAAAAGCAGAAAAAAGAAATGGTAAATCGCAAAACTACAAACAGTGTATCTATCGTAAACAAGAAACAGCGGCCATTTGTAATGCAATTTGGCAAACAGACCAGTGATGCCATACGAGTATGATGACAGACCTATTAATTTAGGTCTATCATCATACTTTACAATTGCTGGCAACACAAAGCTATCCCCAATAGGTATAATCGCATCGCCCCAAAGTTGACCGGGCCTGTATACGGTACGCCTAGCTAGCTACAACCCTCACGTTAACCTCGCATCAAGCAGTTTACTGTGTTCCGTCGTGTGTATGTGAGCGCCAGAGTGGTATAGGTGAGTCCCTCTATATCTCTGTTACTTGTATTCGTGTGATCTATCTTACACCAGGTTCACACGATTCGATTCTAGTTGATCAACTGCTAAATCGCATGCGATTTGAACCGTCTGAACAGACTTTCAATCAAATTGAAGCAACACAAACGTTTGAAATTTATTTGTTGATCAAGTCATTTGATCAACTAGAATCGAATCGTGTGAACCTGGTATTAGACTCTGTCTCTGCTTACCATCAGGTGAGACTAGGTTCAAAGGCAACCAAGTCAATGAAAAAAAAAATAGACCGAAATATTATAGTCTGCCTCGTTGATCTAGTAGTGGCAAGTGCGACTGCTGATTGTGAGGTCCTAGGTTCGATGCCTGCGGGCGGTGGGTTAGGGGACCCGCCGCCCGACCAGTAACGGGCCCGAGAAGGCGGCGCGCTGTGTTCCGTGCACGCTTCTCAGGAGGAGAGGTCCGCCGAGGGTTGGCGGACCGGGACCTGCCGGGGTTGCGGTGCATGCTTTGCGAATCCCGCGACCCTGGCCGAACGGTCAGAAGAAGGAGCACCGTTGGTTTTTAGCCGGTAAGAGTCCGGCAGACCCCCTCGCCTTCACCGGGCGAGGGACATCCATGAGGATTTTCCAACAAAAAAAAACAAAAAAAAAAACAAAAAAAAAAGGTTCGATGCCTAGGTCGGGCAAAAGTGTTTTTCCGTGTGGAATTCCTCAGTAGTAGCCCGGAGTTTGGATTTGTTCCCGGTTGATGGCAATAGGCTTGCCTCCTATTACATGGGACTTCATAACGGCGAAATGAGGGTTTTACTATACACCTCTGCCCATCCCTTCGAGGAATACAGGAGTGATGTTATGTGCTATATTATAGGAATCAAATTGTGTTTTAGAATGTGCGATAATTTCGTTTATTTATGCATAATAGATGCGTATGTAAAACCGATGGCAAAATGTTAATTGATTCCAAAAAATATATCGGCCGCAGACAGAAATATACATTATTATTAGTTAGTATTAGAGACTAGACACACTTGTTCTGCCTAGCCTTTTCCCAACTATGTTGGGGTCAGCTTCCAGTCTAACCAGATGCGGCTGAATATCAGTATTTTACACGGAGCGACTGCTATCAGACCTCCGCAACCCAGTTACAGGGCAATGCACTTATCCTAACGTTAGACCAGTTGTCATTCTTTCGGGCTTCTGACTACCCGTAACGACTGTCATAGATATTCGTAAGACATCCGGGTACGATATTTTAACGTGCTCTCCGACATGGAGAGGTCTCTCAAGGGACTACATACACTTATCAGTAGCGATTCGTATTTTACTCACAGAAAATTGTCATTTTGTATGAGGTTGGGTAGGTATATGCATGCTTTCACCCTTTCGCATAAAACTGAGGTAGTACAATTGTAGTTAATACTTCTGGATGCTGAATCGAAAGCATGCTTACGCTGCTGAACGGATCAAACAAATTGCATACACGTCACTGGAGACAGCTGAAAGCACGACCTTGCAGTTTGCGCATAAAGTATTCAAATCATATAGACGCCACTGAAGCCAGCTGTAAGCACGATTTTACAATTTGAAATTAATAAGTGTGTCTAATATAAAAACTTTTTAACAAAAATAAAACAGACTTCAAATTGTCTCAGAAGTTCTTTATCATTGGTACCACTTCGAAGGAACTCTCAAACAAAAAAAGAATCATTAAAATCGGTTCACAATTAGCAAAGATATCGCGGAACAAACATACAAAAAAAAGACATACAGTCAAATTGAGAACCTCCTCCTTTTTTTAGAAGTCGGTTAAAAACCATCCAGCTTCTTGCGAATTCATGCTGATGGGTGTGAGTGGGCCCTTATTATGCATAAAAATCTTTATGCGTTTCCTGAATATTCATCTTTTATTTATAAATAAAAGATAAATATTCAGGAATTCTTCTCAACCGATAGCCTAACCCTGAACCCTCCAAAAATGTGCTCAGAGGTTTCAAGGCTAAATAAAACCACAACGGGCTGATTAAAGAATATAAGAAAAGGAGATAGTTGTTTTTTTTAATATATAAAATAAAGTTTTAAAAATAAAACTGAGTTTTACTGAAGTTACGAGAATGTATTAATTTTTCGAAAAACGAATGAATGTTCCCTATATTGTAGACATGCACTTAGAAATTTTTATGTTAGCCGGTAACTTATATTTATAAGTTACTTTTATGTTATATAAGGCCAATTTGACGGCCTTACCCTTATACCTCCTGGTAGTATCTTAGGGTTATTTGCTTCACGTATAAAACGTGTTCGTGCATGCATAATGTATTTAGAAATTTATTTAGTTCACTAGATATTTGTATTTTTCTTGTGAGTGTGTAAGAAAAATTATTGCCGTTTGCATCCTGCAAACTCGTACTTGGGGTAGTAGTGATAGCCTAGTGGTGTGACCGTCGCACGGCTAAGTCATAGGTCTCGAGTTCGAACCCAAGGCACACACCGCTGACTTTCTTAAAAACGGTGAAGGAAAAGATCGTGAGGAAACCGGCATGTCTGAGAGATATTTCTCGACGGCATGTGAAGTCAAGTCGGCGGCCCATGGGCGGCATATACTCTGATACCAGGTTAGTCACTAACCACACGAAAACAAGAAGCAAACATTTAATGTTATTGACGATCTCTCGGAGAATATTAAGGTTACCGAAGTAGGTACTTAGCCGTGTACGTGGCGGGTGGCGGCCTGAGGACCTCAGGGCCGTTTAGAAGCACGCGGGTCGCTGTTTCGCCCTCCTCAATGCAGGCTGTGTATAAGAGGGCTATCTGTAATTCTAGATATGTTTTTTAAAAGAACCATGACTAGTGGTGGCTGCTTTGACTGTACGCAGATGTATGTAAAGCTATGTATACATTAACCTTCAAGGAACCTACGAGGAGATAAATGAAACCCAAATTCATTGTAGACACATAGTAAATATTTTTTTATTGTAAGATACACATTATTTTTAATAGACATTAACTATAGTTCATATTATGTAGTTCATTAGTTCCATGGTTAAAACATTTATATTTAAAATCGTACTACCTCTAACATGTAATATTATTAGTACATTTATATTTAAAATCGTACTACCTCTAACATGTAATATTATTAGTGCATTTAGTTTACAATAAAATCAAGTGTTACGCAGATTCTGAAAAGCACTGCAGTACATAGCTGTTATAATCGGTAAAAAAATACTACCTACAATCGGGAGCAATGAATCCGGCTCACCAACATAAACCTTAATATCACGAAAAATATTTTTCAACATAGTTTAACATTGTTTTATTTATGTTTGTGACCCGGATTCATTGCTCCCGAGTTTATCATTTTTCATAATAGTTCCATCTTGCTACACCATAAAAAACGTTGTGGCAAGGAAAATTGATACGATAGAAGAAAAATAGAATACACAACATATTTTATTATAACATGAACAAGAGGGGAATAAAGGTTTTGTCGCATCAAACGCGGGGCGCGAGCGTGGCGTATCGTCGGCGAACCCGCGTCGAGTTGCCCGTGGTCTGTTTTGTCGCATCAAACGCGGGGCGCGAGCGTGGCGTATCGTCGGCGAACCCGCGTCGAGTTGCCCGTGGTCTGTTTTGCCCAGGCCGTGCCTGGCTGGGCTGGCAGGCCGTGGGAACGTGGCGTCTGATGAGGCCTGCGGTGGCCTGTCGTCGCCCATCCGATCCGTCAGGAGTCGGTAGGTTCAAAGTTACTCCACACGGGCCGCTACAGGCCCCGACAGGCGCGGCAACGTCCGGCGCAGCCTGTCCGTTTTCAGGCTGTGAGACCGCAGCTTTAGTAGTATTCAAGTGATTTCTATGAAGCATGTTACGCCAAATGCGAGCGCGGAGCGAGAACATGAGCGGGGCGCGTCCTCGGCGGGATCACGTTAATAGTATTCAAAGGATTAAGTACTATGAAGGATACACCAAATGCAAGCACGGGCACACCGCCTTCGACACAAACGGCAATCGCTCACGCCTCGAGTTTAGTGTGGCGAGCCTTTTATTGAAAATGCCACAACCATTTATTTATTTCATATTCCGCAATTTTAACAGACATGTAAAGCAGGAACAAAATAACACCAACGATTTGAAAACAAACAACGGATTTTATTTGATAGAACCGTCATATTAAAGCAGGTTTTATATTTTTAAACTCTAGAAGCCACTAATATCTCACTACATTTAATTTAAAAATTAATACTTACTAGATTGCGCATTAGCAGCCAATCATTATATTTTTACTCCCATGGCACTCATTACAGATGAAGGTTTCAAGCAAGAAGCAGAAAGTAGTTACTTATTTAATTAGAGATTAACAGTCAAATACTGATACGCTATTTAATTTTAAGTTGCCGTTAATTTCGTTCTGTCAATGTCACTTTGCCTTAAAGTGACAGTGACAGCATGAGAAGTGACAGAATGAAATTAATGGCTTCTTAAATTTGAGTAGCATTTGAGTATTTGACCATGAGACTAGTACTTGACTAGACGGTCGGCAGTGAAACCCTCGTAAATAAAATTTTCTTCAAAAGCGTTTTATTTGTTCTTTAGACTGATAAACTCGTCATACACGTACTAGTTCAACAAACTTTCAATTCAAATAGTTCTAAGGTATCTATGACGTATGATGACAAACTTGTATTAACATTTGATCGGACATTTTTTTGCAGGAGACAGTTTCTCTTTAAAAAAAAATATTTTACACATGCGTGGTTTTCACTGCCGACCGACATTGTGTACCTTCTAAATAAAAGGTTCAAAGAAAAAGAATCTAGTCTCAATTGCGTACTTATGTTATGTTTTAAAGTATGTAGTTAGTAAATTGAAATAAAATGTTCCGTAACTTGCTTGAAACCAACAACTATCCCGGAAGACAAATTCCTCTACCTCCATACTCAAGCCTGTTTACACACTGTCCGGCCAACGTTTAAACAACTACGTCCTTCATCTCGGCAATACAGAAAGCCAATAAAAACAGTCAGTGATGGAGAATGGGATATATAGGTATTGGCCGGCCAACATGTAAAGCAGGGTCATAATTCACATAAGAACACCAGTTACGCTACGTCAAGTATCTATAGAGAAGTTTGGAGCGACCTCACTAATAAAAGTTGTAAGGACTGAAAGTCCTATTATAAGGATCAGGTCGAAGGATGTGTAGAGGCCCTAAGATCTGCTGAGATCTTGTTGTGTAGGGTTGGCAATGCATCGCAGAATACATTAAGCATCACACGATTATTTTTTTATAGACTCATCGTATCTTGGGAATGTTTCTAGGAGACACTTATACAAAATACGTATTAAGTGTCGGATTTTTTGAAAATGTCGGATGTTTTGGCAGTGTCGTAGCGCAAAGGATGTTACAAAAATGGAATGTTATATAGTAGTTCAAGTTATATAGATATATTAACTGGTCCAGATTTTTTTATGGAAACACTAATTGTATAAAGTATATTTAACTTTCCAAAAACAGTCTTCCATTAGATATACATTATTATAAGTATATAATATTATAATGTATATGAAAACATATTAAATTCGAATTTTTTAAACTCACTGATTACCATTTTACTATTCACCGATCATTCTTTTTGAACATATAGACCGATTATTATTAATTTATTTTAAGAGTATTTTTAGCTAATATAATATCTATATTATAAATATGTATGTATAAGATTCTATAAATACTTTTATGTAAAATAAGGTACTTTAGATTTTTAATGCAACGAATAATAAGCCATAATTATACATAATAATATTTATATACAAGGTGAAGATGACAATACCACAATTTAATGATACAATTTATTCTATAACGAGTTCTACACCCGTACCTAAAAAATAAATATGTAATTATCACGCATTTTTTTTCGTATAATTTTTAATATTTATGGTCAGATACCCAAACGCTACTCAATTGTAGGTTGCCGTTAATTTCGTGCTGTCACTGTCGCTTGTCACTTCGCCTTGGAGTGACGGAGACAGCACGAGACTTAACGACAACTTAAAATTGAGTACTGAGTATTTGGCCATTACTGTTTCGTCTACGTGAAAAGACGTCGAAGTGAATCTTTATGTGTTTTAAATAAAAACC
This sequence comes from Amphipyra berbera, assembly GCA_910594945.2. Taxonomy (NCBI): domain Eukaryota; kingdom Metazoa; phylum Arthropoda; class Insecta; order Lepidoptera; family Noctuidae; genus Amphipyra; species Amphipyra berbera. The sequence continues at coordinate 20,545,072 of OU343121.1, read as the reverse complement.
ATTTTGGTTTGAACAGGGCACCGAAATACCAAACTACGCCTAGGTACCGAGATATGTGTGAAGTTATTACAACAAAAAAAGAAACCTATGGCTAAACTATTGAGTATATTTGATTGAGTTTTCATATACTGTTGTAAAACGCATCATAGAATACGTGGTACCGTTTATTGTGGAATTAAAATCTCTACCTTGTATTTTACGGAGACAGGCGTTCGGTGATAGGTATCTATATTATTAATATTAACTAGGTAATAGTTTACAGATAGGCCTGTCTCCATCACAATTCCTTCTCGTATACCGTGAGATATCGATTTACGTAAGCGCACTTTTACAATCCGTAAAATCTCACTTTTTAATTTATAATAAATATTAAATTTTGCGCGTTTAACTTAATATTTCTGCTAAAGGACGGAGGTACATTTAAAATATAAATAGGCAGGTCTGATATTGACAGAATTTTCGAAAATCAAGGATAATTTTACGAAACACAGACAGATCGGTATTGAAAATGAACACCATAATACTAGGTAGCATAGATTATGTGTAAAATATCATTTACACACAAGATTAGTCGAAAAGGGGGTACTAAGCCGCGGGCTTCTTAAAGTATCACTGATGACTATTTTAAAGCAAGTGTTAAAATTTCATAATTCGCTAATTTTTATTTGCATGCAAAAAGATTTTTATTTTAGATTTTTCATAACAAAATGATTTTGTTTTGAAAAAACTAAAATAAAAATCTAGTATGAACCTGCTTTAGTTATGAATTCAGAAAATTTAGTTTCTAATCCGTGACCCCAAATATGACCTAAATAGTAAACACTGCTGATCATAGCTATGGATAGATAGATTTTAGCATATTTTTTACGAAATCTTTGAAAAGCTATTTCTCTTAAACTATCGAGTTTTGGGGAAAGTTGTAGAACAAAAGTTATCCCTTATTATAAGTACTTTAACACCCTTTCGGCTTAGTGCCCCCTTTCCGACTAACCTTGTATAGTAGGTACGTTAGGGCAATTACGTACATGGGAATATTCCGAAAATTACGGGTTTCCACTAAACCAGGCAAAATTTTTTGCTCTGGCAACATTACATTACATTGCATTACACATTCTAGCATTATTACGTTGCCAGAGCAAAAAATATTGCCTGGTTTAGTAGAAATTCGTAATTTTTGGAATATTCCCATGTTCGTAGTTACTCTAAAGCATGATATATTATGAAAATGAAAATGCACTCTATAAAGATATCCATATAAAAATTAATCTCTACTTTGTACCTGCAAAATAAGTATTGACAAAAATACTTGAACTCAAATTATTACAAGCAGAAAGCTGTTGGGTTGTGCGTGGTTGTACTTACACTTAATTACACATCAGTACAATGAAGGCAAAGCTTGGAAGTACATGACAGGAGATAGTGGTGACGAAAGGGTTACGGTTACTACAGACAAAACACTTACTGGTGTCCTGCGGTAGCGACGAACGCGACGCGATGCTGCGAACGTGACGAACGCGGTCAAGACAACGGCATTCCCGCGTAATAACGCGTAAATAGCATCGCGTCGCAATTGTCGCTTACGTAGGACACCCTGTTAGATACATTTACACTCTACGCTCTAGAGACATAAGTAAAACAGAATAGAGTCACAACATTTTACATTAGACACGGGCTAGACGAAAAGGGTACGATTACTTCAGAAAAACCACTTAGAAACAGACCCTACAAAGGCTAGACCTTATAGTATAGAGACACATAAGAAACACTATAGAATCACAACATGTTATCCTAGACCCGGGCTTAAGAATATTATATGCTAAATAAAAACGAACAGAGACCCTAAACAAAAAGAGTAATTAAAATTCTGAAGTTCTAAGGAAGATTTTCAAGACATTTTTCCATCATCACTGTCATGTACGCCAAACTGACACCTTAGGTCTCCCCCACACTAGCGGTTCCAAAGCGTACGCATTCTTCGAACGTGTGAAGCCGCGAACGTGTTCGCATGTCCGTAGAATGTGCACGCTCGGGGAGCGCTAATGTGGGAGAGGCCTTACATCTCAAATATGTACAATTTTATTAATCCTATAACAAACACACAGTTCCATCTCTCATGCGACCATTTGAAAACATTGTGATACAGATCCTATAAAAGGAAATATATTTAAGATAATACATAGAAAAGTATTCATATAAAGTTCGAAAAGTTGTGTTTTAGGATAAAGGTAAGTCCCCCCGGTGGGTTCCCGGATTGTCGTTGCAGGGGGGCTCAGTAGCCGTGGCGTAGATCCCCACGGTGAAGCGAAGAGGAACGCGAGGAGGGGCTGCTCGTCAGGGCTTGGGCCTGGAAGCCCTTGACGTAGCGGCCAAGTAGGTTGCGGTGTCGCCCGGGCGACATCGCAACTGAGGCGGGCCGCGATGTCTCATGGGAGGTATCGTGGCTGAAGGGTGGAGGCCGCGGCGGGAGAGGAGTGCCGGTATTGCGGTGCGCCGCTTTCCCTACCTTCCGCGGCATTGACGGGGTCGCCACCGTCAGATGGCGGACGTGGTGGGGCCGCAGGGGGAGAGGAGTGTCGGTATGTCGTTGGCCGCTCACCCTATCCTCTGCGGCCGATAAGTGGTAGGCGACGGGGCCACTAACCTGACCCATCGCAGGGGGACCAAGGGTGTTCAGACACGGGGTAGTCTGGCGCCCATGTGCTTGTTTGGTCCCCAGGGTGGTCACGGCGTGCCATGTGTTCTGGTGCGCCGGTGATGTGGGGTGCTCCCCGTGCCTCTCAGGAGGTCGTGGGGTGGGGCCCCACAGTGGAGAGGTCCACCAGTGTTGGTGGACCGAGACCTGCCGGGATTGCGGTGCATGCTTAGGCGAATCCCGCGACCCCGGCTGACGGTCACGAGGAGGAACACCGTGGGTTTTTAGCCGGTAAGAGTCCGGCAGACCCCCTCGCCTACCCCGGACGAGGGACATCCATGAGGATTTCCCCACGAAAAAATAAAAAAAAGGCTAAAGGTAAGTACAGTATGATAGTACAAAATATTTAGGCACAGGTAATGTGCGTTAGGACTGAGAAAGCCATTGCTACTATTTAGAAAATGATTCGGTCATTATTTGGTAGCAAAGTAAAAATTTGTAAAAACTAGAATTAGTAAAGAAAAAATAACAAAGATATTTTTTCGGGCTACATCTAATGGTCTAAGGCTACATCATATCTCGGAAACTACACAACTTAAGAAGTAATTTATTTTTTAAACAGCAAAGTCAGTCAAATTTAATAAAAATTGTTGTGTTCACGCCGATAATAAAACAGATTGATTTGGTTGTTCATAAAAATGTGAAATTTCAAAAAGAATTTAATTTTGTGAAACAAAAGTACTTAAAACATTTTCAGTAAAAAGTTTTAAAAAATCTACTATTAGTACCACATAATGACTGAATAACAGGGATGGTTACTCTATCCTGACGCTCATCAAATGTGTATGAAATAAATTCGGGTCAAATGTAAATAACAACTGTATATTAACATCCAAAAACTTGGCGATGAATTTTGTATAAAATCTTTTTTCCAATGATGGTCACTGATCTTATTGTTATATTCAACGATTATATAAAATAATCGGAAACTAAGATTAGGTCGTTTAAAATAAAATACTGATCTTTATAATACTTACGATAAAGGGTAACATAACATAAATAAAGTTGCTTTCGCAGGGTAAACCTATACAGAGAGAAGTCAGTGATACCAACAAAATAAGAGACGAATGGGTAGAAAAAGACGCATAAAGTCAATGTAATTCTATAAGACCCTGTACAAGAATAAAGATACACACATAAGCTTGGCATTTAAAGATATTGAACACCTAACAACAATCTTCTGCGATATTTAAAATACAATATTCAATTCCATTTGGAAACTTCAATATACCTCCCGCAACTATATAAATATTATAATCTTATAACTAACAATTTTAGTCATTCATTTATTATAGCCAATATTTTAATTATAATTTTGTTACGCTTAGATGAGAGTAGTACCAACATTACATTCGCTACATAAAAGTCTTTGTGTATTTTTCCAGAATCCTATGATTCCAGTCAATTTTATTAAAATTTTAACAAAATAACAAACTAACTCAAAAATCATGTCCAATCTCTCTCGTTTTTTTTGTAAATCATCCAAAATCTTCTCCTATATGACTAGAACCTTGTTAAATATCGCAGTTACATACCAACTACGTGAAGATGCTGAAGGCAGCATCCATTTTTTAAAAAATGTAAATACTTTCTTGCCAAATAGGCATTTACAGGTCTTGAGTTTCCCGAGACGTGGTGGTAAGCTGGGAGCTATTTATATTCACAGCCTGATGCATGATGTGAACCCTAATTTTCCCAGTCCTGATCCTGTATTCCAAAGCGCGGCGGTGTCGGCTGGTAAAAGTGGTCGTTAAGGTGGTCTTGCAACAACAGTAATAGAAGAGATGAGCAAAAGCACGCCTGAAACTCCTATTCAGTGAGCTATATAAGCAGCTCGTGATCAAAGAACGGCAAATACCAATCCATGCGCAATGATAATACTTGCTATCAGTGGTGCTGGGGAACTCGTGGACGACGATAAGGTATGGCGTCCAAGCTAACACGTTAAAGACATACGCGGCGATGTTCAAATTAGTCATGGAGTAATCTCTCTCATATTGTCGGGATCGGCGGTAATTAAGTAGCAAGCGGGCGCGACACCTGATTTCGATGACGGTAGCAACAAGACAATACGAGGTTAATATAAACGGAATGGCGTAAAATATGACGGAGGTAGCGCTTCTGAAGTAGAAGTCCCCGAAGTGACGACGCTGGCAGTAGTCGTAGTCTAGTCCGAGGAAGGTTCCAATGCCAGCCACGACAAAGCCGATGGCGAACACAAAAATCGTCACCAGGCCGATCCCCATCGATATAAACATGTCGTACTCTGCTGATGTGCGGCAGAGTCGGTAATAGTTCTCGACGGCTACCAGCTGCGAAAAAAATTTTGTTAAATAGCTTCACGAGTAGGCAATGCTAATTCTATCTTATGAGTTATATCTAATGTTCTATCAAAGCAGTATTCTAAACATAGGTACATATTATGTGAACTTGATGGTAACAAACAATTACAATTCGCATATTATCTTGAGGACGCAATATGCACAGCACATGAGTCATTAAATTAAAAGCAAACGTATCTAAAAAGTTATTGAAACAGTTCTGTTTCCAATGAATATAATAAATTATTACTCATTAGTAATCATGTTTTATAAATAAGTACTACGCTAGCATAAAAACTTTTAACATCGCGTAGTCTAGCTTTTTCAAGTAAAATACTAGAATTAATTACCACCATCCCCGCGTTAGTTAAATTGTACACATTACCCATTACTTTAGCACTTTCAAAATTTCAAAGATTTTCTCTATGGTTATGAAATTTACTACTGTCAAGACACAAATTAATAGTACAGATCTACGCTCGGGAGCTATGAATCCAGGTCACCAACATAAAAAAAAAACAATGTTATAGTGTTTTCCGAGATATTTATGTTACTGACCCGGATTCATTGCTCCCGAGTGTATTACTTACTGTAAAGAATAAGCTGTAGCAATACATAGCAGCTTCGGACAAGAACTGCAAGAACTGGCAAACTGGGACGATGTCCCATTGTCCAGATAGAAGTACCACGCCAGAAATAGGCATCACGCCGGCAGTCAGTATCATGTCTGCCATGCCCACGCAGGCATGGTACACGTTGCCTGGTGGAAAGATGGTGGTGATAATGCTGATGATGTTCGGAAGTATGAGACAATCGAGACCAGGGGGGCTAATAACTTTTGGTGAATAATATTTCGTTTCATATTTGTAATGATAACTGCATTATTTTCTAGTTATATCAGCAAGCACATTGGGTCATCCACGCGACAGCGCAAGGAGTATTCCAGAGGAGGGTTGATGTCAGGCAGGCGGCTGGTCATAAAACAATAAACCAAAACCTTTAACAACATGGATTTACGAAATACATGTTGTGCCGACCCCACCTAGTGTGGGATAAGGGCAGGGAAAAGAAGAAGAAGAACGATAACTGCAAGTGGGCAGCACATTTAGTCGGCAGTTATTACGCAGTTGCACTGATTGTATCCTGCCTTCTAGCTGCATCGGGCAGTTGCATAGTTTGCAGGTGTGACTGGACGCGCAGTCCAGTTGCAGTTATGATTACGAAATATGATTCAACAAATGTGACGCTAGCCCCCCTAGTCTTGGACGCAGCCAAGATCTCGAAAGCCGCTGGTTACCTGCACGACTTTTTGATTTCAGTTGTTAAGGAATTAGTGGCCATTCAAGTATTACGTAAGCACGAAAGGGGGGTGAGAGGGTCTTTGCTTAGCTTATTTTTGATGACATGGGGACGGGGGTGTCTAGATGATGATTACGTCAGCAATTTTAATTATTTACTTATTAACCCCCGACACAAAAAGAGGGGTGTTATAAGTTTGACCGCTATGTGTGTCTGTCTGTCTGTCTGTCTGTCTGTGTGTGTGTCTGTCTGTGGCACCGTAGCTCTTAAACGGGTGAACCGATATGAGTGCGGTTTTTTTTATTTGAAAGCTGGTTTTCTAGCGAGTGATCATAAATATGTTTTATTAAAATCGGTTCAGCCATTTCAAGGTTATCAGCTGTTTTGTTAGCTGCGGTAGGGTTCTTAGACGCATAATGTGTATTACTTTACTTTCAAACATACGTGTGAAATAAAATTTGAAACACTCATGTATGCTATATAACTATGCAAGATTATGAAATTCTTGGTCTGATGCTGCAGCCAGGATAACCAGTGCACTAGTACACTCTGAAAAAATAATAGCAGATATGTCGTGTTTGGATTCGTTTTGATCAGTATTTGATTCTACATGCAATTCAATGGTGGCGACATGATGAGCTGATGCTGCAGCCAGGATTGGAATTGCGTATATGTTAATTTATGGAATATATATTTACTTAACAATTTACGTGCTTTTTTGCCAAAAGTAAGGTTAAATTTTTTAACTTAATACTAAGTTTAAAAAGTTTAAAATAAAAATTAAATTAAAAATTTAAAAAACCCCCAATGTAAAAAAAAGAACTTTTAAAAAGTCAAAAATAATAGTATCGTTGAGCCATCAAATTCGATTGAGTAACACCTATATATTTTAATTACAGAAATTGATGGATGGCACGATACGGTTTGCTCGTTGAAATGGCGATATATCGCGTCGGGGTACTGCTAAGTAAATTAGCTAGCTAGTAAATGAATAGATGGTCAATTAAATGAAGGGTCTGACTTACTTTAGCGGTACCCCGACGCGATATTATATCGCCATTTCAACGAGCAAACCTTATCGTGCCATCCATCAATTTCTGTAATTAAAATATATAGGTGTTACTCAATCGAATTTGATGGCTCAGCGATACTATTATTTTTGACTTTTTAAAAGTTAGTTTTTTTGCGTCGGGGGTTTTTAAAATTTTTAATTTATAAAAATATATACCGAGTTTCGCCATAAATATTGTCACGAAGAAAAAATATTTTCTTTATTGCAAAAAATATTTATTACTTTTACAGTGTGTTAGTTTAATACATAAATATAAAACAATTTAAAATATAAAAAGCTTATTCGAAGTGGTCTCCATTGGCTGCAATACAGTCCTTTAAACGTTGAGGTCAGTTATCAATAGAAGCACGCACTCTTTCCATGGTAAAATTCTTCACTGCCAATCGTATGGATTGTTTTAGGGACTCCAAATTATCATGGCGTTTAGAGCAAGCCGTACTCTCTAAAACTGACCATAAATCATAATCCAGCGGATTAAGATCGGGACTAGACGACGGCCAGTCTTCAGCTCTGATGAAGTCCGAAACGTTCACTTCCAACCAAGACTGCGTGGACCGAGCTTTATGACCCAGCGCCGAGTCTTGTTGGAAGGAGCATACTTGGTTATTGAACATGGTGTTGTTAGGGGGCTTAACTACCTTCTCAAGAATGTTATCTTCATACACTTGTGCCGATGTTTTGATACCTTTTTCACAAATATATGGCTCAGTCACTCCTTTATAGCTAACACCCCACCAAACCATCACTGAAGTCGGATAATGCCCACGTTCCACTCTGTCGACTAATTGGGAAGCTTCCTTAGAGCTTTGAGCATAAATACGGTCATTTTGTTTGTTAAAATGTTGCTCAATTGTAAAGATTTTCTCATCCGTAAACAAAAAAATTCTGTGACCTCCCTTTGCGTACCGCTTCAATAGTTGTTTCGATTTTACCACCCTATTCTTTTTTAAATTATCAGTTACAAAATGACCAGTGCGTCTCTTATAGGCTGCAAGTCCTAAGTCATCTTTTAAAATACGCGACATGGTTCTGGGTGCTATCTTCATCTCCCGAGATAAAATCTTTTGCTTTCGGACAGGATTTCTTCGAATTCTTTCCCTTACTGATTTGACCACCTTTTTCGTACGAACACTACGTGGATGGCCAGATCTTTTTCTGTCACAAACAGAGGAGGTCTCATTGTACCTATTAATAGCCAGGTAGACAAATATTTGACTAATACCAAGCATATGGAGAGTTTTAAAAATTGCATTTGGCTCCATACCAACTTTGTGTAATGCAATCACAGCGATTCGGTTCTCTTTATCACCCACTCCATTTTAATATCGCAAAATATTGTACAATGTCTTGGCAACAAAATTAGAAAACTCAATGAACAATCGTATAAAAATGACAGATTCCAAATTCAAATGTAATATCTTTCTTATTTTTAATTGTAACAGTATTTATGGCCAGACTAGGTATACCAATGTTTACGTAAGCATAGGAGGGGGGGTTAAAAGCTTTGCTTACTTTTGCTGACAAGGGGGAGGGGTGGGTCAAAAATTACTAAAATTCTGCTTACGTAATACTTGAATGGCCCCTTAGTCAATGCAATGGTTCTACAAAATGGTATTTTCGACTATGGTACCAAGTAGGTTCAAAATTCTAGCTACGCCCAAGGCTTTTCAGGATTGTAAACTTAAGTTTTCTTTCATCCAATCATTTGAATATAGCTAGATATAATTAAAATTTATTTGTGTTTTAGTTGCGTGACTTGTTCAAATTTGGAATGAGGACGGTAATTCTTAATTTTTGGTCTGAAACTATGCCTTGAGGCCAGACGAGCGTAATTTACGCCGCGCAAGTGAGTCACGTAATTTCGGTTTCATACACAATTGCAGTTCGTTTCATACTACGACCACGGAGCAAGTACGACCCAAAATCAGCCCTTTAAAATCTATCAGTAAGTAATTTCCGCGTTTCACTTTGCACAGCGTAGATTACGCTCATTGGGCCACAACCAAGCCACATCTGACGGAAGATACGTCGCCGGTGTTCCGTCACGTAATTTTCTCGAGGAATTTTAGTAACGCATCCTCGGTCAAATGTGTGCGGTGTGAGATGTTTACCTTTATAAAATTATGTATACAGGCGGAAGATCGGCAAAGTATCTTCCGTCAGATGTGGCTTCTAAGACTAAAAATATCGTTGAATTAAAAAAGATTGTAAAGTAAGGTTAATTACCTGGTTTCATAGGAATCCATTCTAGTTCAACAGGAATCGTCTAAATATGAGGTTGAAAAACGCTAAAAGCGGTGTCTATTAAAACGCATTTCATTATTTGAACGCAATATAAATACTTTCTACAGTCGCCTTTAGCAAAATGCACGCCCAGCGCTTGTCATTTGAACGTAATTTTCATTCATGTAGCAGTTTTTTATAATAATATATAATCTGAAACGGAGACTAGTACAGAACACAACAAAATGACGAAGTCTCGGATGTTGGTCAACTTATGGTCAACGAGGAAGGCAGCAATGAAGAAGTCATCATGATGGAGCCAAAACAAGCTCAGAAAACGATGACCAGAAAACACTCCAGTATCGCTCACAACATCAAATCAAAGCAGAATCTAGGCGACGCATCTTTGACTCTAAAATGTTACATAACATACTGAACATTATATTCATGTACTATGTAATGTACTTGTGGGGAGCAAAGAAAAGACGCGCGAAGCAACACGCATGCACGCGTCGTCCAGCATCCACAAAGTACATTACAGATTGAAGATAAAGTTCAAGCTCTCTTTCTGCTTACCTTTTTCCAACTATGTTGGGGTCAGCTTCCAGTCTAACCAGATGCGACTGAATACCAATATTTTACACGGAGCGACTGCCATCAGACCGCCACAACCCAGTTACTGGGCAATGCCGATATCCTAAGGTTAGACCGGTTGTTAAACTTTCGGGCTTCTGACTTCTCGTAACGACTGTCATAGGTATTCGTATAACACCCGACATCGACTGTTTAACGTGCTCTCTGAGGCACAGGGGGTCTCGATGTGTAACGAACGGTCATCCATCCAGGGACTGGCCGCGGCAAGCGCAGCTTAACCTCGCAAATCGTATGATTCGCGCGGTTGGCAATCACGAGCCCCTCGATAAGTTCAGGCTATGTAACATTTTAAAGTAAAAAGACGCTTCAACCCTGCATGTACTTCGAGCTTCAGCGTACGTTCAACAAATAAAGCACCCACAAAGAAGTCATTGATGATCAACTTCAGACAAGTGCAGACAACGATAAAAAGAACTCGTTCAAAACTGAGACCCCTATGGCAACATACAATAACAAAGAAACCAATTACAAAGAAACCGTTGAAGCTCGTAAAATAATACCCAAGTCCCTTGGTCATGGATGGTCAACAAAGAAGACAATAACATAACAGAAGTTAAGTCTAAAGGAAAACTTACCAATTCTCTTCAGCGTATGTTCAACGAAGAATGAAGCCACGAAGAAGCCATTGACGATGGAGCCGAGGCAGGCGCAGAACACGATAAAGATCAGACGGCCTAGACTGGGCCACTCACGGCTGAGAGTCACCGGGGAATACACCCGGGTCACGTTGGATGCCCCCGGGTACGGAGGTCCGACCCTGTACATGATCACCTGAGAAAACAAAACTTAGTTATGAAAAAGAAGCAGCAAGATTAAGGGTCTTAAATTAGAGCAGTTTAGATGTTAAGGTAATGAAACATTCAATCAGCCCATTACTGTCCCACTGCTGGACACGGGCTTCTTCGTAGAATGAGAAAGAATTAGGCCTTAGTTCACCAAGCTGGCCAGGTTCGGGTGGGCGGCCTCACATCCTCGAGAACTTTTTGGAGTCCTCTCAGGTGTGCAGGTTTCCTCACGATGTGTTTCTTCACCGTTAACGCAAGTTATCACATTCTTAGTTCTAAGTTAATTAAAAAAGTCTGAGGTTATGGCCAGAATCGAACTCAAACCCAGATAGAAGGCAAGCGTTCAATCAGTAGGCTGCTGTTTGTATATACAGGGTGTAAACGAAATCATGTAATTCCTTCAAATCTCATGATGTAGGTACTGCTGACATAGATTAATCCTGCAAGGTACACTTTTGGATTCAATACAAAAAATATTACAAGAAGTAAACATGTGTTCTTAACTTGAGGCATTTTAGCGCCTCAAGCGAATTACGCGGCTATCGCTCGCCGCGCAGTCATCTAACTCGGGGCGCTAAAATGCCTCACGTTAAGAATACATGTTTAATTCTTGTAATTTTTTTTATTGAGTCCATAGTTATCTCCTTCAGGGTTAATCTATGTCAGCAGTACATCACGAGGTTTGAAGGAATTACATGATTTTGTTTACACCCTGTAGAGAAGAATAAAAAAGAACTTGTCCAATATGCAATTCTAAGTTATGGTAGCTCCTCTTGGGAGATCTCTCAAATAAGAGCTGTATATTAATACGGACTAATAGATGCAATTTTCAATTTGAATCCTCAATCGGTAAACATGTCTGGCAAGATTTGTTGCATTTGCTAACAGCGGATGCTTGAAATGATATACACTAATTGATTTCTATGAAAATGTCGCTTGTTGACATATGAATATAGCCGGTACTTAAAAATGTGTAAATGCAGTCTCTATTTAAATATGAACGTAAGTTAAAATTAAAGGTGTCGGTAGCTGGCAATACTGGGCAACATTTAGAAGACTAGCGGCCTGTCCTGTCTTCGCACGGTTGGATATTTTCCCCGTTTTTGCAACATTTTTCATTTATGCTCCGCTCCTATTGGTCGTAGCGTGATGTTATGTAGCCTATAACCTTTCTCGATAAATGGACTATCCAACACAAGAATAATTTTTCAATTCCAGCCACTAGTTCCTGACATTAGCGCGTTCAAACAAACAAACTCTTCAGCTTTATAATATTAGTATAGATAAACGACCAAATTCTCAAACGCTACTCAATTTTCCGTTAATTTTCGTGCTGTCACTCTCACTCTTAGGTGAAGTGACAATTACAGCACGAAATTAACGCCAAGTTTGAGTATTTGGCCAAAAGTAGGGTAGTCGTCGTCACGGATCAACGCACCCGATGTTATAAAAACAGTTGTCATTCGTAATTGCCTCGTTAGTCTAGTGGTGGCGAGCACGACTGCTGATCGTGAGATCCTGGGTTCGATCCCCAAGTCGGGCAAGGTGTTATTGGGTTTTTTTGTGTGGAATTCCTCAGTAGCAGCTCGAAGTTTGGACTTGTGACCGGTTGATGGCAATAGGCTCGCCCCTATTACATGGGACTTTAAACATAACGGCGAAATGAAGGTGTTACTATACACCTCTGCCCAACCCTTCGGGAAATACAGGCGTGATATTACGTTCTCATCCAACGGAGCTGGCTTTCCGTGTCGATCAGTCGAAGAAGTCTGACCTTTATTATCTGACTAGCTTACTCTTGTCTGTTCTTATGTAAATTAATATAAATTATTGTGACCTCGCTCATGTAACTAACCACTAACCCAAATATAAGTACGGAGAGTCTATGTTGGTTTACCATGTCCGTAGTATGTAGGTATTTGACAGACAGATATTAGTTATAACTGTAATGATAGATTCACTCCTAGGTAGCGTTACCATTTCAAAATAGACGAATGCCTGTCTAGCGTGTCTTAAATACCTGATTTTACAGAAAAATGCCGGTAGATCTCTCTCTCATGTCGGCAAGAGAATAGCTCATGCAGTGTCGTGAAAAAATTGGGCTGTTAGCAAGGTCGGTAGCGGGGCTGACTACACAGTGTGCTCCGTACGTACCTACTTAAGTATCGTCACTCATAGAGGCTTTTTGAATGCACCCTTATGCCTGTCTCACGGGGTGTCCTGCGTAAAAGCGACCAACTACTCGAACTCGAACTCGAACTCGAGACCTATTACTTAGCAGTCTGACGGTCACACCACTAGACTATCACTGCTAATTTCATATCATAATTGCTTGCCATATTATCATAATAGTAGTAAACATTCTTAACTTTCGGATGATGTTAATGACGTTCTTAATTTTTGTCAATGCTTTTCGATACACGCTGTCGCTCTTTGTGACAAAGGAAGGATAAACCAATATGAATTAAATTTAACAAATTTAATTTATTATTATTTACTCACACATTGAAAATTAAATGTCTGACTTGCCACGATTCGAAGGTAAGACGAATCCTCCATGTATTATACTGAACATCAACAATGTCTAGTTAGAGTGGAAGCCGACTTCTACGTTCATTAAGAGAGGTTAATATTGTTTCATAAAAATTACAGCATTTTGAAAGAAACAGCTATATTACTCGTCAGTCCCTGTTAAAGAGTTCAACGCGTGCGCACTTTTTACATTATACAAAACGTTTTTATTAAAATAAACAACTTGTTTTTATTGACTGCCTTGTTGGTCTAGTGGTCGCAAGCACGACTGCTGAGCATGGGGTCCTGGGTTCGATCCCCAGGTCGAGCAGTGTTACTGGGTATGTGGCGGCATCTATCACGCCACATGCAAACTACGCAGCACGAAGAGTGTCTAACAGACTACAGCGACGACAATGACAGCTGTCAAATGAAACGTCACAAATCCTGCATCGCGATATCAAGATTTGACACGCAGATTATATACAACTTCCCAACGTCAACCGGTGGGCAGTGGCCAGTCAGGCATAAGACCCGCCTGGTAGGAGTAACCTCCTTTTTCGTTGGAGGAAAGCCATACCTCGTTCCTCAATAGGTTTTTCCATTAGGAATTTCTCAGTAGCAGCTTGGAGTCTGGATATGTGCCCGGTTAATGGCAATATGCTCGCCCCCCATTACATGGGACTAAAACGAAACTGGCGAAACGAGGGTTTACTAAAACACATCTGCAGAACCCTTCGGGGAATACAAAGCGTGATGTTATGTACTTGTTTTTTTAATAAGGTTTCTATAACATTTTACATTATTTAGGGGTATGTATCTTGAATAATGATCTTATCACCTTGTCACTATCAGTAACAATGCAACTGTTCTGTTCTGCCTAGCTTTCTTCCAACTATATTGGGGTCAGCTTTCAGTCTAACCAGATGCGGCTGAATACCAGTATTTTACACGGAGCGACTGCCATCAGACCTCCACGATTATAGGGCTATGCCGATATCCTAAGGTTAGACTAGGGGTCAGACTTCCAAGCTTCTGACTACCCGTAACGACTGTAATAGGTATTCATATGAGATCCGGGATCGACGGTTTAACGTGCTCTCCGACACACGGAGAGGTATCGATGTGTAACGTACGGCCACCCATCCACAGACTGACCGCGGCAAGCACAGCTTAACCTTGCAAATCGTACGATTCACGCGGTTCGTAATTAGCTAATTAATCAGTTACAATGCAACGAGAATGCTAAAGCACACACTATTGGAATACTTTAACAAATTTAATTCTAGTTCTATAGAATTATCCTAATATATAGATACAATATAAATCTTAACTACTATAATACAAATATAAGGTAAAACAATCAAAGGGCATCAAAAAATTCATCCGCATCGCTGTCAACAGGAAAAGTGCCCAAAAGGCTGGCAGCATTGCCACGTTGTATGGCAATGCTGATTCTTTGGCCAAAATATAGGCCAGCCCTATGGCCACGTGAAGAGCCGACCAACCGCTTGGCGATGTCGCGAAATTAATAACTAATAACAATTAATAACTAATAACACACTATTTAAATTAATAACTTAAAAACATGTTTCATTATGAATTAGAAAACCTCATTTCTGTATGAATTTCTAATACTTCTGTGTAATATCTGATTCAGTCATACGTTACTAAAAATAAACTGCCTCGTTGGTATAGTGGTGGCAAGCGCGACTGCAGATCGTGAGGACCTGAGTTCGATCTCCAGGTCGGACAAAGTATTGGGTTTCTCCGTGTGTCCTCAGTAGCAGCCCGGAGTTCGCATTTGTGCCAGTATAATGGCAATAGGCTCACCCCCTATTACATGGGACTTAAACATAACGGCGAAATAAGGGCGTTACTATACACCTCTGCCCAACCTTTCGGGGAATACAGGCGTGATGTTATGTTATAAATATCATTATCGACATAATCGTATAGGTAAATAACTGGTTTACTAGTAAAGTTTCATTCGTTTCCAAGTACCCCGCTACCAACGGATAGAATTACATCAGTTCCTATAAAAATAAATATTAAAAGAACAAATTAGTTATAGATCTATTGCGGTAGGTATCCAAGAAGGTATTGTTATATGCCCTAGATTGCTACGCCGACATATTGCAGATATAATAATATTGGTTAAAATAATACAACAACATTACTTTTGCGACGTAGATAAATAACAAAATATTGTTTTTAAGGTCCCAACAAAATGATCAATATTTTTAAAGACCTTGAACAAAATGATTAATACATTTTTAAGACCCGAACAAAATTATTGATAAATTTTTAAGACCCCAACAGAATGATTGATCCATTTTTAAGCCCCCATAAAAATTATCAATCAATTTTTAAGCCCCCAACAAAATGATTGATCAATGTTTAACCCCCCAACAAAGTGATTGATAAGTTTTTAAGCCCCCAACAAAATGATTAATAAATTTTCTGTGTTATACCATGTAAACCAACTTTGAAACCAACAAATATAATACCAAACGCAAATATTATTCTTCATCTGTTTTTGATAAACTAGAGTTTAGACTATAGAACTAAAAAAAACAAGATTAGATATCGATTAACATAACATCACACCTTGTATTCCCCGAAGGGTTCGGCAGGGAGAGAGTACACCCTCGTTCGCCAGTTATGTTTAAGACTTATGTAACAAGGGGCGAGCCTATTGCCATTAACCGGGCACAAGTTCAGACTTCAGGCTGCTACTGAGAAATTCCTAATGGAAAACCCAAGCCCGTGCACCATAGACTAAACAGTAACCATAGATTATTTTATTTATGTGTGTTTGGGTTACCATGTTGTTAATTATTATGTTTAAATTTAAGTAAGTTTTAGTATAAGTTAATTTTAAGAAACATTATATTTTTAAATTTAAGTATCCGTATGCGTCCGCGTGGGCGGAAAATAAATACATTTTCTTTCTTTCTTTCTTTCTTCTTCGTTCAATAACACTTTGCCCGACCTGGGGATCAAACCTAGGGTCATGTGCTCAGCAGTCGCGCAACGACCACTAGACGAAAAGGCAGTCTAATATTGATTATAATATAGTGGCTAAAATTTAATAGGCCCGTTTGAACAGCTGTCAGATTAGAACATGTTATGTCAATTTCGACATAAAATGTACTGATCTGACAGCTGTCAAAATGGGCCTATTATATTTTAGACACTAGTCCGGAAAATATACTGAGAAAGTCAGTAGTTTAGAGAAATTAATTAAAACTCATTTCTAGTTCTCAGAACGAAATATTTTCTAGAGTTTAATTAACCTCTTTATTTGTTCTATTATTCTTCCTTTAACCTGCTCGTGACGAGCTAAAATTAATATTACGTCTCTTTTGCTAAACCTTATTTTGTAATTAAGACTTCCCCAGTGCAGTAATTGGCTGCATTCCGTTTCTCGGACTCTACGTTATTAAATGAATATTATTAAATTAATGAACAGAATATATAACCGACTTAAAAAAAGGAAGAGGTTCTCAATTAATCTGCACCATCTTTTTTTGTATGTTCACTCATAACTGTGTTGTTCTTCTTCTTAGCGTGTCGATGGCAACCTAAATTGAGTCGGCCCAGAACTTAGCTACGAGTTTAGCGTTATCAGTAGCGTTCATTAGTTCCTGTAAAGTGAAGGTATCAGGGTACGCAGGGCAAGATGTCAGGTGTCCCATTGTTTGTGGAACAGCACCATATTTACACTCCAAGCTGGAATCGTCTACGAATCTCCACCTGAGCAGGTTTTCCTTGCTTCGACCAACCTGGGACCGGAGTCTGTTTAATGACTTCCAGGTTAGCCAAGGCAACTCATGTCCAGGTGGGAGATTATCAGCACAAGCAGAGCAGCGTTTTTTATTTTTCCAAGTACTGTGTGTTGATAATCCGTTGTTGATGATAATGTTTTGGTTTCAAACAGTGTACGAGGTGGTCCCGTATACTTTTATCATGACCTGATGAAGCACTTAGGAGGTAGGGAATGGAACTCTTCAACCATAAATTGCACATGTGTCATGATTGGGTTATTATTATATGTATCAGAAATTAAGACTTCTAAAATGTTTATTTTATTACATAATATAATAACATAACGCCTGTATTCCCCGAAGGGTTGGGCAGAGGTGTATTGTAACACCCTCATTTTGCCGTTATGTTTAAGTCTCATGTAACAAGGGGCGAGCCTATTGCCATCAACCGGGCACAAATCCAAACTCCGGGCTCTTACTGAGGAATTCCACACGGGAAAACCCAATTACATACACCCAATAATCGCTCCGTGTAAAATTCTGAAATTCAGCCGCATCTGGTTAGACTGTAGGTACCTACCATAGTTGGGATAAGGTTAAGCAGCAGGAAAGGTTATAAAAAGACGAGGTATAATAATATATATATATATATAATACATACGATATAATACATATCGTCGCTTAGGTAACAATACCGCTCAAGTTCGCCGTTTCAAGTTTTCAGGAGAGACAAAAAACTGATTATTATCTTTAAAATAACACAACAAACGACATGCGCGGTGCCAGAACTGTTTAAATAACTCGCTGTGATTGGATAATTATTTATTTTTTCTAACATCATTCGATGCGCGCCGAAAATATCTATCCAATGACGTATAAAACGTAAAATGACCAATTTTCGACGTAGGCGGTACCTATACCTAAGCGACGATAGCGGTTAGTTAATATGCACAACGGAAGAAATGAGAAAGTTATTTATTTCATGAAGCCAGCGCCATCTAGAGAGCATAGGTGTCAACTTTTCATGTTAGTACTGTACATTACCGCCGAAATGTCTTGGCCGCCCTGAACTTCGTACAAGTGGTTGTGAAATAGTTCTTTTAGGAAACAAATGGCTTTTAAATAACATTAAATACGTCGTTATGGGATGTCAGAAGTTCGAAAGTCTCCGGTCTAAACTTAGGATATCGGCATTGCCCAGAAGCTAGGTTGCGGAGGCCTTGGGTGGCGGATTGCGGAGGTCTGATGACACTCGCTCCGTGTAAAATACTGATATTCAGCTGCATCTGGTTAGACTGGAAGATGACCCCAACATAGTTGGGAAAAAGCTAGGCAGGGCAGGAAAATGAAAATTAAATCTAATCTAATACCTTTAAACGAGCAATTCTTGTATAATCTGAATCTCGGACACGGCTCCAGCGATTTTCATGAAATTTAGTAAGCAGGGGGTTTCGGGGGCGATAAATCGATCTATCTAGGTTTCATTTTTAGAAAACGTCATTTTATCCGTGTTTTCAGGTAATAAAAAACCAAAAAAAAAACGTGCAAGGCTCGGTCATCCAGGTACTTAACATTATCTTAGGACTGCCTTGTTGGTCTAGTAGTCGCAAGTGCCACTGCTGAGCATGGGGTCCTGTATTTGATTCCCAGGTCGGGCAAAGTGTTATTGGGTTTTTCCATTAGGAATTTCTCTGTAGCAGCCCGGAGTCTGGATTTGTGCCCGGTTAATGGGAATAGGTTCGCTCCCTATTACATGGGACTTAACGGCGAAATGAGGGTATTACTATACACCTCTGCCTAACCCTTCGGGGAATACAAGGCGTGATGTTATGTTATGTTATCTTAGGACTGTCTATTTTGATATGAAACATCTAATGTGGCGGTACGCATGTGAGAGCGGCTGTTGCGTGGCGACGCTCGCGATACACACGACGGCAGACCATCGTAACTCTTCGGCTATCTTCGGTTTGATTCGGCCAGTTTTTTTACAAAGTGCTTTTCGATGTTTACATCTGCCAGGAGACCCATGACGGCTTAATTTTTATAAGCAATTCTTTTGAGCGGTTTTACAGCACCGAACCGTTTTCTTCCTGAGTGTACAGTCAGCAACAAAAGTATGTTAACATTTCTGTTTTTTTAAATCATAACGGAACACAATTAATAATAATAACATGCCGGTCTTGATGTACTCCTTCGGCATACTCAAGTGGACTCAGACTGAACTTGACGCCCTGGATAGGAGGGTCCGTACGCTGCTGACTGCATACCGAATGCATCACCCACGTTCATCGGTGATGAGGCTGTACATTCCGAGGAAGTGTGGGGGTCGAGGCTTTTTAAATGCTAAGACCCTCCACAACCGCGAGGTGTGCAGCCTCAGGGAGTACTTCCTCCAAGCAGACGTGGGGATGCATCGAGATGTAGTCGCAGTGGACAAAGGATTCACCCCGCTCTCCTTGGCTAAAGAGAACTGGCGCAAGCCTGTAGTACTGGATACTAATGGCCGCAGGGAGGTATGGCAGAGCAAGGAGCTTCACGGACGCTTTTACCGGGCCCTTCATGGGCCCGATGTAGACTTCCTAGCGTCCGTAGCCTGGCTACGTTTCGGTGATCTCTTTGGGGAAACCGAAGGTTTTGTCTGTGCAATTATGGACGAAGTTATGATGACGAACAACTACCGGAAATATATTGTGAAGGACGGCACGGTTGACATCTGTCGGGCATGTCACTGTCCCGGTGAATCCATTCGACATATTATTTCCGGTTGTTCTCGTCTTGCTAATGGCGAGTATTTACACAGACACAACCTAGTAGCTAGGATTATCCACCAGCAACTTGCTCTGAAATACAACCTTGTGGACGCAGAAGTACCATACTACAAGTATGTGCCCGACCCAGTTCTCGAGAATGGCCATATCACATTGTACTGGGACCGATCTATCATCACCGACAGGACTATTGTTGCCAATAAGCCTGACATAGTGGTGATAGATCGAACAGAGCGTCTCACAATGATTGTTGATATCACTGTCCCACATGACGAGAACCTTGTGAAAGCCGAGAAAGATAAGGAAATTACGAGGTTGTCGACATGTGGGAGGTTGACTCAGCAGTCATTGTGCCGATAGTCGTTACGGCCAATGGCTTAATAGTCAAGAGCCTCGACCATCATCTGACGAGGCTCTCGTTGGGCAGCTGGGTCAAAGGCCTGATACAGAAAGCGGTACTTCTGGACACGGCACGTATTGTCAGGAAGTTCCTCTCTCTGAGGCCCTGACCACCGGTAGCTTGGACCCTGTTCCCGATGCCGGTGGGCTACTATTTTTTATATTTTTAAATGTTTTTTTATATTTTTTATAGAAATATTTAAAAATGTAAATAATATGTACATATAAATGAATAAACGAATAATATTATTATTATTAACTAACCTTAAGTATCAAGACTTGGCACACGAGGTTGTCGACATGTGGGAGGTTGACTCAGCAGTCATTGTGCCGATAGTCGTTACGGCTAATGGCTTAAAAGCCAAGAGCCTCGACCAACATCTGACGAGGCTCTTGTTGGGCAGCTGGGTCAAGGGCCTGATACAGAAAGCGGTACTTCTGGACACGGCGCGTATTGTCAGGAAGTTCCTCTCTCTGAGGCCCTGACCACCGGTAGCTTGGACCCTGTTCCCGATGCCGGTGGGCTACTATTTTTTATATTTTTAAATGTTTTTTTTATAATTTTTATAGAAATATTTAAAAATGTATATAATATGAACATATAAATGAATAAACAAATTATAATATTAATAATTAATATTTAAATTTAATCGGAACACGTGTAACGATAAAATAACACAAACTCTTGACTATTATATGAAATGCTGAAAAGCAGTGTAACGAATAATTTTGGGTCAATTTAGATGTTATATAAAAATGACAGTGTTAAGCAACATTCGTTGCTGACCGTACATGCGCGGAAGTTTGGAGAACCTATGTTCAGCCGGGCTGATAATGTATGGCTTATCTCGTCCATGCACGTGGTAATACGATGACAAAATTATCTAGCGCTGCGTATGTTAGACTTTCAGAGCGACCAAGTTAATCTACACCGTAATGTTTTTATTACACCGAAATAAAGACGATATACAAGGTTAGTCGGAAAGGGGGTAGGTACTAAGCCGCGGGCCACTTAAAGTATCACTGATGTCTATTTTAAACACTAACACCATCCTAAAAATGATCTCAGACCGACTGGATTGCGCGATTGTTAACCGGTGCTGCAGAATTTCTGCTGGACCTGCAGCATAATAATAACGATGTATAATATTTTTTTTTGTTTCATCTCTTCATTTGTATATAATTTAGTTTACTAACATAGATATAAGTAGAATTGTTATTAACACTATGAGTTATGTTACTTGATTAAATAATTGAATTATTATATTATTAAAGCAAGTGCTAAAATTTCAAAACTCGATTATTTTTATTTGCATGCAAAAAAAAATATTTTAGTTTTTTCAAAAAAGCATACCTGCTTTAGTTATGAATTCGGAAAATTAAGTTTCTAATTCTTGACCCCAAATATGACCTAAATTGTAAACACAGCTGATCCTAGCTATGGACAGATAGATTTTAGCATATTTTTTACGAAATTGAACAGCTGTTTCTCTTAAAACTATCGAGTTTTGGGGAAAGTTGTAGAACAAAAGTTATCCCTTACTTACTTTAATATTCTTTCCGCTTACTACCCCCTTTCCGACTAACCTTGTATAGACGACACATTTGGTGCAGTGGCTGAGCGATCGGCTTCTGCGCTACGGGTCGTGGGTTAGATTCCCGCACGGAACATATATTTGTATGGCCTACAGATAGTTGTTCTGGGTCTGGATATATGTGCGTGTGAAGATTTGTGTTTGTAAACGCACCCACGACACAGGAGAAATCCTAGTGTGGGGCAACATTTTTTTTTTAAACAATAATAAAGGATCCAACCCGGTGTTATGTTTCGGTTTTGCATTGATAAGTAACAAACAAGAAGTTTAGATTAGCAAGCGGGTCGGTGATCCCAAAGAAAGTCTTCTAGCGGTGATGTCGGTAGTACCGGTTGGACAAGTTGGATGATGGTTTCCCATCCGTTGGTCGTCAAAACCTCCGGTTGCTTTAAGTGCTCTCTCATTTTACAACACTGTTACATATTCTGATAAATGGTATAAATTAACTTTAATATCAGGCATAGCCAAAGTGATAGCCTTTTAGTCTGACCGTCGGACTGTCGACTGTCGAGTTCGAACCCAAGGGACGCACCTCTGTCTTTTCGGATTCATGTGCGTATTGCATAATTATCACTTGCTTAAAAACGGTGAAGGAAAACATCGTGAGGAAACCGGCATGCCTGAGAGATATTTCTCGACAGCATGTGAAGCCAAGCCATGGGCGGCATAAACTCTGACACCAGGTTAGTCACTAACCTCATGAAAAGAAGAAGATATTAGGCAAGTAGGTACTTACTGTTATATCGTCTTTACTGTGGTGAAAATCTCGCAGCGGCGGCAGGTCGCTATCAGTAACGCTCCCTTTACCAAGCTGATAGGACTGTAAACAATAGAACGAATTTAACAACAATAATTAAGAATATTTAAATGTATTTTTGTAATTATAACAACATGGGTAGGTACTTCTTAATATTTAGAGGTTAAGAACACCGAGTAAGCCGATACGTCAAATGCAACAAATTACATTCTAAATTCGAATGATTTGTAAATAACGAGAATTACTATCGCGATATGGTCGCAGACTAAACGAGACCCAGCGAAATTAACGCGTTCGGCGAAAAAAACTAATCGCGTGTTAACTTTGCATCCCGCTCTATTACAATTATTACAAGGTTGAGATTCCTTTGATTTTTTTCCTGACAATGGCGTATATAAGTTTGTTTCCCATTTATTGTCTAGTTTAATGGGAGTTTTACGTTAGTTACCAAACGACCAGATGTACAGCGTGTGGCGGAAACTATTGGCCCAAATCATAGTGTATAATTAAATGAATTTCATGAACACAGAAGATAATTAAATTTTGTGACATAAAAGATAATTAATCACGCCTTTGATATTATGACAAGTACAAAAATAAAAGCGAAATGTTTTAATTGCGTTTTAATGTTCATTATAAAGTTTGGAATGCTAATTATGTGCCTCATATGAGCGGATCACAGAATCGCAGATAGACACGGATAATGTTTCTCACACACAATGCATGTGCTGTAAGACGTTTATATCCGAGCGTATCTCGTTGGTCTAGTGGTGGCAAGCGCGACTGCTGATCGTGAGGCCCTGGGTTCCATCACCAGGTCAGGCAGTGTTATTGGGTTTACCCTAAGCAATTCCTCCGTAGCAGCCCGGTGTTTGGATTTGTGCCCGGTTGATGGCAATATGCTCGCACCCTATTACATGGGACTTAAACATAACGGCGAAATGAGGGTGTTACTGTAAACCTCTGCCCAACCCTTAAGTGAATTCAGGCGTGATGGTATGTTAAAGTTTATATGCGCAATTCGCTCGGGGCGCTAAAATGCCTCACGTTAAGAACACATGTTTACATCTTGTAATTTTATTTTATTGCATCCAAACGTATCCTGTGCAGTGTTAATCTATGTCAGCAGTACATCACGAGGTTTCAACGAATTATATGATTTTGTTTGCATCCCACATACATACAGCTACAAATAACATAGCCCATTGAGGATTCACAAAAATAGTTTATGCAATTAATATGAAATTCTATCAGCTGGAATTTCAATTAATTGACCCAGTTGAACTATTGCGAAATGTTGGTTTATTACTGTTGATGTACAGTCAGAAGCATTAATATCTGCCTATCGACGACTTTCAAATCTCCAATAATAGTAATCTGGCCAAAGCCATGTGAATAAATGTGTGACTATAGATACTATCCGTTCTATCCATAGTAGATTTCAAAATCATCAATAGACAGGATATTATTGCTTCTGACTGGTCAGTTGTAAAAGATGGTTACATTTAGCAAAAAAAAAATACCGACAAGTGCGAGTCGTACTCGCGCACCGAGGTTTCCGTACCGTTGGAGGATTATTGTTTCCAATTTCAAAATAAAATTTTAATCTTTTTGTAACCGCACGATTAAGTTTGTTCGTAAAATATTTTTGCTGATATATAAAAAACTGCACTAGTTATAGGCATTCAGATTTTAAGCTTTGCAAACTTCGGAGATAAGAGGGGAACGGTATTTTTCCAGTCGTTTTTCCTCATGCGTCATAAATACAAATATTTTTTATAATGTACAAATGAAACCTTTTCATATGATACCCCGCTTGGCTAAGTAGGTAAGTCCACTTTAAAATTTTAACCCTCCAATTCGGCCCTTCATGAAAATAGTAATATTTTTCCGATCCTTTCACTTGCAATATAGGGTAAGTATTATTAAAATCTATTCCAAATTTCAAGTCGGTAACATTAGTAGTTTCTGAAATAAGTAACTAGTTGTGACAGACAGGCAGACGAAGTCGCACCATAAGGTTTTCTTTGTTACCATTGTGGTACGGAACCCTAAAAGGGGTTTTTTGGAAGAATTAGTTAAGTATTAAAATCTTTTATTATTATACACATCAACGGCCAACACATACGAATACTTGGTACTTATGTTAAGAATTCACGAATTCTTCTTAATTTCACTGTTGAATGTTGCTAAGTGTTCACATCTTTTTGCAGCTGACTGTACTCCTCTGTCTAAACCTTTGAGAATACAGGTTTGCGGTATACATGCCAGGCTGTGTAGATCAATTCTTGTATGGAGTTTCTTTGAACTTTTTAGAGACTAACTATATTTCATAAGTTGGTCACATATTACTCGTAAATTAATAGAGCCTACTTAGCTCTGATATTTTTCAATTTAATTTCGTTATATAATATAGGTTATATTGGTAGGTAGGTACTTTTCTTCCTCCTAGCCTTTTTCCAACTATGTTGGGGTCAGTTTCCAGTCTAACCAGACACGGCTGAATACCAGTATTTTACACGGAGAGACTGCCGCCAGACTTCCGCAACCCATTAACTGGGTAATGCCGATATCCTGAGGCTAGACCGGTTGTCTGACTTTCGGGCTTCTGACTTCCCGTAACGACTGTTAGGTATAGGTATTCGTATGATACCCGGGACCGACATTTCATCGTCCTCTCCGAGGCTTGGAGGGGTCTTGATGTGTAACGAACGGTCACCCATCTACAGACTGACCGCGGCAAGCGCAGCTTAACCTCGCAAATCGTATGACCCGCACGGTTGTTAGTTAGCTACGAGCCTCTCATATAGAGGTATCTACTACTATATTTGTGAATATTTTTTAGATATTGAGAAATAGCGGTTTATCTAGTAGGTACCTAGGGGTGTGAGAAATACGACTGAGCTCTTTAAAACTTAATATTTTGTAAATGGATCTGTGTATCCAAAAACTGTTTATGTAACCCCACAATATTTTTGAAAGACCTATTCTAAACTCTACGCGATGCGGTATGCGATATTCTAAGTACCTACCACCACTATAAGTAAAAAGATGTTGGGAAGTAATGGCAATAGGTTCGCACCCTATTACATAGGACTTAAACACAACTGACGAAACGAGGGTGTACTACAACACCTCTGCCGATCCTTTCGGGGAATACGAGGCGCGATGTTATGTTACAAAAAAATACTTTTCTTTTTATTTGTAGGCGTTAGTAACACGTATAGCCATGCCAAGTACTAATAGTCTGCGAGTAAAATGGCTGTGACATACAGACTGACATACATGGCGAAACTCTAATGGTGCGTCCAGACCTGACGAACGCGCCGCGAATGCGCCGCTCGCGAGCCGCTTGCGAACTGCGCGCGTGCTGCTCGCGTGCAGTTACAGCGCACGTTTGGTGCGCCGCTCTAGTGCAACTCCGGGAAGGCTCGAGTGGGGCGCGCGTGCAGCGCGCGCACGTCTCGCGCGCCGCTCTTGCGTTCACAGCTTCTTTCGCGTTTGAACTATGAGCCTCAATTGTGAATTTGCTTCCAAAGATGTCGGACCATACGACTGCCGTTAGCATAATTGCTGAAGCATCGGCTATTGTATTACTGACAAAAACTAAAAGGAAAAACAGAAGACCTTGGTGGCAGGTTCCACGCGCGGCACGCGCGCACCACCTGCGCCGCTCGCGTAAAGCGTGTAGCTTGCGCGCGAGCGGCGCGCGGACGGCGCGCGAGCTTCGTACGAAGATGAAATGCACGCGCGCAGCTCGCGAGCGGATCGCGAGCGGCGCATTCGGCAGGTCTGGACGCAGCATTAGGATTCCTTCTTTGATTACAGAACACGAAAAAACCACATTGAAATCTGTTTACCCCTTTGGGAGCTACGATGCCAGTGACAAACACACATACAGACAAAAGCTTCAAACTTCTAACATCAACTTTTTGCGTAGCGCTAGCGATAGGTAGGTACCTACCAGTTTAAATTATCAAGAAGTTAATTAATTAAATTTGTTTTACCTACAAATGTAATAAAGTAGGCTATTAATACATACTTTATTAATTAGACTTAAAAACATCACATTTAATTAAAATCATTGCATTTAATTAAAGCCATTTTCAAAATAATACATTCCCGTAGTTTTTATTGTTTCGTTCGTTCATTTATTATGTCCGTTTATAGAATGGACTACTCGATATTTTTTATTTGGGATAAGTTGTTATTACGTGATTATTGCACACGGAAAACTTATTTCAACCGCGCGTAGTTTCAAGACAATGTAAAACTTATTTCCTCGATTTCCTGTTAGCTGCAACTTCAGGCCCGGTTTTTAATAGGTTTGATATTTTACAGAAGTTGTGTAGTTGCCTACGTAGTTTTAAAGGTACTTAGATAATTTAAATATTTTCTGTGAAGGAACGGTAAAGTTTATTAACAGAATAATGTACCTATGCCATGTGTATATGGTAGAAAATAACAACGTTTTCCTTCAATCGAAAAGTTTGCTGGATCGTGTTAAATTAAATAAACATCACCTTCTTCTTAACCAATAATAATTAATATAAAATAAAACAAGAAAATCCCGTTGTTTTGAATATCATGATGATATCTGATAGGTACATGCCGGCTTGGGTTGATTACCTGAAAAATATCTCTGAAAAACAAAAACACGAGAAAACAAAACATGAAAACAAAAGAAACATGACAGAGCTTCCAAAAAACCCAAGAATTATTTCGGAGAAATTTAATTCAAGAAACATATTTTATATTTCAACAAAAGAAATCTCTTATAGTTCAAAAGTCAATAAGACGGCGTCTATTTTGCCGGCTGCTGGTTTGAAACAAGAATGAAAGACGACGATTTATTCTCTAGGTACGCAAGTTGGGAAAAACAAACAATAATTTTTAACATCACGAGAAACTTAGGAACCTATATTATTTAGTAGGTATTACTTAAAAAAATCCTGTTAAACAAAACACAGATTAAAAAAATAAATGTAAGCTTCGTTCACTCACCTTTAAAAACTTCCAATTCGTGACATCCAGCGAAGAAAAACTCGTAACTTCAATTCAATTTGGAAAACAACTGTCAACTTTTAAACGTGAACTTAAAATTCCGCGTAGAAACTGCAGTGTAAATTAAAAAAATATTTAGAAACAGTGAAAAAGTTTTATAGGACACCACTAAAATAATTTAAAAATAAACATCAGTTTTTCGAAATTTATTAGTGTGGACGTGCGGCATTCGCGAAACACGGTTATACTGTACTACCGCTATAATTTTAATAAAAAAATCGGGCATCTATGCGATTTTGTTGCTAGGTGTGGTGGGGTTGAACTGAGTGGGGACGATGCTGCGCAGTGGGGTAGTTTCACCCCTTTGCGCAGCGTTTCGGACGAACTTCATGCTTGTTAGGGCGACAGCTAGACGGATGACGACAGATGAGACGGACATAAAACAGACAGCTAATATGACGAAATCCCTTGTCAAGTATGTTAGCAGTAAAAAAGGTCGTATACGTTCACAGGGGTGGTATTCTTATAATTTTATTGGAGCACTAAAACTAGATACTGCGGTTTTAGACTGAAAGCGCAATAAGGTTGAACCGTTTGTATTTCGCGCTCCATTAGTGAAAACTTCACATTGTTCAAAAGTTGCATAAAACTTAAAAGTTGCAAATGCTTTAAAAGTTTAAATACATTCTGTTAGACATTGGTGTCGATTCTGTTGCACATTTTGACACTACTAAACTAGACTAAAAGTAACTGTTACTTTCTTTTTCTATTAAAACAGAAAGAGACAACCACCCTTAGTTTAGTTTAGTCCTGTCAAGGTGCACTACAGAATCGACACCATTATAACCAAAATTGCTACCTATTAAAAAAATAAAGTTAAGCTATCACCAAGCAATGGTGTCCATTGCTTGTGAACACTGAACACTATATTAATTATAACTGTCTAAAAGGTAAGTAGGTACCTACTTATACTTAAAAAAAATCTACAAACTATTATTTTATTTCACCTGCTAATAACGACGATCTACCTACCTATACCTACTATTATTGTAAGTGTCAAGGAGATTTCGTTTAATTATCCAGGTACCTATTATAAAATTCAGGATTTTTTACGAGGCTATACCTAGATATTTCGTAATATTATGAAATGAAAAGTACCTACCTACCTACCTAATACCAGAATAAGAGGTACCTATTTTAAAATTATGAAAGTTAAGTTTTCCATTAAATTTCTATAAGTACTAATCTAACCTGCCTACTTTTTAAATCATATAGGTATTTAGCGGTGAATCAAAAACCGAAATATGTTTGTAGGTACATATTTCGTGCCGACACGAGAAGAATATTTTTGTACCTAGTTACCTACCTATTTGTTTTGGAAAAGTGCGTTAATTTTTCGGTCTTGAAAGGTCTCGACTATAATTCTTCATTAAAACTTACAAATCTATCCTACCTACCATCTTTTTGTCTATCAGTATCTGTAGTAGGTGTTATAAAGATGGTTAGAAAGAGTTAAGTACTGAATGCCCAAATTCGCAAATGGCCCATTTACAAGATTTCGTACATAAACAATTTCTTCTTCTTCCTCCTTTGCGGCTGAGTCGATGTTGTCGCCTATTCTGCCAGCGTTATGATTTCATGTAAATAAAATTAAAATCTTCGTAAACAAACATTTATTGACCTAAGAACTGCAGTGACTAGCGACATCTAGTAAAATAATATGTTAATATTGTGACAGCGTCACTGTTTGGGTTGCAAATAAATAAAAAGTGCGAAAAATTGGTACATTTCACAATCGTGCAAGTTATCATTGTAAAATTAGGTGGATATGATGCAAATCTTTTTATATAATTTAGTCCTCAAGTATACTCATTTTGGTTATTTCTGTTAGGAAATTCGCACTAACAGCCTGAAGTTTGGTTGTTTTTGTTTTCTATTAAGTATTATTATAGTGTCTTTATACAAACCGAACCGTTTGACAAATGACTTAATCGAAATATTGTGATCGAGCGGCAGATCCTAATCAAAGGGTGTGAAAATAATAATTATATTATAGGATTTATGTTTTTTGAATGTGTATTGGAATGGTTGGATGGAGTTGGCAAGTTTGGCAACATCATCAAACAAATACTGTCCGTATAACTAATGTACTCTGTGACAAATACGTCAACGTCAACGTCGAAGACACACCGTCAACACGACGTTAAAAAAATGAAGTTTGGCGATTTCTATAAAATTTATAATTCAATTTTATTTCAAGTTCTTGCTGATTTATAAATAACCATGTCACCAAAAATAGTAAATATTACCGCTGAATACATCCGGGAGCATTCCTTACACAGTTTCTATTTGTAAGGGTGTATTATTCTATCATCGGTAAGTAATGTGAACGATATAATATAAACGATTTAACCTTGGCAGTAAATCAAGTATAAAACAGCGGTTGATTTGATTGAGTGCCGGAGGAACACCTCTGGCAACTGTAGAGGCCGACATCATGCATCAAATATCGCGTTTCCATTTAGTATTGTAACCTGAGTGTTGACACCAATTTTTATTATTCATCATAGTTGACGAACCCGAATGTTAACGGCCTGTATTTAAATATTCTTAGAACAATCGTAGTCGTATTATCGGTGCTATTAAGCCGCATAATTGGATTTTGAAGTTGTTTTAGTGAGTGCACTTAGGTTGGTAAGCCTGTTTTATTTTTGAAATGAATTTACCTAAATAAAAAAAACGACTCGTTAATTTCTACAGTCTGGCTGGTACAGCAGTTTGTTCTATGGTATATTAGAGAGAGGTTTCTGTATTCCGTGATATTAACACTATCATAATTGTTGTTAAGATTTGCCCTATGCCTATGTTAGAAAATTAAATATAAACGATTATTATAGTTGCTTGGTATGTGTTAAAAAACACCTGTGCAAACATTATTACCAGCTGAATTTATTTGAAAACAGATAGAACTTCTAAGCCCCTTATTCATATTTATTTTCATAAACAAATGTTAGAAATTATATTTTCATGAGTGTCCTACATTTTTTTTAAATGGTAATGATACTTACGCTTTATAAAAAAAGACCAGTAAGTATCATTTGGCAACTCTTAAGAGAGATATTTTCTGTAAAATCGATGCAAAATTCGAAACTTACTTGATTAAGAAGTGTTTCAAATAGATTAACATCACAATATTTCTTTTTGTTAGAAATTAATGTTATGAAATATTTCACAGAAAATATCCCTAGTAAGAGTAATTAAATGTTGTTTACATTTTATTTTATCCTTCCGTGAATAGCGTATAAGTCCTTCCTGGTTTGAGATTTTTGGTTGCCAAAGGAAAATTCTAAGTATTTTATTCTATTTCAGGCAGCAATAAATTGATTCAACATGATAGACAGCCTTGCAAAGAACGTAGCAAATGTACTCAGTGTACTGACAATACTATCATGTGTGTTCCTGAAGATACCACAGATAATGTCCATCAGGGAGAGACAGTCTGCCGAGGGAATATATATTCAAGCTATGGTTATGGAAATTATTGGGTAGGCTTTTGTCTTATACACTTACGTAGTTCATGTTATTGATATTTGTGGATCATATTTACTCTGTGAAACAGCTATCTTGCTCGCAAATATAGCACAGAGAAGGCCCCACTAATGGTGTGAAATGGAACTGTTTTCCGAATTGCCCAGTTTTGTTTAGCCGTATTATGATGTGGCAAGTGTTTAAGCCAGGGATGTCGACAAAAGTTGTATCCTCATCCACCTACCCAGCTTTTAAATGGGCAAATCATGATATTCTTAAAAAAATACTTTGAATTGCTTTCCTGTAAAGTAGGTATATTGGTGCTTTAGTCTTTTTACCTTTCCACTGACTATATGAAACCTACACAGTAGGTCATATCATCAAATGACATGTCTAGGCACATCATGATGCGTCCAAATCAGTATTTGACTACTTTAAAAAATTTGGAAGAATAAAATAAAATTTTTATTATATCAAAAAGGTACATTATAGAGAGAAAATGAATGTTGAATAAATAAATAAAAGTATTCTAAAAATGGAGAAG
Organism: Amphipyra berbera; assembly: GCA_910594945.2. NCBI lineage: Eukaryota > Metazoa > Arthropoda > Insecta > Lepidoptera > Noctuidae > Amphipyra > Amphipyra berbera. The sequence goes on along the minus strand of OU343121.1, from coordinate 20,513,150 downwards.
ATACACGTTTTTCAACTTTTTGAATGGTGCATTAAATTTTCTCTCCTCTTCCCACAAACAGACATTGTATGGAGAAATGACAAATTACTATGTAGTTATTGAATAATAACGTCATCGTTCAATAGTGCAGTCCCTATCTATTAACAATTTTAAATTGCTTAATATGGGCATTTTATTATACAAGGTTAGTCGGAAAGGGGGTACTAAGCCGCGGGCCACCTAAAGTATCACTGATGACTATTTTAAAGCAAGTGTTAAAATTTCAAAATTCGATAATTTTTATTTGCATACAAAAAGGTTTATATTTTAGGTTTTTCAAAAAAGAAACATACCTGCTTTAGTTATGAATTCAGAAAATTAAGTTTCTAATCCGTGACCCCAAATATGACCTAAATTGTAAACACAGTTGATCATAGCTATGGACAGATAGATTATAGCATACTTTTTACGAAATCTTTGAAAAGCTATTTCTCTTAAACTTTCGAGTTTTGGGGAAAGTTGTAGAACAAAAGTTATCCCTTATTATGGGTACTTTAAGATCCTCTCGGCTTAGTACCTCCTTTCCGACTAACCTTGTATATTTCATTGCTGCCTATGATTTTTGTACAAGATTGGAGACAATAAAATAAATTGTCATCTATTATATCCAATTCAACAATCTGACAAAGACATTCATGCTTTTGCTTATGTTAATATTAAAAATAATTATGATTTGCTTGCTAATGTAAAAGGTGATAAATAAATTATATATGGTGGTTACAGCGATAGCAGAAGTATTTATGGACATTGATCGCCTCTTCGCATTAAAAGTGTATAATCTCGAAAATTTTGCAAAATCGAATTAAGTATAATACTGATCGTTTCTGTATACTTAACTCGATTTTGTAAATTTTTCGAGATTATACACTTTTAATGAGAAGAGGCGATATATGAAAGAGTGTGTACTGAATCTCATTCTCCTCATATTGTATGTTGTTTTAGTGACTGATCATGATTTTGATCATACACTAAATAAAATTACTGTGCCATTATAAGTAGGTATTAATAGCAAACTAATTTGCCATCCATTTTATATGAGGCAACTTCAATAAGGGTTGAATAACATCTGTCAGCATAGAATCGCGTTTTTTCATGCTCTATCCTTTTTTGTCGCTCAGGAACGTCATTTAATAGAGCGAGAAAGACTGCGTGAGATCGCACGCGATAGCACGAGACCACACGCGATAGCACGAGACCACACGCGATAGCATGAGATCGCACGCGATGGCATTCACGCCGTCTTTGTCGCTCTATTAAATGACGGTCGTTCATTTGTGCAGGGTACTTCATCTGTGTACTGACAACATCATATTACTACAACCTCCCCATTCTCCGAGCTTGTTAAATATGGCAGTGCAGGGCCATAGCCGGGCAATTCTCCGAATTTAGTAGGTCAAAGGCCACAATAAAGGTCATTGTCATCACTTACTGCCAAAAGGCCCCAAAACGTTTAGTTACAGCTGTGGAAGAGATCCCTTTCCAGTAGTCATCATCATCTCCCTTTTTTTAACGTGGAAATTCCTCGTGGATGTCCCTCGCCCGGGGAAGGCGAGGGGTCTGCCGGACTCTTACCGGCTGAAAACCAACGGTGTTCCTCCTCTTGACCGTTCGGCCGGGGTCGCGGGATTCGCAAAAGCATGCACCGCAACCCGGCAGATCACCATCTCCCTGCCCTTACCCCACACTACATGGGGTCGGCAAAACACTTATTCGTCTTCTATTCTCCTCTATCAGCCGTCATCTCAGTACCCACAATCCATCCATCTTTTCTTTGGCTTACCTCTATTTGTATATCCATCAACATAGATCCCTTTCCAGTAGTACCTTCATAATTTGGAACCGCAGTAAAACTAATTGGCATTTTCAGTCCATTACTGGCCCACTGTAAGGCACGGGCCTCTTCTCAGAGTGAGAAGGGTTTATAGGCCTTAGACCACGACGCTGGCCTGCTAACTAAGGGCTTGTACATAAAACTGCGAATCGGCGCGATGCGATTTCGTGCGGCAAGGCGTCTTCCTTCCATGGTTCCGACGATCATGAATTCATGAATCCCTCGACGATCGTCAACCGTATTGAACGTTTTTTATACTAGGTAGAATAAATTTGCGTAAAAAGATTTGCGCACTGCTGTTACTGATCAAGAAGATATAGGAAAAAACAATAACGCGAATCAATTCGTAAGTTCTTGCGACGCGTCGTGCGAGCTCGTATATTTCTACGATGCGACGTCGCATCGCAGTTTTGTGTACAAGCCCTAACAAAGCCCTAAAAAAATCTTTATTTTACAGATTTTCAGTAATGACGTTATACAACTATACAAACCACTACTGCGTCATGACATACATGGAATACCCATTAATATTAATACAAGTCTACATATTGTTCTACTATGTCCTGATGTATAAGGACTTGTTGTGTTCACCAATAGTTCCAGCAGCTACTATTATGTATGTTACTACGGTCCTCGGGTTCATATCGGGAATTTTTCCGAAGTCTATACTTGCGTTCCTGGTGGTGAGTTTTTTCTTAATTATCATATTGTTATACTAGTTGTTGGCTGTGGTTTTACTTGCATCCTAGGGAAACTACTTCATCTAACCGGATAAAAAGTATCATATCATAACATCACATCACGCCTGTAGTCCCCGAAGGGTTGGGCAGAGGTGTATATTAACAGGGTGAATATTCGAATTTTTTTAACATTATTTTAACAAATCATTCTTCTCCCGGGTTGTTAACGTTATAGTATTGTCAGATTGTTTTTATTCTTGTCTTATTGCTTGACGGCAGCGGTATAGTTTGAGTTTTCATTATCGTAATTATAGTATTAAACATCTGCATTCTTAACTTTGGCATGATGCTAATGACGTTCTCAATTTTTGTTAATATTTTTCGAAGAATGCCCCATCACCCTCATTACGCCGTTATGTTTAAGTACCATGTATTAGGATGCGAGCCTATTGCCATCACCGGACACAAATCCAAACTCCGGGCTGCTATTAAGGAATTCCACACAGAGAAAACCAATAACACTTTGCCCGACCTGGGGTCCGAACCAAGTAGTTTTTTTCTAACCAAAAAATAACGTTCTAGATTGCGTGTACCATCTAAGAATAAACTCATCCATTTTTTATGCATCGACCGCGGCCGGGGCGCGCGCTCACTTCCGTGCCGTGTTTTACCTAAACAACGAAGTGAAAACTATAAAAAAAAGAAAAAAATGATGAAAAAAAAATATCATCATCATCCTGCCCTTATTCCGTACTAAGTGGGGTCGGCACAACATGTTTTCCGTAAATCCAGTTGTTAGAGGTTTTGGCTTATTATTTTAAGACCGGCCGCCTGCTTGATATCAATCCGCCTTGGGAATACTCGTTGCGCCGACGCGCGGGTGACCCAATGTGCTTGCTGATATTATGCACTGGGTCCCAAAATGATATTCTTGTGAATTTTATTGCCGACAACTAAGCAGACTATATTCTTCTAGGTATACTTGAAGATCCTCGCCTCACTCATTCAGTATTTGAATTCAATTGAACCCAAAAATTCAAAATCATTTGAAGCAATGCCATTAAGGGTAAAGTGGGTCGTGTGGAATCAATACTGCATCGTAGGAATTTTCAATCACATCGATTCGTTTAAAATGCAAATGTTGGCACCGACATTATACTTACTGATGCGTGTTGTTTAGTATATTTGTTTGCGTTCATAGGTCTTTTAATTTGTGAGGGGCTCGTGGCTGCGCTTGCCGTGGTCAGTCCATGGATGGGTGACCGTTCGCTACCCGTCGAGACCCCTCTGTACCTCGGGGAGCACGTTAAACAGTCTGTCCCGGCTGTCATACGAATACCTATGACAGTCGTTACGGGAAGTCAGAAGCCCGAATGTCTGACAACTGTTCTAAACTTAGGATATCGGAATTGCACAGGAACTGGGTTGCGGAGGTCTGATGGCAGTCGCTCCGTGTAAAATACTGGTATTCAGCCGTATCTGGTTAGACTGGAAACCGACTTCAACGTGGTTGGGAAAAGGCTAGGCGGAACTTAGGTCTCTTAATTTGTTTTGATTGCGTTACGTTTCACACTTCACACTTGTGTTGTGTTAAGGTGGTTTACGGATTCTATCAAGTGTCGTCATCATTTTTGTGTATACTTACCTGTACGTAATCTTATTGCATTCACCAACGTTGACTGAGCTAGTTATTATGGTAACCATAAAATCCCTAGGATCATGGGCGTGGCGTAGTCAGGGAGGGCGGATGAGGTGCTTTTATAGGGTTGCCACCTTTTTTTTGAAGAATTATAGTATTTTTCTCAAAAAAAGATGCAAAAATATAGTACATTTGGGAAATTAAGGAAAAAAAAGTACACATTGATTTTTTATGTTTATGTATTTTTCCATGTATAATATTTGTTATTGCTCTTCGTTTGGCCATCAATGATCTATTACTTTTAAAATAATTATAGGAATCTGAGCAATTTAGTTTCATATTAAAATAAATTAACAATTCATAATTAATTAAATTAGTATATGCTCTAATTCGTTCTTCTTTCCGTTTTTACAGTTAACATAAAAAAGTACGACATTTGAATTAGGGATAAAAATATAGTATTTTTCGTACTGTATTATTTTTCTATAACATATAGTACAAGTGACTGAAATATAGTACGATACTATATATTATAGTACGGGTGGCAACCCTATGCTCGCACCACTCTTGCACAGGGAATATTAGGTAAATAGTCTAGATTCAGTCAACTCAACACGCATGTCTGCTAAAATAGGCTGACCAATGCCTGGCTATACTTTATTGGACCTCAAAATGGTGACCACAGGCAAAATTGTCTCATAAACCCGTCCTGCACTTTCGGCTAGAAAAAAACTAAGTACCCTATTACAGTCCCACCCATGAGAGGGGTTTAGGCCTTATTCCACCACCCTGGCCTGGTGCGTGTTGGCAGACTACACACACAATCGAAAACTTTATGAACCCCTGTCAGGTGTGCAGATTGCCTCACGATGTTTTTCCTTCACCGTTAACGCAAGTGATAATCAAATTCTGATCCGCTTATGAATTTGAAAAGCCAGAGGCACGGGCCGGATCGATTTCAGACCCTCCTACATGGAAGGCAAGCGTGCACCCGCTAGGTTATCAATGCTTAAAATCTGCAGATATAATGAAAAGTTTTTTTTTATTGTTTGACTGAGTTACTTTGCCCCACCTCGTATGAAATCCTGGCTACGACTATGCCTAGTGTGGCGGCATCTATCACACCACATGTGAATTACGCAACACGACGATTGTTTAACAGACTACATCGACAATAATGACAACTTTCAAATGAAACGTCACAAATTCTGCATCCCGAAATCAAGATTTGACACGCAGATAGTATATATACAAGTTCCCAACATTAACCGTTAGGCCACACCGTTAATTCAGCCCTCATCAAGCTGTCTCCCTCCCAGTCCTCACAAGCAGCGCCCTAAGCCGAGGTCCGAGTCCCATTAGGAGTCGCCCTTAGTGCTGTTGTGGCTAGCTAGTCATGATGTTAGTAGTATTAATGGTAGTTAGCTTAGGTTAAGTATTTTACTCTCGTCCTCATTGGTTGGAGACCCTTCAGGTCTCGCCAATAACTGCCCGGTTACGTAGAAACCGTTGGGCAGTAGCCCGCCAGGCATAAGACACGCCTGGTAGAAGGATTCTCTATCTCGTTCCTCCACATTGATGACCCCGACGTGATAGTGTAGTACCTAACATTTCGTTTTGTCTGGTAATTTGGTCACAGTAATATGTTTATGGTAAAAGTACAACCATAGAAATATAAAAAAAAATATACCTATTTATTCTTGTGAGTAACATACTGGCCCACTTTATCCGCGGTACTCGTAATAGTAATGGGTCTTGGCATTGTCGATACTTGTGGTAAGACTTTTTAAAACTTGGCAAAGATAGTCTTTCATTTCTTTAAGGTCAAATATGTAATTAGTTAACAATAACAATAAATTGCAAACTTATAATTGGCCATAGTCCAAATATAAACTTTTCAGTCATTAACTAGGTACACAATATTGGAAAGTAGCCACGTTATCAATTTTCTTTGAGTATAATGTGATGTTAATAAATTGGTCCAAATCTTTCGTCCCAACTCTACTACCAACTCACATTTTAAAATCTTTTTCATCAAACTACAGAACGTATGAAAGCTTTCAAAATTATACATGTTATATCTATACCCCTATACTAATATAGACTGTGCTAATATTATAAAGCTGAAGAGTTTGTTTGTTTGTTTGAATGCGCTAATCTCAGGAACTACTGGTTGGAATTAAAACAAATATTTTTGTGTTGGATAGTCCATTTATCGAGGAAGGTTATAGGCTATATAACATCACGCTACGACCAATAGGAGCGGAGCATAAATGGAAAATGTTGCAAAAACGGGAAAAATGTCCACCCGTGCGAAGCCGGGACGGGCCGCTAGTTTATAAAACCACCAACCAACCAACTGCCTCGTTGGTCTAGTGGTGGCAAATGCGACTGCTAATCGTGAGGTCCTAGTTTCGATCCCCAGGTCGGGCAGTGTCATTGGGTTTTTCCGTGTGGAATTCCTCAGTAGCAGCCTGGAGTTTCGATTTGTGCTCGGTTGATGGTAATAGGCTCGCCTCCTATTACATGGGACTATACACCTCTGGTCAACCTTTTGGAGAATACAGGCGTGATGTTATGTTTATGTTATAACCATTTTCCAATGAACCTATTTTATCACGCGTTATTTTTTTGGATCACAGGTTACTATGGTAAACCTTAATCGCCAATTCGATCCCGTAGTCCTATTACGAATGCTGTCGAGTTACTAACATTCACGTAAAATTAATGTTAGTGAATCGGAAATACTCGTTTCACACATACTATTTAATTAAATGGAAATCTTTATTCTTCTCTATGTATGATACATATTGTGCATGTCGCAAAAAAATAAACCAAAATGTTATAAGACAGTTGTATTTTCGATTCAAATTTCCCTTTCATTAGCGATTACATTCGCTTACATTATATGATCAGTGAATTTTGTACACACGTTAGATGAAACATCGTGTTATTTCTGTTACGTAATTATTTTAAAATGCCCAGTTTACATAGATAGTCATAAGATGTAGTTAATGAAAAATCAAACACACATACCCACCATCATCACCATTGTAAATATTATTATCTAATGTAACCCAAACAGCATTTTTAGGGTTCCGTACCCAAAGGGTAAAACGGGACCCTAATACTAAGACCCCGCTGTCCGCCCGTCCGTCTGTCACCAGGCTGTATCTCATGAACCATGATAGTTAGACAGTTGAAATTTCCACAGATGATGTATTTCTGTTGCCGCTATAACAACAAATACTAAACAGAATAAAATAAATATTTAAGGGGGCTCCCATACAACAAACTTGATTTTTTTGATCGTTTTTGCTCTATATTGATAACGGCAACAGGTAGACGCTTGAAATTCACACTTTAAAAATAAATAATTAAATTAAAATAAAACAAATATTTAAGCAGGGCTCCCACACAACAAACGTGTTTTTTTGCCGTTTTTATAGATAATGGTACGGAAACCTTCGTGCGCGAGTCCGACTCGCACTTAGCCGTTTTTTTCCTATCAATAGGGCCAAGCCACATATGACGGAAGATACGTCGCCGATTTTCCGCCGGTACACATAATCTATTAATATATAAAAGGAGAAGCTGACTGACTGACTGACTGATCTATCAAGGCACAGCCTAAACGGCTGGGATTAGAAACTTGAAATTTTGACAGTAGGTTCCTTTTGTGACGTAAACATCCACTAAGAAGGGATATCTCGAAATTCAACCCCTAAGGGGGTGAAAAAAAATCACGCAAGCGAAGCTGCGGGCAAAAGCTAGTTCCATATAAACATCTCACACCGTACACATTTGACCAAAGATGCGTTACTAAAAATCCTCGAGTAAATTACGCGACGGAAGATCGGTGACGTATCTTCCGTCAGATGTGGCTTGGCCCTGAATGTTATCACGGTCAATTGACGGAAACGACGGAGCGCGTGTCACTATTTCTGTACTCGAATTGCATGGGACGAGATTGCACATTAGTATACATCACTTCACTAGTTGCACCCAATTCAGAGTTCGAGTGGATATCCAATGTCTTGATGACAATATGCTAAAAGTTCGTGCTAGCTATCTTTCTGCCAATTGTATTAGGGTCAGCTTCCAGTCTAACCAGATACGGCTGAATACCAGTATTTTACACGGAGCGACACTCAGTTACTGGGCAATCCCGATATCCTAAGGTTACACCGGTCGTCAGACTTTCGGGCTTCCGACTACCCGTAACGACTGTCATAGGTATTCGTATGACACTCGGGACCGACGGTTTAACGTGCTCTCCGAGGCATGGATGGATCTCGATGAGTAACGAATGGTCACCCATTCATGGACTGACCGCGGTAAGCGCAGCTTAATCTTGCAAGTCATATGATCTGCGCGGTTCATAATTAGCCAATAGCCCCTCTTCTGCCTCTCTCTCGACAATATGCTAACAGGTTGACAATAATGATCCACTCATCTGTTATGTACAACATTGTCGTATCTCTTATCAGATACAACGTAGTTTCAAAGATTAACAACTATATTTCAAGACGTTCCTCCAAAACTTATTCGACTCGACTCCACCTCGATTCAGCCTTTTTCAATACCGTCAGTAGTTATAGTTGACATAACCGTCCTCGACTCGAAATTTTTCCTCAGTCGAGGTAAGGAATCATCTGTCAAACTCAAGGTACCTCGGAACCTACCTTAAGGAAGTGTCAAAGTTCATATGTAACAAAAAGGAATTTTGAAGACTATCGAATATGCTTACGATAATACTTACAACTATTTATCGCGGCGTTATTTGCGCGATGCAGATAATTCAAATTATGACGTAATGACTCCGCCGAGGAACCTCAAAGTTCACTCGAAATTGCGACTAAGAATACAATTTAGAAGGTGTTTTCGAGGCCGTCCTGAGTCGAGTAAGTTTTGGAAGAACGTCTTAGAATATGGGTGTAGGTTGTCTTATAATTAACTTCATTTCTCGATCAATATGCATGTAAGAATGTGAAAACTCTGTAATTTCTTTTATTAATACATTTTTATTATATATTATAAGATAAAAAAAATATTGAGTAAATGTGTAGAAAAGTCACGATCGAGATTATTGATAAACTAAGACAGTGGTGTCGATTCTGTTGCACATTTTGACAGTACTAAACTAGACTAAACGCAACTGTCACTTTCTTTTTCTATTGTAACAGAAAGAGACAAACACCCTTAGTTTAGTTTAATCCTGTCAAAGTGCACAACAGAGTTGACACCAATGGTGCCGATTATCTTATTCACTAACTAAATTAAAGAATTCCTATCTTTTACTAACAGACGACACGAGAAAGTTACGGTGATAGATAAGAACTAAGTTAGACATGTCAAACTAGTTTACGCCTTGAACTTCACCGTGTCTTTAGTCGACATGGTTCTACATATCGCACTGCTAGGTTAAATAGTGTATCAACTCAAAATTAAGCTTTTTTCAGAATCGACACAAAGCTAATTACTTACTTCCTTGTATAGATTACAATTGAAAGTCAAAGTCAAAGTATTTATTTCAATTAGGCACATAAAAGGCACTTTTGAACGTTAAAGTTACAAAGAAAATAGAATTGATTCTAGTTGCCCCTTCCAAAAGGTAGTTTCGTATGGAGAAGAATGGGCAAGAAACTCCACCGTTACTCTTTTAAAATGTCTTACAATATTTTGTATAGGTACATTAATTATACAATTATATGTGAAAACGATGCACCTAGAATAAAATTACTATACCACAAAAGGTAAAAAAAAAATAAAAAATGAAACAATGAAATATTAATTTATGTGATAGGTACATGGTGCTCACATATTTACAAACATTGCAAAAGTATACGTTTTCCCAAAAAAATAAAAGTAATAGGTCAGTGTATGAGTTTAGGTACTTACTCATAGAATCTAAAATAAACGGCTTTAAAAAAATAAATTATACAATCAAAATAGCAACCAGTTTGATTTTGTCTAGAATGAAGAGAAGTTGAAGTGAATGAAATGAATTACGTGTGAAGATTTGTATTTTTAAACGCACCCATGATACAAGAGAAATACTAGTGTGGGGCAACGTTTTTAAAAAAATAAATAAAAGAGATCTCAAATTTTGAGCTGATACATTATTAATCTAGCAGTGCGATATGTTTGTATGGAAATTTTAGTTCCACTAAATTTGACAGCACTTTTTTATGTCCGTCTCTTTCTTGTTTTATCAGAGTGAAAAAGATAGCAATTCTTTAATTTTAGTTGAGTTGGTGAAAAAGAGAATCGGCGCCAATGACAAAGAACAAAATCCGGCCAAATGCGAGTCGGACTCGCGCACGAAGGGTTCCGTACCATTATCTATAAAAACTTTAAAAAAATCACTTTTGTTGTACCCCAATGGTACATGGTAATGGGAGCCCCCCTTAAATATTTGTTTTATTCTGTTTTTTAGTATTTGTTGTTATAGCGGCAACAGATATACATCATCAGTGAAAATTTCAACTGTCTAACTATCACGGTTCATGAGATACAGCCTGCTGACAGACAGACGGACGGACAGACAGCGGAGTCTCAGTAATAGGATCCCATTTTACCCTTTGGGTACGGAACCCTAAAATAGGAGTGGACGTTTTAGAGCGTGTGCGCATTGCGTCCGATCCTAATCCGAAAACACAACATACAAAATAGGTCCAGTGTGTTTTATTTAACTGCCATTGTATGGGGAAATCCTAAACTACTACAGTTTAGGATTTCCCCATACAGTGGGTGGCAGTTATAAGTTCCCCATACAGTGGCTTATCTATCATTATTAGTACCTCGGTCTAGTGGTGGCAAGCGCGACTGCTGATCGTGAGGTCCTGGGATCGATCCCCAGGTCGGGCACCGTTATTGGGTTTTTCCGTGTGGAATTCCTCAGTAGCTGCCCGGAGTTTGGATTTGTGCCCCAGGTAGGCTCGCCCCCTATTACATGGGACTTAAACAAAACAACGGCGAAATGAGGGTGTTACTATATACCTCTGCCCTACTGTTCGGGGAATACAGGCGTGATGTTATGTTGGCTTACTTAACCTCGGATTTCTTTTTCGTAAAATTCTATTACTAACTTTAATTTCTGCTCATGTTTCTAGCCACTCTGCTCTCCTCTCAGCAGTTTTGCAAAGGTCACCTACATCTACGGGATCGTTAAAGCACAGAATGCCGACGCAGTATCGCTTATGACGTGGATCATATCGGTGGCGACTAACTTAGGTGCGTATTTTTTAAATTTGATCTCTATACAAACATAGTAAGGCTCACTTTTAAAACACCTATGTCGCTCGATCAGTACAAGAATGACCCAGGTTGCGTTTAAGCGGCAGGCACGTGCAGCGTACGTGGCGTTGAATGGAACTGCTCTCGCATTTCAATACGACGCCAGACGACTGTCTTGTAAGAGTAGTAAAAAAAAAAGAAAAAAAAAAGGCGATTTTCAGACGTTAATATCTCAATAACCCTTTGAGCTGTATTTATGAAATTTGGGTTTCTTGTTAATCTAATTTCATGTATTTACGTTAAATAGATATTGAGTTATTAAGGGATCAAAAGTGGCTTCAAATGGTTCGTGTAATATAACACACGGCTGCTGCGTCGCCAGTTGCTTTTTCCTTTGAACTTGGCTTGACACGCTGCCGTGTGTCTAGATAGTGGTCACTTGGTCAGACTGAAAATCGATTCTTGTCTGTAAATTATTCTTGAGAAAAAGTTTAGACAAAATTTATAGACATCCCCCTCTCTTTCCATGGGTTTTGTTAAAGGCTAGTAAGGATAAGATGTCAAATAGAAGACAGTAGCATCCTCCTTTGCATTCTATCGCCTAAATGTGTTAAACTGATAACTCCATTTATACCTACGATTCCACAAGCAAATGTAAGTCTTATCTTTGTCTTAAATTATGGTTAATTAAAATGAAATATAAACGTAATTTTCATTCTTTATTTACAAAGAATGAATAAATACTTAGTATTCATTCAGTTTTATTCTTCTTAGCGTGTTGATGGCAATCTAAACTGAGTCGGCCCAGAACTTAGCTACGAGTTTAGCGTTATCAGAAGCGTTCATTTAATTATTAATTCGCTTAAAAGTGTAAATTGTCAGTATTCCAGTATTTTGCAGCAAGTCTAGAGATGCAACAGATGCAGAGTAGTCTTTGACCAACTTCTGCTACTCATTTTTTCCTGTCATTTTTACAATGTATTGAACCTTACACTAAACAGAGTCGACAACAATAGAGTTGACTTGGTCGCGTTTGGCCCTAGTCTAGTAAGCGCAGACAGGGTCTAAGATGGAGCACACTAATCCAAGGAACAGAGATTTAGAGGGATTTCCCTATACCCCTCTACCTCTCACATACACACGACGGAACACAGTAAACTGCTTGGCGTCGGACTTTAATGCGAGGGTGGTAGCTAGCTAGGCGGACCGTATAGATCCTACCGCCAAGAGTACTGGGTTTTGTTGAATCTTACAACACGCGTCTATTCTCAGCGTGCGGTGAGAAAGTTTTATATTCTAACCTGTCCCCACATGGGGTAAAAATAATATTAACTACTATTATTTTTATGGAAAGGTCACACTTGACCAAAATATTAAACCAATATTGTTTTCATAAAAAATGAGCAAATTTCCCCAAAGAAAGATTTCCAATTGCTTCCTTGATTTAGGATTTGTCGATAGAGTCCCAGTTAAATAAATTAACTGTATATTATTTTTACATTCCAGCACGCATATTCACCATCTACGTGGACTCTGCAGACGCCAAACTTATGATCAACTTCTTTATATCGACGTTGCTGAGTTCTGCAGTGCTGGGCACAGCGCTCCACTACAAATCGCAAAGGCTAGGCCCACAACAAGGAAGAATACGACGCACTCGGAGAAAGTCTTCCTCCAGAAGACGCAGCAGTTGTTCCGATTAGGTTTGATTTTTATTGTAGTACATATCTTGGTATGTCAGAAAACGTATGTAAAATGTCGTCAGAATAGGTGAAAGATATTTTTAGGTTTCGTCCGCTGTGGCAGGTGGCTTATTTAATGCTTAACTCAGTTTCAAAACCGTCTCACTGTAACTTAAGGACTTTTATAAAGATTTAAAGTGATTTTAGGTGATATTGAAAAATATTTGAAACATATTTTCGTCTTGATTTGTTGCCTAGAAAGAGGAGGAGAAAGAAAGCTTCTGTCTTTTTGTTTTTTTTTTCTATATAAATCATGTATGGAAATAAAACTATTGTTTAAATATTTTTGATGACACTCAGAAGGTGGATATACTGAACTTCTACAGATTACATTTTTTAATATCACCTAAAATCTTTTTAATTCTTTAAGAAAACCTTAAAGTTAGATTGAGACGGTTGTGAAACTGGTAAGGCCTCTTAAAACATGGAGTTAGAAGAAGAATGGAACACTAAGGCTATTAACACACGGGCCGGCGCCGCCTGCCGCGGCTGTGCACGATCGAACGGATCAAAAGATAGTCGCGCGGAGCAATGGTACCGTGCAGTGGCGAAGGGTGAATTTTCTTAAAAGGGAAGCCGGACCAAACTCAAAATATATTATAACTTATTTCTTTGATTGTTACCTTCATAAGCAAATGTTATACCTGCAATGTAACTTCGTAAATAATTATTTGTTTAAATGATAATTGAAAATAACAGATACTAGTATTTGCCATATTTCGAAAGGGAAGCCGATAGGAATCGAGTTGTATGGAGCCTTCGCCACTGGTACCGTGTATCTAGACTCGAAGGATGACGTACAGAAAGGTACAAGATTTTGATCCGACCGGCCGCATCACGGGAGCCTCCTCTCGATATGAAAACCGTTGTTTCGGACACTTCGAAGCTCAATCATAGTTTCAAGTAACTCTTAAGCCGGGTACAGACTTACGAAATGTAACATGCAATGTAACACGCAATGAAAGAATTTGCCGTCCACATTGTCGCAATGTATCATGCAATGTAACAGAATTCCCATAGTGTGGACGCCTTGCGCGCACGACCCGTGCACACTACGCGTGCGTACTACGTACCTTTGATGTTACAATGCATGTTACGTTACAGCAGTCTGTACCCGCCTTTATAACTTTCGAAAATAGCAGTGATTTTGATTTCGAAGCCAACATTAGGTTAATACAAACGTTATGTATTGATTTCTTTAGTGTCCTACCCAACGGTATCGTAATAGTACGTGACACAACAGACATTTTTAAATACATAAAGGGCCCCCGAGACTGTCAAACGGTTTGATTCAAACACGCAGATTTGGTTTGACTCAAATCATTTTAATCGCTTACGCAATGGCTTGATAAGTTTGTCAAACATGCGTTTGAAAGTTGTTTTATGAAAACTTATATTTTTGTTGTGTTTGACGCGTTCGTTTGATCTTCACGATCCGTTTGAACAAGCGCTTCAGTTTTTAGACAAGACATTAATATTAAAAATGCAATGAAATCTTGATCGTTATTCAAAGCCATTTTACGTCATAGCGTACCTATCCAAACTGCAGTACCGTTCGACGGAACCTTCAAACCGGCATCAAACGATTCGATCAAACCATTTGATCATTTCGGGAGTCCTTTACTCGTTTCAGAAACACTCAAAATTTAAGGCAGCTAAGTTGAAGCAAAAGACATTTGACAATCCTGGCTCTCATTTCCTAGGAAAGCCAGAATTAGTCATGCATAACTATTATAATTCCACTAATGAATGTGCCATAATACAACAATAATTATAGTTTGTTACTAAACTCAAATCTCATAATATACACTTACCGCAGTTTATAAAATCCTCACGTAATAATTGTTTTAAAAACAACGGCGCTGATTCTGTTGTGCATAAACAAAACTTAATTAAGGCTATTGCCATCTTTATCAATCTGATGAAATAAGAAAGAGACGGACGTAAATAAGAGCTGTCAAATTTAGTAAAACTAAGATTTTCAAGACGACACGTCAGAACGTGTCCTAAAAACACGGTGAAGTTCGAGGCATAAACTAGTTTGACATTTCTAACTTAGTTCTTATCTATCACCGTCCTTTTCTCGCGCTGTCTGTTAGTAAAAGATAGCAATTCTCTCATTTTAGTTTAGTTGGTGTACAAGAGAATCAGGACCATTATGACGTAATCTTGGTACCTAAACCACAGCATGATTTTGAGTATTGCACTGTTTCATACACGTTTGATGCATAATTTGCTACGATTGATTCAGCTGCCCCACCTCGCTTGTACCCTTGATGTGGTTGGTCATGCGATTCAGATAGAAATCAGCATGACATTTGGTGAGTCATATTTCGTTTCATATTAGTAACCAAAGTGGATAGCACATCCAGTCGGCAGATGTCCCGTGGTTGCACTGATTGCATCTTTACTGCATTGTTTGCAGTTGCAACTTAATGTGCAGTCCACTTGCGTGATGACGAATGTGAATCGAAATCACCAAATGTTTTGTTATTAGCCCCCCAGATCGGCAGCTTATTGGCTTCTTTTGTTACAAAAAGTCATCCTAAAGTATTGCTAAACTGTAAGGCCCATACATAAACCAATCTCAACATGGCGCCTGAAGACAGAATCCTAAGAGGAGCTGTCAAACTGTTAACATCATCTGAATGTCATACGTTTCACAATATATTTAATATAGTATCTCAAGTGGTAGGTTAACGACACAAGAGGAAGCTTTTAAACGAGAGCGAGCCTAGCTGCATTTATCTGAGTCGGGCTACGGCAATAAGGCCAAAAACACATATTCATTCCCTACTGAATGATCTAGATAATTGACTATTTGCCAATACACGTCTATCAATTAACAATGTGGAATCGCAATTGAAATATTCTAATGATCCAAATTGTCGCTAGCAGAAGTGTTATCTTGCTGTGGCCAAATTGCGTAAAGATAGGGTATGAGGCACGTGTCTATATAAAAATTCGCACGTTATTAGATGGGAGAGATAATACACAGTATACCATCTTTCTTAGCAGTACAGTCTAAGAATTAACGTAAAACACACGAAATCAAACACAAATAAATAAAAGTACCTGGATGACCGAGCCTTGCTCGGTTATTTTTTTGGTAAATCGTGTTTTTTGGTAAGAAAAAAAAGGGGAAATAGAAAAAGAAGGAACTTGAAAACAAAAAGGGAAAAAAATAGTCGTCTGGATTCGAACCGAGATTTTCTGGTTTCGGGACCGCCCTATTTCCCACCTGAGCTATTATAACCTTGAAGATAGCGGCGAAATTTGCATTCATATTCTAATGATATTGTAGCAGTTTTTCATTGCCTGAAAACACGGATAAAACGACGTTTTCTAAAAATGAAACCTAGCTAGATCGATTTATCGCCCCCGAAACCCCCTGCATACTAAATTTCGTGAAAATCGTTGGAGCCGTTTCCGAGATTCAGATTATATATATACAAGAATTGCTCGTTTAAAGGTATAAGATAAAAATCCCCTGACATTCAATTTCTTGACGTGATTATCAAAAACAATCACGATTAAATCAGCTACAAACAAAAAAATCGCATTGTAATCAGTTCATCAGTTTGGCAGCTACGGTACTACAGACAGACAGACAACGGGTTCGAACTTATATCATCTATTACACCCCTTTTTGCATCGGGGTTAATGATATAATAGTAAATACAATATTTATATCGATAGTGAGAAATAATTTATAATAAAAAATGCCATATGTAATTTTATAAAATATTTTCGGCTTGGACGTCGTATAATGCATCTTTGAATATAGGTACTCATAGTTTAAATAATAAAAAAAACAATGACTACTATTATTACTTTCATAGTGACTTAAATATAATATTTTTACGACTCAACGCCGTCCAAGGCAAAAATCATGAGTCAAATCATATTAGTAACGTTAGTTTAACGGGATATTATTATTAAATAGGCCTGAATTTAAATGGTCGTGCGTTATCATTTACTCGCTAAACGTGCGATAACATTGTTTACATAGCAGCTTGGCGACGGAGCATGGCACAGCGCGTGAGCAACGGTGTTTGTAGTATTTACAAGGTTAGTCGGAAAGGGGGTACTAAGCCGCGGGCCACCTAAAGTATCACTGATGACGCAAGTGTTAAAATTACAAAATTCGATAATTTTTATTTGCATACAAAAAGATTTTTATTTTAGTTTTTTCAAAAAAAAAACATACCTGCTTTAGTTATGAATTCAGTAAATTAGTTTTCTAATCCGTGACCCTAAATATGACCTAAATCGTAAAAATAGCTGATCATAGCTATGGGCAGATAGATGTTAGCATATTTTTTACGAAATCGAAAAGCTATTTCTCTTAAACAATTAAGTTTTGGGGAAAGTTGTAAAACAAAAATTATCTCTTATTATAGGTACTTTAGCACCCTTTCGGCTTAGTACCCCCTTTCCGACTAAAACACATAACTATATTTTTGAAACTGTTTTCTATCGTTTACAACTGTTTTATTAACTACGCGTGAAACATCTCACATAGGACCATATTATATTAATTAAGCGATTTTATTGTAGCTACGCAAAGCGATTGTTTTAAACTTGCAAATGCCAGTAGATAATCCTAGAAGTATACAAATAAACGTACGCACATAAATAGAATAATACAGCCACAGATAAAAAGTTTAAACGTAGTTAGAAAACAATACTAATGTATAAAAAAATGAAGACGTCGCAGGATGGGGCAGATGTGAAACATCGAAACTCATTTTGTAAAAAGAAAATTGGCCGAGTCAAACCGAACAGAGCCGACGAGTTACGAAGGTCTGCCATCACGAGTTCACCACGCAACAGCCGCTCTCACACCCGTGCCGCCGCATGAAGACAGGTTCAGACGGCTCGAATCGCTTTCAACAAATGACTTGATCAACAAAACTTAAAACTTTTTTGTTGCTTCAATTTGATTGAAAGTTTGTTAAGACGGTTCAAATCGCATGCGATTTAGCAATTGATCAACTAGAATCGAATCGTGTGAACCTGTTATTAGATGTTTCACATAAAATCTGTTGACGTAATGTAACGTCGTACGCATAGAAATATCGACAGAAACTTGAATTTATAAATAATCAGTAACTTGTCACAATTTATTTGAACATTAAAGTATTTTACCTATTCTCTACATCATGCGACTCCGACTATACATTGTATTATAAATACAACATCATTGACAAATTAATAACAAGATTATTTAAATAAAATAAATGTCACTTAGGTAGTCTTACACATTCTTTAAGGTTATTAGAATAATACAGGAATTGATAATATTGTTAAACTCATCGCACAAATAATGCCTGTATTTAATCTCAAGTACATTTAGTATTAGAATGTTATTAAATTTTTCTATAATTACCTCTTAGAAAAATTATATGCAATATTTGGAGATAAATTATTTATATTAATGAATGTATCAAATTATATTGTTATTAGATATATTTAGCTCGAATTGTTATAGTGTATGGCTAGTTAAAGAATTTGTTGCATTGGCTGTTAAGATGAATCTATGCAAGGCAAGAAAAATTAAAGCTAGGCCACACTGAATGCAGCGTGTATGCAACAATGGTGTCGATTCTGTTGCATATTTTGACAGTACTAAACTAGACTAAACGCAACTGTCACTTTCTTTTTCTATTGGAACAGAAAGAGACAAACACTCTTAGTTTAGTTTAGTCCTGTCAAAGTGTGCAGCAGAATCGATACCAATGTATACTATATGCAGTTAAACGCTTGACGTACTACAAAGGCACTGACATCAGTGTAACAAGATGTAAGTACCTACACGTTTTCATTATTCCGCGATACCGAAATATTACAGCAATCAATATACAACTGAAGTTGTCGGATTTTCGATTCGAAAAGAAGTAAGTGTTCGATATTTAAGAACAATCGAACCATTCGAATTAAATGAATCGAATTCTCGCATCGCATCGCTACTGCAGCTGCATTCGGTGTGCTCAAGCGAAGAATGAGATTTTTCTAATAAATGAAATGTCTTGCGGACCGTGATCTGAATAATTAATTATAATTAAGTGGAGATTTGACAGCCACATCTAAAATAAAATAATTTAGAAAAAATCTGGTGTGGTTCTTCTCTAGGCTTTGAAGCTAATCATACATTAATTTTTATCTTATAATTAGCTTGATTTACAATCAAATATCGAAAGCATCGCGCCATGTTGTTTTAAAATTCCGATGTATTAATATGGTCTAATGTATAGTCTTGCCTTGCCAGTCTTGCAGTACTGGTGAATTAAATCCTATAAAATATATTCCTCAAATATTTGATATTAAAATAAATTATGATCGTAGCTATAGCGTTAAGTTTCTATACATTTTTTTCTATTTAAGGACGTATTTACAAGTCTATTAAAAATAATCTGCCTTTCGGTACCTAAATTTTCCGAAGAATCAGTGAAACTTAGTCAAATGTTAGGTACGGAAGCAAAAGTAACGATTACTTTTTATGTTTGGAAAATTTTTAATACAATTTTTTTTTTTTTAATATTGAGTTTCGGTACATATTTCGCAAAAAATCTAGTCTTTTAATCAATAAAAAATATCACTACAGTACGCGCGCGAGCTCCGGGAAATCTTTAGGAATGCCTAAGTGCAGTCGATATTATGTTATCGATATTAAGTAAGCTAAGTGCCTGGTTAACAGTAAACGTGAATTTGTTAGGTTTAAGATGCGACGGTTGGCCGCGGCGTACAGCCGTCCGATTCCCCAACCCCCAATTCCTCTGAGCTCAGACGCGGATTTTAGGGAACTTACCCATACTACGTGACCCATTCTTCCCCCCGGTAATCCCCCGTAGTATATGCCAATACCCCCCCCCCCCCCCCCCGCGGTAATCGCCCGTAGTATATGCCAATACCCCCCCCCCACCTCTAGTTTTCACGTAGTATTCATAAATATGTTTATAAATCATTTTTTGCAAACAAAGATAAAAAAAATATGTCTTATATTATTTGGCTCATATGTGCGTTAGTGTTGCCTCCTGTGAGTTTAAAAAGCGCTAAACGCTGCGTGCCGTATTTGAATATAGTTCGAAAAAGAGCGAGATTTTTAGACTAGAGGATATTGATTACGTGACGAAAACCTAAGCCCCCCCCCCCCCTCGCCCATGTGACCAAGCGTGGTATTTTGAAGACCCCATTTCCCCCCCCTCTGAACGGGTCACGTAGTATGGGTACTTTCCCTTAGAAAATAGGAAAAATAATTGGAATTCGCACAGCGAAAGGTATTTTTTTCATATTTTCATATTGCTCGTCAACTGTAGAAATAATGTTGGATTTCCTTTGGTCATCTTGCTGTCGGCCACCATCGTGATTGGACTAGAGTCGCTTGACAGCAATAAGACGCGGTCAATTAGATTCCTCCGCGGTCAAAAAGATTTGGATTGTCCGCATGTAGCAATATGATTTGAGGCCATGACGGCCAGAGTGGGTTAACGGATTTTTTAAAATTGTGTTGATAATTTATTATTGTCGTAAATGATGAAAGTAATAGAGTCACAATGGCTTAAGTGTGCCTGAGAGTGATGCCATCTATTGAAAAAATATAAACTTACTTTTAGGCCATTGTTGCTTTATTACTTTCATCATTTGCGACAATAAACAAAATCCGTTAGCCCACTCTGGCCCTCATGGCCTCATTTATTATCTACGCATTCTGCAAATGCGTCCTTAACCAATATAAAATCTTCTATCCTTATTCTAGTCACTATTGCAATTGGCTTTGAGAAATAAGTAGTCAAAATATTTCCAGAAATTGTAAATCATTATTTTTAATCTGTAGTATTATTTGTACTATGTTGAAGATGTTATTAATTTAAGACACCATTGTCTCGAAGTAGCAAATAGGAAGTTTCTGCGTTTTATGTAACGACACACGAAAATTTAGCGTTGTCAAGGTTAATATTAGGCGGAGACACACTGGTTGACATGCCACCTGCATGACTCCGATTCTAAAATAAAATAACACCCTAGGGGGCTTATAACGTCATAATTATATTTCGTTTTATATTCGTAATTATAATTATACGAATACCTGTGACAATCGTTACGGCGAGTCAGAAACCCCAAAGTCTGACAACCGGTCTCACCTTAGGATATTGGCATTGCCCTGTAACTGGGTTGCGGAGGTCTGATGGCAGTCGCTCCGTGTAAAATACTGGTATCCGGCTGCATCTAGTTAGACTGGAAGCTGACCTCAACGTAGTTGGAAAAAAGGGTAGGCAGAAAGAAATTCGTAATCATAACTGGAAGTGGGCAACATATCTAGTCAGCAGTTGTCCTGCAATTGCACAGACTGCACCTAAACTGCCTTCAAGCTTCATTTGGCAGTTGCATAATTTCCAGTTGGGACAGAATGTGCAGTACACTTGTAGTTATGATTAGATACGAATATGAAAGGAAATATGATTTACCAAATGTGACGTCATTAACCTCCCTGGTTACTGAAAGGCTTATCAACGCAAAATAATAATAATAAACTGTCAAAGCTCATGTCAACTGATGTGATTGGTTATTTGTATTATATAGTCAACTAATAACGTCAATGGTCATGAGATTTGACAATAGATTCATTTTATTAGGTTTTCGGAAACCGAGAGTAAAGTTTTTAACTGTTACGCCACGTAACAATATGAAAAACTACAAATTAATGGCCGGCGCTCACTAACAAGACGACAGGGCAAAGGATTTTTATGGTCAAAAAATTTTAAACTTTAGCACTCATATTTGCTAAGCAAACCGCGGGATGTTTCGTAGTGCCGCGGCATGCCGAAATTTCTGTGGTACTTTAAATAGCAGTCTTAAATAGTATTCAAATAAGGCTTAAAATTAGTTGAGTTTAAACAATCCTTTGCTATGCCGTGCCGTTAGTTCTTGTTCTCTCGTGTCGCCACGGCCTATAACAAGACGGCAAGAGCTATTCTCGTGCCGTTATACCAGGTTCACACGATTCGATTCTAGTTGATCAACGGACTTGATCAAAAAAATTTTTAACGTTGTTGTTGCTTCAATTTGATTGAAAGTCTGTTCAGACGGTTCAATACGCATGCGATTTAGCAGTTGATCAACTAGAATCATAATCGTGTGAACCTGGTGTTAGTGAGCGCTGGTCATAAGACATGAAGGTGAGAACTCGCAACACAGGCTGTGTCGCGTCATCCAATGGGACATCGCGTATAGTTTCAAATACATTCAACGTGAAATTACGTGTACAAACTGCTTTTTGTCCCTACACTGTCTTTACAGGATCGGATTTAGATGATAGGTTGATAAAGTGCCCTTTATAATAATGAATTCGCTACGAAAACATTCTTGGCAATAGCGGTTTATGAGCATGAAGACACCTATTGCGATGATGAGGCTCTGCAGAGTTAATAAATCGCTAGGAATTAGGAATATTCAAGAAGCCAGCAAAATTATTCGCTTAGGGACCATTCAAGTATTACGTAAGCAGAATTTTAGTAAGTTTTGACCCACCCCTCCCGTTTCTTTATAGTTATACTTATTTCTCAAAGTCTAGAAAAATAAGTAAATAAATAAAAATTGCTGACGTAATCATCATCTAGACACCCCCGTCCCCCATGTCATCAAAAATAAGCTAAGCAAAGACTCCCTCACCCCCCTTTCGTGCTTACGTAATACTTGAATGGCCCCTTACGGGCTAGTACTCTTTGCTCGCCACAGACATGACACAATGGTATTTGAGGATCCAGTGAACAAGACAATTTGATTACACTTCTGGTCTATTTTTTAACCGACTTCCAAAAAGGAGGAGGTTCTCAATTCGACTGTAGGTTTTTTTTTTGTATCTTTGTTCCGCGATATCTTTGCTATTTGTGAACCGATTTTAATGATTATTTTTTTGTTTGAAAGAGTATTCTTTCGAAGTGGTCCCATTTAAATTTGGTGGAGATCTGATGAATAATTTCGGAGATAGACCATTTGAAGTCGGTTTTATTTTTGTTAAAAAGTGATTATTATGTCTGTACTCATTTTTAATCAAAACGGCCCAACTAAAATTGAGTGGGAAGTTCGTGATTTCTAAAGGGTTCAATTTGAAAATATGTAATTCTGTTTGTTGCTCCTCCTGTAAATTTCTATTTTGTGTATTCAGACCATTTTGTTCGCCGGATCCACATTTTAGGTATAGGTCACAGATATATTTGGGCTTTGCAATATAGTTAAATATTTTTAGCAATTTCGCATCGGCGCTTTGAAGCTGGATGCTTAAATAATAAAAATACGAAATATTCCTATATAGAAAACACAAGAAACTTCCACGAAAGGTGTCATTGTTGTTGTGCAATAATTTGAGAAAATTTTGCATAAAAAAGACAAATTATTATCCTTAATTATATTTTTCCAAGTTTTTTACCATTTTCCTTACATGCCTTTTTATTAATTCCTATTTATGATTTATATTAAGCAGTTCTGTAAATTACTCGAATGCTATAAGCGTAATTTCAACATAAATGTATGTTTACAAAATATTTGGTGCCATTTATTTTTATAAACCGAATGTTATCATGTAAAATAGAGTAAGTGCCAAATATGGTCCTAACTAGCCGATTTTATTTATATTTTAATTATGTAACTGATGTCATTTAAAATAAATAATATAGAGCAACAATTTATTTTATTTTAAAAAGTAATAAAGTACTACTATAACTTAATGCTGAGCCAAACAAAATCACCGCTTCTCTAGTTTTAACTCGTCTAAAAACAACTTAGTAGGTAAGTATACTATTCTATGATTACATTATTGTCACTAGGGTTGTTCTGGTTTTAGAGCAAGAGCCCGCGAACCTCAGACCTTCGTCATTTTATAAAAGCTGAAAGTTTGTCAGCTCATGCTCCCAACACAGGTAAGAACAATAGACCATTATGAAATTTGGGTAACCGTGGCTTTGGCAGTTAGGCCCGGTATCCACCAAAGCGGAGAGGAGAGGAGCCGAGAGGAGATGTGTTTGAATAAACCAATCCGATTTCGTTATTTCCACATCTCTTATCCGCTTAGCTTGGGTGGAAATGGATAAAGCGGAGAGGAGAAGAGATGTCTCATTTTTCTATAGAACTTGTCCGGCGAGCGAGCAAGCGGCGCGGCAGAGCGGAGAAATGTCTGGTCCGGCGGTCGTCTATTTTTCGAAGACAGAACTTGACTGGTTTTGATCTCTCTCAGCTCACATCTCTACTACACAAAGCTCACATCTCCTCTCCGCTACACTTCCTCTCTCCACTTTGGTGGAAATAACCTGCCAGCTTCGCAGCACATCTCCTCTCGTCTCCTCTCCTCTCCGCTTTGGTGGATACCGGGCCTTATACAGTAGGTACTAAAGGTGTGTAAAATACTGATCTAAATTCGTCAAATAATAAAGTGTGATATTTTGGTATTTCCTTCAGAATATTATTAAAAATCACGTCATTAATTGCCAGATACAACATCGTGGCAACCCCTTGCCAGACACCCTTAATGTTCATGAAATTCTAATTCTACTTACGTTATAGTATAAAAGCTGATTTTTATATATAATACTTGGGTAATAATTAGATGATGTTTCCTCATTAGCCAGACATTTTTGATAGTTCCAACACCTTGCCAGACAAGCATGTAGGGTAGCTGTAAGAGCAAGCGCGGGGCAGTATATACAGGTGAACTCGAGTTCGACATATTCCCTTTAAGGCGTGATAGTGTGTCCTATAAGCAACAAATTAGCACCCCATGATCCTTAGCCGGAAGTCAGCAGATTTCGAGAAATTTCAATTTTTATAGTTTTTTGAAAAATAACCAGAATACGTTATTAAATGTTATTTATTTATCTTTGAAGTATCAAATTGAATGGCTTTGATTTCCATATTAACTTGTAGCTGATACTTTAACGAAGCTTTTCACTTATTCAAATATTCAGGAATACCAACGAGTTGAAAGGAATGATTAAATAGTAATTAAATGTATTAGGATTTCATCCAGGTACGCGTTAAACAATGATGATTATCTCGAAAAAATATTACAACACTAAGTGTAAAAAATACGAGAAAGACATCCTTATTTCATCAGCTATCCAATGAGCTACGAAGGTTAAAAAAATATTTTGTCATTCTTCTAAAATGTTTAAAAATACGGACAAAGGTGGAAAACGACAATTGTTAGGAATTGAGAAAACATAAAGGAAAATTGAATTAAATACACGTTTACCTAATAACTTTTTTACTTGAGATTTAATTGCTACTTTGCACCTCTGCGCTCGATACGAGCCTTAATTCTGTATAATAAATAGTTCGCTGTTCATAACTCTTTTATTATCTTCCTCAACACTTCTACTGAGGCCACTTGCACCAGTGTGAGTAGACTGTATTTAATGTCGCCCCAAAATAAAGGGCTGGTAGTCTTTCTAGTCATTAACATAACATGCCGTCCACGTAGTGTTCGTACGAAAAAGGTGGTCAAAGCAGTAAGGGAAAGAATTCGATGAAATCCTGTCCGAAAGCAAAAGATTTTATCTCGGGAGATGAAAATAGCACACCCAGAACCATGTCGCGTATTTTAAAAGATGGTCATTTTTTAACTGATATTTAAAAAAAGAATAGGGTGGTAAAATCGAAACAACTACTGAAGCGGTACGCAAAGGGAGGGCACAGAAAAATTTTGTTTACGGATGAGAAAATCTTTACAATTGAGCAACATTTTAACAAACAAAATGACCGTATTTATGCTCAAAGCTCTAATGAAGCTTCACAATTAATCAACAGAGTGCAACGTGGGCATTATCCGACTTCAGTGATGGTTTGGTGGGGTGTTAGCTATAAAGGAGTGACTGAGCCATATTTTTGTGAAAAAGGTATCAAAACATCGGCACAAGTGTATCAAGATACCATTCTTGAGAAGGTAGTTAAGCCCCTTAACAACACCATGTTCAATAACCAAGTATGGTCCTTCCAACAAGACTCGGCGCCGGGTCATAAAGCTCCGTCCACGCAGTCTTGGTTGGAAGTGAACGTTTCAGACTTCATCAGAGCTGAAGACTGGCCGTCGCGTCGTCGAGTCCCGATCTTAATCCGCTGGATTATGATTTATGGTCAATTTTAGAGAGTACGGCTTGCTCTAAACGCCATGATAATTTGGAGTCCCTAAAATAATCCATACGATTGGCAGTGAAGAATTTTCCCATGGAAAGAGTGCGTGCTTCTATTGATAACTGGCCTCAACGTTTAAAGGGCTGTATTGCAGCCAATGGAGACCACTTCGAATAAGCTTTTTATATTTTAAATTGTTTTATATTTATGTATTAAACTAACACACTGTAAAAGTAATAAATATTATTTGCAATAAAAACAATGTTTCTTCTTCGTGACAATATTTATGGCAAGACTAGGTAGATCGGTATTTTACACACCTTTAGTACTGTTTAACTGCCAAAGCCACGGTTACCCAAACTCCATAATGGTCCATTGTTACCTGTGTTGGGAGCATGCGCTGACAAATTTTCAACTTTTATAAAATGACGAAGGTCATACGGACGAAGGTACGAAATGGTCTAAGAGCCCGCGAACCCCAGTTCGCGGGCTCTTAGACCATTTCGTACATAGCAAAACATGACAGAACGAAACAACACAGATTCTTATTAATTTAACGTTCTACTTACATTTAGGCAAACCCCCGTTTAAGATAATCTCAAATGTGTAATGGTAGTTTGTCTAAACTAAAATGACGCGCCTCTACACAGAATTTTTCATTATGAAATTTCAAATTCGGTGGAGTCGGTCTATGTGATGTATTTTTTAAATACATAATACGAGATGAATAAATAATTAGTTTATCAATCTTGTCTTTTGGTACCTATTAAGTAAAATCTCTAATATTAAGTCTGTTATCAGCTTTTGAACGTACATACATAAACTCACGCCTTTTTCCCATGGGGGTAGGCAGAAACTATAGAACGCCACATGCTACGACCCTTATGGTGCGTCCAGACATGGTGAATGCGCCGCCCGCCGCCGCTCGTGCGCAAGCTACGCGCCGTACTCAAGCGGCGCAGGCGGTGCGCGCGTGCCGCCTGCGGTGCACCTCCCTGCTCCGTTTGTTTCTAAATGCCGGAGACTAAAATAGCCGATGCTGCAGTAATTATGCTAACGGCAGTCGTATGGTCCGACATCTTCGGAAGCAAATTCACAACTGAGGCTCATACTTCAAACTCGAAAGAAGCTGTGTGCGCACGAGTAGCGCGCGCGCTGTACGCGCGCCGCACTCGACCGTTGCCGGAGTTGCACTAGAGCGGCGCACCAAACGTAGGCTGTAACGGCACGTGAGCAGCACGCGCGCTGTTCGCAAGCGGCTCGCGAGCGGCGCATTCGGCAGGTCTGGACGCACCATTACATACTTCTTTCGCTTCATCCACATTCATACATCTTGTCATACACGCACGCCGGTTGAGAGTACTACGCACTTGTCCTTTGTGAAGAACATCACCAATAACACCGATATATGTCCTCTAGCTACTGAAGTATTCTGAAAACGCATGTCTATATAAATAAAAATGAATCGCCAAATGTGTTGCTAAGCGCAAAACTTAAGAACAGCTCGACCATTTCGGCTATTTTGTTTTATATACATTCCTTAAGGCACAAGGAAGGTTCTTCCTTAGAGAAAAAACAAAAATTGCGTGGAAAATAGTAAAAACAACTTTTCTTTTCCCACTACAGGCCCATAACTTTTGACAGAACGAAGTCTATCCGGGCAGCTAGTATGAAATAAATATTTACGGTTCAATATTCTGCCTATTCAACACGGTGCAATATTCAACATTTATCATCCGTTATGATCAACCAATTTCCAAACTTCTCAAATAACAACCTAATAATCATCACATTTCAGCTGTTGAAACTTTTGCAGAACCTTTTGGGCGGGAGTTTTCGGGGGAACGACGCAAGCCAAAGATTTTGTAGTCATTAGACTGGTTCGAGTCCTTCGAAGTGACGAAGTAAAAGAGGAATGAGCTACTCTTCTTTTGGAAATGACACTTTCCTTGGATGTTGTACGATTCGACATTAGCAGCCGAGAGCAAAGTACTCTCGGAGACACCAGTTCGAAAGACGACGAAGTCTTTACTCTCGCCTTCTGTGACGACATCGACCCGTGACGAGGCGAGCTTATATAACACGGCTCAAGTCTGTACACGTCGTGGGAAGCCCCAGCGGGAGAACTTTTCACTTCAGGCAACTCTGGCAATCCTTCAGGTTCACTTGGAGTGTTCTCGCTTTGCTCCGGTTGTAGGCTTTCCTGCATCATTCCTTGGGGTTCTTGAGCAGCAAAACTAGATCGACTCATAAGTTGCCTACCCCTCTTCCTCGCTCGAGCCTTAGCTACTTTAGCTGCGCTCTTTGAACCAATCAAGTTCATGTTTTGGTCGATATACCTGCACACCGCTTCAGCTTCTTCCTTAGGAGACAAATGTGCATCTCTAAAGAAGCCATAACCGTTGCGAATATCATGAACACCTTCGATGACAAGCCAAGCTAAAGTACCCAATACAAGAATTAGAGTTGTCACAACAGCTACGGCTGTAGTTGTGTCAGGACCAGTTAGTTTATATTGTATCTTTCCTAAAACACCGTACGTCACGATGTTTTGAGTGCGTCTGTTACTATGCGCACGACATGTATAGAATCCTCTTAAATCATTGTTAGCTGTTGCTACAAGCCTAAGGACTCGGCCGTCATCGATCGATCTAATTGTTTTCGCCCTTATGATTCCGCTAACGGCCGTATCTAAGAAAAGCCAGCTGGCTTCATGCGGTGACCTAGCCGTTCTTGCATGCAGGCACGTTAAGTTCAACCGGTTAGACTTTCCCCAAGCTGTTTCATGGTAAGATCCAGAGATGCTTGCAGTCCTTGAAGAGACCTGAACTTTATCTTCCTTATACCGTTCTACACTATACTCATGTAGATCTAAAAGTACTCCGTTCTCTCTGATCGATGCTATTACTCCAGAGAAGGAAACAAATTCCTCATTAATTGATTTTTTAACGCTATAAGGCACTCCACCGACGTAAAACTCGTCAGTGCAGAAAGCGAATAACATTAGTTTTTCGGTGTTAACTTTTGCAGTAGTTCTATTTGCCGTTCCCTCAGTTGAAGGTTCGGTCTCATTACTTATTGTTTTGTAAGAATCGTGCATTCTTCTAGCTACCTCTTCCTCGAATAGTACATGCAAGCGTTCTCCAGAATTGATAGATGCTTCGACCGCATTTGTCTCTTGCTTTTTGGAGAGAGTCACGTCAAGCCACTGGCCGGGCGAACCCTCGGCCGTGCTGCTGCTTTCAGATTGGAAATTTTCAAGTGTTAACTTCAACTTCAGTCTCATATTTTGTAAGTATAAGTGTAACCAATTGGAGTTTTGCTCATTTTTCAGAAATAAAATAGTACCAGCTTCTGTTTTGGTTTTCAAAGTAATTTCCAATTGCCAACTATCTTGATCCTGAAAACATGGCAAACGTAAGTACTGGTCGTTTTGAACTGGCAGGTATGCCTCATCTATGTCAGCTTTTTCGTACGCAACGTTCGAGTCTGTGACTGGGTCCAAATCGATCTTTCTAGATCTTTGATGCCGGTTTATAATCATGTTCAATGGAATAAAATTCAAAATTAGCTCCTGAATTTCTCCGTGTAACTTTTCTCCGATGTAAATGTTCAGTTTATTATCAGGTAATTCTGGATCACATGGCCAAGTAGCTCTTAAGCCTGCAACAGCGTCGTCTAATCTTAATACACCTGCTTCACTTGTAACAGTGACGAGTGCAGAGTGCCAAACTGCCGGTTCTAATTTCATATTTGAGCATCTTCTGGGTAAACAACAGGACAGACTGGACCCACATGCGTCCAGGCAAACATACCAGTTATGCAGGCTAAGCCAAACGTATGAACTCTGCCCGGCTTTTCTTCGAACCAACGTCCCATGAGGCGACAAAGGCATAAACCTCACATAGAAATGATAAAGGGCTGCACGTTTATTGTCGAAGTTATAGTGTAGATATGATTCACCATGGAAAATGGCAACGATGTGCGAAAAAGCTTCACAAGGCATTAAATTGCAAGTGCCGACTTCAACTTTTGAGCCAACGCAAGAATGTCCTCCTCCTTGGGGTATTGGTCTGGTGCATGTCCTCGTTCTAGACCGTCTCCCTGCTCCGCACGTTTGAGAGCACGCCCCCCAACTGCCCCAACCCGACCATCCGCCGTCTAGAGAACACATACTATTTTCACATACTTCTAATTGATCGTGTTGTCCTCGACAGTGTGTTCCCCATGTTCCAGAAGCGGGTGGCTTGTCCGTTTCGTGACAGATCCTTCTTCGACGTCTGACTCCTGCTCCACATTTCTCTGTACACGACGACCATGAACTCCAGGCTCCCCAACTACCTCCGGAGTCTTTGCTGGTGATGGCACATTGATCGCCTGTACAAATGTGAGCTTGAAGGGGAGTACCGGCGCATGTAAGATGGGCGTTTGAAGGTGCTGGTGTGTCGCATCGTCGTAGTCTCCATCTTAAGCCTCGACCACACCTAGCGCCGCAGGCCGACCATGCGCCCCAGGCTCCCCACTCGCCAGCCTCAGGACAACCCAGATTACGTTTGACACATTGCAACGCATTCCACAGTGATTCAGAATTAAGTTGCCACGTATTATCGAAGGCTAAGGCGGCCTCAATTGCCTCAAACGGACATTCCATTTGCAGGCAGCGTTCCATTAGAGCAGGAACGGCTTCTAACTGATGTAGGGCTTCCATTCTAGCGGAGTCTCCTTTGACAAGTTTGCGGAAATCGGTCACAGTACAGTTTGTGAGGTAGCAGATGTCTGTTTGTTCGTCAGAGCCGACGCAAGGTGTACCTTCTTGTGACGGGGCTGGGTTGATGCATTCTCTGATTCTGCGTCGGTACCCTACGTCATCACAGGGGCCCTGGCAAGGAGACCAGGGATTCCAAGCTGACCACCCTCCGTTTATAGGGCAATCGGTATCAGTGACTACGCCTAATTCACATCCAAGACGCCACACAGTTAGTTGCTGCTTACCACTAGGTTTTCTAGTTTGGATCATTAAAGGCAAGCAAATCACCCAGAGAGTTAAATACTTGTGGATGTTAAAAGGCATTGTAGTACTTATACATAATTACTCGATATAACTGTTGAATCATTTGAAAGATATTTCTTGTATAAATTCATTATGATTCGATACTTTTTTTACGATTTTTAACATTGACATGACGTTAATGTATTATTTTACTTTATGGTTATGAGCAAAGAGCATAATATAATCCGCTCAGAACGTAGATGGAGAATAGAGTACCTACTCTATTCTCCGTACGGCTCAGAATAATAACTAGAGTGCACGCAAGATAAGTCTGCGCGCGGTCAAAATCGGAACTAATCATGGTCCACCACAATATTGCCATTTTATTAACTTCGTTATTAGATCTACCTTATTTTAGGAATAAAATAAAAATAAAGATTATAGTAGACCTCATCAGACGATAATAATCATTATGCATTCTTATTCATTCACGGCACATTTATAAGCTTAGTTCTTTTCCTTTGCAAATTACGTAAGAATTGTAATTAGTTTAATTGGTAGGTAGTAAATTTTAACGTACCTACATAACTTAGCTCAATTAAAATATAATAAACAGCAAAAGAGGGCTGCCCAATTTTAATACTCACGAATATAATTACTTTTCCTTAAAAATTAGTACTTTGTATTTTTGGGACCATGGTAACATTTAGCACGCCCTCCGTCGCGCGCAGAGTTATCTTGCGCGCACTCTAAAGCTTGCCTGTTATTAATCTGAGATAGATAATCAGATAAGAGTTGTAGATATTATATCATTAATCTGTGGTTATGAGTTATTATCATAGACTTACAGTGCGTTCACAGCTATTTCACCTCCGAAATTTGCCTTTTCCTGTCTCGCCAGCAAGTAGGTTGTAGGAGTCGGGCATTTCCGGGGTTGCGGTGCATGCTTTTGCGAATCCCGCGCCCCCAGCCGAACGGTCAGGAGAAGGAACACCGTTGGTTTTTAGCCGGTAAGAGCCCGGCAGACCCCCTCGCCTTCCCCGGGCGTGACATTTTCCAAAGATTTAAAAAAAGGAGTCTGGCATTTAATTTAGTTGCGACAAATAAATAAACAGTAATTAGATGCTCAAGTATGTCTTTCGAATGTCACGCCAGCCCTTCTGGCGAGGCGAACAAAGGCAAATGTCAAAGGTAACATAACTATGAATGCACTGTAAATAGTAGAAATGATTTGGCCCTCTTAGGGAAAGGAGGACGCATATGGCAGGCAATAAAATTATAAAAAAATAACATCACAAGCTTTTATTTAAAATATTATACTCACCTTTGATAATTATACACTCGCAATAGCATGCACAATTGCTATTATAAAAATCGCAAACGCTTAAAATGCACAACGCACAGAAATTATATTTATTATCAAAATAGTTACAACTGGGAGACTATCTCTACAGTGAGTGACTTGCGATCATGGTTACCCACTCAGCACCATGGACTATACACTTGATGCCCATTCGCTGTTAACAGCAGAACTGCCAAAGACTTCCTCCTCTTCTTCTTCATCAAAAAATTCGTAATGGTGCGTCCAGACCTGACGAACGCGCCGCTCGCGAGCTGCGCGCGTGCATTTCATGTTCGTACGAAAGTCGCGCGCAAGCTACACGCCGTACGCGAGCGGCGCAGGTGGTGCGCGCGTGCCGCTCGTGGAACCTGCCACTAACGTCTTCTGTTTTTCCTTTTAGTTTTTGTCAGTAATAAAATAGCCGATGCTGCAGCATTTACGCTAACGGCAGTCGTATGGTCCGACATCTTCGGAAGCAAATTCACAACTGAGGCTCATAGTTCAAACGCGAAAGAAGCTATGTGCGCACGAGAGGCGCGCGCCCCACTCGAGCCTTGCCGGAGTTGCACTAGAGCGGTGCACCAAACGTACGCTGTAACTGCACGCGAGCAGCACGCGCGCAGTTCGCAAGCGGCTCGCGAGCGGCGCATTCGGCAGGTCTGGACAACTAGCCATTTTGCAACATCTTCGCCTGTGCGACAACGCAGCCGTCTGACAAGTGGCGGTAAGAAGCCATGATTCCGTTTTGAAACGAAACGTGAATCACCGAAAATTTTGTGGCGTTATATATTTGACAATTTTTTCTTTATGTTCAGCTGTTAAATCGTTCCAAAATATATTTGAGTGTAGCGACACCCATGAAGAAATTACGTAGGCGACCTTCGGGATGATTATGCTTGCAATGTTTTTTATATCGGCAAAGTAAGCGGAATCGTACTGAAAATCAATAAAAAAAAAAACATTTCAGTAACAATAATGTTACTGAAACTGAAAATTTTATTTAAATTATAATCATTAATTACATATTAGTACAATGCCTCAAAAATTAAACAGAAACGAACAAGGACTTAAAATGTCAATCTTTATTAAAACATTATTTATTTATAACAACAGACAACAGGTAAGCAAATTTGTAATATATTTAGGCTGTTGTTCACCAACACTAATTCTTTGGTTAAGCAACTGTTTAATATACATACATAATACTTAGAATTTTAGGTAAAGAGTAATTATTTAATCAGAGAATTAATGTTGGTAAAACCCAACCTTAACCTCTTTATTTTTCTTATAGACAGAGATAATACTGTTAGTGTAAAACAATTCAATAAAAATAATATACAAATCTTTGAAAAATAAATGTACTGTGTACTTTATTTTGGAATTAAATCTCGCTAATACATTATAATTGCTTCAATAAACATCGGTTCAAAAACAAAGACATTAAATTCATTCAAATATTTAATCATTGTTAAAAATCTTTTGTTCTTATAGTGTAAAACTAACTATGAGTGCTACACCATGTGCGATCACTCAGTTCAAAAACAGTGCTATTTAAAAAAAAAAACTATTTTGTGCGTGTATAAAAGCTTGTGTCAAGTCGGTGCATAACGGCTATTAGCCGACCGTTTAGATTTCGTGACGGTTCTGGAAGACATAAACATTTATATAAGGTCCAACCAAAATACCTGGACAAACATATACACGGAGTTCAATGCGTTTAACTAATCATATCTATGCAAAAAAAAACTAGATCCAAGTATATCTTATCGAACAAAAAAAAATAACGATTTAAATTGCCTGTACTCTCTAAGAAAAAACTAATTCATTTTTTATGCATCGGCCGCCCCGTCTCGGCCGTCCCATCGTGGTATGAGCTACCTCCGCGCCGTGTTTTACCTAAACTGCGAAGTGAAAAAAGTAAAAAAAAAAGTTGATGAAAACAAAATTTTACTCGAAAAAAAATCACTTGGATCTCGTTTTTTTGCATAGATATGTTAAGTTAAACTTACTGAACACTGTGTAAAAGTTTGTACAGGTATTTTGGTTGGACCTTATATAATGATAGATAGTGCCATCCACAAAGACGCGCCCCACTCTTCGCCTAAACGTATGTTCTCTCTCTTTTCATCTGAGATTGAGAGAGAACACGCGATTGAAGAGTGGGACTACTGTGACCACTTAACAATTCACTTCTTCGATCACTTTCCACCACCCGTTTAATGGGTATGTTCAGAAATAAATGGTTTTTGATTGAAACCATTGATTTTGTTGTGAAAAGCATTATTTTGAGTGTTCCTTAAACATTTTATGTTGTTATTATCATTAATTTTAAATAAATCCCGATATACTTTCGCACAAAACCAGAAATTCCACTATTATGTTTGAAGAAACTTACCTATACATGAATTAGCGCCAGTTTTGGTAACTATAGAGATGTCTAATCCTGCTCAAATGACAGGACGAGCAATGTTTAATCTCGATATAACGATAAGATATTGAAGTTTCCAAATCCCAACGCCATTGACTGAGATACGGCACCAAAAAAAGTTAAAAGCAAATGGTTTGTACCTACACTTACAAGCATCACTGGTAAATAATTTCATCAGTAAATTGGCGACCTTGAAGCCATCTTACCAACAAAATTGTTTAATATCGGATTCGAATCATGACAGCCGTTTGACATTTTTTCTAATAGAGATAACGATAGAAAGGCCATGTTTCAACTACGATTCGGTTGCATTTAAAACAATTTTGTTACTAGAATTGGCCAATTGGCCTCTTTAGCTCTCTCTCTTTAGCTCGTAACCTTAATTCATTGAGATTCATATTTATAGCAAGAAATTAGAAAGGCGCTTAACGCATTTTATTAAATATTTGTTTTTAATATCTTATGGTTAACGGCCATTTTATCAGGTATTGTAGCTCCTGTAATGATGTAAGTATTTACTGTAACAAAATATGTGAATACTAGCGGCCCGTCCCGGCTTCGCACGGGTGGACATTTTTCCAGTTTTTGCAAATTTTTTATTTATGCTCCGCTCCTATTGGTCGTAACGTGATGTTATATAGCCTATAACCTTCCTCGATAAATAGACTATCCAACACAAAAATACTTTTTGAATTCCAACCAGTAATTCCTGAGATTAGCGCGTTCAAACAAAGAAACTCTTCAGCTTTATATTATAATATTAGTATAGATAAAGGAGAGTGAGTTATTTGGTCTACAACTCAACTACAGCAATAATTGATAGTACCTGGATGACCGAGCCTTGCTCGGTTTTTTTTGGTAAATCGTATTTTTTGGAAAGAAAAAAAAAAGAGAAAAAGAAGGAACTTGAAAAAAAATTATCAAAAAATTATCGAGTCTTCTGATTTCGGGACCGCCCAATTTCCCACCTGAGCTATTTTAACCTTGCCGATCGCGGCGAAATTTACTTTCATATTCTAATGTTATTGTAGCAGTTTTTCATTGCCTGAAAACACGGATAAAACGACGTTTTCTAAAAATGAAACCTAGCTAGATCGATTTATCGCCCCCGAAACCCCCTGCATACAAAATTTCATGAAAATCGTTGGAGCTGTTTCCGAGATTCAAATTATATATATATATATAAATAAATAAATATATATACAAGAATTGCTCGTTTCAAGGTATTAGATAGATAGATATCAATAGAAAGGTTATTTTAAGTAGAACATTTTTTGTATTACAGCTACTGTCAATTATTAGTATGTACGGAGTTACGACCAACATTCACTTGGTCGTGGCAGAAGAGGCATGAAAGTAGAATAAATGCCGTGGAAATGCGTTCCTTGCGAAGTATGTGCGGTGTAACTTTGAATGATAGATTGAGAAATGAAGAGATTAGACAAAGTTGCGGTTTAAAAGATGATGTAGTGACAAAAATTGAAAGGAGTATGCTTAGGTGGTTTGGCCATGTTGAGAGAATGAGTGAACGGCGATTAACAAAAGAAATTTATAAGGCGGATGTTAATGGGAACGCCGGTAGAGGACGTCCTAGAAGGACATACATCGATGTTATTGGTGATGTTCTTCACAAAGGTCAGGTGCGTAGTACTCTCAACCGGCGTGCGTGTATGACAAGATGTATGAATGTGGATGAAGCGAAAGGGGTATGTAAGAGTCGTAGCATGTGGCGTTCTATAGTTTCTGCCTACCCCCATGGGAAAAAGGCGTGAGTTTATGTATGTATGTATGTATGAAGTTAAAACTCATTAAATGTAACCATTTAAAAGTTATGTTAACGCTCAAATATTGCTATTTATTATCTTTTTTACACGTTTTGCCATAGGAGCTTTGTCATAATAATTATTTAAGATACTTAAGTAACACACATAGCATCACGCCTGTATTCCCCGTAGGGGTAGGTAAAATTGTTTAGTTCACGGACATTGCGCCAGTTATGGTTAAGTTCCATGTAAAAGAGACCTACATGACACACAACAAGACGCCTGAATTTCCCGAAGGGATAGGCAGAGGTGTATAATGCAACCACGTTTCGCCAGGTATGTTCAAATCCCTTCTTCTTCACACTATAACTATTATTTGCAAACAATATCATAAGAACGTAGCGATACTTTGTATAGGGATATAAACGATTTTTCACTTTTTAGTGTTATGTCTCCGAAAATACTAATAAGTGACTTTAGTTGTGTTTGTACCAAATGTTTTGCTTACAAAGACCTTTCTATTGACATATCACTCATTGCTAAAAGAGGAGTAGACCAATTTCCAAATATTTTGCCCTTACTTGGCTATCTAAACTTACTTATCGAAACATATAGTTTCGATAAGCTTAGTTGTTTAGGATGAATCAAAGAATGAATTTTATTAGCTTCTGTATTGCTGTAGGTATGTATTTACTGTAACAAAATATGTGAATATAAATTTACATGGCTATCTAAACTTTTCTTTGTCAATTTAAGCAAAAATACATCAAAATTCTGTATTGGAAGTATCGATAAGCTTGTCTAGGTTGAATCAAAAAATGAATTAAGTGCTTATTGCACTATTAAATTTGTACGAAATCTAATTAGGAACACTCTAACTACGAAGTTGGAAGCTAGTGATCACACTACACTAAATTGAATTCTAAATCGGACCGACGACTAGGGTTGCCACCTTTTTTTTGAACAAATATAGTATTTTTCCCAAAAATGATCTGGCAACACTGCTCTAAATCGTAGCAATGCGATAACACTCACCTAAATCGTAAACAATTTAGGACCCTTCAGTCGGGACCCTCCAATCGCACTAAATCGGAATCTAAGTGTTCTAACTTCAATTACACCTTTCGATTTCCTACAAATTGAATAGTGTAATAAGCACTTAAGGAAGACTGTCCAGTACTTGGGTAAGGACATTACCCAAGTAAGTAAGGTATTAAATCCTTAATATATTAACACCCAGTTTTGAGGATGATTGTACGCTAATAATATTGGAGTATGCAATAATAGTGAGTATGACGTCTTATCCACACATTGTGATATTGTGAGCCATTTATGGAGCCATGCCTTCATTTCTTGGTTTGTTAGGTGACTGCCGTTCAACCCTCTTATAAGAACTGTGTTTCTTAAAGTTTCTGTTGATAGTTTGTCTACTCCACCTTCCCGGATAATTGCCTTGTCCATCTCCCGGAGTAAGAATGCCCTGTACTTTAATTTGTTCTTCCTAAATACTGTTCTTCTTAGACCATGCATTTTGAGTAGATAACCCTGGAATGTGAATTGTGTAATTATAAATTTTGGTTGCTTGAATGAAGTTAAATAAGTTATCTATCTATATGTATAAATAAAAATGAATAGCCAAATGTGTTGCTAAACGCAAAACTTGAGAACGGCTCGACCAATTTGGCAATTTTTTTAAAATATATATTATTCAAAGTACAAGGAAGGTTCTTATGGAGAGAAAAAACATAAAAATTGCGTGGGAAAATAGTAAAAACAACACTTTTCTTTTCCCACTACAGGCCAATAACTTTTGACAGAACGAAG
This sequence comes from Amphipyra berbera, assembly GCA_910594945.2. NCBI lineage: Eukaryota > Metazoa > Arthropoda > Insecta > Lepidoptera > Noctuidae > Amphipyra > Amphipyra berbera. Next base: position 20,474,508 of record OU343121.1, on the reverse strand, counting down.
TCTGTCCGGGCAGCTAGTATTAAATGAAAGTTGCAACAGTTATAATTATTTATAAATTTATTCTTTATTGTACACAAGAAAAATTACAGCAATAAAACTACAATTTAGTGAAGTTACGTACAAAGGCGAGCTTAACTCAAAAATGAGTTTTCTACCAGCAAACCTTTGAGTGATAGAGAGATATTGATTATGTGGTTGAAGGCAAATTCCAGTGTACAATTGTCTATGATGTTAAGGAAGACTATAAACTTTGCCCTTAAATTAAATCACTTCTATACATGGTTGATGTTAGTCCCAATTTAATATGCACTGGTTTATACCAGGGACTGATTAACTCGAAAATGAAGATACCTTCAAAATATGGTATGACGTCATACCCCTAAATTCTGGTTACCTGAATATATTTCGGTACCGAAATTTAGAGTCTGAAAATGCGAAACGGTATATTCCGGTATCGGTACCTAAACTTTTATAAATAAGGGTTTTCATTGATGATCCGCTCCGCCACCCTGTCCTTCTTTATGAAGCCCCAGATAGCATTAGTATGATTCATTCATCATTTGATGTTTTTCGGTACCGAAATCGTAAAAAGGTTAAATAAAGGTATCGCCCAACCTTTATAGGAAAACGGTATCTTTACATTTTAAAGGTATCGTAACCTCGTACATTAACCACTTTCAGTCCCTGGTTTATATCAATTAATTTGATGTATGTTAAGTGCAGATAAATAAAAGACGAATAAAGCTATACAAGGTTAGTCGGAAAGGGGGCACTAAGCCGCGGGACACCTAAAGTATCACTGGTGACTATTTTAAAGCAAATTTTAAAATTTCAAAATTCGATATTTTTTATTTGCATACAAAAAGATTTTCATTTTAGTTTTTTTAAAAAACAAAAACATAAGTACCTACCTGCTTAGGTATGAATTCAGAAAATTAATTTTCTAATCCGTGACCCCAAATGTGACCTCAACTGTAAACACAGCTGATCATAAATATGGACAGATAGATTTTAGCATAGCTTTTACGAAATCTTTGAAAAGCTATTTCTCTTAAACTATCGAGTTTTGGGAAAACTTGTAGAACAAAAGTTATCCCTTATTATGGGTTCTTTAACACCTTTTCGGCTTAGTACCCCCTTTCCGACTAATCTTGTAGACATTAGAATTTTAGTAACGTGAAACATAAAATAATCTTCAAATCGCGACGGCATGCATAACAAATTGTTACAACACAAACTTCTAAACTGAGCTATTCTATTTATTATTTATTTTTAAAATGTTAATAATCATGGCAACAAGCATTTTGATGTATAAAGTTGCAAATGCAGTGTTGACGCGAGCAGCATAAAGTTTGAAGACAGAATATTTTATAAATTATTGAATTAACATAACATCACGCCTTGTATTCCCCAAAGGGTTCGGCAGAGGTGTTTTTGGTACACCCTCGTTTCGCCAGTTATGTTTAAGTCCCATGTAATAGGGGGCGAGCCTATTGCCATTAACCGGGCACAAATCCAAACACTGGGCTGCTACTGAGGATTTGCACACGGAAAACCAAATAACGCTTTGCCCGATCTGGGGAGAACCCAGGACCTCAAGATCAGCAGTCGCGCTTGCGAATTCTTGAACAATAATGACAACTTGGCAATAGCACTTAATTTAAAACATTGTTAGATACAATTTGACGCCCATCATAATCAGACACAAATGGCTGAAGTCTCCAGCTTCACTAGCGTGGTATGCTGATAAAGAGTATGGGTTGACCCACATCTGTCAGCATGGAATCGCGTATTTTCATGCTCTATCCTTTTCTGTAGCTCAGGAACGTCTTTTAATAGAAAGAGAAAGATGGCGCGAATGTTATCGCGTGCGGTCTCATGCTGCCGCGTGAAAATACGGGATTCCGTGCTGACAGATGTGGGTCAACAATAGCTCTTGACTTCTCCGTGTTTCAGGCTATCGTTCAGCCAAGTAGTAGTAGTAGCAGACAGACAGACACTTTCGCATTTATAGTATTAGTGTGGATTATTTTAGAAACAAAAATAGAGTAACATCAGGTTAGTGACATAACATAACATAATCAGCTACTACTGGGCACGGGCTTCTTCTCAGAATGAAAAGGGTTTAAGCCTTAGTCCACCACGCTAGCCTGGTGCGAGTTGGCAGAGTACACACATCATCATCGAGAACTTTATGGAGCTCTCTTATGTGTACAGGTTTCCTCACGATGTTTTTCCTTCACTGTTAACGCAAGTGGTAATCAAATACATATCCACACATGAATTCGAAAAGTAAAAAGGTACAGGCTGAGATCGAACTCAGACCCTCCTGCATAGAAGGTAAGCATTCAACCGCTAGGCTGTAACTGGTTAGTGACAAAAGCATTAATTAAAATTTTAAAGAATGAAGAGTCGACTGTACATCGCACTGTTTATACAATTTAGACTCACCGTATGTTTATAGGTCAAGTTGCTTAGATGATAAGGTTCATTTACAAACAGATCTCGGCACGCTATAATATCCTCTGGCCTTGGATGTACTCCAGACCCAAGTAAAGCTACAATTCTCTTCCAGCTATTCCTAAGTTCACTGTTCGGTATTGTATCTAGTTTCGCTTGTAAAGACCGGAACACTGGCTTATTATTTTTCAAGCGTTCTACTAAATCTTGAGTTGAAAATTCCACTTTTTGCTGTATTGACCAGAAATGAGAACAGAGGAGCTTTCGTGGTCTCAAGAATCTGGAAGAAGACAGAAAGTGTATGTATTTGTAAGTCTTTTCGTTGGAGCACTGTCAATGAATGAACATGGATGGAACAATAATCAATGCTATGCATGATAATTCAGCAAAATCAAAATATAAAATTTTTATTTCACATAAACCAATACAGGTGCTTATGAAAAGTCGAATTTAGATGCACGGTTCAAATTTGTTGTTTTCTATGGAGAAGAGCCGGTAAGAAACTCCATGGCAAATAGAGTATAATATAGAGGCAAATAGAGTCTATCCATTTGAAACATCCCTTAATTTCCGTTTACCACACATGCACGTGGGAGGGGTAAGGATGTAATGGTGCAAGCATTATTACTTGCAAAGAAAAACAGTTTTAAATTTTTGAATAAGATTCTGGCTGTTATACTTATTGACTGCCTCATTGGTCTAGTGGTGGTAAGCATGACTGCTGATTGGAGGTCCTGAGTTCCAGCCCCAGGTCGGGCAATGTGTTATTGGGTTTTACCGTGTGGAATTCCTCAGTAGCAGCCCGGAGTTTGAACTTGTGCCCGGTTGATGGCAATAGGCTCACCCCCTATTATACGGGACTTAAATATAGCAGCAAAATGAGGGTGTTACTATTCACCTCTGCCCAACGCTTCAGGGAATACAGGCGTGAATGTTAAGTTACTTATTGCTCAATGTCGTTGACAATTTGCTCCCTGTATTTTTAGTAGTATTTCTAAGGTAGAATGTACAAGGATACGCTAACAATTTGTAAAATTTAATTTTTATCTGGCAGGTAATCTGCAGATTAACTTATTCATGTGCACACCAGTGGCCTGCATTGGTTTTCAGACTAGGTAGGCAGGCACTAGTGATATCGCCTTTCAATTGTACACTTAAGCCCATTTCAATATGATTCTCACCAAAAGAAATCATAGCCATACATGCTTATTTTATTTATAGTAATAGTTAAAGATGGAGTAATTAATTAAATCTTATGAGGTAGGCACTGCTTAATTGCATATATGCAATGCACACCACACCACTGGTGCACACTAACAGGTTATTACTTCAAGTCATAGAAACATTATATCTACCTATATAAATACTTGAATACTTACGCCAAGGGAAAAATAATATAGTTCCCAAATGGTATAGCAGATAATATTAGAACTGGTGCTATCCTCCACATATCTGATGGCATTTTCTGGAACAATTCAATCTCTTGTCTGCTCATTTTATTAAATCCACCATCCCTGGTAATTTTTATTCGTAAAGATATATATTTCTTTAGATCCATTAGAAAATCTTTAATTCCTACACTGAAAACCCTATACATTTTCACTGCAGTGGGGAATCTGTTTTCTAAGACGTTTGTGTAATTTTTTACATAGTCTATGTATCGCTGAACAACATATGTCCGCAGTTTTTCTTTTTCACTTTTTAGCACCTTTGTGTGTTTTAATCTGTTTATTGTCAGACATCTGTAAATAAAACATACAATTATATCATTTCCAACGACAATTATATTTATTATTACGTTCACGATTCATACAAGGTTATGTAAAATATATTTTTATATCAATATCAAAACTAACAACAGTGTTTGCAAAATACTGATGTGTGGCGAAATAGGAACTTCATTTTTAAGCGAAATTACTTTACGTCTTGACGTGGTTTCTTGAAACGAATAAATAATATGATACGTAACAGGAATTCTAAACGATGTCGCATGGTACACCGAAACCGTAATTTCCATTATTCCAGTTCTAAGGCCGTGGACAATAAAATACATTCTCCATAACAATCTACTTATACATGCTCTTTTAACATAAGAAAAGTTATAAATAAAGTAGTTTTGGCTTCAGGCATGTTATTTAGAAACTACCTACTTTAAATATATTGCGTATTTATTATTGAAAAGAACAACTCACTGGTATTTATTAAACTGTTGAAACTTCGTGTTAAATAATAAACTGGAGCGATTAGTTTGAAGCATTATGTTAGACAAAGCCGCGATTCGTTGCAAAGGCATTGTATCAATAATAATATAAAAGCACAATTTTCTGACAAAATCCTCGTCTTGTTCTTATATTTTTCAAATGAACTTGATTAATGTCAATGTCATTACGTTAATTGTCATTTTAATTTTGACATTTGCGGTATATCATTCACTCTTGAAAAGGGTTGCCACACTATACAATACGCAATATACTGAATGGCGTGCCCCATTTGTACACGAACATGCCGCAAACAGTTCGCGTGCTCACTGCAAACACTGTTGACGTACATATTTGAGTGCTGTTCGCCATAACACTTTCTTCCCGTTGTTGAAAAAGTGGGTGTCCCATGGAAATAATAGTAGTACCTAGGTGAAGTTTAAAATTAGAAAGGAATCGACCAGTCAGTTATTTACATTTCACTCAGATCGGTTTTCCTTGTGCACGAAATCTAATTATAACTACTTAAATGTTCCTATTAAAAATATAGGGTATACCTATTTGTAATCATGACTGCAATAGAACAACCAACAACATTGTCCTGTCCTCAGCTCACCGAACACCTGTTTGAATCTTAGATATTATAGAAATTTATTTTTGAGCTGTTTAGATAAATTTAATGTAAATGAGCTGTTGTAGTAAATGTAATATTAGATTATTACCTATGAAATCAGCGTTTTGTATGGAGAATTTTAAAAAAGTTGCATTTTTCATACTAACATTTTCTTAATTTATTTAACAACTATGAACACTAATGTTTTAAAACGTTTATGCGCTAATGTTTAAAAACTAAGATAACGTATGCCACTTAGATTATGCGACAAAAATAAGTTTTGGCAAAGTTAAAACAAAAATAGTGGTAATTTCTGCTAACAAAAACAGGAGTCATTTTTAAGGTATTTTTTATGTTTAGAAAACTATAAGTAATAAGGTTTTTTTACTATTGGTAGTTGTCTATGATGGTCATTATTCGATATAATATCAAGCAATTGATATATATTTTAAATCATAGAAGTGACGAGGTTCTTTAGTGAGAAAAAAACGCCAATTTCATAGGTAAGGACCTAATAGATTGTATACTTTTTGTAGCAACATTTTACCTTCCTCAGCCGGAAATCGTTCACTATCGTTCATTTCGTTTGTTAAAGAAGAAGGCGGGATTATTCAAATATAAAAAAACAAACAAAATACAACAAACGTTTTTTATTATTCCTTATTTAATTTCTACAGTAAATATCACGAGGTACCTACTAGATTAATTAAAAATAGGCTGCCTTCATTTATTTTATTGTGTATTTATTAATAATATATTTTACCTTTTAATCATAGACTAACTTTATAATTTTTGTATGACAAGTTACTGATGGAAATATTTTCTTTGAGTTTTCTTCTGTCTTCTGTCCTTCTGTCATATTAAGAAAAATATGGTTGACAAAACTGGGTGAGTTTTTATTATTTACCTACTTATGTAACTTCCAATGTATTTCTTTATATTCTGAAAATTCTTTATAATTGTGAAAAATGGCCATGTTTAACTTAGATTATAAAATAACAGAATGCTTTATAATTAACTATAAATTAATTTCTTCAGAAGTTGCCGTATTTGCACTGCTTCTAGCGCGGGAGATTTCAAGAAAGTTGCTGATCTTCAATCCTCTGGACTTGTCATGTATCTTTATTCCAAAAAAGATGGCCAGGTATAAATAACTTTCATTACTATTTTAATTGCCATTCTAATCTCGTGTTTTTCTTTAATTGTAGTACTTATTTCCTTAAATTTTATTCTCGAACATTGATCGATGCTTGTTCGAGATAGAAAATATTTATTTCCCGACGCATCCCAGCCGGTAATGCAGTCGTGTTGGAATCGCCGGCCAGAGCGGCCGCTGCGTTTTAGAGGCTAACGAGTACTGTGAACTGAATACCTACCAGTGAACTTAGGTGTACAATAAACTGTTATGTTGTGAATATTTTAATAGTGTTAATAAGGACATGGGAAAACCTGAATCATATAAAATTTAATTTATCGCCAAACAGTAACACATTGGATCATATCACGACGAAACTGTTAACTTTGCGTAAAGGTACCCGAAATATTGTAGTTTTTGGATACTAAACCTTGGACAATAGAAACTGAAAACATCTGCGCGGACGTGCAGTATATATTTAATCATTTGAAAGCAATTTCCTTGTATAGTTGGACGAGGAGCTGCTTATACAAAAGCTATTGAAAGAAAAGCACTAGGCCCTCGTTTGGCATGAGCCTATTAGTCACCAGTTTATGTATCTAGTGTACTGATGTTATCTAGTGAAACTGAAGAAGTCAACATGCCATCCCAAATTACAACCCAGGGCCAGAACCTAAATGTTGGCGTTTCTGGCAGTGGTTCTACCGAACATGGATCGGCTAATCAAGGTCCTGCAAATCAGGATGTCAATTTGCAGAGCCCAAACCATCAAGTGCATTCCATGCATATCCCAACAAACCAGAGACCCATAGTGGACGCTCCAACAGTTCAACACCTTATCCACCATGCTCCTGCCGGTCAAATGTCAAACGAATCATCCCCCGTTGAACACGGCCCCATTGTGCACGCCCTGGGCGTACAGGCACTCGACACACACGCCCCAATCGTACATAGGCCCAGAGTCTACACCCCTGTCGTTCAAAAGGCCAAAGTGCAGGCGTCTGCTGAACAGGGGCCGAGTGTGAACGCTCCTGATGAGCTTGGACCTAGTCAGAGCGCCCCGGCTGAAGAAGGGTCACATATCCAAATTGTTCATGCACTTAGAGTGTATGCCCCTGCCGCTCAAAAGGTTAAAAATGAGGCACCTCAAAAAGAAGAATCCAGTGTGAACCTACAGACCGGTAAAATAGGCAACGAGCAAGCCCCTGTGGCTCAGGATAGTCAGATCGTACCAACCAGTCAGGAACCAATTATGGACGATCCGGTTGACCTGGATCTCATGCTACCTGATTTAGGTCCTATCCAGCCCGATGATGCTCTTAACATCGAGGAGGATCCGGATGAAGATGTCAGCAGTATAACCTCTGACGATACCTCTAATGACACGAGTGCGAGCAGTGAGTGGGCCATCGACGAATTTCCATTGGCTAACCTTGGTCCAGATGCTGACCGTGAGGAGGCAGCGGTGTCTGACGATGAGGTCCCTGCCAGTCCTCTCGCTGAACATCCTGACCAAGAACCGGCCCCGTTGGAGGCTAACCCGCCACTGGACTTAGAGTCTCCAAGTCCAAAACGACGCAGGATGAAGGATCCTAACGAATAAAGTGGTTGAAAAAATATACAAAGAAATGTGTCAGTGCTTGGTTAAATAAAATAATAGTAAAAAAAAACATTTTGTAAACAAGCTTTTATTTAAATGCTCTAAAAAGAAGATAATAAATTTTTAATTAAATCAAACCCATCAATTTATTACATTATACAATTAATTTATTTATATGATATAAAAGCCTGTCGCGAGATTTACAATTTTATGAACATAATATTATGTACATTTTTTCATAGAATTACTTACACTTAAACATTCACTTACGGGATAACTTCCGTGATTATAGTTTGATTTGAGTTCCCGATATTTCGACGCTGTTGCAAGCGCCATGATCGCGGGTAAACTAGAATTACTTGTGTCAAGATCAAGTTAGATACATATTGTACCTAGGTATATTCTTGTTTATTTAGTATCTCGCGACAAGCTTTTATATCATATAAATAAATTAATTGTATAATGTAATAAATTAATGGGTTTGATTTAATTTAAAGTTTATTATCTTCTTTTTAGAGCATTTAAATAAAAGCTTGCTTTTAATAGTAGATTGTATCATAAGGGAGCAAAATAATATTTTTATGGCGAGCGCGATTTTTTGAATTCAGAGCGAAGTGAGTGATTCTATAGTAGAATCCTGAACGTAGCGAGCGATTCAAAGAACATCGCTCGAGCCAAAAATATATTTTGCGCCCGAGTCATACACTCTACTTTTCACCACCCACTATGAGAAAATAAAAGGCGCCTTATATTTTATTGTAATATCATTATTTAATAAAACTTAGAGTAACAACTAAATTGAAATTAAATAGTATCTAATAATAAAACAACTAAAAACTTATGTTTACATTTTTGAGACATTTTCGCGAGTATGGGCCGTCGTACCAGCCAGTCTTTATTCAAACAATATTTGCGTTCGATTTCTTTGGCACTGAACACTAAGATGTTCCAAATTCAAAAAGTGCGCGGCAAAGATAATTGTGGCGCACTTATAAAGAGGATTAAAAACTCTTTATTGCCCGCTAAAAGTTTCTTATAGAAAACACCACCTTTGGGTGCACTTAAAGGCGAACCAAGTCGTCCTTTTCGAATAGATGGGATGAAAAACTATTTTTCTACCCAGTGGCCATAAAGTCAAATCATTGTCAATGTCTGCCCCATATAATTTCTTGTCTTTGTAATGTAATTTTACCCAGTCAAGAGCACAGTCCTTTTAATAGAACTTTTAATCCATATTAAATAGTTTCCGTACAGTTAATTCAGGATTTTTGAAATGGTAGTGTCTAGCTATAGTATGTTTGGTAGTGTTTATATTGTTCAAATATTTGTTTATTAAGTCATTGTGATAAATTGTGTAGTAAGTGTTCTAAAGTCAATTAAGGATATTAATATTTTTTATGAATGTACCTGTCTACCTAATAAGTTTGATAATACCTATTTATATACGATTTTCTCCTTAACTCTAAATTATAATATGTATGTAAAAAGTCTGAATCGAGCTATTAATATAATATAATTATTACTAATAAATAAGATTATTGTTTCATGTTATTAATTTATTCTAGTTATTTTCAGTCTGATGTCTATGCCTGACTGCTATTTATGTAGCTTTTTTAAAATTATAATTCAATATAGAATTATAATTTTAAAAAAGGGTGAAGACTATAATAGCTCATAAAGTGTGACGTATAGTTTAAGATTTAAAAAAATCAAAAACACATCGTTCTGTTTGATGGGTCATCGTTACCAACCGTTAGTCATTAGATAATTTAAATAGGTTATTTTATTTCTGTATCAAAAACAACACCACAGTCAACTTAGTTTAGTATATTTTTTTTTAGATTTCTTAATATTAATATAAGTACATGTTACAGAAAATATTTATGCAGTTAAACTGTACATTAATATTATGCATCAACATAGTAGAACATGTTGTAAGCGTTAAGGTATATTTAAAATAATTATAGGGAGCAAACGAAAAGAAAAATAAAACAAAAACAATACAAAAATCTAAATGTCAAACAAATTAAACTTAAAATAAAATACTGTTTGTAACAAACTGGTAACATTAATGTTAAAATTATGTATAGGTTATAAGTCTAATTTGTAGTGCAAACTGCGAATATCTAATTGAGCGTAGTTAAACAGAAAGCGACCATCGACGAAACACGAGTTTTGAGATACGGCCGTTTTAAGGTATTATCGCTACTATTTTTTATACTATACAAAAAGCGTATGTTGTATAACAAGGGCTACAAAATAAGCTATTTGAAACTACCAAAATACTTTGTTTTACTAGTAAATTATGGAGTTAAACTCGTAGTCGCTTTCTGCTTTATCAACCAATTTAGAGAAGTATTTTTGCAGAACGCATCTATCGGGATGGTCTTATTCTGCTTTTTGAGGTATGGCCAAAAAATAAATAAAATTGAAAGCTAAAATAATGGTTTTATTCTGCAAAATTATTTCTTAAATAATCTCAAATCAAAAACCGCTTTTACAAATTCTTAATTTTTAGTATAATAACATTCAGTGGTATTATATAATCTGTTTCAGTTATGTTATTGTTAGTTGGGTTTAATGGTTCCTAAGTTATAGCTACTGTATAAAAAAAGCTAAACTAAACTGAAAACTAGCTTGCTCATCTTCTAAATCGTGAAACAACTGAGCCATGATACGAGGGTCATTACCCTTAATTTTTGGACATGGACTTGGCGCACTAAATGGTGTTTACTTTATAAATCTGCAACAGTCATAATGGAATGGAAATAAGAAATTGCAGATAGATAAGTGGCATTTTGTATAACAAAAGTACCACTATGAGTGGCTTATAGTCGTATCGTGCAAAAATATAATTAATCACAGAAAATAATTTTGTCGAACTAGACCATTGCGATGGTCGGCTTCTGCAAATAAAACAATTAAACTATTATAATTATCCTGAACGAAATTTGCTGAAACCAACTTTGATAGTCGGTTTTGGATATTTTGCTAGACCAAAACCAAAAATGGTCGTTTTTAACACAAAAAATGGGTGATATTGGTACATGGTCTCATTTGACAATTTAATATCTCGAGTTTAGATGTGGTTTGAAAAATAAGTGTCTCTGGAATATGTAAAGGAAAGAAAATCTTGTCTTGGGCATTCTAACTCATTTTCGCAAAAATCGGGGTTGGTCACTTTCTGTTTAACTACGCTCAATTATTAAGGCTGAGTTGCACCAATCAACTATAACCGTAACCATACCGAAATTTCTGTCAAATCAGTACAATTTAGGCATAAATATGGCAAGTTAGCAATTATAGTTAGTCTGTGCAACTGAGCCTTAGTTATAGTTATTGTAGATAACAATTCTAAAGAATTGTCGATTAGGAAGGCTGAATTTGATTGCGGCGCAAATTGTTACTACTACATTTTCACTACATTTCAATAATACATGTTGATTATTTTTTTGATCATTGATGTGTCAATAAATGTCTGTATGCATGTAATCCTTCGTTTTACTACACCATACCCTTAAAATGACTACAAAACTTCTCTTGTAGGTAATTGTGCTTCAATTACCTTGGCTGTTTTTTCCGCTGACGCAAAATAGTGATTATAAGACCCAAGCCACATCTGAATATACGTCGCCGATCTTGCGCCGGTACACAATTCGATATAAACATCTCACACCGTACACATTTGACCCAAGATGTGTTACTAAAATTCCTCGAGCAAATCACGCAGTGGAAGATCGGCGAAGTATCTTCCGTCAGATGTGGCTTGGATCTAAGTTTGAAGCCTTGGTTTGACTCTGGCATCGTAGCTCCCACACGGATGTCGATTTCAAAACGGAATTTTAAAGCTTGTTTTATCGGAATGTTTATAAGCAATGTTTGATGGTAATCTGTTCTACCGTTTCAAGATCATCAGCGCTTTTCACAGTTGGTGTAGGGATTTCAGCCTCATTGGATATTTATTTTAGTTCCGCTTGTCCGACGGTCTTGAACTTTCAAAAATATACTCTATGCAAACCTTGGCTATAATATTACGGTACGAATTCGGCAGATCTGATCGAGGGATTGGATCCGAAGGTTAATACGTTAGGTAGACACATCCATTTAGCCTTATGTCATGCCTTGACAAGGATTTTTAAAACGTGGTGCTGAGTTTCGGAAGAGCGACTTTGAAGGTGGCTCAGGTTAGCGTTCGACACTGCAATGGATACTTGTAGACTCATCGTGTTTGATCTCGTATGACTCGTCATGGAAAGCACTTTCTCACCACATTAGTAATCACTAACAAGAAACGAGACAGCTCCATTTCAAAAAGGATTATTTTTAATTGCTTTTTTGTTATTAAGCACTTAACGTGACTTTTGTTCGTACGGTCATCGCCCGTCGACTTAGGGACTAAATACCTACTATCAGCAGAAAATGGGATTTAACTCATAGAAAATAGGCTTTTTGTGTAATATTGCGTAACTCTTCCACCTTTTAGCATGCTCCAGCATGCTTTCGTAGCTGAAAACTCATGATTTCACAGGTGATGCCACGGAATACAATATTCTGTGGATAAAATCATCCAGTGGGTCAACTATGCTAATTTAAATAAAATGACATACAATTTTCCATCACTGTTGTGATGGATTATATATTCTGCTAAGGGCTAGCGCGCACTGCCTTGCGTTTTTTAACATATAATCTGTGAAGTATGAAGTATTGTATTTATTTTATTCGTTGCGGTGAAAAAAACGCACCGCAAATCATCGCGCCGCAGTGCGCGCGCGCCGTAAAGTGTCAATGTTTTCTATTGAAGTAATAGTTTAATGACAGTTCAATTAAAAGTCAGTGGAAATCTGGTCTAAAAAAAACAGCAGAATACTAACGCATACTAGATCAGGGCTGAAGCCTTTGAAAATAGTAAAAAGTGAAAAAAGAAATAGTAGGGTGAAACCCATTGGAAAAGGAAGAGAATATAACAAAAATTAAAGGAAAAATAATTTACGGGCGATCTGAGGTCGGGAAGTGGATGGGGGTGAGTTTTTAACTGGTGAGTGGTGGAGCAAAGTTGTAGGTAATAAAAAGATCTACAACTTTTGTATTTACACTTTTTTCACATAACCTCAAAATGTATGTGAAAAATTCAAATATCAAGTTTTTGGTTTATTATTTTTATCTTTTACAAAAAAATGTTTTTGTTCACGAAATTTGGTGAAAACTTATCTTTTTATGTCCCAAACACACTGTAATTTTTTTGATTTAAAATATTTAATTTTTCACCTTATTCCTTATTATTATATTCCTTATTTCTTTGCATTTTCTTAGAACATTTACCATGGTAATGTATATTTTTTTTAACACCATCAGAAAGTAGAGATTTCAACGAACATAAAGCCTACTGCCTTTTTTAAAAAAGCTGATATTTTGACGCAAGAGTTTTCGATTGAAAATTAGGGTGTTTGGGGTGAAAAATGGGGTGAAAAAATAAATATTATAAATCAAAACAATTGTGTTTACACTGTAATGTTTTGATTTAAAATATTTATTTTTTCACCTTATTTTAACTTAATATCGAAAAAGCACTTATTTTAACTTTTCCCATAGGACTTGTAGTTTTGCCAGAAATCGAGATAAACTGTTTTTTACCCTTAAAAACTCTCCCCCATCCACTTCCCGACCTCAGGTCGCTCGTAAATTATTTTTCCTTTCATTTTTGTTATATTCTCTTCCTTTTCCAATGGGTTTCATCCTACTTAATAGTAGATAATTAATAATATTTTTCTTTTGGTTTCAAAAATTATTGACCCTAGTCTATACGAATAGCAACAGAATACCAATACTATCGACACTACCAAAGCGTTCGTAAATTAGCAGACATGGGCCCCAGTATTTTTACGAATTGATGCTGATAGTTCCATTTTAATTCACTAATTATTAGGGAAAGCGTTATGGTGCGTCCAGACCTGACGAACGCGCCGCTCGCGCGCAACGCGCGAGCCGTTTGCGAGCTGCGCGCGAGCGGCGCATTCGCGGCGCGTTTGTCAGGTCTGGACGCACCATTAGATGTAAGCAACTCAGAACCGTTTGTTAAGGACATCTCTGCAGGTATAGTCTATGCCCACTTAGGGCTTGTACACAAAACTGCGATGCGACGTCGCATCTTAGAAATATAAGAGCTCGTAGGACGTATCGCAGGAACTTACGAATTGATTCGCGTAATTGATTTTTCCTATATCTTCTTATCAGTAACAGCAGTACGTAAATCTTTTTACGCAAATTTATTCTACCTCGTATAAAATACGTTCAATACGGTTGACGATCGTCGAGCGATTGGTCATACGAACCTTGGAAGGAAGACGCCTTGCCACACGAAATCGCATCGCAGCAATTTGCGTCGCAGATTTCTGCGTTGCGAATTCGCATCGCGCCGATTCGCAGTTTTGTGTACAGGCCCTTAATGATGTATGCAATATGTACTTCATACGTCTGAAATGGTGATGATGACTAATTAGGTATATGCCAAATTATACCGTATAAGGACAATTAGTCATAGCTGGTAACATAATACCTACTATCTATGAATCTTCTTCCTCCTCGCCTTTTCCCAATTATCTTGGGGTCAGCTTCCAGTCTAATCAGATGCGGCTGAATACCAGTATTTTACACGGAGCGACTGCCATCAGACGCAACCGAGTTACAGGGCAATGCCGGTATCCCAAAGTTAGACCGATTGTCAGACTTTCGGGCTTCTGACTTCCCGTAACGACTGTCACAGATATTCTTATGACACCCGGGACCGGGCTCTCAGAGGCACAGAGTTCACCCATCCACAGACTGACCGTGGCAAGCACAGCTTAACCTTGCAAATCGTATGATCCGCGCGGTTGGTACTTAGCCACGAGCCCACTCTCTCATCGATGAATATTTTTTAATAAGTATAAATTATTTCGTTTTCTGGATTCAGATACAGTCGAGTGCCTCGAAATCTGACGACACTTCTTATATACTGCACAGTACTGGTGGTACGGAAATTAAAAAACCTGACTACGTGCGTGAACTCCGTAAGTTAAATTGAGTTATAGTTTTTATTAATGTTTATCAAATCAAGTTTTTAACAGCAATTCACATTATCTGTTACTGAGGCAAATTTCCATGGTTATTATAGGAGGTTAATACAACGCTGTTTTTACGATGGGACAGAAAAGCAGAGACACGTCAAAAATATGTTTATTCGAAATGACTAAATTAATGTACAGGCTGAACTTGAAATAGAAGTACCGTATTAAATTAACACCCCGTGTACTCTAGCCGAACGTCAGTAGATTAAGAGAAATTGCAATATACAAGGTTAGTCGTAAAGAGGGTACCTACTAAGCCGAAGCGGTGTTAAAGTACCCATAATAATGGATAACTTTTGTTCTACAACTGGACGTAGTTTAGCGAAAAGGATCCAACCCACAAAATTATAGAAAATGAGTTATTTATACCAAAATACTCCTTAAACTTCTTAAGCCAATCTACATAATATAATAACATTTTAACAAGTAAAATATTATACATTTGTTCCTTAGTCACAATAAAACCAAGAAATTTAAATCAAAGAACCAATGAAGAAATACAAATCAAATCAAATAATTTATTAATTTGCGAATATGGGTACAAAAGCTCTTATACAAACAATAGTGACCATTAGCCATATCCTACCATGAGGCATGCAAAATTACAAAATAGGTACCTATGAATACCTAGATACCAATGTTAATAGAAAAGACAGTAAAGTAGAGTTACAAAAGTTTATCCTGTAAATATTCAGTTACAGAATAATATGCTTTTTTTACTAACAATGTTTTAATACTGTTTTTAAATATGTTTATATCAATAATGGAGAGGACCGAGTTTGGTAAATGATTATAAATACGTGGAGCCATACATAATATACTTTTATTTAGTAATGCTGTCTTATTTTCTGGTAAACATATATTGAACTTATGTCTCTTGCTATTAAGCATTTTGAAGTAATTTGCTTTTTTTTTAACAAATAATACAATCTCTAATATAATATATATATGGTAATGTCAGAATGTTTAATTTTAAGAAGAATGTTCGACAGCTATCAGTCAGCTTTATATTAGTTATGGCACGTATACATTTCTTCTGCGCTTTAAAAACAGCATCTTTTTCAGTGGAGTTTCCCCAAAAAATAACACAATACTTTAGAATAGGTGCAACATAGCCGTTATACGACTGCCTCGTTGGTCTTGTGGTCGCAAGCGCGACTGCTGAACATGGGGTCCTGGGTCCGATCCCCAGGTCGGGCAAAGTGTTATTAGGTTTTTCCATTAGGAATTTCTCAGTAGCAGCTCGGAGTCTGGATTTGTGCCCGGTTAATGGCAATAGGCTCGCCCCCTATTACATGGGACTTAAACATAACTGGCGAAACGAGGGTGTACTAAAACACCTCTGCCGAACCCTTCGGGGAATACAAGGCGTGATGTTATGTTATGTTTTTAGCCGTTATAGGCTGTAAGGACAGTTGAGCTACTGACCGTTTGTCTAAGCTTAAACAGTGCATAAGAAAAAGTATTCAATTTAGTGCATAATGTATTGATATGTTCCTTAAAATTTAAATTGTTGTCTATTTTTACACCTAGAAATCTTGTAACGTCTACTTCTTGTATCTTATTGTTTCATGTTTGTTATTTTATTTACTTTACTTCTGAATGTCATGAGATTTGTTTTGCTAAGATTAATATGTAAATTATTTGATGTTAACCAATTTATAATGTTATTTAAAGTTATATTTATCTCAGGTTCCATGTGTGCCTTATTATCTCCTGTGAACAGTACTATACTGTCATCAGCAAATAGAATTGTGTTGTACTTTGACGCTTTCGGAAGATCGTTGATATATATAATGAATAGAAGTGGACCCAGTACACTTCCTTGTGGAACGTCAGATGTAACTTGTCTACATGTTGATGAATGGTTTATCACCTTCTTTGCAAAACGACAAATCCTTGTTATTTGTGTTATTTGCGTTCTATTACTTAAGTAAGATTTAATCAGATCAAAGATGTTTCCTCTCACCCCATAGGCGTATAACTTATTTAGCAGTATTTTGTGGTCCACATAATCGAAGGCCTTTTTGAGGTCCATAAATAATGCACATTTTTTTTTACCCTTATCCATATGAGTTAATACAGTGTGGAGAAAATTATATACTGCTATATCTATCGATTTATTTTTACGAAAGCCAACTTGTTCATTACATTCATTCATTCATGAGTATTTGGATTGATTGCCTTATTCTATCTGCTAAATTTTGCGGGGTTACCAATTGTTTACCCCGTAATCGTATTAATCTTAAGACTACCTATATAGGTATAATATTGCTGAACGATCATGATGTTAAACATTTTCGTTTTATTTTTGTGATGTCAACTGTAATACATTAATAAAATCTAACTAATTAAGTAAATCAATATTCGACAGATCAGTACCAGGCAAAGTGTGCAGAGTATAAGACAATAATACAAAGAGTTCGCAGCCTGTTAGAAGAAATAAGAGCTATAAGACAAGATGAAATTATAGGGGTTTGCGAACATTGTAAACGAACAAGCCTGAACAAAACATGCAAAAGGTGCGACTTCATAGTCAGTAAGTTTGTCTCCCTTAATGAAAAGATACGTGAAGAAAAGCAAGAGCGCTTCAAGGTATGGGTTTGCAAAGTAAAACATTTGCTTCAAGCGATGCTAGATCAAAGAGGCGTGGGCCACCACAGAGGGTATAAAGATACTGAATTGGAGAGAATCCTGAATGAGCTAAAAGTACCTTTGGCTACGCGAGAGCCATATATTGATTTCTTTCCGGGTCTGGATCCAGAACAATTGACTTCGCTGAAACTTCTGTCAGAGAACAAGGAAATGCTTGAAGAATTACTGTCTAAAATCAAATCTCAAAGTGAAAAACTGTTTTCATCAGATGAATACAGAGAAGATAGTTTTGGATTAGACACAGGAAAATATCAACTTACTAAAGACACTGATCTAAGTGGGGGATCTAAAGATTTTGATGCATTACTTAGTCCAAAGGAGTACGAGGACCTTATAAATAGATTATTAGCTCTAAGCAAAGCTTTACCACGGGAATTAAGTTTTAATAAGGAGTTAATACTGCACATAATTAAGACACTAAATACAACTATAAATCAAGGATTATCTACAGATATTGTCAAAACACTAATTAAAGAATTGGAAGAGTTAAACAAAACACTACCACCCGATTTGTCCGCCGATCTAAATAAAGAAACGATACAAAAATTGATTAATGATTTAAGCTTATTAACACTGGGATCAATTAAAGATCTAAATAAAAATCTGCTACAATTGTTAATCGATTTGAGTGCATCGCTCACTCTCGAAATGTCTAAAGGTTTGACTAAAAAACAGACACAAATGTTATGTAAAAGTGAGAAAGATATAATGGAAGCATTTCCTAAATGGTTAGATACAGAAGGAACAATACGTTCACTTACAAGTCAAAGCACAGAAAAGCAAGGTTTACCTAAAGGTGTCGACAAAAGTGTAAAGGAAAGTTTACCTAAAAAAGATATGACACGAGAATTACCTAAAGAAAAAAAAGAAAAAGGAAAATTCCTAGCATCACTCACAGATTTAAATAAAGCAAACAAAGATATTAAATTAAGATCCTCTATTATAAGAAGTAAAGAAAAGACACAAGCATCATCTACAGATATTCAACTCGTTAAAAAGATGGCCAATCTTCATAAAGCACTCACCGAAGGACTCCTAAATAAAAGTGAGATACAAGAATTAGCCGAAGCAATACAAAAAGATTTGGCACAACGACCAACTGATTTAATGAAAAAAATTGTAAACGAATTATCAGATTTGTGTAAGTTAGCAGTACAAGATTTATCCAAAGATACAGATATGAAATTATTACAAGGTTTGATAAATGATGCAAAAAAAACAATATCTGATGGAATATCAAAAGATCCAAATAAAAAAAAACTGCAAGGAGTACTTCATGAATTAAACAAAAGTAAATCGCTTATTGTAATCAGTGCAAAGGATAGTCACAAAGGACAACAGTTATCTAAAGGCCTAAAAAAAGGCATATCCAAAGACGTAAGTAAAGATCTCAGTTCAGGATTGAAAAGTAAAGCTTTAGTCCCAGGATCTAGTAGAAAAGGAGTTAAAAAATCAATATATGAATCTGAAGAAGATATCTATAAAAAACAAACTAAATTTGAAAAAAGTTCTTCCAAAAAAGAATCTCTGACGGACAAAATGTCGAAAGAGTCAGAAACGATATTACATTCTGAATCTGACAAATATCCTTCCAAAAAAAAATCTCTGATGGAAAAAACGTCGGAAGATGGGAAAACGAAGTTACAGTCAAAAGGGAAGGAAAATCTTACACCAAAACATAAAGAGAAAAAGGAATCATTGATAGAAATGAAACAAGCACAGCCACCGGAGTCTGTACTTCTCAGCATAATGAGAGGTGCGATAGGTAATAGGGATAAATATAAGTTGTTCAAAGAGAAACAATTAGCTAAACAAAAGGCGTTGGAGAGGAAAAGACTAAACGAACTGTTAAAGAAAAACAAGGTTGTGAAAAAAATTAAAGAGATTCCTCTACCACCACCGGTTTTAGACAAAGAAAGTTTTATTGAGTGTGATATTAAAAGCGAAGGGGATAAGCTCATGATAAAAGGTAATACAATTACGTGTTATGATCCCCATTACAAAGACGTCGTTACTAATAGGGATGATAAATTGAAACCTCTGATGTTTAAGAGGAGCATGAAATTCACAAAGGATGCGGTTTTTGGAGCCGATACGCACTATGAAAGAAATGACGACGACGTCAGTGAGGTACGTGAATCATTTTAAAAAAAATGTTATTTACTTGTTAGTAAGTACCTACTAACAAGTCATATTCTTGCAAGCACACAAATACAAACAAACACAAAGTTGCAGATGTTTGTTTTTGATGACAACAATTTTTGTATGTTCAATTGGGTAGGTATAATAGTTAAGTCATCAATTACTTATGGTAGGTAACATTATAAATAGATAGGTGACTACCTACATGAAATTAGAGCTTTCATTGACTATTATTTCATGACATTAAAAAGGTAATTTTATGTTTAATTATAGTAGGCAGATTCACTCATCAATTACTTATGCTAACATATAAAAATAAAGGTGACTATATGAAAAGAGTGCGTTTAAATTATTTTATAGATGCAGTTGATACACTTATAAGAAGCTGGTAATGCGTAGACATACCACTTAAGTTAGTTGCTTAAGAATTATCACCATGCTGCGTCATATTAACAGTAACTTGTTTTACAATAATGGTCGCTTGAAAAGCATTTATTAGACGCTAAAAATTCGTCGCTGACCTATTAATTCATTAGACAATTAAATACATTTGAAGATGAGAATGTAATTTTAAAGAAGCTGCCTTAACTAGCACCCGTTTGGAATTATATAAATCGTAGGTAGCCTCCGAATCCATGTTATGATTTCATAGCATGATTTTTTGAATACTTACGTAAATTTTACACTATCTTATCATCTTGTTTCCATTTTTTTAGTTCGCTTTTTATGCAGTCGTGTTTTTTAATTTTTATAAGTATGTAATTAACTTTTTTTATTATTAACATGCCATTATTTAGATTTGTTTCAAGTATTGAACCTGCTACGCTATTTCTTTTCGCATAGTATCTTATACTACACCACGACGCGCATACGCACACATTCTCACGTACGCACTGCAGCACGAAACATTACAAGTATTAACTGACAAAAAGCTATTTATCTCTTTCGCACGATTCTCGCTGTAGTGGCTCATAACACGCTCAAGGTCAAAGTGGGGTAATTTGACGTGCTGGCGACTGTACCTACTACGCATGTTTCATATATTGTACGAATATTAATTCTTTTGTTAAATAACCACATGAAACTCTAAAAGAAACCGGAAAATGCACCAGAATTTTGGGTAAATAGTTGTTAAAACAGAGAATTGTGAACACCAGCCTTAGCACATATTTGAAGCGAGTACTGGAAACAAAAAAAAACGGGTCCTGGTGATGTGTAAAGATAGTCTTAGTACGATACATTTAAAAGGCGATGACGTCATTGTTCAATGGATATTAAGATATTTACGAGAAAACTTTACACGCCACCACATCAGGCTCGTACTATGTATACAAATGTGTGATATTCAAATAATGCAGTCAATTTAATCCCAAAAATAATTACCCAATATTATAGACTACCTTGTTGCCTTGTTGGTCTAGTGGTAGCAAGCGCGACTGCTGAGCACGGAGGCCTGGGTTCGATCCCCAGGTCGGGCAAAGTGTTATTGGGTTTTTCCATTACGAATTTCTCAGTAGTAGCCGGGAGTCTGGATTTGTGCCCGGTTAATGGCAATAGTCTCGCCCCTATTAAACGACGGAAACGAAACTTCGGGACGAAACGAGTTAAACGTAACTGGCGAAACGAGGGTGTACTAAAAACACCTCTGCCGAACCCTTCGGGGAGTACAAGGCGTGATGTTATGTTATTTATGTTATAGAATGTGTATTGGGACGGAATAATCAGATACAAATTATCTGATAAAGAATTTATTGACAAAGGGTGGACTGTACTGCCAACACAGAAAATAATGCGAAGGGTATGTATTAATCAATTATCTGAACGAAGATATCATGAGGAAACGTCCAAAACAGAGAGGGCTCCAAATGATAAATCTCCGTCAACCGCATACTATTTAGCACATTGTCCTATATTAGTAGACTAGGGGACCTGGCAGACGTCGTCCTGCCCTAAAAATTTGGTAATACCGACAGCAGCCCCACTTACCGGGTCCAATTGTGAATCTAAAAACCATCCAGGACGCCACCCAAACGCATACAAAAAATTTCATTCAAATCGGTCCAGCCGTTTAGGAGGAGTTCAGTGACATACAGACGTACAGTCGAATTATATATATAAAGATAATAACATCGTGTTAGGTTAATTTTCTTACTACAGTTAACTAATGGTTAAACATTTTACGCTGATAATATTTAGGTTACACCTGAAATATTAGGCTGTATTCTTAGATCGCAGCTGCTTTATTATGTAAAACGGGACAGTTCGTCAAATGGTATTCGCACCATGCTATATCGCAAATACTGTAGCGATTAGTATAAAATATTGATATTTTTTTATTATGTAATACACGAACAGAATTATTTTCAAGTATTTTCTTTTTACTGGGTCACAATCAGGAATTACTCAGGCTCTTGAATTTGCGAAGGAGCGTCGTCGCAGACGCAGGATACAATGATCGCTGTGACGCATGTTAATAACGAACGCTTTATTAACAAAATAAAATATGAGGACACCAAGAATGAAAATTCTTGTTTTTTTTTCATTAAAAAAAGTACAAATAACATGCAAAACAGAGCTAACCTTATTTTATAAAAAAAAAACATTCTAAATTGTCTTCCAAATTATAGCTTTAATTACTTTTTTTTCGTCTTTTATCCCAGATGAATATCTATAAAATGGAGCCAGCGAACCCACAATACGACTGGTTTGCGCGGCATAAAAAGGATAAGGTGTTATACTATGATACAAGACACAAACTGGCTGACATCGATGAAAATGGCCGCGGACATTGGTATTACTACAACGGAGCATTAGCCTTAGAGTATTATAATACCCAAGGTCTGTATAGTTTTTCGTTTTTAGTTGTAGATAGATGAGAGTAAAAGGTGTTTTAAAACACAGCTACAGTACTCCATGGAGGTCAGAGCATATCGTCGCTGCGCTTACAAAATCCGCTATGGGAAAAAACCCAACTTTACAGGAGAAGCAAAAAACTGTTTTTTTCCCAAACTGATAACAACATTTAAAAACTTAGTAGGTAGGCGAGACATCATAAAATATTATTTTTTTGCTTTTTTCTACGATATAACAGGTGCTAGGATTTTTTTTACAGATAATTTGGTCACAGCGGTTTTTTTGGGTCGCAAATACCGCTATATAAATTTTTGCCACATGACGGATTTATGCTTCTACTGGATAATTTTCGTTGCTGGTCTTCCTAGAACACTTAGCGGATTTTCCACACTATTTTAAAATAATAAACCCGCTATGTGTCATATTGAAGCGCAATTCCAAGAGGCGCGCATCGACATAAAAATACTTTAAGTGTTTCTTTGCACACATAGAGGATTTTTGAAGCCGTTTTTGGCCAAAATTACATGGCTGATTTTGCCATCTCCTTAACCAAATAAATTATTAGAAAACGGATTTCGCAGGCCTACGTGGGTTGAGAAGTATTATAAAATAGCAGCAAAACCGAAATTAAAAAAAAAACAGCGAATTTTGCAGACGCTGCGAGCGACGATATTATAATCACTTACGTAATTCTATACAAAAAAAACTATGATACGGGTACCACCTCAGATTAATAACAAGCATAGATACCTCGCTAAAATAGTAACTGAACTCATATATTTGCATCATTTTGACTTATGGAGCCGCTATGATGTTAGAGAAGGACACGTATACAGAAACGTTTAGAAATTTCGTAGGTAGTCACTAATTTTATTCTGACTAGTGATGTGACCCACTAAATTTCAACGTCGATAGAATTTAAAATGACGCATTATCATATCTTATACCGCTAAAAATAACAACCGTACCTAAAATATATAAATTATTAAGCATACTTAAGAGAGCATACATACATATATGTTTCGTTTATCGTTTTTTTTAAGTTTGTTCAAAATGAAACGATACTTAATAAGATAGATACTTAATAAA
Source organism: Amphipyra berbera (assembly GCA_910594945.2). NCBI lineage: Eukaryota > Metazoa > Arthropoda > Insecta > Lepidoptera > Noctuidae > Amphipyra > Amphipyra berbera. Next base: position 20,450,660 of record OU343121.1, on the reverse strand, counting down.
TTATACTTTAATAAGTATGAACTAAATAATTCGTCATCATCATCATCATTCCCTACAGTTCTTTATGTATTAAACCTGACCCGGCTAACCCCGAATGTATTTAATTGACATAGTAACTTTGAGTTTACTGAAAACATAGTGGAAGATATTCGGTTTTGCGTATGTTTTTAACAACTTTTGCTTTTTGTAGCGTAACGCTATATCGCTCAATACACCTCAATACTCAATTTTATTTGCGTATTCCTCAAACGACTCTTCTTGCTGACCAATATTTTATTGGATCATCCTTTCGATCCAGCAGCGGTTCTGAAAAATATTGTCGATAACGTGCATGGAGGCCTTCTTGCGGGCTGGCATGATAAAGCGTTCTGCTACTCGCGTCGCTAGAATTCCTGTAGGTTAGGAGTGCTGTCTCAGCACTAGGGTGGGGTATGTTAGCGACGCAAATTTAAATATTTTATACTTAATACATATCGTGTGTCTTAGTTATTAAGCATTGAGTTTGTTTGTCTTATAATAAACAATTTAATAATTGTCGCAACGAACGCACAAAGGGTCAAAGGTTGTGTTTATCTTTTCGTCCTCTCCCTATCGTCTTCACAGCCAATTACAGTAAATAAATATAAAAATAGAAGAGACCGTTAACAGCACTCTTATAAATTTCTCTCATAGTACTTCTGACATACCAATAAAATCTTCGTCCATCCATCCGCAAACAGATCGCCTGTTGGATATTAATTAATGATATTTGCAAACATAATGAGATGGTGCAGCAAGTTGGCGCTGATAGACCGCAGGAAGGTCTCCATGCATGTTATCGACAATATTTGTCAGAACCGCTACTGGATCGAAAGGATGATCCAATAAAATATTGGTCAGCAAGAAGAGTCGTTTGAGGAATACGCAAATAAATATTGAGTATTGAGGTGTATTGAGCGATATAGCGTTACGCTACCTATCCGTTTTAGGAACATCTGTCCCATCCGAACGTCTCTTCTCGTTGGTCAATCACACGTTGAATGAAAGTCGGAATCGTCTCGATGCAGCACGATTGTAGAATTATTATTTCATCGCGCTTTACATTTCAAAGATTGGCAAATGTAATCAGTAATCAGAAGCTATGTCTTATATACCTTTTTTTTGTTTATTAATATTGTGTATTATACTGAAACTTCTTTTCTTTAAAAAACTTGATACGATACCGTATCGACCCACTGGATCGTATGAATTTGTGTGGATTGGTACATGGATCGATACAGTGAGATATGATCTATTGCGATACAAAATATCGATACAAAGCACCTGGATCGAGCATCCCTACGACAAACGAATAGCAATGAACACGCGAACAAGTCAAATAGTTCAATGAACGGACTGTCAGACATTGAAGCAAAGTATTATTTGTACGGGTTGAATTAGATCAAATAGAACAAAATGACAGTTCATCTTGTGACAAAACAAAAAAAGTAAAACTAAGAGTAAATCATTTATCTCATTCCCACATCCTGTTTCGTGCTATTAGATAGAACGGGAATAAAGACAGTTACAGAGCTACTTTGTTAGCCTTTCATAAAAGCTTTAGTCATTATTCTGAGGGTACCACGCTCGTAGTGCCAACTTTGACAATAAGTTTCCTGTCAATGATGACAACTAAATCATTTCTAAATAGTGTTGTATCAAACTACATTAAAATTTATTGATAAACGATTGGTTTAATTTGTAAATATTAGTTCCCATTTATTTTCTCAGGTGACAAGAGGCAGGGAACCAAAGAGCTATATTAACATTAGTTCTTTATTAAATAATAAGAGTATAGGAAGTAAAACAACATATCGATGGCAGCAAAGTAAAAGAAGACATCTACAAAATCGTAATTTTACAGGAGAGTTTATTTAGTAAAAAAAATGGGCCATTTAGCTGCGATGTTTTTTTAAAAATCGAGTGTAAATGTCTTCATTTACTATGCGCGCCAAATAAGAATAGCACTGTCAAGACGCCATTTTGTTCCGCAATACTCGTGAACTTCATTACCAAAGTGTAAGGTGTGCAAAAAAGTAAATATAGAAATTATATTCAGTTTAATTATTTTTGTTCACTTTTTTGGTATTTCTTATAAATTTTACGCCAAATTAATTACACAGTAATTATATTATTATAATGGCGACATATTAGGGTGACCAGTAGCATTTCGTGAAGTTAACTATATAATTATTGGTTCATTTCTTTAATGAATACTGTTTTCAAATATTATTAAATTATCCAAAATTATCTATTTATAGAATTCAATAAATAATATTTTATAAAAATGAATGTAAATAACAATGAAATCTATGAATAAAAAAATATAGCATTTTATTTTCATAGTATTTTTTTGCTGGCAGTACCAATTTGACAGCTATCGTGTGAAGTTGTAGCAAGCGCGATCCTATTCTTATTTGGCACGCATAGTACGTACGAGATTTTATTCATTACTTAAAATTTGAAATAATTTTAATACAGTCTTAGATATAGTTGATAGTAGTTGATATAAGGTCATTTTTGGAACCCCCCCCCCCCCCCGGTGGGTTCCCGCATTGTCGTTGCGGGGGGGCTTAGTAGCCGTGGCTTCGAGCCCCACGGTGAAGCGAAGAGGAACCCGAGGAGGGGCTGCTCGTCGGGGCTTGGGCCTGGAAGCCCTCGACGTAGCGGCCAAGTAGGTTGCGGTGTCGCCTGGGCGACATCGCAACTGAGGAGGGCCGCGATGTCTTATGGGAGGCATTGCGGCTGAAGAGTGGAGGCCGCGGCGGGAGAGGAGTGCCGGTATTACGGTGCGCCGTTCTCCCTACCTTCCGCGGCCTGACGGGGCCACCACCGTCAGATGGCGGACGCGGTGGGGCCGCAGGGGGAGAGGAGTGTCGGTGTTTAGTTGGCCGCTCTCCCTATCCTCTGCGGCCGAAAAGTGGTAGGCGGCGGGGCCACTAACCTGTCCCGTCGCAGGGGGACCAGGGGTGCCCAGACACGGGGTAGTCTGGCGCCCATGTACTTGTTTGGTCCCCGGGGTGGTCACGGCGTACCATGTGATCTGGTGCGCCGGTGATGTGGGGTGCCCCCCGCGCCTCTCAAGAGGTCGTGGGGTGCCCCCCGCGCCTCTCAGGAGGTCGTGGGGTGGGGCCCTACAGTGGAGAGGTCAACCAGCAACTGGTGGACCGGGACCTGCCGGAGTTGCGGTGCATGCAATAGCGAATCCCGCGACCCCGGCCTTAGGTCAGAAGGAGGGACACCGTGGTGGTTTTAGCCGGTAAGAGTCCGGCACACCCCCCCGTCTTCCAAAAAAAAGGTCATTTTTGGAACACCCTAGTGAGTGGCCTGCGGGCGGCGGGTTGGGGAACCCGTCGCCCGACCAGTAACGGGCCCAGACGGGCCCAGGGAGGATGGCGCGCCGAGTTCCGCGCGCGCCTCTCGGAAGAATGTGGGGCAGGGGAGCAACTGCCCCACCACAGGAGAGGTCCACCAGAAGAAGCTGGTGGACCGAGACCTGCCGGGGTCGCGGTGCATGCAACAGCGAATCCCGTGACCCCGGCCTTAGGTCAGAAGGAGGGACACCGTGGGGTTTTAGCCGGTAAAAGTCCGGCACGCCCCCCCGTCTTCCCCAGACGGGGGACATTCCATCATCGATATTAGCCTCTTTATTACGATATATTACAATAAATTATACAACATTGATATTTCACAATGCCTTGTTGTTCGACCTTTTTATTGAATCTGAGATTGTCTCTTCAGACATGGCTCTTTACTATTTTACATTCATTTCGAATGAGTAGAAGGCTCAGACGCTTTAATTATATCGCTTCTATGCATATCACAATGTATCCAACTGAAAGCATTACCGACTTGGAAAATATACATAGGCAAGTCTAAAAAGACATGGTAAAACTTCTTTTTCAAATATTTTTTACTCTACTCTGCTTTTAAGATAGCACTTCGAAAAACGAACCTACTGTGATAAACTGAGTTGAATGATTCGTTTGTTTCTTTCTTCTTTTTAGATTTGAGTTTTGGTCAAAGGTATGTCGTATATAGCTCTGGTGAAGAAATTGAGAACGGCAGGTTGAAATCTCGCACAGTTCTTGCTTTATTTGACGTTCGCGGAAACGGTGTTATCTACGACATTTGTGGAAACGTCAGGTACATATGTTTTTAAAGAATATTAGCATTTATTAACAAATCGTGAAAAGAGTTTTGCTTGCGCTAAAATTGGATGTACCACTGTAATTATTACTTATTTTAACTATTTATCTTTGGCTAGATCAAGCTGCTCATAAATGCTAATCGTTATTATATTAAGGGAATTATGTAATTTATTTATTTATGTTTTTTTAAAGCAGCGATAGCCTAGCGGTTGAACGGTTGAATTCATGTGCCGATCAGAATTTGATTACCTAGTTGACAATATTTGTTTCGAAACTTTTACAAAATACATCTGCAACAATGAAAAAATCAGGGAAACATTTAATATAAGTGATTAAAAATTGTTAACTAGACAGACCGCACTACCTACTGAATGATGACGTCATACTTCAAAAACTTTAAAAATGTCCGTTTCGCGCGACAAGGACAGAAAATGCTCCCATCAAAAACTTGAAAAACTTTTATATCGTTCGATTTTTTTTTTCAACAAGCGTTCTTTGTATGCTTCCTTTGTATTAATATTAAATATTCTAGGTAATTTTTAAAGCAGTAAACTAAGGAAACCTGCACACTGGAGAGGGATTTTAAAAAAAGTTCTCGATGTAGCGTGTAGTCCGCCAACCCGTACCAGGGTAGCGTGGTGGTAAGGTCTTCTCATTCTGAAAAGAGGCCCGTGCCCAGCGGTGGGACGGTAATGGGCTGTTTATGTATGACGTGCATTTTTTATTCTGAAATGGAGGTAGGCAGGACCCTTGCTTGAAAGGTAGGTAGCTTTATAGACAACGACGTTAAAATAAATAGACACGCTATCTCGTACAGACAATATGTGCCGAATCCATTGACGCAATTAAGTTAAAACCGACAGCAATTAAGCTGTCAGGTTTAAAGTCACTGTGGTTCCGGAACCACAACTCGTTGATACCATGTTGCTCTTTTAAACAGTGCATCTAGTACGTAAGTACATAATATATCAATGCATATAGACGATATGTTGTAACGTTAGGCAAAATGCTCAGTTATAAATTGTAAAAAAAAGTTCTTATCATTTATTATTTTACCAGTTTAAATACGGAGGTGGATACTATCGGTATCTCTTTTCAACTTTTTAGGGATTATACGCGTGATTTGGTATACAAGGTGTAAAAAGACTCTTCACGAAGCCGTCAACCATGCATTCAGTACACCAAACTAAGTAACCCTACGCAAAAATTGACGCTGGGAAACGTTTCTTTTTTGGGTCAAAATTTTCGTTTTACTGTAAAGCTCAATATAACGCACTCAAAACACTGTGCTGATAGATGCAATGAGTAGTAAACGGGTAATGGAGGTATTTCAAGTACATTTGCAACCTTAAAATCTAGTATTTTAAAAAAAAGAAATAAAAAGAACTTTGACCTCCAATATCTCCGTAACTAGAAGGTTCCCAGGCATAGTCCAGAACAAAAAAAATATCGCAATGACGTGGAGAATAAGTGCCTTTCGGCTTCGTTAAGGGTCTATTTATACCGTTTATATTATGTATTCAGGCATAATAATATACACAATTTTCTGGTTGCTTCAAAATAGAGAGGCGTGGCCTTTGTGTGATTGGTTGGCACGGTAACCTAGTTGCCTAAAATTTAAGGCGCTACCCATGTCTACAGGTGGCTTGGAAATATATATTATTCTATTACTTCCAACGTGTTTCACATATTCGGTACATGCCGTTATATTCTGGAAGAAAAGTTATTTAAAGTGTTCTCTCTCACGTCACCTCATTTCATTCAGATATTTCGCCAATAACGAGTAATTGATTGTATTGTGTCTACAGGGTGTATCGTATTGTGTATACAGGGTGTAAACGAAATCATGTAATTCCTTCATTCCTCGTGATGTACTGCTGACATAGATTAACCCTGTACGGTATAATTTTAGAATCAATAAAAAATAAATTACAAAAAATAAACATGTGTTCTTAACGTGAGGCATTTTAGCACCCCGAGCAAATTGCACGACCTCACTCGCCGCGCGATCATTTAAGTCGGGGCGCTAAAATGCCTCACGTTAAGAACACATATTTATTTTTTATTGAATCTAAAATAAAATTATCCCGTGCAGGGTTAATCTGTGTCAACAGTACATCATGAGGTTTGAAAGAATTACATGATTTCGTTTAAACCCTGTATACATAAGGGCACCATCATCCACAGCAGTATTCTAATAAGATGAAACGGCAAAATGTTACTTTCTTTCTAAAAATGTTGGAGGTTAGAAATCAGTCTGAGGTTCTCAGAATTTATGCATCCATCGAGTTCCTAGCCATATGAACTAAAGATAAGGGGAAGAAAGGTCTAAATATATTAATAATAAAAACTTTTTATTTACAAAAGTACTTATGTTTAAAATCCTTCGTGAGAGACTGGTATCCGCACTAGGACTCCCTGTCTGACATGTCACCATGCCCCCGACGGTAAGTACACATCGCAAGAAATATGCGACGTGACAAACAAAATAATACCTAAACCTATATATAACCTTTGTTTATTCAACAGACTAAAATACAATCAATCAGAAGGTTTAATAGTGGACCCGAAACTGGGTGCACCGGGTAGATGGAAGTGGCACGCTTTGAACGACCCACCAGTCTTGCAACAAGTGTTCATCAACACTCAAAGCAAGGTAAGAGACCGTAAACTTTTGCGAGTAAAGAAACCTGCACAAACTCAAGACGCTACCGATTTTGAAAAGGTAGAACATCCCGAAATGGTATCGTTGGAACTAGATAACTTTGTCAAAGAAAAAGCAACCAAGATATTGCAGAAATTCGAGCCTTTCAAGATTAAGATGAAAGCTGTGAAGCTAAACGAACAGTTTTCTGTAAAAATTTTGGATCAAGCAAATATTTACTTGATTTTTCGAGAAAGAACCACCAATCTGAAACTGAATTTGGGCATGTTACTGATCAGCAACGAGATCCTTGACATTGATACCTCAGATATGGCAGATGTAGCAACACCTTACGACAAATATCCCCCAAAGAGTTCCAGTGTGGAGAATATTCAGAATATTCTTAAATCTGTCAGGACTGGCAAGCTGGTAACAGCGTCGGACGTCTTCAAGACTATAACTCCAACTGAACTATCGTAATTACTCTAGCATTTTTTTTTGATTTAGAACATAATTACCTAATTCTATTAAATTCCTTTAAGTTTTATTTTTATTTTAAGTAATTTATTATGGCAATATTTATATTAGTTATCTCTTTTGTTTTATCCTTTGAGCCTACTTACTACATACCTTCAGCGAAATAACCGTAAAATTGACTTTAACTTTTTATTGTACGGCTAAGACAAAGAAAAATAAGCTTGGTTAATTAGTATAACTGTAGAGATAAACTACGATAACATGTCCCGCCCAAAATTCAAAGCGCTTCAATGCATTTGTGAAAGTATTTATAACGCACGCATGTGTGCGTGTTGAGATAGCTGTCAAACAAAAACCTACAACTACATACACACTCTTTCGTAAAGATGTGACTAAACATATTGAGAAAATAGTAATTTGAAGGGGCGGGACATGTTATCGTAGTTTATCTCTAACTAATGATAGATCATTTCCTTGATTTCCGCGATCAACCTTGTTGACTGGCTAATGACTAATCTTCTCACCACGGCATCTGCTATTCTCATATAGCTCGACACGAAAGAGATGGTCAAGGATGTCAAATTTTGTCGTCAGTCAATTGTGGTATCCTATTTCAAATCCTGACCAGCCCCTTACGTAGCTGTAGGTAATGGCTTTACTTTTATCACAAAAAACGGATACTTTTTCACGCGGGAGGAACGCACAGTTTTTATTTATTTTTCCAAAATAGTTTGGATTGAAATGGAAGAAGATTTCGAAAGACATAGGTTGCATCTCAAACAACTTTTAAGCGCTAATTCTCATAAATAAAGAGTTGTATTCTCTGACGAAAACAATGAATGGCGCTTAATTTCCTTGAATATTGTAATATTGTTGTTTCTTTTATTTACTTTAATTATGTTGATAAAGTTTATTATAATTTAGCATGTGTTGTGCCCTCCTGTAAGTGATAAGTTCACCATTATCCAAAAAACTCTTTAATTAATTACTGTAATTATATGACTTAGACCATTAAACCAATGGACGAGTTACGCGCAGAAATCTAAGATCCAAAAATTGTGTAAATTTTGGAGGGGGACAAGGTATACAGTACGAGGTAGACACACACTTACTTAAATGCATTTTGTCTAATTATGAACGCACACATATAGAAATCATCAACACTAGTAAATTGTATGCACACTAAGGTCAAATACGTCAACATACAAGAATTCACGACTATAAGCCAGTCAGATTAATAGGGAAAAGACCAGTATCGTTTTTTTCTGTAATAAATGATATCGATAGTTTCGCTTACTCATAAGAATGCAAAATTATGGGTAAGACTTATTCCGGATGGGTCGATCGGTATTTCAGGCGTTAGTTGGTAACTATTCAATAAAATAACAATCATAAGTAAAAATATGTTTATCTAAAAATAAATAAATATTACCTACAGATTTTGAGAAAAATAAAAATAAAATGTTAGTTTGCCTAGCGAAAGTTGAGACTGAATTTCATCGCGAAAACACAAACGACTCAGAAACTCATGAAACAACACAATTTTTTTATGACTATGGAAACTAAAATAATAGTTTATATTTTTATCGATACCGAAAAAGAACAAAAGAAAACCCATCACAACACTGTTAAAAAAGGCGAAATTATCTCGTACCTATCGTTTTTTTAATATCAAAATTCTTATCTTGTGTACTTTTGTCAAGTAATAAAATCAAAAATCGCAAAAATTATTCAAAACTAGTCGCGTGTCGTCATAAAAAATAATGTATTCATAATAATAATGTAGTTTATCTAATCTTTGAATCTAAGTTGTGGGCAGTAGGTCCATTATTGTTAATCAAAAAATTGTATTCTCGTGGAGAGTAGTCTCTGATGAAGTAAATGTGGTCACTTGCTTCGCAATTTAAAACTTTCTCCTAATGAGATGAGGAATAAAATTCTATGGAAATGTCACATCACTGATGCGATTATTTCATACCTACTCAATTTCTGAATTGATAAAGTTCTCGATCCTTATTTGCGGTAATAACTTATCATAATTTTAATAGAAATAAGGTATTAACTATATTAAAAACATTTACATATGGCATGTAACTCCATCTTTTTGTAAATTAGAGGTGTTTGACCTCCAGGTTAACTGTACAGGTCGGCATTTTTCACGGAGCTCCATACAAACTGAAAACGATTCTGTCAAAAACGACTGTGTCAAAAATCGATTCCGTAAGTTGTGTTTTTAAACGCGGTAGTTTGGTCTAGTACCTTGGCAGAGGGAAATGAGCATGCGTACCGAGTCCATTGGTTTTAGGGTCTAAGGTACTTATTTATATGTGTTAGTGAATAAGTTGTTGGAGAGCGACAATAAATAAATAAATTAATTGTTACACTGTTATTCTTTTTGTGCATATTTTATTTTATATGGCTTTGTTGTTGGTGAATCAAAACAATACAAAGTGACTGTTTTGGTTCAAATTTTTTGTATTGAGGCACTGGCAACTAAACCTCCGAAAATAATAATAATAATACATCAACTCAAATTTAATCGAGTACTGCTTACTCATGTGATTCGAGTACCTACCTTTTAAAAATGATCCGAAATTAACGAGTAGCTCTCATGTTCCTTAATTAAAAAATATGTTTCCATTGCATTGGAGAGCGTGAATACAGGGATCAAAAAAGGGAGACTGGGGGGTCGTGGGGTGTGGGGGTGCGCGGTTGCGCGGTTGCCTGGTTACAACCCCCACAGGGTGTAGGTCGCTATAACGGATTCGGACTCGCTAATAGTACAGTATATACTTAGAGATAGAGAGCTAACTTCAAGTTTTAGTTTAAATCGCGTAATAGCGCCGCCCTGGTTGTTGTTGAATGGACTTAAGAGGAATGCGGTCGGCATTTAGTCCATACAAACGTATTCCTGAGTTTCCTCCTTGGATAATGCCACTAGAGCAAATATTTTTTACCATATGATATATATCTACCACCACTATGTTCAGTTTTTGTCAATAATTTAATTATTAAAAGAACTAGAAACGTTTAAATTTTACAAAAATCGACCGGTTTTACCACCGTTCAAACATCTGGCAAACAAATTTGACGAATATAAAAATAAAAGAAAAACATACAGACATAAAGTCTTTCTTAAATTATTACAGAAAAAAAAATTGAAATCGGTCCAGATTTAAAGAAGGAAACAAGGAAATACGAACGTTCGATTTCGCTAATATTGCACAGGAGAAATCAGTCCGAGATGCTGTGTCTCTTTCACACTCAATTGGGAAGGTTTGCGGGAGGGGTGGGACGAAAATAGATCGCAAAAACCTATTCAAACTATTAATATATTGCAGCCCGCGTTTCCCCTTAACGGGTGCATCGCTTATCGCGCGTCGGTCTAAATTAGTATCACTGTCTAGTTTTAGGGATTTTAGGGGAGACAGGTAATGTTCATGAGAGGTGGTGCAAAGGGGGCGCCATATTAGGCCTTAGAGACAGATCTCTAAGGCCTAATGTGGCGCACCCTTTCTGAACTCTGGTTCGGAATACCGAGATTCGACGAAGAACCGACACCGACATCGAAGAACGGATCATGTAACTCAATTGGCGTTGACTCAAATACCTAGTCTGGCCATAAATACTGTTACAATTAAAAATAAGAAAGATATTACATTTGAATTTGGAATCTGTCATTTTTATACGATACTTCATTGAGTTTTCTAATTTTGGCGCCAATACATTGTACAATATTTTGCGATATTAAACTGGAGTGGGGTGATAAAGAGAACCGAATCGCTGTGATTGCATTACACAAAGTTGGTATGGAGCCAAATGCAATTTTGAAAAATCTCCATACGCTTGGTCCATAGTCAAATGTTTGTGTACCGGGCTATTAATAGGTACAATGAGACCTCCTCTGTATGTGACAGAAAAAGATCTGGCCGTCCACGTAGTGTTCGTACGAAAAAGGTGGTCAAAGCAGTAAGGGAAAGAATTCGAAGAAATCCTGTCCGAAAGCAAAACAATTGAGCAACATTTTAACAAACAAAATGACCGTATTTATACTCAAAGCTCTAAGGAAGCTTTCCAGTTAGTCGACAGAGTGCAACGTGGGCATTATCCGACTTCAGTGATGGTTTGGTGGGGTGTTAGCTATGAAGGAGTGACTGAGCCATATTTTTGTGAAAAAGGTATCAAAACATCGGCACAAGTGTATCAAGATACCATTCTTGAGAAAGTAGTTAAGCCCCTTAACAACACCATGTTCAATAACCAAGTATGGTCCTTCCAACAAGACGGCGCCGGGTCATAAAGCTCGGTCCACGCAGTCTTGGTTGGAAGTGAACGTTTCGGACTTTATCAGAGCTGAAGACTGGCCGTCGTCTAGTCCCGATCTTAATCCGCTGGATCATGATTTATGGTCAGTTTTAGAGAGTACGGATTGCTCTAAACGCCATGATAATTTGGAGTCCCTAAAACAATCCATACGATTGGCAGTGAAGAATTTTCCCATGGAAAGAGTGCGTGCTTCTATTGATAACTGGCCTCAACGTTTAAAGGACTGTATTGCAGCCAATGGAGACCACTTCGAATAAGCTTTTTATATTTTAAATTGTTTTATATTTATGAATTAAACTAACACACTGTAAAAGTAATAAATATTATTTGCAATAAAAAAAATGTTTTTTCTTCGTGACAATATTTATGGCAAGACTAGGTAGGTATAGGTATTAATTGACATTACATACAATGATCAATAGGTACACATGAAAATGATAAATAACTGCCGCGTTGGTCTAGTGATGGCAAGCGCGACTGCTGATTGTGAGGTCCTGGGTTCAATCTCCAGGTCGGGCAGTGTTATTGGGTTTTTCTGTGTGGAATTCCTCAATAGCAGTCCGTTGTTTGGAATTGTTCCCGGTTGATGGGAATAGGCTCGCCCTCTATTACATGGAACCTGGCGAAATGAGGGTGTTACTATACTCCTCTATGAGGGTAATGAGGGTGTTACTATGCCCTACCCCTCGGGGAATATAGGCGTGATGTTATGTTTATGTTATGAAAATGATAAAAACTGCCTGGGGCTATCAGCTCAGCATAATGTCAGATAACGGTACTAGTTACTACCCACTGAAATTCAGATGCAAACGACAGGTGGATAGACCTCTGCCGGGGTTGCGGTGCATGCTCTTGCGAATCCCGCGACCCTGGCCGAACGGTCAGGAGAAGGAACACCGTTGCTTTCTAGCCGGTAAGAGTCCGGCAGACCCCCTCACCTTCCCCAGGCGAGGGACATCCATGAGGATTTTCCAAGGAGAAAAAAATAAAATGTCTATAGACCTATCACGGAGTGAAAACGTGTGCATCTGGATTGAGGGCCCATTTTTTAAATCCTTGCGAAACGTAATAAGATTTATAGGGGATTTAGTAAAAAATAGTAAAAACTTAAAGCAGAGGGCCATGAATTTCTTAAACGTGAATTAAAACTGTTATGATTTGATAACTTGGGCCCTCAATCCAGACGCGTGCATAAAGTGGCATAGCCTAAATCTCAGAAAGTACTATCTCTGGGTTAATAATTTTTGTTTAAGGATTTAGTTAAGATTTTCTAACATATTTTAAGAAATTCCCAAATCCGTAGAATATGACATTACAGATTTATGGCGGTATATCTAGGTCCCTAAATTCATTAATGTCTTGTCTGAGGAATCTGTAAAACATGAATTTATCTGAAGAAATACATAAATACGACTTTAATATATTTTACTTAGATACGTCTGTGAATTAGTTAAAAAGAAATAACGACACAAAAGTTAATTGTTAAAAAGTAAATGAAAATTGAATTTATCTAAAACGTCTGAACTGAGAGCCCAATATTTTCGGCTTTATTGACTAGGCTCAACCTCATAGATTAACGCAAATTAGAATAAGCTTGTTTACTATTTTTATATTAAAATTTAACATATCGTCCGTTCTTCTAAATGCCATACTTTAAGAGAAAATTCATTTTCAATTTTTTATAGGAGAAAATTTTGTAGGGTAGATATGATTTTGTTACTTTTTTGGACTGATCAGTATGTACCCTCATACAAGCTATTTTTTAAGCGACTAAGTAAATGTTTGTTGCTTGAACTGTCGGAAGCGATTGTTGTGTGGTGTAATAATGTATTAGTGCAGTAAATAGTACATTATGATTCAAGTGTGCTATGTTGGTCATTACAGCCTAGGCGGTGTTAATCGCGCGAGCCGCTGGCTAGCGTGATAAGGGAGCCGAGAGTGTAATGCTGCGTCCAGACCTGCCGAATGCGCCGCTCGCGAGCCGCTTGCGAACTGCGCGCGTGCTGCGCGCGTGTAGTTACAACGTATGTTTGGTGCGCCGCTCTCGTGCAATTCCGGCAAGCGCTCGTGCGCACATAGATTCTTTCGCGTTTGAACTATGAGCCTCAGTTGTGAATTTGCTTCCGAAGATGTCGGACCATACGACTACCGTTAGCATAATTGCTGCAGCATCGGCTATTTTATTACTGACAAAAACTAAAAGGAAAAACAGAAGACGTTGGTGGCACGTTCCACGAGCGGCACGCGTGCTCCACCTGCGCCGCTCGCGTACGGCGCGTAGCTTGCGCGCGAGCGGCGCGCGGACGGCGCGCGAGCTTCGTACGAACATAAAATGCACGCGCGCAGCTCGCGAGCGGCTCGCGAGCGGCGCATTCGCCGCGCGTTCTTCAGGTCTGGACGCACCATAATGATCAATGCACACGCGTTTCATACGACAATAATAATAAACTGATTATTAACACAAATTAATTGTAAGCGAGAGTTAAGGAAAACAGCAGGATGCAATGAATGGTAGAAAATAGGTATCTGTGTTTGTATAGTAAACACGAGTAGTGCAACACAGAAAACACATTCACGCGCAGTGTTGCAGATCACGCGCCTACATGCGGAGAAACACGCAACCTCGCGCGTGGTTGCGGGGCAAGAATGGTGTGGCACACCGAGTTCTGCAGTATCGCGCGTGATTTTGACAGAACTAGACGTACTATTTCGAAATTGATCTCGATATCGATCGATTTATATTCGATAAAAAGAGATGAACCCAATATCTTCTATAGGCACGATTTCTTCTAATTTGATTATACAAAAACCGAACAGATAATATAACTGCAGCGTCATGTATGAGTTCTAAATGAATAACCATTTTTAGTATAAAAAATAATGCTCTGCAATGTACTATCACCATCGCAAGCTGCTGTGAAATGAGGCCTCTAGGCCACCGCGTTACTATACTGCAGCTATAGACTATACGCGCGTTTGCGCGGATAAATCTGCATGATGATGTAGATTTCACTGCACTCCCGCACCCGCACGCGTGGTTTCGTCGCCACGCACCCCGCAGCGTAGCGCGGGGCAGTGTGTGTTTCGCCTTACTACACTAATAAATTATTGCACCACAAAAAACAATCGCTTCCGACAGTGCAAGCAACAAATATTTACTTAGTCGCTTAAAGAATAGCTTGTATGAGGGTACATACCGATCAGTCCAAAAAAGTAACAAAATCATATCTACCCTACAAAATTTTCTACTATAAAAATTGAAAATGAATTTTCTCTTAAAGTATGGCATTTAGAAGAACGGACGATATGCTAAATTTTAATTAAAAAATAGTAAAAAAGCTTATTCTAATTTGCGTTAATCTATGAGGTTGAGCCTAGTCAATAAAGCCGAAAATATTGGGCTCTCAGTTCAGACGATTTCGATAAATTCAACTTTCATTTACTTTTTAACAATTACCTAACTTTTGTGTCATTATTTCTTTTTAACTAATTCACAGAAGTATCTAAGTAAAATATATTATATATTTCTTCAGATAAATTCATGTTTTGCAGATTCCTCAGTCAAGACATTAATGAATTGAGGGACCAAGATATACCGCCATAAATCTGTAATGTTATATTCTACGGATTTAGGAATTTCTTAAAATATGTAAGATAATCTTAACTAAATCCTTAAATAAAAATGATTAACCCAGAGATAGTACTTTCTGAGATTTAGGCTATGCCACTATATGCACGCGTCTGGATTGAGGGCCCAAGTTATCTAATCATAACAGTTTTAATTCACGTTTAAGAAATTCATGGCCCTCTGCTTTAAGTTTTTACTATTTTTTACTAAATCCCCTATAAATCTTATTTCGTTTCGCAAGGATTTAAAAAATGGGCCCTCAATCCAGATGCACACAGTGAAAAAGGGAGCCAATGAAAGACCAGCAGCTACCTGACGACATTAGTGATCCACTTTCTTTCTTTCTTAGCGATTAGAATAAGAAGTAGCACCAGCTTTTTATTCATACCTGTCTCATCATTTCAGAAACTCATCTGAGTCTCTGATGAGCGACTGATAGTAATCATGAGGGCGAAGTGCTAACTAGCCATAGTTATGCGTCAGGCGGCGACAGCAGGCGCCATATGTACGAGAGACCACCGACTGCAACGGGTAATGCAATGAAGCAATTGATTGCATACCTTGAATATTCCTAGAACATATCTTACCCGTTCTCATCATAACATCACGCCTTGTATTCCCTGAAGGAATCAGCAGATGTGTTTTAATACCCTCTCGTTTCGCATTATATTTAAATCCCATGTAATAGGGGCCGAGCCTATTGCCATTAACAGGGCACAATTCCTAATACCTACTTCTAATCGTTGACGAAAAATCGATCGAGTTCAATGGCTTTATTATGATTAACATCAGAGGTCAATGTACGTGACAATGGGTCACAGGTTTACAAGGATTCGGCATTACATTAAACATAACTTCACGCCTTGTATTCCCCGAAGGGTTCAGCAGAGGTATTTTTTTTAGTAAACCCTCGTTTCGCTGTTTAAATCTCATATAATAGGGGGCGAGCCTATTGCCATTAACCGGGCACAAATCCAGACACCGGGGTGCTACTGAGAAATTCCTCATGAAAAACCCATTAACACTCCCCGACCTGGGAATCGAACCCAGGACCCTGTGCTCGGCCGTCGCGCCTGCGACCACTATACTAACAAGGCATTACATTAAAAGTATCGATAATTTGTCTAGGACAATATCAATCACTCGTTAAATTATCATGGTGGCTAATCATTAGTCATTAGTCAGCTAACATGTCATGTTACGTAGAAGGTATATGGATAGATAAGTAATCCAACATGTTGGGTGAAGTGGCCTTCGATGTAGGGAACCTCCACCTTTCTTGCAGTCGGTTAATTCAATTTCAATTCAATTCAAAATATTTGATTCGGACAAGGTACATCCGCATTTTGGTAAATTATAATATAATTACTTACAAAACTATGTTAATAATCTATACTAATGTTATAAAGAGGAAAGATTTGTATTTTTGGGTTTTTGTATGTAACGAATAAACTTAAAAACTACTGGACCTATTTTAAAAATTCTTTTGCCGTTAGTAAGCTACATTATCACTGAGTAACATAGGCTACGGGCGGAGCCGTGAGGACCAGCTAGTAATAAATATAAATAAACAATCTTTGGGTAAGGCTGTCGCCAATGAAAAAAAAATTTAAACTAAAGTAGGTCAGAGCTACATCTACCAACCACAACTTCATCCCGACCGTGCCCCTACAAACGGACACCGCGTACACAAATGAGTATGTACCCAATATCGAAGGAAGGGACTGTCGACTTTGCCACTCAATATCTTCAAGATAATATTGGGACCCTCCCTCACACTGCTCATTACCTACTTAGAAAAATAGCGTAGAAATCGTCAAACATTAACAAACATATCAGACGCACTACAGTAGCGAGGCAAACCCAAATAATAACATTGTATATCAATAATTATGATATTTAAAAAAAAAATTAAGTGTTTTTATTTTTTTTAGTATAAATTGCCGTTTATATTTATTGTAAACGATGTCGAATACGGAGTACGAGAAGTTTCAAGTTTTTACAGAGACGCTCACGGTGCTATACAAGGTTAGTCGGAAAGGGGGTACTAAGCCGAAAGTGTGACAAAGTACCCATAATAATGGATAACTTTTGTTCTACAACTTTCCCCAAAAGTCATTAGTTTAAGAGAAATAAGTACCTGTTCAAAGATTTCATAAAAAAATATGCTAAATTCTATCTATCCTCAGTTATGATTAGCTGTGTTTACATTTTAGGTCATATTTGGGGTCACGGATTAGAATGGGGTCACGCAATTTTCTGAATTCGTAACTAAAGCAGGGATAAAGAATTTGTGAAAAACTAAAACAAAAATAATTTAGCAAGAATTTATTTTTATCGAATTTTTAAATTTTGGCACTTACTTTATAACAATTATCAGTGATACATTAAGTGGCCCGCGGCTTAGTACCCCTTTACGACTAACCTTGTATGTTTACGATGTGTCAGAGTCAAAGTCCCTAGCAAAACTGAATGAGTGAGTCGGGGAACTTCAAGTATAGTCCAACAAGAAGAAGAAGGTTAATAACATTGTAATGTAAGCAACGCGCACTATTCGCCACTTGGCATATTACCTATGCAATATCCTAATCAATTGTTGAGGACCGCGCACCACCATGCAGCTGTCACTTGGCTGACAGGAAATGGAAGATTATCTTTTTTATTGTCGGTTGAATGCTATAACTGCCTCGTTAGTCTAGGGACTGCTGATCGTGAGGTCCTGGGTTCGATCCCCAGGTCGGTCAAAGTGTTATTGGGTTTTTCCGTTTGGAATTCCTCAGTAGCAGGTTGGAGTTTGGATTTTTGCCCAGTTGATGGCAATAGGCTCGCAACCTAACATGGGACTTAACGGTGAAATGAGGGTGTTACTATACACCTCTGCCCAACCCTTCGGGGAACACAGGCGTGATGTTATGTTATGTTGAATGATAGACATCGTTATATTGCTAGGGGTCTAAACCAAAGGGTTCTATCCCAATGAGAATGGCGCGCCGTGTTCAGCACGCGCCTCTCAGTAGGAAGTGGGGCAGGGTAGCAATTGCCCCATCACAGGAGAGGTCCACCAGACGAAACTGGTGGACCGAGACCTGCCGGGGTCGCGGTGCATGCAATAGAGAGTCACGTGACCCCGGCCTTAGGTGAGAAGGAGGGACACCGTTGGTTTTTAGCCAGTAAGAGTCCGGCAGACCGCTCGCTTTCCCCGGGCGAGGGACATCAATGAGGATTTGAGGAAAATAAGGGGTCTAAACTATTGGATTTATTCCGAAATGTACTTTGATTAATGGAGCTAACATACCATGCAAACGTATTGGGGTTAGCAGACAGCTTGAAAATGATGTTCAGTGGATTATCAGTGCTAGCCTAGTGGTGTGACCATGGGACTGCCAACTCATAGGTCTCGAGTTCGAACCCAAGGCTCGCACCTCTGACTTTTCGGATTCATATGTGTATTGTATAATTATCACTTACTTAAAACGGTGAAGGAAACCGGCATGACTGAGAAATATTTCTCGACGGCATGTGAAGCCAAGTTAGAAAACCCATGGGCGGCAGAGACTCTGACACCAGGTTAGTCACTAAACACACAAAAAGAAGAAAAAGCGGATTCTAAACAGAGAGAGTCAACTCTAACTTAGTCGGGAAGAGGTTAAATTGGTGATGAGGTGTTGACAAAAATTCGGAAAATTTTGGTTGGATTTTATGTTGGAACTCCTATAAGAACATATGTAAACTTGCCACCAGTGTGATGTACGACGATTTATCAACATAACCCATGGTGGCCGCTTGGCGTTCAATCGATAACCCCATGTAACCGATGTCCAGTGTTTACTGAGATACCTATCTGTGTTTTAACCCAATTTTGCTTTTTACTCAATTATATGTTCATTTATGTGGAATTTAATGAAAGGGCTCGTGGTTAATTACCAACAGCGCGGATCTTACGATTTGCGAGGTTAAGCTGCGTTTGCCGCGGTCAGTCTGTGGATGGGTGACCGTTCGTTACACATCGAGACCCCTCCGTGCCTCGGAGAGCACATTAAACAGTCGGTCCCGGGTGTCATACGAATACCTATGACAGTCGTTACGGGAAGTCAGAAGCACGAAGGTCTGACAACCGGTTTAACCTTAGGATATCGGTATTGCCTGTGGGTTGCGAAGATCGCGTGGCAGTCGCGCCGTGTAAAATACTGGTATTCAGCCGCATCTGGTTAGACTGGAAGCTGACCACAACATAGTTGGGAAAAGGTTAGGCAGAACGATATGTGGAATTTAATGATTGATAATTCATACATACATAAACTCACGCCTTTTTCCCATGGGGGTAGGCCGAAACTATAGAACGCCACATGCTACGACTCTTACATACCCCTTTCGCTTCAACCACATTCATGCATCTTGTCATACACGCACGCCGGTTGAGAGTACTACTCACCTGACCTTTGACAGTTTAATTAGAATATTGTATGATTTTGTTTTCTATGAGGCCGGGGGATGGATTAAGATTAGGATTCTCGTCCATCGCCAGGCAACTGAATCGTAAGAGGTGACGATCCTGGCTCCATTGTGCACGAAAAATGACAATAGTTTCGCCACCTATTGAAACGTGGGTGTTCAGAATCCTGTAATAAGATAACATATTTCCTAACCTAACCTAATATTTGACTACCTTGTTGTCTAGTGGTCGCAAGCGTGACTGCTGAGCATGGGGTCCTGGGTTCGATCTCCAGGTCGGGCAAAGTGATATTAGGTTTTTCCATTAGGAATTTCACAGAAGCAGCCCGAAGTCTGGATTTGTGCCCGGTTGATGGCAATAGGCTCGCCCCCTATTACATGGGACTTAAACATTACTGGCGAAACAAGAGTGTTACTAAACCACTTCTGCCTAACCCTTCGGGGAATGTAAGGCGTGATGTTATGTTATGTTGTACCTACGTAACAAAAAGGAACTCTGTTACAGTACGACATAACTATGGCCCGGTTGTTTCACGACTACTATTAACGGGTAATAGTTAAAAATGGCGTTAACGATGGTTAAATAAAAATAAGCGTTGTTTCAAGCTTTGTCGTTCTTGACATACGTCATAAGACATACAACGCTCTGCGTTTGACGGACGTTAAACATCCTACGTAACAGTTAATATTTGACTAACGTAACATACTTTTACTGATCGTTTAAACAACCGGCCCTATGAAGTTGCATCGGCTAATTTCATCGAAGAACCAATGGCAGTTGCTCATTTTTGTGTCACTTATACTTATTACGTTAGCGTAAAGATAATTTTTTAACCGACTTCCATAAAAAAAACATTTTAACAAAAATAAAACCGACTTCAAAAAAACGATGAAAAGAATAAAATAATTACCATATTATAAAATTAACAGTTTTAGAAGTCGGTGCTAATCCACGCTGAACAAAATTGAATACACCGACTTCTGAAACTGTTAATTTTATAATATGGTAATTATTTTATTCTTTTCATCGTTTTTTTGAAGTCGGTTTTATTTTTGTTAAAATGTTTTTTATTTTTTTCGTTTTAGTGGCCTTAATTATAAAATATGGTTGGACCTACTAAAGACGCTGCTCGTAACATAATCACATCATCACATTATGCGTACTGTTCGTCATTGAGGAGTTCTATTGTCTATCTCCGAAGTTCTTCATCAGATCTTCACCAAATTTAAATGGGACCAATCTGGAAGTATATCCTTTCAAATAAAAAAAATATTATCTAAATCGGTTTATAAATGGTGGAATTATGAGGTAACAAACATAAAAAAAAAAACAAAAAAAAAACATACAGACGAATTGAGAACCTCCTCCTTTCTTGGAAGTCGGTTAAAAAAAGGAGGAGGTTCTCAATTCTACTGTATGTTTTTTTTTATTTGTTTGTTCCGCGATATCTCTGCTGATTGTGAACCGATTTTAATAATTATTTTTTGTTTGAAAGAGTATACTTTCGAAATGGTCCCATTTCAATTTGGTGAAGATCTGATGAAGAACTTCGGAGATAGACAATTTGAAGACGGTTTTATTTTTGTTAAAAAGTGTTTATTATCACTGCAGTACTAATACACATTCGTGGTCTTGAAATCGCACTTAGTTCGGAAGTGATCGGTTTTACGAAGTTTGCCGATGCGACTTCTTTGTTGTGTCGTACTATAACGGAACTTACCCATACTACGTGACCCGTTTAGGGGGGAGGTGGGGTCTTCAAAATACCACGCTTGGTCACAGAGGCACTTGGTTTCCTATACTACGGGTGGTTACCGAGGGGGGGAGGGGGGTAAAAAATTGTAAAAAATGGGTCACGTAGTATGGGTACGTTTCCTAACTAGTTAATGAGTAGGTAAATTTAAGCACAATAATACACTTCTTGTCACTACCCACAATATTAATAAAAAAAAATTGAAAAACGTGCTGAAAGTACGTACTGGCTGGCTAAATGGAGCTATTCCATATAGCTATAAAATTAAATTAAAAAACAAAACCCGCCAATTTAGGTCCTTTTCTATCTGTTAACGTAGTTGTTTTAAGTCATTGGAAAATCTAATAACATAAATTATAATAAAATGAGTTCTTCCAGTGACGAAAATGAGACACTGACTCTGGAATCATTTCGAAATAAAGCAGCAAATTATAGTAGATAATTTGTTGCCGCCAAAATATCTTTCACTATTAATTTTTAATGTTTATAAATTAATCCTTTGTTCTCTTATTACCGATTATAAAATAAAATGTGATAAATACTATACTACTATTTATTTTCTCGCAGTCAAAGGTAAAAAGTAGAGTACACAACTCGTGAAAAAAATAATTCATCTCGGTCCTTGTATCCCTCGCTCCGCTCAGGATTCTAATCTAGAATACCTCGCTACGCTCGGGATTCTACTTTAGAATCCTTCGCTGCTCTCGGGATCCAACTTAGTCCCTCGAATTAAATTCCCTTTTGTTTCACTTGTTGTATAATCTACTATTTTCACATTTTCCATAACCTCTTTAAGTTTTTTAGTCGGTTAAGAAAACTAACATCATCCTACAAGATCAGCTGCACAGTGTAAACAAGTAAGAAATCAACAATTTCTCAAAATTCTGAATATCATAGCTTGAACTATGCCCGCGTTTTTACACATTGTGATAAGTCGATAGCGTTGATAGTGACATATATACATAACATCACGCCTGTATTCCCCGAAGGGTTGGGCAGAGGTGTATAGTAACACCCTCATTTCGCCGTTATGTTTAAGTTCCATGTAATAGGGGGCGAGCCTAATTGCCATCAACCGGGCACAAATCCAAACTCCGGACTGCTACTGCTGCGTTGATAGTGACAAAAAGTGTACTATTGTATTACACTTAACCTACCCATCAACCAGTTACAGGGTTTGGTCTTTGTTATGTTACATACTATATGTATATACCATTTTTTTTTCTCGTTGGAAAATCCTCATGGATGTCCCTCGCCCGGGGGGGCGAGGGGGTCTGCCGGTCTCTTACCCGCTAAAAACCAACGGTGTTCCTTCTCTTGACCGTACGGCCAGGGTCGCGGGATTCGCAAAAGCATGCACCGCAACCCCGGCAGGTCCCGGTCCGCCAACCCATGGCGGACCTCTCCTCTGTGGGGCCTTGCCACACGTCCTCCTGAGAAGCGCGCACTGAACACGGCGCGCCGCCTTCTCGGGCCTGTTACTGGTCTAACCCGCCGCCCGCAGGCCACACACTATGGTGGCTGGAGGTCATTGCGTACGCGCGCCCTCCGGCTCCCGCTGCGTCTGGCGCGGGAAGGGAGAAGAGCATACCATATGTATGTACCTACCGTATGTATTTTCAACGAAACGAAAAAGCAATCTTTAGTATCGTTAGAGATAACGAGACAAGTCCGAACGCTCCTTATTTGTATTATTTGATAATTAAAACCGCCGTGTCCGATTTTATTTTTTCAATAAACGTGGTATTTTTTGCGCTAATAATAGCGAAACTACGTTTTTTGAAAGATTAAATCGGACAAGGCGCTTTAAATCTATAAAATTATATAAAAATGAATTCCCATTTCCCTTGGTCACGCCATAACTTGAGAACGACTTTACCGATTGAAGTAGTATTTACACAATATATTTGTTTTGTCAAGACGATAGTTCGTAGCTATGCTGTGATCCAATAGGTGGCGCTGTAGTCAAATTATTTACGCGGGCACAGCCGCGGGAGAATAGCTAGTTATCAAATAAAACAAATAAGGCTCATTTGGACTTGTCACGTTATTGAAGCAAAGACGGGATATGGTACGGTCAGCAACGAAAGTTGTTTAACACTGTTATTTTTACATAACATCTAAATTGACCCAAAATTATTCGTTACACTGCTTCTCAGCATTTCATGTAATAGTCAAGAGTTTGTGTTATTTTATTGTTACATGTGTTCCGATTAAATTTGAATATTATTGTGTTCAGTTATGATTTAAAAAACTGAAGTGTTAACATACTTTTGTTGCTGACTGTACCTTCCATAGAACTATAAATCCCTGTGCGCTATCCCTTCATACTGACCACTTCAACAGGCTTTGTGCAAATGGATGTACGTACATGTAAGGCTCTCTGAAGCTTCTAACATAAATCTGTTGCATTCAAAATCCTTCGTTCGCACAACAATGTGGAGCTTACTCTATATGTACTAAGCTTAAAAGCCCACTGATGGATCAATATCTGTTCTACGAATGTAGGTAGTGCTATAACCCAAACTCTGAGGCACAGATAGTATAATACACTAGAGAGCAATCTTCTTCTTTTCGCTTGGTTAGTGAGTTCATGCCGCCCATGGGCCTCTGACTTGGCTTCACATGCCGTCGAGAAATATCTCTCAGGTTTCCTCACAATGATTTCCTTCACCGATTTTAAGCAAGTGACAATTATACAATTCGCACATGAATCCAAAAGTCAGTGGTGCGTGCCTTGGGTTCGAACTCGAGACCTATGACTTGGCAGTCCGACGGTCACACCATGAGGCTATCACTGCTGTTAAGCATATTTGAGAACAATGAATCCGGGTCACCAACATAAACAAAACAATGTTTTCTGAGTTATTACGGTTTATGTTGATGACACGGATTCATTACTCCCGAGTGAATTATACTAGCCTGGGGAGAGTAAAAGTGAACAAAGTCTAGCCAGCGGCTGTAGTTTTACCCCAGTAGTAAGTATAGACTATTCAAGGAAACTAGCTGATTATAATAATAGTCTGCCTAGGCCAGGAGACGGCAAGCTGCGGCTCGCAAGCCACATGCGGCTCTTTCGATGTAAAGTTGCGGCTCTCCAGTTCCACACACAGCAAAAAATAATTGTTTTACTATCAAAACCCTTAAAATCGTGCAATCGATCCATAATTGAGTACTATAATATAATATGACTGAAATATTATGACTATGTCTGAGATAGATATAGGTAGGTATAGTAGGTAACTATATCTGTTCTGCTAAACGCCTTTTCAAGGTTATCCATTAATTACAGGACATTTGTATAAGCAAATACAGATGAGATAATATTGAGGACACCCTGTATCGACGGTCCCTACGAATAATCCCGTAACTACAAATGACAAATTTTACAGGAGAGCGCTTCAATGTTTCAAACACGTGTACATCATGTTCTACTTAACGTAATGTCATGAAATTTGGTATAGAGGTTTAATATGTGATTTGTATTATAAAAAATAACAAGATAGGTCATAAAAATCACTTTTAGTGTATCATTCGTCACTTACTTACTTATACATCGGAATCATCCGTATTGCAAATACCTACCTTAAGTGGTACTTACTAACTTTTATGTTACTTATACATCGGAATTATTCGGAATCTTCCCTATTGCAAGTGGTACTTATTGACTTTTACGTGGTAGGTAGTCTTTAAATTAATCAAAGTCGTAATTGCCATTTATGAAATTGTACGTGGAGTATTATGTATACCATGCACCCACCATTTAAATACTGCTTACAGCATTAGTGTAAGTGATTGACGCATTCACAAAATTTAGGAACGTCCCCACAAGAGCATGGATCTGGAAATGTCAAAACAATCTGGTTGTTTCATATAAAAAGGCGCAGCGGTGTAGGTAATTAGTATGATAAAGTATAAAAAGTAAAATCCAAAGTAAAATTACTGAACTGCCACGGCTGTGGTTCTACATCGGAAATTTTTGAAAATTTTGTAGTTGTGGCAAATGTCGTGTGTGGATTTAAAGGTCAAATTGCCAAGTTAGACTTATTTTTGTTAAACTAAACGATAGTCTAGGGTAGCCTGAAGGTCACGAAAACAAAACATGCAAATCACGTATCTACCACATAGGGGATTGTATGTAGGGACCGTCGGTATGCAATTATTATAATATCGAAAAAAAAAATTGTGGCTCTTTGAAAACTGTGAAATTTCGTGAATTGCAACTTTTGGCTCTTCCGTCTCAAAGGGTTGCCGACCCCTGGCGTAGGCCAAATATTATGTAGCAACGACATTGAAATAAATAGACGCGCTATCTCGTATAGACAACATGTGCTAAATGCATTGACAAAATAAGGTTCAAATTACCACTAAACAGCTATGAAGTTATATAGTACTGTGGTTCCAGAACCACAACTCGTTGATACCATTGTTCTTCTAAACATCGCATCTAGTTTGTAAGTGCATATATTATATAAATGTTATGTAGAAAAGTAATGTATGAAGATACGATGTTTTATTTCTAATCAATGTCCTGTTATGATAACAAGTACCTAAGTAACCTAAGCGAAGTATCTCATTTTTTTTGTCCAACTGCCTCGTTGGTCTAGTGGTGGCAAGCGCAACTGTTGGTCGTGAGGTCCTGGCTTCGATCCCCAGGTCGGCCAAAGTGTTGTTGGGTTTTTCCGTATGGAATTCCGCAGTAGCAGCCCGGGGTTAGGATTTGTACTCGACTGATGGCAATAGGCTCGCCCCCATTAGGTACATGGGACAAACATAACTGCGAAACGAGGTGTTGCTATACACCTCTGCCAACCCTTCGGAAAATATAGGTGGGATGTTATTTTTATTTTGTTATTTCGTCTCTGTTATTATCACCATGTAGGTAAGTATTTTGAAATGTTGTGGTGGCTCGGAGGTTACGGAGCCGCTGGTTGCGTACGGGGTTGCGGGTTCAAACACGAGCACATAATGTGACGGGTGGTGGCTGACTGGTGGGGGTCCGGGTCTATAAAAGGTCGGACACACAGCAGATCGGCCCTATAGCCTGGTTACGTAGAAAAGGTCCGCAAGCCATCTACAAGAGTCGAATAGGAAAAAAAAAAAGATCGGCCCTCTCGCGCCGCTGCAGTTGCCCAGTTAAGTGCTACACCTGCTGAAGAAGACCTGGACTCCTCGCATTGTACGATACACGTGGCAACCGAATATCAGTGATATTTTATAAAAAATATTTTCCAAGTATTTTTAATTTTTTTAGATTTTGTAGTATAAATTGCTTTATTTCTATTGTAAACGGTGTCGAATACGGAGTACCAAAAGTTTCAAGATTTACAGAGACGCTCATGGTGCTATATTAGTTTACGATGTGTCAGAACCAAAGTCCCTAGCAAAACTGAATGAGTGGGTTGAGGAACTTCAAGTACCTATACCCCACCAAGAAGAACACATTGGGTCACCCGCGCGAACGATCAACGAGTATTCCCAAGGAGGGTTGATGTCAGGCAGGCAGCCGGTCATAAAACAATAAGCCAAAACCTCTAGCAACATGGATTTATGAAATACATGTTGTGCCGATCCCACCTAGTGTGGGATAAGGGCAGGAAGAAGATAATATAGTGTACGGTTACAAGTGTTATTCTTTATCCTCCCGTAAGTACACGCCTTCTAAATTTTAAGTGCACATGCTAGTCGAGGGGGAAAAGTGTTACAATAACAATGCGATATTTTCAATGTTATGGTACCTATTTTCTTAATTAATCAAAGACATTACTGACTTTTAAGGTGAAGGAAAACATCTGCAGTAAGCAAGCGTAGTAATTAATGCTCGTTTCTTGGATAATACTTCTTAATAAGGTGATAAAAATTGAGATTAATAACGTCAGGCAGAAAGTTATAAAGTACTGTTCTGCTTACCCTTTTCCCAACTATATTGGGGTCAGCTTCCAGCATAACCAGATGTGGCTGAATTCCAGTACTTTACACGGAGCGACTGCCATCAGATCTCCGCAAACCTTGGGCAATGCTGATATCCTATGGTTAGACCGGTTGTCAGACTTTCGGGCTTCTGACTTCCCGTAACGACTGTCATAGGTATTCGTATGACACCCGGGACCTACTGTTTAACGTGTTCCCCGAGGCATGGAAGGGTATCGAATGTAACAAACGGTCACCCATCCACGAATTGACCGCGGCAAGCACAGCTTAACTTCGTAAATCGTATGATCCGCGCGGCTAGTAGCGATATTAGCCAAAGGCTCCTAGAAAATTATAAAGTACTACAAAGTTAAATACTGATGGTACATACAGGGTGTAAACGAAATAATGTAATTCCTTCAAACCTCGTGATGTACTGCTGACATAGATTAACCTTATACGAGAAACTTATAAATTCAATAAAATACAAATTACAAGATGTAAACATTTGTGTTCTTAACGTTAGGTGTTTTAGCGCTCCGAGCGAATTGTGCAGCTATCGGTCACCGCGCGGTTATTTAACTCTGGGCGTTAAAATGCCTCACGTTTTTTTTATGTATCCATAAGTTTCCTGTGCAGGGTTAATCTATGTCAGCAGTGCATTACGAGGTTTGAAGGAATTACATGATTTCATTTACAACCTGTATAATCAACTTGATAACATCAAATTGCAAGGTAATATTAATTTTAAAACAATACATTGAATTCCTGATATATAAGTTCTGTATCGGCAAAATAGGTAAAAGCTCCCATAGTTGGCATACACTGAACAACAACTATTCAACTGCACTGCAAGTAAGGGCGCGTTCCCACTATGTCGTAACGGTTCATTTATTGTCGGACGACTATCGTCCCTAGCTGTTCCCATTATAACGACTGTTTGTCTTCAATTTTTTTTATCGTTGAGACGAAATTTTATCGTTTCGCGGCAGTCGCTTTGTCGTTTGCACATCAGTAGAAAGCTACAACTCTACAGTCGACGAGACGATATTTTTATTGTAGCCACGATAGATAGTCGCAACAACGACACATGATTTGCCGTCACGATAATTCGT
Source organism: Amphipyra berbera (assembly GCA_910594945.2). Taxonomy (NCBI): domain Eukaryota; kingdom Metazoa; phylum Arthropoda; class Insecta; order Lepidoptera; family Noctuidae; genus Amphipyra; species Amphipyra berbera. The sequence continues at coordinate 20,422,185 of OU343121.1, read as the reverse complement.
GACGTTTTCTTATCGTTTTACGACTGTCGTGCTAGCCGTTCCCATTGACTTGACAATCTGTGGTCACTACAAAAAAAAGTCGTGAACGACAGTTAATCGTGTCGTCTTATATGTGAACACCTCCATTTAAATACCTATATACAAGGTTAGTCGGAAAGGGGGTATTAAGCCGAAAGGGTGTTAAAGTACCCATAAATAATATAAATAATAAGGGATAACTTTTGTTCTACAACTTTCCCAAAAACTCGATTGTTTAAGAGAAATAGCTTTTCAAACATATCGTAAAAAATTTGCTAAAATATATCTGTCCATAGCTACAATCAGCTGTGTTTACTATTTATGTCATATTTGGGGTCACGGATTAGAAACTTAATTTGCTGAATTCATAACTAAAGCAGGTATGATGATTTATAGAAAAAACTAAAAAATAAAAATATTTTTGCATGCAAATAAAAATGATTGAATTTTTAAATTTTAACACTTTCTTTAAAATAGTCATCAGTGATACTTCAAGTGGCCCGCGGCTTAGTACCCCTTTGCGACTAACCTTGTATAAGCCACGACACTTAAAACTACACGATTATCTGTCGTCACGACAAAGTGGGAACGCGGCCTAAGGCGGCATACAAAGAGCGAGCACCGGTTGTTTAACATACAACAATTCAAACTAAGTATTCAATAGCTCCGCACATGTATTGATTCTCCTAGAATAACTCTGTCAGCAATTGGCGGGCAGCGTCAAAAAGAAAAATAGACCGCCATTAAAAACAATAATTACCATAACATACCTAACATAACATCACGCCTTGTATTTCCCGAAGCGTTTGGCAGAGGTGTATAGTAATACCCTCGTTACGCCGTTACATCCCATGTAATAGGGGGCGAGCCTAGCCATTAACCGGGCACAAATCTAGACTCCGGGCCGCTACTGAGAAATTCCTAATGGAAAAACCCAATAAAACTTTGCCCGACCTGGGGATCGAACTCAGGAGCCCATACTCAGCAGTCACGCTTGCAACCACTAGTCCAACAAGGCAGTCTATCAGTCAATGATAGACCTCGTTGTAAATAAATGAAAGTATTCGGACCCCACTAGAAATTACTTGCCCACTCCTGTCTTAGAACCACTGCACATTACAGCATACTTTATGATGGTAAATGTGACAGGTGGTGGTGACTGGCGGGGGTCCGTGCCTATAAAAGGTCGGGCACGCTGCAGATCGTCCTCTCCCTCCACCCAGGACTTTCGCAACCTCACGGACTGCTCCAATCGATCAAGGTGTCCTACCACACAGCTTACGCCCTCCCCGACGAGCGTCTCCTCAGGGTAGTCATTCGTGGCATCCCCCTGGGAGTTACCCCCACAGAGATTCTGGAGGACCTTCAGTCCCAGAACATCCGAGTCTTCGAAGTCCACCGCATGCACCGCGGCAGAGGTGGCTCCCCCTATGAAATGGTCCTCGCCGTCTGCGAGCCATTGGCCGAATCAAAGGCCATTTTCAACATCCGGACCTTATGTCACATTACCAGCATTGTGGTAGAGCGCCCTAATAAGGGCGGCCCTCCAGGTCAATGTCATCGATGCCAGCTTTATGGCCATTGGCAGCGTAACTGCTACGCGACGCCCGTGCGTAAAGTGCTTGGGCGCTCACGACACGAGCGACTGCACCAGGCCAAAGCCCAGGGCTCTGTGTACAGAGCCCTCAAGCTGCGTACTGTGCGGCACGGAGGGTCACCCAGCGAATTATCGCGGGTCCCCCAAAGCGCCAAAACAGCGCAGCCCTAAGCTTGCCCAGCACTCGGCCGTCCGCCACCAGAGGGAGAGTTATTCCCCTCTTGTCCTCCCAAATCCCCGACCGCCTCAGTCCACAAAGGCCTTCTCCGTGGAACATGCTGAATCATCAGCATTCGTTCCCAGCCCTTCAGTCAAGGCGCCCACCACCTCCGAGCGCGGTTCCCACTGCCCCGTTGGTAACGGCAACCATTCCCCCGCTACCAATAGTCGTCCCAACAATGCCGGCTGCCTCACAGCGACAGGCACCAATCGCCCCGGTCCATTATGCACCGGCCCCCGTAACAACCAGGCCCTCAGCACCCGCGGCCCCCGCCCCCTCCCTCATGGCCACGAAAGTGTTCTTCCAGGACACTCTTCCCAGCCTGCTTAAATCTCTGTCCTCCTGTAACATGGAATGAGCACAGAACATGGTATCTGCTTGGAACGCCACTCATGGCAATCCAATCGCGCGTATCAATGTCCTCCGCGATTTTGAGGACATTCTTAATCAACTAATCTCATTACCCTCCAATGGATACTGAGACCACTAGAATTAAACCCCGATCCCTTAGGTTAGGTTTCTTCAACGCTAATAGCGTAAACAGTCAACGAGATGAGATCGCAATCTTTCTGCGTGAACATCAAATTGATATATTTCTAGTACAGGAAACGTTTCTGAAGCCCCACAATAGGAACCCTGGAATTGCCAACTACAAGTTAGTTCGCAACGACAGGACCCGTTGTGGCGGCGGTGATACCCTCATATACTACAAACGTTCCCTGTACTGCACTCCGTTAGACCCCCCCGATCTCCAGTACCTGGAAACCTCTATATGTCGGTTAGGCATGACAGGACATCAGCCGATCACTATCGTGTCGGCCTACAACCCCCCGTCTAGTCTAAGACTTCCTCTCGAGAGCGACCTTAGAGCTCTATTCGATCTCGGCGGAGGTTCTGTTATCATAGCGGGTGACAAGATGTTAGGCGAACTAGAGCCATCTCATCAGGCTTTCTGGCGATTGCAACGCGCTCTCAAAAACGATTGTGTAGCTTCTACTCCTCCTCTCAATCTTCCGAATCAAAGGCCGGCCTTTGAAGACGACGAAAAGTCCGAATGCCTAGCCGACAGTCTAGAAGCCCAGTTTACGCCCAGCGCATTACCAGTAGACCCGGTCCACCTGTCCAAGGTGGATAGCAGAAGATCCTGATGATCCCCTGCCCCCCGTCACCGCGGATGAGGTGCAGGCAATAATCAAGCATCTTAAGCCCAGGAAAGCCCCCGGTTACGATGGCATCACGAACAAGGTGATTAAACCCTTTTCCGCCCCGCTCATAGTCCTAATGACCGCCATCTTCAATGGCGCTCTTAGCAACAACCTCTTTCCGCAAGCTTGGAAACAAGCCACTGTTATAGGCATCCCCAAACCCGGCAAACCCAAGTGTGAGCCATTCAGTTATCGCCCCATAAGTCTTCTCAACTCGTTTGGGAAGATTTATGAACGCCTCATTTATTCACGTTTAAAGGGATTCGCATATTCCCGCAACCTCATTCCCGACCAGCAGTTTGATTTTCGCCCCACCCACTGCTGCACTAGGCAACTCCACCGTATCGTCGAACACATAAGCTCCGGCTTTATGTTTTCAACCGTCTCGGCGTTTGGTTCCTGAAATGGCGTATCAAAGTGAATCCCGAAAAGAGCGCAGCCGTTCTTTTCGAGAGGCACGGCGATAACCACTCGCGTTGTCCCCCCGTAGTCATGTTTGGAAAAGAGATCCCTTGGGAACTGAGCGTCAAGTACCTGGGGGTTATCCTAGATCACCACCTTACGTTCCGGCAACACATCAAAGCGTGGCACGCTCGCGCCGCTTACGTTGTGGGCCGGCTCCACCCGATGATTAGGGCGCGCAGTAAACTCTCGCTTAGAAATAAGTTGAGACTTTACCTGACGTGCATTCGCCCCATATTAACTTACGCCAGCGTCGTGTTCGCACACGTTAGGCCGTGTCGCTTTAAAGCATTCCAAATTTTGCAAAACCGCGTATTGCACAGAGCCGCGGGCGCTCCGTGGTACATGCGCAACGTTCAGTTTCATTTAGATTTAAAAATGCCAACCGTAAGGCAATACCTCAAACGCACGTCTAAGCGTTACTTCGACAATGCCTCGAGGCATCGGAACCCCCTCGTGACCACCGCGTCCGATTATAAACCCTCCCAAATTAGCATAGTACGCCGTCCCAGGCATGCGCTACTAGAGCCTGATGACGAGATCACCCTCCTCCAGGAGGCGAATAAATCGACTAGCCTATACATGTACACCGCCGCCGCCGACCGGCGTATCGCCCTCGCCGACGAGGCCCCTCGCGACGTCCCACCGCCGCCGCCGCCCCCGATCTACCGTGCTCACTCGCCGCAGCCGCGGAGCCGGTCGTCCCTTCTGACTCCGCGCAGTCACCACGCGATTAATACAGCCCTCATCAAGCTGTAGTATCCCTCCCAGTCCTCTCGCATTCAACACCCTAAGAGGTTCGAGTCCCCCCTTGGGGATACCCTTAGAGGTGTTGCTGCTATAATAGTCATAGTCATGATGTTACAGTAGTTAGCGTTGTAGTTACCTAGGTAGTTAGAGTAGTTGAAATTGGTTCGGAGACCCTTCTGGTCTCGCCAATAATAGCCCGGTTACGTAGAAATGGTCCGCAAGACCATCTACAAGAGTCGAATAGGAAAAAAAAAAGATTGTCCTCTCTGGCGCCGCTGCAGCTGCCAAGTTGAGTATTACACCTGCATAAGAAGACTCTGGACATCGCATTGTCACGAACCACGCCCTGTTGACCTAATTGTAATTTTTCCGTTTATTCATTGTATATACATATTTAATTAAATTTTTAAATATTTCTATAAAAAATATAAAAAAAACATTTAAAAATATAAAAAATAGTAGCCCACCGGCATCGGGAACAGGGTCCAAGCTACCGGTAGTCAGGGCCTCAGAGAGAGGAACTTCCTGACAATACGTGCCGTGTCCAGAAGTACCGCTTTCTGTATCAGGCCCTTGACCCAGCTGCCCAACGAGAGTCTCGTCAGATGTTAATCGAGACTATCACGTAATAATATAATAATTGTAATTATTATTAAAATAGTGTACGGTTAAAAGTGTATTTAATTATCCTCCCGTAACTAATACACGCCTGTTAAATTTTATGTGCACATGCTTGTTGAGGGTTGACTCTTAAAGCCACCGTTGACCTAGTGTGACATAAATACCTAGTCTGGCCATAAATTCTGTTACAATTAAAAATAAGAAAGATATTACATTTGAATGTGGAATCTGTCATTTTTATACGATTGTTCAATATTTATGGAAAGACTAGGTAGTTATTATTTTGTTGTATAACTAGTTTCTCGAAGGTAGTCTCATGTTATTTCTGTTTTCACCATCGAGTAAGACAAAGGGTCAGGTATGCTCGAGTATGCGCGAAGAAACGTTTGATGTCTACATCGGATTTTATACTTAAAGGCAATACTGATACATTTCTTTATTCAGAGACATCAAGAAAGTGCGTGAAGATTCTTCCGCTTGGTGGAAACTGACCCAAAGTTAGAACGAGTCTCGCTTCGAGAAACTATTCTTGTCTTTTTTTTTCGACTGCTTTTAGATGGTCTTGCGGATCGTTTCTACATAACCAGGCAGTTATTGGCGAGACCTGAAGGGTCTCCAACCAATGGGGACGAGAGTAAAATATGTACTTAACCTTTTTTTTATTCTGGAGAAATGCGCACGCATATTGCACTACCACGGGGCGATAGTGCAGTTATGTGGGACTCAAACCCACTAAAACTCCACGGTGTCCTCCTCTGCCGCTTATGGCGGGAACACGGGCACGCGTAAGCACTCATCCGCGAACCCGCCGTGGCTATTCGTCACCGGACCCCCCTCTGGGGAGTACCCCCCATCACCGGCGCACCAGAACACATGGTACGCCGTGACCGTGACCACCCTGGTGACCAAACGAGCATATGGGTGCCAGACGACCCCGTGTCTGGGCACCCTTGGTCGCCCTGCGACGCGTCTGGTTAGTGGCCCCGCCGCCTACCACTTTTTGGCCGCAGAGGATAGGGAGAGCGGCCAACGACATACCGAACCTAAGCTAACTACTATTACTACTACTACTAACATCATGACTAGCTAGCAACAACAGCACTAAGGGCGCCTCTAATGGGACTCGGACCTCGGCTTAGGCCGTTACCTGCGAGAGGACTGGGAGAGAGACAGCTTGATGAGGGCTGAATTAACGGTATGACTGCGGAGTCAGAAAAGACGACCGGCTTCGCGGCTGCGGCGGGCGAGCACGGTGGATCATCGAAAACTATCCTTGTGTAAATGAGCCCTTTAAGTAGGTAAGTCTGGCGCATCCTGTGCAGTTAGCCCCACTACCTACCTTCCTAACTGGAAAACCGATACACCATAGCATGATTTGTGCTCGTAAAGTTTGCGTCGCCACGGGACAAGAAAGGACAAGGATTACTTTTTAAAACGTTCCATTTTAAGTCGACCATCTTTATCGTCTAGTTTTACATAACATAACATCACCGAATATTCTCCGAAGGATTCGGTAGCACCCTCATTTCGCCGTTATGTTTAAGTCCTATGTAATAGGGGGCGAGCCTATTGCCATCAGCTGGGCACAAATCCAAATAATAATATTACTTCTAATCGTTGACGAAAAATCGACCGAGTTTGATGGCTTTATTATGATTAACATCAGAGGTCAATGCACGTGACATTGGGACACAGGTTTACAAGGATTCGGCATTACATTAAACATAACATAACATCACGCCTTGTATTCCCCGAAGGGTTTGGCAGAGATGTTTTTTTTAGTAAACCCTAGTTTCGCTAGTTATGTTTAAGTCCCATGTAATAGGGGGCGAATCTATTGCCATCAACCGGACACAAACCCAAACTGCAGGCTGCTACTGAGGAATTCAACACAAAAACACTGCCCGATCTGGGGATCGAAATCAGGACTTCACGATCGGCAGACGCGCTTGCCACCACTAGACCAACGAGGTGTATAGTTTTATTATGGCCAGAATCAGTCAGGGTCCGCGATAGGCTTTAAAATGGACACTCCTCTTTTAATATATCTAATCTAATACCTTTAAACGAGCGATTCTTGTATATATCTATATAAATAAAATCTATATAAATAAAACAAAGTCGGGTTTGTTCAAAAACTTATAATTCGAGAATGGCTGGACAGATTTTTATGAAGTTTGAATTTTTGAATTCATCTCCGCCCAGAATAGCAGAATAACTGGGGGCGATAAATCGATCTAGCTAGGTTTCATTTTTAGAAAACGTTGATTTTCCAACAAAAAACGAGCAGATCTCGGTAATCCAGGTATACTAGTTATAATATCAGTAGGACCCTTTATAGAAATGTTTATAAAGTGCCGTCTAATTTAATGAACAATTATGGAAAACGTTCCATAATTGGTAGCATTACTGGATATCGTTCAAGATGAAAGCAACCGTGATTCTCGTTCGATATTATCATAGTACTGGTCATAGACCACGTATATTACTTACTACTTTTATCTATCTATAAAAATGAATACCTATTTCCCTTGGTCACGCCATAACTTGAGAACGACTTTACCGATTGAGGTCATATTTACACAATGTATTTGTTTTATTAAGACAATGGTTCGTAGCTATGCTGGAATCCGATAGGTGGCGCTGTAGCCAAATTATTTACATGGACAGCCGCGGTAGAACAGCTAGTATACACAACATTACAAGGAAATCGCTTTGTCACTATCCTTCACCCAGAGAAAAAAATGCAGTCACTTGAGTATACGCAAATTTTACACATACCAAATAAACGCATAAAAATATTTTTTTGGCTAATCTATTTACCTTCTTTTGGTTAGTCGTAGAACTACGTTTGTTCTAGTAATAAGAGGTTTCGGGTATTTTTCAATTATCCTGTTGCAACGGGTAGCCAGTATTGGTAGTGCGGGTAGGTAGTTTTATGCCTGATTCCTAAGATTTACCGAGCGTAATTAGTTAAAATTAAGACTCATGTAACTTTAATAATAATGAAGCAGACTTTAAATATGTTTGCATAGAAAACCCTTACATAATAATATTATGTTAGTAGTTATCACACTTAAAAATAACTTACATATCTATTTATATGCAAAGTATGGCAATGAAAAATGTTTACTATTGTTAAGCAAAACGATTCATTTTTGTGGTCATAGGAACTGGACATTAGAAATGAAATTAATAGTTGTAGAAAAGAAAACTATTTATTTGAGAAAAAATATTGAAGGTAGTGTTTAAAAAAAAGGCCGTAAAGCGGGATGTTAGTTTGTTATCGAGCGCGTGTTAGGTTTCTAGACGACAATAGAAACACCACTGTCCTGCGTTAGTATATGAGCGAATCCCGCGACCCCGGCCGGCGGTCACGAGGTGGAACACCGTGGGTTTTTAGCCGGTAAGAGTCCGGCAGACCCCCTCGCCTATCCCAGGCGAGGGACATCCATGAGGATTTCCCCACGATAAAAAAAAGGGTGGGCAGGTACCCTAGTAGGCAGGTAGGGTAGGTAGGTGCGCCGTAGATACTTATTGCTACCCGTGCGAAGCCGGGCCGGGTAAAGCTAGTATTGTATAAATACCTATCACTTGCTTAATAACGGTAAATGAAAACATCGTGAGGAAACCGGCATGCCTGTGAGATATTTCTCGACATCATGTGAAGCCAAGTCAGGGGCCCATGGCCGGCATAAATTGTGACACTAGGTTAGTCACTAACCACACGAAAAGAAGAAGATGGGTTCGTTGCCTCTCGCTTGCACAGTGGGGGGAATTGTAAACTTAATCAGTCACCCCACGGACGAACGTATATGAAAATACAGTATAAAAACCCTGCAAAAATAATATCGCATCCATTTTAAGGATTGACTGGCGTTTTTTATTGGGAAATAATTAATATTCCCAGCCTTAGGCCAATATTTTACACTCGCACTGGATTAAAATTGTCCGTGGCCAGTATTTACTACATGAAACTTTGAATGCAAATTGAATACAAAACATCAAAACATCATATTTCACTATACATTTGTGTTGATGGTTTTTTTATTTAAACGAAAAATAATCGATACATTAGTGTAATTATTTCAGCAACAGATCAATCTACCGAAATCTTTTTCAGCGTAGCCGTGACGTAGGTACGTCGTAGAACTTAATTCTGATCGATATATGCATGAAGAAAAAACAAAACGGACTCATAATGTATGATGGCCACATATTATATCTAAAACTTTTTAATACCTTTTCTTGTATATATAGGTATAATCTGAATTTCGGAAATGGCTGCAACGATTTTCATGAAATTTTGTATGCAGGAGGGTTTTGGGGGCGATAAATCGATCTAGCTAGGTTTCATTTTTAGAAAACGTCGATTTACCAAAAAATAACGAGCAGAGCTCAGTCATCCAGGTACTAAGTATGATACTCGCATAATCTATCTATCTTCTATCTATAGGTACATATATAATTACTTGTCCTGAACTCCTGACTGACTGACTCATCAACGCAGAACCTAAACCACTGAAGCTGGAAACATGCAGTAGATTCTTTTTGCGACGTAGGCATCCACTTAGAAAGGATTTTTGGATTTTTTCCCCTAAGGGGGTAAAATAGGGGACGGAAGTTTGTATGAAAATCCGTATTTAAAAAATAAATCAATGAAAATTGGTATTTGGGCTTTCGGTAAATTATAATGACATACGTATTTCAGCGACTTCCATCAGACCTCCACAATCCAGTAATTGGGCAATGCCAATATCCTAAGGTTAGACCGATTGCTTTCGGGTACTTACTACCCGTAACTACTGTCCTAGATATTCTTATGACACACGGGACCGACGGTTTAACGTGCTCGCCGAGGCACGAAGGGACTCAATGTGTAACAAACTACGGACAGACTGCGGCAAGCGCAGCTTAACCTCTCAAATCGTATGATCAGCGTAGTTGTCAATGAGCCATGAGCCTCTCCAAAGTTTGTATGAGAAATAATTCCAAAGTAAGGGTACCAATTTTTTTCATAACAAGATACTTCCCAATGAATGCAAATTAAATGATAAATGATTTATATTTCTGTTATTAAATCTGTTACAGACACAAGTCAGTGTTATGTTTTTTTTTAAACTAGATGGCTGCATTTCCTATCTGACTAGCTCTGAGAAGAAAAGCCGAAACAAACCCAGAGATCAAGGTCTCTTTTAAAGTCCAGACATTGTACTATAAAACTATGTGAGTGAAACGATGTAGGACAACGTCTGGAATGGCTTTTTGAGGAAAGTGCCAGCAGGTTTGAGTTGACTTGTCCTAACTGACGGCACATCTGCATCAGTCATCGCGGAGCTGAAACCTTCTAGGGAGCTCAACAACCCGACCGCTGCGCGACGCTATCAATCAGCTGGACATTGGTGTGGGTCACAAAAAAAAACTCAAGAACCGCCAAACGTTTACAAAATTCGTATTATTAAAGATAGTATTATTAAATTATTAAAGAAATAAAAAATAAGGCGATGATATAACAATAATAATAATTATTGAAAAAATAATTCAATAGTAAAATGTCAAAAGCATAAAATAAAAAATAAACAATAACATGTTATAAAAATAATTTCAGAAATTACAGTGATGTGTTTGTGATAACAGCAAGCGGCTCAATTCCAAGCATTTTTATCGTCCATATAATCTTTAACTTTGTAGAAAGTAGAAACCCTTTTCGCATAGTTTTTAGTGCCCAGCGCTTGGAAAATTTAATATATTCGGTACATTTCTGAGGTATTTGCAGATCTGATGCAATATTAATTTCCTGTTACTCAAAATGAATGTCTAGCAAATACGTCGTTTATTAACTTAATCTAAATTGAAATAGCGGACTGAGTTCTTTACGTTCTGTTTTCACGGGCAACGAATATTATTTATTTCTTAATTAAATCTAAATGGAAATATGTAATGAACTTGAATTTGTACCTGCATTCATTTGAACAGAAATAACGCTTGGTTTAATATGAACATTATTTTAACCAAATAGTTATTTCCTTTTACTTGGCATGGCAACCGAAATATCAAGATGACATTTATAAAATTTATTTTCGCGTATTATCATTTTGATTTGTTTAATTGTGAACTATTGTGAATTATTGTAAACGATGTCGAATACGGATTACGGAGCGGAGCGGGACAGGAGCGATACAGAATATTGACATCAAGTATACTCCACCAAGAAGAACATAGTCTGCTTAGTTGTTGGCAATAAGATTGACAAGCATGCAGCACGAATTCCGAAAATGAAGCTTCTACTCCGTGACCCCAAATATGACCTAAAATGTAAACACAACTGATCATAGTTGAGGATAGATAGAATTTAGCGTATTTTTTATGAAATCTTTGAACAGGTACTTATTTCTCTTAAACTAATAACGTTTGAGGAAATTTGTAGAACATAAGTTATCCATTATTATGGGTACTTCAAGACGCTTTCGGTTTAGTACCCCCTTTCCAACTAACAAATTACCTATATACAATATTTGAAGGTCATATAGAAATCCTTGTGTAGTATTTTTATATACCCACCTGCACAGTGAAATAATTGTTGAAAATTAAAATAATAATGGAATTAAAAGAAAAACACGGTAGGTAGGTACTTTACTATATATTAAAAGTAAGATGTATAATAGATTCTGCTATGAAATAAAAATAAATTATAACCACTACCACTGCGAGTTTTGTGCAGTAAGTATATTGTGGGTCCTCTCTGGACCTGACACTGATCTTCGGTTCAGTTGTTAGTTTTTTCAACATGATGTCATCTGTTAGTTCACATTCACGTCGATCTAGAAAATAAAAGTTATATCAGAAAAAAAAATACACAAATAAAACCCATTTTAGCAAGGAAATGATTGTATCGATTGCCTCATTGGTCTAGTGGTGGCACCAAGACTGCTGATCGTGAGGTACTGGGTTCGATCCCCAGGTCGGACAAAGTGTTATTGGGTTTTTCCGGTGAAATTCCTCAGTAGCAACCTGGAGTCTGGATTTGTGCCGTAAGAATTATCAAAATCGGCCCACGCGTTTGTTCTCTACAGCGCCACAAATGAACAAACATACATACATAGGCTGATAAACACATTACCCTCCTTTGCGCCGACCAGTCGGGTAAAAATGGAGACCACATAACGAACACCTAGCAGAAGTTGAATGAGATCGGATATTTTTATAGGCGTCTTATTCCGAGTGACTGAAGAAGACGCGCAAATCCAGCGTGAACTTCGCTTCTTCAGAAGAAGCGAAGTTCGCGCTGGCTATGCGCGTGATATATTTGCCCTCCCTCAGATCCCCTAGATCCCCTTTAGCGCGTTGCTTTTAGGGCCAAGCCACATCTGACGGAAGATACGTCGCCGATCTTCCGTCGGTACACATAATTCCATACAAGCATCTCAAACCGAACACATTTCACCAAAGATGCTTTACTAAAATTCCTCGAGTAAATTACGCGACGGAAAATCGACGACGTATCTTCAGTCAGATGTGGCTTGACCCTTAATGTGATGCGTCTGGGGCGTCTCGTTAAGTGTCTAATTTTCACGCAGTTATAAAAAAACATACCGCGTGTTTGAACTGCTCTACAGTCAAAGTCAGTCAAAGTTTTTTACTTCAAATAGACCAGATTTCAGGCACTTTTAAAACGTCAAAACTAGGTGCACGATTCCAAAAGGTAGGTTCTATGGAGAAGAGCCGGCAAGAAACTCCATGAATACTCTTTTCAAAATAGTAATTTATGAAAAATTCCATTACAGTAGTGTGAGAAATAGAATGAGAATAATGCAGGTTAATGTAACAAATAAACTCACATAAGAGTGAGCTCTGACTCAGAATGAAAAAAAATTTAAGTAACTAGTGGACCCGGCAGACGTCGTCCTGCCCGGGAAAGCAGCGACACCTACCGGGTCCAATTGTGAATTTAAACCACCCAGGGCGCCACCCAAACGCATACAAAAAAAAACATTCAAATAGGTCCAGCCGTTTAGGAGGAGTTCAGTGACAAACACACGTACAGTCGAATTATATATATAAAGATGTTCTGCGTGTCACTACAGGTCCAATAAATAAAATTCGTAGTACTCAAAAATAAAGTTATTTATTTCCTTTTCACAAACTGATTCCTTATATTAACCTACTAGGTATGTGTTAGGGAGATGTAGACGACTGGCAAGCCGCGCGCTCGCGCCCCCTTAATTCTATCAAAAATGCAACACAGCAAAACTTGTCGCGAGGCCGCTACAGTAACATAAAAAGCGGCTTTATGTATGTATAAATTTTTGAATATTCTCTTTAGCCAATAACTTCTTTTTCCATGGATAGATTTATTAGCACCCTTAGAAAAAGTATCCCTTACATAACAAAATGCTTTTAAATAAAATGTCTCATTATGTGACGCCACTTGGACCCCTCCGATCTCTTTTAACCTTGAAAATTCTATTTCTTTCTAAATACCCTATTTACTACATAGTATTTTTTTTTGTTTTATAAATACTGCCCCAAACTAGGATTTCCCCTGTATCGTGGGTGCGTTTACAGACACAAATCTTCACATGTCAAACACCCAGATCCGGAACAACTATTTGTAGGCCATACAAATATTTGTTCCGTGCGGGAATCGAACCCGCGACCCGCAGCGCAGAAGCCAATCGCTTAGCCACTGCACCAAACGTGTCGTCAATCTATCTCTTTCTAAATAGGGTGCCTTGTTAGAATGAGCCAGACCGCCAAACTAAATATCGACGCTCGGCAGGGAAAACTTCGTAAATAAAATTTTCTTCAAAAGTGATATATTTATTCTTTATATTAAAAAAAACCCGTCATACACGTGCTAGTTCAACAAACTTTCAATTCTAAAGCTATCTATGAAGTACGATGACAAACGTGTATTAACATTTGATCGGCCATTTTTTGCAGGAGACAGTTATTTCTATTTCTTTTAAAAAATTGTGTTTACACATACGTGGTTTTCACTGCCGACCGACGATATTTAAGGCCAATTTTTCAACTTGAATAGGTGTTCGTAGTCTGCTCTTCATTCAACACATTAGATACATACATACATAAACTCACGCCTTTTCCCCATGGGGGTAGTCAGAAACTATAGAACGCCATATGCTACGACCCTTACATACCCCTTTCGCTTCAACCACATTCATACATCTTGTCATACACGCACGCCTGTTGAGAGTACTATGCACCTGACCTTTGTGTAGAACATCATCAATAACATCGATGTTGTCCTTCTAGGACGTTCCTACCGGCGTTTCCATTGACATCCGCCTTATAAATTCCTTTTGTTAATCGCCGTTCACTCATTCTCTCAACATGACCAAACCACCTAAGCATACTCCTTTCAATTTTTGTCATTACATTAGATATAATTATGTACTTTTATCAACCTAAACGGTCAATCAGGATGAGATGAAACTCTACTTGAGGAGGTTCAAAGATATTTGTGCCTTCGTGCGCAACTCTTGTATAAAAACATAACATAGCGCCTGCATTCCCCAAAGGGTTTGGCAGAGGTGTATAGTAACACCCTCATTTCGCCGTTATATTTAAGCCCCATATACTAGGGGGCGAGTTTATTACCTTTAAACGGACACAAAACTAAACTTTGGGCTGTTTCTGAGGACTTCCACACGGAAAAACCCAATAACACTTTGCCCGACCTGGGAATCGAACCCAAAGTACCTTACGGTCAGCAGTCGCGCTTGCCACCACTAGACCAACGAGGTAGTTGTATAATGTTATATGAATCCCATCAAAAACATAAATGTGAAAATCGGAGCCAAGTTCAATAATAAGAATATGCGTGGTTGTCGATTTCGCCGACAAAAGAATTGAGATCTAAATGGGTGCCAAGTTCTGTAGATAATCCTGATTAATAATCCTAATTTAAACAAAGCAGATATCTTAGGATAAATTGAAGCTCAAGTTTGATTTGGCTAGTTTTTACCACCAAACCAAATTAGAAGAGTAAGATATTGACCTTACAACAGGTATAAAAACAGTAACTTGCGTATAACATAAAGAAGATAAGTTGATTAGCCAAATATAAGATAACTTGTATGTGAAAACTAGCCAAGTCAAATCTTGATCTTCTATTTATCCTAATATATCTGCTTTGTGTAAATAAATTTCAGGATTATCTACAGAACTTGGTACCCATTTAGATCTCAATTCTTTTGTTGAAGTCGACAACCACGCATATTCTTATTTTCACATTTATGTTTTTGATGGGATATCATTACTTTTTGTATTGAAATTATTATTATTCATCATCCAAAAGTGATCTGTAAAACGTTTACGCTGTAGTTTTCTTTTTTGTGCTATTTTCTATATTTTTGAACGTTAGAAAAAGTGGAAAAGTGGAAAGTCCTCTCTTTAACTTTTTATCATTTGCCTGTTAAGTATATTTTATTTCCCACTTGAATCAAATAATCTGGTATACAAAACGATAAAAGCGACCTTTCGTCATGGAATCATGGAACCTATTCTCCTGCGAAAGAAAAAGTTTGTTGCTATTATAATTTCGAAAGGCGCTAAGTAATAAATATCGATTACTGAAAAAAAAAATCAAGTCGTAAAAATTCACTGTTTTCTGGCTTTTTCCTTTTATACACACAATTATCCAGCTGGACACCAAACTTCAACTTTCTAAGTCATCTGGAAGTTGGTTAGGTTTTTGATCTATATGTCAGTCAGTCAGTGTTAAAAATGCCGATTTTTAGACGATAATGTCTCAATAACCGTTTGAGCTGTATTTATGAAATTTGGGATTCTAGTTAATTTATGGGCTTTTAATAAATAAACCAAATTTCATGTGTTAATGTTAAATAGATTTTGATTTATTAAGGGATCAAAAGTGGCTTCAAATGGTTCGTGTAATATAACACACGGCTGCTGCGTCGCCAGTTCCTTTTTCCTTCGAACTTGGCTTGACACGCTGCCGCGTGTCTAGATTGGAGTATACCTCTTGAAAAGCTTGAATGAATGTATGTACATTGCGTTAGGGCTTGCATCGCCATGCTTGCTTGTAACGTTTTAAAGGTACCGAATATCTATATTAGTATTGTAAAGAGGAAAGATTTGTATTTTTGTATGTAACGAATAAACTTAAAAACTACTGGACCGATTGCAAAATTTCTTATGCCGTAAGATAGCTTCATTATCACTGAGTAACATAGGCTACGGGCGGAGCCATGAGGAGACAAGATTGAGATTTTCAGATCAGCTCTTATAAGTACACAATGGCGTACAATGGCACACAATAGACGTACATTGACTGATTACAAGATAAAGATATCAAGTGATTTTTTTTGTCTCAGGATTCATTATCTGCATGTTAAGAAGTAGAAAGGCTTCAATTGACGATATTGTTATGGTCCAATTTCATGGTGATCTTGAATTATAAGACAGCACTTGAAGGGCGCTAATAATTTCAACTATAACCCTGAATCCCTAATTCAGATAATTTATTTAAACAAAGGAGATAACAGATCAAATAAATGTCTTATTAATGGTAATTTACAAAAAATGGCGAAAAAAAAGGCTAGATTTTCTTTTAAGTACTGATTTTAGAAATAATTATTATAAAATTATTATGCCGTGATTATTTTTATAAATTTTCAGTTTTAAACAAATTTATTAAAAAAGGTGGGTTTCTGGTATAAAATATTTTATGATACTGGTAGCATTGCAGGAGTTCCAAATATTTTCAAATTTCGTTTGATAGTACCTATGTCAAAGTCGCGTTATTTCAATTAATTCGTTTACTTTTCCCCGATCGAACTTAAATGTTTTTCGCTGCGTGTTTGTTGTTTCTTGTTAAGTTTAATTTGTTAATTGACAAATGGAGCCTCAGCCGGGTCCCTCGAAGGCCACCGCCCGCTACAGTTTGTTCCCTGTCAAAAAGCGGCTTCGAAAATTTGAGTGGCACAGAACAACTCATGGTGATGAATGCCTACAAGCAGACATACAAGACTTGGGCTGAGGGCAAATATTGGTCTTTCGGAGACTGTGCTGCCAAAACAATTGAATTTTTAAGAATATTAGCAGTGACAGTGGGAATAATTGTAAAAGAATACAAAACAACACTTATCCTCAGTTCTCCCAAGTAAGAAGGTGCAAAGACCAGCTTCGTCCAAAGAATGGACGATTTTACCGTCTGCAATAAGACGAATCGTACACCAGTTTTTTCGCAGAAATGAGGCACCTACTTTTACAAAGGTGAGAATAATTGATGACGTTACATTTATGACAAAACAAAAAACAAATAAACCAAGACATTCATGACAAAAGACACGACATTCATTTTTCATTTATGACAAACCTATCAAGGTTTGTCATAAATGAGAATTAATCCGATTCCAAAACCGATAGTTACCTAGTTATTCAGATTCCAACACATCATGAAAAAAATATTTCTTAATTTTAATCGGAGCTAGATATGAGCGCCGCAAACATTGGTTGGCTGCGGTATTTTGTTTGCATAGTTCTTATAATTAATCAACTTTAATTTTATAGATGATTACTTAGTAAAAATTTAATGATAAAATGTTTTGCACCACTGCCCTGTCATTTTGATAGTGACATTTCTTGACGTTTCTTTGTATACATAAATTATCTGAATTTATGGATTTGGAATATATCTATGCTATGAAAATATCTTACATAGAGACTGAAGAGTAGATGTCTTCATTAGTGTTTGTGTTCATTTTATGGATACACCTATAGACTGACCACAACTTACATAGATCTTAGGGAAATACTTGGAACAAAGTATGTATCGGTAAAATACAACAAAAATTTGAAGGCATTACATGTATTATTTAGCAATTTTGCAGGACTTTACCTTGGATCTAGCGTTTCGCACAAGAGTTTCACTATAAACACATTTTCTGGTTCATTCTTGTAAATTTAACCAGTATCTGATAGGATATTCACGATAATATCGCATATACGTTTATGATCGTATTTCTTTATATTGCTGCCGAATAACTGCAGTCCGACAACTTGGCTAGCGTCTCTAAGTCCAAATCAGAATTTTATATGATCATTTTATTTAAAATTATTAATTATACAAAAAATAACACAAAATCATTTTCAAACAGACAGCTTATCTTACAAAATTGACCGGTAAAGGATCTACCCGAAAATGACGTCATTGACAGCTCTACGAAATTTTAAATTTTATTAGTCCGAACTAAAAAAAGAGGTTTTCTCATACATTTTGCGTACGGAGCGCAATCAGTGTCCCTCCCATCCGTCAGTGGCGTGAAACAGTAAAACTAGCTGTCAATTTTTTTTAATAGGAACTATTGCACCATACCTCGATCAATAAATACGTTCTATAGAAAAAAACACGCGACGTAAGCAAAACGCCACGTTTTTTGTCCATAGGAACCGTCCCCTAGTTTATTATAAAGACTTATTTTTGTAAAAGCTTGTCAAACACACATTTTCCAAAGACAATTTTTTGACAGCACCAATATAAAACACACCAAGACACAAGGTTCTAATAATGCTGGCTTTGATTATATACTTAATCAAAGAACGCTGGGTACATACCTAATTTACTCAACAAATATCAATATAGCATTGGTAGAATCCAATTTTCAGTTTCAATTCACATCGGGCGATCAACAGCGATCGATTTTCCGAAATAACTATAAAATTAAACTAAAAAATGTAAAATGCACAAGTACCTAAAACAGTCCTGCAATTTACCTTAAAAATCCAAGTGAGTGACGATTTACTGTTTCACTGACACCTGTACCGTCGTTGACAGATGTAAATTGTACGAAATATAAAATTTCCAATCATTATGTAGTCGACCGTAAACTACACTGCGTTGAGTATTATTATGAGATGGTGGTCAGTACCGTTCATGTTGCAGTTGACGCAACAGTCCGCTAGAGGCGCTGTACTCCCACACAGCTTCGATGTGAACGCAAATGCTAGGGATATAATTATAATGTACTGATAATGATAATTAGTCATTGCACCTCTTACTGAGTGTCACAGTAATAATAATAGTCGCCGTTTTATCCAAAAATTTCGTGACTGATTGACATTTGTTTCAACAATTACAAAAATTAAGAACGTCATTAACATCATCCCAAAGTTAAGAATGCAGATGTTTAATACTACAACCAAAGTTAAGAATGCAGATGTTTGGCGGTTCTTGAGTGTTTTTTTGTGACCCACACAAATGTCCAGCTGATTGACAGTGTCGTGCAGCGGTCGGGTTGTTGAGCTCCCTAAAATAAGGTTTGAGCTCCGCGATGACTGATGCAGATGTGCCATCAGTTAGGACAAGTCAACTCAAAGCTGCTGGCACTTTTCTCCAAAGGCCATTCCAGACGTTGTCCTACATCGTTTCACTCACATAGTTTTTATACTACAATGTCTGGACTTTAAAAGAGACCTTGACCTCTGAGTTTGTTTCGGCTTTTTTCTCAGAGGTAGTCAGATAAAAAAAGCCGGCGCCATCTAATCTTAAAAAAAGACATTACATTGACTTGTAAAAGTGTCTGTAACAGATTTATTTACAGAAATAAAAATCATTTATCATTTACAATTACGATAATGAAAACTCAAACTATACATACCACTGCCGTCAAGCAATAAGATAAGAAAACAATCTGAAACTACTATAATAATAACAATCCAGGTTGACTCAGCAGTCATTGTGCCGATAGTCGTTACGGCCAATGGCTTAATAGCCAAGAGCCTCGACCAACACCTGATGAGGCTCTCGTTGGGCAGCTGGGTCAAGGGCCTGATACAGAAAGCGGTACTTCTAGACACGGCACGTATTGTCAGGAAGTTCCTCTCTCTGAGGTCCTGACCACCGGTAGCTTGGACCCTGTTCCCGATGCCGGTGGGCTACTATTTTTTATATTTTTAAATGTTTTTTATATTTTTTGTGGAAATATTTTAAAATATAATTTATATGTAAATACAATGAATAAACGGAACAATCCAGGAGAAGAATGATTTGTTAAAATAATTTTAAGGTAGTTCTAATTCTGGTGTTTCTGCTGCACAAGACATAAATAATATGGATAAGATGATAACCGAAATTGGACCCTTTTTCTGGGGCAAACTACAGTGCGACCGGGGCCAATTCTTCTAACAGAACATAAAATAACATCACGCCTGTATTCCCCAAAGGGGTTGACAGAGGTGTATAGTAACACACTCATTTCGCCGTTAGGTTTAAGTCGCATGTAATAGGGGACGAGCATATTGCCATCAACCAGGCACACATCCAAACTCCGGAACTGAGGAATTCCACACGAAACAACCCAATAACATGAAATGTTCATGGTTGATCTACCAAAAACCCGAACGAAGCGTTTTGATTCCACTTTCATTGTGAAAACCGCCAAACAGTGGAATGCGCTGCCTGAGTGGGTGTTCCCCGACAGTTACAATCTGGGTGTCTTCAAGTCACGAGTGAATCGGTTTCTTCTGGGCAAGCGTGCTCCATCGTAGACCGTATCATCGCTTAACATCAGGCGAGATGGCGGCCAAACGTAGGCCTAGCAACAAATAATAAAAAAAAGTACGTCCGGGAATAAATCCCAATTTGGACCAAATGTCCGGTTATTTTAGGTGATGGCAACCCTAGGTTAAGCAGAAGTAGTTGAAAAATCTGACGCGAGATTTGAATCAAACAAACAAAATACAAAAAGTGAAGTTAATTAAAACCGTTTTAAAAATCGAAAAGATTTTTGAAAAAAAATAATTGGTTCAGCTTTTACTGAAAGCACTCGACCGTTTGCTCCTAGGTTTGATTTGAAAAACTATGAAAACATTTTCATGTGAACTTTACAATAGGAAGTTAGGATCTGTAAGTACAATTGAGTTCAGTCATTGTGGTTTCTGAAGCGAAAACTGAAACTTTAAGGGCGCCTTCCCACTGTTGTGACTATCAATTTATCGTAGCACGACTGTCGTCTCTAGCTGTTCCCATTATAACGACTGTTTTCGTCAATTTTTTTTATCGTTTAGCGACTATCGTGTCTAGCTGTTCCCGTTGGATCGCGACGACATTTTATCGTTTCACCGCAGTCGCTTTGTCGTTTGCACATCAGTAGCAAGATACAAGACGAGACGATATTTTTATTGTGGCCACGACATATAGTCATTACAACGACACGTGATTTGCCGTCACGATGTCGTGACGTTTTCTTATCGTTTTACGACTGTCGTGCTAGCCGTTCCCATTGACTTGACAATCTGTCGTCACTGCAAAAACAAGTCGTGAACGACAGCTGATAATCGTGTCGTCTTATATTATGTGAACACCTCCATTTAAATATATAAGCCACGACACTTAAAACTACACGATTATCTGTCGTCACGACAAAGTGGGAACGCGGCCTAATCTGAATCTCGGACCTCGCAGAATCCAGAGTGTTTTCGGAGTCCATAAGAATAATTTATTTGGACGTATGAGTGCTTTATATTCGCATAGTCGGGACTTCGAGTTAGCGGGTTTTAATTGACCCATGCATTTCATGCGTGGGTGCGTGTATGACAAGATGTATGAATGCGGATGAAGCGAAAGGAGTATGTAAGGGTCGCAGCTTGTGGCGTTCTATAGTTTCTGCCTACCCCCATGGGAAAAAGGCGTGAGTTTATGTATGTATGTAAGCATTTTAGTAGGCCTACCACGAATGCTGTTGAGTTACTAAATGTAAACACAACCTTAATGGAAGTATTTTTTTAATCGAAAATGCTCGCTGCGTACAGTACTATTTAATAATACTGAAAGCTTTATTCAATTCTTTATTTTCGGCAATCCCGAAAAATGCACGTGAGCAAACCGTAACTAATCATAAAAATAAGCTTTATTCATATTATCCTATGTATAATACAAATTGTGAATGTCGCAAAAAAATAAACCAAAATGTTATAGGACAGTTGTATTTTCGATTCAAAATTCGCTTACTACTAATATTATAAAGAGGAAAGATTTTGTATTTTTGTATGTAACGAATAAACTTAAAAACTACTGGACCGATTTCAAAAATTCTTTTGCCGTTAGAAAGCTACATTATCACTGAGTAACATAGGCTACGGGCGGAGCCGTGAGGACACAGCTAGTTAGCGATGCGTTTACGATACCATACGTCAAACGTCGTGCTAGGCCTACAATGCGTTACCTGTTCGGGTTGATTCCACATGCGTCAGGACAAAAATGGTGCCGGATTTAAAACGTGCCGCCATTTGCATCATGCACACAACAAAAACATGTAGCATGAGAAAGAATATCGATTTGTTACTTGTTTCACGGAACCCAATTGACCTAGATCGGAAAGCATCTCATCAGAGCTTACGAATAAAAAACATAGATTTTTTACACTGAAATGCAGAGAGAATTTACAAGGTCCTCGTTCATTGTGAATGAAGCCTTAGCACGGTCAAAGTAACGATAAATAAAATAAAAAAAGGTATGTCTCGTTTTTCCGTCCGATAAATATTATACACCGTGGGTCTGAGTACCAAAAAGATTTTAACCATCGATTCTAATGTCTAATTGGAGAGGAAAAAGTAGTCTGTAGTTTGTCGAAGAGAGCTTAATTGTCGAGATATTCATTCTTCTTCTTCTTCTTCCTGCCCTTATGCCACACTAGATGGATTCGGCACAACATGTATTTCGTGAATCCATGCTGTTAAAGGTTTTGGCTTATTGTTTTATGACCGGCCGCCTGCCTGACATCAACCCTCCTTGGAAATATTCGTTGCGCCGTCGCGCGGGTGACCCAAAGTGCTTGTTGATATTATGCGCTGGGACCCAAAATGATATGCTTGTCAATCTTATAGCCGACAACTAAACAGACTATGTTCTTCTTTGTGGAGTATACATGAAGTTCCTCACGTTTCGACCCACTCATTTAGTTTTGCTAGGGACTTTGTCGACATTATTCATTATTTATGGAAATTCACAAGTCGAAAAATCTCTACCGTAACAAACCCTATGAACGCGACGTTGCGACTAATTATACGCGGAAGTGGAAACTACAAGCTTACCAGCCAGTTAGTTCCTTGTCATCTTTTCTTCCTGAAGTGAGAAGTTTTCTTATCCACTCACCGACAATTAAACGTTGCCAGTTCCACCTAAGTTATTGTTTACAAGGAAGTTGTTTTATTTTGTTCCAAAAATAAAAATAGTTAAATTGGACTTATGTTGGTATCACATTATTATCTTTAAACACCATCAGACAGGTGTGGTTTTAAAATTTCGGGTAGGTACTTCAGTCCTATGGCTGGCGGAACGGGACCTGTCGGGGTTGCGGTGCATGCTTATGCGAATTCCGCGACTCTGGCCGACGGTCAGGAGGAGGAACACCGTGGGTTTTTAGCCGGTAAGAGTCCAGCAGACCCCCTAGAAGAACAAAAAGGTACCTCAGTCCCATGGTGCATATTTTTTACTTGAAGTTTACTGATTTCTAGTTCCATTTGATTATTATTAATAACATGTCGTTGCACTACAACATCGGTTTATTTATTCAACATTTAAAAATAGTGGTGATCATTTGTCGTGACATTAAGATAAGCGCCTAATAATGTTCGCATGTTAAGGGGAAATGCGATCGGCATTTAGTCCATACAAACGTATTCCTCTGTTTCCTCCTTGGATAATGTCACTAGAGCAAATATTTTTTACCATATGATATATATCTACCACCACTATGTCCCTATGTTTTGTTTTTGTCAATAAATTAATTATTAAAAGAACTAGAAACGATTAAATTTTACAAAAATTGACTGGTTTTATCACCGTTTTCAAACATCTGGCGAACAAATTTTACGGATATAAAAAAATAAAAGAAAAACATACAGACATAGCCAAAGTTTTATTTAAATTATTACAGAAAAAATATTAAAATCAGTCCAGATTTGAAGAAGGAAACAGGGAAATACGAAAGTACGATTTCGCTAATATTGCACAGGAGAAATCAGTCCGAGATGCAGGTGTCTCTTTCGTGCTCAATTAGGAAGATTTGCGGAAGTGGTGAGACGGAAATAGATCGCAAAAACCTATTCAAATTATTAATATTTTGCAGCCCGCATTTCCTCTTAAGTTCAAGTTCAGGGCTATGCATCCAACGGTTCACCGTGACATTTTTCAGCTCTTTGGCCAGCTGAGACCGCACTGCGATTTGTAATAAAAAAAACATTACTTATATCAGCCGTATAGTGTGAGACGTTCTGTAGCTAGGTAGATTAAATAACTGAAAAACGAGGTTCGGTATAAAAAAAACGTGTTTCAAAACTTACGAAAGGCCAATGCCCTTTTTTATCGTCGGAAAATCTTCATGGATATCCCTCGCTCGGGGAAGGCGGGGGGGGGCCTGCCGGACTCTTACCGGCTAAAAAACAACGGTGTCCCTCCTTCTGACCTAAGGCCGGGGTCACGGGATTCGCTATTGCCTGCACCGCAACCCCGGCAGGTCTCGGTCCACAAGCTTCTTCTGGTGGACCTCTCCAGTGGTGGGGCAATTGTTCTCCTGCCCCACTTCCTTCGGAGAGGCGCGCGCGGAACACGGCGCGCCATCCTCCCCGGCCTATTACTGGTCGGGCGACAGGTAAGGTTAATGCCTTGGATTTAAAAATTTCTTGTCTGATGGCCTAATACTCAAAAGTCATTTAATTGTAAGTTGCCGTTAATTAAGTGGTATTTTTTTTCTTTTGATTAAAAAAATTCTCGAGGCGTTATCAGTTCACGCGTGACTATGGACTATTTTATAACTTAAAAATAACATTAGATATAAAAAAAACATCTTTACATAGTATAAAACAAAGTTGCTCCCGCTGTCTGTACGCTTAGATCTTTTAAATTACGCAGGGGATTTTAATGCAGTTTTCAGCAATAGATAGAGTGGTTCAAGAGGAAGGTTTATATACCCCACATTAGTATCTATATTGCACCCGTGAGAAGCCGGGGTAGGTCGCTAGTACAATATAAAACAAATTGTACTACCCATAAAGATTAAAGTATAAGAATGGCGACAATTTCGTGGTTGTGGTACGACCAATAACGGCATCTTAAAGTTGAGTAGCGTTTGAGTACTGACTCATGTTATTTATTTTTTTACTTTTCCCCCTTTGGATTTCTCCCGTGTCGTTTACAGACACAAATCTTTACGTGCACAAACACCCAGACCCGCAACAACTATTTCTAGGCTATAAAATAGGCTATAAATACAAATTTTTGATCCGTGCGGAAATCGAACCCACGACCCGTAGTGCATAAGCCCATTGCTCAGCCACTGCGTCAAACGTGTCATCAATTGATAACTTAATTGAATTATTTTTTTGATAATTTTCTAAGAAACTATTTTCATGAATTCAAAAAAGTAAAAATAATATTCACGTATAACAACTATGAAGTTTGTGGCCCGTGGTCGAGAATTTTAAACTACAGGCTATAAAGAGGTTATTGTTTTAATAATTCATGGACTATGAATCGAATCGATGACGTCTTCGACCGTGGCTTACGTGCCTCTTGTAATGATAGATCCATACACATATGAACGTCAACCATATAGTGGCCTCATTCATACCTATAGAAACGAAACACGCAAATAACACGGCCGCGTTATTTAAGCAGAAAAATAAAGTATTACTCTTCGATTATGTAATTATCAAAGGTATTACTTTTAAATGTACTGAATTTGACATACAGTACAAAGGGCGTTCCTATTTTGAAAGTCCCGTATCTAGCGAATAGCGCAGGCACTATGGGAATTAAATAATTTAAATAATGAATTTAATAAAAAATAAAAAAATGCGACTGCGTACCTATAAATTGGACTACACTGGCCTGCAAAACTAAGTAAACTTTTAAAATTGCAATAACTAAAAGTGCAGTACTTAGTTTTGCAGGCCAGTGTATAAATAAAAACTGAGAAAAAAAAACAAGTTCAGTAGTCTAGAATTCTGTTATGTAATTTTGAATAACTACACCATTGAATTAGTTTCATGATCGATACACACTTCTTCTCCCTGCCCTTATCCCACACTAGGAGAGGTCGGCACATGTAATTCGTAAATCCATGCTGCTAAAGGTTTTGGCTTATTGTTTTATGACCGGCCGCCTGCCTAACATCAACCCTCCTTGGGAATACTAGTTGCGATCTCGCGCGGGTGACCCAATGTGCTTGCTGATATTATGCACTGGGTCCTAATCGATACACACATAAAACAAATAATAAATTCTAATGCGGAACATAGCGACATTAACAGTCGGGACCCATTATTGGGAAGATTTGAGCTGGTCTAGATTTTTAACAGCCGA
Source organism: Amphipyra berbera (assembly GCA_910594945.2). Classification (NCBI taxonomy): domain Eukaryota; kingdom Metazoa; phylum Arthropoda; class Insecta; order Lepidoptera; family Noctuidae; genus Amphipyra; species Amphipyra berbera. The sequence goes on along the minus strand of OU343121.1, from coordinate 20,395,963 downwards.
GTAAAAAGTGCTTCGCTATTTTTAAAGATGCCATTTTTAAACTGCCTCGTTGGTCTAGTGGTGGCAAGCGCGACTGCTAACCGTGAGGTCATGAGTCCGATTCCCAGGTCGGGCAAAGTGCTATTTGATTTTACCGTTTGGCATTCCTCAGTTGCAGCCCGGAGTTTGGATTTTAGCCTGGTTGATGGCAATAGGTTCGCCATCTATTACATGGGACTTACACATAACGGCGAAATGAGGGTGTTACCTCTGGCCAACCCTTCGGGGAATACAATTATGATGTTATGTTTTGTAAAGATATAAAAAAAATCCTCTTTTATTAACTTTCAAACGCAATTGTTTTTCTTAAAAATCGAAATTTAGGAGACGAGGTCATTGTAACGAGGACACGTTACCGTTTTAACGGATCCGTCGGTACTGGATGTGTTGTTCACATCTGTACCGATGGACCAGTTAAACAAATGGCAGCTGCGTCGCAGCTGGCAGTCAGGATACGATAAAAATAATGGATCCAGCGAGAACCTTGTGAAAGCCGAGAAAGATAAAGAAATTAAGTATCAAGACTTGGCACACGAGGTGGTCGACATGTGGGAGATTGACTCAGCAGTCATTGTGCCGATAGTCGTTACGGCCAATGGTCTAATAGCCAAGAGCCTCGACCAACTTCTGACGAGGCTCTCGTTGGGCAGCTGGGTCAAGGGCTTGATACAGAAAGCGGTACTTCTGGACACGGCACGTATTGTCAGGAAGTTCGTCTCTCTGAGGCCCTGACCACCGGTAGCTTAGACCCTGTTCCCGATGCCGGTGGGCTACTATTTTTTATATTTTTACATGTTTTTTTTATATTTTTTCATAGAAATATTTAAAAATATTTGTTAGGTACATGTATAAATAATGAATAAACGAAATAATAATGGATCCAGTATTTATTTATTTTCGTGTATGTGAACTCGCTCATACACGAAAATAAATAAATACTGGATCGGCACTTTCCATTATTTTTCGGTGTTCTTGGCTGAATAAATAAATTTTCTTTCTTTCTTTCTTTCTTCTTACATCTACAGGTATCATCACCAAAATACAAACGGATCCGCTATAGCGTGTCCTGTAATCAGTTTTTGTGTGAACTAGCTGTTACTTGCGCGATCTTCTTATAATATAGCATATAATAAGGGCTCCGGTAAGAAATATACATACATACATAGATAAACTCACGCCTTTTTCCCATGGGGGTAGGCAGAAACTATAGAACGCCACATGCTACGACTCTTACATACCCTTTTCGCTTCATCCACATTCATACATCTTGTCATACACGCACGCCGGTTGAGAGTACTACGCACCTGACCTTTGTGAAGAACATCACCAATAACATCGATGTATGTCCTTCTAGGACGTCCTCTACCGGCGTTCCCATTACCATCCGCCTTATAAATTCCTTTTGTTAATTGCCGTTCACTCATTCTCTCAACATGGCCAAACCACCTAAGCATACTCCTTTCAATTTTTGTCACTACATCATCTTTAGGAAATATTATGTTCCAAATTAGTTTTACTTATTGTGGAATATTACCTACATCGGCTTAACTTATCTATACTAATATTATAAAGCTGAAGAGTTTGTTTGTTTGATCGCGCTAATCTCAGGAACTACTGGTTGGAATTGAAAAATTATTTTTGTGTTGGATAGTCCATTTATCGAGGAAGGTTATAGGCTATATAACATCACGCTACGCCTAATAGGAGCGGAGCTTAAATGAAAAATGTTGCAAAAACGGGAAAAAAGTCCACCCGTGCGAAGCTGGGACGGGCCGCTAGTTTCAAGAATAAATTGCAATGGTTCTTCGTAAGTTAAACTACATTGGAACTATCGCAATAAGAGTTAAGATAAAGTTTGTAGTCCATATCAGTTTTGAAGTTAGATTATACTTCACTAGACACCTATAATATGCACCTAGTTTTGACGTTTTAAAAGTGCCTGAAATCTGGTCTATTTGAAATAAAAAACTTTGACTTTGATATGACTTATTGACTTATTCCTTAACATAATCAGCGCAGGCGTAGTCGCAGCCCATGAATTTGGGGGACCTCATATTAAGGCTGAGCATCCACCAGGGCTGTGCACCCCCCCAAATATATGCAAATAAAAAAAAAAAAAAATCGCACCTTCTGTATTTGCATATTTTATATTTGCGGGCGGGAGGGCGGTGCTGCATACTGCATTCAGGCTTGATCAACTGTTTTTCGCGGAATTAACACTAAATATCTTATTGTGTATTTATAGATCATGGATTTCCGCAAAGTAACGCCTGATTCCATCATTTAGCACTAATAGAATCACTTAATTTACCTAGCTTCGCTCTGCGCAGCTCTGGTGGATATGAGCTTAGCGGAGCGAGGTTTTTGTTCATACAAAACAAGCGAGAAATGCGAGCGACGGATGTGTTGCGAGGAATGTGTGCGAGGATTTGAAAATATGCGCCTACCAGTCAGTCAATAGATGGTGTTTGGAAGAGGTAAATTCGAAAAGAGTTCGCTACCTATCCTCGTAACGCTCATTTGTACACATTAATACATTATGCATTACACATTACCCATTCCTCGCACAGCTCTGGTGGATGTCCAGCCTAACAGTATAATAAGTTGATCACATTAGAATGTATTGTATTGTATGTATTACAAATTATTTTTTTAAGTAATTTATCTATTTCTGACAGACAGATTCAGTGGCGATCCAGGGGGGGGGGGGGGGACACCCCTACAACACCCCCCCCCCACTGTCCCAATGCAGTTCTAGGGCCTCTTCTTAGAATGAGAACGGTTTATTTTTTGATTAGAAAAAAAAAACAGTTGGATCTCGTTTCTTTTTTGCATAGATATGTTTAGTTAAACGTACTGAACACTGTGTAAAAAGAAACAGGTATTTTGGTTGGACCTTATATATATAGGGTGTAGAAATAACGATAACGAAGCCGAAAGCCACGTATTCTTCCCATCATTACGAACATTTTTTGGTATTGGGCCATACCTGGGAACCGACTGGTTATGGAGATATTGAAGGTCAAAGTCACCATATTATTGTACGTTTTTCACGAAAACGAAGTTTAAATGTTATTACAAACATTATCAACATTTTTAAAATGTAGGCACAGTCTGCTGCTCGCGCGCTTCCATTGCGCGCTACAAATAAAAGCTGTTTTACATACATACCTACATAAACTCACGCTTTTTTTCCATGGGGGTAGGCAGAAACTATAGAACGCCACATGCTACGACCCTTACATACCCCTTTCACTTCATCCACATTCATACATCTTGTCATACATGCACGCCGGTTGAGAGTACTACGCACCTGAAAAGCTGTTTTTTAATACCAAAAAATAAAAGTTGTTTCCCAGCAATTATTTTTGCTGTATTTTACTTAGTTTTATGTATAGTATGTTTTTACACCCTGAATATATAAAAATGTCTGGACTTGACCTTGACCTCATAAAGAGACTTTCGCCCTATATTTTTTTTTCGGTTTTTCTTTTCTGACATAGTCCAATTAGCAAATTCACCTGTAAAAGAGTTTTAAAAGACCTATTTACAGAATAAACAATGTCATTTCACGGGATTGTGGCTAATTAACAACCGCGCGGACCATATGATTTGCAAGGTTAAGCTGCGCTTGTCGCGGTCAGGTCGTGGATGGGTGACCATTCGTTACACATCGAGACCCCTTCGTGCCTCGGAGGGCACGTCAAATCGTCGGTCCCAGGTGTCATATGAATACCTATGACAGCCGTTACGGGTAGTCGGAAGCCCGAAAGTCTGACAACCGGTCTAACCTTAAGATATTGGCATTGCCCTGTAACTGGATTGCGGAGAGCTGCTGGCAGTCGCTCCGTGTAAAATATTGGTAAGTATTCAACCGCACCTAGTAGACTGGAAGCTGACCCCAACATAGTTGGGAAAAAGGCGATACAGGACAGGAAACAATTTCATTTCATTATGTTGAAGCTGGAAACTAAAGCTTTTATGTACCAACTCCTAATTAATACCAGTCATATTCTTAACTTGCGGCCCGTTCCGGCTTCGCACGGGTGGATATTTTCCCCGTTTTTGCAACATTTTTCATTTATGCTCCGCTTCTATTGGTCGTAGCGTGATGTTATATAGCCTATAACCTTCCTCGATAAATGGACTATCCAACACAAAAATATTTTTTCAATTCCAACCAGTAGTTCCTGAGATTAGCGCGTTCAAACAAACAAACAAACAAACTCTTCCGCTTTATAATATTAGTATAGATAGGTGGTAATAGTTAAGGCCTAGCACGAACATTTGACGAATAATACCGTAAACGTATCGCTAATGAAAGCGAATTTTGTATCGAAAATAAAACTGTCCTACAACATTTTGGTTTATTTTTAACCGACTTCCAAAAAGGAGGAGTTACTATGTTCGTCTGTATGTATTTTTTTTAACCGACTTCCAAAAAGGAGGAGTTACTATGTTCGTCTGTATGTATTTTTTTTTTTTGTGTATGTTCATCGATATTTTTGCCAATTGTGAACCGATTTTGATGATTCTTTTTTTAATGGATGGGGTATACTTCGAAGTTGGTCCCATTTAAATTTGGTGAAGATCTGATGAAGAACTTCGGAGATAGACAATGGAACTCCTCAATGACGAACAGTACGCATATTGTGATGATGTGATTATGTTACGAGCAGCGTCTTTAGTAGGTCCAACCAAGTTTAAATTAAGGCCACTAAAAAGAAAAAAATAAAAACTTTTTTACAAAAAATTAAAACCGACTTCAAAAAGAATAAAATAATTACCATATAAAATTAACAGTTTCAGAAGTCGGTGCCTTCAATTTGGTTCAGCGTGGATCAGCACCGACATCTGAAACTGTTAATTTTATATGGTAATTATTTTATTCTTTTTGAAGTCGGTTTAAATTTTTTGTAAAAAAGTTTTTTTTAGCGACATGCACAATATGCATCATACGTAGATATGAATGAAGTTTTCAACATAACATCACCCCCTGTCCCCGAAGGTTTCGACAGAGGTGTTTTTAGTACACCCTCATTTCGCCAGTTATAAGTCTCATGTAATAGGGGGCGAGTCTATTGCCATTAACCGGGCACAAATCCAGACTCCGAGTTGCTTCTGAGAAATTCCTACTGTAAAATCCCAATAACACGTTGCCCGACCTGGGGATCGAACCCAGGACCCCATGTTCTGTAGTCGAGTAGTTTGAGTGTTCAAAAGTTTTCAATTTAAATAAATAGTATCCGCGTTTGTATTTCCAATTCAAAATTCACTCACATTGATGTTATGTTAATTTCGTTTAGTCTCAACGCCCCGGACATCTTTACATAGTATAAAACAAAGTCGCTCCCGCTGTCTGTACGCTTAGATCTTTTAAACTAGATACGCAACAGATTTTAACTACAGTTTTCAGCCATAGATAGAGTGATTCAACAGGAAGGTTTATATGCCCCACATTAGTATCTACATTGCAACCGTGCAAAGCCGGGGCGGGTCGCTAGTTCAATCTATACTAATATTATAAAGAGGAAAGATTTGTATTTTTGGATTTTTGTATGTAACGTATAAACTTAAAAACTACTGGACCGATTTGACAAAATCTTTTGCCGTTAGAAAGCTACATTATCACTGAGTAACAAGCTACGAGCGGAGCCGTGAGGACACAGTTAGTAATAAATAAATAAAAATGCCACGTTTTTGGCGATTCGTTCCATGCGTTTTGTTTGCCATATCGTTGGATATAGTTCGTAGGGCAATGCATACTGCTTATTACCGCATCAAAATTGCATGAATCGATGTTTCATAAACGCCTCTATTATAGGGAATGGTTGTACCTATGCGTTGTAGAAATATCCATTTGACCTTATAAATATGTAACTTTGTTTGTAGCCCTGTATCAAGGCAACAGTAATGTGTTTGTAAGATGACGTTGCAGTTATTTTACGTTTTTTGGATTCCGTACCGAAATGGTAAAAAAGGAACCCTTATGCTTGGTCTGTCTGTCACCGCTGCTTATTTCAGAAACTACTAATGCTACCGAATTGAAATTTGGAATAGTCTGAGATAATGCTTACCCATCTATATTGCAATTAAAAAAGTGTTATTATTTTCATTGCAACAGGGGCCGAAATGGGGGGTTGAAATTTTAAAGTGGGGTTACTAAGTCATATGAAAGGGCTTCATTTGAACATTATAAAATAATTATTTTTATTTATGCCGCATAGTTTTTAACTTATGAGGAAAAACTTCTGAAAAAATACCATTCCCTCCCTTATCTCCGAAGTTGGCAAAGCGAAATATCTGGAATAAATAGAGTTATTACAGGAAAAATAAAACGATGCCTAAAAGTAGCACAGTTTTTTAGAAATCAGCATTAAGTTCTATGTTACAAACAAACTTAGTTGTGCGGTTCGGTACCAAATAAATGAAAATTAATTTTGAAAATGGAATAATTTATTTACGGAACCCTCTGTGCGCGAGAATCAACGACTCGCACGTAGCCGGTATTTTTTGTCATGGAGTTTGTACTTTTGCAAATTATCGTATTATACGTGGACATAATAATTATAGCTATTTCTTCACGGCCAAATTACTTAGGGGCGACATTAGACGGTTCTATTTAATTTTTTAAATTCAGTTTGTATTTTGTTTGGATCGGTCTGTTTTACTTGAAATAAAACATAAACTGAAACAAAAAACAAAGAAAAATTAATAAACACTCAATTTAATGTTCTCCTGAGTGTTCAAAAAATGAACCGTCTAATTCCGCCTTTACACGTCATTTCTTCAACACTAAATTAATTTACAAGTTAGATAAAAACTTTGAACATCATCGACTGTGCGGTGCAACCGTACGATTTAATTAAATAAGCATTTTTTGTACCGCGCGCATAATTCAATTTAGTTCGCGTTCGGTTTCCAACGTGTGTACTCACTATCATTTTGTTTCATTTAGACCACATCAAATTATCATAAATAACTAATTGTATCCGTAGCAAGTAATAATCTATCAGTCTATCATTTAAATGTACCTTACACGTAGATTAACTTACGTCCTTATGTCTATGTTTGACGTAGTTTTATAGCCCTTTGTTCAACGTCATATACTGGTCGGCTACCATGAAGATATAGGTAAAGATGGACCCCGCAATACGAAGACCTACTGAAAACAAAAAACAACAAAAAAACATGTGGCCCTGAATATCTATACTTATAAAAGGAGAAGCTGACTGACTGACTGATCTATCAACGCACAGCCTAAACGGCTGGGGTTAGAAACTTGAAATTTTGACAGTACGTTCATTTTGTGACGTAAACATCCATTAAGAAGGGATTTCTCGAAATTCAACCCCTAAGGGGGTTGAATTTCGCCGTTATGTTTAAGTCTCATGGAAGGTTATTATTTTAATGATTTTATGAAATTAAGTGTGTAACTGCTTCGTTGGTCTAGTTGTGGGAAGCACGACTGCTGATCGTGAGGTTTTGGGTTCGATCCACAGGTCAGGCAAAGTGCCTCCCCTTTTCTAGCCATATCATTTTTCACACTGTAGATTCATCGTTTCTTTGGTCTTCCTCTACTCTTATAATAACCCACATTCATACTCAAAACTTTACTCTTGACATGTTCCTCATTTCTCCGCATCACATGCCAATACCATGACAACCGGGTTCCACACAACTACTCACTCAAAGCCGCCTCTTTCAAACTTCCTCTTACATACTCATTACTGATACGGTTTTTAAAATGATTGATGTTTAATTCCAATCACTAGAAGTTGGTCACACTTATTGATATTGGTAACAAAATAAATACTTACACACACAAGTAACAATCTCAGCATTATTCTTGTTATCTGATTGGTTGATCTGGTCTCTGCTCAGGCTCGTTATACCCTTTCAACTCGCCGTTTTCATCCAAAAACACTACGTAAATGCGCAAAATATTATAGGACTTGTTCGTTATGTATAACAATTAAATTAGGTACCTATTTAAATATAAATTATACAATTATTTAAAGGCATCACCGCTGGCATCCGTTAAAAAAATGTTGAGCATCTCTGCATATATAGATAGTCGGCTTTGACTGATACAGAGAACTGCCACTATGAATGAAACTCAAAGCCGTTCGTTAATTAAGCCATGGGAGGGAGGACGCCATGGGAGAACACCATTTTCACGTCCAATACCATCAGGTGTTGAAATGAAAATCAACATTGTGAAAATTGGACGTCGGCGTAACTAATTATTTTGAATAAAGGATGCATAATATGAACCTATTTACTCTAGAATCTAAAACTACTGGAAGTACCTACCTACTACCTACTGTGATAAAATATCTTACAGCTAGTGCACACAGAAACTGTTTACAGGATCCGTTTTAGCGGAACCGTTTTTATTTTGGTGATGGCGCCTGTAGTTGTATGAGCGAGTTCACATACACGACAGTATTCCGAATCCAGTAAAAATATTTGACCCGTTATTTTATCGTATCCTATCTGTCGGATGTGACCCATCTGCCATTTGTTTAACTGATCCGTTGGTACCATTAAAACTGATCCGTTGTGTGAATGGGCGCTTAATCGAAACATGTATGTTAATATTATAAAGCTGAAGAGTTTGTTTGTTTGTTTGGACGCGCTAATCTCAGGTTGGAATTGAAAAATTATTTTTGTCTTGGATAGTCCATTTATCGAGGAAGGTTATAGGCTATATAACATCACGCTACAACCAATAGGAGCGAACCATAAATGAAAAATGTTGCAAAAATGGGAAAATTGTCCACCCGTGCGAAGCCGGGACGGGCCGCTAGTAGTAAAATAAAAACTCAATAGAGTCATCAAAATAATGGCATTTTTTAATCGGTTTTAATACATTTCACTTCGTATATTTGTTTGTTTATTTTAAATCTTGCGATAGATTTTTCAACTACTTCTGCTTTACCGATTCTCCTGAAACTTCGCACACAAAATCATCCCTATGACAGTACAACATCATAATAATTTCAACGTTCAATCCTCTAATCCTGATGCTGCAGGGGTACTACAAGATGAAATCGTTTAATTAAGTTTTTTGAGGGATTCCTTGTAAAGTCAATTAAAGGTGGACGCACACTTATCAGAGCCGAAGGAAGCGAAAGAGCCGAAAGAATCGAATTTTAGAATTACTTGTATGAAATCCTATGAAACCTCGCACACCTATCCGAATCGGCCGAATCGGACGAACAGCGATTGTTCAGCGCCAAAAAAAGCGCAAATATTGTTTGAATAAAGACTGGCTGGTACAACGAACATAAGTTTTTAGTTGTTTTATTATTAGATACAATTTAATTTAAATTTAGTTGTTACCTACTCTATGTTTTATGAAATAATAATATTACAATAAAATATGAGGCGCCTTTTATTTTCTCATAGTGGGTGATGAAAAGTAGAGTGTATCACTCGGGCGCAAAATATATTTTTGGCTCGGGCGACGTGCTTTGAATCCCTCGCTACGTTCAAGATTCTACTCTAGAATCCATCACTTCGCTCTGGATTCAAAAAAGCGCCCTCGCCGTAAAAATATTATTTTGCTCCCTTACGATACAATCTACTATTTATTGTTACGTGTTCCGATTAAATTTGAATATTATTGTGTTCAGTTGTGATTTAAAAAAACTGAAGTGTTAACATACTTTTGTTGCTGACTGTATTAGTACAGTCAGCAACTAAAAGTATATTTAAGTCTTTCATTTATAATAATCAACACCTTTTAAGTAATTGGCGTAGTTATTATTACTATTGTTGTATAGCATACAGCTCTGAGGGGTGGTAGTTACCCACCCGCTGTGGTTATTGACCACCCCATCCTCGGCCGCACGCAATATGGATACTATACAGTTTAGTTATGTCGGTATATTGATCATATTTTAACGTCCGTCGCTTCGCATAAATGACGTCACAGCGGTGAATAATCCGTCATTTTACTGTAACTAACATTGGATTGTGTACCTGAGTTAATAGAAAGTGCTTACAGCTAGTTCGCACAGAAACCGTTTACAGGACCCGGTTTAGCGGATCTATTTTAATTTAGGTGATGGTGCGTTCATATACACGACAGTATTCCGAATCCAGTAAAAAATACTAGATCCGTTATTTTTATCGTATCCTGTTCCTGCCTGCCAGATGCGACGCAGCTGCCATATGTTTAACTGATCCGTCGGTACAGATGTGAACAACACATCCAGTATTGACGGATCCGTTAAAACGGATCCACTGTGTGAACGGGCTCTTAGGGTGTGTTATGGTAAATTTCATCACCATCATCATAGAAACAGACTGCTATAATGGACGAGCGTGGGGGAATATCGAACTATAGTCGGACCGTTAATTCGATACAGTAACTTGACAGTTCAAAGCAAAATAATGATAACATACTAAAACTAGTAGTGTTGGGTAGTGAACGATTTTACGAAAACAATGAATACGAAAAATAGTTCAATTTAAACAAATCTCTACAAATTCTTTGTACCTCTTCACAATGCTGTTCTCTTAGACCCAAATTGACTGATAGAGAATGCCTTATGACATTAAGTCCGCATTATGTACCACAATCGTGCGTTGAAGTATTAAAATAATAAATAACCTTATGTTCAGTTATTTGACGCTTGAAAAATGTCATATCAGTAGTTACTAGTGGTTACGGCTATTTTTAATAGTGATATTATCGTGTTCCTCAAGTTATTAAATTCAATAAAAAGTATGCATATAAGTTCATTCGATTTCTTCGATTCTTTTTTCACCTCACTACCTTTTTTTTGTCATAAACTGGTATCCCTCTAACTGTCAAGTTACTACATCGAATTAACGATCCGACTATAGTAACAACGTATGGTACAAAGATTGGCGCCAACACGACGTGTGCGCCGCGCAGACGCTTTACGTTGAGTGAACTCTGAGAGATATTGCCGCGCATACGCCGCGTAAAAGTCATCGCTCATTATAACAGCACCGCTCCGACACAGCATATAACTTGCCATTCAAGGTACGGTATTAAATGGTGTGCATTATAGTACATTACTGCCGCGGTCTGTAATGACTGCTGTAACGTTAGGTTCGTTAATAAAACGTACATTTGGAATAATAGGTAAGCGGTAGTTTATTGTAGACTTAGAGCAATGGCGGATGTTGAATATATATGGATCGTCATCAATGATAATGAATATGACATGACAGTGACAGCTGACAAGTTTGACATTAGATGTCTCTACTTTACATCTCCCTTTCGTTGTAAACAAACAAATTTTACTTAACAAACTTAAACAAACAAATTTCTACTTACATTAGGTATGAGTAATTTAAAGGTACTAATTGTAATCGACATAACATAATTTTGAATTGGTCTTACAGAACCAGTTACAATATAGTTATCATTATCAATTTAAGTATTAAAGATCAAGTCTATTTAATGGTTTAATAATTCTGCCAGATCTCGATGTGCGTGTTGCTATCGCTGGTTGAGATAGGTTTGACTCCTGCACATGACTTGGAATGCTTGGTGATGGATGTGTGGACATTGAGGGTGACTCAGGAACAACAGGTGTCTGAACTTGTTTAGGAGTATCTTCTACTGTTGACTCATCTGTGAATTTAGTTTCAGGTACAACTACTCTGTTGCTGGTTATGTCTGCTTGTGTCTTGTGCAGATGACTGAAGTTTCTTCGTAGGATTTGACCTTGGTCTGTTTGAATTATCACTGATCTTGGTAGACCTTCAGGCTTTTCTACTACTCTCGCTCCTTCCCAATGTCGATGAGCAACTTTGTTTCTGACTTTATCATTGATTTTAAATTCTTCTGGTTTTGTAGTGTGTTTATTACTGTAGTTAGCTTGTTTCTCTCTTAATCTTTGTAGTTCAGCGGTGACTCCTTGTATTATTTTTGGTTTCAAATTATTATCACTTGTAGGTATTGGAGATCTAGTGATTCTGCTAAAAAGTCGTTGGTTGGGTGAACCCAATTGATCGGTTCGTGGTGTATTTCTCCAGTTTAATAAGGCGAGTTGAACATCTGACTTATCGATGCTACATTTTTTTAGTATGTTCTTTACTGTTTGAACTGCTCTTTCAGCAAGTCCGTTACCTTGGTGGTGATGAGGACTGGATGTGACGTGGTTAAATTTCCACTCTTTTTGAAACATCTTGAATTCTCTAGACATGTATTGTGTACCATTGTCAGTTTGTAACTCTTCTGGTACTCCATGTACAGAAAACCATAATTTAAGTTGTTTAATTACTTCATATGATGACTGACCTTTTAGCTGTTGAACATCTATATATCCTGAATAACTGTCACAAATTACTAGGTAAGTTTTTCCTTTTAATTCAAATAGGTCTGATGCAACTATTTGCCATGGAAGTGTAGGAATCTTCTTGACTAGCACAGTGTCTTTAATATTATCTCTTTGTGTTTGTTCACATACGGAGCAGCCTCTGACTAGTTTTGTAATATCCTCATATTGTCCTTTCCAGTAAAGAAATTGTCTGGCTCTTCTTAAGCAGCTTTGTATCCCTAGATGTCCTTGGTGAATACTTTTTAACATTTTAGGTATTTGTGATTTTGGTACTATGATTTTATCACTCTTGAAAATAATTCCTTTGTAATAGCTGAGTTCTTCTTTGAAGTTGAAATAATGTTGTAACTCTGTATGAAGGTCGTTGACATTTTCTGGAAATCCTTGTATTATTATCTTGAGAAGTGACTGTAAATGTGGATCTTCTTTTGTAGCCTTAATTATTTCTTCTTTGGCATCTAATGACATAGGTAATATAACAGCAATTTTTAGATTTGGTTCCTGTTCATATTTTAAGTTTGATGCATCACAGTCTCGACTGAGAAAATCTGCTAAAGGTATTTCTGTGCCCTTTTTAAATATTACTTTTGGTGAGTATGGTGAGAGATTAAACATTATGCGTTGCAACCTAGCTGGAGCTGATTGTATATTCTTTTTAAAAATTGTTTCAAGTGGTTTATGGTCTGATTCTACTGTCAATTCTTTGCCATAGACATATTCGTGAAACTTCTTACAGCCAAATAGTATGGCGAGTGCTTCTTTCTCTATCTGTGGATAGTTCTGTTCAGATTTTGATAATGCTCTTGCTCCATAAGCTATTGGTTGTCCTTCTTGAAGAAGAGCAGCTCCAAGGTTTTTAGAACTTGCATCTACAGTTATAGTTACAGGTTTGTTAACATCATATAGTCTCAATACTGGAGGACTTTGAAGCACTTGTTTTATTCTGTTAAGCGCTTCTTCATGATGAATTTCCCAAGTAAAACTTGCATTTTTATGTAATAAATCTCTTAGAGGATTTGTAAGATCTGACATGTTAGGAATGAATTTGTTTAAGTATGTGATCATCCCTAGTAGTCTTTGTAGTTCTGTTTTATTTGTTGGTGTTTTCATTGCTTGTATGGCTTCCACTTTCTCTGGGTCTGCTTCTAATCCATTGGCTGAAATAATGTGTCCCAGGAATTTAATTCTTTGTGCTTCAAGAATGCACTTATTTTTATTGAGCTTGAAGCCTGCTTTATTTAGAACTTTGATGACTTCACCAACAGTTTTGCATAGTTCTTCTCTACTTTTCGCATGTATAAAAATATCATCAATGGATACCCTTACATTTTTAAATTTACTGAGCAAATTTGTCAAGATTTCTTGAAATATTTCAGGTGCTGACGATACTCCAAAAGGAAGTCTCTTGAAGGAATATCTTCCCCATGGTGTGGCAAATGTTAATATTTTTTGTGTTCTTTCTGACAGTTTGATTTGCCAGAATCCTTTCGTACAATCTAAAAGTGCAAAAAATTTAGAACCTTTAATATCAGCTGCAATTTCTTCTATAGTTGTTAGTGGAAAATGACGTCTCAAAATGTTTTTGTTGACGTCTGATGGATCTATACAAATTCTAATTTTATCTTTTTGTCTGACAATTACCATAGGACTTACCGCCGGAGTAGGCTCTTTTTCTGGTTTAATTACATCCAACTTTACCATTCTATCAAGTTCTTGCTTAACCTCATCTCTTATTGCATGTGGAATTTTTCTTGATGGTTTAATTTCAAGTTTTGGATTCTCAATCAGGTCAATGTCATACTCGTAATCCTTATAGCAGCCTAAGCCTTCAAATATATCTTCTTTGCATTGACTTTTTTTCAATGTTTTGACTCTTGCGATAAGGCCTAAATGCTCACAGGTATCTAGTCCTAGGATTGGTGTGACTTTTTCCTGAACTACTTTGAATATTATGTTTGTGTCTTCATTTTTAATTTTACATAGTAGCTCTGCTTCACCTAAGACTGCCATTTTATCATCTGTGTAACTAATTAAATTTTTTGTTCGGCTAGTTTTCAGTGTTGCCTTTGTTTTGTCCATCAAATGTCTTGGTAACACATTGCATTCTGCCCCTGTATCTAGTTTGACTGTAAATTTCACATTGCCAACTTTAATTTTTTCTGTCCAGTTTTGCTTTACTCCAGTACTTATAGCAGATATGTATACATCGTCTTCAGAATTCGAGCTTTCTTCTAATAAGTTTACTCTATTTTTCTGTTTATCATATATTATCTTCTTGGTTCTGCACATTTTTGCAAAATGTCCATTTTTATGGCACTTAGTACATGGTTTATTAAAAGCTGGGCATTCTCTGAGATTATGGTTTGTACCACATCTCCTGCAATCAAAATTCTTGTTATTTTCTATCTTATCTTTCACTTTTTTCACTGCTGAGACTTTATCTACTTTATTTTTGCCTTCAAATTCATCCAGTTGTTTGGAAGCTTGTTCGCTTGTTTTACAGATAGTTATTGCTTTTGTCAAGTCTAATTTATCTTCAGTTAATAATTTTTCTCTTACTTGGTTAGATTTTATTCCGAACACTATCTTGTCTTTTAGCATTTCGTCCAGTAGGTTGTCAAATTCGCATTTGCTTGCTTGAGTTTTTATTCTGGTTAAAAACTCATTAAACTGTTCGTCTTCATTTTGTTCGATTTTGAAGAAGATGTATCTTTCGAATGATATGTTTGTCTTCGGTGCAAAGTATTCTTTAAACCTATTTTTGATAACTTTTAGGTTGTTTTGGTCATCGCTACTGAGATTGAAACTATTATATATGTCTATTGCGTCTGAGCCTATCACTGCCATAAATGTTGCTGCTTGGACCGTGGCTGGTTTTTTGTCGAGCTGAATAGCTGTAGCGTACCACTCGAATTGTTGTAGCCATTTTTTCCAACACGTGGATTTTTCCGAGTCAATTTGTAGGTTAGCTGGCGGCTTTATTCCAGATACTGCGTCGTTGGTACTGTTCGTAGCCATTTTGCACAACTTTCTCACTTATTATTGTCACTTCTGACACCATGTAACGTTAGGTTCGTTAATAAAACGTACATTTGGAATAATAGGTAAGCGGTAGTTTATTGTAGACTTAGAGCAATGGCGGATGTTGAATATATATGGATCGTCATCAATGATAATGAATATGACATGACAGTGACAGCTGACAAGTTTGACATTAGATGTCTCTACTTTACAACTGCGTTGCTGGCAGCACTGATGATGGCCGAAAGCGCAGTGTAGCGCAGCTCCAGGCCATCACAGCGCGGTCAGCATTGCAGCTCTTGATGGACAAGCTAAAATAAAGGCCGAGACAGTAAGAATTTATTTAAAGTAACGATTTGTTTCTTCCCCGGGCTTTACCTTTTTTAACCGGCTTCCAAAAAGGAGGAGGTTACTATGTTCGTCTGTATGTATTTTTTTTAATGAGTCTTTAATGATTGTGCTGCCTGTAGGTACCTATACAGCCAAATTATGAATAAAAACTTTTTGCACTAGACTATTTTTGAAACAAAACTCGACAATAATGGATTTTCAAAGGAAATTGCTGGTGACTAAAACTCACCAGCAATGAAATTTCATACAACTTTGCTGGCGCCTATTCAAGTAGCCCGGAAACGACGACTTTGCTCAAAGAAGGTTGTCAAAATAATGACCACATTACAAGCATTTTTGAGTAAAAGTAGATTTTATAGTAGACTAGTATTTTTTTTTCCATGAAAATTAATTTTTATTTTAGTTTTTCGAAAATTCTTCATCCCTGCTTTAGTTATGAATTCAGAAAATGGAGTTTCTAATCCGTGACCCCAAATATGACGTAAAATGTAAACACGTCTGATCATAGCTGAGGATAGATAGAATTTAGCGTATTTTTTATGAAATCTTTGAACAGCTATTTCCCTTAAACTAATGACTTTTGGGGAAACTAGTAGAACAAAAGTTATCTATTATTATGGGTACTTCAATACCCTTTCGGCTTAGTACCCCCTTTCCGACTAACCTTGTATCTGCCTAGCCTTTTCCCAACTATGTTGGGGTCAGCTTTCAGTCTAACCAGATGTGGCTGAATACCAGTATTTTACACGGAGCGATTGCCATCAGACCTCCGCAACTCATTTAGGTACTTGGCAATGCCGATACCCTAAAGTTAGACTGGTTATCAGACTTTCGGGCTTCTGATTTCCCGTAACGACTGTCATAGGTATTCGTATGACACCCGGGACCGACGATTTATCGTGCTCTCCGAGGCACGGAGGGGTCTCGATGTGTAACGTACGGTCACCCATCTATAGACTGACCGCGGCAACCGCAGCTTAACCTCGCAAATCGTATGATCCGCGTGGTTGGTAATTATTCACGAGCCCCATCAATGACTGCAATTAGCTGTATACAGGGTGTAAACGAAATCATGTAATTCCTTCAAAACTCGTGACTACTGCTGACATAGATTAACCCTGCACGGTATACTTTTGGATTCAATAAAAAAACTATTAGAAAAAGTAAACAGTAATAGCATTTTAGCGCCCCAAACTAATTCCGTGGTTATCGCGTACATCACGAGGTTTGAAGGAATTACATGATTTCGTTTACACCCTGTATAAGAACTTATTTTCACAATGAACTCAGATCCTATGTTGGTACCTATATAAAGTTTTAGTTTTGTGTAGGATCGCTGTGAACCAAAAATGGATGTTTAATGTTTGTAATATGATTTAGACGTCAAATGAAACACATAAGTCGGCCTGGTAAGTATTTATTTAGTTAGACATTTATTATAATTAGGTACATCAGATAATTATCTATTAACGAACAATTACTACAGAAACATGTGCTACTTTGATACTAAGATCTACTCGTATAATATGTTATTCTTGGAATATAGATTTTAATTAGAGTTACATAGTTAAATATTTCAATACATCCTGTAAAAATACATGCCATTTGAAACCAATAATAAATATGGAATATCAAATATATCGTTAGGGCTCAAATAACGCAATTTAATATGCACAAATTATTATGCACACATACCTTCATAGTTAGATTATACGCACATACAAATCCATCTTGATTATAATAACATAACATCATGTCTTACATTCCCCGAGGGGTACGGCAGAGGTGTTTTAAAACACCCTCGTTTCGCCAGTTATGTTTAAGTCCCATGTAATACGAGGCGAGCCTATTGCCATTAACCGGGCAAATCAAATCAAATCAAAAGTTTTTATTTCACATAAACCAATACAGGTGCTTATGAAAAGTCGAATTTAGATGCACGGTTCCAATTAGTCGTTTCCTACGGAGAAGAGCCGGCAAGAAACTCCATGGTTACTCTTTTAAAAATAATATCTTTAACAATTTCAGAGTACAATGATTTACGATAGTGAGAGAACAATGGAGTCCTGACCACAGACCAATGAGTAATGTAGAACAAAAATTAACAAATTAAATAGAATAAAAACTATATGAATAATAGTAATTTACAAATTTAGAGATATAGATAGAGATATATATAGATAGAGATATATATAGATAGAGATATAAGATAGAGATATATGTAGATAGAGGCAGGTCCACAAAGTTCTCACATTTACAAAAGTAATACGGAAGCTAAACTATATAAAACAATTGACATAATTAAATGTCATCAAAACTTAGCTAAAAAATCATTGTAAAATAAGATAAAGATATCTTGAGAGTAATGATACAAAAAAAAAAAAAAAATCCAGACTTCAATCTGCTACAGAGAAATCCCCAATGGATAAACCCAATAACACTTTGGCTGACCTGAGGATCGAACCCCGGACCCCATGCTCAGCAGTCGCGCTTGCGACCACTAAACCAACGAGGCAGTCTTAATAACGTCGGAGATTATTGTGTAATTCAACCTGCTCTTATTACCCGGCGTTGGATTTGTAGTCAGTAGGCTAAGGACGAGTGCTGTCGAGTTACTAATATACACTTAATAATATTAATGTGAGTGAATATTGAATCGGAAATACTCGTTTCAATTTTATTCATATCTATGTACGATACAAATTGTGCATGTCGCAAAAAAAAAACAAAATGATATAGGACAGTAATTGTATTCTCGATTCAAAATTCGCTTAAATTTATGAATACGTTTACGTCCACTATACATCAAAGCTCGTGCTAGCTACAGTGGCCGCATTGCTCAAAATTAATTAATAATTAAACAAAACGCAAAATAATCTGTTAAGGACGATTAAAAATCGCAATTCAACATTTAAAACGCACTACGAATGGGCCTTGGAGGATATTCCCAAGTCGTGTTACAAATTGTGTTGCAAGCGACCTTTTAATTGTATCACAACTTGTTGCATAGCAAATTATGATAGAGTAGGTACTTAAGTAGCACGCGTTTGTAATGCATTTTAAGTTAGTACGCACATGTTACAATTTATCAAAACTATTAATTGTACATAGTGAACAAGTTAGCTTCAGTTGTCGTTCTTATTTTTGTGTTTTTTTTGGTATTAATTTTTTTAAGTTTAAAATATTTTTTTATTTTAAATATCTATGATCGTTCGTAACACGTGTAAATATCGGTTAATATCTCGCAAGTTTTAATATAAAAATATAGAAATAGATTACGTTAACATTTTAATTTTAACTGTGCGTACTATACTGCTTAAATTTTATAAACACCTTCATCTTCTTCGTCTCTTTTCTCAAGCAATTTTTTTTCATGTTTTTTATTTTTTATAAATATTCTTTTTTGTTTTTTTAAAGTGCAAGTACAGTTCGCTCAGTTAAATTTTAACAAAAATATAGATGTGCCTACAAAAATACATTCGAGAGGGATAAATAAATAGATAGATAAATCAATCTTAGTTAGTTGCGCTGTGCAAACTGAATCAATTTTGATTTTCTATCCAAGACTCGATTAATCTTTTTTTTGTTTTTTATATTATAATTTAATAGTTTTTGTAGTTTCATATTTTTTTTTACAATAACTCCGTTTTTCTTTTTTTTCTATTCGACTGTTTGTAGGTCGTCTTGCGGACCGTTTATAAGTAACCGGGCAAGTTATTGGCGAGACCTGAAGGGTCTCCAACCACCTCAGTTTGTTCAATAAAATCGCCACGATAAATCTTTACTTTCCACAATCTGCGTATATCTTGTATTCATCATTTCAATCACTAATTAGCACCCTTCAAACTCATGTATTCCACAGGTGCAATAATACTACTACGATAAAACGTCTAAGATTAATAATATACATATAACTAAGATGTAAATATGTTTTAATTAATAATTTTCTTTATATTATAATATGCCCCACTATACCAACAGCCGCGTTCGCCCTGCTGCAATGTAACCTTCTGCGTCCAATCTTAATGTGAGAGCGCTGGTACCCATAACACAAGTTAAATCTTACATTGGGTACCAGAGTTCATCGAAACACTACATACCCTGTTACTTGTACAAAATTCTACACTCTAAGCACAGTGTTCTTGTAAGTGTTTATTGTCTAACTTTTGGAAAATAAAATAAATATTATTACAATAGGTAACTAATTTCTTTTATCGTACCGATGGTATAGCATTTAAGTTCGGCTTTAATGTGGTATAAGTGGCCTGATTAAGGTCCTCTGTGGTGCTGATGAAAGGTACGGAGGACACTGGAGTAGTTAGATGGGCCATTGTTTGCTCGGGAGCGCCACACTAACAGTCATTTTTTTTTTGTTTTAGGCTGAGCATCCACCACATCTGTGCTAAGCTGCGTAGCGAGGAATGTGTTTTGTAAGCACCGATAGAATCACGTACCTAGCTTCGCTCTGCGCAGCTCTGGTGGATATGGGCTTAGCGAAGCGTGGTTTTTGTTCATACAAAACAAGCGAGGGATGTGTTGCGAGGAATGTGTACCGCTCCCGCCACACCACCCTCATATTCGAAAAGAGTCCGCTACCTATCCTCGCACCGCTCATTTGTACACATTAACACATTACGCATTACACATTACCCATTTCTCGCACAGCTCTGGTGGAAAGGGTCACACCGTTTCACATCCTCGCTACACATTTTCGCACCGCACATTTTCCTTGCACAGCTCTGGTGGATGTCCAGCCTTATTCTTGACTTGGTCACATTTGGCCCTAGTCTCACCTGATGGTAAATGCAGACAGGGTCTAAGATGGAGTGCACGAACCCAAGGAACAGAGATATAAAGGGATTCCGCTATACCCCTCTGGCTCTCACATACACACGACGGAACACAGTAAACTGCTTGGCGCCGGACTTTAATGTGAGGTTGGTAGCTAGCCAGGCGGGCCGTATAGTTCCTACGACCAAGCGTGCTGGGTTTTGTTGGATCTTACAACACGCGTCTATTCCCAGCGTGCGGTGAGGAAGTTTTATATTTTAACTCGTCCCCACACGGGGTATTGTCCCACGGGGTCCCCACATTGACATAACCTGGTGGCGGTGGGTGGTTTTCCTGCCAGACTTTGTGTTTTGTTTTGTTCGATTGGTGTCTTATGGCATGTGTTGTGCGGACGAAGCTTTTTCGACTCTTTAGTCTATCCAGAGCTGGGTGGATGTAGACGTAAAGAGGATGATGCGAGCCAGATACCGACTTCTGGTTTTCTAGCGCGATTTCTGCAAGCAGGTAGATTTTGTCCAGTAGGGTCAGTTTTAGGCAGCCTGTTATTATTCTAACAGCTGCTAAATTATAGATTTCTCGGGGCTCGTAATTAGTCGGCAACCGCGCTGATCATATGATTTGCGAGGTTAAGCTGTGCTTGCTGCGGTAAATCCGTGGATGGGTGACCGTACGTTACACATCGAGACCAATCCTTGCCTCAAAGAGCACGTTAAACTGTCAGTCCCGGGTATCATAAGAATACCTATGACAGTCATTACGGGTAGTCAGAAGCCCGAAAGTTTGACAACCTGTCTAACTTTGGATATCGGCATTGCTCAGTTACTGGATTGTGGAGGTCTGATGGTAGTCTCTCCGTGTAAAATACTGGTATTCAGCGGCGTCTGGTTAGACTGCAAGCTGACATCAACATAATTGGGAAAAGGCTAACAGGAAGAACTACTGCTAAAATCTACTGATTTTAAAGATTTTTTGTTATTTACCTTTCTGCTATACAGGGTGTAAACGAAATCATATAATTCCTTCAAACCTCATGAAGTACTGCTGACATAGATCAACGCTGCAGGGGAAACATAAGGTTTCCATTTAAAAAATTACAGGAAATAAACATTGTGTTCTTAACGTGAGGCATTTTAGCGCCCCGAGCTAACTGACAGCGCGGCGCGCGATTGCCGCGCAATCGTTAGATGCGCTAAAATGCCTCACGTTAAAAACACTTTTTTACTTCTTGTAATTATTTTTTTATTGAAACCAAAAGTATCCCGTGCAGGGTTAATCTATGTCAGCAGTACATCACGAAGTTGGAAGTAATTATACGATTTTGTTTACACCCTGTATATATCAGATTTGTGTGGTTTAATACTTTTCCTTTGCAGTTTTATTTCATGTAAACCTTCTTTAAAATGCAATAATGCTTTTATAATAATTACATTTTTTATGTAGCACAGCCAAAATGATGATTACGGTCGCGCCGTCCTGAATAATGTACCTATATTAAATGTGTAAAATATTACTTATAGAAATAATAATAAATAATCTTTAAGGGCCGATTTTACTTGTCCACAAGTATGACGTTAAACCCACCCGCACTCTAGGTCACTGGCTTCAATCACAGCTCAGCACGCAGCCACGAGCTGCGGTCGAGAACTGTCATACCATACATTCTGTATGAACTCGATGTTTAGTCTGCGATCGAGTCACTGCGACCAAACCACAAGCTAGAATACTCGCCAGTGCTTCCTACTCATGGCCGCGTCTAGACACCGGTCGCACGCGCTCACTTGACGACAATAATTATTATTATGTACTTTGTTGTTTTATTTAGTTAATTTAATTACGATTTTATAATGTTTTTATAAATTATTTAAATATTATTGTATCTAGATAAAAGTACAGGTTAGCCTATGTTGTTTGATTATAAAGATACATAACCAGACCCAATTTTGTAATCTTTTTTTGCTAACACTGATAATTCATTTCAAAAAAGATTCTACACTATAATTACATATCTAAAATGAACATCCTAAGAGATTATTAAATAGAGAATTATGTCTAAGTTGCCTTGAAACTGGAATATAATCCTAAAAATGTTGATTAAACATTATTATGTATTAAGAAAAATGGAATATAACATTAACTATTTTAAGTCTTATGTACCTAAATAATTTTAAAAATAATAATATAAGAGGTTGTGAAATAAATATAATGTTGCAACTTATATAATAACAGATTAATGATTATGGGAGTCCTCCTTTGCCCGCATGAAATAGGTAATCATGTCTATTGGCAGAGGGAAAACGATAGTCGAATTCTTCTCTGCCGAGATGGTGTTCAGGGTCTGCAAAAAGAGGCTTATTTTATTAATCATAAAGGCGGATTTTCATTGATGCTGGGTGTAAACGCGTTTCAATCTATGTTCGTCTATTATTGTCAAGCCAGTAACTGGATCCAGTTACTGGCTCAATGTCAATCCACCTTGATATACCTTCTGTAAGTTTATGGTATACTGGTATGTATGGTCAGGTTGCGTTAATTATGTCGGACGTGGAGTATACCTATATAATCAAAGTGTCGAACGTTATTATTATAATAACATAATTACACACTGAATTGTAATGGTCTTACAAATTGCTTGTGTTTGTCTGAAAATAGTACGTACCTATGTAATAAAAATGTGAACCAAAATCAAATTCGAAGTCCAAAATTGGCCTGTCAATAAACGGGACAATACCTGAAGGTAGCGAAGTTGGAGTGCCGCTGGGCTATCGCCGATAACTTCAGAGGCCTCCCGAAGTGCTCGAGAGGCCTTCTGCTCCCCTTCAGCCGCGATTACTTTAGCGCGAGCCTCCCTTGCGGCCTCAGCTTCTGCCGCCATCGCCCTCTGGAGCTGGACTGGCAGACGCACGTCCTTACTGTTGAGGAAGACTTGTTATAGTCTCTGGCCTCAATGCATCTTTTTTTTAAAGTTTTGCAATGAATTTTTAAGGGGCTCGTTTCTAATTACCAAGCACGCAGATCATACGATTTGCGAGGTTAAGCTGCGCTTGCCGCGGTCAGTCTGTGGTAGGGTGACCGTTCCTTACACATCGAGACTCCTCTGTGCTTCGGAGAGCACGTTAAACAGTCGGTCTCGGGTGTCATACGAATACCTATGACAGTCGTTACGGGAAGTCAGAAGCCCGAAATTCTGACAATCGGCCTAACCTTAGAATATCGGCATTGCCCAGTTACTGGGTTGCGGAGGTCTGACAGTCGCAACGTGTAAAATACTGATATTCAGCCGCATCTGGTTAGACTGGAAACTGACTCCAACATAGTTGGGAAAAGGCTTGGCAGATATAATTGGCTAATAGGTTATTGTCTCCTTTGTAGTTAAAGTATCAACTTTTGATGCACTGATTTAAAACTCTGCGCCTATTGAAATAAGGTTTAAACTTCCTTTTCAGCTTTCAGATGTTCAAACTAATATTTCCAACAATTAATGGGCGCTTTATTGAAAATTTCTTTCGCATAATTTTATGAAGAGACTTTATTCATTTTGTAGACATTTATTATTCTGAATTAACTGAGAAACGAGAGAATTTTATAGTGGTATTATTATAATAATATCAGACCTAAGTGGCAACAAGAAAAGTTTCTCAAAGAGTTGCCATAAGTCTCATGTCTGCCTGGCGAAGTAGATAGCTATGTTATAGTTAAAACTTTTCTCAGTTAAAACTACTTTTGTATAATGCTTTTAGTCAAAAATGGTCTTGCCTGATTTTTACAGACAAAAGTAGTATTAACCGAGAAAGAGAGATCTCATTTGAGAGATCAGTAAAGTAATACAGTAATACCCCGCTTTACGCGAGGGGGTATGATGAAATAACAAGCCAAATAAATAATTAAAGTGCTATTATTGCAAAAATGAAACGGAATCAGCCTATTAATTGTTACAGAAAAGTTTTTTCTTATTTAATCCTTAGAATTACATGAGAAATAGTTGCCTAATGTTTTTGAGTAAACAAAAGTCTTTCGTAGCAAACATCATTGTTTTATATTGCTCGCCGGACACTTATAATGCGATTAATATCAGAGACTGAATTCTCGTTTCTTTTTTTTTTCCTAGTTGACTCTTGTAGATGGTCTTGCGGACCTTTTCTACGTAACCGGGCTATTATTGGCGAGACCAGAAGGGTCTCCGAACCAATATCTAAACTAACTACGCTAACTACTGTAACATCATAACTATTATAGCAGCAACACCTCTAAGGGTGTCCCCGAGGGTGGACTCGAACCTCTTAGGGTGTTGAATGCGAGAGGACTGGGAGGGATACGACAGCTTGATGAGGGCTGCATTAACAACGGCGTGACTGCGCGGAGTCAGAAGGGACGACCGGTTCCGCGACTGCGGCGGGTGAGCACGGTGGATCGGGGGCATTTTTGAAAATTCCAAGGCCTGAATAAATAGCGTAAAGCGGGTTAGCATATTCGCGCTGTGCGGGGTCGCGTAAACGGGGTATTAATGTATAAAGTAGAATTCCATACATTAAACAACAATTACTGCCTCGCTGTTCTAGTGGTGGCAAGCGCGACTGCTGATCGTGAGGTCCTGGGTCGGGCAAAGTGTTATTGGGTATTTCCGTGTAGAATTCCTCAGTAGCAGCCCGGAGTTTGGAGTTGTGCCCGGTTGATGGCCATAGGCTCGCCCCTTATTACATGGGACTAACATAACGGCGAAATGAGGACGTTACTAATACACCTCTGCCCAATCCTTCGGGGAATACAGGCGTGATGTTACGTAAACTATTTTTTTTAAATGGTATGTCTCTTGTCATTTTAACTACACTTAAGAGGGATTTCTCACATGAGTTCTGTTTTATACGGGCCTTAGATGCTCAACTCGCTCTTACATAAGTACTAAATAAATAAAATAGCCTTTATTTCTACTACAATTCAAACTTGACAATATTAGTCTAGGCCAGAGGTGGCCAACCAGTCGATCGCGGCTCTTAATCCAGTCGATCATGGCAAGGCATAGAAAAATATAAGTTTAATATAAGTTGAATGAAGAGGTACTGATTATGTAATTGGTAGATCGCGGTCGAATCAAGTTGGCCACCCCTGGTCTAGGTTATAAGATGTAGTAGATATAGTTATTATGTAGTTTTCCGGTTATATGTATAACTATCTATGTATATAATTATGACTTAATTAATATTAGTAGTAGTTGCCTCTGCGGCGTAGGCCTCTCCTAAACCTTTCCATACATTTCTTTTTCGCACCTCACGCCTCTTAGTGGTCCACATCACTGATTAAAGATCATATTAAGTACTACACTACCAACTTTTATCCGAAACCATACAACGTTCGTATTTCGACGGTCCCTACGTATACTATCGAAACTACAAAATCTCAGTTTTTATTTTATCTGCTTAAAATGTGTGAAATTATGTTATCTTAAAGGTTATAACATAATATTTTTTTATGGGATCAAATGGCAACTATTTCGCATCAAACTAAAGAAGAATCACGTAAATCGGTTCATAAATCTCAGCGTAATCGGTGTACATACATAATAAAATAAAAACTGAGATTTTGTAGTTTCGATAGTAGCCTAGGTACGTAGGGACCGTCGATTTGGTACTGTCATTCGTGCGAATTCACCCATCATAAATTGAAATATTTGTCGCACTCACGCGTACGTTAAATTCAGTGCATTTTCCCGCGATCTGATTGAATTCTTTGTTGCATATTGTTGGATAGAATCCGTATAGTGGTGACGTCATGACTGTGTGGCTTCAAATATTGTTACCTTTGTACAACAATTTCAATTGTGTGTATAAAATATTGCTTGTATGTTGTTAGTGTATTGTTAGAACCTTATCGCGTGTATTTTTGTTTTGTAGCATTTTTTACTAGCAAACTATTAATATAGATTGATTTTAGTGTATTTTGTATGACATTTTTGAACAGCTATTTCTCTTAAACTATTGACTTTTGGGGAAAATGGTAGAACAAAAGTTATTCATTATTATGGACACTAAGTGCCCCAGCGCATTACGCGGCCAGCCCGCTCGGCCAGGTCACCGTGGCCTGGCCGCGCAGCTATCAATTCATCAGCGGCCACGTAGCGACCACATTTGTCAGTTGAATTCACATCGTGCTCCAAAATGGACGTCGAAGAAGGAATTATTGTTGCGCTGATTTTCTTATTACAAAAGCGAAAGAAAAGAAGAACAACACGCTTTCGTATTAGTACCCCATTTCCGACTAACCTTGTAGAAATCTAAATAAAAAAAAAAATTCAATGCTGATACTCACATTTCGACGCGTTCCACCTTTATGCCCCAGGCTTCAGTGGCTTCATCGAGGGACAGCTGCATGGTACCAGAGAGCGTTTCTCTTTCGCTTAGGATCTCGTGTAATGGCCGGGTTCCCATAGTATTGCGTAGGGTAGTCTGTGCGAGTAGTCTAGTCGAGTGATGAGCGTTTTCGACGTTAGCGATTGAAATAGTTGCATTTTGGACACGGTAGTAAACCACCGCGTCCACTGAGACGGTAACGGAATCCTTAGTAAGGACCTGCAAGTGTTTTCTTAGAAATAGTATTATACTTACATTAATTTAAAAAAAAGTAAAGTGTTTAATAAAATTATTTTATTTTTATGCCTCACTGGACTAGTGGTGGCAAGCGCGACTGCTGATCGTGAGGTCCTGCATGAGTTCGATCCCCAGGTCGGGCAGTGTTATTGGGTTTTTCCGTAAGGAATTCCTCAGTAGCAGCCCGGAGTTTCGATTTGAGCCCGGTTGATGGGAATAGGCTCGCCCCCTATTACATGGGATTTAAACATAACGCTGAAATGAGGGTGTTATATATCTCTGCCTAACCGTTCGGGGGATACAGGCGTGATGTTATAGTATATTTTATTAGATACCTATCTAGTTTATAAATTGAATTAAAAAAAAATAGTTTATTTCTAAACGCTGTTTTACACGACGATACTTTCTCGGAGTGAGTCTCAAGTTATCTCTGTTTTCACCGTCGAGAAAGACAAAGTCAGAATGTGTCTCGCTTCGAAGAACTATCCTCGTGTAAATGAGCCTTAAGGATTAGAATACAGTACCTCTTGGGGCGGCACATCGTAGGTACGTGTTCGAAGATCTACGCGGGCGTATGTGTCGATGCATGGCAGTATGAAGAAAATGCCTAAAAATTACAATAAAATCATGTTTCTACACACTGATTACTTACTAAGCAAATAGTCTATCTTTTAACCGTCTACACTATTTGCGGTGTAGCATGGTGCGGGTGACAGCTGTCAGTATTTGATTATATTTGTAGACATTTCGGCGGGGTAAATTTATTTAATTAACTACAGTTATTACTGACTAACGGCCCGTCCCGCCTTCGCACGGGTGGACATTTTTCCCGGTTTTGCAACATTTTTCATTTATGCTCCGCTCCTATTAGTCGTAGCGTGATGTTAAATAGCTTATAACCTTCCTCGATAAATGGACTATCCAACACAAAAATATTTTTTCAATTCCAACCAGTAGTTTCTGAGATTAGCGCGTTCAAACAAACAAACTCTTCAGCTGTATAATATAGGTATTAGTATAGATTCCGTATATTACGGCTGTGATATTTAGGGTGCAACTGAAATAAATGATCCGTGATTGTAAAGTTCGTCTAAGGGATGATTTCCACCAAACGGCTTGCATCGCATCGGATCGGAAAGGATATGAACGGATGCGGCGACAGCCGAACGCGTCCGTCAGGATATCGACGCATACAAGCGGCTTCGTACAGTCGCTTGCGAACGTATTCGTTTCTGCGCCTAGTCAAATAGTTTCATTCCTACAGTGTTGACGTGTTCTAATTTTTGAACGCGAGCCGATGGCGCGTCGCAGCATGCTTTCGGCAACGATCGCGTGTCGCGGAAGACGCCCGCAGTCAAGCTGCTGTGCGCGGCTTGGTAATATAGACTTTAAATACTGTGTACACGATTTTAATATCGTTTAAAGATTGTAAAATCCGTTCCGATCCGATGCGATGCGAGCCATTGGGTGGATATCATCCTTAATGTCACCCGCACCATGTACACCGCAAATAGTGTAGTCAATCAATAAAGCATCACACAAGGCTGTCAAAGCGTAGAATGCGCTATCAGTTGACCGAATAGTTGATCGAACAGAAATGAACGAACGAATTGAACGATTCGGCTTGTCATCTCGCTTTCTCTGGCTACAAGAATAGTAAACCGAACGAGATCACAAAACCAGGTTTGTCGATAAATGACTTATTACAACGCAACGCAACTTATCTGAATCAGGGGGCAATATGAGAGTTAAAAACCGGCCAAGTGCGAGTCGGTCTCACCCACTAAGGGTTCCATACCACCACACATATCATGTCTGTGAAATTTAAGGTTTTTAAATTTAATTATAGCGTATGAAATACAATCGTACCAAGTTTCACACTTGTATGTATTACCGTTTTTAAGATAGAGCAGGAACAAAAAGAGTTGAAAAAAATGCATTGTTTGCTAGGTTTCTTGCAAAGGTACCTTTTTTGGGTTAAGGCATTTTATTGTTTTTATATTTTCCATGATTGGAACCATAGTAACATATATTCTGTGAAAATTTCAACTGGCTATCTATTACGATTAAGTACAGCCCTGTGACAGACAGACAGACGGCGTAGGCTCAGTAATAGGGTCCAATTGGTACCCTTTAGGTACGGAATCCTAAAAACAAGATACTATGTACTTACCCGGTCCTTTAGCTCCTCCTGATAAAAGTCGACCCAAACGAAAAATAACGGCGCGTTCATATTCTTGTACTACCTTCAAACAAAAGAAATTAATTGTAAGTTTACGAGTATATAGGTATAAAGGTTTGGAAAAATTAATTGTAGATTCTGGTACTATCTACATATACTATAGCTATTTCAAACGCGGACTGATGTATAATGTGTATACGGGTAATTATTGAAAAGGGTGCAATTTCGCCAGGATTTTGAAATAGGGAAAAATAATTTAAAAATAATAATTTGCTTACTACATTGAAAGTATATAGTGACTGGATAAAAATTATGTTTAAGGCCCCCCTTGTCCCTGAAACTGTAGATTTTATAGCCCCCCAAAGGTTTAAGCGACATGGAAGTGATAAATCACGACACGGTAATTACAATTAATGTCACGGAAATGATGAACTGAAACATTGTATGCAAATTGTTGAAAAAAGCGGAATATTCTGACATGGTAATTACTTCGCGATAAATGAGATGTTCTATATCTAATAGAAGTAAAATAAATAAAAAAGAAACGCAGTCAATAAATCAAAGTATTAATTAATTAATTAAATATAGTTAAAGTGCATGAGCTTCGGCATTCATCTTTATTTTGTCTCGTCTTGCTTCTTCAGCTGCTTTTTTTCTCGCTAGCAGTTCTTTTGAAAGCTTTTTAGGTCTTGCCATTTTTAGATCTGTAATAGAACAGATATAACCACTCATCAATTCATTACATTGGTTGTAAAAGCCACGGTAAACCACGGTAATTACGAACATGGTAATTACGAAATTGTCATTTTTTTGTAACTTGCATCGAGATGATAGAACAATCTCCAATATGCTATCGTTTATTTTGTATTTATACGTAAAAGTTATCGATATAAAACTAAGAAAATATGGTATGTTGAGTATTTACCTTACAAGGAGGTCAACGTTGATGATCTTTTTTCGTGACAAACCCGCAATCCACCACTTAATATAACGATTAACACTTAATACCTTGTGATATATTGCAATTAAATGAAAGAAAATTTAAGTCATATTAAAAGTACACTTTTTAAACAAGCATATTACAAATTAGACGATTATATCCAGGATAAGAACGCTTGGAAACATGCTGGTCCAGCTCCATAGGACAATCTAGAGTCTAGACAAAATCAAACTGGTTGCTATTTTAATTGTATAATTTATTTTTTAAAGCCGTTTATTTTAGATTCTATGAGTAAGTACCTAAACTCATACACTGACCTATTACTTTTAATTTTTTGGGAAAACGTATACTTTTGCAATGTTTGTAAATATGTGAGCACCATGTATCTATCACATAATTAATATGTCATTGTTTCATTTTTTATTTTTTTTTATTTTTTGTGGTATAGTAATTTTATTCTAGGTGCATCGTCTTCACATATAATTGTATAATTAATGTACCTATACAAAATATTGTAAGACATTTTAAAAGAGTAACGGTGGAATTTCTTGCCCATTCTTCTACATACGAAACTACCTTTTGGAAGGGGCAACTAGAATCAATTCTATTTTCTTTGTAACTTTAACGTTCAAAAGTGCCTTTTATATGCCTAATTGAAATAAATAATTTGACTTTGACTTTGATTTTTGAAACAAAAAAACGAGTATGGCATCCTCCGTTCTCATTGACATTTCTATCGGGAGTGGCGGGACGCGGGGGAAGTAACACAATAATAACTATCCGATCGTAGTCAATTCTACACGTTGTGAAAGGTCGAGACACGTAAATGACGATTTTTTCATGGGTCACATTTCAAAAACAAAGCCACGCATATTATGTCCTATAAAATATACTTTTATTTACATATTGTGAATCATGAAAAGTATTAACTTTGTATAGGGTTGCATCATATTATTGCATAAAGTTACGGTGTACTTTTTATTCTATGAGATATCACTAATTTCGGGTTTTGAGGCATTTTAAACTTTTAAAGTTAGTTATTTCCTGAAAATGCTATCAAACTGAAATAATAGGAAATGGATACCTAAAGAATAAACTTTGTTCAATAATTTCATTAAGTAAACACTTTTGAAAACCTAAAAAAAAATGAATTTTAGTCCGGGGACGTCAAAATTGCACCTTTTTCAATAAATACCCATACATTTATAAGTATGTGCTTTAGGGTAATTACGAACATGGGAATATTCCGAAAATTACGAATTTCTACTAAACCAGGCAATACTATTTGCTCTGGCAACATAATAACGTTAGAATGCGTAATGCAATGCAATGTAATGTAGTATTGCCTGGTAGTAGTTATTCGTAATTTTCGGAATATTCCCATGTTCGTAATTACCCTAAAGCACTATAATTATGAAACAGAATTTTTATATGCATTTTTAAATTATTTGTTTTATGTAACACACCCTCTTTTCAATATTTAAATTATCGCATACTGAGCGCTGTGCAGTTTTTCATGTTTTCAAATTAATGTCAATTATGAAGTAATGCACAGCTGTTACAATCACTAAATATCAGTAATCACTATCGTCAACTATCTACGTCGCAAAAGCAAAGCATTCATTTTCAAATCGCAGAGAGTAAAAATAGAATTTAAATTTAGACTGCCTATAGAAAAAGGCTTATCTGAAAGCCTTTCTACGTTTCCGAACCAATCCAAACGTCATTCAATGAAGATTGATATTCACTGTTCAAGGATTTCTTCTGTGAAATGGCTAATTGACGAAACTTGTGACATTGACACTATAATTCAATTGTCAGGCTGACAAAAATATATTCCATGCATTTATCTTTATTTAGAGGTATAATTCGACTGTACGTGTGTATGTCACTGAACTCCTCCTAAACGGCTCGACCGATTTGAATGAATTTTTTTGTATGCGTTTGGGTGGCGCGCTGGATAGTTTAGATTCACAATTGGACCCGGTAGGTGGCGCTGCTGTCAGTATGTCACCAAATTTTTAGCACAGGACGACGTCTGCCAGGTCCGCTAGTTAAATATATTATAATTTAATACCTAGAGAATTTGTGCCTTTACAATAATGCTCTAAATTGATAATAATATTATCTCAACAATCGGAAAAAAATTGGCTCCAAATTAATGTGTGTAGTCGGCCTTATCAATGCCTGCCTTGTCGTATTTGGCAACAAACGATGATTTTGTTACGACTTGCGAGTGCAGTATACGGAAAGAGCAATCAGAGCAACTAAGTCATTTGTAAAGTGGCTGAAAATGGGACATAATATAAAATATGTCTGTCATGTCAGATAAGATATCCCTCACAATGAAATGGCAACACAGGGGCGTAAATAATAATAATAACTCTTTATTTCGAGTGACCAGGACTCATAGTGTTGGTAACAATATTTACTTAAACCTATATTAGTAATACAGTGATGTGGGTTTTTTATTTTTTTTATTTTATTATATATAATTATGTATCCTTGACTCAGAATTCCAGCTGAAACTCTGGAGCAACAATTCATAATACAGCAGTCCAGCGTATCTGCAATTATGCCCAGGACGCTATTGGAGCTGGCGCGCACACGACGCACCAAGGATGCACATCTTTTTCGCATTATTGCGAAAAATCAATCAACTTGCATTTCTGCAAACATCCCCGATGCGCTACAAAAGCGAGGCAGCCCCATCAGCACCCTGAAAGCATTATTGTACTGGACGCGGAGGGCGCTATACGATTTCTGCGTAAAATGCACCCACAGGCTATAGGTGTAAAATGACGTACAGTAGGCTCTGAAGAGTGATTTTTTAACATCTTCAGAGGCTTGCATAAACCTGCGGGCAATCATATTCGCCCTCACCGACAGCGTCCTCCGCTCCCTTTCAATATCGTCATCATCCCTAAGACCAGTGGTCAATACGTTCCCAAGGTACTTAAAACTGTGTACCCACCTGGTAGGTGGCACCGTTTCAGGATATATTTCACCAGCCCCAAATACCATGACGACACTTTTTGTACAATTATACAAAAGCTCGTGCTCTCTAGCATAGGTTTCACATGTTTTCACTAGTTTCCTCAAACCACAAACTGATGCACTGAGCAGCACCATGTCGTTTGCAAAGCTTAAGTTGTTGAAACATATGCCGTCAATATGACATCTGACTCTAGTGCTGCTCAGTTCTCGAATCAATTCGTCTGTGTACAGATTGAAAAGTGTGGGAGAAAAGAAGAAGTAGAACCGAAGAAGTAAAGAGCGACGCTCTTCAAATCACAGACAACTTGGTCCTAGGATAAGAAAACACACAAATAACGGCTGTCAGACTCGGTGCAGATACTAAAAGATATTTATAACTAAGCATAAAATGTCTTACGATATCGTTCTACATAGAAATCAAACACGGCGCAGACAATACATATTTTATCGTTAAATATCTGAAGATACCGGATAGATATCAGCAGATACTGTCATATACAAAATATACGTGAATATAATATCTGCAGATACGAATTTTATTTTTCTTCTTCTTTTCGTGTGGTTAGTGACTAATCTGGTGTCAGAGTTTATGCCGCCCATGGGCTTCTAACTTGGTTTCACATGCCGTCGAGAAATATCTCTCAGGCATGCCGGTTTCCTCATGTTTTCCTTCACCGTTTTTTCAAGCAAGCGGTAATTATTCAATGCGCTTATGAATCCGAAAAGTTAGAGGTGCGAGTCTTGGGTTCGAATATGAGATCTATGAGATGGCAGGCCGATGGTCACACCACTAAACTATCACTGCTGTACGAATTTTATTAACTGAATGTATCGGTTTTTATATTTTATCGCATCTTTTGTACCTATGTGATGATACCTTCAGATACTAAAAGTTTTTATTTTTATTTATTTGATGTTGACTTCAGATCGACAAGCCATATTTTTGTTAGTAGTACTTAGAAATATGTTAGTAAAAAATTATAATACATCTAATTTATTATACAGACTTCTTGACATGCACCTGTACACACTGCCACAATATTGGACAGTCAGTTCGGCTAGCCACAACGCTAAGAATGCCGTTACTACTGCCTCGGACACGACTCAGCAATGATGCAGCTCTCTTTCTGAGGATGGCATGAAAGCCATAGGTACGAGCATCGGTAAACATGCCCGAAGCGCTACAGTGCCTCGGGAGCCGCATCAACATTCTAAAGGCATTGTTATACTGTACGCGTAGGGCGTTGAAAGTCTTGTGCGTATATTTGACCCATAGACTGCACGTATAAAAGGATTGGCAAAACGCCCTAAACAGTGTCACATACTGCTTTGGCGCAGCGTGCAAATCTACGAGCCAACATATTGCACCTGACAGCCAACGCCCGGCGCTCCCTCTCAATATCCTTTATGCGCAGACACTCGCAGAAAACTACACTGTGTGTAACGCCTCTCTTTCCCATTCATTTCATTTGTTTTCAAGAGGTTTCATACGTGAGTACGTGACAAAAATGCAGATAGCTGGATAACGCACTATGAATCATATTTGCTGAAGTGCAACGAGTAAAAAGTGTTAAGCCCACTATCCATTAAAATCTATCGGTCCGACCCACGTTTTAGCATTCACGGGTTTAAATCTAGAAACGTGGGCACTCATCCAATACCATATTCACGGAACGAAAAAGAAAATATGATAGTACATTATTGCCACGGTCTGTAATGACTGCGTTGCTGGCAGCGCTGATGATGGCCGAAAGCGCAGCGTAGCGCAGGTCCAGGCCAACACAGTGCGGTCAGCATTGCAGCCCTTGATGGACAAGCTGGAATAAAGGCCGAGACCGAAGGTCGAGGCCTTTTTAGCGAGGACAGCAAGGGCTGCAATGATGACCAAGCTTGAAGGCCGAGAGCGTAGCTAAGCCAAGCTCGAAGCCATCATAGCGTGGCTAGCAGCGCAGTCATTGCGGACCAAGGCTTGTATAGTGCTTTACTCAAACAATGCGAGTAATTTAAATAAAACCAGCTTAGTATAGTAAGAATTAATTTAAAGTAACATTTTTTTTAAATACAGTTACTAAAATTCAGGAGCGTCTTTCTAGGGTTTATATTTTTTTTAAATTAGGCACTGGTGATTGTACTGCCTGTACCTATACAGCCAAATTCTGAATAAGATCTTTTTGCACCTGACTATTTTTGAAACAAAACTCGACAATAATGGATTTTCAAAGGAAATTTCTGGTGGCTAAAACACACCAGCAATGAAATTCCATAGAACTTTGCTGGCGCCTATTCATGTAGCGCGGAAAGGTCAACTTTGCTCAAAGAAGGTTGTCAAAATAATGACCACTTTACAAGCATTTTTGAGTAAACAATATTATCATGTCTTTTTGAGGTAAAATATGAAAGTAGGCGATGAAAAATTCGAAACTTACCTACTTGTAAGAAGTATTTCAAATACTAATAATACATACTATTTATTTTTGTTAGAAATTAATGTTCGAAATATTTTACAGAAAATATCTATAATAAGAGTAGTAAATATTTTTATTTTATTTTTTATTTTTGTTTTTTATTCCGTTGATAAAGTTTAGCTATTTTTAGATCGTGAGAGTGCAATCTCGTTGGTCGACGTTATCCCGGCTCAACGGAAAAATTGCCCAAAGTGGAAAATTTGACTTCACCGAGTTAATGATTTTTAACCGTCCGATGCAACGTGAAGTAACGGTTTATTTCCGTCCACCATATTTATAGGAACTACGGATATAATTCGTTTAACTCAGCGTCGCTCGGAAGCTGCAGCTAATAAGTTTATCTGAAAATATGAAGCTTTTCTAGTAAGCTATTTTAGGTATTCCGAACCTGTTTGATAGGCGAGAGTTTATTATTATAGTTCTGTTTAAAAATATTATTATCTATATATACAAGGTTAGTCGGAAAGGGGGTACTAAGCCGAAAGGGTGTTGAAGTACCCATAATAATAGATAACTTTTGTTCTACAACTTTCCCCAAAACTCGATAGTTTAAGAGAAATAGCTGTTCAAAGATTTCATAAAAAATACGCTAAATTCTATCTATCCTCAAATATGATCAGCTGTGTTTACATATTAGGCCACATTTGGGGTCACGTATTAGAAATCCCATTTTCTGAATTCATAACTAAAGCAGGGATGAAGAATTTTAGAAAAAACTAAAATAAAAAATATTTTTGATGGAAAAAAAATTAATCGAGTTTTGAAATTTTAACATTTGCTTTAAAATAGTCATCAGTGATACTATAAGTGGCCCGCGGCTTAGAACCCTCTTTCCGACTAACCTTGTATATACTACTCAAAACAAAATAAGAGCCACTCGTTATTTTCACATTTCAGTGTAATTTAATGAACGTTAAGTAATTAATAAGTGACAAAATATTGATGTTACAAACCCTTCGATATTTAATATCTTTGATTTTGTACTTGAGATCAAAACTGGTCATCATTTAAAAAACAAAAAAAGAATTTGTAATTTTCTTGTTATTTTGTTTCGATTTTTCTTTAAGTTTCGTTTCGATATTAATAATTTGTTTAAATGACATCTTATGTCATGCCACAAGTACGAAGACATATGGACGCAATTACTGCAACCAGAGCCGTTACAATGATCCAAGAAGGAAATTCGCAGCGTTCTGTGGCTTTTCATCTGGGTTTTTCTCGGAAAGCTAACCAAAATGCTTGGAATCGCTTCCAAGAGACTGGTAGTGTTGCAAGAAGACCTGGTTCGGGTAGAGTTCGTATTACAACTGTTCACGAGGACCGGTACATCCGGTTAAGTGCCCGCCGAGAACGCACAGTGACGGCTCGTAAATTACAAAATCGCCTACGGTTGACAACGGGTACTCGTGTCAGTGACCAAACGATCCGTAACCGATAGCACGAAGACCAGCAAACTTCAAAACGTCGAGTTGTTCGAATTCCTTTGTTCAGGGCTCAACGTGCAAATCGTTTGTTTCTCCCGTCAATATTTAGACTGGGGCATAAACGAGTGGGGGGGGCATAGTGCTTTTCACTGACGAGTGTAAAGTAAAATTATTTAATGATGGTCGGCGCATTAGAGTATGGAGGTGACGTGGCAAGCGATTTTCTGAAGCCTGCATTCACGAAGTTGACCGTTTCGGTAGACCCTGAATATAATGATTTGAGGTGGAATAAGCTTATACGGCAAAACTAAACTCGCTATTTTAAATAAAGGTTCCGTAACTGCTCAGCGTTACATTGAGGAAGTCATCAGGCCTCATGTGATTCCTGGGTTCGTCCTGATGCAAGACAATGCCCGTGCACACACAGCTCAAGCGACCCAGTCTGTACTGGAAGGCTCTCACATTCAAGTGTTGCCGTGGCCAGCAAACAGTCCGGACTTAAATCTGATCGAGCACATGTGGGACCAATTAAAACGAAGGGTTAGAGAGAGTGCGCAAGAGGTCTACAACCAGCAGCAACTGATTGACGCTTTGAAAAGTGCTTGGGAAGAGATCCCAGTTGAAAACGTGAGGCATTTGATAGAGAGGATGCATTCCAGGCTACAGGAGTGCTTAGCCAAAAGAGGAGGGTATACCCGTTATTAAAGAAGAGAAAAAGAAATAAAAGTGAAGTTTTTTTTAGTTTTTAGTGACTTTTTGTTATTTGTGTACAATCCTAAAATGTCATTTTTTATCAAAAGTTTAATACACATGTTTATTAACCACTAATTTCAACAGTTACTAGCCTAAACGGTAAACAATTACATTTTTTTAAGTTGACGTAAATTGATTGATGTGTTAATTTTATATTTTTCATGGTATACCTTAAAAACTTAGTGGCTCTTATTTTCTTTTGAGTAGTATATATATAAATGAATTGCTGTTCGTTAGTCTCGCTAAAACTCGAGAACGGGTGGACCGATTTAAATATTTTTGTTTTGTTTGGTTCGCCTCTACAAAATAATGGTATAAAAAAATTCTAAAAATATTATCCACCATAAAATACTATACTTAAGGACATATATCTTCACCAAAAGGCACAATAATAATAGATACATATATTCACGCCTGTTTCCCATGCTAATAATAATAATGCTAGTTTAACACACCAACCGTCTAATTAACTAATATGTTCAGATACCCGGAGGTCAATATTGCCACATATTATAGTGAGGGTCTGGGACTACTGTAGTAAGAGGTCACACCGCCCCCGCCTGTGAAAAGCGCGGGTCAGACGGCGAGCGCGCGCGCGGCTTTTACGCGATCAATATTGAAGTGTTTTATTAAAGGTATATTGAATCTTTAAAAGTGACATAATATAATAAATTATATTATACACCGTGACTATTGATGTGAAACATCTAATAAGGCGGTACGGGTGTGCAAGCGGCTGTTGCGTGGCGATGGTCGCGATGGCAGACACACGACTGCAGACCTTCGTAACTCGTCGGCTCCCTTCAGTTTTTTTTACGAAATAGTTTCGATGTTGCACATCTGCCAGGCGTCCCGCGACGCGTTCATTTTTTTAGTCGTCTTACAGACGAAATCCATGGACTAAGCTCAACATTCTGTACAACTTTTACTATAGGAAAAACTCTGAAATTGTGAAAAAATAGTTGGTCTATACAAAACAATTAATGTTGCTCAACAAATTGTATGAAATCTCTGTTTTTTTTTACGATTTCAGTGTTGGTCCGATAGTAAAAGTAGTACAGAATGATGAGCTGAGTGCATGGTTTTCGGCTGTACGATGATTAAAAAGTATCGGTGAATATTTTTGGAAAACACTTTGATGTTGCTTTATTAATTACAACCTGTGCTTTGTAATATCATAGTCTAATAATCTATACAGTCGTTCGACGAAGACGTCTAGACAGGTCAATCGTGCGGGGGGCAAGGGGCGAGACGCGGGAAGAGCAAGCCCGAGTTACACACGCCATCTTGATAGTAGCTCGGGACTTGTTTTTAGGGGTTGTCGCGCGCATGTTTTAATGTTTGTAGTTATTTTATATTATATGTAGGTATATGATTGAAAGTGATAGGTAATTAAGTTGTAAAAATGTTACATACGACTTGTTCTATGAGAGATTGCAAATCTGCGTTTTCATCAATTCCCGCACACCAAAGAAAGGTAAATTCCTATTATTAATATTATTTTAAAGTGTATTTACTGTGAACATTTTGTATTATGAAAGAAAGAACTGATATTATTCGAGTAGGCAAAAATAACCAAGGTAAACAAAATGGCGGGCGTAAGATATAGGCCTAGTAAGAATTTAAGAGAGGTATTACTCTATGGAAGTGTAATTTTAATCCATGCAATAATTTAATTAATAATTTATGAATTGTTAATAATATCTTTGAAACGGTGAGTCATACATCAAAAATAACCAAAATTTTGGGTCCCCTTTAAGAAACCCCGACATGGGCTCCCTAAGCTGATCCCTCGGTCACCCATCCATAAAATGACCTCGATGTCAATTGCTTTACTTTTAGTTTACGAAAATAGTCCTGGTGAATCTGCAACGCGTGTTTATGGACAAGTGGACTGTTGCAGTGTTGGTATTGAAACCCAAGATGGCGGGCATTATTTTTGAAGTGAAACTTCTTAGACGGCATCCGATTTTTATGGGAGAGTAGACTAGAATGAGAGTTCAAAATTGATCTAACATACTTAAATAAATGATTATTACTATATTATTGACTATTATTGAGTTGTGACAACCCTAGCCTTTATACCCCTCCGCGACATTGTCTAGACGTTTTCGGCTTTTACTACGAGATCAAAGGCGTCGCACTACTGTACTTCTTTATACTGTGGTAATATGTACGAAACACTTGTTGCTCTGCATACAAAATTTATTCAGAGAAATTCCCGGGAGGTACCTACGATTGTATCCCACCAACATTGGAAAAGTACTTTTTCCAATAACTTATGTACCAATACCTGTGTATTTATAAGTGTTTTTTTTATCTTAAACATATCTTTTCTATAGATAGTCTACAAAAATAAGTTAAGGAAAATAATAAACAAAACTAAAAAATTGAAAAACCCCTTTATGTTTAGAGAATATTAAATACATTTTATAATATCATTTTTTATACATTTTATATTAAAAATCTATCACTATTTTTAAAGTCAAGTGTTTATTTCTTTATTTCATAAAAATATTTTTTTCTGTGTGAATATTAAATAAAATACGCGTAGCAAATTATCGATTAAAAATTAAATATAAGTAGTATCGCACATAATGTCTATTGGAATATGAATAGTTATAAAATCGAGAGAGTTATATATATTTTTGACGTATAACATATTTTACGACTATATCAATACATTTACGATAAATTAAAAATTAAAAACACTTTAAGGCGCATGCTACACAATATTAATTTATGAAAATATTTGGGACGCGATCCTGGATGTAGATGTTTATTGCGCGTTTAAACTCGTCGTCCATTTCAAGCCCTGCGCACCAGAACACCACACGATTCAATTAGCAAGAGTGCCCGCATTGACCACTATTTTCAATTAAAAATCTAGAATAATATAGTACGTGCCACAGAGCTTAAAGTCCGTTATTCAGTAATTGAGTTGTGAGTGGTGACATAAAGTAACGCGGCTATGCAGGTCAAAAAGCGTCGTGACATTCCCACAATGAAAAAAATACGATTATAACACGTCATAATACGCCACCTGGTCTGGTGCTGAGGGGTTCGCGATCCAAATATTGTGATAAAAATTGAGCGTGTAGCATACGCCTAATGATGTTGTCAACTCAACACCTTGCGAGAAGTTCGCGAGTCGAGATGAAACCTTTTACAATCGAGTTTTGAATGCCAGTACCAGTAGTAAGCTTGCTTAAATTTACTTAAAAGATATAACGCACATAGTATTTGTAAATCGCAGCAATGAATTACACGATTATCGA
Source organism: Amphipyra berbera (assembly GCA_910594945.2). Lineage (NCBI taxonomy): Eukaryota > Metazoa > Arthropoda > Insecta > Lepidoptera > Noctuidae > Amphipyra > Amphipyra berbera. The sequence goes on along the minus strand of OU343121.1, from coordinate 20,354,815 downwards.
TTAATATTCGAAACTTTGTTTCAGCCACCGCTATTCATATTTGCTTGTTTCAATCAACTTATGTGAGAACTAGAACACCTGATACCTACGTATTGCTTAATTATTCATAAAACGTAGGGCTATTTAATAGCAGCAAAAGGTCGAAGATAGAAAATATATTCTTCGAAGAAGTTTTAGAAAATTCAACGTGGCTTTACGATGTTGACCTAATAAATGATTTAATAGTAGGTATAACAACTCGGTACAGGCATACAGAGATATCTATGAAAAAAACTGATACCAAATTTTATTTCATCAAAGTGAAGAACGATCGATCCCAACCTGGTAGGTTATATGCTAAAATTATTTTTTCCGCAGCTGCAACTATGTCAGTTGAAAAGTGCTTATAAATAAAAAATGCACCTACAATACATTTTATATACAAGTAATGCATCGATCGATATATTTATATTTAATATTCATGTGTCACCAGTCGCTTTCCGCTCAGGTGTTGAACAATGCCCGTATCGGAAGCGCGATAAATGCATTGAAATTGCGATTCTTGTATCCTGTCTTTATATCAAGTCTTTACAAAAATACACATCACAATATGATTTTGCAATTAATTTTAACAAAGTTAACAATAAAATTTTAGTAGGTGCATCTCAAGTGTTTTTTTTATTTTGTAAACTCACATAAAAGTTAGCTTTGATTATAACAATAATAATTTTAAAAACTTTAAATGCTTCTTTTTACATTGTAGAAAATAGGCACTTGACTTAACAAAATATTCTGCGACATGAAAACATTCGCCTCGACATCATACAAGCAATGCTTCGCGAGCTGATTTAAAAAACAAAATAATTTATCAAAAAGAATATGTTAAATTTTAAAAGCCCTAAAAGAAAAAAAGCTGTAAAAATAGATAATATTCCACTTACCTTAAAACAAATGAAGAGAGAGAAAGGCATGGTAAGCACAACAAGGATCCATGATAGGACAACTAAAATCTTGCCACAGGTCTTGCTATCAGAATCAGCCTCCTCATTGACTGAAACACATAAAATTAATTAATATAAATCTTTTACACCAAAAACAGAAAAACAAAATAAAAAACAGGAAAATAAAGAAAAAACATTTTTGGTTCTCGAATACTTTTTTATAATAATTTTAAAAAAATTGAAAAAAGTTTGGGAATAAAATCTCACTGCTATTAGTTATAGTCGGGTACAATTGCTGTCTACTTGTCATCTCCATCATGATTGTAAAACATTCATGACGCGGTAACTATTGACACCATGCGCTACCTTCAACAGTCAGGTATTTACTGACCAGGCGAGCTTACGTTGACCTATTAAACATGCACGTGGGAAACAAAATGTGGGAACTACTACACGTTTTTCAAAATAAGAAATAATAATGATAACAAGGAATATAATAATTATTATTTACCCGATTCGGTCACCACCATAGTGGTGGATTCTGAACAGCGCGCCACTTTGTCTGTTTTTTTACATACTTAGCGTGTTAACTGAACGGGGGCAACTAATAGACTGATGGGAGTGGGGTAGGGGAATGGAACTCAAAGAAGCTCTATGAAACGTAATAACTTCGTAGGCAACTTGCTGTGCCTTATATATGCTCCTGATACCCTGTATTGCACTTGCGCGGGTCTTACGTCAATTGTATATATAAGTAATACATACACACAGAATCTCTGCGTGTTTATTGGTCAACCGAAATGCATTATTATGAGCGGTGCGGAGTTTAATGTTTGCGAAACTCCTCCCTTCTGAAAAAATTACCCGAGTTTATAAACATTTGCGAGTTCATATGCCTGGTAGGGGTAAGCTCGTTACGGCTTTACACCTTAAAATAGCTGAGCAAACAGTTTCACAAATGGTTCTCAGAACATTTAATGTTTTTTCGACTGAAAAATGACAACATTGATCGTCGCTTGTGCAGTTTATTTTAGTAAAGTTTTATTTTAGACATGTATCAAGTTTTAAGTTTGATAAAGGGAAATAATTAATTATGTATTTATTGTGTAAGCACAATAAATACATAATTAATTATTTCCCTGAATTAATTTTGAAACAAATACCTATTAAATATGCAACAATATGGCCTAAAGGTTCTCAATCTTTCGCCCGACCTATCTACCCTTTTCCCGCTGAAATCTTTTATAACTTTCGCCACATTAAAGAACGCTCTGATTCTTGTATTATATTTTTAATTCTACATGAAAAATAATCTAAATTCTAAGTAAATTTTAGGTAAATAAATGATAAAATAACTTTATTTTTACAAAATACTTTATTAGAATAAATCCTCTTAAAATACAAAACACATTTATTTTTGAACACAACACAATTAAATTAAAATATTTGAGTAATAAAAGTAGTATTGTTAGGAAAAGTAACTTTGCTAGGAATGTATTGCTAATGCATGGAAAACTAAATTATTTAAACTAGGTATAGTTCATGAAATACCATAACTTTAGCCGTCAAATAATTAGAAGCTCTAGAAAGCTCCTATTTACCTTGTTTGCATAATTATCTCTCGCAAATTATTGTTAACCTATGGGAATATATTTCCCACCAAATTTTATGGAAGATGTCGCGAAACCCTCGTAGTATTATTATTTTTAAACCTAGCAATTTTTTTTACTATTATCTGTAATGGATAATAAAAACAACTACATAAAATACAAACTATTTTTTTATTATTTATAAAAATATGCCAAATTATTTGTTATTTTCTTTTCCTAAAACCTTCTGCTCGTTAAAGGGTTAAGCTTGCAATCAACTCTATTGGCAGTGATATTAATTGGCAAGGCCAACTTACATGGCAATTATATCTCTAAGATTTAACGAATATTTTTCTTAACTTAGGTATTTGATATTATAACTTTACTTTTCCCGTGAGAAAATTGGGGTACGAACGTTACCCAGTTTTGTTTAATTAAGAACTATAAGATATATCGTCGCTGTGCAGTAAGAACCTCGTAATTGCAATTAACGTAGTTTTACAGGAGGAGATAATAAATGCCTGTTAAAAAAAAGTATGAAGTGTAAGGTTCTTCTGTTTTATTATCTATTCATCAATCTATTTCATCTTAGAGCTGTGCACTTTCGTTCTAAATATGCATTACAAGGTTTTTTACCCAACAAATGAATAACAAAAAATAAAAATGATTTTGTGCTTTACGAGGTTTTCACTGCCCAGCGACGATATATGACTTAAAATAATATACAAAAGTAGGAGAGGTCGCAAAAATTAAGCATTCGATTTACAACTCTTTCATAGGTTTTTGTGTAAAAGAAAATTATGACCATCTAAATTATGAAATAATCTATCAAGGTGATCTCAAATAAGTAAGAAATATATAATTCTTGTAATGGAAAACGTAGCTTTGGTGACCTGCATGATATTTCAATGTACGAAAACATCATTGCATATAATACTAGCTGTGTCTTCACGGCTCCGCCCGTAGCCTATGTTACTCAGTGATAATGTAGCTTTCTAACGGCAAAAGAATTTTTGAAATCGGTCCAGTAGTTTTTAAGTTTATTCGTTACATAAAAAATACAAATCTTTCCTCTTTATAATATTAGTATAGATTTAATAACTTTTATGTTAACGTACCGTCGCAACGCGTCGGCGACGTGTGAAAACGTCGTTGATACGTAGAATAAAATTTGATAGTAGGAAGAAAAATCTGTATGAGACGTGCCCATTTTGATGCATGTATTTGAATTACAACGCTAACATTAATCGTTTTTGATTTACGAGGTAATCACACGCCGTCGCCGACGGTGTGCGAATTGAAGAATTGTGAATGACTGTGGATGATGTTTAAAAAATGTTAATAATTATACCGTAAGGCGCATTACAGACCAAAACTACAAATGTTGCGCGGCATACAATTTCCATAATAATAATGATGTATGGTCTGATGAGGCTCTCGTTGGCAGCTGGATCAAGGACCTGATACAGAAAGCTGTACTTCTGGACACGGTGCGTAGTGTTAGGAGGTTCCTCTCTCTGAGGCTCTAACCACCGGTAGCTTGGACTCTGTTCCCGATGCCGGCGGGCTACTATTTTTATATTTTTAAATGTTTTTTATTAGAAATATTTAAAAATGTAAATGTGATGAATAAAGGAGAATATAATGATGTATTGTATCTATGGTGCACCTGTGATATAGGCACGTACCTACTTGCACGTATATTATGAGAAAAATGCAGTTTTGGTATGTGATGCGCCTAAGTCCAGTTTGCGTACAATAATAATATTTTTTTATAAAGAAATTACCATAATATAACTTTTGGCTCATATACTGGGATTTTTAAAATATGAATAGGTACATCATTATTTTATATTTTATTTTTACTGATACGATGTACAATACATGAGGGACACGTGGCTAATTACAACCGCGCGGATCATACGATTTGCGAGGTTAAGCTGCGCTTGCCGCGGTCAGTCTGTGGATGGGTGACCATTCGTTACACATCGAGTCCCCTCCGTGCCTCGGAGAGCACGTTAAACAGTCGGTCCCGGGTGTCATACGAATACCTATGACAGTCGTTACGGGAAATCAGAAACCCAAAAAGTGTGATAACCGGTCTAACCTAATGATATCGGCATTGCCTAGTAACTGGGTAGCGGAGGTCTGATGGTAGTCGCTCCGTGTAAAATACTGGTATTCAGCCGCATCTGGTTAGACTGGAAGCTGACCCCAACATGGTTGGGAAAAGGCTAGACAGAATACAAGAAACTGGGATTTAAAAAAAAAACTATAAATATTTAAATTTCTTGAAATCTACTGAATTTCGATTAGGGTATGTAGGGCGCTAATTTGTTGCATATAGGACACAGTATTACACCTTAAAGGGAACATATCGAATCCGAGTTTACCCTGTATATTTTTGTTGAGTGCCTTTCAAATACCGTGATCTATGATTTATAGGAGGTAACTTATGATCTAAGCGACGTTATTGGTACACGGCTGTTGAATGTAGTTAAGACAAAATCCTCTATTGTCTATATCGACTGGAGCTTCGACGTTGTCTGCGTGGAACCATAGACGGAAAGGTTTCACCGTACCTGTAAATAGAAATAATTAATTTATTCAGTCAGATGTTTTTAAGACAATATTAAGACTTTTGTGGCATGCAGATCCACAGAACACTCTAATAGGCCGCTTAGATCAGAGGTCGGCAACGCTGTGACCGAGGGCGCGTTTGCACCCGCGACGCCTTTTTGGTGCGCCCTCCATGAAAAAACGTCGTTTCTTTGAAACATTCAGCTTTCAGCACAAGTCGGCAAGCCGAGCGTTCAAGCTATCAGAGGGGCGGGCGGGGGCGCTTCAGGGGGAGCTCCCCCCATTTTATTTGCGTCAACTATTCCTGCGCCCTTCAGGAGTAAATTATGTTAGAATGAGCCCTGATTGCGGTTCTCGTGCCAAATAAGTAAACGAAGGGGTCCTTGGTGTCGTGCAGGCACGTTTTAATAGGCTCAGGGAATAATGTTTGTACCTGAATTAATTTCGTCGTCTTGCATAGACGGATACTCAATTAGCAATGGCGCGCGCTCCCCCGCGCGCACCCTGTCGGCCGTGACATTAGTGACGGCGCTCTCGTCCGGAAACGGCTCGAACAAGCCCTTAGGCTGGATAACACAAAATATGCCTTATAAGCAGTGAAACCTCTAACAGACTATATACTATGGCTGAAACAACCAGTTTAATACATAATGAAATCTGTCATTATCGGAAACCCAAATGTGGCCTACGTCAAACTTTAGACGGAATTGAGGGTAAAGTGAAAGGTTTTACTTATTCGGACTACTGCATTATTTGTATTGGCGAGGAAGATTTTCATGCAACCCATAACTACATAGAGCTTGTCATGTTTCTCAGAGCGAAATTGTTAAACCTTAATCACACAAACATTATAATTTGCTTACCAACTTTTAAGTATATGAAGAATGCTAACGTAATGTTTAACAGTCGCATAGAAACTTTTAACAACCTTCTTTATTTAGATGTAAACTCATTTAATTACGCGCACATCCTAGATTCAAACCTTAACCTACCTTATGACCATGGTACGTACAACAAACACTATGGCTCCTCAAATAAATATGGTTTAAAGATTGTCGTATCAGATTTGCAAGACCTAATTCTTGATCTAGGCAACCAGAATACTTTGCACCAAGAGGTTTACTGCTCTCCAGAAAATCAAAGCCAAAACGAAATACCTAAAGAACCACAACAGATAAAATCGCAGTTTTTTCTATAACTACGTCAACATTCAGCATTAAGATCCATCTAACCAGTTCACAGTCTGGAAAAGAATAACCTCGCTAAGCATTATTTTATCAAAATGTTCGCGGCATTAAGAACAAACTCATTTTGTGGAGAACTAATTTGTCGCTCACGGAACATGACCTTTTGGTAGCCACTGAGACATTCCTAGACTCTTCTGTTGAAGATTCTGAGTTAGTCCTCAGCGGATGGAGTGTCACACGCCGAGACAGATGCGGCTATGGCGGTGGTGTCCTATTAGCGTCTAAGCAAGGTATCACACCTACCCGAGTACGTGAGTTTGAAACTCCTAATGGTGAAGATCTCTGGGCGAAATTTGCCTACTGCAAGAGTAGTGTTTATGTGTGTGTAGTGTACATAACTCCCAGTGCTACAGACTCTGTATATTTTGATTGGTTTTTTAAAGTTGAAAGTTTCATAAACGACCTAAAAGGAACTGTACTTATTATTGGAGATATCAATTTAAATAGTGCTTCAAAAATTTATGTAATTATTATAGATTTTTCCTCTCATATTGTTCTTTGTCTGACTGGAATAATGTTTTTAATACATTTGGCGGTAAATTAGATGTTGTCCTTGTAAAGGGCTCTAGTTGCGCAGTGCAAGTAAATAGTTCCGACACTGGGGGCATTGTTAATGTGGACTCCTACCATCCTCCTTTGAATAATTTGCTCTTAACATTTTATCAAATAGTTGTAACGAAAATATTAAGCCTAGTAACTTTGACTCAACCTCTGATTGGAATTTTAACAAAGCTAACTTTTCTCTTTTATATGACATGATGTCTACAGCGGATTGGAGTTGCGTATTTAATGCCTCATATGTGCAATCTGCGACTACTAAATTTTATGAAGTTTCGTATAATATTTTTGATCTTTGCGTACCTAAAAGAAGCAGACAAGTTTCAAACAGGAAACGCTACCCTGTCTGGTTTTCACATGATATAATTAAAGATGTAAATCGCAAAATTAAACTCCACAAAGAATGGAAACGTTATAATAATCGGAATGTCTACGAGGCATTTTCCATACTGCGGTTCGAACTTAAGACACGCATTGAGTCAGCATACAATGCCTACATTGCAGCTGTTGAAAATGGCATTAAGAAAAATCCAAAAAAAAATGGAATCATATTAGTAGCCTTCGAACTAAAGGTGGCTTTGAGCCCACCGTGACTTATAAAGGCTGTAGTTTTTCCGTTAGTGAAGCCGCAGATGCCTTTGCAAATTATTTTGCTAGTGTGTTTCTACCCAATAGTCCCTTATTAGATTTCAACAATATAACTAGTATTCCCTTGTTATGCGATGGACATATCAACATAAGCTTTTTTACCCTATCACAAGTAGAATTAGGAATAAATAAGTTAAAACCACTTAGTTCTGTGGGTCCAGATAAAGTCCCATCTTACATCTTAAAAGGATGCAAGGAGATAGTTGCTCCTGTACTTTCCTATATTTTTAACTTGGCTTTAAAAACCGGCATATACCCGGAACAGTGGAAGATATCGAAAGTCACTCCGATATCTAAAACAAGTAATAAGACATTGGTTGAAGAGTATCGTCCTATCGCAGTACTATCATGTGAACTTATTAGATCAGTTGATATTACCGCTGTTGGATATAACTACACCAGACTGTTTAATACTGTTTAGAGGAAATTGTCGTTTGCTTCGAATTGATAAAAATGGGAGGATCGCAGAAGAATGAGAGGAAGGCAGAGTTTTGGCGCAGAATGCTGCAGGTTCTAACTCAGCAAGTGTGCAACAGGAATTTTTGCAAGAGCACATAAGTGTCATCAAAATAATACTTATGATCATCTGTGTCCTGTTGGTAGCCGGATTCATGGTTGGTGCTTACAAACTGTACAAGCGATGCACAGGTGGTTGGATAAATCGACGAACAGACGATTATGCGATGCGACGTTCGGCCAGTATTTTCTATCGGCACCGTAATTTTGACCAACAGCTGCAACCGGAGGTGAAAATTCAGACTGTCAAACAATAACTACTTCGGAAGTGCGGTTTAGTGAGACGTTTATTTGTGAAAGATTATATCGGCTATCTGAAACGGACTAAGGGGACTTTTAGAGAACATAATGTGGAGCTTATTTTTATTCTTCTTTTCGTAATATCCATTCTAATTGAAATATATGTTACGCATTTTTACTACACATAATATATATTGTAACTAATATGTCAGCGACAGTTGTCTACAATAAGCATCTCGTGAGTATGAAGTTGTTTATTTACATGTAGTTATTTTATACTTCATTGTTTAGTTATGATACTATGTTTTCTTAGTTTTGAATTGTTGTTAATAAATGGCAGAGGAGTTAGAAATATGTTATGAGGATTTAAAATATATAAAAACCTATCTTACGAAATTAGGTCCTAGAAGAAGGACTCAGCGTATTTGTGAAATTAATTTAGAAAAAGCTGAATCTACTATTTTAAAAGTTAAGGAAACGTTAATTTTATTGAAAATAATGTATTAGGAGGTAAAAAACTTGACTGTGCTATACTGAACTCAGTTAGAAAATTATTTAATGAGTCGGGTATTCTTTTTGAAACTATTCAAAGACTCTGTAACTTCTCTGTTCCCTGCCCCTTTACCGATTCTTCGTCGTCGTCGATTTGTGAGGAAAAAACCAAAATTGAGAAATTTGAGTTAAAGACGGCTGTGTCTTTATTGCCAGTTATGACTGGTGACGAAGATGTAACAAAGCAGTTGATTGACGCGATTGATTTATGTTAGGTAAATAAAGTGAGCAAAAACTGATTAATTTCATATTAAAAACACGGTTATCAGAGAGCTCTAAATTGCGTATTTCACGTAGCTATGATACATGTGAGACTTTATTGCAGGATATGAGACTTCATTTACTTACAAAAAAGTCGAGCACCGCCATTCATTCAGAACTTATGAAAATTAAGCAAAATTTTCAGAGTATTGACGAGTATGGTAGTAAACTCGAACAATTATTTGTAGATTTGACAATTTCGCAAGCTGAAGGTAAGAAGAATCATATAAGATTTTGAAACCAATTAATGAGAAATTAGCAATTCAGCGGTTTGCCGACGGCTTACGAAACCGGAATTTAAGTGTCATTTTGGTAGCTAGGAACTATTCAGCGCTCAAGGATGCAATACGAGCTGCTAAAGACGAAGAGCTCTCCACTACTATAGAGCAGACGACCGAAGAAACTGCATACTTGGGCAGGCGGACTCCTGGTGAGTACCCTAATTATAGTCGAGGTTAAAGAGGTAACTGTGGCAGAGGTTTTCAACGGTATTACAGTACATCAGTCAGAATTTTCTGGAAATCATGATCAGCAAGCTTTTTCATCCAGGGATTCTCAAGGGCAATCTAATAGAGGTCGTGTATTCAATTCTAATCGTAGACGCAATCATCGCGGGTATTATCAAGGTAACCGAAATGGGAACGTTTTCGTGGCGGAAACTGAGCCTGAGGAGGCTGATGATGAAAATAATGAACATGTTGAAAATTTAGATCAGTTTTTTCGTTGATAACATTTTTTGTTGCGATTCTGGTAACTCGGTAGAGTTAAGTATCAAAGGAACCAAATATAGTTTGCTTATAGATTCGGGAGCGTCAATTTCTGCATTGCAATATGACTCGGCGCTCAAGTTGAACAGTAATATTGTAAAGCATAACATTTGCGTAAATGGATTGGGAGGCAAAGTCCAATCAATAGGTTTTATATATGCTGACATTGAGATTGAAAATGAATTATTACGACAGAAGTTTAACGTCTTTAACAATTTACCTTGTAAAATGCATGGTATTCTAGGTCGAGATTTAAGAAAATAATTAAACTGTATTTTAAATTATGAACTAAATGCTTTTAAGATATCGACTTTAAGTAAAAGTTATACATACCCTTTGTGCTCATATTTATCTGATAATAAAGGTTATTTGACTGTTCCGGCAAGAAGTGAAAAGATATATTACATTAGAACATGCGTGGAAGATGAATGTGCGATAAATAAGCAAGAGTTATGTGAGGAAGTGTTTTTGGCCGGAGGTATCAGTACACCGAAAGACGGGAAGATACCTATACAGTTATTGAATACGCGAGATGAAGATGTACAACTTAGTTATTTCAAACCAAATATAGATAAATTAGATACATTTAGTATTTGTTCTTTCGACAAAAATGAAGTCACTGGAAATAGAGTTCGAAAATTACTCTCTTTGTTAAACTTAAAACATTTTAATGACGAGGAAAGGAAATCAATTTTAAGCATTTGTGGGAAATTTTAGGACGTTTTTTATTTGCCGGTGGCTATATTATCAACTACAAAAATGTATGAACAGGAAATTAGACTCAAGCCTAATGCTGAATTAGTTTACGTAAAACAGTATAGATTACCTTACTCATAAAAACAGGAGTTATAAACCAAATTACTAATTTATTAGAAAATGACATAATATACTGGCCTGCAAAAATAAGTATCACACTTTTAAAATTGCAATAACTTTTTAGGTACACAAGATATATTTTCGAAACAAAAAGGACTCAAAAAAGAGTTTAACTTTGTTACTATAGTTTCAAAGAAAGCTGATAAAAATTGCTATAAATCGTTTTTTATTTTAAATCTCTAACTTCTATAGTTAAGAAAAAATTGGATTTTTAAAAGTGTGATACTTATTTTTGCAGGCCAGTGTAGAACCCGCGTGCAGCGAATGGTCTAGTCCCGTACTTTTGGTTCCCAAAAAACCAAACGCCGATGGAACTAAAAACTGGCGACTAGTTATCGATTTTCGAAAATTGAATGATAGGGTTTAGGATGACAAATTTCCCCTTCCTAACATAACTGATATCCTTGACTCGCTTTCTGGATCTATGTATTTCTCACACCTTGATTTCAGCCATTCATATTTTCAAGTTAGACTTTGTCCCGAGAGCAGAAAATGCACGGCGTTTACAACACCATCGGGCCAGTACCAAATGTCACGCCTACTTATGGGTCTAAAAATTAGCCCAAGTGCTTTTAACCGAGCTATGTCTGTTGCATTAGCTGCCTAAATTACGAAAAGTCATTGATATATTTAGACGATTTAATGTTTTGGACGGAATTTACAGGTTCATGATAAAAATTTGATGGATATACTTGCCCGACTTAGTGCCGATTTCACCAACGTCGGATAACTTTAATCGTGGAATGAATTTGACGTTTTGACAGCTTTTGCATAGAAATTCTGTCAAAACGTCTGTCTTATTCCTTGGATAAACGCTATCCGACTTTGGTAAAATCGAGCCTAAGAAAAGTTCAACCCAGAGAAATGTCAGTTCCTTAAGAAATAATTATTATATCTTGGTCACATTGTATCAGCTGACAGTGTGAAACCTGATCCTGATAAAATTAAAGTGCTAGAAAGTTACCCTGTCCCTAAAGATTCGGATGAAGGTAAAAGATTTATTGCTTTTTCAAACTATTATCGGAAATTTATAGCATAGTTTGCTGATATTTCATATCCCCATAATAATCTTTGTAGGAAAAATGTACCGTTTCATTGGAGTAAGGAGTGTCAAGAGTCTTTTTCTAAATTAAAATCATCTTTATCTAGACCACCTATTCTATAATACCCCAACTTTGATAACGATAATGTGTTTATTTTAAAAACAGACGCATCGGGTTACGCGGTGGGTTCGGTACTATGTAACAATGACCACAGACTTATAGCGTACGCGAGCAGAACGAAATACACTATCCGACTATCGAAAAGGAATTATTATCATTAGTGTGGTTCGTAAAATACTTTAGACCATATCTTTTTGGCAGACGGTTTAAAGTTGAAACTGATCACAGACCTCTAATATATTTATTTAATATGTCTAACCCGTCAAGTAGATTGATGAAATTTAGGCTGGTACTTGAAGAATATGATTTTGTGATTGATTATGTAAAAGGTCAAGATAATGTAGTTGCAGATGCATTGTCTAGAGTGCGTATTATAAGTGATTACCTTAAAAGTATGTCTGAAAATTTATATGCTATATTAACACGAGGACAAAAGAAAGCAATGAATAAAAATGTAAAAGAAAACGATTCCGACAGTTCTGTGGACGGTAGGTTGATACGAACACTTGGGCTGAACACCCAAGGGTTGTAGGAGTACTTAAAACCCCAAAGGAATGTACGGAATTGATATTTGGACAAGCTAATCAGATATAAAAGGTCAGACTTCTTCGGCGGTTCGACATGGAATCCTTCCCTCCATCGAATGACCACTGGTTTTATAACTTCGGGTACATTGATTCATCTTGACGATTACCCTCCTGTGTCAACATTGTCCAGTGTTACCAGCTATCGATAACACATACCTACTGCTTTAATTGACTTTCAAATGATAATAGTAAGCTGTTTTACACAAAAATATTCTGCCCTGATTTTTTTTAAGTGCATTTGTTAGTCGAGTGTCAGTCGACGCTTACATTCAAATCTAGCGGCTAGATATTTTGAATGCAAGAATTTATCTGGCTAGTATTTAGCCTAAATCATGAGCATAGCGACGCTCGGCAGTGATAAACTCGTAAAACAAATTTTCTTCAAAAGCGTTTCAAACTCAAACTCAAACTTTTATTTGCTTTCCACAATGGTATTAATAGATGGTGAGTAAATATATATAGTACATCGTGGACCCTGTTGGGCACGCAAAAATATTAGGAGAGAGGAAGGAATTGGTAAGTAATTTTTAACCGAATTCAAAAAAGAAGGAGGTTTCTCAATTCGACCGTATATATTTTTATTTATTTATTGAAGTATCTAGGTAGATTTTCGTATTCCTAATTCAATATTGATAGTAAGTATTGTTTTGACTATTTATATTTATTAGTTTTTAATTACCTATAATTATAATGTACTTATCTGTAGTTTTAGTTTTTACATATAAGTTTATGTGGGTACCTATCTAGTTATGTAAATGTTTATTATTATTATAGATACAAATGTAGCATAGATAACATAGTGATATTTGCAAGCTTTATTAATGTTGTCTTACATTGTGGATATTAATTTACTTTTTTATTATATTAAGGTATTGAATTTACTAAGCATTTAAAATATATTACTTATTTATGTTATCGTTATTTATTATTATCATAATGTTATATTAGGAATAGTAAAACTTATCATTTAAGTACCTGTTCTTAAAATGTATCATTTAAGTATTCTTCTATGTGGTAATAGCTTTTTTGTAGTAATAACTTCTTTAATTTGTTTATGAATATATTATCTGAATATATGAATATATTATCGTTTTGTTTGTTCTTTAGATTGATAAACTCGTCATACGCGTACTACTTCAACAAACCTTCAATTCAAATACCTCTAAGCTATCTATGACGTACGATGACAAACTTGTATTGACATTTGAACGGCCATTTTTTTTTCGGATGACGGTTATCTCTTTTAAAAATTTGTATTTTACACATACCTGGTTTTCACTGCCGACCGTCGATAGGGAACTGTTACCTTTGTGCAACGTTGGTAATAAAATTTGCCTGTAATCTAATAATTTTAAAAGCGCATCGGTCTCCATATCCCTTCCCGAGCCACGCGTTGTAACTTGATTACTGAAGGGCTCAATTATGGTCCTACACTCATATTGTATTAATTATTCTGTAGTTGTGTTAAAGTGAGGGGTCGTAGCTAATTACCAGCTGCGCGGATCATACGATTTGCGAGGTTAAGCTGCGTTTGCTGCGGTCAGTCTATGGATGGGTGACCGTTCGTTACACATCGAGACCCCTCTGGGCCTTGGGGAGCACGTTAAACGGTCGCGGGTGTCAAACGAATACCTATGACAGTCGTTAACTGGTCTAACCTTAGGATATCGGCACAGTCTAGTAACTGGATTGCGGAGGTCTGATGGCAGTCGCTTCGTGTAAAATACTGGTATTCAGCCGCATCTGGTTAGACTGGAAATTGACTCCAATTAACCGGGGAAATGGCTAATAAAAATAGTTTTGTAAAAATCTTACTCAAGACAGTAGCGGCTTGCATCGAGAGTTCTGCTGAGAAGGTTCCGCCACAAATTCTATCTGTACATAAAGCTTGAGCAGGCTGAATCCGGCCAACGTTGGTAGCACATGGCAGTAGTAGCCAATCGTTGGCGCAATTGTTGGGTCCAGCCCCAGAGCCAATCATGGCGTTAACTGGGCTGTTACTGTTGCCGCTAATAGTGAAGGCTCGGGAACGGTTGTTAACTAAAGACAAACACAGATTGTTATTACTCATATACAGGGTGTCAAAAAATGTACTCTAAAAATTTTGTATGGTTACTTGGTTTTGAAAATTGAACTTTTCGAAATTCGCCTTTTTTATTAGTTTCCATACAAAACATTTTTTTTTCATTTTATAGTCTAACGTGATAATTATTTTAGTGAAGGCCAAATATGACATAGGAACTTGTAAAGTCGTAATTAAGTACATACATACATACACACCGTTTATTCTATTTGTGGATATTTAATTGATTGTACTAAGATGCCGCTGTACCAATGTCGAATAATCTTATGTAAAAAATAAAGGAGACAGTTTTAATAAAACAACTTACAGCTAGTTCCCACACAAACTGAGGAGCGTTTTCACAAAACGATCATCATAAAGAAGTATATTTTTCAATAAACGGTTTTATGTATTTATTTCTCTATGGGTAAGAAGATTCAATGAAAATTACGGTTTATTCGGTAGGTATTTTACTTATTTATTATTAACTTACATAGAACAATACAATCAACAAATAATTAGATCACGAAACATATATACATACATCTGCTGTTGATGTCTCGGTTTGATAAAAACCCCATACAAATTGTTTAAATTCCGAGACCGTTATATTACAGGTTCCTCGTCGTCGTAATTACGTCGAATATTGTCATCGTCAGGAGCAGAACCCTGAAGCACATCTGCATAAAACGCCCGAGCATCAAGGTCATCAGAAATATCTCAAAATTTAAGTAGATTGTCGACGACTGCTCTCTTCTTTGATGAAATCATATTAGTTTTAGGCAACTGGTCACAATGAAATCTCGAGAAAGATTTGACTCCTTTCTTTTTTATTTCAGTGATCACTGGCGCAGCAGAATATGCATCTTGTCCACCAACTTCAACATTTTTTGAAGCTCGGAATCCAACTACAGTAAAGTGAATTATCCGTGTTTGGGATATCTTAAATGGCAGTTTTGCCTTAATCATTTGTTTTGCCGAGGCTTTCATGTCATAACTATACCAATCTTTACCCCATTTATTGACTAGTCCATGTTTTCCTAAAATTGTATAGTACTCTTTTGGCGACACCATCACTTCACGTCGACGGTAGTCTTTTTCTACCCTTCCAAATACTCAATCTGGAGGCATAAAACTATGGCCTCGAATAGGAAAAATGTGGCTCAGTTTATTAAAAACCTTGTTCGAAGCCATAAAATTTGCAAGCATAGTTAACAAACTATGCTTGCAAATTTTATGGCTTCGAACAAGGTTTTTAATAAACTGCAAACTGTGCTTGCAAATTTTATGGCTTCGAACAAGGTTTTTAATAAACTGAGCCAGAAACTTCATCATGTTTGATGAAGTTTTTATTCTGACTGCTGCAAGAATCGGAATACAGTTCAAGCTTCAAATCTTTCTTATTTTCTCTTAAGCATGTTTCTTCTAATTTTCTCAAATAATGTTGAAGTGCCGAAGCTATCTCATTAGCTCCTCGACCGCCCTGATTTTCTAACCAGACATAAAACTCTATAACGTCCTTGGTTTGTTTACTTTTTGGTTTATGTTGCATAACACAAAACTTATATAGCCAAGCTTGACGGGAGTAAAATACCTCTCCAACACTTAATTTTGGTAAAGGTTGATTTTGTTGGCAATCGAAACAAATTTTAATAACTTTATCATCTTCACTATCATTCAATAAACTAAAAAACTTTTTAGCCCATAACTTAGCAAGCGATATTCAGTCCGAATGTTGTTTTTAGTCTCTAAATCCTTTTAATTTTTTATTTTTATTTAAAACTCCTTGCAAGCTGAACAAGTATCTTCATGAGGGTTTCCGAATCCTAAATTAAAGTTTTTGTAAAAAACTGACTTGTATTTAGACAAAGAGCATGTTTTTCCAGAAATAGACTTTTGATTTTCTATGAATTTCTCGTACATTATTTTTATATTCAGATCAGGAGGTAAGTAAGATCTTGAACACTTGTTTCTAGAATAATGACTTTCTCAACATTTATACTTCATAATGTAATTTTTTATCAGTTCTGTCATCTCAGCTATTATAGTTTCCAGTTGTTTAGCGCTCTTACCACCTCAGCGCTCTTTTGGTTGCGAACCCGTAGCCAGAAATGCATTAGCTACTCGAAGAAGACGTAATCGTTGTGTGCCAGTTATTTTTTCGAAAGTTTTTGCATAAACCTGAACTTCTGCTCCATTCTCCATACAAACAAAATAAGCGACTGACATCTTGCGGAAGTTTACAGACATAGTCACTTTTGATCGTCTTTTAGGGGTAGAAATGCGCATTTACTTCAATAAAAAATGATCTTGTTCAATATTTGTTTTATTCAAGTATAGTTTCTGTCTAAATTCAGTAACAAGTGATAACTTTTATGAAAAAAATATATTAAAAAACAATGTATTTGTACATCAAATTAGTGCTAGTTTAAATATGATACTGTTAGGTGTCATGACTGTTAAAACCTGTTAAAACGTGTTTAAATTTTGACAGAAATCGAAATGAGACATGAGCTATGCATTTGTGAAAGTGCGCATCGATACGAAAGTTAATCGATTTGTGGTACGGTGCGTTCGCACGTGCCGCGTAAACGGGTTTGTACCTGTTTGTACAGAATAGCTAGATCACTCACGCATACGCTAAACTTAATGTTTCATGCACGAACTGTAACTAATATGTTACTACGAAAAATACTAATAAAATATTATCTTTCATATCATTCAAGCTAAGTTTAACTGCCTGGCACAATGATCTGTTCTTAAAGCCTGTTATTGTTATATCTAGATGATGATCACAGTTTAAATCTGGACCGTCTTTTCCATCTTGAATGTATTTAGAGGTCTTCGGACTGTTGCGATGCCGTCTAAAGTTTCTTCCCCCAACAACTTCACCAACTGGCGTGTCATATTCTCCGTTATCCATGATTATTCATAAAATGTGCACTTAAAAAAAAGTGCGTGTTTTCTCCGCAGTTTACCCAATAATACTGATTTATAATGTGATGCAATAATAATCATGCTATTTTGCCAAAAAAGGATAGGAATAAAAACTAGGAATCTAGTGCGTTTGATGTATTGTTTTGAGAAATCTTGTTCGTCGTAGATGTATCACTTTGAAAAAACTTATAATCTTTACAGTACTATTTGAATGGTTGTACCTATTACTTACAAAAAAATCATTAATACTACCATGTTCAGCTATAGAAAGGGTATTCAAAACAGCAAAAATAAAACAAATTTGCTATTTTGTTTGTTGTATTGCTTTGTGAAAACGCTCCTCTGTTTACAGGACCGTTTTTAGCGGATCAGTTTTTACTTTGGTGATGGCGCCTGTATTTATATGGGCGAATTCACATACACGACATTATTCCGAACCCGTAAAATCGGCCCCATTAGAAGTGTAATCCGTATTATATTCAGATATTGATTACGATCACGGACCACGAGCCTCAGCAATGACGTAGCAGGTGATGACTTAACACACGAAATGGTCCAAGCAGGGCCGTCTCATTCGGGGGTGCAGGACACCCGGGCGTCGACGCATAAGGGGCGCCCCTGCAGGGCCACATAATGATTGCTACACACAGCGCTGGTGGGGCATGCTGAGCTGGGGGCGCCTAAGCTGGGTTCGCATCCAACCAGCAGATAGCCTAGAGACGACTTTGGTCTGAAGACGATCAGACTCCTCACAGCATTAGCACAGTGAGTAAGGTATAGTCCGCGCGGACCTAGTTGGCCGCGCCTTAGGTATGTGAGCGGCAGGAGGGGGGGCGAAACAATAGACACGCTCTGTCAGTTTGCTTTGTCTTGTCTACCGTGCACACCCCCGTCCTGCCGCTCACATACCTAAGGCGCGGCCAATTAGTTCCGCGCTGACTATAGACCGTTGGTGGCTGGCATCCTTATTTCTAACTATCCTTATCTCTTTCGATTCGACTTTCATTGACGACACGTTTGGTGCAGTGGTTGAGCAATTGGCTTTTGCGCTACGGGTCGTGGGTTCGATTCCCGCACGTAACAAATATGTGTACGGCCTATAGATAGTTGTACCGGGTCTGGGCGTTTGTGCATGTGAAGATTTGTGTCTGTAAACGCAACCACGATACAGAAGAAATCCCAGTGAGGGGCAACGTCTATAATAAAATAAAAATACAGACAGAACACTTCTAACCTGTATCTGGACATGCAGTATACTGTATTCCACAGAAGTTCCGTTCCATCCTGACGCAGATCCCATAGTCTTGGTTGCTCAACTGTAAGCCCGAAGTAGGATCGTAGTTGAAGGAACGCAGCTGACCTGATACACCTGTGTAGTACTGGAGACAGCCTTCATCAGCTATAAAAAAAAAACCATTTTGTAAGCGAACAAGATTTTGACTGAAAATCTATATCTATAGGTATACTAATATTATAAAGCTGAAGAGTTTGTTTGTTTGAATGCGCTAATCTCAAGAACTACTGGTTGGATTTGAAAAAATATTTTTGTGTTGGATAGTCCATTTATCGAGGAAGGTTATAGGCTATATAACATCACGCTACGACTAATAGGAGCGGAGCATAAATGAAAAATGTTGCAAAAACGGGAAAATGTCCATAATTATGTAAAACAAACTCTTGTTAGTTATACCATTTATAACTCAAGAACGGCTGAACCGATTTTTATGACCTTGGATTTGTTGGATTTGTCTCCGCTCCGAATAGCAGAATAATTATCAAAACATTAGAAAAATTCTCGAAAAAAATGTATGACAATATTTAATTTTCTCATACATTTTGTATGGATGACTTTTTTGGTGATATCTCGAGAACGGATAGGGCGGGGTAGGTAGGGTAGGTAAGTAGGTGCACCGTAGATACTTAGTAATACCCGTGCGAAGCCGGGTCGGGCAAAGCTAGTAATTGAATAATTGCCTCGTTGGTCTAGTGGTGGCAAGCGTGACTGCTGACCATAAGGTCCTGGGTTCGATCCCCAGGTCGGGCAAAGTGTTATAGGATTTTTCCGTGTGGAATTCCTCAGTTGCAGCCCAGAGTTTATATTTTTGCCCGGTTGATGGCAATAGGCTCGCCACCTATTACATGGGACTTAATCATAACGGCGAAATGAGGGTTTTACTATACACCTGTGCCCAACCCTTCGGGGAATACAGGTCTGATGTTATGTTATGTTATGCTAATTTAACTTTACGTTTCAATTAATGTTACCGTGAGTACAAATGTGGAGGTTTCCTATTAAGTATAAGCTTATTAATACAATGAGTACCCTAATTAGTCCTAAACCCGAATGATGTCAACCTCAACAGAGTTAATTAGCGTGTAAATCATTTACTCAGTCCAATAAACATCTGACAAGAGTCGAATCCACTAGCGTTGTCGTCATTATCGGATATACTGTCTGTGTATGTAGTAACACCCTCATTTCGCCGTTATGTTTAAGTCCCATGTAATAGGAGGCGAGCCTATTGCTATTCACCGGACACAAATCCAAACTCCGGGCTGCTACTGAGGAATTCCATACGGAAAAACCCAATAACACTTTGCCCGACCTGGGGATCGCACCCAGGACCTCACGATCATCAGTCGCGCTTGCCACCACTAGACCAACGAGGCAATTGGATTCACTTGGAGCCCTTGGATTCACTAAGGGACAAATGCAGCAACATGCCACGGGACTTGACGTGGGACATCTGCATGAATGTCCCGGGGACAATGTCGCGGAACAATTCGCTCGCACACAGCTGCGCCCGCTCTCCACTAGGCAACATTTGGCTCGCGACATCTTGCACAACATGTTGCTCAACGTGTTGAAAGTCAGCGCGGAACTTTTGTTTGGCAACGTTGTCTGTCTACACATGATTTCGCTCACATCAGTCGTCGACAACATGTCGCCAGAGGAACTAGTGTTGATTTCAGCGGTGGTAGTTATAATTTTATCGAAAAATGCACCAAAAAGAAAAAGGCCACGTTGCGTTGGTGGGTTAGAAATTACTTACAAAATAAAGAAAATGTATTCAGTGTATTCGTTACACCACACTGACATTTCTGCACGTCACGTCTCCACTCGACAACACTTGATGCTCAACTGCATGTTGCACCGAAATAAACAACAAGCCGTGCGTCATGTTGTGCGCCAGTTGGCAATGTCGCGCGATGTTGTGCAATGCTGCTGAACATGTTGAGCGTCACGTGTTGCGTGTCAGTTGTTGCCTAGTGGATACGAGGCTTTAAGCGACGGCTTGCAACATGTCCCGCGTCACGTAGTAATGTCGCATACTGTTATGCGGAACGCTACAGCGTCATGTAGACTCAATGTTGCACGCCATGTTGGGGAACACTTTATCCCCTAGTGTGTTAGCTCCTAAACTTTAAAAATAACGGAACACCAACCAAATACCTTTTATTTTATGGAACCCCACTATTTAATAGATACTGATATTAGATAGTGGTATTATTTAATAGCTAATTATAAATATTTTAGCGGAACCCTGATGACTATTCTACGGAACCCCGGAAACCAGTTTGGGAATCCCTGCCCTAGTGAATCCAAAGCTGTTAATGACGAGTAAAGTCAAAGTAGTCTTTCTTGCTCTAATGGTGTACGTAAACTTGAATCATGATCGATTACTTTGATGTACGGCGATGTAAGCACAACACTATCAAACTTTAGGACATCTATATTAATTTGGAATTGTAGTTTTCTAGGAAACTAAGGATGTAAACGAAAAAAAAGTAATCAAAGATCACAGAAAGTTCCGCATAAGTGAAATGTGGAGTTGCCATTCAATCTGCGCAAGTTTCGAGATTGGGCTAAGTGAAATAGATGACTGTCGTGGTAGTGAACGAATCAAGCCACCTGCCAAAACTAATACACGATAATAAGTTTTATCCCAGCCCTACAGCTAGTTCACACAGAAACTGTTTACAGGATCCATTTTAGCGGTACAATTTTTATTTTGGTGATGGCGCCTGTAGCTGTATGAGCGAGTTCACACACACGACAGTATTCCGAGTACAGTAAAAAATATTGGATCCGTTATTTTTATCGTATCCTGTCTGCTGGCAGACAGGATACGATAAAAATCTGCATCTGGATGCGACGCAGCTGCCATTTGTTTAACTGATCCGTCGGTACAGATGTGAACAACACTCACGGTATCGACAGATCCGTTAAAACAGTCCGATATTTTTACATGTTCCGTTTTGTCATCAAAAACTGGTTGCCGGAATCATAAACTGGATGCCGGGACAGAATAAAAAACGGATCCTTAGCGGCTATGTTATCTGTAACGACAAGATGCGACGAATTTTTAGCCATGCCTCGCGGGTCATTTGAAAAGCGTGTGTTTTGTTTAAATCAAATTTCGGATTTCGGCTGAATTCGTAAGCAAGTTGTGATCGCGGCATAGTTAAGATCTTTGTGCCCGATCCTTTATCCGGCTCAAAGATTTCAATTGTAGGCACGTTAGGTACAGTGGCTGGTCGATTGGCTTCTGCGCTACGGGTCGTGGGGTCGATTCCCGCACGGATCAAATATGAATATGGCCTATGAATAGTTGTTCCGGGTTTGGGCGTTAGTGCTTATGAAGATTTGTGTTTGTAAACGAAACCAAAAATAAGCGAGGGCAAAGGACGAACAAAAAAAGCAGCACTTATTATATTTGTAGTTGCGTTTATAGTAGGTAACTTACGTTCTACCTAGCCTGTTCCCCAAGTTTGTTGGGGTCAGCTTCCAGTCTAACCAGATGCGACTGAACACTAGTATTTTATGCGTAGCGACTGCTATCAGACCTCCGCAACTCAGTTACAGGGCAATACCGATATCCTAAGGTTAGACCGGTCGTCAGACTTTCAGGCTTCTGACTTCCCGTAACGAATGTCATAGGTATTTGGAAGGTTGTCTGGAAGAAATCGCCTAGTGCGATAAGACCGCCCATTGTACATCTCTATTTTTATAGTAATGTTTCTTGTTTGTTTTGTGTACAATAAGGAGTATTGTATTGTATTGTATTTGTATGACACCCGGGATCTACTGTACTGTACTCCCCGAGGCACGGAACTAACTTATATGCTATTATAAGTAGATGGGTCGTTGGAGGTAATGATGTAATGAGTTCAACGGGAATGACGACTATTTTGACCACTTAAAGAAAGTGCTTAAATTACTTAAATTAAAATATTTAACCTTTTTAACGGCGTCGTTGGTCTAGTGGTAGCTAGCACAACTGCTGATCGTGAAGTCCTGGATTCGATCCACAGGTCGGACAAAGTGGTATTGGGTTTTTCCGTGTGGAATTCCTCATTAGCAGTCCGAAGTGTGCATTTGCGCCCGGTTGATGGCAATAGGCTCGCCCCCTACTATATGGGACTTAAATATAACGGTGAAATGAGGGTGTTACTGTACGCCTCTGCCTAACCCTTCGGGGAATACAGGCGTGATGTTATGATATATTTACCTTTATAGATAGTGCTGCAAGGTATCTGGGTGACTTTGACCTTCCAGAGCCTCTCAAAAGAGGTCCCGCTGGTGACAAAGGTCAGTTTCACAGGGTTCGTCATTCCGATGCCGGCGTCTATGTACACTGTCATAAAAAGAAAAATAAATTACGGGTAGGTTCCAACAGTACGCGCGCGAACTGAATGCAGAGCTGAGGAATGTGGAATTGAGCCTGTTAAATGTTAGATAAGGACAGCACTACATATGAGAGCGTGTGAGGCGAGGTGTACTTCGTAGGTCTAGTGGTGGCAAGCGCGACTGCTGATCGTGAGGTCCTGGGTTCGATCTCCGGGCCGGGCAAAGTGTTATTGGGTTTTTCTGTGTGGAATTCCTCAGTAGCAGCCCGGAGCTTGGATTTGTACCCGGTTGATGGCGATAGGCTCGCCCCCTGTTACATGGGGCTTAAACATAACGGCGAAATGAGTGTTACTATACACCTCTGCCCAACCGTTTGGGAATACAGGCGAAGTGTGCGGGCAGCGGGGACGCTTCTCTTCAGACTCTAAATTCATTCAGTTCGCGCACGTACTGTACTTTACAAACACGATTGTACATAGATGGACCCCTAACATCCTAGTTTCTGACATTGAATTGAATGAATTAATGGTTCCTTTGAAGCTGTTCATTTTATATGAGAGGAATAAAGTTTTATGTGGAGTTAGATGATTTTTGAATAGGTCTTAAATGAAGAACGTAGGGGAGACCGGGGAAAAAAGTAACGGTGGGTTGAAAGTAACAAACGCTCTGTAGCATTGTCTAACGGCCGAAACGCCGCATGCGGCTATTGAAAGACAGGCGACGACGTCCCCCCCGCTTGCGATCAGAGGCCGCGCGCGTGCTGTGCTGTTAGATTGGGTTAGAGGACATTAATTGATTTTACGCACCAAAAGTAAGTTTTTTGATGTTTATTCATTTAGTGTTTTCGTAGTATTAAGATGATGATATCAATGTGACTATTTACCTAGTAATTCTTGATTAGATTGCTTTTAGAATTGTATAAATGATTTTTGAGCAGGACATTCAGTTTTTAAGTACTAACGTATCAAACGTATGTACCTAATAAAAAAAACGTGGTTGGGTATAAAAGTAACATACCACTACGGGGACATAAGTAACATGTTACTTTTGCCCCTCTATGAATCAATATAATTCATTATAAGTTGTTTTGTTTATATACAGGGCTACAGGTTAAGTCGACCTAGATCCTTTAAGAGGTTGTAGTTACCATCACTCCTGACTGATTTGACTATGAAACACCGTACCCCAAACTTAACCGGTTTCAAGATATTGGAAGTTGAAGTTTTTTTTTTTAATTGCCAATTTTTTGTCTATTGGCCTATTTTTTGGGTGTTTTGCCTCTAATTTATTTTTGTTTGCGATTTTTGTGTAGTAGATAAGTTGCTTTATTATTCTCAACGCTAAAATTGCAGTAAACTGAACCAACTGGGTCGTAGGAGACAATTGATAGTTATAAAAATGAAATAATATTGTCAAAAATATTTTTTCTTTCTGAAATATTTAAGTAAATGTCTATGACAGCCATGCTGCAAATGTGCTTATATTTTATGTCTCATTAGCTATCCAACAAGGTATAACAAGCTAGGGTATTATCAGAATTCTTAGACAAAAACTTTGGTAAAAGGCTCGCAGGTACTAGTAAAAAATAACGATACTTAAGCATCAAATTCAATACTTGGGCCAGAAAACAAAATAAAACAATACAAATTGGTACAATATGACGTTTATTACTATTTTTACAGAAAGTCTACGATTACAATTCATATTCCACGTCTTAATCTTTTTAAGAGAAGATTTACCCGATCTACTAGGCGATTTACCACTCAATTTCATTAGTGACATGTGGTTTCAGCATGGCGGCTGCTCTGCACACTACATGAGAAGTGTCAGAGAATGGCTAGACACTAATTATCGTAATAAGTGGATCGGAAGAGGTGGACTGGACCCATACCATGGCCAGCTAGAAGTCCAGACCTGACCCCCATGGATTTTTATGTGTGGAGACACATGAAGAATTTGGTGTACAACGAACCTAATCCAATCTCATCTGTTGATGTTTTGAGACAGAAAATAATCGATGCGGCAAATGAAATAAGAAGGGGTTTAACAACTGGTGTAGTAAAATGTCGATTAAGACAGAATGAGAGTATTTGTGCGAAACAGAGGCGGACACGTGGAACATGAATTGTAATCGTAGACTTCTGTAAAAATAATAATAAACGTCATTTTGTACCAATTTGTATTGTTTTATTTTGTTTTCTGACCCAAGTGATAATGATGCTTAAGTATCATTCTTTTTTACTACTACTTGGGAGCCTATCACCACAGTTTTTTTCTAAGAATTCTGATAATACCCTAGCTTGTTAAACCTTGTTGGATAGCTAATGAAACATAGAATATTTTAAGCACATTTGCAGCATGGCTGTCATAGACATTTACTTAAATATTTCTGAAAGAAAAAAATATTTTTGACGAATTTATTTCATTTTATAACTATCACTCGTCTACTACGACCCAGTTGGTTTAGTTTACTGCAATTTTAGTTATGAAAATAATAAAGCAACTTATGTAATACACAAAAATCGCAAAAACAAATAAATTAGATGCAAAACAAAAAAATAGGCCAATGGACAAAAAATCGGCAATTTTCAAAAAAAAAACTTCAACTTCCAATATCTTGAAAACGGTTAAGTTTGGGATATGGTGTATCATAGTCAAATCAGTCAGAAGTGATAGTAACTACAACCTCTTAAAGGATCTAGGTTGGCTGAATCTGAAGCCCTGTATACTATATATAAGGTTAGTCGGAAAGGGGTACTTAGCCGCGGACCACCTAAAGTATCACTGATGACTATTTTAAAGCAAGTGTTAAAATTTCAGAATTCAATAATTTTTATTTCTCTGAAAAAGATTTTTATTTTAGTATATCCCAAAAAACACACCTGCTTTAGTGATGAATTCAGAAAAGTAAGTTTCTAAACGGTGACCCCAAATATGACCTAAATAGTAAACACAGCTGATCATAGCTATGGAGATTTTAGCATATTTTTTACGAAATCTTTGAAATGCTATTTCTCTTAAACTATCGAGTTTTGGGGAAAGTTGTAGAACAAATGTTAACCCTTAGTATGGATACTTTAACACCCTTTTGGCTTAGTACCCCCTTTCCGACTAACCTGTATAAAATATATGTTAAGTTTCTTTTTTTAGGGTCCCGTACCCAAAGGGTAAAACGGGACCCTAATACTAAGACTCCGTTGTCCGTCCGTCCGTCCGTCCGTCTGTCTGTCACCAGGCTGTATCTCATGAACCGTGATAGTTAGATAGTTGAAATTCTCACAAATAATGTTGCGGCTATAACAAAAAATACTAAATAACAGAATAAAATAAATATTTAAGTAAAGGGGCTCCCATACAAGTGATTTTTTTTACTCGTTTTTGCTTGATATTGATAACGGCATCAGGTGGGCGCTTGAAATATTCACAGAATATTAAGTTATATATTCACTTTAAAAATAAATAATTAAATTAAAATAAAACAAATATTTAAGGGGGGCTCCCATACAACAAACGTGATTTTTTTTGCCGTTTTTATAGATAATGGTACTGTTATTTTAATTGTACTTGTTAATTATTTTTGTAATAAATAATTCTTTGATTTAATCTTGCATTTCTTTTTTATTACATTATATGTACAGAACCTTTACGATGTTACTTTCGACCCGTGCCGTGTTACTTTCGTCCTGCCCCGGAGGACAAAAGTAACATTCGACAAAAAAATTTAAAAGCTGTGTAACTTTTAAAAAACTTATATCTATTAAGTATATGTATATTTGTAGAGAATAAACGAAACTTATATATGGCAATGTTAATTTAATCAAAAATGTAATAGAATGCCAGAAATTACAGTAAAAGTACAAAGTGTTACGTTTGTCCCCGGTCTCCCCTACTGTCTTATGCTGCCTATAAAGTTTGAAAACTTGTGTGAATACTTTTCGGAAAGGGGATGAAGTTTTACTTGAAATTAGTTGGATGAATTTTGAATATTTTGGTGATGTATGTCTGATTTAATGCTGCCAGCGAATTTTGAAGCCTTTTGAAAAGTTTGTGTATGAGGAATTTTAGATCGTACTTGATCTTTATTAGTATTATAAAATTTAAAGCTTTTTCGTATACAGAAGAAAAACCTAAAATCCGTGAATTATATGGGACTATGCTATAATTGGTGAATACAAATAATTAAAAGATATAATTAAATGAAAAAAAAAATGCTAAGATCCGAGCAGTCATAAACTGCCCTATCATTGGTCGGTTGGTTGAGTTTTGGGACAGCCTGTATTATTGAAACGCGGCAGCGTGATTTGCATATTTTTTTAAATATCGTAGAGAATTAGGGAAGTAAATATTTAAAGTTTACGGGCTATGGACGCGCTTATGTTTTGCCATTTTTGAGATTTCGCATTAATTTACTACAACGCCATCTAGTGAATCTTTGATATATTATTCTGGAATTAACTCATTTATTTGGCTTACCACAATTTATAAAATGTATTATTTGTTATTAAATTGTTTATCAAAAATAGTATAAATATTGTTACCAATTAATATCTGAATATTTTAATGAGATTAAAAGTAAATGATTGTTTTTGTCTGTTGATATTAATATGATTATAATTTTGGCGCCAAGTCCACCTATTTCACTCATATATTTGAATAATTTGAAAGTCTGGTTGGTTTAAAAGGCAGTCTTATCAATTCCCAAAAATAT
Organism: Amphipyra berbera; assembly: GCA_910594945.2. NCBI lineage: Eukaryota > Metazoa > Arthropoda > Insecta > Lepidoptera > Noctuidae > Amphipyra > Amphipyra berbera. The sequence goes on along the minus strand of OU343121.1, from coordinate 20,326,972 downwards.
TTACCCCCTAAGCTTAAGTCAGAAACCCCTAAAATCGCTACAATTACTTGGAAAACCCTCCAAAAAAAAGTACAATTTATGCTTTGTATTATTATATTCCTTTCTTCTTTTTTTTTCAATTATTGCTGGTAATTTGGCGCCCAATTCTGGCCGCAGATTTCGGTCAAGTTGAGTTTCCAAGTTGACGACAATATGCAACTAAAGTGGCTATCAGGGTATTCAATTCAACAAACAACAGATGATCACAGTCCTTAACCTTTTCACCGCCACGGACTTCAATAGAAGTTCCAGATTCTCGTGCTTCCAGCGCCACAACTTCATTAGAAGCTCTTCCATTTAACTTTGTTATTAAAATAGGTTTACTGTATTTAACAGGTCATCAGCTCATCACTACTGTTTACTATATATTTCGTTATACATTTAAAGCTTGGCACTGGCGAGGCATCGCGTTCTGTGTACGTTGGCGGTGAAAAGGTTAAAAATACCTATCCCTAAAAATATAAAAGCCCCTAAAAGTATAAAGCACCTGAAAATATAAAGCTCCTAAAAAGTCCCATCCCACTTATTTACCCAAATTGGGAACCCAAAGATTATTTTAAATGGATATTACTATTATAACAATAATAGCAAAATAATTGTTATGTTAATTTATAAATCCAAATCTACTTAGTCTCATATTGGTTGGTCAACATGGCGGGAGAGATTCGTCGACGCGCAAGCCGAAGTTTGGTTTTCTATTGTAAAACTTTATACTAAATTGAAATTAATATTGTTCGTCTGGTATAGCCCCTTAATTCTTAGGGCCGGTTGTTTCATGACTACATTACTAACGGGTAACAGTTAAAAATGGCGTTAACGATGGTTAAATAAAAATAAGCGTTGTTTCATGCTTTGTCGTTCTTGACATACGTCAAAAGATATACAACGCTCTGCGTTTGACGGACGTTAATTTATTCTACGTAATAGTTAATATTTGACTAACGTAACATACTTTTACTGATCGTTTGAAACAACTGGCCCTTAGTATGGTGTCACAAGTGTTTGATTGTCATTTATAAATAAGCTCAAGCAAATATTTATTAAAAAAGCATACTACACAAAAAACGAATACATAATTATGTTACATGACAAAAAAAGTGATTTCACACAAACAGGCGCCATACACAGTCAGTCATATAGATATTATAATATTACATAATTATGTTTAATTGACCTTTTTTGCGTTGGAAAATCCTCGTGGATGTCCCTCGCCCGGGGAAGGCGAGGGGGTCTGCCGGACTCTTACGGCTAAAAACCAACGGTGTAGGGACACCGTGACCCCGGCCTTAAGTCAGAAGAAGGGCCTTCTGACCTAAGGCCGGGGTCACGAGATTCGCTATTGCATGCACCGCGACCCCGGCACCGGCACCGCGACCCCGGCTCCTGTGGTGGGGCAATTGCTCCCCTGCCCCACTTCTGAGAGGCGCGCGCGGTACACGGTGTACCATCCTCCCTGGGCCTGTTACTAGTCGGGCGACGGGTCCCCTAACCTGCCGCCCGCAGGCCACTCACTAGAATGGCCGGAGATCGTCGCGCGCTCTCCGGCGATGTTTAATTGACCTTACCGAATAATTATTAATGTACCACAACCTATAACTGATCTCAATAATATACATGTTGTCTTTACTTATTTAATGTTAATAACATAATTATTTAAAAATTATTGATCGTTAATTTGTTTCCTAATTTTATGTTTTATTTAAAAAAATAATTTTGTATTTTTTGCTGTGCCCTACATGGTCCGCATATGTACCTTAGCTTTAAGCCATTGTAACACCTTTAAACATTATGGAATGCAAATAAAGATATGAATATGATTTGCGATGACTCTTGGTGAAACTGTTGGCAAGGCGTAATACTTACTGTGGCTGCCTTGGTTGACTCCGCATATAGCTGGCACAGGGTTGCCTCCTGACACTATGAACTGGTCCTGGTTGCACACGTGGTTCATCTGTTCCGGCCCCGCGATTGAGAAGCGGTTGAAATCCAATCTGAGTAAATACAAAAAGGTTTTCAATACCTCTGCAGGCGCTCTTCTTCTTCTCCCTGCCATTACCCCAGACTAGGTGGGGTCAGCACAACATTTATTTCGTAAATCCATGTTGTTAAAGGTTTTGGCTTGTTGTTTTATGACCGGCCGCCTGCCTGACATCAACCCTCCTTGGGAATATTCATTGCGCCGTCGCGTGGGTTATCCAATGTGCTTGCTGATATTATGCACTGGGTCCCAAAATGATATGCTTGCTTGACGTTTCTCGACCCACTCACTCGATTCTGCAGGGGCTCATAACACATCAAAATTTAACACGGAAATAACACGGCCGCATTATCAACCGAAAATAATTATAATTGGTTATTCATTTTAAATGTACTGAACTTGTTATATAGCCTTTGCAAGCAACTCCACCATGAACAGCATAAATACTGTTGATGTAATATGACACAGTACATTTTATAGAGTATTTGAGAAATGAATATTGCAACATTGACGCCTTCGATGAAAGATTGACGCAGTAGTTCACAATATTGCATTCCTGTTCAGTGTACTGTTAAAAAGTAATTTCAATATGCGTATATTTAGGAATCTGGTTATGGAGGCAATCTCGATATTCTTATTCGAAATAAATACTATTAGGTCCCCACCTATGAAATTGGCGTTTTTTTCTCACAAATAGAGAACCTCGTCACTTTTATGATTTAAAATATTCATCAATTGCTTGATATTATATCGAATAATGACCATCATAGACAACTACGAATAGTGAAAAAAACCTTATTACTTGTAGTTTTCTAAACATAAAAAATACTTTAAAAGTGACTCCTCTTTTTGTTAGCAAAAATGACCACTGTTTTTGTTTTAACTTAGCCAAAACTTATTTTTGTTGCATAATCTAAGTGGCATACGCTATCTTAGTTTTTAAAGCATTAGTGCATAAAAGTTTTAAAACATTAGTGTTCATAATTGTAAATAAATTAAGAAAATGTTAGTATGAAAAATGCAACTTCTATAAAATTTTCCACACAAAACGTTGATTTCATAGGTGGGGACCTAATATTTATATTAAATTTATCAAGCCAGCCTTGACTGCCTTGTTGGTCTAGTGGTCGCAAGCGCGACTGCTGAGCATGGGGTCCTGGGTTCGATCCCCAGGTCGGGTAAAGTGTTATTGGGTTTTTCCATTAGGAATTTCTCAGTAGCAGCTTGGAGTCTGTATTTGTGCCCGGTTAATGGCAATAGGCTCGCCCCCTATTACATGGGACTTAAACATAACTGACGAAACGAGGGTGTACTAAAACACCTCTGCCGAACCCTTCGGGGAATGTAAGGCGCGATGTTATGTTATGTTGTCAAGCCAGCAAACGTCAAATTTCTAGAATAGAATGATCTGCCACAGTTTGAACTAAGATGGCGAAGCGATGATGTATGAATAAGACAAAACCTGTAAAGATTGCCTGAAGATCATAATAAAAAATATCACGTTACCACACAAACTTTTGCCTGGCTTTTTGTCGATTTTATTCATTGCGTGTCGACGTAAATTACGTAGCGTTTGACTAAGCTTATTACGTAGCACAGCGCCTACGCTCATTTCGTAGCACAGAGCCTACGCTAACAATGCGTAGCGCCTACGCTACGTGATCAACTTGCAGTTTCCATAGCAGAATTACGAGTAGTTAAGTCTATTTCTAGGGCATGTGGAAACACGAATAATGACACAAAGTGTTATCCTAGCGTCGAAAGCATATGTCGTAGAAATATACATGTTCTGCCTAACCTTTTTCCAACTATGTTGGGGTCAGCTTCTAGTCTAACCGAATGCGGCTGAATACCAGTATTTAACAACGAGGGACTGCCATCAGACCTCCGCAACCCAGTTACAGGACAATGCCAATATCCTAAGATTAGACCGGTTGTCAGACTTTTAGGCTTCTGACTTCCCGTAACGATTATCATAGATATTCGTACGACACTCGGGACGTACTGTTTAACGTGCTCTCCGACGCACGGAGGGGTCTCGATGTGTATCAAACGGTCACCCATCCACAAACTGACCGCGGCAAGGGCAGCTTAATCTCGCTAATCGTATGATCCGCGCGGTTGGTAATTAACCACGAGCCCCTCTTGAGTATATCCTTACCTAATTTGGCAGACATCGGGATGTGCTTTTAGGACGGTCAGTTCACAGGAGCCAGTACCATCATACACTGATGGGTAACCCGAGTTGACGAAATATGTACCGTTCTCTGATGTTGTACTCCCGCATGACGTCATAACTGAAAAAATAAAGAGGTTATTTAGGCTAGACATCCACCAGAGCTGTGCGAGGAAAATGTGCGGTGTGAAAATGTATAGCGAGGATGTGAAACGGTGTGACCCCTTCCACCAGAGCTGTGCGAGGAATGTGTAATGCGTAATGTGTTTATGTGTACAATAAGCGGTGCGAGGATAGATAGCGGTCTCTTCTCTCTTCGAATATGAGGGTGGTGTGGCGGGAGCGGTACACATTCCTCGTAACACATTCCTCGCAACACATCCCTCGCTCGCATTTCTCGCTTGTTTTGTATGAACAGAAACCTCGCTCCGTTAAGCCCATATCCACCAGAGCTGCGCAGAGCGAAGCTAGGTAAATAAAGTGATTCTATCGGTGCTTACAAAACACATTCCTCGCTACGCAGCTTAGCACAACTCTGGTGGATGCTCAGCCTAACTTTGTTCCTGTATTCTTTTGTAATACGATAAATATATTGGAACGGAAGAGGTTTCAGTGCTAGGTCTCATGGCTAAATGGTTATCAAAAGAATCGAGCAATCTGCAAAACGTCTTCAAATGCCCGGTCCCTATAAACAAAAACGAATCGTTCTGCTTACCAATGGTAGCATTTTTTATTGCCAAACTGGTCACAGAAACAGACTTGTAAGTTAATTTTGTTTGTGATAGCTACTTCCATATGGGTAGGTATACTTTACAAAGCTATGGGTGTTAAGGCAACATGCAGATATCCTGACAACCACAGGAACAATCAAGAGAGCATTAAATCGCTTATGCCCACTATTTCCCTTGGAACAGGATGTTCCAAAGGGGGAGCTTGTGAAGGCAACATCAAAATGTATATTAAAGACAGACTGTACTTATTAAGATTCGATATCATGGGCGGACTGTCAATAAGGATCCGCCTCTCTCCGGAGCGCCTACTGTACCAACCACTCGCGCACATTGCCATATTTCAGAGTAACAATTATTGTCTTACAATTATTACTACCTATATTGTCAATAATTAATTATTATAGTACAGAAATTATATTCATTGTCGGGAACCGAAGACTTTCATTATACGTATTATAGTCCTTCGAGCCGGATCCGTTCAAGATTTACCGGTAGCCGAGAACATTCGAGAAGGTTATTTGGCGATCAAGTGACATGCGGCATTCTCAGCGTGCGAAGGCGGCTCGGTCGTCGATCAAATACAAGAGATTCCATATCTACAAATATCACGATTAAGATTCCAGATCAAGATCAACATTCTACAATAAGCGTTGTGCAGTTGAAGACCTAGAAAGGGAATGCGAGGCCGTGAGTTAATTCCAATTAATTTCCTTTCCTATTCAATATTCCACATTCCAGTGTGTGCTTCAAGACCTTCAAGTTGAAGGTGTTGAAGTTAAATTAGTTAATTTAATAAGTTAATTAGCGTAATACATCTAACTTTCACAATAGCGCCCACTGCGCACGTTTCAATGGCGGACGGTGCACGTGTTTCAATTCAAGGTTATGCAAGCTGTTGCATTTTTGCGTAATTTCGCATAATTATTCTCCACAGGCGTCCAGCAAGAACCCAGCTTTCAGCGCGATATTTAAATGTATTATTTAAAACGAGTACGAAACATCATATTTAAATATTATCATAGAATTTTAATGCATGCTGGGCCGCGGCATTTATTGACCACTATACGTTATAAATACTGGGCTGTAGGTGGACGTAATCTTGCCCGGAAACTGTACGTAGTTGCACCACATGCTTACGATGTTCAGGGAAATCATAGCAACCAATAATAGGAAATCTTCTCAAAGAACGCTTTTACAGTAAGTTTCAATTTGTCAATACGGCTATAGATTAATGATAAGTACCTGGATGACCGAGCTTCGGTCGGTTTTTTTTTTGTAAATCTTGTTTTTTGGAAAGAAACAAAAAGAGAATAAATAGTCTAAAAAGAAGAAAATAAACTTTAAATTAAATTGATCCCATCAATTTATTACATTATACAACTAATTTATTTAAACAATATAAAAGTTTGTCGCGAGACATACAATTTTATGAAGTACATAGGTACGTTTTTTCTTAGAATTACTACACTTTACATTTATTACTTATTGTACATACATATTGTAGATATTCTTGTTTATTTAGGATCTCGCGACAAGCTTTTAAATTATTTAAATACATTGGTTGTATAATGTAATAAATTGATGGAATAGATTTAATTTAAAATTTATTTTCTTCTTTTTAGACCATTTAAATAAAAGCTTGTTTTTAGAAATGTTTCTTTTTACTATTAATTTATTTTTTTATTTTTTAGTAGGTACATATATCATGTTGAAATTTAGAACGGTATTTCATAATTGAACGCGTATACAACATTTCATGTCTGTGCTGCTAACCATTGAGGAGTACCCTAGTCAGGACCTTACCCTGAGTGCAGCAACCATGTCACGGTAAAACTTAAAACCGGCTAACATAATAAAACGCGTACACAAAATTTCGTGTCTGTGCTGCTAACCATTGAGGAGTTTCCTAGTCAGAACCCAACCCTGATTGCAGCAACCATGTCACGGTAAAACTTAAAACCGGCTATCATAATAAAACGCGTACACAAAATTTCGTGTCTGTGCTGCTAAACATTGAGGAATTCCCTAGTCAGGATCCAACCCTGAGTGCAGCAACCATGTCACGGTAAAACTTAAAACCGGTTATCATAATAAAACGCGTACACAACATTTCGTGTCTGTGCTGTTGAGTGTTGAAGAGTTCCTTTATCTGAAGCTAATCCTGGATGTCGATTCAGGACATGCTTACCAAAAAATGTATTGTCATCAGAAATGAACCAACATTTTAAAATTCAACTCCGTAGGATAAGAGGAAGTGGTTCAAAATTCAGTTGCAAGATTTCAACCGAACATACATACACCACACATACAAACATTGCAAGTTAAGTAAAAGCTTGTAAAAAGAAAAAGAAGGAACTTGAAAAAAAAAGGGAAAAAATTAATCATCTGGACTCGAACCGGGGTTTTCAGGTTTCGTGACCGCCTGATATCCCACCTGAGCTATTATAACTTTGTAGATGGCGGTGAAATTTACTTTCGTATTCTAATGATATTGTTAAAAACACGGATAAAACGAAGTTTTTTAAAAATGAAACCTAGCTAGATCGATTTATCGCCCCCGCAACCTCCTGCATACTAAATTTCATGAAAATCGTTGGAGCCGTTTCCGAGATTCAGATTATATATATATAGGGGGAGATGGGGTGCATTGATACATGGGGCACATAGATACAGTCAATATACATCGAAAACAAAACGCGTTAGAAGAGCCGTCCGCTACATATAGGAAGGTAAACATACACCATACACGCACACTAGCGCGGAGCAACGTTCACTCGACTATTAGCGCTTGGCACGTGTAAACCTGTTTCTGACTATCGCAACCAAATTTTCATAGTTTTCTTTCGGACGTGATTCTACTAATATAGGTATATATGTTACCTGTGATATATTAAGATATTTGGTAACTACATATCTGTCATTACATTATGTAAACTTAAATTTTTTTGATTATTTATTGCTTTAATTTTATAAAATATTTATTTCGATTGTAGTAGGCAGGGGCACATTGATGCAAGCGTTGTCGGGGCACATTGATACGTATCAATGTGCCTATTTTTTAAGTATAAAAAATTTAATTAAAAGTTTAAATAAACCCCCGACTCAAAAAAGAACCCCTAAAAAGTAAAAAATAAAATGTGTTTATTGGCCATTTAACTTTATTAAAAGTACCTAGTAATATTTTGATTCAAGCGTCGTCACGTCTGGGGACAAATATATAAATAAATTATAGCTAACAAATACTGATCAAAACGAATCCAAACACGATATATATCTGCTATTATTTTTTCAAGAGTGTACTAGTGTGCTGTATATCCTGGCTGCAGCATCAGCTCATCATGTCGCCACCATTGAATTGCATGTAGAATCAAATACTGATCAAAACGAATCCAAACACGACATATCTGCTATTATTTTTTCAAGAGTGTACTAGTGCACTGGTTATCCTGGCTGCAGCATCAGACCAAGAATTTCATAATCTTGTATAGTTATATAGCATACATGAGTGTTTCAAATTTTATTTCACACGTATGTTTGAAAGTAAAGTAATACACATTATGCGTCTAAGAACCCTACCGCAGCTAACAAAACAGCTGATAACCTTGAAATGGCTGAACCGATTTGAATAAAACATGTCTAAGATCACTCGCTAGAAAACCAGCTTTCGAAAAAAAAACCGCACTCAAATTGGTTCACCCGTTTAAGAGCTACGGTGCCACAGACAGACACACACACAGACAGACAGACAGACAGACACACATAGCGGTCAAACTTATAACACCCCTCTTTTTGCGTCGGGGGTTAAAAACTAGTGATGACTGATTAAGTCAATTTTAAAGAATGATTATATCTTATTGTTTAAGTATAAGACTAGTGATGACTTATTAAGTCAATTGAAGAATGATTATATCGTATTGTTTAAGTATGGATGTATCGTATTGTTCATGGCATATTTTATTGTTTGGATAAACTTGTTCTATTTTTATATAAAAAGCATTTATTTCAATTAGTACTAGATTAAACTTAAGTACACAACCAAAAAGTAATAAAATATGTAATTAATAGATAAATGTCATAAAAATCAATAAAACTTGTTTAATTTATAGAAATGTTACTATGAATCAATGTACCCCACATTTGGGGTACATTGATACAAATTTCAATTTTTAGTAAATAGGCTCTAATATTTTTTGTGATTAAATCTAACGGTTAATCTGATTTTGAAAAGTTAGTTGAATATATATTGGATAGATTATAATTCTTAAATTGGATGTTACTGTCAATAGGTCGTCTTTTATTGGGTCTAAGTAAAAATCGTATCAAGGTGCCCCTCCTCCCCTATACAAGAATTGCTCGTTTAAAGTATAAGATATATTATTATTATATATTATATATATTGTTGTATCTAATAGCTCAGTTGAATTTAAATTTGGTAAAATCCCCTAGAAAACTACTTTGGGCCTCCACCTACCCGCCTCTTCGACCAGCTCTGCGCCAAGGTTGACACTGAACGTCCCTGAACGGTCCAGTCGTTGAATAGGGTACACAAATATGGATAAGTTTTATAGTTTCTAGTTTTAGGGATCTTGCTGTGGTTTTATTAGAGTTTTTTTGTATTTTTACGCGGAGAGCATGGCGGTTGCGCGCTCGTGGAGTTTTTGACTGCAGCGCCGCACGCGGCGCAGTTGTGAACTAACTCGCTCACGTATCGGCAGTTTTGGCGGGATTTTAATTTAGGCCCAAAATCCTACATATATTATATTATTATATATACATATATATTATTAGATAGATAGATTAGATTAGATTAGATAGATAGATTAGATAATACATTTTATTTTCATAAGTTTGGTACATTTTTCCAAAGATATATGTACAAAGTACGTGTAACATTTATAACGGGAGTGTCACTGATTCCTCTGTTGTGGGAGTCCGTGTCGGCGAAATTGTGTTCCCTGATGTCGATATTATATATTTTCTTGTTTTTTTATGTATGTGTTTTTTTATATTTAATGTTTTTATAGTATCTAATAATATTATAAGACGTACACAATGAGGCTTGCATAGTCGCTGAAGGGCGAACTAAAGCCTCCAAAAAAAAATAGAAAAAAAATATATTATAACGTGGGACTTACAGGTGCATAAAAATTAGATCAATGATCCCCGTGCTAGGAGGATCCTGTGTTACAGGGGTCATCTATTAGTCCATAATATAGGATTACAGACAGGTAAGTAGTACTTAAAACTGCATGAAATAAAATAAAAATATACAGAGGTAATTATAATACCCACACAGAATTATTCTATGATATCTGTCTAACTTCACGCGCTACTCCTGTTCTTTACTTAAATTGAATATTTAGTATTTATTTCTGTACAAGTGATTTTTAATCTTTAGAAATAAATGAGTTCAAATAGGAGCAGTTGAAAGAAAACTGCCCCCACACCCAATGTTTCTAAATGTTGAAAAACATTTGTGAACACCGGTGTGGGAGCACCTTTAGGTGGTGTGAGGGGATTTATTAGTAGGTTTGTGTTTTGTGTGCGTGTGAGTCAGGTGTGTGCGAGTGTGTATAGGAAATGGAGTGTGAAGGGAGAAGCGGGGCTGGGAGGGTGTGTATGGAGTGTGTGAGTTTCTGTTCTATGGATGTGTTTGAATTGTAAGGTTGCCACATGTTCATATTATATAGGTATTGCGATTTTAGTAGGTCTTCTGTTTTGCTGTAGTAGAGGGTTAGGACAGGGGTCGGCAACCTGGGACTGGATGTAAAGGCTACGCCGGTTTCCCAGTCCCCCTCCAGTCAGACGATGCGGGAATGCCGCTGGGTTATTTTAGTGGGTATACCGGGCTTGCCCGGGGAGTCCCACATAACCCCCCATTCCCCCAAATGGGCGGGTATGCGTAATAGCATTTTTTCCCAGTGCAAACAAAAAAAAAAAAAAAACGAAAAGGGGTCGGCAACCTGCGGCTCGCGAGCCGCATGCGGCTCTTTCGATGTAAAGTTGCGGCTCTCCAGTTCCATACGCAAAAATAATTGTTTTACTATGAAAACCCTTAAAATAGTGCAATCGATCCATAATTGAGTACTATAATATAGTATGACTGAAATATACTGACTATGACCGAGAGATAGATATAGTAACTATAACTAAATGTATTTTCGTTTTGTATTTTTTTAAAGTAATTATTTGTGCTATACGTCATTTCAAGGTTATCCATTAATTACAGGACAGCCTGTATAAGCAATACTAATATTGAAACGATTTTTTTTGGCTCATTAAAAACTGTGAAATTTCGTAAATTGCAATTTTTGGCTCTTCCGTCTCAAAAGGTTGCCGACCCCTGGGTTAGGAGATATTCTTTAATTTTAGTTTTACATTGAAATAAGCTGATGGAATTTATACCCAAAATCTGGTTCAATCTATACTAATATTATAAAGAGGAAAGATTTGTATTTTTGAATTTTTGTATGTAACGAATAAACTTAAAAACTACTGAACCGATTTCAAAAAATCTTTTGCCGTTAGAAAGCTACATTATTACTGAGTAACATAGGCTACGGGCGGAACCGTGAGGACGCAGATAGTTTATTATAAAGTAGTACGCTTAAATATGGGAAATGTCGTTTACCAAATGTTGTGAATACCGTGCCTTTTATAGGACATGCGGTTTCAGAGAAGTTGCTGTTGAAGGATTATTGATAGTTAGTGGTAAATGTAAGTGTTTACGGATAAATGTACGGTAGATAAAAAGTTGCCGGACTGTTAGCAGCTTGTACTCCATATACAGGGTGTAAACGAAATCATGTAAGTCCATCAAACCTCGTGATGTACTGCTGACATACATAGATTAACCCTGCAAGGGACACTCTTCAATACAATTTAAAATAAAAATTAAATTTAAAATTTAAAAAACCCCCGACGCAAAAAAAACGAACTTCTAAAAAGTCAAAAATAATAGTATCGTTGAGCCATCAAATTCGATTGAGCAACCTATATATTTTAATTACAGAAATTGATGTATGGCACGATAAGGTTTGCTCGTTGAAATGGCGATATAATATCGCGTCGGGGTACCGCTAAAGTAAGTCAGACCCTTCATTTAATTGACCATCTATTAATTTAATAGCTAGCTAATTTACTTAGCGGTACCCCGACGTGATATTATATCGCCATTTCAACGAGCAAACCTTATCGTGCCATCCATCAATTTCTGTAATTAAAATATATAGGTGTTACTCAGTCGAATTTGATGGCTCAACGATACTATTATTTTTGACTTTTTATAATTTCGTTTTTTTTGCGTCGGGGGTTTTTTAAATTTTAAATTTAATTTTTATTTTAGACTTTTTAAACTTAGTATTAATTGCCACCATTGCATTGTATATAGAATCAAATACTGATCAAAACGAATTCAAAAATGACATAATTATATCTGCTATTATTTTTTCAAGAGTATACTAGTGTGATGGATATCCTGGCTGCAGCATCAGCTCATCATGTCGCCACCATTGAATTGCATGTAGAATCAAATACTGATCAAAACGAATCCAAACACGACATATCTGCTATTATTTTTTCAAGAGTTTAAGTGCACTGGTTATCCTGGCTGCATCATCAGATCAAGAATTTCATAATCTGGCATAGTTATATAGCATACATGAGTGTTTCATATTTTATTTCACACGTATGTTTGAAAGTAAAGTAATACACATTATGCGTCTAAGAACCCTACCGCAGCTAACAAAACAGCTGATAACCTTGAAATGGCTGAACCGATTTTAATAAAACATATCTAAGATCACTCGCTAGAAAACCAGCTTTCAAATGAAAAAAACCGCACTCAAATCGGTGCACCCGTTTAAGAGCTACGGTGCCACAGACAGACACACACACAGACAGACTGACAGACACACATAGCGGTCAAACTTATAACACCCCTCTTTTTGCGTCGGGGGTTAAAAATACAAAAATTACACATGTGTTCTTAACGTGAGGCATTCTAGCGCCCCGAGTTAAATGACCGCGCGGCAAGCGACAGCCGCGCAATTCGCTCGGGGCGCTAAAATGCCTCACATTAAGAACACATGTTTACTTCTTGTAATTCTTTTTTTTATTGATTCTGAAATTATCCTTTTCAGTGTTAATCTATGTCAGCGGTACATCACGAGGTTTGAAGGAATTACATGATTTCGTTTACACCTTGTATAGCTGTTGCGTGGGAAATCTGAAAGGCTTACTTAGAAGCACTTTAATTAATGCTCTTTCCACCTGCATTATCACAGTTTGTGCTGCCCCTCCCCAAGCTGTCATGCAATAGGTTAAGATGGATTCACATAGCGCACAGTAAGCCATATTTGTCACGGCTAGAAGCCAACTTCTAGCCTTGGCAAATAATGAAAAATAAATAAGAAAGAAAAAGATGACAAGGCTACCAGTATAAATCTATCATGATTGAACTCTCTCGCTCTTCTTCTTTTCGTGTGGTTAGTGACTAACCTAGTGTCAGAGTTTATGCCACCCATGGGCCTCTGACTTGGCTTCACATGCCGTCGAAAATATCTTTTAGGCATGTCGGTTTCCTCACGATGTTTTCCTTCATCGTTGTTAAGCAAGTGATAAATTAATTTTTGATCATTTGGCCATTCGACTAATCGTGTTAGATCGATTATAATTCAATCTACAAGTTCATTCGATGTTGCGTAGATGACCATCGCCATTAATCAACATAATTATTTATGACTAGACTATTATTACTCGCGGTTTTTCCCGCATCCTAGAGGAACTACTTGATGTACCCGGATAAAAAGTAACCTTTATGTTAATCCAGAGCATAGTCTATCTGTGTGCCAAATCTCATTCAAATCCGTTCAGCCGTTTTTGTGTGAAAGAGTAACAAACATCCATACATACATCCATACATACAATATTAGTAAGGATAAGGATGTTTCCATACATATTTATGTAACTAGGTACTTAAATAATTTTTACTCACAGATACAACACAGTCCAAAGCCGTTAGCGCAATAGCCATTAGCTGACCCGCCTCGCGCGCTACACTCACGCGCAGTCATGCATGTTCCGTTGTCACCAGATGCTCCCGCGCAACCACCGTTCGGGAATGTCACCACCGTGAAGAGGGAAAGAACTGTTGGGAAAATACGCTGGTTTTAGGTTAAATTTATACTAATCCGTCTTAATTTTAACCAATAACGCTTGGTAAACCATAGGAATCGGTTGTATATGGGTTTCAGTCATTTATATTGGTGGTATTTATATTTAAAATATTCATTTTTACAAATCAATCAGTCAATTAAAACAATAATAAAAATTAAGACTTATGTTTAGGTAATTAGACCGAATTTTAAATGAAAAAGCAATTCTTAATCATAAGATAATATAACATCACGCCTTGTATTCCCCAACGGTGTCGACAGAGGTATTTTAGTAACCACCTCGTTTCGCCTGTTATGATTAAGTCCCATGTAATGGCGGGCGAACCTATTGCCATTAACCGGGCACAAATCCAGACTCCGGACTGCTACTGAGAAATTCCTAATGGAAAAACCCAATATCACTTTGCCCGACCTGGGGTTCGAACCCAGAACCCTATACTCAGTAGTCGCGCTTGCGACCACTAGACCAACAAGGCGGTAATTCTTAATCAAATTAAAGTTAATAAATATTGAAATTAAATTTTAAGTTTAACTAAATATGTTGTCTAAAGTTTTTGTCTATTTCTGTTACGCGTTGTCTAAATATTCTTTTTTTATTTTTATTTGTATTTCTTTGTCGCTTTATATAATTAACTCGGTTAGAGCAGACTAGAATAAGTGATCTTAATTCTCTGATTGAACACGACAAAAACATGTCAAACCCTGATATGTATCAGAACCCGGCTGAATGGTAGCGTCGTGCATCGGGTTATTGAGTTTCCTAAAATAAGGTTTGAAATCAGTTAGGACAGGTCAACTTAAACTTGCTATGGCACTTTCCTCAAAATGCCATTCCAGATGTTGCCCTATATTGCTGCACTCGCATAGTTTTTATACTACAATATCGGGACTCAAAAAGAAACCTTGATCTCTGAGTTAATTTCGGCTTTTCTTCTCAGAGCTAGCCAGACGGAAATGCAGCGCACTCTAGTTTAAAAAAAAAAACATTACATTGACTACTAAAAGCGTGGGTAAAATAGATTTATTTACAGAAATCGTTCTGCCTAGCCTTTTCCCAACTATGTTGGGGTTAGCTTCCAGTCTAGCCAGATGCGACTAAAAACCAATATTTCACACAGAGCGACTGCCTTCAGATCTCCGCAACCCAGTTACTGGGCAATGTCAATATCCTATGGTTAAACTGGTTGTCAGACTTTCGGGCTTCTGACTACCCGTAACGACTGTCATAGGTATGACACCCGGGACCGACTGCATAACACGTTTTCCGAGGCACAGAGAGGTCTCGATGTATAACGAACGGTCACCCATGCACAGACTGACCGCGGCAAGCACACCTTAACCTCGTAAATCCTATGATCCGCGCAGTTGGTAGTTAGCCAGGAGCCCTTCCGAGAGCCTCTCGAGATTTATTTACAGAAATAAAAATCATTTATCCTTCGATATGACTGTAACTGGAGTAAGCTGTACCGTTTCCAGGTAAAATGGAAGTGCAATCTTCATATTATTAATGTCAGTACAAGGGGACAATTTCGCTCGAGTTTGCACTATAAGTGGAAAGCTCCTATTAATCCTATTTCCTACTTTGTTCTTCGGGTACTGACTTGCTATTCAGTTTTAGTATCCGATGGCTTGTAATAGTCGGTGTTTGTTTTCATTAAAATAATAACCACGTCACGGTAGAGTAGAATTGATTAAATTTTATTGTATGGATACTTTATTGACGGTTTATTTATTTTCGCCATCTATCTATACCTACATATATATAAAAGGAGAAGCTGACTGACTGACTGACTGACTGGTCTATCAACGCACAGCCTAAACGGCTGGGGTTAGAATCTTGAAATTTTGACAGTAGGTTCATTTTGTGACGTAAACATCCACTAAGAAGGGATTTCTCGAAATTCAACCCCTAGGGGGGTGAAATAGGGTTTTTAAGTTTGTATTTAAGTCCGTCATTTTTTAAGTAAGAAGCTGAAATTAAATATTAAGGTTTTTGGTTAGAAATAAACGTACACGTGTTTGAGCATTTTTGGAAATTCAACCCTTAAAGGGGTCAAATAAATGTTGAAAGTTTGTATGAGAAATCTGGTATTTTTGAAGTGAGAAACATGGAATTAAATGTTTAGGCTTTTGGTAAGAAATAAACGTATAAATGTTTGAGGGTTTTTGGGGATTCCACCCCTAAGAGGTTGAAATGGGGGTTGAAGTTTGTATGTAAGTCCCTCGTTTTTGAAGTAAGAAAGATGAAATTAAATATTAAGGTTTCTGGTTAGGAATAAATGTACACAAATTTGGAAATTCAACCTCTAAGGGGGTGAAATAAGTGTTGAAAGTTTGTATGAGAAATCTGGTACTTTTGAAGTAAGAAGCATGGGGAGAAACTGACCGATTGGCTGACTAATCTAGCAACGCACAGCCTAAACCGCTAGGGGTGATAAAAGACGGACGTTTTGGATTTTAAAATGTCACTTTAAAATGGGCTTAACGAGGATTTCAAACTTCACGCAAGCGAAGTTGCGGGCAAAAGCTAGTAAGTTAATAAAGCTAAAGAAATAATAAGCCTAGCACGAACATTTTGGCATATAGTATGTCAAACATGTCTAACGTAAGCGAACTATGAATTGAAAATACCTATAACATTTTGGTTATTATTTTTCGCCATGCATAATTTGTATCATACATAGATATGAATTAAGTTTTTAATATAATTAAATACATACATAAACATAACATTACGCCTGCATTCCCCGAAAGGTTGCGCAGAGGTGTACAGTAACACCCTCGTTTCGCCGTTATGTTTAAGTCCCATGTCATAAGGGGCGAGCCTATTACCATTAACCGGGCACAAGTCCGAACTCTGGACTGCTACTGAGGAATCCCACACGGAAAAACCCAATAACACTTGATTAAATAGAATGTGCGAAACCAGTATTTCCGATTCAAAATTCATTCACATTAATGTTACGGTTAAGTAACTAACGTAGGTAACAGCATTCGCGCTTGGCCGATCACAGAATACTAGACGGATGATGACATATCTATGAGAAATTCCAATTAAACATCAGCCGAGGCATACAGCGGCGTGATTGATAAATGCAGTAAAAGCTTTCGCAAAAAAGGCTTGATACGAAATGTAGGCAAGCATTAACTGTATACAAGGTTAGTCGGAAAGGAGATTAAAGTACATAGGTACTTTCTAGAATAAAAGTTATGCCTTTATTCTATAATAAGGGATAACTTTGGTTCTCCAACTTTACCCAAAACTCGATAGTTTAAGAGAAATAGCTTTTCAAAGATTTCGTAAAAAATATGCTATAATCTATCTGTCCATAGCTATGATCAGCTGTGTCTATACTGTTTAGATCATATTTGGGGCCACAGATTAGAACCTTAATTTTTCTTAATTAATTACTAAAGCAGGTATGTTTTCTTTTTTGAATATACTAAAATAAAAATCGTTTTTCATGGATATTAAAAATATCAAACTTTGAAATTTTAGTTTTAAAATAGTCATCAGTGATACTTTAAAGATGTACAATGATAAGTTTTCAGTTTTTGTAGTTTTCAGTTTCTGAATTTAAACCTTGTATAAAACGAGAACTGATTGACTGACTATCGATCTATCAACATAGGTACAGCCTAACCCGCTGGGTTGAGAAACTTGAAATTTTTATAGTAGGTAGTATAAAGGAATAAGGAAGGATTTTTCAAAATTTCTCCCCTTAAGGTCCGTACACAAAACTGCGATGCGACGTCGGCGTCGCATCGTAGAAATATACGAACTCACACGACGCATCGCAAGAACTTACGAATTGATTCGCATAATTGATTTTTCCTAAATCTTCTTATCAGTAACCGTAGTGCGCAAATCTTTTTACGTAAATTTATTCTACCTAGTATAGAATACGTTCTATACGGTTGACGATCGTCGAGGGATTGGTCACCCGAACCTTGGAAAGAAGACGCCTTGCCGCACGAAATCGCATCGCAGCAATTTGCGTCGCAGTTTTCTGCGTTACGAATTCGCATTGTAGTTTTGTGTACGAAAAAAACAAGCAAGCTGCAGGTAAAAACTAGTAATTAAATAATTGTGTAAGTAAGACGCGTCACGGAGACGATGGAGCTCATGACCCGTGAGTAATTACAGACCCCAACATAGTTGGAAAAATCTAGGCAGAACGTAGACAATGGAGCGGGGGCGTGGCAATTTGTTGACTCTTGACTTTTGATTCGACATTCTATGAATCTTTTTGGAGTATGATACTGAGGTAGGTAATAAACACTCTAATAATAGAAAATACCGTTCCACTTCGCCCCTCTGTCCTAGTAACGCGAACTTTAAAACAAATATATCTATGGTTTGTTTAAATTAACTGGCGAAACTCACATGGTTAAAAGACATGAAAATATTCAAATAAAAAATACTTAAGCTTTAGTTAATTGGATAACAAGATACATCTATATCTATACTAATAAATATTATAAAGAGGAAAGATTTGTATTTTTGTATGTAACGAATAAACTTAAAAACTATTGGACCGATTCCAAAAGTTCTTTTGTCGTTTTAAATCTACATTATCACTGAGTAACATAGGCTACATTTATTACTAGAAAAAAATAGGGATCCTTAGAAATTCCTACTAAAACCAACCCAAGGTGTAAAAAAATTAGCCATAAAATGTCTTTCGTCGCATGCGCTGCGGAAGTAGGCTGAAGGCATCCACTAAGGAGAGATTTTTCAAAATTCGTCTCCTAAGGGGGCGGAAAAATCACGCAAGCGAAGCTGCGAGCAAAAACTAGTATTAAATACAACAGCGAAGAGCTCGCACGTAGGAGATATCTCGTCATCTAATTAACCAACTTACATGAAAAAGGGTATTAGGAACAGTGTAGGCAAAAATACAAACAGATACGATTTATCATAGAAGGTACTTACATCTACTCTCCTTTGGTCCTGGCGGCCAAAACCGCTGGTCCCTTGATACATCTTGCACATTTCCCATTTGCCGATTCGGGAACGAGACGCCACGTACCCTCCCATTTGCCCTGCCTTCACTAGCTTCACAAACCCCATACAATAACACAATAATCACAAAATGACCTCTCATATTTACCGTATAATATACAAGTATGGGACGGATATAATGTTGCTATTTCTATATATATCATACTGTCGGAAAGGGAAACAATAGTGAATTTCACCTATTACGCAGATGGTGACAATGGGTTTGTGATAATTTTCTTTTAGCCAACAGCATGGAACATCATCACCTCCCTTTGTTACATTTAATGATGCCACTTACATAGGTAATCGTTTCGCAGTTTCGTTGACACTACTTTTTTATTGTTGGGCTAAATGTTTAAATATTGCTAATATTTGTAATGAGCTGTGATGTTTACATAGTAAGTGGAACGAAAGTTGTTTGAATGTGAAAATATTTATATAGCGCACTGGTGACTTCGTTTCGATTCTCGATTCTTCGATTCTCACATAGAGAAAGCTTTAGATAATATTCTTGTTTTAAGCTGCGTTATTATTTGTATATGACTGCCTCGTTGGTCTAGTGGTCGTGAGTGAGGTCCTGGGTTCGATCCCCAGGTCGGGCAGTGTTATTGGGTTTTTCCGTGTGGAATTCCTCAGTAGCAGCCTGGAGTTTGGATTTGTGCCCGGTTGATGGCAATAGGCTCGCCTTACATGGGACTTAAACATAACGGCGAAATGAAGTGTTACTAATACATATCTGCCTAACCCTTCAGGGAATACAGGCGTGATGTTATGTTATGTTATTATTTGTTCACAGGTGATTATTATTATTATAGGTATAAACATCGATTAAAAATAATATTGAATACAATACTTTTATGAAAAAATGATTGCTTAATACCTACCATAAGCTGAATGAATACACAATATATTTAATTCTCCGCAAAAAATAGTTCCATGCATCCATCGTAATTAATATACAATATGTAACATAATTAACGCACATCCTGAAAGTAGTTGGTTCAGAATCGTTGACTGAATCAATTTCTATCATTTTTATAATAGGTAATTTTTTATCCCAAAAATAATTAAAACTACAGAAATTAGTCACATGACCTCTGTACAGTCAAAACAAACTGAAATGGACCGCAAAAAGACTTTTAGAAGTGCATTTTTGTTTTATTAATACAAATTCCTTCATTCAATACAAAATAAAGAAATATAAACTTTATTTCAAGAACGTTAATTTAGTAAACAACAATGCATATAGGTACATGTTAAACTAAAATTTCAGTGTATGTATTATGATTATAACATAATATTCTAATTGGGGTGTTTGAGGGTGTGCGTTAATTACGTTACATGTTGTATTGGCAATAAAACTCATGGTCCTTCGGTCAAAATTGAACAAGAGCGTGTCGAACATCCGCGATGAAAAATCAAAGTGCCTCTACTATCTGTCTGGCTGAGTTTTGAGAGCTTAATAATATGTCGATCGATACAGCATAGGTGAACATATAGAATAGGTATGCCTCGGAGAGCAAATTAAAACGTCGATCCCGGGTTTTATACGAATACCCATGACAGTCGTTAAGGGTAGTCAGAAGCCCGAAAGTCTGACAACCGTTCTAACTGTAAGATATCGGCATTGCCCAGTTACTGGGTTGCGGAGATCTGATGGTAGTCGCTCCGCGTAAAATACAGTTATTCAGCTACTTTTGTTTAGACTGGAAGCTGATCCCGACATAGTTCGGAAAAGGATAGACAGAACGTAAAAGTACCTATGCACAGAAAGAGATTCTCAAACTGTAGCAGCAAATTTATATAAGGGCCCGATTGTTAGATAAGATACAATTAAACAACATAACATCACGCCGTACATTCCCCGAAGGGTTCGGCAGAGGTGTTTTAAAACACCCTCGTTTCGCTAGTTATGTTTAAGTCCCATGTAATAGGGGGCGAGCCTATTGCCATTAAGCGGGCATAAATCCAGACTCCAGGCTGCTACTGAGAAAAACCCAATAACATTATGCCTGACCTGGGGATGAACCCAAGACTCCATGCTCAGCAGTCGCGCTTACGACCACTAGACCAACAAGGCAGTCAAGATACAAGTAATTTAAATAAGAGAGAGGCCGGATGGGCTGACCCTGGTGCCTTGGAGGAACGGCAAGTGCCTAATATGGGACGCAACTTGCGTCAGCACTGTTGCCGCCAGCCACCTTCGTCGCACCGTCCTCTCGCCGTCAGCAGCAGCTGAAGACGCCGCTGAGAGGAAGAGGGTGAAGTACGCACCTTTGGTAAACAATTACCATTTTGTGCCCATTGCCGTCGAGACCATGGGTAGTTGGGGCACTGAGGCCAAGAAGCTCATTAGTGAGATAGGGCAGAAGCTCCGTGATAAAACGGGTGACTCCCGCTCCAGCTCGTTCTTGGTGCAAAGGTTAGCCATTGCCATCCAACGTGGCAATGGAGCAAGCATTATGGGCACCTTTGCGCCGGGAACAGTTGGGGGTGGGTTATTTGACTAGTTGTGTCTATTATTATATAAAATTATTACATAGATAATATTAGTATAAATATATTGACGTTTATTTTTCTACTTATCTAATAGGTGTTGTACCGTTTTAATTAACTATAAATAAATAAATCATTTAACCTGGTATAAATAGCTACATTCAAATAATATACACAAACGTGTGTCCAAGCACAAGAATAGCTCATGGCGTCGTGAAATACATAACCGGTCAGGAAGACTGGGCTGGCTGGCAAGGGCTGACTGCCCAAGCTGCACCGGACGTACTTATGTATCGTCTCTCGTGGAGGCTCTTTCAGTGCAAGACTAGCAAAAGGTATTTAGTGAATATTTGTTGTTAAGAGGCTCTAACATTAAGCCTTTTTAATGAAAAATGTATTCAATAAACATACTTACTTATATATTTTGCAGCAGTACACCATGGACTACCCCCTCTATCTTATTCATTGACTTCCTGTTCATCCAAAGGTTGTCTGGTAGATATCGCTATCAGCGATGAGACCGCCATTGTACCCTTTAATGTTTGTTATTGTATATGAGCTGTGTTACAATTTTGGTGTACAATAAAGTATATTCTATTCTATTCTATTCTATACTTCAGGATAACTTTATAATTATTTTGAAACATATTTTCGTCTTGATTTGTTGCCTAGAAAGAGGAGGAGAACGAAAATATGTCTTTTGTTTTTTCTAATAAATCATGTATGGAAATAAAACTACTATTTAAATATTTGTGATGACACTTAGAAGGTGGATACACTGAACTTCTACGGAATAAATTTTTCAATATAAACTAAAATCTGTTTAAATCTTTACAAAAGGCTTAAAGTTAGAGTTTGACGGCTGTGAAACGGGAACGGCCTCTTAACTCCTTCAATTTATTAAGTTCTATTATATTTTATTTATTAGTAGCGACTAGGAGTTGTGTCTACTTTAAGAAGTCGACCAGTAGGCTGTCATTTAAAACATATAAAGGTAGATTTTTTTTTTGTTGGAAAATCCTCATGGTTGACCCTCGCCCGGGGAAGGCGAGGGGGCCTGCTGGACTCTTGCCGGCTAAAAATCAACGGTGTTCCTTTTCCTAACCGTTCGGTCGGGGTCACCGGATCCGCAAGAGCATGCACTTTTTTTTTTAGGTAGGACCACTCGCAATCAAAGCTCTGAGAGCTTTATTTATGCTTAACCGGACTATTCCTGTGGGTGGCCAAAATTAAGGCCCCCAGCCAGGGCTTACAAACTAGGGTGAATAGCGACCGGACACTAAGGGCACCCCCTGCGGGGTTCGAACCTCGGCTTAGTGCGTCGCTATGAGAATTAACAAGGGTCGGGCTGGGTGCAAGAGCATGCACCGCAACCCCGGCAGATATAAAGGTAGCCCGCAGGAACAAAAACTTTGAGAGCTACTGACTCAGACTATTGGTCCGAGAGGATAAGGGGTAAGGGGTCCTCCCTTCGTACAATTAATTAAACCCACTGCAAATTAAACATTTTATTTGGATACCTGTAAAGATTTTTGTTAGGCCACAATTTTTTTGAAAATATGTTCTCATGTTTGCTATATTTATGGCTGTTTGTGTACTATACAGGGTGTAAACGAAATCATGTAATTCCTTCAAACTTCGTGATGTACTGCTGACATTATTTTTTTTTTTTTTTGACGACACGTTTGGTGCAGTGGCTAAGCGATTGGCTTCTGCGCTGCGGGTCGTGGGTTCGATTCCCGCACGGAACAAATATTTGTATGGCCTACAGATAGTTGTTCCGGGTCTGGGTGTTTGTACATGTGAAGATTTGTGTCTGTAAACGCACCCACGATACAGGAGAAATACCAGTGTGGGGCAAAGTTTTTAAAAAAAAAAAAAAAAAAAAAAAAATATATTAACCCTGCAAGGGATAAGATTGGATTCAATAAAAAAATATTACAAGAAGTAAACATGTGTTCTTAACGTAAGGCATTTTAGCGCCCCGAGCGAAATTGCGAGTCTATCGCTCGCCGCGCGGTCATTTAACTCGGGGTGCTAAAATGCCTCACGTTAAGAATACCTACATGTTTACGTTTTATATTTTTTTTATTGAAACCAAATGTGTCCCGTCCATGGTTAATCTATGTCAGCAGTACATCACGAGGTTTGAAGGAATTACATGATTTCGTTTACACTCTGTATATACATAATATTATACATACATAACATAATAACATCAGGCCTCGTATTCCCCGAAGGGTTCGGCAGAGGTGTTTTTAGTACACTCTCGTTTCGCCAGTTACAAATACATTATTTTGTTATACACATACTACCATTATTTAAAATAAAATTTACATTAGTTAGGTTACTATTTTGTCGAATTCCATACACCTCTATTGCCACTGACGTCACGGTTTGAAATCATTTGATGTAGGTGGGTATGTGCATGCACGTTACATCCGATTTTGATCTGCAGATTCATTCACTATAAAAATATTGCTGCCGGCAGGTAAGTTGAAGTTTTCCGACGTTATGGAAAGTAATTTCCTTACACTACTGAAGATAAAATCCAATTTTCTTTTCCCTGAAGTCGGCGAAGCGGGCTGTAATATGGAGAAGTAATTTGATTATATTGAAGCGGTAAGTAAGGTAAGAAATAGGATGCAACGTAAATAAAAGTGACGTCTATCCATGAAAAAAAAAACACGAATAAATGTAATTACTTACTTAGTTCCTCCTAGCCTTTTCTCAATTATGTTGGGATCAGCTTCCAGTCTAACCGGACGCGGCTGAATACCAGTTATTTTATACGGAGCAACTGCCATCATAACTCCGCAACCCATTAACTGGCCAATGCCTACGAGGGGACATTTTTAAGTTTGCGGAACGGGGGGTAAGGAGTGGAAATAAAAATCCAAATTTATTTTTCCTTTCCAATATATTCACCTGATACCCTAATGCATTTTTTGATCTTTCAATTAACTTATGTATACCCTCAAAAAAAATGATTTGTCTTTGTCTAAAAAATACGCCCAAACTACTTCCTTCACTTCTTCATCACAAAAACTTTTTCCCACGAAGTTCTTTTTTTAAGTTTGGAAATAGATAATAATCACTGGGGGCCAGATCAGGACTATAGGGTGGGTATGGCAAAATTTCGAAGCCTACCTTCTGCAGGGCAACCATCGCAACACGGCACTTGTGAACAGGCGCGTTGTCGTGCAGAAGAAGGATACCTTTGGTAAATTTTCCCCTTCTTTTCTCCTTTATGGCTTCCTTCAATTGTTCTAGGATTGAAGCGTAGTAATTTCTGGTTATGGAGACACCTTTATCTTTATAATTAATCAATAGGATTCCTTTTGAGTCCCAAAAGACAGTCGCCATGATTTTCCCAGCCGAACGTGCCACCTTAAATTTATTGGGTGGTGGTGTGCCTTTTTTATGCCATGCTGACTCAGGTTCATAATGGTGAAACCAAGTTTCATCACTAGTAACAATTCGAGCTAACACTCCATTTTGTCTTTCATACAGAGGTCCAAAAATGCACGAGAACACTCCACGCGCTGTTGCTTTTGAGGCGGCGTGAGCATTCTAGGTACCCATCTTGCGCTGACTTTAGTCATGCCAAGATGGTCGTGCAGAATTTTGAAAATGGTTGTATCTGATACTCCAACCATTTCTGCGAGCTGTTTTTTCTTTAGGCGGGCATCTTCTAATATTAATTTTTCGACGTTTTGAATAATTTCCGAAGTGGTCACCTCGATCGGTCTTCCTGGCCGTGGGCCGTCTTCAAATGACTCTCTAGCTTGTTTAAAAAGCGTTATGCCACTTGTAAACCATAGTTTTACTTGGAAAAGAGTCCCCGTAAACGGATGATATCACTTCCAGTATAGTCTGAACTGATTTTCCTTGCTTGGTAAGGAACTCTATAACGGCACAGTACTCGATTTTCTCCATATTTCACAATTTCTTCCCGATTGACTTGTTTGGTTGACGATAACTCAAAGATTAATGATCTAATTACAATAAAACCCGGTATTTATACTAATAATGAGTTGCTCAATTAGCACCTAATTCAGCGACATCCCCACTTATTACCTACCTACCCATTCCGCGAACTTAGAAACGCACCCTTGTATATCCTAAAGTTAGACCAGTTGTCAGACTTTCGGGCTTCTGACTTGTTACGACTATCATAGGTATTCTTATGACACTCGGAACCAACGGCTTAACGTGATCTCTGAGGCACGGAGGGGTCTTGAGGTGTAACGAACGGTCACCCATCCACGCACTGACCGCGGCAAGCGCAGCTTAACCTCGCAAATCGTGTGATCGGCGCGGGTGTTAATTAACCACGAGCCCCTCCTTACTTATCTACTATCATCATTCAAGTAAATATTTTTTCGTTTACTACTGAACGATTCTTTGAGCTAACATACACAGTCTGGTTTCAGTAATTAATTATACAATATGGTATTTCGAATTAATTATTTCACGAACCAAATGGCACAGTAGCTAGGGTGGTCAGGTTCTGCCAGAGTTGCGGTGCATGCAATATTGAATCCCGTGATCCTGTCCGTAGGTTAGAATAGAATAGAATATACTTTATTGTACACCAAAATTGTAACACAGCTCTTATAAAATAACAAACATTAAAGGGTACAATGGCGGTCTTATCGCTGATAGCGATATGTTAGAAGGAGGAACACCGTGGGTTTTTAGCCAGTCACAGTCCGGCAGGCCCCCTCACGTTCCCCGGGCGAGGGTACTGCATGACGATGTTCCCAAGATTTAAAAAAATAATAAAGTCGGTCAGGTTAGAATCTAAACTGAAAAAATAATATTACATTACCGGAAAATATTTTTAAAAACATAACATAACATCACGCCTGTATTCCCCGAAGTGCAGGGCAGAGGTGTATAGTAACACCCTCATTTCGCCGTTATGTTTAAGTCATAGTAATAGGGAGGGAGCCTATTGCTATCTACCAGGCACAAACCAAACTCCGAGCTGCTACTGAGGAATTTCACACGGAAGAACCCAACAACACTTTGCTCGACTTGGGGATCAAACCCAGGACCTCACGATCAGCAGTCGCGCTGGCCACCACTAGACCAGTAAGGCAGTTTTTTTTTAAACTGGTTGAATTTGCGTACCTCCTGCCATGCCTCGGAGAGTACGTTAAACCGTCGATCCCAGGTGTCATACAAATACCTATGACAACCAGTCTAACCTTAAGATATCAATATTGCCCAGTAACGGGTTGCAGAGGTTTGATGGCAGTCGCTCCGTCTAAATACCTACTGGTATTCAGCCGCATCTGGTTAAACTGGAAGTTAACCCCAATCATAGTTGGGAAAAGGCTAAGAGGAAGAGGGGAGGTTGAATTTGCCTGCTGAAAGCGGCAGTCAAGTTCAGCTTGCTAAAGAGGATAACTAGTACTAAGGTACTTTTTGACCTGATCATCATCAATGACATAATAAAAGCTGCTAAAAAGTACTCAGCTCCCGTAGCTGACGACTGGCGAGGGTTGAAAATAACTCTATAAGAGCCTGTTCACACAGGGGATTACTTTTAACGGATCCGTTGGTGCTGGATGTGTTGTTCACATCTGTACCGACGGATCAGTTAAACAAATGTCGGCTGCGTGCAGGCAGGATACGATAAAACGAAAGAAAGAAGAAAAAAAGAAAAGTTATTTATTCGCGCCAACATGACGCACAAAATAAAATAAAAGTAACAAAACTGAAAAGAAGCTTGGGGAAAAATATGCGTCACATCCGCGCAAAACGGCCATCGCTCAGCGTAATGCTGTGTCTCACGTGCGAGACAGAGCCACAGCGCTGGTTTTCAGCGACAGCCGAAAAACAACTGATCCAGTATTTTTTTACTGATTCGGAATAATGTCGTGTATGTGAACTCGCTCATACAACTACAGGCGCCATCACCAAAATAAAAACGGATCCGCTAAAACGGGTCCTGTAAACAGTTTCTGTGTGAACAAGCTGTCAGTTCTATGTAAGTACTTATGCTTCTATCTATAATTATTACGGGGTTGAATTACTTTAATAACCGACTGTGTAGTTGTGTCTTTAATTGCTATGGGACCATCCATTAATCACGTGAGGCCTGAAAGGCGGGGAGGGGGCTTAGCAAAAATCACGAAATGTGTAGTAAGATATCACGTGTATTTATTTTTTCGTCAAACGCGCGATTTCTAAACCGAAAAGCGGCGTGTATGATCTTGGCTCGCCATTGCCAGGCAACGAACGAATATGTTATATTTTTTGCATGATTACAGCATTCCTTTAATATTATTCTCATGCCAGTCAAAAACCACATGCAACCTGGTCCTTAATTTCAGAATAAAATTAGATTATACTTTATACCTGTATTTAAAGATAATATTCTAAAAATTTTAAGATTCTTTGTAGGTACTAAAAAATACACGTGATTTTGGGTGGGGGCGAGGGGTTAGTCTTAAATCTCACCACGTGTCACCATGAGGGAATACCCCCCCCGGGTTAAAAAATGCTAAAAAAACATGACGTAGGTAATTAATAGACGGCCCCTATAGTGTAGTTTATGGGAGAGTTGATCAAAATAAATGCTATAAGTACCTACGCAAGACGGGCCAATGTTTTCGATGTACCTTTTTTTTAATGGGCTCGTAGCTAATTACCTATCTTCCGCGTGGATCATACTATTTGCGAAGTTAAGCTGCGCTTGCCGCGGTCAGTCTGTGGATGGGTGACCGTTTGTTACATATCGAGACCCCTCCGTGCCTCGAAGAGCACGTTAAACAGGCGGTCCCGGGTGTCATACGAATATTTACCTACGACAGCCGTTAAGGGAAGTCAGCAACCCGAAAGTCTGACAAACGTTAGGATGTCGGCATTGCCCTGTAATTGGATAGCGGAGGTCTGATGGCAGTCCCTCCGTGTAAAATACTGGTATTTAGCCGCATCTAACTAGACTGGAAGCTAACCCCAACGTAGTTGGGAAAAGGCTAGGCAGAACGAACAACTTTTTATTTTTAAATACCTACCCCTAAAATGTAAAGACGGTTTTTTCTTTTTTCTATTTTTATAAATTCCTGAAAAATGTATGTTTAAAGTCCGACCTCCACGCAAAGATATTGTCGGGACTAGTATGACCGGTAATGTGGTGATTACGTCATTGTTGAGTGTTGAGCCATGAGCAAATATAATATTAGTTTTTGGCAACATTTTGTATGAAATCCACGAAGGTGTAGGTAAAACTGGAGACCAGAGTACGAATATCTAACTGAGGTGGAAAAATTTGGCCTTGAATATTTAGAGTCTATCTCTTTTTTAATAACCTACTTAGAAAGTGATAGCTTTCCAAACTAAATATGCTATCAAAGTTTTTATTTCAATTAGGCACATAAAAGGCACTTTTGAACGTTAAACTTTACAAAAAAAATAGAATTGATTCTAGTCGCCCCTTCCAAAAGGTAGTTTCGTATGGAGAAGAATGGGTAAGAAACTCCAACGTTATTCTTTTAAAATGTCTTACAATATTGTGTATACGTACATTAATTATAAAACTATATGTGCACCTAGAATAAAATTACTATACCACAATAGATAAAAAGAATTAAAAATGAAGGAATGACAAATTAATTATGTGATAGATACATGGTGCTCATATATTTACAAACATATCGCATCTAAACTATACGCATATATACTACTCGATCTAAACTAAGACAGCTCAAAAAAAAGTAATTTATCAGGGGACGAAAAAAACATATATCTGCATATTTTGTTAGTGAAATTACACAATTTAATTTGATTCTATTTTTTGAGTTGTCTCAGTTTAGATCTAGGTGTGCGATATGTTTTCGTACCTACCTATACGTTTTCCCAAACAATTTAAAGTAATAGGTCAGTGTGTGAGTTAAGGTACCTACCTACTCATAGAAACTAAAATAAATGACTTTAAAAATAAAAAAACAATTAAAATAGTAACCATATCATTCTAATCATATCCTTTCCTAATTAGGGTATCTATTGCACTGTCTTGTGTTTTTTTTAACGTATAATCTGTGAAGTATGGAGTGTCATAGAAGAGCGCGCACTTAGAAAGAAAATTTTACAAGGTGATATTTTTCGACTCCTTTTTTGGTAGGTGGTTGAATATTCGAAATTTCGTTAATATTATTTCAATAAATAATTCTTCTCCTGGGTTGTTAACATTATAATAGTTTCAGATTGGTTTTTATTCTTGTCTTATTGCTTGATGACAGTGGTATACTTACCTACTTTGAATTTTCATTATCATAATTTAAGTTTTAAACATCTGCATTCTTAACTTTGGGATGATGCTAATGACGTTCTTAATTTTTGTTAATGTTTTTCGAATAATCACCCCGGTGTTTGTAGTGTGGTCCCCGTTTTTACTTAGGTATACGTTTTAAGTTCCCTCACGACACTCATACTAGAGACTTAAGATCATCGGAAAATCTGAGACTTTCGATGCCCTCGCATTCTACCAAATTCTATGACAAATCGTTCACAGTCCAAGCTGTACGCTTGTGGCATGCGTTGCCGATGTCAGTAAGACAAGCTCAGTCACTGGATTCTTTTAAAAAAATAGTTAAAGATCATTTCTTCCCTCAACACGTTTCTAATTCCTCATAAATTAGTACCTCATCATCAATCTACCTTGTTTTCCCTATAACATAATTATATAATATCATATATATATATATTACAATATTTATAAATGTATATATATATACCTATATGTAAGTATTATGTCTATGTATGGTGTGTAGTATATATTTTGCAGCAGTACACCATGGACTACCCCCTCTATCTTATTCATTGACTTCCTGTTCATCCAAAGGTTGTCTGGTAGATATCGCTATCAGCGATAAGACCGCCATTGTACCCTTTAATGTTTGTTATTGTATAAGAGCTGTGTTACAATTTTGGTGTACAATAAAGTATATTCTATTCTATTCTATTCTACGTTTTTATCATAATTAGTAGCTCGTATTTTTTCAACTATTTTGTGTTTGGGTTACCAGGTAATTATAATATGTTTATATTTAAGTACACATTTTTGTTGTAGTTTTAAGTTTTTAATTTTAAGAATTTTTATATTTTTAAGCATACGTGTGCGTCCGCTTGGGCGGAAAAATAAGTACTTTTTCTTTCTTTCTTTCTTCTTTTGATTTTCTGATGTAGGTACCTACTCTTCTTGTAGATTGTCCTTATGGACCGTTTCTACGAAAAATCAATTTTTCTCATTACTTTTTCCAAGAAGTGTGATTTTATACTTTGTAAACCATTTTGTACTGCGCGGCTTTGCAAAGAAAATCAATACGAGGACCAAACAAGTTTTTATGCTACTGGTAACGCCATCTCTTGGCTGTACATGTAATTTATGGTAAGTGAACAACACGGCAGCGCTAAAGAGTTTGTTATACAATCATCACCATTAATTAAATAAAATGGATTGCCACCTGGCCCGGACTGGCGATACGGGCAATTCGGGCAAATGCCCGATGAGCCGGTGTGGCCTGATGGGCCGGCCACACAGTCGGAGAAATCGAAAGGGTGATGGGAAAGTCAAAAAGGTCGTCCAACTATCGCCTATCGCTTGAAAAAGAAGCCGCATAATTATTGTGTTTGTAAATTATTGTAATTAATTTTTAATTTTATTTATCTATTTGGAACTGGTTTACATCAATTAGGTACGTCACAAATGGTTCAGTTGAAAACCAGCGTCAGGCACTAGTGGTCTGACATTTATGCTGAACTGAACCTATTTGGCGCAGCCGCTAGACACACAGCTACTTTATTTTTTTTATTTTGTTTTGTCTCCTATGATTTTTTTTGTCTGTGTGTCTGATTGCTTTCGTGCCAAATAAATTTCTTTCTTTCTTTCCTTCTTTAAATGCACCCAAGATACAGGAGTTTTTTTTTGCCAGCACTGGGCCGATCGTCTCTCAAATGCCCGGGCCGATTGTCCGGCCCTGATTGCGACTGAAAAAGAGTGAATGCATCACACAAAACATTACAGAAATACACTTGAGAATGGTTTTAATTTCGCTCAAATACCTCGCGCCCTCAATGCGAAGGGGCTCGTGGCGAATTAACAATCGCGCGGATCATATGATTTGTAAGGTTAAACTGCGCTTGCCGCGGTCAGTCCTTTGGTGGGAGACCGTTCGATACACATCGAGACTCTTTCGTGCCTCGGAGAGCACGTTAAACCGTTGGTCCCAGGTATTATACGAATACCTATGACAGTCGTTAAGAGTAGCCCGAAGCCCGAAAATCGGACAACCGATCTAACCTTAGGCTATCGGCATTGCCCAGTAACTGGGTTGCGGAGTTCTGATGGCAGTCGCTCCGTGTAAAATACTGGTATTTAGCCGCATCTGGTTAGAGGAAGCTGACTCCAACATAGTTTGGAAAAGGCTAGGTAGAACGAACCGCGCGCCCTCTGTGCACCATGTTCTCCAAGATTCCTCACGTTAAGCACGCATTTTTATTATAATATCGTAACTCAGTTTGCTTATAAATATTTAGGTAGGTACTCATCATACAGGAGTGGATAGTGTTAAAAATAAACAACAACTTATTTATACTTTGAAAGACTTTATTTCCAAAAAAATAACATCAAATATGTTGTTACATGATTGAGACTGTGGCTTGGATGGAAACGATGACACAGGAGTCTCAGATTATCTTAATATTCTAAATTATATACAAGGTTAGTCGAAAACGGGGTACTAATCCGAAAGGGTGTTAAAGCACCCATAATAATGAATAAGTTTTGTTCTACAACTTTCCCCAAAAGTCAATAGTTTAACAGAAATAATTGTTCAAAGATTTAATATAAATACGCTAAAATCTATATATCCTCAGCTATGATCAGCTGTGTTTACATTTTAAGGGGTTACGGATGAGGGTCACATATTAGAAGCTCCATTTTTTTAATTCTTAACTATAGTAGGGATATAGAATTTTTGAAACAATTGAAATAAAAATAAAAAATTGCATGAAAATAAAAATTATAGAATTTTGTTTTGCTTTTAAACAGACTCGTGATACCTTAATTGGCCCGCG
Source organism: Amphipyra berbera (assembly GCA_910594945.2). Classification (NCBI taxonomy): domain Eukaryota; kingdom Metazoa; phylum Arthropoda; class Insecta; order Lepidoptera; family Noctuidae; genus Amphipyra; species Amphipyra berbera. Next base: position 20,294,280 of record OU343121.1, on the reverse strand, counting down.
GATTACTACCCCCGTTCTGGCTAACGGGGTGTCCTGCGTAAGCGACAAACGCCACACGGTGCGACGCGACGCGACACGACGTGGAACAAATACCTACGCGTTACGTCGCACCTCGCTACATAGGCCGCTATTAGGGAATACCGTTGTCTTGACCGCGTTTGTCGCATCTGTCGCGTCGCGTTCGTCGCTTACGCAGGACACCCCGTAACCTTGTATAAGACACATGCATGACATCGATCTTTAAATTCTATTTAATTACTATGCGACAGTTCACGATTAGAGAATTAAATTGACAGTGTCTGTGTATATAAAATATGGTCTCACATTTCCAGTACCTTTGAGGCCAAAGTCTCAAAGGCCTGGCCTCGTAACTTATCCTACGTGCGTTTACGCATTCCAAGCTCTTAACGATTTGTAATGTGACTAGTCAACATTATCCAAAACATCTGTTACCATGTTTTAAAAACACGTCCGTGCAAAAATACACATCTTTATAGGCACTACCAACCTAGTCTCATTTTTAGCTCTAGACAAAAAAAAAAGTATAGAAAATAGGGAGTAAAATTTTGCTTTTTTAGCAGAATATGTTACTTTAAAAGGAGTTTTCTATGTAGGACAGTAGAAAAGTATAAAAGGTTAGGTTAGCCAAAAGTATGTTAATTACAGCTAGTTCACACTAAAACTATTTTAGGGGATCAGTTTGTATTTTTGTGATGGCGCCTGTAGTTATATGAGCGAGTTCACATATACGACAGTATTCCGAATCCAATAAAAAATACTGAATCCGTTATTTTTATCGTATCCTGCCTGCCAGATGCGACGCAGCTGCCATTTGTTTAACTAATCCGTCGGTACAGATGTGAACAACACATCCAGTACCGACGGATCCGTTAAAACGGATCCGCTTTGTCAACGGGCTCTAAGCTTAATATTCGAAAGGACCAAAATTATGACAACTAGGACGGTACCACCGCTACCCGATCTTATAAAATTTACGTACAAACACTACTTTTAAATGTATATCAATAAACGATACATAAATATACAAGGCGTAACAGAAATAACCTGAAAGCTATACCACAATTAAATTATTAAGTCAAAAGCACAACACAATAGAAAACAATTACTTTAATGAACTGCATTCAAAATTCTGTTTTATAGCCTTGACATAGCATTTAATTTTCGTTGTCTCGATAGCCTGACCCATTTGTAAAAATTAGTCACTGTATTATTTTACACATACCTACTTACATACAATCACGCGTTTCTCATTGGGGTAGGCAGAGACTTTAGATTACCACCTACTACGATCCTGACACATCCTTTTCGCTTCATCTACATTCATTAACCTTCTTATGCATGCTCGTCGGTTTAGGGTGCTACCAACTTGACCTTTTTTGAGAACGTCCGCGATTTGTTCGTGGTACGTTCGCCGAGGTCGGCCCCTTCCAACTGTTCCATCCACACTCACCTTGTACACGTGTATCGGTAATCTCCTTTTGTTTATCCACGCTGCACGACCAAACCATCTTAACATACCTTTCTCAATCCTTCTCACTACATCTTCTTTCACTCCACACCGTTCCCTTATCACGCTGTTCCTTACTTTATCTTTCAAAGTTACACCAAACATATTTTTTTTCTTAAAAAATACTTTGTGTCACACTAGGATTTCTTTTGTATCGTGGGTGCGTTTACAGACACAAATCTTCACACCTGGAACAACTGTATCTGTAGGCCATACAAATATTTGTTTCGTGAGGGAAGCGAACCCTCGACCCGTAGCGTAGAAGCCAATTGCTCAGCCACTGCACCAAACGTGTCAAACATTAAAAAAACAAACGTCTAACTTTATTTTACACTTTATTATAAATTGCTGAAATCGATTAAGTAATCGATTCTAAACCAACTAATTTCTGGTTAATTGTCACACCTTGTATATGTAGATAAAATATTCATACAATGTATGGTTTTTAGGAGTTGAAAACTTCCCTTTTCTTAGCCAAATGTAATATAAAATATAAGAGCTTTGCTCTCAAGTAAAGCTTGGACTTACACAGTATAAAATATAACTTACTTAAGACCTTTTTACGTTTTGTGGTGATGCGAAAAAATTATAAACGCACGACAGTAGTGATTAGGCTTAGTTTGAAATTTCAGTGTATAGGTGACGTATTATGACGTGTTAAAATTATTATTTATTTATTTTAACACAATCACAACTATCGTTACAGGATCGTATATCCCAATGCGATTGTGTGGTCTTTACAAGAGGGTACTCACATAATACAAAAAAAAAAATAGAATAATGAACAAAAAGAAAATACAATTTACATTAACTATAAATAAAAATCTTTAAGTATATTAAAACCATCATAATTCATAATAACATAATACATATGAACAAAAAGAAAAAAATAATAGAATAATGAACAAAAAGAAAATACAATTTACATTAACTATAAATAAAACACTTTTTTTATTTATTTTTAATGTAAATTGTATTTTCTTTTTAAGAAAGACAGAAGAAAAAGTATAGTTTTTGTTCATTATTCAATTTTTTTGTATAATGTGAGTACCCGCTTGTAAAGACCACACTCTCGCTGTGGTTTTCGTCAATTCATTCAGAGAGCATGAAAATAAGTCTGTCCTGTCCGCAACGGTGTTCAGCGTATGCAATGTATCATAATTGTGAGAATGCGATGGTTTACGACCTTCATAGCCGCGTCACTTTCTCTCATTGGAACAGTGATGGTTTTAACACGTCGTTGTACCCCCTGTATCTTTGTGTGCGTTAGCTATTATTGCAGATCGTTTTTTGGTCCTGTGGTACGAGTCCATTAATTTTGCAAATAAGCCTATTGGTGCGTAGTTACTTTATTCATGTCTTTTTAACACTAATCATATTGATACCCGATATATTTTTAATTAATCACTCGCACATTGTTAAGGAGTCTTGTGTGACATCTAGGTAATGTTAGGGCAATCTTAATTGCAATATTATTTTTTAATTTAATTTTATCGTAGGAAAGTGATAATTAACTTATAAAGTATCTTATACAAGGTTAGTCGGAAAGGGGGTACTAAGCCGAAAGGGTGTTAAAGTACCTATAATAAGGGACAACTTTTGTTCTACAACTTTCCCCAAAACTTGATAGTTTAAGAGAAATAGCTCTACAAAGATTTCGTAAAAAATGTGCTAAAATCTATCTGTCCATAGCTATGATCAGCTGTGTTTACTATTTAGGTCATATAAGCGGTCACGGATCAGAAACTTACTTTTCTGAATTCATAACAAAAGCAAGTAAGATTTTTTTGAAAAAACTAAAATAAATTATCTTTTTGCTTGCAAATAAATATTATCGAATTTTGATATTTTAACACTTGCTTTAAAATAGTCATCAGTGATACTTTAAGTGGTCCGCGGCTTAGTACCCCCTTTCCGACTAACCTTGTATAATTAGAGGCCAGGTCACTAGAAATATAATTTAAAAAAATCATTGCGTAGTATTATAGCAATATGATAATTATGAAATGTGAATTCTCTCTAGTAACGAGTAATTCAATCTAAAGGAAATAATTTGGGAATAGACATTGGTTCTAATTTAATGTTATTTTAATTATATTAACTTCTTATAATATATTTGGTATAATAGACTAGAATGACTAATAAGTTTTTTTTTAAATTGACTATTAACTCGAAAATGTAGACTGTCTAGATTAATATTTAAGATGTATCCAGAAGTAGGTATCATGTATTGAAGAAACATCTATTTCATTACGGTTTTTTTTTAAATTTAGTTTCAATCTTATGGGTGCTTAATTAATAACTCAGATCAGAATTATAAGTAAAGCAACCACATTTAATCTAAAGCTGCTATCCCACGGCTTGTTTTTTTGACAGGCCTGGCCGGCAGGCCTTGGGGACCGTCGCGTTCGAAGAGGCCTTTGGTGGCCTGTCGTCACCCAACCGATCCGTCGAGAGGCGGTAATTTCAATGTTGCTCGACACAGGGCGTGACAGGCCTTGACAGGCCTGATAAAGTCCGGCGCGGCCTGTCAGTTTACAGGCCGTGGGACAGCTTTAGAACCATTTGTCATCATCCTCGGTTCAGACGTAATTATACTTCTTCGATACGACTTTATTTTATTTTATATAACAGGGTGGCTAGTAAATTATTGTAATATAGTTTTAACCTAACATTTATGATATCATGCTACGTTACAACGAATAAGCTATGTGCCATGACTTAAATACTAAACTTTATCTAGGTATCACTCCTGGTCCTTATGTACGCCGGGAGGAACGAGAGCTAACCGCTCAAAAAAGGCTACGTATAAGTTAAACGTAGCTCAAAATCTTAAATCCTAAACATTTATAAGATAATGATAATTGAATTTTAAAAACTAAGTTATAGACAGACTGCCTAATAAACTTTTAAGTCTGCATAACAGAATACTAGAGATAATTAATATGGAAAACAGAAAACTTAAATAAAATTTTGTAAAAAAGTAAAATAGATAAAAATAGGACCAGAAAATAAACATGAAAAGAATGTCTTAAAAGAAAGCTTAGAATTTATAAATATTAAGTACTTATCTGTTTAAATAAAACTTAACCTAGTTTAACTAAATAAGACGCATCAAAGAAAATGCAGCGGTAAGAAAATTTTCCGTTAAACTAAATAAAATAAAAACGATTATAACATGTAGTTTATTAGTTACTGACATTTATTATAAGATTATTAATATTTCAAACTACAACAATAAATTCGAAATGCTAATTCATTTTTGCTAAAAGTCAACTTTAACATTATAGTTTAAAATATGATAATCGGCAAAGTTAATTAAATAGATACACCGCTGATCAGATTACGTTTCATAAATCATATCAAATCAAATATTTTTAAATAACACACGAATACTACTAAAATCATTTTAAATGATTACTTTTACCTACAACTAAATAATCGAAGAATCAGTGATGGTCGAACTGCTTACGCAGGCTCTTGGGATCGTCGTAATATTTAGCCACCTTTGTTGAATGAAGAAGCGGTTCGCAACTTTTTACGGATCCTTGGAGAGCTCCAGCGCGGAATCACTCGGGTGTCGCCGGGAGAAACACCTTCATCCACATCATCAGCTTCGGTCTTGATTTCCATTTTCTGAAATGACAATGTAACTCGTGTTGGTACTGCACCTTACAGATTGTGAAGAATGTCTTTTGAGACAACTCTATTTGCTATGACATTAGAAAAAAAAATTGCTGGGCTGCTTGGGTTTCGTACATTATTCGTCATAGGTCTCGAGTTCGAACCCAAGGCACGCCTCTCTGACTTTTCGGATTCATGTGCGTATTGTATAATTATCACTTGCTTAAAAACGGTGAAGGAAAAAATCGTAAGGAAACGGCATGCCTGAGAGATATTTCTCGACGGCATGTGAAGCCAAGTCAGAGGCCCATGGACGGCATGAACTCTGACTCCAGATTAGTCACTAACCACACGAAAAGAAGAACTTATTGATAGGTTCTGGCGTGGAGTCACTAACGCATTGTTATAGCTGTTACTTCTAACACACTCAGATTACGACGTACTTAGGTAAAAAAATAGTGATGTAACTGAAACTTACTTGCACGATCAGGCGGACGAGCGTATGTTGTTGCTCCAAGATCAGTGAAATATCCCGCAGCTTGCGTTTCTGTTTGTCAAGTTCAGCCGTAATGTAGTCCTCACTGCTCTCCAGTACCAAGTCAAGGCCGCCTGCAAACGAGGTGCCAACAAAGACAAATACTTTAGGGATTTAGCTACTTGCAGCAGAGTTGTGACGCGATTGAAATACTATCCAGTCGTATTATTTATCTACTTATACATATACAAGGTTAGTCGGATATGGGGTACTAAGCCACGGGCCTCCTAAAGTATCACTGATGACTATTTTAAAGCAAGTGCAAACATTTCAAAATTCGATTTTTTTTTATTTTCATGCAAAAAGTTGTTTAATTTAGTTTTTTCAAAAAACAAATCATACCTGCTTTAGTTATGAATTTAGAAAATTAATTTTCTAATCCGTGAACCCACATATGAACTAAATTTAAAAAACAGCTGATCATATCTATGGACAGATAGTTCTTAGCATATTTTTTACGAAATCTTTGAAAAGCTATTTCTCTTAAAATATCGAGTTTTGGGGAAAGTTGTAAAACAAAAGTTATCGTTTATTATAAAGTACCCACTTTAACACCCACCCTTTCGGCTTAGTACCCCCTTTCTGACTAACCTTGTTTAATTAATTGTCCTGACCGACTGATTCATCAAGTCAGAGCCTTAACCACTGAAGCTGGAAACATGAAATTTGGACAGTAGGTTACAGATTTTTGGAAATTTTACTCCTAAGGGGGTAAAATAGGGGATGGAAGTTTGTATGAAAATTCACGCGGACGAAGTCGCGGGTTAAGTGCTAGTAATACATAAGACACGACAAAATTATATTATCAATGTACTTAAATCATAAAAATGGTTCATTCGCCGATCTTCTATAATTAGTAAAGTTTTCAAATATAGTACAATTTTATAAACCTTTCGGACGCCATTGTCACATATATGTGACAAACGAAAGCTTACCCGGTACTCCAACGTCACAAATATGTGACAAAAACGATCGGATTACAGTTACTTTGGCGTGGAGAGTACGCAGATGCGTTTATGTTTTCGCGTTCCTTGGATTCACTAAGGGAAAAATGGAGTAACATGCCGCGGGACTTGACGAGGGACATCTACGTGAATGTCCCGGGGACTATGTCACGGAACAATTCGCTCGCACACACCTGCGCCCGCTCTCAAAGCGACGGCTTGCAACATGTCCCGCGTCACATAGACTCAATGTTGCTCGTCATGTTGGGGAAGATATTGTTCTCTAGTGAATACAAGACCTATAAAATGACTTTTCTTTTATACTTATCAAAATTAATGAGCAGGCATACATTTTTTATTCTTTTCGCAAATTAAGTGAACAAAACATTCGCTGTAACATTAGAAATATTTGTGTCAACATACTGTCATCAGTGAAGGGGTTGCAGAACCATTTGCGAAGAATCAGGTCCAGGAAGCCGAGTTTGCATGTCTTATTGTTTGGGTATTCGATCAGTTCATCTTTGTCTACTTTTTCCAATAGAATAGCAGGTAGTTTGCGTTCCAGTTCAGTGTGGAGTACCACCTGAAAATTTAGAAGGTCAAGTGAGATTTTTGGAACAAGTGTCTTTAGTAAACTAACCAGGTGGAGTAGGCTTTTTTTTTATTTACTAATAATTTTACCCCACACTTGGATTTCTCCTGTATCGTGGGTGCGTTTACAGGCACAAATCTTCACATACACAAACGCCGAGAGCCGGAACAACTATTTGTAGGCCATACTAATATTAGATGTGTGGTATTACGTGAATGGATAGAATTAGAAATGAGTATGTAAGAGGAAAGTTTTGAGTATGAATGTGGAAGGTTATAAGAGTAGAGGAAGACCAAAGAAACGATGGATGGGTAGTGTGAATAATGATATGGCTAGAAAGGGGGTGACTATGGAAATGACGGCTAATAGAGATGTATGGAAGAAGAAGACATACTGCGCCGACCCCAAATAAGTTGCGAAAAGGGCAGGATGATGATGACAAATATTTGATCGGGAATCGCACCCACGACGCGTAGCACAGAATTCAATCGCTCAGCGACTGCACCAAACATGTCGGAAAATAATCTAAAGTCTATAATTCTAAATTACGTTTATGTCGTTGGAAAAAAGTATATTGATATTTATGACGAAAATACAATTATATTTATAGAAAAGAAAAACTATACCTGCATAGCAAGGCGTTTTAACTGTGCATTCCTCCTCACACTTTCAATGTCTCCTACAGCCAAACCAATCAGGAGGTTCATCAGTAATATCGGCATCAGCACCATGAACAGACCAAGTATAAAGAATGTTGGCATCGGGAATGGAAGAAGAATGTCCGAATCAGATTTGTAATAGGGTTGAACATAAGTGCCAACGAAGTCCAGTTCTCCAAGCATCATAGCAAAGGTCCTCATAAGAGACATCGGGATGCTATTAAAAGACAAGTGGTGTCCCTGGAAAAAAAGAAATGTCAGTAATTTGTTGCAATATTCCGCAGAGCAATGTCGCGCGCGTTGGTTTGAGGTACATTATTAATGGCTTCGGTCGCTTGGGTGAAAGTGAAAGCAAATTTTGCGTGTTATGAGAGATATTTCGCATAACGTACCTACTTTTTACGTTGCATTGAAAGTAAAAATCGCATATTGTAAAATGTATGTATAATTATGTCGAATTAGGAACTCGTATTTTCATGACGTCATGAACGCAAGCTGAGGCTGTGACTACTATCAATAAATGTAGACTTGGATAGACGATTCACATTTATAGCCCCACAGTAAACAAAGTCAAAGGTGCTATCACACATATAAATCACACACACACAAACGTCCAGACTCGGAACAAATAATTATGTATGTGCTGTACAAATATTGATCCGGTTCGGCAATAGAAACCACGACGCTGTGCATAGGCGGATAGCGCTGCGCTATTTAAGGCTATTTGGGTTTCAAGTGCGTTACCACAAAAATACTTACCTTCTCATTTAAATTATTATGTCAGTTCTATCTATGTTAGTTTACTAACACTACATGTTACTGTGCGGTAGCGTTAGCAGTGGTAACTTTAAAATATAATAAATCTTACCAAAATCTACATAAATAGCAATATACATAAATACCGTGTCATCAGGACCCACTTTAGACAGGAGGATATAGAACGCCAGCCCAAACGCGATAATCAGGATTGAGAACACCATCAACACTTTAATCAGAGTCTGAAGTATTTCCAGAAACATTACAACGTAGATTCCCACTTGGTCGAAGCGTTGGAGCAGTAGAAGCAGTTCAAACCATGACAGAAAGACAGTTATGGACGCCGCCGAGAACTAAAACATTGAACATTTGAAACATTATTTCATTTTGAACGATATCGGATTAAACTGGAACACATATTTTTTTGTTCAACATTATTTTGTTTTTTTCTATTAAGGTGTCCGTCAAGTACTTAAACTAGGGCCTACCTGAATCTCGTTAAAATATCCAAAGATCGTTGGGAAAACCATCAGAGTTGAGCTGACGTACAGAAGCCAAGACACCAAGTTGCTAGGATCGACCATATAATGCCATTTCTGTTGTTTCACGTTGTATGCTTCGCGGACCAAGCATATCGAGTTGTACACCAAAATTGCTACTGTACTGGTGTACATAGCGACTTTCGACTCAAAATCTGAAAATGTATTGTTATTTTATTTGCAACAGGATTTCAAACCACAGATGTTATTATAGTAATGGAGATGTATGACAAGCGGTCTAACCTTAGAGCCTGTTCACACAGCGGATCCGTTTCAACGGATCCGTCGATACTGTGAGTGTTGTTCACATCTGTACCGACGGATCAGTTAAACAAATGGCAGCTGCGTCGCATCTGGCAGACAGGATACGAAAAAAATTACGGATTCAGTATTTTTTACTGGATTTGGAATACTTTCGTGTATGTGAACTCGCTCATACTATGACAGGCGACATCACCAAAATAAAAACGGATCCGCTAAAACGAATCCTGTAAACAGTTTCTGTGTGAACTAGCTGTTGGAGTATCGGCATTGCCCAGTAACTGGGTTGCGAAGGTCTGATGGCAGTCGCTTCGTGTATAATACTGGTATTCAGCCGCATCTGGTGAGACTGAAAGCTGACCCCAACATAGTTGGGAAAAGGCTAGGCTAGATAGGATATGTACGTTGCTCACCTGGATTAAAAATTATGTTGTGATCGGTTCTATTTTCTCTGTCATCGTTGAGAGGATCGGACACGTTGCATTTGACAGATTTTTTCATTGGCAAAGTAGCGTCGGCATTCAGCATCAGTAAATAAGTATATACCGTTACAAAGATTAAGAAAATGCAGTAGAACAGAAGATTGGCCAGGTGAAAGTATTTTCCGTAGCTGTGCCATTTCATCTGCAGATACTTCTGGCTCAGTGGGTGGGCCAGAAGTTCAACTCTACCGTGCGCAACCATAGCCTGAAAGTTTTGTAAGTAGAACATTAGTTTATAATTACTTATTTTAAAATGCCTTGTGATGAATCTTTGATGATTTTAAATATTCATGAAAGTAGAACCGTTACATAGAACAAAGAAGATTTTTTACTTTTAGGAAAAAGATCAAAGCAATTTTGAAAGACAATTAAAAAATTATGTCGTCGCGCTCTCCTACCTTGTTCACCGAAGGTTCATCACAGATTAGTCAAAGTGTGCTAATATTATTGCGCTGTGTTCTATATATATTTACAAAAACACAAAATAAGCAAACTTAATACAATCACCTTGCACCCCATCCAATCAGTGTAGGTTAGTGAAAGCGTCGTGAGTTGCTGTGTTTTGGAGAGATGTCAGGGAATTTGATGCTCTAGTATTAACCCATGTTTTTATTTGGGTTTGACAGCAAATCAGATCATGCAATAAGCAGCTAAAGGGGAAAGAACCATTGGGGCATAGCCTACCATCATCATTGTTTATTGAGTTTCGGCACACTTTTTGTCTGGTGTATATGAGTAGAGGACACTTAAACAAACATAAAATGATAACCATAATTATGGTGCCCTAAAGTGTCACGTTACTGAGATATATAGAGGTAAAGATGATAACAACAGAGAACATAGACAATTATTAATTAAAAATGGCGGCAGGGTGACTCTTATAACTTTATTAAGGTCCCCATAATTTTTTTTATAACCATTTCACTGGATATATTGAGACAAAACATAGGAGTGTCCATTTTGTCGGATATTTCAGACTATCTCTATCCTTAAGTAAAGGTTTAAAATATCGGATATTTCCGACTGGAGCGGTTAAAGGGTTATAACAGTTTTATTATAAATAAGCTCTCGTACATTATGTAAGCATAGGTCTTTAAAATCGCTACATTCAGTCGCCGTATTACGCTGTTTATCATACCCCATATTTTGTAAAAATATCCTCTTGTTAATTTTGAGATTAATTTTTAACACCAGAGCACCAAAATCTCGACATACGAGGTGTAAGTAAGCTAGGTACCACTCTGCAAAGAGTATTGACTCACGTTGATAACACACAACGGTTCCGGCCGATACTTGACGTCATTAAGGGCCAGTCTTAACGCGTCGATTTCAAGCTTCGACCGTTGGTAGAATTTGAAAGAATACTTAATCTGCGATGCAGCAAATGAAAGAAAAAATATACTTCAATTATAGTTAAAAACTTACATTTAGAGCAGGTAATGGTATGTTCTGGGATTGGGGCACGTTCTCCGATTTGCGACGAACGTTATTGAAATCTTCCAACTTAAGTTGAGGGCACAGGGCATCGAAGCTATACTTTATCTAATAAGGTGTTAAAAATTATTAGATTGAATGAACATTTACTTATAGAGAAAAACCCATGTCATTCAGCAGACAGTTCATACCTTACTAATTCTGGTATCAAGACTTATACAAGGTTAGTCGGAAAGTGGGTACTAATTTGAAAGGGTATTAAAAAGTATTCATAATAATTAATAACTTTGTTCTACAACTTTCGCCAAAAGACAATAGTTTAACAGAAATGGCTGAACAAAAATTTCATAAAAAATACGCTAAAGTCTATCTTTCTTCAGCTGTGTTTAAATTTTTGCTCATATTTGGGGTCAAAGATAATAAACTCCATTTTCTGAATTCGTAACTAAAGCAGTGATGAAGAATTTTTGAAAAGACTAAATCAAATATCATTTTGCATGGATTTAAAACTTACGAATTTTGAAATTTTAACACGTGCTTTAAAACAGTCATCAGTGACACTATAAGTGGATCGCGGATTAGTACCCCCTTTCCGACTAACCAAACCTAACCCACAGCATCTGTAATTATATTCTTAAACATTTCTCGGAAATATAGGTGCCTATGCTTCTTCTAGAAAATTTTGTTTTAATATCTCTTTTGAGAAGTTCCTTTATTATTGTTCTAAGTAATAACTATTATTCTAAAGTAATATTTGGTCGTATTAGTCAAAAAACTTTTGTCGTCCAATACGGACTTCTAGAACTTACCTTGTATATTCCTAATAACTGGCAAATATATTACATAGTTCACTTCAATATTTATTATATTCACGCTACAAAAATATTAACTACTATTGTATAGTTCCTCTCGATAGGAATGCCAAACAAATATAAGAGATCTGCCTATCTGTACCGTAGGACCACTGGCCACATTTGTACACTATTATTGTTTAAATTTGCCTAGAAGCCCTTTAATATTTATTAGCTAATTACCAAGTTAACTAATAAATATTCTAGGGCATTGTTATTTCAAACTTACGTAAAAGCTTTTAGAATCCTTTTTGCAGTTGGCCTTGGTAATACACTTATCCTGCACAGCTTCAAAGACTCGGGGCATGTAAGCAATGAGAGCTAGAGTCACGCAAGGATGACGGTCAGAACGAAGAGCCATTACTTCCTTAGCCCTAAAACATAATGAGGATATGAGCATTCAATCCACTTCAGAGGCGCCCTATTCCTTTGTATGCTCGGTAGCCGTGTGGTGCGTATTCGCACATCTCTTAAATACTAGCTGCCCGGTGAACTACCATCGAAAAAATTTGTTTTTCTTTTCCTGATTTTCTTTTTTCCTAAACCAACCCAAAATTGAGGCGAGAAAACAACAATAATAATATTTAAATCGTTCGAGCCATTTTCAAGTTTTTGCGAGATTAACGCACGGCAATTGATTTTTATATATAGGTACCTAATCTTGCCATAAATATTGTCACGAAGAATTTTTTATTTTATTTTATTGCATATAATATTTATTACTTTTACAGTGTGTTAGTTTAATACATAAATATAAAACAATTTAAAATATAAAAAGCTTATTCGAAGTGGTCTCCATTGGCTGCAATACAGTCCTTTAAACGTTGAGGCCAGTTATCAATAGAAGCACGCACTCTTTCCATGGGAAAATTCTTCACTGCCAATCGTATGGATTGTTTTAGGGACTCCAAATTATCATGGCGTTTAGAGCAAGCCGTACTCTCTAAAACTGACCATAAATCACAATCCAGCGGATTAAGATCGGGACTAGACGATGGCCAGTCTTCAGCTCTGATGAAGTCCGAAACGTTCACTTCCAACCAAGACTGCGTGGACCGAGCTTTATGACCCGGCGCCAAGTCTTGTTGGAAAGACCATACTTGGTTATTGAACATGGTGTTGTTAACTACCTTCTCAAGAATGGTATCTTGTGCCGATGTTTTGATACCTTTTTCACAAAAATATGGCTCAGTCACTCCTTCATAGCTAACACCCCACCAAACCATCACTGAAGTTGGATAATGCCCACGTTGCACTCTGTCGACTAATTGGGAAGCTTCCTTAGAGCTTTGAGTATAAATACGGTCATTTTTTTTTGTTAAAATGTTGCTCAATTATAAAGATTTTCTCATCCGTAAACAATTTTTTTCTGTGACCTCCCTTTGCGTACCGCTTCAGTAGTTGTTTCGATTTTACCACCCTATTCTTTTTTAAATTATCAGTTAAAAAATGACCAGTGCATCTCTTATAGGCTGCAAGTTCTAAGTCATCTTTTAAAATACGCGACATGGTTCTAGGTGCTATCTTCATCTCCCGAGATAAAATCTTTTGCTTTCGGACAGGATTTCTTCGAATTTTTTCCCTTACTGCTTTGACCACCTTTTTCGTACGAACACTACGTGGACGGCCAGATATTTTTCTGTCACAAACAGAGGAGGTCTCATTGTACCTGTTAATGGCCCGGTACACAAACATTTGACTAATACCAAGCGTATGGAGAGTTTTAAAAATTGCATTTGACTCCATACCAACTTTGTGTAATGCAATCACAGCGATTCGGTTCTCTTTATCACCCCACTCCATTTTAATATCGCAAAATACTGTACAATGTAATGTATTGGCGCCAAAATTAGAAAACTCAATGAACAATCGTATAAAAATGACAGATTCCAAATTAAAATGTAATATCTTACTAATTTTTAATTGTAACAGTATTTATGGCCAGACTAGGTATATAGATGTGCGTACGCCCACATCTAACTATTGTGTGTCGCTAGAACTAACACAATAGCAATTTATAAAGCACACATTTGCACTTTAGCGATTTAGGTAAAGAGAAGGGCGCGTCTTCGTGGATTGAATGCACAATACCAATGCAGCTTAAAAATTGTGTTGGCAAAATGTTTGAGTATTTTACATCTTATCAAAGCTAACTTTACATTCAAGAAGGCCGAATACTATAGATTGTGGTACGTACCGGTGTTCGTGTGTGACCATAGCCAAGGCTGCCTCAGGGAACTTGTAATAAATGGCATAGTCAATAGCACTCATGTCCAGGTTGTTGTAGCTGAGGCGACATCCCATGGATAGGAGAAGAGCTATGGAGTTGGGTTTGTTTTCCATGGTAGCCAGGTGAAGTGGCGTGTTCTGTAATTAAAAGTTATTGGGATACTAGAACACGATGTTCTGCATAGCATTTTTCCTCAATATGTTGGGGCCAGCTTCTAGTCTAACCAGATGCGGCTGAATACCAGTATTTTCCCATCAGACCTCCCCAACCCAGCTACAGGGCAATCCCGATTTAACGTGTTCTCCAGGCACGGAGGGGTATCGATGTGTTACGAACGGTCACCCATCCACAGACTTACCGCAACCAGCGTAACTTTACCTCGCAAGTGGTATGATCCGCGTGGTTGGTTAATTAATCATGATCCCCTTAAGAACAAGATAAGATATGCTATTTTAATTATTTTTCTACGTGCACGACCAAATCAGTAGCCACACGTGTACATGCATAATAATTAAGTATGTAAGTTTTTTCAGTAGGTATGTTCAATAAATTATGAATTGAAGATGTTTATGCAAACAAGTATGTACGAAGGATCGTCATCGCGCAGGCACCGCTCGTGCGCCCTCACTAATAGCATTTCATCGTCGACAGTGGCCAGCGACATACGTTACTCAGTTATAAGGTTATATTTTGTAGAATCGTTGAGATATTAAACAAAAGTACGTACCTATATTTGGATTTGGGATCTTTTTCATTTACCAAACCATCAATAAGGTGTATTAACAGTAGATATGTATAAACGCAAGTATGACGATTTTCTGAATTTTTCATTAATAAAACCATAACTTACCCCGTCTTTATCAGATTGATCCAGCAGATGGGAATGAACGGAATGTAGTAGCTCAATGGTCTGAGTGTACCCAGACATAGCTGCTAGGTGCAGTGGGTTGCGTCCATTATGATCCCTGTGTAACAAGGCCCCACGATTCAGCAGGAGATGCACGACCCTCGTATGACCTTCACGCGAAGCAATATGCAGAGGAGTGAGACCCTCTCCATCACTCTCGTTTATGATGAACGTGCCTTTGTCGGAGTCAAGGAGTTGACAAGCAGTGTGATAGCGCCCGTATCTGAAATCAGTAAAATAATCCGATACAGTCAAGTTTTCAAGACAAGCATATCATTTTGGGACCCAGTGCATAATATCAGCAAGCACATTGGGTCACCCGTGCGACAGCGCAACGAGTATTCCCAAGGAGGGTTGATGTCAGGCAGGCGGCCGGTCATAAAACAATAGGCAAGCCAAAACCTCTAACAACATGGATTTATGAAATACATGTTGTGCCGACCCCACCTAGTGTGGGATAAGGGCAGGAAGAAGAAGAAGAAGACAGTCAACAACTTTTTAAAATACGGTTTTACGCTAAATGTTAAACGTTTAACAAACACCCTTTTTGCAAACAACATCAGGGCGGTGAAATTTTAATTTAAAGATAAATTTTCTACAGTGTAGGTAACAAATAATATGATTTGCAAGCCACTTGATACATACCTACATTATTGTTTGCGTTCTTAGATATTGCTCGGGGGTTTAGGAATACAATAATATGTCTGTCACTAATATTCTTGCACGAGGTATTGTTTGTTGTGCGACGCGCGTCGTATTATTTAGTGTTTTCATGGATGGCGTCGGTAATTCTAGTCTTTGGGCTAAACTAAGTACGTCATGAGGGAAATTTAAATCAGCGCCATCTATCGTTAAGTACAACTACTAACGGCGCGATGGAAAGCTCTCTCATGGAACAGTTTCAAATTCTGTAAACTTTTTAACCATTGATATCCACTCACCGCTAGTTCACACAAACTATTTACAGGCCCGTCTTTAGCGGTTCCGTTTTTATTTTGGTGATGGCGCCTGTAGTTGTAGGTATGAGCGAGTGCACAAAAATACTGGACAGACATTTTTACATATTCCGTTTTGTCATCAAAAACTGGATGCCGGAACAGTATAAAAAACGGATCCGTATATGAAGATGTATGGGTACCTTCACACACGATCCGTTATTTATCGTATCCTGCCTGCTAGATGCCACACAGTTGCCATTTCTTTAACTCATCCGTCGGTACAGATGTGAACAACACATCCAGTACCGACGGATCCGTTAAAAACAGTCCTATGATACCGGATCCGCTGTGTGAACGGGCTCTAAGTTTGTAAATAATATCCATCATCTTCTTCTTCCTGCCCTCATCTCACAATAGGTGGGGTCGGCAAAACATATATTTATGAAATCCATGTTGTTAGAGGTTTTGGCTTATTGTTTTGTGACCGGCCGCCTGCCTGAGATCAACCCTCCTTGGGAATAATCGTTGCGCTGTCGCGCGGGTGACCCAATGTGCTTGCTGATAAATAATATCCATCATCATATGAAACAAAAACTCTTAAACTAGGTAAACGAAATAATTTGCTTTGACAACAAAACAATATAAGTAATATTGAAAATAAATACGGTCCAGTACCAAGCCAACGAATGGTCGTCATTTGTTAAAGTTTACCAAACTGTGTATAGAACGGACATGTTTTAACACTCTTCACATTAACTAAGTTGGTATAAAGACCTTGGAAATGGATTTTCATCCACTTCTAACTATCGCATCGATGTGAAACTTTGCGAATATATGTAATTCTGATGACCATACCAACAATAATCTGTTACCATCGAGCTCATGTGATATTGGAGCCAGAAGGTGGGTTCAGAAACCCTTCACGGTTGCTAGTAGACCTTGAGCTCGATTGATCTGTTTTTTCATTTGGATTTAAGCAGTATGGAGCTGCCGTTTATTGGCCTTCGTTGGCTTGTTGTGTACGAATCATTAAAAGAATTTATAAATTATTTCTGCCTAGCCTTTTCCCAACTATGTTGGGGTCAGCTTCCAGTCTAACTAGATGTAGCTGAATATCACTATTTTACACGAAGCGACTGCCATCAGACCTCCGCAACCCAGTAACTGGGCAATGCCGATATCCTAAGGTTAGACCGGTTTTCAGACTTTCGGGCTTCTGACTTCCCGTAACTACTGTCATAGGTATTCGTATGACACCCGGGACCGACTATTTAACGTACTCTCCGAGACACGGAGGGGTCTCAATGTGTAACGAACGGTCACCCATCCACAGACTGACCGCGGCAAGCGTAGCTAATAATAAGCGTAATATTATAACTTATTTATTGGTAATATTCTTTGGATAAAGTAAGCGGTGTATTATGTAGAAACATATTCACTAAAATTTTAAACGAACCTGGCAGCAAAGTGCAGTGGGCTCTCATTATTGTTGTTCTTCAAGTTGATGCAAGCACCGAGTCTGATGAGGTTCTCCAGCGACCTGATGTGTCCTTCACGGCTTGCATAGTGAAGAGGCGAGCAGCCAGCGCTGTCTTTCTCGTTAAGAAGCTGCGCCAGGCTCTTGTCGCAACGATTCTGTAATGTTGACTGTTTAGTGTAACATAGGATATATCGCGTATGAGACGTGGAAAAATGGCTTATTAATAATCTAAGATCCCACTATAGAACGACCTTCACCAAGCAGGTTAATGAATGAAAACTATTTGGTATCAAATTAAATATGTCAATAAATATATTGCAAATGGGTTGATAAAAAAAATTCAGTCCAGAATGTTTTTTTTTTTTAAGATTTCAAATGCTTTGTTTATACCTGCCTACCCAAGAGTTGTGACGGGAAAAAAATACTCAACCTAACGTTTGCATATTCTATAGGCTTCATACTTTTGATTGGTATGGAAGTTTTCTATTAACCAAACCAGTGAAAAGTTAAAAAAAAACATTTTAATTAATCATATTCTGGACTGAAATTTTTTAGTCAAACCATCATCATCATCCTCCTGCCCTTATCCCAACTTATTTGGGGTAACTTATTAGCCGTCATTGCAGTAGTCGCCCCCTTTCTAGCCATATCATCTTTCACACTATCTATCCATCGCTTCTTTGGTCTTCCTCTACTCTTATAACCATCCACATTCATACTCAATACTTTTCTCACGACATGTTCCTCGTTCCTCCGTATCACATGCCCATACCATGACAACCGGTTTCCACACAACTTCTAAGTCACCGGCGCCACTTTCCGGCTTCCTCTTACATACTCATTTCTAATTCTATCCATTCGCGTAAAACCACACATCCCTCTTAGCATTCTCATCTCAGCTGCATGCAATTGCCTTTCATTTATCCTTTTTGTGGCCCAACATTCCGATACATACAAGACAGCAGGTCTAACCATGGTTTTATAGATCTTCCCCTTAAGTTTAAGGGGAATACGCAAGTCGCAGGTTGTTTCCGTGATCTGCCGCCATTTCATCCACCCCGTGTTTGCAACCCATTTGCAATATATTTATTGACATATTTAATTTGATATAAAATACTTTTCATCCATTAACCAGCTCGGTGAAGGTCGTTCTATACTGGGATCCTATACTAATAGGTCGTGTAGTGAAGGAACATTGTCAATAACACCACGTTTACAATGCTCCTGTGGAAGAACGAGGTAAGGTGTTCCTCCAACGAAAAGGGAGGATCCTCCAACCGGGCGGGTCTTATGCCTGGCGGGCTACTGCCCAACGGTTGATGCTGGTAAGTTGTATGTTATTGTGGGATCTTGTGACGTTGTTTTTGAGAGTTGTCATTATTTTCGCTGTAGACTGCTAGACAATCGTTGTGCTGCGTAGTTCACATGTGGCGTGATAGATGTCGCCACTTTCCCATTGCCCATCTTCTATACCCACCGGTAGAGTGGAGAACTTATTCAGTGCTGGGTAAATATAATAGCTATTTAAATTGAAGCTTTGATCCCTGCACTATTCTTTTACCGATATTTATTGCGTTATTTTCGAATTTAATCAATATTTCACAATTCTATTTTTAATAATAGGTAATTGTAGTAACTGTTACGTAAGTAGGTTTTTTTTAACCAGTATTGAAAATGTTTTACATAAATTTGTACTAGCGACCCGCCCCGGCTTCGCACGGGTGTAATTTAGATACCTACTAATGTGGGGCATATAAACCTTCTTCTTGAATAACTCTTATCTACTGCTGAAAACTGCATTAAAATCCGTTGCGTAGTTTAAGAGATCTAAGCGTACAGACAGCGGGAGCGACTTTGTTTTATACTATGTAAACATAGTAAGTAGGTATGATAAAACATATATGTATCAAGACTATACATAAGCTACAATATACCTTAGTAACTACCTACTAACCTTGCACGTATCCGCAAATTGCTCAAGTCTACCACCATTCATTACCACAAGATGAAGAACGTTCCTGGAGTTGATGTCTTTCAACTCGATGTCAGCGCCAAGACGAATCTGTAAAATGATAGAGGTTCATCATTAGCCTGTAAAAGGATTAATTAGGATGGACATCTCATCATAACACGCCGTGAATTTCACATTTATACAGGGTGTAAACGAAATCATGTCATTCCTTCAAACCTCGTGTTGTTACTGCTGACATAGATTAACCATGCATGGGATAAACTTGGATTCAATTAACAAAAAAAAAATACAAGAAGCAAACAATTTGTGTTATTAACGTGAGGCATTTTAGCGCCCCGAGTTAAATGACAGCGCGGCTAGCGATACCGTGCAATTCGCTTGGGGCGCTAAAATGTCTCACGTTAAGAACACATTTAATTGTAATTTGTTTTTTAATTGTATCCAATTTTATCCCATGCATGGTTAATCTATGTCAGCAGTACAAAACGAGGATTGAAGGAATAACATGATTTTGTTTACACCCTGTATGTGTCAGTGTCGTCTTTTAAAGAAACCTACTATTCGCAAAGATATTCTATGGTAGTTAACTGTTCGTAATATCATGAGTGACACTTTATCGTGAATCTAATGCAAGTATCAAAATAGCAGATTAGTATGAAGTATACAAATTTGGAATTTGTTTATTTCTATAAAACAGTGATATTTTTGCGTAGTGATAAGTGGTGCTTTACGTTCATATGTAAGTGGGGTTGTTCATTTAGGTATGAAATATTTAGATTCATAGATTTTTTAGTTTGTAGTAAGCTAAATAAAGTTACGCGTAAAATAAAATAAAGCGTACTTAATAATTTATAATTTTGTTATTAAATAGAGAGCGAAGTAGAAAACTAATATAGGATGGCTGCGTTAGTAGACATAGATTGCTGCCTGACTGATTACTTATTTAACGAGGAAACATCCTTTCCAAGGTTAAGTTTTGATAATAAAAAATATGTAATTCAGTTAGGCAGTGCTCGCTCAGACATGACTAACAACGCGATGATTTTCTCAAACATTTTAATAGATCTTTATACAGACGATAAATATTGATGGCTCACGGAAAATTGTAAAATTAAATAAAATATTTTGCTTTTATTTTAAACCTTTAATTTACCTACGTGGACTGCATCTGTCACATTTGACCAAGGTAAGCATTTTTAGATCTTGATTCACTCTTACCAAATTTGACCTTTCGCCACTTCAAAATAGCGCCATGATATCATCATACCATGTCGCCATTTTAGTAGCTCTTTGTTCAAAACATCGCACGAGTACACAAATAAGCTACTTATTTCCAATGAAATAATATCAAAACTGAAACGTTGGCATACAAGTTATTTATTGTATCGGGATTTCTCGGAATATTCTAAGACTTTCACTTCATTTTCTATGGAAAGTTTGTGTAATTGACACTCAAAGAGAACAATTAGATGGTAAGTGGACTGCACCGTTTTGGAACTAAGTGCCTGTTCACACAGCGGATTCGTTTTAACGGATCCGTCGGTACTGGATGAGTTGTTCACATCTGTAACGACGGGGCAGTTCAACAAATGGCAGCTGCGATCTGGCAGACAGGATACGATAAAAATAACAGATCAAGTATTTTTTTACTGGATTCTCAATACTGTCGTGAATGTGAACTCGTCACAACTACAGGCGCCATCACCAAAATAAAAACGGATCTGCTAAAACGGGTCCTGTAAACAGTTTCTGTGTTCTGTGTAGTGTGTACTAGCTGTAACAGGGTGTAATTTATTCACCACGGCTGAGATGACTACTAGTGGTAAAGGCTCTCTCACACAGGTGCGAATGACGATTATAATTTGTTTGTTCCGGCGAATTCTCAAACATTCTTAAACGTCAAAGCATGTACTGTGACAATACTTTGTGGTTGCGTTTCTTGTTCTGAACCATGGAAAATATCTACTCTGCGATCGGAGTATCATTTGTGGATGTGACCGCATGACTAACAACGGCTATAACACAATAACCTGTAGAGTTATCCAAACCCACCAGCAGCAGTGACAGCCTAGCGGTGTGACCGTCGGACTGCCCCGTCATTGGTCTTCGGTTCGAACCCAAGACACGCACTTCTGACTTTACCGATTCATGTGCGTATTGTGTAATTATCACTTGCTTTAAAACGGTAAAGGGAAACATCGTGAACAAACCGGCATGTGAAGCCAAGTCAGAGGCCCATAGGTGGCATAAACTCTGACACCAAGTTAGTCACTAACCACACGAAAAGAAAGAAGAGCCAAATAAAGATTCAGGGCGAGTTACCAGAGTCTGCACAGTCCTCCACCCAGCCCTCGAAGCGGCCAAAAGCAATGGCGACCTTCGCTCCTTATCCAGAGGGTTGATATCCGAACCTTCAGTTATAAGATAGTTCACGATGTCCGGGTGGTCGAACATGGCAGCGCAGTGGACAGGAGTCATCTTCTGAACGTCACAGGACGTAAGGCAAGCGAGCTTCTCCGTCGGCTGCATCGTGAACATGAGCTTGACGATTTCAAGGGCACCCTGAAGAGAAAGGATCATTATTAATGGAGAAAGGTAGAAAAAGCCTCAAGATCATAGTAGGTTTTGGTCATAAAGTCAAGACAAACCTGAGCGCATGCGAGGTGTACTGGTGTTGATAAATCATACTGCTGCGTTGAGATCTTTGCTCCAGATTTGAGGCAAAGCTCTACGGCTTTGATATCTCCTCCGTGGACAGCAGAGTGCAGCGGCACATTCCCTTCATTGTCATACAAGGATATCATGGACTCCCTGGTGCAGCCCTTAGATTCTCCCCATTGGAGAAACACTTCCATAGTTCTGGATGATGCGTTTTTAGCAGCTTCGTGGATTGGGTAATACCCGTTGTTACATGCTCTTTTGCACTCAGCGCCTAAGTCTGTGATCTGTGTTGATTTAAAGTGACATGATTAATTACTGTTTTAGTAACGATGGAATACTAAAAAAAATATTATATTTTAATATAATTAAATAAAACAATGTTCCCTAGGTCAAAAATTTCCTCGTTATTTCATTTATAACGAGCAGTATCAGCTATACATAAAATCACGCCTTGTATTTCCCAAAGCGGCAGAGGTGTTTTTAGTACACCCTCGTTTCGCCAGTTATGTTTAAGTCCCATGTAATAGCCTATCAGCCATACTCTGCGTATAATTATCCTCGAAAAGTACTTTATTATAAAACTACCTACATACTGTATTATAATCATGGTAAAGATTACAAAATTCTCTTTTTGAAATGTCCTGGGGGGTTAATAATTTCTCATTTGGTGAATCAAAGTTCGTTCATCGCAATTGCAACTGGGCTGCTCATCCAGCCGGCAGTTGTCACGCAGTAGCACTGACTGCATCTTACCTGCCTTCATACTGCATCTGGCAGTTGCAGTCAGGATGCAGTTCGTCCGTCTGAGTCCTTGCAAATCCATTTCTAATATGAACGAAAGATGATAATGTGACATTATTAGCCCCTCTGGTTAATCTATTTTCTTTGTGCGTATAACAATGTATGTACTTACTAATATCTTGGCGCATATGTCATGGTCGTGGATAGCGGCGAAGTGAAGCGCCGTCCGACCGTGCTCGCCACCGAGCTCAACGTTAAACTGGTCCTTGTACTTGGCAAAGGTTTGGAGTACCGAAACCTGGGACAGCATAAAGAGAATTTCGAGTTAAGGCTCTACACAAGGATAGTGTTTGGACGCGAGTCTGATGTTAGCCCAGTTTTCCTCGATATAGGAGACTGAAGTCTCGCTTCAAGGAACTATTCTCCTTTAAACCAGCCTATTTAGATACTGCAACTGGTATAGCGGTTTTCAAGGGAAGCCTGAGATCCAAAGGACACATGGATGTATAATAAGTCAGGAAAATACTTCTAAAATCCTTTAATCGGCTCAAAAGATACTAATAGTGCCCTAGACTAAAATCCTCTAATCGGTCATTGTGTCCATCTATGGGTGCCCTAGACTTTACCAGGAACATATTGCCAACTGTCAAACGTAAATCCAAAATATCCTGAACATAGGTAACATCACGCCTGTAACACCCTCATTTCGCCGTTATGTTTAGGAGGCGAGTCTATTTGCCATCAACCGGGCACAAATTTAAACTCCAGGCTGCTACTGAGGAATTCCACACGGAAGAACCCAATAACACTTTGCCCGATCTGGGAATTAAACCTAGGACCTAACGATCAGCAGTCGCACTTGTCAACCACTAGACCAACGAAGCAGTTATATAAATATCCTGAAATATATTGTACTAGCGGCCCGTCCCGGCTTCGCACGGGTGGACATTTTTCCCGATTTTGCATTATTTTTCGTTTATGCTCCGCTCCTATTGGTCGTAGCGCAATGTTATATAGCTTATAACCTTCCTCGATAAATGGACTATCCAACACAAGAAGAATTTTTCAACTCCAACCAGTACTTCTTGAGATTAGCGCGTTCAAACAAACAAAGAAACAAACAAACTCTTCAGCTTTATAATATCAATATAGATTTAAAAAACAACTTACCCTATTCAACTCTGTGGCAAGATGGAGTGCTCCTTGGCTTTTATCGTTCAAAATACTGGTATCGACGCGACTGCAAAAAACAAAATACAAAAAAAAGTAGGTGGTAGTAAACACAACTCACGTAGTGATACAAGCAATGAATGTGAGTACAACAGTGAAAAGAAATTCATGTTTCTACGTGGTAAGGATACGATCGCGTGTCCAGTAGACGGTGGACTGAAATGGCAAATTGGATAATACAAAGAATTGTGTTGTCTAGTAGTCGTCAGCGAGGTCTCCTAGCGCCAGGTAAACTGCTATTGGATTTCATAACATAACATCACGCCTTCTATTCCCCGAAGGATTCAGCAGAGGTGTTTTAGTACACTCTCGTTTCGCCAGTTATGTTTAAGTCCCATGTAATAGGGGGCAAGCCTATTGCCATTAACCGGGTACAAATCCAGACACCGGGCGGCTACTGCGAAATCTGTAATGAGAAAACCCAATAACACTTTGCCCGACCTGAGGATCGAACCCAGGACCCCATGCTCAGCAGTCGCGCTTGCAACCACTTGAACAACAAGGCAGTCTATTGGAATCATGGGTACAGTAACATCATTCAGAACCAACGCGAAATTGAGCTGCGCGTGGCTAAATATCAATTGTCGTGCCCCTAGCGCGCGACTACGAATCGATAAAATAATACCTACAACAAAAAATATATTAAGCTTTATCAATACTTAGAGCTATGAAACAATTTTAAGTAATTGTTGTAAATCATATCTCTATTGAATAATCGTTTTAGTTGTACCACGCAGTTCATAGAACGAAAATAGAACAAAAAAACCATGTATGTTCTCAGTCGCAGAAATACGACACGCGCGCTAGGGGCACGGAAATATATGTCGCATAAATGCGACTCACGCGCTTAAAAGGTTAATGTTTGGTGAGTGTGCTCAAATTCTGTTGTACATCTTATAATATCTTATCACATTTCGGTTCCGTGACTGTTTCCACTCTGAGCGTTTTGTTCGGTCTTCTACTCCGGTGGTGAAGAAGACCTGCCTGGGATTTGACTAGCTCGTCCTCTCCACTACATGTTACCAGTTTAGAATAGTTTCTGGTTATATATTTGTTCCTATATTTTCAGTAGCCTTGTTTTTTAACCGACTTCAAAAAGGAGGAGGTTCTCAATTCGGTTGGTATTTTTTTATGTATGTTCATCGATTATGCTGAGATTTATGATACGATTTACGTGCTTCTTCTTTTGTTTGATGCGGAATAGTTGGGCATTTGGTCCAATAAAAATTTTACATAGTTTGGGCCCAGTAGGTACTTTACATTTTATGTTTTTTTTATTTATGAACATTTTTGTTTACGTGGACGATGTAATTAGTCTACCTGATGTAATCTAGAAAAATCCTACTGTAGTTTACAGAACAGCCTATTACAGACACTAAAAAGTAAAAAATAAAAAAACTACGTTTAAAAAAAACCGACTTCAAAAACTAAAAAGTATAAAATAACTTGATAAAGATTTAATTTAATACACTTATGCAAACCTTAACCTTTACCATAATATAAAATTAACAGTTTCAGAAGTCGGTGCTAATCCACGCTTAACCAAATTGAAGGCATCGACTTCTGAAACTGTTAATTTTACATTATGGTAAAGGTTAAGGTTTGCATAAGTGTATTAAATTAAATCTTTATCAAGTTATTTTGTACATTTTAGTTTTTGAAGTCGGTTTTTTTTACGTAGGTTCTTTTTCTATAATAATGTTGTTTTACCGGCTGCATCTAAACTACTGCACGCAGTATACAGTAGTTTTAGTTCAAATAGTAAGCCCTCGTATGAAAGTAAATGCTACTTGACCTACTCGATTTTTTCAAGTACCTTCATAAAGTCTATACCTATTACGAAAGTCTACCAGATGTTGCACAGGTGTAGGTAACAAGTGTTATCGGTAGCTGGTAACACTGGACAATGTTGATAAAGTTGGGTAGTCGTTAAGATGAATCAACGTACCTACCCGAAGTTATAAAAAACAGTGGTCATTCGACGGAACGGAGGATTTTATGTCGAACAGCCGAAGAAGTCTGTCTGACCTTTAATATCTGATTAGGTTGTCCTTTTTTTCTGATCTTGTGTAAATTATATTGTGAAGTACCTTGTTTAACTAACCACTAACCCAAATATAGTATAATTATGTACTCTCTGTGGTGGAGGGTCTATGTTGGTTTCATTTACTTTATTTACCATACTCGCAATCCTGACACACTGATATTAGCTTTAACTTTAATTATAGATTCACCCCTACACGTTTCTGTTATATGTATTTTACATAAGCATGTCACAATATAAGGAGAACTAAATTCAAGAAGAAGAATTCAATAACCTTCTTTACTTTGGATACCTATAACAGCAGAAATATCAATATTTATTGGTAGGTAAGTATCAGCAAGGTTATCGTTGAGTTCAAAATTTAATACAAAATAACTTCGCTGAATCTCATATGAGTTCCAATTTCCAAAGATCCGCTGAAGACGACTGATATTAAAAATATTTGTAATAGGTACTTACTGTTGTAACAAGAATTCAAGGGCATCTATCGCCACGTTCTCCACAGCCACATGCAGCGGTGTGTTCCCGAAGTTATCTTTAGCATTTAAATCTGGAACAAATATTGGAAATTACCCATGTTCGTCCCAAAAACGTCGGCCACTATTGGGGTTATCAACTCTGTAGAAGGAAATTCCGGGAGCGACACAAAAAATATACAAGGTTAGTCGGAAAGGGGGTACTAAGCCGCGGGCCACTTAAAGTATCACTGATGACTATTTTAAAGCATGTGTTAAAATTTTAAAATTTGATAATTTTTATTTTCATGCACAAAGATTTATATTTTAGTTTTTTCTAAAAAAAAAAAATGTCACCGGAAAGCCAATACTATTTAAGCGTCATTTTTGGCCAAAATGAGTTATATACCTATATATCGTTGGATTGTATTTTTTTATTCCAATTTTTTAATTTTTTTTATTAGCTTTCCGGTGACGATACCTACCTATCTGCTTTAGTTATGAATTCAGAAAATTAAGTTTCTAATCCGTGACCCCAAATATGACTTAAATAGTAAACACAGCTGATCATAGCTATGGACAGATAGATTTTAGCATATTTTTAACGAAATCTTTGTAAAGGTATTTCTCTTAAACTATCGAGTTTTGGGGAAAGTTGCAGAACAAAAGTTATCCCTCATTATAGGTACTTTAACACCTTTTCGGCTTAGTACCCCCTTTCCGACTAACCCTGTATAAGGGTCATAAGGTTCCAATCAAGTTCAATAAGTTTAACTAAACATATACCTATATATGCAAAAAAAACGAGGTCCAAGTGTTTTATCTAACCAAAAAATAATAATTTTTTAAATTGCCTGTATTCTCTAAGAATAAACTCAACCATTTTTTACGCATCGACCGGCGGTCGGCGGTTTTAGTAAAACACGGCGTGGAAGTCCACGCCGTGTTTTTAAACAGAGAAGCGAAAAATGTAAAAAATCTCTTTGATTTCGTTTGAAGGCAAAATTTGACTCTGAATGACATGACAAGGAATACCTAAGTAATACATCAACTTAATAATCAACTTATACCGAACTATACTCTGTGTTGTTCGTTACACTTACTGTTGGCAAAGTAATACCGCGGTTTAAACCGACCGGGGGTTCTTCCTTTTGTTAACCTTGGAAACTTCTGATATCTGTTCATGCTTGATGAATCTTGATTGCTTCTTCTCAGAATGATAAGGATGGATGAAGGCCTAAAAGCCCTAGTTTATCGCGGACTACACACATCATCGAGCACTTTTTTTAAGCTATGTTTTTCGTCGCCGTTAACGCAAATGATAATCAAATCCTAATCCGCACATGAACAAGAAAGGTTAGAGGTGCGGCCTGGGATCAAATTCAGACCGTCCTACATGAAAGCGTTCAATCGTTAGGTTATTAGAGGAAAGTCACCAAATATGGAATAGTATCATAATATGGAATTCCTTAACTTCTCCAAAAATATAAGTTTGAAACGCAACACACGCCCATCTTCTATTTCATTGGGTCGCTTTACTATCGCACTCACACCATCGTGTCAGTTGCGCAAACGCTACACGTTTGGGGACCTTGTAAATTAAATCTTAACATTGTATGTTTTACTCAAAAATAAATAAAGATAAATTGTACTAAAAAGTTCGACCTGGCAACATTCTTTAAGAGGAAATCGGTAAGCAAACTACCAAAAACCACTTGTCGGGGGTAGGCTTCAAAAAGGCATTGAGGAACTATAGTCCACGCTCCGTTACCTTTGACAGATGCACGGGGCGTATAAAAAATCCCGCTACTGTCAGTGTGATTGAGGAACCCGGCCTAAGTGCATAATGTGTGGGTTCTGAGCACATTATGATTGTGCTGGTCCAGAGTTTGATACTTGGATCTGTGACTTTTGCAAGTGAATTAAGCAACTTCTTTCATTTATCACAATATTTTATTTAAATTTATTTGATCTCATAGATATTTATGTCTATTTTTGTCATTGATATGATGATTTATGCTTAGATTCCATATATGGGTACCTATTCCATATTTGGTTACTCATTTGTGATGTTGTTTTTTGCAGTGGAATCCGTTTATTACGACTTCGCTTATAAAGACCAGCCGCTTATAGCGACTTAAGAACACCCTTTAGTTAGGTTTTCTTATCTGGTATTTACTGACGCTTATAGCGACGTCCGTTTAGTACGACCAAATATCGCCGTCTCTTTGATGTCGTTATAAGCGGACTCCACTGTATTTCAATTTGATAATATATAATATATATATTTGATAAAAGGCTGTTAGGTAATTACTGCATATAAATGTATGACTGATTAGTAATAACATTAAACTATTTTCATTTCTATCAAGTTTTTTTATATCCCTAATTCAAAATGGTATTCCATATTTGATGACTTTCCTCTATACCTTCATGTAGGTTCATTATTGGTCGCGAATGTCATGCGTAGCAGTTCTCGCGACCCACACATCAAGGCGAAAGTGTGTGCTCAGGCAAAATTTTTTAGTGGGTGTAAGCCCCACATAACCACGTCGTCCCTCCGGACGGCGTGGTATGCGTAAGGCATTTTATTCGCTCAAAAAGAAAAGAAAAAGAAGTTAGGTACATTCACTCACCTCCGCCGTAATTGTTGATAAAATGGAGTATGTTAGTGTTGTTCCTGGCTGCGGCCTGATGAGCCGCAGTGCGACCTCTGCCGTCCCTCACCGCAAGCCTCGACGGCTCGCTGAGGTACAGTCGCATAAAGTCCTCGACATTGCCACTTTCTGCTGCCTGGGGACAGGATGAAAGATGGTGTTAGCTGTCTATAGGCATTGAGAAAACAAAATAATTTATAGAACTGTTCCGTGACTGACTGACAGACAAACATAACATCACGCCTGTATTTCCCGAAGGGATGAGCAGAGGTGTATAAAAACATCCTCATTTCGCCGTAATGCTTTAAGTCCCAGGTAATGGGGGCGAGCCTATTGCCATCAACCGGGCACAAGTCCAAACTCCGGGTTGCTACTGAGGAATTCCCATGGAAGTGCCAATAACACATTGCCCGACCTGGGGAACCCAGAACCTCACAATCAGCAGTCGGCGGTTGCCACCACTAGACCAACAAGGCAATTAAAGTGACCGACAAAGCACAGACTGAACCGCTGAAGATAGAAACATGAAAGAAGATTTGGAAAGTATGATTCTTAAATAATGTAGAGGTGTACCTACTCACTTTGAAACTCTCACTCTCCTACCCTTTTGCTGTGCCCTACAGGGTCCATAATGATCTCAATTATATAGTTACCATCTAAGTACACATTATGGTTAAGCAATAAAGATATTGAGTATTGAGAAAATTAACCTCATGGGGTGGGAAATGGTGTGTAATCTTTAGTATGAAAAATCGTATTCTCCGCGTGTACACTCTCCACAATATTATCCACAAAAATAATAAATGTATTGTGGGATTTTTTACAACAACCCCTAATAAAGGATGTATGTATCTATATTAATATTATAAAGCTGAAAAGTTTGTTTGTTTGTTTGAGCGCGCTAATCTCAGGAACTCTGGTTGGAATTGAAAATGAAAATTATTTTAGTGTTTGGATAGTCCGTTTATCGAGGAAGGTTATAGGCTATATAACATCACGCTACGACCAATAGGAGCGGAGCATAAATGAAAAATGTTGCAAAAATGGGAAAAATATCCACCCGTGCGAAGCCGGTACCGGCCGCTAGTATTGTATATCGACAAACAATAGCTCAACGTCAAATTCCCCGTTTAAAGTGGTCACATCTTCCACGCTACATGTGAATTACGCAGCACTATGATTGTGTAGTAGACTACAGCAACAATAAAGACAACTCCCAAATACGACGTCACATAATCCTGCATCACGATATCAAGATTTCACACGCAGATAGTATACAAGGTTAGTCGGAAAAGGGGTACTAAGCCGCGGGCCACGTAAAGTATCACTGATGACTATTTTAAAGCGTGTTAAATTTTGAAAATTCGATAATGTTTATTTGCATGCAAAAAAAAAGCTTTCTTTTTTTAATCCTACCTGCTTTAGTTATGACTTCAGTTTTTTTTTCTAAACCGTGACCCCAAATATGACCTAAATTGTAAAAACAGCTGATCATAGTTATGGACAGATAGGTTTTAGCATATTTTTTTACGAAAAAGCTATTTCTCTTAAACTATCGAGTTTTGGGGAAAGTTGTAGAACAAAATTTATCCCTTACTATGGGTACTTTAACACCCTTTCGGCTTAGTACCCCCTTTCCGACTAACCTTGTATACAACTTCCCAACATCGAATAAAGAAATCTACAGAAATTTATTGACTGAATGTATCGGTTTTCACATAAATGAAGGGCTCGTGGCTCATTAGTAACCGCGCCGATCATTGCGAAATTAAGCTGAGCTTGCCGCGATCAGTCCGTAGAATGGACCGTTCGTAACACATCAAGACCCCTCCGTGTCTCGGAGAGCAAGTTAAATCGTCGATCCCGGGTGTCATACGAATACCTTCGTTACGGAAAGTCAGAAGCCCGAAAGTCTGACAACTGGTCTAACCTTAGGGTATAGGCATTGCCCGATAATTGGGTTGCTGAGATCTGATGGCAGTTGCTTCATGTAAAATACTGGTATTCAGCCGCATCTGGTTACACTGCAAGCTGTCCTCAAAATAGTTGGGAAAAAGATAGGAAGGAGATCGGTTTTCATATATTATCGTATCATTTCCATATGTGATATCTAAGTTTTTATGCGCAGATCCTCGCAGATAAAATATCATACTATCTACATTGTGTGTGACAGCGTTTACATGATGTTATCCAAGTTTAATTTGGTAACAAAATGGGATACGCGCCAGGTGCTAGACACCTCGTTCAAGGATGGACTTATTGTGAATGTTGTCGTTATCTGTACACAGTTGTGATCAACACGTGACCCTAACACTTGGTAATCCCTTTGTCGAACGAAAAAGATACGAAAAAAAATATCTATTCATGTGAGAATAAGCTCACAGAAAAAAATTAAAGAGTTACATTTTATTTTTTTCTCTTGGCCACCGCGACCGTCCAACTCCGTATATCGTTTATTTTCCAAAATATAAACTTTTGGTGTTGATTCCATAGTACATTTTGACAATACTAAACTAAGCGCAACTGTCATTTTCTTTTTCTATTAAAACAGAAAGAGACAAACACTCTTAGTTTAGTTTAGTCCTGTCAAAGTGCGCAGCAGATTCGACACCAATGTCCCTTCTTAATTTAAACTAATTAACCGACTTCAAAAAGGAGGAGGTGCTATAGGTATATTTGATAGGTTTTTTTTGTGTGTACCTACACTGATTACGCTGAGATTTAAGATCTAATTTACGTGATTCTTCTTTAGTTTGATGTGGAATAGTTGCCATTTGGTCCCATAAAATTTTAACATGGTTTGCCCCAGTAGTTTTTATTTCACATTTTTGTTTACGTGGACGATGTAATTTTAGTTTGTGTACCTACGGCTTTTTGAGTAGTTTTCATTTAGGTTAAAAAGCAACGAAATTTTGTAGTCTGCCTGATGTAATCTAGAAAAATCCTACTGTAGTTTACAGAACAACCTATTACAGATACTAAAAAGTAAAAAATAAAAAAACAACGTTTAAAAAAACCGACTTCAAAACCTAAAAAGTATGAAATAACTTAATAAAGATTTAATTTAATACACCTCTTATGCAAACCTGATACCCTTACAGTTTCAGAAATCGGTGCCTTCCATTTGGTTCAGCGTGGATAAGCACCGACTTCTGAAACTGTAAAGGTATTAGGTTTGCATAAGAGGTGTATTAAATTAAATCTTTATTAAGTTATTTTATACTTTTAGTTCTTGAAGTCGGTTTTTTTAAACGTAGTTGTTTTTTACTTTTTAGTGTCTTTTAAATATCTGAGTTCGTTCGCTTTTCATCATTCATCTCTTTCACTCATTACGTTTCGTTTTCCCACATTCATAATATAAATTGAATGTTTATTGGCTAGGTACTACGTTATTTTTACCAATCAGATGTAACATATATTCCTTAGTGGGTATTTTGGTTACTATATTAATAAACGTTGATATTTTTCCATAAAGAGCTTGTTTTTTAATGATAAGTCGCATTGATATAAATAAATAGTAATCGATATTATAGGCTGTTGATCTAGTGAACTGTTTAGCAAAATGATTTGTTGATCTCATCTGCTGACATCGTAAATTTTTGATGTAGTAAGCCGTTGACTTTTTTAACGGTCGATCTCGTGGTGTTGATATTTTGAATGTTGATTTCGTGATTGTTGATCTGGCGTATGTATCCCATACCTACATTATTATAAAACTGATGGCTTCTTTTAATGATGAGGAAACGAAACGAAAAAATCAGTCTTTTAATGGTGAAGAGACCCTTGTCGGAACATTAAATGAACTAATTACGTGTATGAGTAATTAGTTGATTTTTAATGATTGTCATTGTTCTCATAAGGCGATGTTTGTCTACAAATATCTTGGCAACGTGACACTTAAGGGCATCATATTGCTGACATGTTTCGTTTGTCGAAGTGTCCTTTACCCATATACAACATGTAACCACAAAATAGATAGGTACAGAAGTCAATCTACATACAAGTGCGCTCGAGCAACGCACACATAGACACTGCTCACGGACACGATATCTCGGACCGTTTGGGACCAGAGTGCGAGTGAGTGCGAGCGCGAGTGCCATGCGCTTGAGAGAGATAGGTATGTACCTATAGATAGAGCGACCGCAGCTTAGGTATGAAAAGTGAAGTACATACCTACATGTGATTGACTTCTGTACCTATCTGTTTTGTGATGTAACGTAATCAACGCACACCCTCAAACACCCCAATTAGAATATTATGTTATAATCATAATACATACACTGAAATGTTAGTTTTACATGTATATGCATTGTTATTTACTAAATTAACGTTGTTGAAATAAGGTTTATTTTTCTTGATTTTGTATTGAATGACGGAATTTGTATTAATACAAATAAAAATGCACTTTTAAAAGTCTTTTTGCCTTGATTTACAGTCCATTTCAGTTTGTTTTGACTGTACAGAGGTAATGTGATCAATTTCCGTAGTTTTAATTATTATTGGAATAAAAAATAACCAATATAAAAAATGATAGAAATCGATTCAGTAAACACCCGATCCGCGCAGGCGTCCCTCAGGGCTCTGTGCTGTCCCACTTAATTTTTACCCTATACACGAGCGATATCCTGAAGAGTAGAACGGCCCGTTAGCCTTGTTCGCTGACGACACCGCCATCTACTATTCGGGGTATATTATTATTATTATTTATTTATTTCAGGTATCAAGGCCCATATAAACACATACAATACAATATTAATATAACTTATAAATATTATAAATACATACACCATTATAATTATTAAAACTAACATACACGAAGTGTCTGCGCCGTGTTACGCTGACTGGTGTCATGTAGCTGGCCACGAAACCGGCGGTACACAACACCCTCGGGCCAGAACTCTTCCTTGAGGAACTTGTCGAGGTGATGTGTCGGGACTCGCACCACGAACGACTTGAAGTTCGTGTTGAGACGCGACTCCAACTTCACGACCCTCAAAGTCCAGTTAGTCTTCACACGCACGTATTCCATGATCTCCTCAACCTTCGTGGAGTGGTGCAGTCTGGACACGTATAGCCCCGCTACCATCTCTCGTTCTCTCCAAAAATCCGCCAACAGCCTAGGCGATTGGTTCCGGAGATGGAGGATCGAGGTCAACCCCGATAAGAGCCAGGCGGTCCTATTTATTAGGCCGTATAAAACCAGCCCACTTTACCCCGCCCCGATTACGATGTTTGACAAGCCGATCCATTGGGAGGACCAAGCCAAATATCTAGGGGTCACTCTCGACCATCGTCTAACCTTCGGTGAGCACATAAGGAAGGTGCGTTCGCGCGCCGCCTTCGCTCTCGGCAGGCTCCATTCTGTGCTGAATGCCCGCAGCAAATTGTCACTCAGGTGCAAATTGCGTATCTACATCGCGTGCATTCGGCCTATCATGACACACGTGTGCCCCGTTTTCGCGCATGCTAAGCCCCACCGCCTCCATAGGATGCAGACCCTTCAAAACCGCTTTCTCAGAGGGGCCACGGGTGCCCCGTGGTTCCTCACGAATGAACGACTCCATGTCGATCTTAAAGTCCCCACAGTAAAACAGGTTATTAAACGCCTTACCAAGCGTTTCATAGATTCAGCCGAAACTCACCCCAAACTCCCTCGTAACATCGGCCGTCCGATACACCCCCTCTAAAATATCTAAGATTAGGCGCCCTAGACTCGCCCTCCAACAACCCGATGACCCCATCACCCTCCTTCAAGAGAGTTATAGGGAAACTAGCACACGTAACAGATACAAATACAAATACCGACCGCGTTTCCGGCCTCGCTGCCGAGGTCCTCCGCGTCCCCCTTGTAACGTCACTGACCGACCCTTGCTCGCCACGCCAGCCCGCGAAGCTGAGCCTGTAATTCTAAACAGCCCCCAAATAATTTAACCCAGCCCGATTTTAACTGCCCACCCCTCAGTGACCCACTAAGCCGTGGCCCGAACCCCACAGGGGGTGCCCTTAGTGCCGCGTCACTTAATTTAATTCCATAGTTCTGTAAGCCCTGGCTGGGGGCCCTAAAGTGATTTTTGGCCACCACAGGAACATCCGGTTAAGTAGTAAAAAAGCCCTTGGTCCATTAAAAAAAAAACGATTCAGTAAACGATTCTGAACAAACTACTTTCAGGATGTGCGTTAATTATGTTACCTAATACAGTATATACCAGTTCAAATGTGCACCACAACTTCGGAAAAGAAAAATGGCGGCAGGGTGCTTTGCCAGTTTCCATGGAAAAATGTTCGAACCCCTTTGTTTCTCACGAATTCAAAACAAGTGGACAGCAACTAAAAAATCAAATCGGTTGAGCCATTTTCGAGTTCTTGCGTGACTAACGCACGGCAATTGATTTTTCGAAAAAAAAACTCGAAAATG
Organism: Amphipyra berbera; assembly: GCA_910594945.2. NCBI lineage: Eukaryota > Metazoa > Arthropoda > Insecta > Lepidoptera > Noctuidae > Amphipyra > Amphipyra berbera. Next base: position 20,258,345 of record OU343121.1, on the reverse strand, counting down.
GCTCATCCTATTTGTTTTTTTTTTTTTGTTCGCCTCTTTACTGGAGTGGTTTAGGAAAAAAGAAAATTAGGAAAATTCAAGAAGAACATTTTAGATGGTACGAAGTTCACCGGGTCATCTAGCATAATAACTACCTATATATACATATAGGTATAAATAAAACGGCTATTAGTCTGCGAGTATAATGGCTGTGACATATAGACAAACGGACGACACGACACGTTTGGTGCAGTGGCTGAGCGATCGGCTTCTGCGCTACGGATCGTGGGTTTGATTCCCGCACGGAACAAATATTTGTATGGCCTACAGATAGTTGTTCCGGGTCTGGATGTTTATGCGTGTGAAGATATGTGTTTGTTAACACACCCACGACACAGGATAAATCCTAGTGTGGGGCAACAATACAATACAATACTCTTTATTGTACACAAAACAAACAAGAAAAATTACTATAAAAATAGAGATGTACAATGGGCGGTGTTATCACACTAGGCGATTTCTTCCAGACAACCTTTGGATGGAAATGAAGTGCAAGAAAAAAAAAGAGAGAGGTAGTTCTCGGTGTAACAATAAATGAGGAGACATTAAATTATGTACTTTAAATAAACCTAAAAACACATATAAATAAATATTATAATTATACAATAAATATGAAATAAATATATATAGGTATATATATATTCCCAAGGAGGGTTGACGTCAGGCAGGCGGCCGGTCATAAAACAATAAGCCAAAACCTCTAACAACATGGATTTATGAAATATATGTTGTGCCGACCCCACCTAATGTGGGATAAGGGCAGGAAGAAGAAGAAGATATATATAAATATATATATATAGTGTAATGTGTATATAATACATAATATAAACAGACAATAAATAACTATACATAAAGATGCAAACTTAACTATAAGTATCGATAGGTAGTGATCCTTGACAAAGTTTCTTTTAAAAGAAAAGATAGCAAGACCGACGGAACTTAGCGAAACTATAACGGTTCCTATTTTGATTACGGAACCCAAAAAATATATATAATGGATGTGCTGTAGTGTAGAACAATGAACGTTTCTTAACTGCAACGCGTGCCTGAAATACATTCAATCTACCTCGTGACGGCCATGAAACGTAGTCTTTATATACTCTTAGATTATCAACATAAAAGGGCGACATCACTCACGAATGACTCACTTTATAGCAACCACATAAACTGAGCTTACCAAATGCATAGCAATTTTCCTTAAATGTCACATAGATATTATATTTTTAAGTTTTTACTATCAGTGTAAAAGTTTCAAGAGAGAAATCTGCGTTATTAGCGCAGCGGTGCATTATCTTGATTTATTTCAGTAATAGTTTGAAAAATATCTCAATTTTTTGGATATATTCTTCGAGAGTACACATATAAATCATTTTAGACACAAATTCGATTGAAACTGCTTGGTTTTATCCATTATTTTTCATTGCCAGAATGACATGAAATATTATTTCCTTTGAAAGATAAACTTGAGAAATTAATATATAACATGGAATTATCTTTTGAACTATTTGTAAAGATATCGAATCTGTTCAATCGTGACCTTTTTTCCCGTAAAATCTTTTTTACCGATAAAAGGTTAGCCTTACTTACTTCTAAGAAAATATCCATATTCTAATCCATACACGTAACGTTATATGGCTGATTCCTATAACTGACGGAGCGTCATAGTTCTTTTTTTTATTCTGTGCCCCACACTAGGGTTTCTCCTGTATCGTGGGTGCGTTTACAGACACATATTTTCACATGTACAAACGCCCAAACCCGAAACAACTATTTGTAGGCCATACAAATATTTGTTCCGTGTGGGAATCGTACCCACGACCCGTAGCGTAGAAGCCAATCGCTCAGCCACTACACCAAACGTGTCGTCAAAATTTAGACTCTTGTACCTTTATCAATAATGAAGCAAGACCTCATGATTTTGCATAGTAGACCTAATATGGATGTGGCTAACACAGGTAAAATTAATTTACGAGTCTATTTATTTATATTATTATCTACTAGCGACCCGCCCCGGCTTCGCACGGGTGCAATGTAGGTAGATACTAATGTGGGGCATATAAACCTTCCTCTTGAATCACTATCTATTGCTGAAAACTGCATTAAAATCTGTTGCGTAGTTTAAAAGATCTAAGCGTACAGATAGCCGGGAGCGACTTTGTTTTAATACTATGTAAAGATTTCCCAACTATGTTAAGGTCAGTTTCCAGTCTAACCAGACGCGGCTGAATACCAGTATTTTACACGGAACGACAGCCATCAGTCTTCCGCAACCCAGTTACTGGGCAATGCCGATATCCTAAGGTTATCAGACTTTTGGGAGTTTGACTACCCGTAACGACTGTCATTGGTATTCGTATGACACCCGGGACCGACGTTTTATCGTGCTTTCTGAGGCATGGAGGGGTCTCGATGTGTAACGAACGGTCATCCATCCATGGACTGACCGTGGCAAGTGCAGCTTAACTTCGCATATCGTATGATCAGCGCGGTTGTTTATTAGCTACGAACCGTTCCATACAAATTGCTGTATACTGATTTAAAATAAAACCGCTATATTTTTGCTACTTGGATTCGTGTACTCCATCTTAGACCGCTGCACTTACCATCACGTGTGACTAGGATCAAACACTCTTCTTCTTCCTGTCCTTATCCCACACCAGGTGGGGTCGGCACAACATATATTTCATAAATCCATGTTGTTAGAGGTTTTGGCTTATTGTTTTATGACCGGCCTCCTTCCTGACTTCAACCCTCCTTGGGAATACTCGTTGAGCGTTTGCGTGGGTGACCCAATATGCTTGCTGATATTATGCACTGGGCCCCAAAACTGATATGCTTGTCAATCTTATTGCCGACAACTAAATATACTGTTCTTTTTGGTGGGGTATACTTGAAGTTCCTCGACCCACTCATTCAGTTTTCCTAGGGACTTTGGTTCTGACATATCGTAAAATAATAGCACCGTGAGCGTCTCCGTTTGACTAGGGTCAAACATAACCAAATTAATTTCTTTTTAAAAATAGCTCTATAAAAACGTTGATTCCTACTATTATAAATGCGAAAGTTACTCTGTCTTTCTGTTTGTTAACTCATCACGGCAAAACTATTAAACCAATTTTGACGAAACTTGGTACAGATACAGTCTGGATCCCCAAGAAGGATATTTATATAGGCAACTTAACACAACATAACATCACGCCTGTATTTCCCAAAGGGGTGGGCAGAGGTGTATAGGTATATGTAGTAACACTAATTTCGCCGTTATGTTTAAGTCCCATGTAATAGGGTGCGATCCTAATATATACTATACAATACATATGGGCTACTTTTATTCTGAAAAACGCGGAATACGAGATTTACAGGATAAAAGGCGACATCCACGCGGACGAACTCTAGTGATATAATATAGTTTGGTACTGTAGGTATCAGTGGCGAAGGCTCTATACAACTCGATTCCTATCGGCTTCCCTTTCGAAATATGGCAAATACTAGTATCTGTTATTTTCAATTATCATTTAAACAAATAATTATTTACGAAGTTACATTGCAGGTATAACATTTGCTTATGAAGGTAACAAACAAAGAAATAAGTTATAATATATTTTGAGTTTGGTCCGGCTTCCCTTTTAAGAAAATTCACCCTTCGCCACTGGTAGGTATATAAAGTTAACACGTACCTAAGAGCCCGTTCACACAACGGATCCGTTTTCATACGACCGTTTTTAACCGATAAGTCGGTATTGGATGTGTTGTTCATATCTGTCGAATTCCGTTCCGTTCTACCGATCTCGATAGAAAGCATCTGGTAGGCAGGATACGATAAAAATAACGGATCGTGTGTAAAGGCACCCATACTTCTCCATAGGTCTTCATATACGGATCCATTTTCAGCTTCGGTGGCGCTCTTCAGATCATCAAAGGTGCAGGTGACGGACATTTGGGACACTCCAGCAAGTGGGACATGGTTTGGACAGGAGCACCGCACCCAGTGCGAGTCCGTCCACCTGCATCTTTGATGATCTGAAGAGCGCCACCGAAGATGCAATTAATATGGCCACCTACTGGGTGCAAGCATTATAATACATACGTAATGAAATACCGTTGATACGAAAAGAAGAAGTCTGTTCCGGCATCCAGTTTTTGATGACAAAAAGGAATGTATAAAAATGTCAGACCAATATTTGTACTGCATTCGGAATACAGTCGTGTATGTGAACTCGCTCATAAAACTACAGGCGCCATCACCAAAATAAAAACAAAACCTCTAAAAACCTGTAAACGGTTTCTGTGTGACCGAGCGGTAAGCAATCTACAAGGTGTAAAAAGACCATTCACCAAGCCGTCAACCATGCATTCAGTACATCAAACTAAGTAACCCTACGCAAAAATTGTCGCTGGGAAACAACTTTTTCTTTTGTGTGAAAAATTTAGTTTTACTGTAAATCTCAATTTGACGCACTCAAAACACTGTGCTGATAGATGCAATGAGTAGTAAACGGGTAAGGGAGGTATTTCAAGTACATTTGAAACCTTCAAAACTAGTATTTTTTTTAAAGTTGCCAAAAAGTTTGAACTTTGACCTCCAATGTAACTAGAAGGTTCCCAGGCATAGTCCAGAACAAAAAAATGATCGAAATGACGTGGAGAATAAGTGCCTTTCGGCTTCGTTAAGGGTCTATTTACACCGTTTATAGAACTGATGTCAACTTTTGGTAGATATAAATTGGTTTCTTAACAGCATTGCTTCAATCATTATCCAATCATAGTAAAATTGAACATCAAATCATTTTATTACTTTAAAGTTCAACCTCTTAAGAAAATTGCTTGAGGATACATACAATACAAAGGAATGCTACTTTATTGCCCGTGGACGCTTACATAGCGCTGTTTGTAACGAACAAAATCTGTACTGGAAGAAATACTCGCTGTTTCTACTAGAAATACTCGCTGTTTCTTCTAGACTGTGCGATTTGATTTCACTGGGAGACGATCTCGCATTTCACTAAGTATATCTATTTTAAATGAATTTCATATTAAATCCTATCTTTCTCCCTATTCTGGTTTTATATTAAAAATATGTTTAATTTGACTGTCATTCTTTACGAGACATTTACTGATGGAGTGGTAACTTTTTTAAACTATTCATTACTGGTAGATACTAAAATACTAAATACTAAAAAAAAAAACCTGCCTCGCTGGTTTAGCTGTGGCAAGCGCGACTGCTGATCGTAAGGTCCTGGGTTCGATCCCCAGGTCGGGCAAACTGAATTCTTGAGTAGCAGCCAGGAGTTTGGATTTGTGCCCGGTTGATGGCAAAAGGCTCCCTATTACATGGGACTTAAACATAATAGCGAAATGAGGGTGTTACTATACACCTCTGCATTACCCTTCGCGGAATACAGGCGTGATGTTATGTTACTTAAAAATAGTTCCATGTGGTTCCAGGCGAAGGATATCTCTTCCCATGGTTGTTGTAAATGACATCTAAGGGATTGTTCATATTTTTAATAGGTACCTAGTATAAACCAAACCACTTTACAAACTTACCACCAAAGCAAACACGAAACTAAGTTTAAACATACAAAACCAATTATGAATTTAAAACCATCAAAGAGTCCATGACCCAGCGATTTTAAAACACAAAGTTCAGTTTTTCAAGTTAAAAATAATTAAGGTATGTCATTTAAGTGACAATATCTAGTCATACATCGGACATCACATAATTGGCTGACACGAAGTGGACACAATATTGAACGCGAATTGAAATAAAACAATCAAGCAAATAGTATGTGAATGTACTCTAATTATTTCTTTCTATTTTTTTTTTGACTGTACAACCGTCACTAGTAACAGCTAGTTCACACAGAAACTGTTTACAGGACCCGTTTTAGCAGATACGTTTTTGTTTTGGTGATGGCGCCTGTAGTTGTATGAGCGAGTTCACATACACGACAGAATTTCGAATCCAGTATAAAATACTGGATCCGTTATTTTTATCGTATCCTGCCTGCCAGATGGGACTCAGCTGCCATTTATTTAACTGATCCGTCGGTACATATGTAAACAACGCATACAGTACCGACGGATCCGTCAAAACGGATCCGCTGTGTGAACGGGCTGTAAATAGGACCAAATTACTGAACTTATATGGTACTCGTATTTTTCCCGTGCGAGGAAGGGCTAGAATAAACTTCCTCATCGCACGTTGGGAATTGACGCGTGTTGTAAGATTCAATAAAACCCAGCACGCTTGATGGTAGGATCTATACGGTCCCCCTAGCTAGCTACCAAATTAAAGTCCAGCGCCATCCAGTTTACTGTGTTTCGTTATGTGTATGTGAGAGCCAGTGGGATCTATAAGAATCCCTTTATATCTCTGTTCTTTGGATTCGTATGCTCCATCTTAGACCCTGTCTTTGCTTACCATTAGGTGAGTCTAGGGTAAAACGAGACCAAGTCAAGAATAATAAAAAATTTGGTTCGTTGCAATAGTTCTCTGCAAAGTACATATACAGGGTGTACACGAAATCATGTTATTCCTTGAAACCTCATGATGTAGGTACTACTGACATAAATTAAGCCTGCACGGGATACTTTTGAATTCAATAAAAAAAATACAAGAAGTAAGCTTGTGTTCATAACGTGAGCCATTTTAGCGCCCGAGACAAATGACCTCGCGGCGAGCGGTACAGCGCAATTCACTCGGGGCGCTAAAATGCCTTACGCTAAGAACACATGACTTTACTTCTTGTATTTTTTTTAATCAAAAGTATCCCGTGCATGCTTAATCTATATCAGCAGTACATCACGAGGTTTGAAGAAATTACATGATAGAGGATAATATCCGATAACGGGTGATCATGGATTGGGCCTTCCCTATTGGTGGCTGTAGTGCACAACCCTACTCCTCCGGACACTATTGTCTCTACTTCTAGTATAATCTTTTAATCTCTTTGGACATCAACGAGAATTGATGGAGTTCTAATCCTAGCAAAGACAACATTCACGATGTACCAGTCAACAAAAAAATTAAAGGCCCATTTACACGGTGCAAGTTTCTTGAAGCAAGTCTCATGCTATCTTTGTCTTTCTCTCCGACAAAAACAGAGATAGCATGAGACTTGCTTCAAGAAACTTGCACCGTGTAAATGAGCCTTTAGTGACGATTACTCAAAGGTCCAAAATTGTTTTGTAAATAAAAACTTGCCGAAAGAGCGATTAAAAACTCAAGTTTACACAGAATTTTTGACCCCAATATTTACTGAGGCATACTAACAGCGTAATTAAACAGCGTTACAAAAAAAAAGATTTCTTGCGACTTGATATTCTTATTTCTTTTATTAATTAAATATACATAGCTATAGATTACAATAAACAAAAACATACATACATAAACTCATGCTTTTTTCCTATGGGAGTATGCAGAAACTATAGAACGCCACATGTTACGATCGTTACATACACCTTTCGCTTCATACACATTCATATAAATTATCTTGTCATACACGCTCGCCGGTTGAGAGTACCACGCACAGTTTTTTTTTTTTTTTAATATTATAAAAAACAGTAGCCTAATTAATTGGGAACAGGGTCCAAGCGGTCAGGGCCATAGAGAGAGGAACCTCCTAACAAGACACGCCGTTTTCGTGTACCGCTTTCTGTATCAAGCCCTTGACGAGAGCCTCATCAGATGTTGGTCGAGGCTCTTGGCTATTAAGCCGTAAGAATTTTTTTTTCTTATTCCTTCCTTAAAAAAAAAACGCCACACACTAGGAATTATCCCGTATCGTGGGTTACAGACACAAATCTCACATGCACAAACACCCAGACCCGGAACAATTATCTGTAGGCCATACAAATATTTGTTCCGTGCGGGGATCGAACCCGTGACCCGTAGTGCAGAAGCCAATTGCTCAGCCAGTGCCGTCAACTATCGGCACAACGACAGCTGAGTAAACCTCCCACATGTCGACAACCTCGTGTGCCGCTTGCGACGTGATATTATTATTTTGTTCTAAGAATCAAAATTTTTAATTTATTACCTCACTAATTAGATAGGTATAATTTTGTAACCATACCTACGTTATTAATTTTCGTAGATAATGGTGGCGAATGTGAGTAACGTGCCAAAATTAATTAAAGGCAAAGAATGATAGCACTTTCTTCTTACGAATATGTAACAATCTATGTACAGATGGGGAATAAATAGGTTCGTCGGTTTTCAAATTCATTCCTTTCCCACATCGCGGACACATGTTACCTTTTGAAACTGTTGAGTGGAACAGACCAATGCATGGAAAATTATGTTTAATTATTTGGTAGCAAAGATCGAAATTGCCTTTTGCCTCCGTATGTCGTAGTAATGCCACATAATGTCTTTGATCTGATTTCAAGAGTTTTGTTGTTAAAACCGTTATATCAATCAATTCGACGATTAAATAAATTGACATTACTAGTGGTTGTCATCATGTCACCATTACAATTTTTAATATCCTGTCAAAAAATACTTGTATGTTCATTTCTATAATGTTGGCGGGCCATTCTTCGAAAAATATTAACAAAAATTGAGAACGATATTAGCATCATCCCAAAGTTAAGAATGCAGATGTTTAATATTATAATTATGATAATGAAAACTGAAACTATACCGCTGCAGTCAAGCAATAAGACAATAATAAAAACAATCTGACAATACTATAACGTTAACAACCCAGGAGAAGAATGATTTGTTAAAATAATGTTAAAAAATTTCGAATATTTTCGCCCTGGCAATGCGTAGTCGGTATAATAGGTTGTTTCTTGCACTGTGCAAGCAAAATGGACCTTAAGGTGGACAATGGACATTTTCATTCCCCTACTGTAGGTACCTATACAGGGTGTAAACAAAATCATGTAATTTCTTCAGACCTCGTGATGTACTGCTGACATAGATTAACCTTGCACGGGATACTTTTGGATTCAATAAAAAATACAATTTTTATTAACATGAGGCGTTTTAGCACTACGAACGAATTCTGTTGCTTTCGCTCGCCGCGCTGTCATTTAACTCGGTCTGCTAAAATGCCTCATGTTAAGAACACATGTTTACTTCTTGTAATTTTTTTTATTGAATCTTATAGTATCCCTTTGAGGTTTAATCTACGTCAGCAGTACATCACGAGGTTTGAAGGAATTACATGATTTCGTTTAGAATAGAATATAATAATAATTTATTTGCATAGAAAGTAGGTACAAAAAATGCGGATGTTTTATAAATTAGAGATCCTTATACATTCTGCCTGAAATTAGGCATGCAAACATTTAGTACAAGTGCTTAATAGACTATAATACTGTATACCGTCGACTTATTGTTACTGATGTTACCATATACCAACTTATTAATGACTAGCTGTGTCCACACGGCTGCGTCCGTACCCTATGTTACTCAGTGATAATGTAGCTTCCTAACGGTAAAATAATTTTTGAAATCGGTCCAGTAGTTCTTAAGTTTATTCGTTACATACAAAAATCCAAAAATACAAATCTTTCCTCTTTATAATATTAGTATAGAAAACCGTAATAATATGTCCAGTTCCTATTAAAAACGAATCGTTTTGCTTTAGTATTTGGCCTTGTCCAAATGGTGTCCTTCTTTATAGAGACACGTAAGCCGATTTCCCCTGTGAATGTTTCTGATGGATGGCAGATGGAGGCTCTTTATTATTTTCATGTTTAATACGAGTCTTACTACACCCAAATCAGCTTGGAGACGTTGTACGATACTTTTAAGCGACTAGCGCAAACTGGTTTGTTCCGGTTTTAGTGTGTTCCGGTGTGTGTGTATTTACACTACTACAGACGCAAAAACGTCTCCAAGCTGTTTTGGCTGTAAAGCTCTACCCACACATCAGGGCCGTGTCAGGGCCGGGACCGGGCCGAAGATCACCGTCGCATACATTTTGTACCGAAGCAAGAGCTCCGTCGCTTCCGGGCTGGTCACTGACGCTAAATAACCAGCACTGAGCGACTGAGGTCTTGCTTCGGTACAAAATGTATGCGATGTTGATCTCCGGCCCAATCCCGGCCCTGACATACGGCCCTGATATGTGTGGATAGACCTTTAACCTATTTAATTGTTGAAAAGATAATTAGATATGTGCATTAATAATGTTTATTTCTAGAAGTCCAATTTCCCGAAATATCAGAAGTCTAGATCTTGAATTTCCAAATAAATGTTAGCTTCAATATATAGGTATTCCCAAGGTTATCGCACACTACATGTTTGCGACAGCGCGACCTTTTATTAAAAATAAACAAATAACATTTCACTCATATTTCTATCCGAAAACAACATACCCAATGTTTATGATCCCACGTGATTGGCGAACCCGATCTAACAACTATGTAGTCAGGCGATGACACATTTTATCATTTGCAGGCAAAACAACAGTCTCGTTAAGTCGATTGTGTGATATAACCTTGTTTTTCAATTAAACTGTTATTTTATCTGTTATGCAATGATTTAATCAAGAGGTATTTGATTATTCTGATGCCCTTACAGCTAGTTCACACAGAAACTGTTTACAGGATCTGTTTTGTTGGTGATGGCGCCTGTAGTTGTATGAGCGAGTTCACATACACGACAGTATTCCGAATGCAGTAAAAAATACTGGGTCTGTTATTTTTATTGTACCCTGTCTGCCAGATGCGACGCAGCTGACATTTGTTTAACTGATCCGTCGGTACAGATGTGAACAACACATCCAGTACTGACGGATCCGTTAAAACGAATCCGTTGTGTGAACGGGCTCTTAGTCTGTAGAGGCCTACTGCTGAATATGGACCCCATAATAATCCATCAAAGAAGAAGAAGATAGAAATCAGGTAATATCTCATCTCTTCACGAGGTTTGGCATTTAAAAGTCCTATGAATGTCCAAACAGGTAACCTTCAAATTAATAACTGTATTGGTAGAAATAAATTTTGGTCCTCAGTGCCGCCGTATTTAAAACCGCGCCCATGACCACAGAACGCTGTGCCATTTAGATAGTCTTCAAATGTAAGCTATTACGATAGTATTCACTAACTGGGTCAGAGGATTTGCAAGGCACTTAAAAACTTAGAAGTAAGTGCTGGACTAAAGACCAATTTTGTGAAGTGACAATTTACTTCCTATCGCTCCTTAATTGACTGTTATAAAATGCACGCGGATAGAAGCTTTTGTATATTAGTATTATTTGGTCCTTCAAGTGTTGTCTCATATAACATAACATCACGCCTTGTACTCCTTGAAGGGTTCGGCAGAGGTGTTATTAGTACACCCTCGTTTCGCCAGTTATGTTTAAGTCCCATGTAATAGGGGGCGAGCCTATTGCCATTTAGTGGGCATATTGTCTCATATCTATAGTCTATTTACAAATCAATCTAGATAATAATATTATGTATCGTCAGGTAACTAACAATTTAGGATAACATCTTTAGAATACAGTACGTAACACAACGAGTAGCAAAACTTAAAACTGGTTGATGGGTAGATAAAGTATAGCACAATCATACACTCTATGTCAATATGCACGCTATTCATCAATTTTTATTTTTCTCATTTTTCATAACCTCTTTCAGTTTTGTAGTCGGTTAACATAACTAACATCATCCTACAAGATCAGCTGCACAATGTAAACAAGTAAGAATTCAATAAGAGTTCAACGTTCGTTCTGCCTAGCCATTTCCCAACTATGCTAGGGTCACCTTCCAGTCTAACCAGATGCGGCTGAAAGCCAGTATTTTACACAGAGCGACTGGCCATCAGACCTCCGCAACCTAGTTACAAGTTAATGCCGATATCCTAAGGTTAGACCAGTTCTCAGACCTTTCGAGCTTCTGACTCCCCGTAACGACTGTCATAGGTATTTGTATGACACCCGGGACCGACGGTCTAACCTTAGGATATCGGCATTGCCCAGTTACTGGGTTGCGGAGGTCTGATGGCAGTCGCTCCGTGTAAAATACTGGTATTCAGCCGCATCTGGTTAGACTGGAAGCTAACCCCAAGCTAATTGGGAAAAGGCTAAGAGGAAGAAGACCCGGGACCGACTGTTTAACGTGCTCTCCGAGGCACAGAGGGGTCTCGACGTGTAAAGAACGGTCACTCATCCACGGACTGACCGCGACAAGCGTAGCTTAACCTTACAAATCGTATGATCCGCGCGGTTCGTAATTAACCACGAGCCCCTATACACAATAATCTAAACAAGTAAGAATTCAACAATTTCTCAAAATCCTGAATGTTATAGTTTGAACTATGCCCGCGTTTTCACACTGTGTGATAAGTCAAGAGCGTGGATAGTGACAAAAAGTGTATAATTGTATAACACTTAACCTACCCATTAACCAGTTACAAGGTTTTCTCTTCTTTGTGTTACGTACTGTATAATAAAGATATTTTGCTTTACGAGTATTGCGTTTTATTTCTATCCGCATGTCAAATACGAACTTTGTCGTGGAATTGTGGTAAACATCCCGCTATATTATACTATACCTACTATATTATGGTGTTCTTATCAACAATGATAGCCTAGTGGTGTGACCGTCGGACAACCAAGACATAGGTCTCGAGTTGGAACCAAGCGACCCAAGGCACCTCTGACTTTTCGGATTCAAGTGCGTATTGTATAATTATCACTTGCTTAAAAACGGTGAACGAAAACATCGTGAGGAAACCGGCATGCTTGAGAGGTATTTTCTCGATGCGAGAAACACTATATACATATTTACAAGTCGAGACCCCTCCGTGCCTCGGAGAGTACGTTAAACAGTCGGTCCCGGGTGTCATACGAATACAGTCGTTACGGGGAGTCAGGAGCTCGAAAAGTCTGACAACTGGTCTAACCTTAGGATATCGGCATTACCCTGTAACTGGGTTGCGGATGGCAGTCGCTCTGTGTAAATACTGGCTTTCAGCCGCATCTGGTTAGACTGGAAGGTGACCCTAACATAGTTGGGAAAAGGCTAGGCAGAACGAACAGTGAACTCTTATTGAATTCTTACTTGTTTACATTGTGCAGCTGATCTTGTAGGATGATGTTAGTTATATTAACCGACTACAAAACTGAAAGAGGTTATGAAAAATGAGAAAAATAAAAATTGATGAATAGCGTGCATATTGACATAGAGTGTATGATTGTGCTATACTTTATCTACCCATCAACCAGTTTTAAGATTTGCTACTCGTTGTGTTACGTACTGTATTCTAGAGATGTTATCCTAAATTGTTAGTTACCTGACGATACATAATATTATTATCTAGATTGATTTGTAAATAGACTATAGATATGAGACAATATGCCCACTAAATGGCAATAGGCTCGCCCCCTATTACATGGGACTTAAACATAACTGGCGAAACGAGGGTGTACTAATAACACCTCTGCCGAACCCTTCGAGGAGTACAAGGCGTGATGTTATGTTATATGAGACAACACTTGAAGGACCAAATAATACTAATATACAAAAGCTTCTATCCGCGTGCATTTTATAACAGTCAATTAAGGAGCGATAGGAAGTAAATTGTCACTTCACAAAATTGGTCTTTAGTCCAGCAGTTACTTCTGAGTTTTTAAGTGCCTTGCAAATCCTCTGACCCAGTTAGTGAAAACTATCGTAATAGCTTTCATTTGAAGACTCTCTAAATGGCTCAGCGTTCTGTGGTCAGGGGCGCGGTTTTGAATCCGGCGGCATTGAGGACCAAAGGACATGTTATATTTTTGTATGGAAGCTGGGCTTTGGCTGTGAACAGAGAAGAGATATTTTTTTATGTAAGTACATAAAATATGGAGCTTTCGTATATATTTTTTATTTTTTTTAAAAGCACTCTTCTATTGTTTTTTAAAATTTAAATAATTAGAATTAAAAAATAAAGTTGCAACCCACAGTTGTTAACCCATAATTATTCATTCTGGTAACACTTCTATTGGATGACATTTATTGTCATTGTCAACGTCAGTCATTGTCAAAAAGTCAAATTCAATTCAACTTATTCAACTGTTGTCTGTTATTGTGACTGTGGTTCCTGTGTTTTTGACTATGTACCATTGTTTTGGGTTTTTTTTTATTGACCTGGCTTTTAACAACAATAGATAGCGATTTTGTGTGACAACTTTGACATGATTAGACATTGATGACATTACTGACAATGACAAGTGACAACCTTGCTGACATACAGTAAATATTTTCTTTTATTCTATTGAGACAAGGGAATCAATGCCATACATCCAAACCATTCAGTTAATTCATTAATTTTATTTTAATTTAAGCCGTTTAATATTATTTTAATATTAGGATAAATATTATGCTTTCCAAAATGATATATATCATTTTTATTTCTAAGTTTTTTATCAGTTTATTAGTTTTTTAACAAAAAAATATCAGGATTTTAAATGTTTTATAATTAAATAATGGTGCTTTTGTAAAAAAAAATATTTTTGTAAGCATGTCCTAGACAGTTTTCCCTATCAGGTAAACCGCACATGTAAGCGGTTCAAAAATAAAACTATTTTAAGCCCATTTCATAACATGTCCTTTATTTCTACCAATACAGTTATTAATTTGAAGTTTACCTGTTTGGACATTCATAGGACTTTTAAAAGACAAACTTCGTGAAAAGACGGGATATTACCTGATTTCTATCTTCTTCTTTGGCGGATTATTATGGGGCGCGTATTCAATAGTAGATGTCTACGGACTAAGATATGTGTGGTAAAGAAGAAGATGGTGTTGTGATCCAAGTTTGCCACGTTGGTCTAGCGGTGGCAAGTGCGACTGTTGATCGTGAGATCCTGGTTTCGATCCCCAGGTCGGGCAAAGTGTTATTGGGTTTTTCCGTGTGAAATTCCATAGTAGCAGCCCGCTGTTTGGATTTGTGACCGGTTGATGGCAATAGGCTCGCCCCCGATTACATGGGACTCGGCGAAATGAGGGTGTTAATATCGTCGGTCAGAATCATTACCGCTACAATTCAAATTATGCTGTTTTTAGAAAATCCAAGTTAAAGTTTTTAAACATTTTGAAAGGCTAATTTTGTCGACATAAATTTTTGTAATCTTGGTGTTTGATATGCCTAAATAGCCTAAAAAACATTTTTTACAAAAAATTTAAACCGACTTCAAAAAAGAATAAAATAATTACCATATACAATTAACAGTTTCAGAAGTCTGTGCTGATCCACGCTGAACCAAATTGAAGGCACCGACTTCTGAAACTGTTAATTTTATATGGTAATTATTTTATTCTTTTTTGAAGTCGGTTTAAATTTTTTGTAAAAAATGTTTTTATTTTTTTCATTTTAGTGGCCTTAATTAAAACTTGGTTGAACCTACTAAAGACGCTGCTCGTAACATAATCACATCATCACAATATGCGTACAGTTCGTCATTGAGGAGTTCCATTGTCTATCTCCGAAGTTCTTCATCAGATCTTCACCAAATTTAAATAGGACCAACTTCGAAGTATACCTCATCCATTAAAAAAAGAATCATCAAAATCGGTTCACAATTGGCGAAAATATCAATGAACATACACAAAAAAAAATACATACAGACGAACATAGTAACCTCCTCTTTTTTGGAAGTCGGTTAAAAAAAACTACAGTTTATGAGATTGTTACTAACTATGCAATATTTGTAGTTTTTTAGTACCTAGTCCAAAACACATAATTTTGGAGATGTTCCAGTAATGACTCCGACAGACGATATACACCTCTGCCCAACCCTTCGGGGAATAAAGGCGTGATGTTATGTGATCCGAGATTCAACACCATATTTATTATGTAGACTTAATGGGTACCAGAAAAGCGATGATTGTGAATAATGAAGGCTCATTAATATTAAGTAGTTACGTAAAAGGTAGCCAGTTAAAATTTAATTTACTTCTCGATTTTGATCGAAGGTTTACCGGGAATCAACAACAGACATTTCGTAAACATGACCTTCATATTGTTTTATTTTTTTCTTTGTGTATGATGATTAAAGGACAAAGGACAGATGCATAGTACTCTCGAACGGCGTGCCTGTATGACAAGATGTATGAATGTGGATGAAGCGAAAGGAGTATGTAAGGATCGTAGCATGTGGCGTTCTATAGTTTCTGACTGATGGAAAAAAGGTGTGAGTTTATGTATGTATGTATGATAATTAAATAAAAAGGTAAAAGATACGAGGAAGCCTTTTCCCAGCATTGGAAAAATAGAGGTGTAAATAAAAGCTTGCGATTGTTACCTTGCTTGTTGTTGTAGCTTGTTGATTGATTTTCGAAAGTACCAAAGTAAATTGTAAATTTTCCAAAAGTATACAAAATTATTATGTTAGATAGAACACAAAGCTAACCCATTGCTTTGTCAGAATCGAGTTAAACAAACAATTTCCTCAGATCGCGTCGTTTATCCATTATAATTAAATGATGTTTCCATTAAACTTGTTTTATTAAACGAAAGGTTACGGACGCAATTGGCGCCCAACGTGGGGCTTGTAAATTTACGAAAATGGGGAACACTTTTTTGTGTGCTTCTTAATAATAAGCTAAATTCGTATACAAAAATTCCATACCCTATCATCTCGTCCCTACGTAGTTACGATACATAATATTTTAAGACGTAGCCGCTTCATCTTTTCATGTAGAGTTATCCTTTGAAGTGCAAATTTACTTTATTTAAAGACTTTCTTAAATGTATATGCAATTATTCAACTTTTTTAAATGTAAAATAATGCTACCTACGGGTCCTTTATAAAGAACCTATAGGCATGTACATAGATGCCAATCAAGTATAACTATACAAATATACACATACATAACATAACATCACGCCTGTATTCCCCGAAGGGACAGGCAGAGGGGTATAGTAACACCCTCATTTCGCCGTTATGCTTAAGTCCCATGTAATAGGGGGCGAGCTTATCAACCGGGCAAAGATCCAAACTCAAACTCAAAATATTTATTTGCACACTAAGATAAAATAATACAGATCTTATTTTATAGAGTAGGTACAGCTTAGCAACCTTTTCCAGGTGTTGCAATATTTGAGGGCTCTAATTACATAAAAATATATTTATAAATTTACTTATGTGTCTACTTGGTACATAGTGCCTAATTCTTGACTATTGTTATTCTTATACACAATATTAATTATAGACTATTGTTATTCTTATACACAACTCCAGGCTACTACTGAGGAATTCCACACGGAAAAACCCAAGAACACTGCTCGACCTGGGGATCGAACCCAGGACCTCATGATTAGAAGTCGCGCTTGCCACTACTAGACCAACGAGGTTATCAAAAATATGCTTAGATAATAATACGACTATATCCGACAGTTAAGATGGAAACTACAGTAGCGTAACTACAGAATCTTAACTGACATTATCTTTTAATTAAACGTTAAATGTCTAATGGTCAAATCCTATTATTAACCGAGCGTTATTGGATGAAATAAACACTCGTATCTTTAACAAGGTAGAATAAATACCGTGGAAATGCATTCCTTGCGAAGTATGTGCGATGTAACTTTGTACGATAGATTGAGGAATGATGAGATTAGACAAAGTAACGGCTTAAAAGATGATGTAGTGACAAAAATTGAAAGGAGTATGCTTAAGTGGTTTGGTCATGTTGAGAGAATAAGTGAACGGCGATTAACAAAAGGAATGTATAAGGCGGATGTCAATGGAACCGCCGGTAGAGGACGTCCTAGAAGGACATACATTGATATTATTGGTGTTGTTCTTCACAAAGGATAGGTGCGTAGTATTCTCAACCCTTGTGCGTTGTTTCACAAGATGTATTAATGTGGATGAAGCGAAAGGAGTTTGTAAGGGTCGTAGCATGTGGCGTTCTATAGTTTCTGCCTACCCCCTTGGGAAAAAGCGTGAGTTTATGTATGTATAAAGCTTTGCATAGTAGACCCTCCCGTACGTTAGTAGCTATCCAAGATAAAATTAGCAAATTAGCTTACGAGTCTATTTGCATGGCCAGTTTGGCAAAAAAATTCTACCATTGGTAAGCAAAACGATTCGTTTTTGCTTATAGGAACCGGTTATAAGCTGACAAAACTTTCAAGTAGCTAAACATTTATAATTCTGTTGAGCTAATCTATAACATGGATCACTCACATTCGCACGAATACGTGAACCCACAGGTGTGGGACAGACATTCGCAATGACTATGCGAACATTTTCCATACAAAACGGAAAACATTCGTACAATGTACAAACAGTTGCGCGCATGTGAGTGACCGGGGTAATATTAATTAACAACGATATTATACAGAAAACACCAATACGTTTTTGAAATAATAATAATTTATTGTATGAAGTTTTATACTTAATTTGTTCAAATTTATCCTTGAAACACGCTTGGTTTTTATCTCACTTCTAAACACTTATATTAACCGTATCCTTAATCCACTCACTTGTAATATCTCCTCAGCTGAAGCTTTGCTCACGTTAACTAGTCCTAGCATCTTTGACCAGTGTCGCGGTAACTTAATGGCGCCACTTTTTAAATTCTGAAGGTTTTTCAACCTCTTCGATTGGCTAAACGAACCCATCACTAATAAACAATTCAAATTTCGCGGTCAATTTAAAAATCGAACTGAGATTTTGAGCCGAAACTAATTTGAAAAAAAATTGGAACGAATAAAAAATAAATTCATTTGAACTTGAAACTCAATTTAAATTTTGAACTTATTTGTGAAAAAGCGACGGTTGGTGTATCATGATCGCGTACTAGTGAAGCGAGCGGCGTCGCCGACTACATGACTCTTACTAAAAGCTCTACTAAGAGTTGCCCGTCTTATATAACAAATAACGTACCAGGAAAATTCGTTACATTGCGAGCAATTTCTTAATACTTTGTATATTCCTAAGTTGTATTTGTAATTGAATAAGTTTGATAGATAATGCACGACTCCTCAGGTAAGCAGTTTTTGAACATCATCTACTAAAGACAGCACCTTCAATCTTTTTTAATAATCATGATATCGTAGCATGCTAATCATAAAAAATATAGTTTTACATAGTGGCCATATAATTAGAAATGATTAGTACTGCATGTCCTAAATTGAAAAAAAAGTCTCTAAAAAAATGTGAAACATTCTAGATGGATTTCAATAAAAGAAAACATTGGATGAAGTAAAGCTCCCCTTATACTAAAGACACATGTTTCAGTAGTTTGAGTATTTCAATGTAAGAATGGCCTTGAAAAGGGTTTGCTTTTGTTAATTAAACAATCTTGCAATTCTTACATGCTATCGTTTTCTGAAATTCTGGCTTTCATGCAACATCGTTGGCACTGTAGAGTAATTTGCAGAGATTTTTAAAGAATAGTTACATTTTACAGATCCATAAGTTTTTAAGGGTATGATCGAATCACAAGTTTCCTTTATTGAATTTTTTTGAGTAAAATAATTCAATAAAATAAGTTTTGAAAATTTAGAGATGATGAATAATGACACAGAAAAAGCATTCGCCAATATTCAAGAACAAAATTATTTTCAACTTTGAATATCTAACAATATAGTTGTCGTTTCTAATTATTTGTCCAGCTCTCAGTTCGTTTCAAATGCCACCCTGTTTACAAAGTGATTGTAAGTTTTGTTAAGAGTTTGTTGTTTCCCTCAATTTGTTTTCATGTATAAGCACTATTGATGGGCCTACATAATGACGTAGTTAAAAACCCTCAATGATAGATTGATAAAAAATTATAGCGAGTTTTTATCATCACGATGTGTGCAGTAATGATCGTTTCTAATTATGGCGCCACCACTGTCCTGTAATCCCCAAAAGGGTAAGCAGAGGTGTTCTCCTATTATCTACAAAAGCCTATACACCCACGTTTCGACTCTGGTATTAAGTCCCAAGTGGCTAGGTGGCGAGCCTAAAGCCATTTTCCGGGCACAATTATGGTGCCAAGTTCGTCGCCTCTTACGACTCGCTTGTTCGGTCACGGAGGAGAATTGTATTCGTAAACCAACCTCCTACGAAACGTTATAAGAAAAAGTTATAAAATTATTTAATTTTGCACAATAGGTACTTTTTCCGCCAACTAGCACGCTAACTAGTAAGGCTACGTTCAGAGAGACGCGGGGCGATGCGCGTTTTCTTCGTTCATGGAGAAGCGGCACGTGAAGCGTCAGGCGGGACCCGCGGCACCATCCGCAGCGATGCACGCACAAATACAAACATATGGTGATATGTAGTTCCGTTTATAAAGACGCGGAGCACTGTGCGGCGCGCGGAGCAATGCGTGCACGCTCGCTAGCCTTCGATGCCAAAAACAAACCACGCGCATACACGGGGCACACCGTGGAGGACGCGACAGCGGCCGCCGCGTGCTCCGCTGCGAGTAGCACTCAATATCAAACAAAACGCGCGTGATCACGTTTCTACATGAACACTCTCATAAATTACCATATGTTTGATTAGACAGCAAGACGCGACGCTGGACGAGCCGCGCAACGCCCCGCGTCTCCCTGAACGAGGCCTAACCATTCACGTTAAACATCAGGTTTAGACACGTGACTATGAACTACCCATAAATATCCACAAAGTATGTTAATTAAGCAATTGCAACTGATAAGTTTAAGAACGCAATAATTTGCGTCATGAACATTAATTACTGTTTAAGTATTCAAAAAAGCAGTGCCGATCACTTATTAAGATTATTAACTTCCAGTTAGCCAGTTAGTTCCAGTCTAACCAAATGCAGCTGAATACCAGTATTTTACACGGAGCGACTGCCATCAGATCTCCGCAACCCAGTAGCAGGGCAATGCCAATATCCTAAGACCAGTTAGACCAGTTGTCAGACTTTCGGGCTTCTGACTTCCCGTAACGACTGTCATAGATATGGGTATGACACTCGGGACTGACTGTTTAACGTATACTCTCTGAGACAAGGAGGGGTCTCGATGTGTAACGAACGGTCACCCATCCACGGACTGACCGCGGCAAGATCAGCTTGACCTCGCAAATCATATGACCCGCGCGGTGGGTAATTAACCATAAGCCCTCAAGTTTATTTTTTTAATTAAAATATATAAGCAATTGATCGCCACCAAACCGCTTGGAGGAAAGGTTCTCAAATTCAGACTGCCAACAGGTAAATAAAGTTCTGGAAATTAAAATTTAAATGGATTAACGATCTCGAAGACGTGAGGTTTGCTTGGAGCTACTGGATGAAAACAACAGCAGTGATAGCCTAGTAGTGTGACGTCGGACTGCCAAGTCATAGGTCTAGAGTTCGAATCCAAGGCACGCACCTCTGACTTTTCGGATTCATGTGCGTATTGTATAATTATCACTTGCTTAAAAACGGTGTAGAAAAACATCGTGAGGAAACCGGCATGCCTGAGAGATATTTCTCGATGGCATGTGAAGTCAAGTCAGAGGCCCATGGACGGCATTAACTCTGACACCAGGTTATTCACTAACCGCACGAAAAGAAGAAGACTGGATGAAAGCGACTAAAAGCCTGAAGTAGAAGTCATACTACTTCCAAACAACACAAAGAGCGGCTGACTAGGAGGCTTACGTCCACATGATGAATCAATTGTATTATAGGTCTACCGGAATCTGATGGCAAATAGGGAAATTAATTTTTTTTGTGGGTAACACAAGAGTAATTTGAATAAAAAGTCTTGATACTTATAATTTTTTATCTTTAATTTCGTCTTCATTTCTTCCTGCCCTTATCCCATACTAGATGGGGTCGGCACAACATGTATTTCATAAATCCATGTTATTAGAGGTTTTGGCTTATTGTTTTATGACCGGCCGCCTGCCTGACATAAACCCTCCTTGGGCATACTCGTTGCGCTGTCGCGCGGGTGACTCAATGTGCTTACTGATATTATGCACTGGGTCCCAAAATGATATGCTTATCAATCTTATTGCCGACAACTAAGCAGACTATGTTCTTCTTGGTGGAGTATACTTGAAGTTCCTTGACCCACTCATTCAGTTTTGCTAGGGACATTGGTTTTGCCACATCGTAACCTAATATAGCACCGTGAGCTTCTTTCATTTCTGTAATTATTATTGGTTTTTATTCACTTCCTGTAGTAATATATTATTTACTATAGACTGCAATATTGTATCATGAATATCAGTTCTTCTTACGTGAATTAAGAGACAGACTGGGTACAGCAGAGCTGACTACTTATTACCTGTCTTATTTATTTCTCATAACAAAATGCAGTTTATGCAATTTTATTGTAATGGAAAAGGAAACCTTGTTAAAATAAGTATGTTTATTAAAAATATTTGAACAAGAAAACATTAACTTGAAAATGTATCAACTACAGTCATACTCGTTTTGACAAGTGACATGTTGACATTGCCATATGAAAACCACTATTTGTTATTAATTTTTAATGCCATGAGATTCCGGTAGACCTATACCAAACTGATTCTATACCTAAATAAATCAATCTTACCTGCGAATACATACCTACGGCTACGCTACGTCGTAGCGTGAAGACTAGTCTACGCTACGACGTAGCGCAGCCGTAGAGCCTGACTGGTTCCGCAGCAACGTTAGGCCCGGTATCCACCAAAGCGGAGTGGAGAGGAGACGAGAGGAGATGTGCTGCGAAGCTGGCAGGTTATTTCCACCAAAGCGAGGAGATGTGAGCTTTGTGTAGCAGAGATGTGAGCTGTGAGAGATCGAAACCAGCCAAGTTCTGTCTACGAAAGGAAGACGGGCGCCGGACTAGACAATTCTCCGCTCTGCCGCGCCACTTGCTCGCTCGCCGTACAAAATTCTATAAAAAATTAGACATCTCCTCTCCTCTCCGCTTGATCCATTTCCACCCAAGCTAAGCGGAGAAGAGATGTGGAAATAACGAAATCGGATTGCTTTATTCAAACACATCTCCTCTCGTCTCCTCTCCTCTCCGCTTTGGTGGATACCGGGCCTTGCGCCGTAGCCTACAGATAATAAAATTTGAAAATTTAAGATCCCGTTCACACAGATCCGTTTACGTAGGACCGTTTTCTGATCCGTCGGTGTTGGAGGTGTTAATTGTATACATCTATCGAATTCCGTACCGTTTTACCGTTCTCTATCGACAGCATCTGGCAGGCAGGATACGATAAAAATTACGGATCGTGCATGTACATTTACGGGTCCGTTTTTTATAATGTTTCCGGCATCCAGTTTTTAATGACAAAACGGAATGTGAAAAATGACGGTCCAGTATTTTTTACTGGATTTAGTATACTGTGGTGTATGTGAACTCGCTCACACAAATACAGGCGCCATCACCAAAATAAAAACGGATCCGCTAAAAACGGTTCTGTAAACAGATTCTCTATGAATGGGGTGTGGCAATTCATTTATAACACGAAAATTAGCGCCCTAAAAGATCGTGAAATTTTGGGCTGAAGATGGCAACACTACGAACAATATTTGTTCCCGCAGACGCCGCGTTAATCCCAGAATTATGCCGGGTTCAAGGCGGTGTCACAAGAACAACTCTTGTTTTTTGGTTAATAAAGTAAGTACGTTTCACGACAAGAATATTATATATCTTGTGCCATTAAAGCGACTTTTATGAATACGTAAATTGAATATGTAAGTAAAATTTGTACAACAGTGGATGAAAATATTGAATAGATACCTTTTAGAGAAACAACACTTTTTTAGCAGCAAAAAATATATAGTGGGCTCGTTAACAACCGCGCGGATAATATGATTTGCTAGATTAAACTGCGCTTGCCGCGGTCAGTCCGTGGATGGGTGACCATTCGTCGTCGTGTCTCGGAGAGCACCTTACACCGTCCGTCCCGGGTGTCATACCTATGACAGTCGTTACAAGTCAGAAGCCCGATAGTCTGACCACCGGTCTAACCTTATGATATCGGCATTGCTCGAGAACTGGGTTGCGCAGGTCTGATGGCAGTTGCTCCGTGTAAAATGATATTCAGCCACATCTAGTTAGACTGGAAGCTGACCGCAACATAGTTGGAAATGGCTAGGCAGAACGATTCACAAACGTAAGGGGATGTAAATCGTATATAAAAGAAAGAAAGAAAGAAAGAAAGAAAGAAAAAACATTTATTTGTCACAGATACACTTTAACACAAAACATGATAGTATATAAATAATATTAAAATAAAAGACAACTGTGACAAAAAGGTGACCACTCAGCATAATGCTGTGCTATGGCCACAGACACAGCGCTGATTTTCAGTGATCACCTAAAACACGTGCGGACATTCAGCTAGTTACAAAACAAACAAATTATAATATAAATTAAATAAAATAAAACAAAAAAAAAGAAATTTAACAACATACAAATATATATATATATATATGAAAAATATAAAATATATAAAACACCATACACACACACGCATCACCTTTATTGTAGGTAGGTATTTTAAACACCTACCGACAACTTATAACTATATCGTAATCTGTATGTCGTACGAATTTTTATCACGCGGGGATCGAATAGACTGGTATCGCTAGCTAAACGCTCTCTTGATCACTGTGCCAACAGTCATCAAAACTACACTTTATAGTTCGTAGCTTTCATATCTTAGATGAATCATATGAATCACTAGCGGCCCGTCCCGGCTTCGCACGGGTGGACATTTTTCCCGTTTTTGCAACAATTTTCATTTATGCTCCGCTCCTATTGGTCGTAGCGTGATGTTATATAGCCTATAACCTTTCTCGATAAATGGAGTACCCAACACAAAAAGATTTTTTTCAACCAGTAGTTCCTGAGATTAGCGCGTGAAAACAAACAAACAAACGAACTCTTCAGCTTTATAATATTAGTATAGATAAAAAATCATCACGAGGACGCTGCTGCCCATTCTATTAAACATAACATCACGCCTTGTATTCCCCGAAGGGTTCGGCAGAGGCGTTACGCCAGTTATGTTTAAGTCCCATGTAATAGATAGCAAGCCTATTGCCATTAATCGGGCAATAATCCAGACTCCGGGCTGCTACTGAGAAATTCTTAATGGAAAAACCCAATAATACTTTGCCCGACCTGGGGATCGAAATCAGGACTTCGCGATCAGCAGTAGCGCTTGCCACCACTAGACCAATGATGCAGTCATTCTATTGATATAGTACTTTATTACCCTGTCTTTGTTGATCCCACCGATGTGGTAGTAATGATAATATTAGGTTCCCACCTATGAAATTGGCGTTTTTTTCTCACAAATAGAGAACCTCGTCACTTCTATGATTTATAATATTCATCAATTGCTTGATATTATATCGAATAATGACCATCATAAACAACTACCAATAGTAAAAAAAACTATATTACTTACAGTTTTCTAAACCTAAAAAATACCTTAAAAATGACTCCTCTCTTTGTTAGCAGAAATGACCACTATTTTTGTTTTAACTTAGCCAAAACTTATTTTTGTCGCATAATCTAAGTGGCATACGTTATCTTAGTTTTTAAGCATTAGTGCATAAAAGTTTTAAAACATTAGTGTTCATAGTTGTTAAATAAATTAAGTAAATGTTAGTATGAAAAATGCAACTTCTTTAAAATTTTCCATACAAATCGCTGATTTCATAGGTGGGGACCTAATATAATAAGTTGTTCAACAATGTGTTAAATAGTCTTAGTTAAGACCTGCAGTAAACTTCCTCCTAGCCTTTTCCCAACTATGTTGGGGTCAGCTTCCAGTCTAACCAGATGCGGCTGAATAGTATTTTACACGGAGCGACTGCCATCAGACCTCCGCAACCCAGTACTGGGCAATACCGATTGTCAGACTTTCGGGCTTCTGACTACCTGTAACGACTGGAGGCATTCTTATGACACCCGGGAGCGACGGTTAAATGTACTCTCCCTGCTACGGAGGGTTAACGATTTAAAACGAATGTACACCCATCAGCAGACTGTCTGCGGCAAGCACAGCTTAACATCACAAAACGTATGATTGACGCTGTTGTTAATTGGCCACGAACTCTTCCTTAAAATAAACTTCGAATTCAAATAACTATTTCAAAACAAAACAAAATAAATATCCAGTACAACGTTGGTTCCATAATTTTCCACAACGGCTTAGCGCTAGTTTCCATACAAGATTAGTGGCGGAGAGTTGCACATTTCCTAACTAGATGGCGTTGCAATGAATTACATTGTGGTGTCCAGATTTTAACGTGCTTCATAACCCTCGCCCGCAAATATTCATTTTACAGAGCAATTTTTGTTCTAGTTTGAAGGCTATATTTTTAAATGCAAACACAAGTAACGTCCTTCCCGTGGATCGTTAAATAATATATTATGATTTAATTACTTACAACTGCCTCATTCGTCTAGTGGTGGCAAGCGCGACTGCTGATCACGAGGTCCTGGGTTCAATCCCCAGGTCAGGTTAAGTGCTTTTCCGTGTGAAATTCCTCAGTAGCAGCCCGGAATTTGGATTAGTGCCCGGTTGATGGCAATAGGCTCGCCCCCTATTACATGGGACTTAAACATAACGGGGTAATGAGGGTGTTACTATACACCTCTGCCCAACCCTTGGCGGAATACAGGCTATTTACTTACACTTTATGCACAATTTATTTCTGACCCCGAAAGTATCATTCAAATCCGTTCCGGATTGCCGGAGATAATGAGTCTTTCGTATTGCCTAGCCTTTTTCCAACTATGTTGGGCTCAGCTTCCAGTCTAACTAGATGCGGCTGAATACCAGTATTTTACACGGAGCGATTGCCATCAGACCTCCGCAACCCAGTTACAGGCCAATGACAGGTTGTCAGACTTTCGGGCTTTTGACTTCCCGTAACGACTGTCATAAGTATTTGTATGACACCCGGAACCGACTGTTTAAAGTACTTAATCCATTTTTATCCATAAAAATATCTCATAAACGGATTTATATATTTAACCTTGTGTGTATTATTGAAAAACTTTCTGTCTCTCAGGACCGCTACTTTCACTTTTACCTTCGCTAATGAAAACAATTTGTCTTATAACAATTTCTCTGAAACTTCAGTAATATTTAGTTTTTCATCTCGTCGTTTCTATTAAAAATAATTTATTGAGGAAAATTATTAAATGCGGTAGATATTGGTAGATAGGCACCTTATTTTTATAGTGTGATTTTATAAACATTATTGGCGGCCATCAATGATTTATATAATAGTTTTATTAGACATTGATGTAATTAAAATATTAAAGTTTATTTCTGTAGTGTATTTAGATAAAAAGATATCATTACACTAGAGAGCAATGAATCCGGGTCACCAACACAAACAAAATTAATGTTAAACAATGTTTTCCGATATATTAATGTTGGCCGGATTCATTGCTCCCGAGTGTAGTAGAAAACACGAAAACTATAAGAGAAGTACTAAAATACACATAAAAATATCAATAAGGAAAACAAAAAAAAAATCGTTTCCATGAAACACAACATTTCATTGGAGGATTTAAACCTTATCAGCAATTATCGTTAGCTACAATAAGACAGGTTTTTGTTTTTTTTACAAATTGAAAATAAGGTACGTTTCCCTGCTAAAACAATTGTTTTATCCAAAATTCCAGAAAAACTGTTTGCTTTTTCTTCAAAATCTAGCTTCTATAACCATTTCTTTTCTATTTCTCAGTTTCAAATATGGCCTTGCTTTGCCTTGTTTAATTTATTCAAATATATTACGTTATAATAACACAATTTATTCAATAGCCCTTTCAATGACGCTAGTTTTTTTAATGGCCACTCATAGGCCACCAATGATTTACACACCTCTGCCAACCCTTCGGACAATAGAGGCGTGATGTTATGTTTTTTGCAAACCTACCAAGAGATGGCACGCGTGCGTTAAACAAAAAGCTAAAGTTGTAGTAGGTAAAGATATTTTTCTTCTCTTGTGTCGACCAGCTATACGAGATTAGCTCATGCCGAGGTAAAAAGATTAGTCAGTCGGTAAGGTTGGTAACGAGGCTGATGGCTCATTGTACGCCAGACATTCTTAAAAGCATCTTCAGTCGTGGAGCCGCTTTTATACAGGTATTAGCGACCCGCCCTGGCTTCGCACGGGTGCAATGTAGATAATAATGTGGGGCATATAAACCTTCCTCTTGAATCACTCTATCTGTTGCTTAGAACTGTAGTTTAAAAGATCTAAGCGTACAGACAGCGGGAGCGACTTTGTATTATACTATGTAAAGATTAGTCTACACTATTTGCGGTGTAGCATGGTGCGGGTGACATTAGACGAACTTCACAATCATGACTAAGGGTGACTTGCAGCAAAATTATACAAATCTCGATTTAATTAAATCTTGATTTTGCCCTACACTCGACTTAACTTAAATCTTATTAAGCATGTCTTGCACAGTGACATTTCACATTCGATTTAACTAAACTGAGATTAAGTCAATAATTCATTCGCCATTCATTCTTTGCGTTCGGTTTTCAAATAAAAAGTGATGGCAACTCAGTTCTGCATATAATGAAAAAAGAATTTTATAAATATCACCAGTCGTAAAATATGGAATCAGTAATAACTGTTAACTGTAGTAAATTTAATAAAACGCTGCCAAAATGTTGTCTACAAATAAAATCAAATATTGACACTGACAGCTGTCACTGGCACCATTTTACACCGCTAATAGTGTAGTACAGTATGACACAACTAAGAAATCGCTTTGAACAACCAATGGCAGTAGCTCATTTTCGCGCAACTCACACATAGTGCGTCAACGTAAAGATATTCTTTTACTATAGTACTAATAAACATCTGTGGTCTTAAAGTCACACTCAGTTTGGAAGTGATCGGTTTTACGAAGTCTGCCGATGCGACTTCTTAATTGTGTCATATTTCGTGAATTTGGTGAATCATATTTCGTTTCACGTCCGTTATCATTTATTTGTAGTAGACTGCATTATCCAGTCGTAACTGCAGACTGTGCAACTGCCAAATTCACCTTGAAGGCAATTAAGATGCAGTCAGTGCAACTGCGTGACCACTACCGACTGGATGTGCAGCCAACTGCAACTATAATTACGAATGTTCTGTTCTGCCCAGCCTTTTCCCAATTATGCTGAGGTCAGCTTCCAGTCTAACTAGATGTAGCTGAATACCAGTATTTTACACAGAGCGGCTGCCATCAGAAATCCACAACCCAGTTACTGGGCATTGCCGGTATCCTAAGATTAGACCGGTTGTCAGACTTTCGGGCTTCTGACTACTCGTAACGACTGTCATAGGTATTTACCTATATATGACATTCGGGACCAACGGTTTAACGTAATCTCTGAGGCATGGAGGGGTCTCTCGATGTGTAACAAACGGTCACCCATCCACGGACAGACCGCGGCAAGCGCAGCTTAACTTCGATAATTGTATGATCCGAATATGATTCACCAAAGGTGTCCTAGCCTCCCAGTTGTTACGAAAATTTGAATCCGATCCTGGACTTTCGTTGCGTACGTGAAGATAATGCCGGATTCACACTAAATTACGTGTCGTTTCGTGACCCATGATGACGCATCACGTCAGAATAGTGTACGCCTTTATACAAAATATATGAATCCGATAGCGTCAGTTGCACCTACCTTTTTTTTTTTTTATCGTGGGGAGATCCTCATGGACTATCCCCCGTCTGGGGAAGACGGGGGGGTGTGCCGGACTCTTACCGGCTAAAACCACCACGGTGTCCCTCCTTCTGACCTAAGGCCGGGGTCGCGGGATTCGCTATTGCATGCACCGCAACCCCGGCAGGTCTTGGTCCACCAATTGCTGGTGGACCTCTCCACTGTAGGGCCTCACCCCACGACCTCCTGAGAGGCGCGGGGGGCACCCCACATCACCGGCGCACCAGAACACATGGTACGCCGTGACCACCCCGGGGACCAAACAAGTACATGGGCGCCAGACTACCCCATGTGTGGGCACCCCTGGTCCCCCTGCGACGGGTCAGGTTAGTGGCCCCGCCGCCTACCACTTTTCAGCCGCAGAGGATAGGGAGAGCGGCCAACTAAACACCGACACTCCTCTCCCCCTGCGGCCCCACCGCGTCCGCCATCTGGCGGTGGCGGCCCCGTCAGGCCGCGGAAGGTAGGGAGAACGGCGCACCGTAATACCGGCACTCCTCTCCCGCCGCGGCCTCCACCCTTCAGCCGCAATGCCTCCCATAAGACATCGCGACCCTCCTCAGTAGCGATGTCGACCAGGCGACACCGCAACCTACTTGGCCGCTACGTCGAGGGCTTCCAGGCCCAAGCCCCGACGAGCAGCCCCTCCTCGGGTTCCTCTTCGCTTCACCGTGGGGCTCGAAGCCACGGCTACTAAGCCCCCCCGCAACGACAATGCGGGAACCCACCGGGGGGGCAGTTGCACCTACCTACTGATGCGTCAAGACACGACACATACGTTTAGAGTGAATCCGGCATTACAGTAGACTGTCACTGTCTATGAACTATATTTGAACAACACAACGTGGCTGTAAGCCAATACAATTAGTGTGTGTACGCCCGTTAGTGCAAACGATACAACTTAGGGTGTGTTCATACTGAAGACAGTATGTTTTTTTTTAATGAAACAGTAATTAAAATGGAAGATATTTTGTTACGAGTAGGTAATAATGGCCCTGAAAAGGGTTTGCTTTTGTTAATTGAACAATCTTGCAATCCTTACATGCTATCTTTTTCTAAAACTCAGGCTTTCATGCAACATCGTTGGCCCTGCAGAGTAATTTGCAGAGATAGATCGTATCACAAACTTTAGTATTGGAACATTCTAAATGAACAGAAACATTTTTTATTAAAAGAATAGTTACATTATATGGTGCGTCCAGATCTGACGAACGCGCCGCGAATGCGCCGCTCGCGAGCTGCGTGCGTGCCTTTCATGTTCGTACAAAAGCTCGAGCGCCGTCCGCGCACCACTCGCGCGCAGTTCGCGAGCGGCTCGCGAGCGCCGCATTCGCGGCGCGTTCGTCAGGTCTGGACGCACCATTACAGATTCATAAGTTTTTAAGCGTATGATTGAGTCACAAATTTCGTTTTTTTTAATAAATTAATTCATTATAATAACTTTTGAAAATATGGATATGATTAATAATGACACAGAAGTAAGCATTCGCCAATATTCAAGAACAAAATTATTTTCAATTTTGAATATCTAACAATATAGTTGTCGTTTCTAATTATTAGTCCAGCTCTCAGTTCGTTTCAAATGGCATTTGAACATGAGAACAAATTGAGGGAAACAACAAACTCTTAATAACACTAACAATCACTTTGTAAACAGGGTGGCCTGTTTACAAAGTGATTGTTAGTGTTATTAAGAGTTTGTTGTTTCCCTCAATTTGTTCTCATGTATAAACACTATTGATGGACCTACATAATGACGTAGTTAAAGGTCATTAATGATAGACTGATAACAAATTGTACCGAGTTTGTATCATAACGATGAGTGCAGTAATGGTCGTTTCTAATAAAATTATATGGCCACCACATATCTTTAATTACTGTAATTAGTCCAAGACCGTTGTAATTAAATTAAAATAAATAAATAAATTGGCAAAATGTAGGTGAACAAATGTACCTACACATCGGATTCTGTCTACCCTTTCCGGAAATAACGTGATGTCTGAAGTACCTAAATGCGGAAAACTAACCATTGCAGAGGCACCTTTACCTGACTTAACTAGTCCAATATGAAGTTTCACAACACATTCGTTTTTACCGTCAGCCACTGAGCACGCAATAGTTTTGCTTTCTTTTGAACCGACTTTCTGCCTTAACTGCTTCGTTGGTGAGGTCCTGAGATCGATTCCCAGGTCTGGCAAAGTGTTATTGAGTTTTTCCGTGTAGAATACCTTAGCTCGGTGTTTGGATTTGCACCCGGTTGATGGCAATAGGTTCGCCCCCTAATATGGGACTTAAACATAACTGCGAAATGAGGGTGTTACTATAAATCTCTGCTTAACCCTTCGGGGAATACAGGCGTGATGTTACGTAAGAACCGACTTTGAAAAATACTGGGAAATTCACAGGTGTTGATCATGTTAAGTGATCTCTGATGTAATAACCAAAGAGTTCTCTGCAAAGATTAGATCCCGCTCTTGTGTGGGTCTTGTAAAATGGGTCTAGAGACTACAAATATCTATAATTACGGTGGGTTTGCCAATCATGATGGTTACTATAATATTGCTAACAGAACTGCTTTGATAGCGTAGCGGTTGAACGGTTGACGTCTATGCAGGAGGGTTAGGCCGTGTTCCCACATTGTGATGACGACAGATAGTCGTGTAGTTTTTAAGTGTCGTGGCTTATAATATTTAAATAGAGACAACATGATTTACTGTCGTTCACGACTTTTTTTCGTAGTGACGACAGATTGTCAAGTCAATGGGAACGGCTAGAACGACAGTCGTAAAACGATAAGAAAACGTCACGACAGCGTGACGGCAAATCATGTGTCGTTGTTACGACTATCTGTCGTGGCCACGATAAAAATATCGTCTCGTCCTGTAGCTTACTACTGATGTGCAAACGACAAAGCGACTGCCGTGAAACGATAAAATGTCGTCGCGATCCAATGGGAACAGCTGATACGACAGTCGTCCAACGATAAATTAACGTCACGATATAGTGGGAATGCGCCCTTATAATTTAGCAAACGTTGCGCAAAAAATTTGCGCAACGTTTGTATTTTAGATTAGTAATAGGATTCTATGTTTTACTTCTATGTCTCTGCCTTGGGATATTGAAGAAGTAGGACACGACATTAAAAAAACCGACATACAAATACTCGTAGAACTATTATAACGTCCTAGTATTATTTTCTGAATAATATTAAACTTAACAGTAACCATTTTACGATTAGAGGAAAGCATTTATTATGATCTATCGTAAAGATTCAAATGCAACACATCCTAGGAACGACACAGATGCCAAGAATGCCGTTTATCGCTTGTTTGTGTTTGATCTTTACGCCAGTGCTACTGGACAGATCCAGTTGAAATTTGGCAGCCACATCCGTTAAAGACCGGTTAGGTTATAGGGTACAAATTATTACGCTATTGAGTATGGGTGATGAGCAGTAACCTTATGTTTACGTAGACAAAGCCGCTCGTACAGCTAGTGTATATCAATAAAAATGAATCGCCAAATGTGTTGCTAAGCGCAAAACTTGAGAACGGCTTGACCAATTCGGCAATTTTTTTTTATATATTCCTTAAGGCATAAGGAAGGTTCTTATGGAGAGAAAAAATATAAAAATTGCGTGGAAAATAGTAAAAACAACACTTTTCTTTTCCCACTACAGGCCAATAATTGTTGACAGAACAAAGTCTGTCCGGGCAGCTAGTCATTAATACATTTAAAAGCAGGCTGCAGGCGGGGTTGACTGCCTCTTTGGTCTAGTGGTAGCAAGCGCGACTACTGATCGTGTGGTTTTGAGTTCGATCCCCAGGTCAGGCAGCGCTATTGAGTTTTTCCGTGTGGATTTCATCAGTAGCATCCCGGAGTTTTATTTGTGCCTGGTTGATGGCAATAGACTCGCCCTCTATTACAAGGGACTTGAACATAACGGCGAAACGAAGGTGTTACTATCCTCAGCCCAAACGTTCGGGAATAAAGGCGTGATGTTATGTTAAAAGCAGGCAAAGTAAGAAGAAAGAAGAAAGAAAAACCGTTTATTCACGTGAGAGTGACGCACATAACATAGCTTTAGTAAAGTCAGTTTTAAATTTCAAATTGAACAGGTATGAGGTGTATTTAGGGTTGCACGGCCCAAAAATAGAAAAGCCGGACACATATTCATATTTAGCCGGACATTTTGCCCAGAAAGTCTGACACATTGGTTTTTAAAACAAAAAAATTCGCTCGCTTACTTTCGTTCGGCATCTTTTGGCGGGGCGGGGTTGACCAAAAGCCTTACAAAAGCCGGACAGGCCGGACTTTATATATTTGGCCGGACACGACTGTAAAGAGCCGGAGATCTGGCTACCTTATTTGTATTAAAACCACGAGTGACGATACTCAAGTACGTCCGGCACACCCTTTTTTTTATCGTAGGAAAATCCTCATGGATGTCCCTCGCCCGGGGAAGGCGAGGTGGTCTGCCGGTGTCTTACCGGCTAAAAACCAACGGTGTTCCATCGGCCGGGGTTGCGGGATTCGCAAAAGCATGCACCGCAACACCGGCAGGTCCGGCGCACCCTGGGCAGCCAGCCTCGCTTCCGACCTTCCTGCCTAACCAAGCTTTTCACCACGGCATGAGCTAGTCTCATATAGGTCATGTCGACACGAAAGAAGAATATTACGGGATATTTTAAAAACTAAGGGCACGTTTCCAAAATGCGCGTAGGTAGTTCCCTTACCCCGGGGCCGAAATGGACTGCAAAGGTCTCCTGGGCGGGCTACTCTTGGTATAGTCGCTGGCTCGTAACTTTGCAAGGTTTTGGCGTAGTGGGAGTAATACTGTAAAGTAATGCCGTCTGCCGTCGCGGCACATGCCATCGCCATCTGTCGCTGCCATCTGCCGTCTGCCGTGTCCCGGGAAATCGCACCTTAAGAGCATCTGTACATTGAGTTTTTTTATGTGAAACACTTAATGCGGCGATACGGGTGTAAAAGCGGTTGTTGCGTGGCGACGTGGCAGACCTTCGTAACACATCGGCTTTCTTCGGTTTAATTCGGCCAATTTTTTATTTTACAAAATGGGTTTCTTTATTTCACGTCTATCGCGGCTTGCAACGGCTTCATTTCTTTTTCTATTACACTGCTTTTTGATGGTCCTTGCGGACCGCTTCTATTTAACCGGACAATTATTAGCCAGACCTGAAGGGTTTCCAGCCAATGGGGACAAGAAAGTATAATACTTAACCTAAGCTGACTACTACTAAGCATCATGACTACTAGCAACAACAGCACTAAGGGCGACCCCTAATGGGACTCGGACCTCGGCTTGGGGCTATGCTGGCAGGAGGGCTGGGAGGCAGACAGCTTGATGAGGTCTAAATTAACGGTGTAACTGCGGAGTCTGAACATACGACCTGCTCCGCAGCGGCGGTTTAAAACTGTGGATTATGAACGGCGGCGGCAGTGGGATGTCGCTGTGCACTGGGTCCGATCCGAATTCGAGACAGTACGATCCGAGAAATCGTGGCTGTATATCTATGAAATTGGGATCAGATGTAGTAGGGGGGCCTTTGGGGGTGGTGAACAAGTCAACCGACCGGGGCCTCGCGCACTCGCGCAACAACCCAAGCAGAAAATTATTAATTACCAATAAACAATTTTGAAACTCTAAATTCATTTATTTATAACTGCATTCCTCGTCAAGCATCATCATTGAAACTAACTCCACAAAGACAAGGGCATCGCAAAGATCTACCAGTCAGGAGCCTCGCAATGGCTAAGGCCGCCCCTGGACGTAGTACACATAACATTCAAGCAAATAGTGCTGTAGCTTATTCAGATCACATTATCTCGTATCCCATTGCGCAATGCGATTGGTTTCTGCCACCACTGTTCTACAAATATATTTTACCCTGACCTACCTCCACCGACATTTAATATGAACTACTCACCGCATACAGCTTGGTCGGTGTCACGGGTATATTCGGCACCGTATTAGCCCGTCGGAACAGCCACATTTTAACCGCCAGCTTTACGTAAACACCATCCTTGCGGCCAAGTCCAGCCACACACAGGCTAACAATGCCGGTTCGGATTACACGGGCCGAAGTTATCTTACATAATCGAGATACAACGATAGCCCATTAACAGGTTAACGAGTTTAGCGATTATCTTGACGCGGACACTATCAAGGGAGGTAGTCGTAATATTAGTAGCGGTAGCGGAAGCGTTTTGGTGGATGGTACAATTTTATTGAAGCTTTTTTAAAAGCAGTGATAGCGTAATGGTGTGACCGTCGGACTGCCAAGTTATAGGTCTCGAGTTCGAACCTAAGGCACGCACCTCAGACTTTTCAGTTTCATGTGCGTATTGTATAATTATCACTTGCTTAAAAACGGTGATAGAAAACATCGTGAGGAAACCGGCATGCCTGAGAGATATTTCTCGACAACATGTGAAGCCAAGTCAGAGCCCATAGGTGGCGTAAACTCTGACACCAGGTTAGTCACTAACCACACGAAAAGAAGAAGAAGATTGAAGCTTTTGTGTTCAATATCTTTCACTTTCTAACTTTGTTTGTTGATGTCGAGCAGGATCGATCAAACTTCCTCGTTAAGTAACTGTGCAACAGTTAGTTAGTTAAGTCATACAGTTAGTCAGTGTCAGTTTATTGACAGTAAGTAATCACTTTGCGATACGTTTGTACAGACAATGTTGCCACACGTCCCCCTTAGCGGAACGTCCTATTATTCAGCCTGCGAGGGACGCGTCCAAAAACGCCACTTTTTCATCTTATTAGTTAATATTGGCGCTGTAATTTAAAATAATCTGTCAGCGAAGGAAGGAGTAAACGAGGCGAGGGGGCCGCGGATGATGGGTGACTTCTTGACGCGCGGTTTTTACGTCCAGATTTATTCGTCCCAAACTTACTTTCCTTCTGGCAATACAAGTATTGACGTCATCGAATCCTGCTTCGCGCTAGCAGAGTACTCTGAGATGATAATTCAACCTCAATATCAATTAACGAACACCGTGGATCATATAGGTACGCCACCTACTTGGCAAGTACTTACACTTTTGTTTGAGGAACACCGAAAGCGTACTCCACAGCTGTTTGTTTACTGACGTGTAGCGGCCAACGAATATACAAAATCATTTTTGTTTACCATAAACCTTAAAAGGGGTCACTGTAGTCATCATTATGAACAACTTTTATCATGGGACCAATCATGTAGTCGCGAAAAAAAATCATCCAGTCCATTTATTAGAAGGTAACCCGCTACGCTTTTGCACCGTATCCTCCCCCTTATATATACACAACTTCATTTAGTAACGAGAAGCAACACTCTTATTTATTACACAAACATGGCTTAAATGACTTTATATCGCTTATAACTTTTTTGTGACGATGCGTAAACACCTACGCCATAACTTCTATCATGGAAGTTATAGGTATGAGCGAAAATGGATTACAACCTGGCCTAATCGGCCCAGCCATATAGGTACTAGACTTCTTTTTTTCTTTGAGTCGCGGTTGGCCCTAGTCGCACCTGACTGTAAGCGCAGACAGGGTCTAAGAAACACACGAATCCAAATAACAGCTGATCATAGACAGGTAGATTTTAGCATATTTTTTACGAAATCTTTGAAAAGCTATTTCTCTTAAACTAACGAGTTTTGGGGAAAGTTGTAGAACAACAGTTATCCCTTATTATGGGTGCTTTAACACCCTTTCGGCTTAGTACCCCCTTTCGGCTTAGTACCCCCTTTCGGCTTAGTACCCCCTTTCCGACTAACCTTGTATACGAGTATACAACTTCCCAACATCAACCGTTGGGCAGTAGCCCGCCAGGCATAAGACCCGCCTGGTAGGAGAATCCTCCCTTTTCGTTGGAGGAACACCATACCTCGATCCTCCACAACAGGATGGAACACAGTGAACTGCTTAGCTTTGAGGGTGGTAACTAGGTAGGTGGACCGTTACATGGTACTATCAAGCGTGCTAGGTTTTCTTGAATGTTACAACACGCGTCTGTTCCCAGCGTGTAGTGAGAGGATAGTAGAGTCGCCAGTAACGATGCCGCTAGACCATTACTAATTCCTGAGTTGCCACACGTGCATACTATCTGTCTTTGAATGGCTGTTCTTTCATTACTGGTATCGATTTACAAACATACAAATTATCTAAATTCTAGTTCACACAGAACCCGTTTTAGCGAATCCGTTTTTATTTTGGTGATGGCACCTGGAGTTGTATGAGCGCGTTCACATACACGACAGCATTCCGAATCTTGTAAAAAATACTGGATCTGTTATTTTTATTGTATCCTGCCTGCCAGATGCGACGCTGCTGCCATTTTTTAACTGATTCATTGGTACAGATGTGAACAACACTTCCAGTACCGACGGATCCGTTAAAACGGATCCGTTTTGTGAACGGGCTCTTACATCTTACTTTAGCAGCCGAATTTCCTCGGATTCGGATCGGCCACAGTGCACATGCGCTCTAACCCATACAATTCACTCTGCAGAATGTTTGAAACTAAAACAATAGATCTTACTGCATACTTCAGTCGAATTTGTGACCTTATACTGACAGATTTTTTCTGGTATGCCGACTAAAGTTAAGAAGTGGAAGTCCTTTCGAGGAATAACAATCCTAACAGGCATATTTCGCCCATGTGCCTGTTTGGTCTCCGGGGTGGTCACGGCGTGCCATGTGTTCTGGTGCGCCGGTGATGTGGGGTACTCCCCGCGCCTCTCAAGAGGTCGTGGGGTGGGGCCCCACTGGGGAGAGGTCCACCAGAAGTTGGTGGACCAAGACCTGCCGGGGTTGCGGTGCATGCTTAGGCGAATCCCGCGACCCCGGCCGACGGTCAGAAGGAGGAACATCGTGGGTTTTTAGCCGGTAAGAGTCCGGCAGACCCCCTCGCCTACCCCGGGCGAGGGACATCCATGAGGATTTTCCCAAGACACAAAAAAAAGTAAAAAAAAGGTCATCCTTTACCGGCGGTTCCACTGACATCCGCCTTATAAATTCCATTATTAATCGCCGTTCACTCATTCTCTCAACATGCATTATTTTCTATTAATAATTTTAAAAGAGTATGCTTGGTGTTTCTTGCCGGCTTTTGGTACCTTTTTTATAAAAGTAAGTTCAAACCAAACGGGACACGTTCGGTTTGAACACGTCGCTACAAATACAAAAATGCAATAACTGATCGCAATCGTTCACGCCACCGAGGTCGTAAGCTGGACGCGTTGGTTAGAGCGTGCCCTAATTATAGCCGCATCTTTTAAACCTACATCATGTCACACAACATCTGCCAGAACGCTTTAGGTACCTTTTTAAAGCTACCTTGGTCAAGCTTTTTAAAACAAAACCCTACTTTTATTCACAGCAGTCAGTGAAACAAAGTCAAAGTCAAAGTTTTTTATTTCAAATAGACCAGATTTCAGGCACTTTTAAAACGTCACGACTAGGTGCACGGTTCCAAAAGGTAGGTTCTATGGAGAAGAGCCGGCAAGAAACTCCATGAATACTCTTTTTAAAATAGTAGTTCATTACAATTCCATTACAGTAGTGTGAGAAATAGAATGAGAATAATGCAGGTTAATGTAACAATTAAACTCACATAAGAGTAACAAATAGAAAAATATGCCTTCTATGATTGCCATAGCAGTTAAGAGCTGACCAGTCCCGACAGACGGCACCCGTTCACGAGCATGACGTGCACATCCGCATCGGTCAGCTCAACCATATTATAGGGAACTCAACGACCGGATAAACAACGCCACCATCAGCAAGACATTTAAGTGAGCATGACAGACTCATATTACCAGACAATAGGCAGTAATATGATATGATTATAAGCGTATCACTAATAGCTGCATGATGCTCATACTTTACAGTTTGGAATGAAGTATTGTAAAGCGATATTATTATTAACGATCGATAACCTCAAATTAGTGGCTGATACGCGGTATATCCAAAATTATTCCAAAATATTATGATATCTAGATCGTATCGATCATAGTATAATCTCGGACAAGTGCATTTTAGTCGAATGACATTGATAGTGTTATCTCAAGTGCTTTACACTCCATTAGTGTAGTTTATGGTATATCTGTGAATGCTTTAATGGTTTGAGTCGAGCTTTTATTTAGTGTTAGTGTGTGGGTAGATAATCTTACGTACGTACCTATGTAGAAACTCATGTGGTTCGTCAGAGTTCGATCCCGGCACGCACCTCTGACTTTTCAAGTACGAGCCCATTCATACAGCGGATCCCTTTTAACGGGTCCGACGGTACTGGATGTGTTGTTCACATCTGTACCGACGGATCAGTGAAACAAATGGCAGCTGAGTCGCTCCTGGCAGGCAGGTTACGATAAAATGGAACATGTAAAAATATCAGACCAGTATTTTTTACTGGATTCGGAATACTGTCGTGTATGTGATCTTGCTCATACAACTACAGGCGCCATCACCAAAATAAAAACAGATCTGCTAAAACGGGTCCTCTAAACAGTTTCTGTGTGAACTAGCTGTACATAATTATGTAGATCAAAATTTGATTATCACTTGCGTTAATGGTGAAGGAGTACATCATGAGGAAATAATGAGCTCTTGAGAATGCTCTAAAATGTTGTCGATGGTGTGTGTAGTCCGCCGCCGGCCCGCACTAGGCCAGCGTGATGGATGGGATAGGAATGGGCTGATTTTTCTTATGCAATGCTATGTGTGGTTTTTGGCAAATAATCATCGTATAACCCGTGCTGAACTAAACTGCTGAACGGACAGCTTCTCATTGGCCGCTAAAATGAACGGTCAACGTCAGAATTGCTACAATCACTACAGTTTTTGGACGGATCTGTGATATCATAACATCACGCCGTGTTTGTGTGCCATGTTTAAGTCCCATGGAGTGGGGGCGAGCCTATTGCCATCAACCGCGCACAAATCCAAACACCGGGCTGCAACTAAGGAATTCCACCTGGAAAAAGTCAATGAAATTTTGTATGACCCAGGTCATCGAACCCAAGACCTCACTATCAGCAGTCGCGCTTACCACCACTAGACCAACGAGGCAGTTATCTCAGTGTGATCGGTGATCACCACTTTGATGATCACAGTTCTAAGCAAAAATGACTCTTGCCCATTCTCTAGAGCAGGGATTCCCAAACTGGGAATCCCTGCTCCCCAAACTGGGTTCCGCGGAACCTAGGGGTTCCGTAGAATAGTCATCAGGGTTCCGCCAAAATTATTTATTATTAGCTATTAAATAATACCACTATCTAATATCACTATCTATTCAATAGTGGGGTTCCATAAAATAAAAGGTATTTGGTTGGTGTTCAGTTATCTTTAAAGTTTAGGAAATCCTGCTCTAGAGGCAGTTTTCCCACGGTTCGAGAAAAAATAATAATTTTTAAAATGTAATTTGATCATAACTTACATATTTTATCTACGAAGACGAAACTTTTGTTTACTTTTTAACATACGAACATTCTTAGTAAACGTTTGAAAAATAATTTATTTAATATTCGAAAGTTGTTGGTAAGTTCAAGCTTTTTCATTCTTGGGGGAGACTTTTGGAAGGTAATTTCAAATTGTTTATGTACCGCTAAATGATGTGTTTTCTTTTCTCTTCGGCTGCGTATATATGGTCTTGCGGACCGTTGCTATGTAACCGGGCAGTTATTGGCGAGACCTGAAGGGTCTCCAACCAATGGGGACGAGTAAAATACTTAACTTAAGCTAACTACTACTACTACTAACATCATGACTACTAGCAACAACAGTACTAAGGGCGACCTCTAATGGGACTCGGACCTCGGCTTAGGGCGTTGATGGCGGGAGGACTTGGAGGGAGACAGCTTGATGAGGGCAGAATTATCGAATTATCGGTGTGACTGCGGAATCTAAAGATACGACCGGCTCCGCGGCGGCGGGTGAGCATGGTGAATCAGGGATACATGGCGAATTTTTACAATATTTTATTTAACTTTGTGACGGGTGGTGGCGGACTGGCGGGGGCCCGGGCCTATAAAAGGTCGGGCACGCTGCAGATCGGCCCTCTCGCGCCGCTGCAGTTGCCAAGTTAAGTGCCACACCTGCTCAAGAAGACCCTGGACTCCTCGCATTGTACGAACCACGCCCTGTTGATCTATTTGTAATTCTTATATTATATAGTATACGGTTACAAGTGTTATTCTTTATCCTCCCGTAAGTACACGCCTGCTAAATTTTATATGCACATGTTATATACTCAATACTCAATATCTTTATTGCTTTACCATAATGTGTACTTAGGTGGTAACTATATAATTGAGATCATTATGGACCCTGTAGGGCACAGCAAAAGGGTAGGAGAGAGGAAGCCCTGTTTTAGGAGATAATGAACAGTAATATTATTGCTATATTATTTAATTATTTAATTTATTATTATTGCTAATTTATTTCATTATTAGGTCAGGGCTTTTTATTTATTTATATATTTTTATTTTTGGTGAGTCAATTAAACATATATCATATTATAATATTTATCCATGTATATATGAATGTATCTATACGACTAACTGTGTATGGTGAATGTATCTATACGACTAACTGTGTATGTTAGTTGAGGGTTGTCTCTTAAAGCCACCCTAAAGTGTTATAACATTTAATAAATATTTTCTGTCAATTACTTAACTGCCTCGTTGGTCTAGTGGTGGCAAGCGCGACTGCTGACCGTGAAATCCTGGGTTCGATCCCCAGGTCGGTAAAGTGTTATTGGGTTATTCCACGTGGAATTCCTCAGTAGCAGCCCGGATTATTGATGTGCTGGTTGGTGGTAAAAGGTTCTCGCTCTATTACATGGGACTTAAACATAATGGCGAAATGAGGGTGTTACTATACACCTCTGCCCAACCCCTCGGGGTATACAGGCGTGGTGTTATGTTATGTTTCTGAATATCAGCAGGTATCTATGTATTCCGTTGGTCCAGTCTAATAGTTCATTAATATTACAAACTTACCCGCAGAATCCTGAAAGGGCTCTCAGCTAGCAGACAGACTTCGCCGGACGCTGCTTTATCAGGCTGTGCGGGCAACATGATCTGCAACTCGCCTCCAGGGTCCACCTTCTCACGATTATGACGGTTTTGACCGGTCAAGGTCCACACCCATTCCTGGAAGAAGATAATTGCGTATTATGAACATGTACATCTGGGTGTATCTATACAACATGTAACATAATTAACGCATACCCTCAAACACCCCAATTAGAATACTATGTTATAATCATAATACATACACCGAAATTTTAGTATTCATGTATAGGTATGCATTGTTATTTACTAAATTAACGTTCTTGAAATAAGGTTTAGTTTTCTATATTTTGTATTGAATGACGGAATTTGTATTAATACAAATAAAAACGCACTTTTAAAAGCCTTTTTGCCTTGATTTACGGTCGATTTCTGTTTGTTTTGACTGTACAGGGATAATGTGACTAATTTCCGTAGTTTTAATTATTTTTGGGATAAAAAATTACCTATATATTAAAAATGATCGTAATTGATTCCGTAAACGATTCTAAACAAACTACTTTTAGGATGTGGGTTAATTATGTTACATATTGCATATCTACCTATCTAATATAAATACCTACAAGGTGAAATTAAAATAACGCAAAACCTCATAAGGGTATTATTGTACTCATAATTATGAACAACTTTTATGAAAGATCATACCCGAAATCGCGAAAAAAATTTGATGCTCCATACATTTATGTTCGCATACCTCGACAAACTGTCGGTAATAGCAGATTTTTTTTCGCGATTTCTTGTTTGGTGTCTAGTAAAAATTGTTCATAATGACGAGTGCAATGAGCCCTTAAGAGGCGTTATTTCAATTACACCTTGTATATGAAAGAAAATGTCCTAATGTAAGACGCCCGCGCATCCCGCACACCTTCCTTATTGAGCGCGAAAGAGA
This sequence comes from Amphipyra berbera, assembly GCA_910594945.2. Taxonomy (NCBI): domain Eukaryota; kingdom Metazoa; phylum Arthropoda; class Insecta; order Lepidoptera; family Noctuidae; genus Amphipyra; species Amphipyra berbera. Next base: position 20,214,707 of record OU343121.1, on the reverse strand, counting down.
CACATGCATCTCGGATTGATTTCTCCTGTGCAATATTAGCGAAATCGTACTTTCGTATTTCCCTGTTTCCTTCTTCAAATCTGGACCGATTTTAATATCTTTTCCGTAATAATTTAAGAAAGACTTTAGTTATGTCTGTATGTTTTTTTTTAATTTTTTATATTCGTAAATTTGTTTGCCATATGTTTGAAAACGGTGGTAAAACCGGTCGATTTTTGTAAAATTTTAACGTTTCTAGTTCTTTTAATAATTAATTTATTGACAAAAACAATACATAGGGACATAGTGGTGGTAGATATATATAATTGATGGTAAAAAATATTTGTGCTAGTGACATTATCCAAGGAGGAAACTGAGGAATACATTTGTATGGCATAAATGCCGACCGCATTTCCTCTTAAGAATAGTTGTATTTTATAGCCTAGCAGTGATAGAGTAGTAGTTGAACACTTGCCTTCCATGCAGGAAGGTCTGATTTGGAAGCCAGACCGCACCTGTGACTTTTAGAAATCACGTGCTTATTATTTGATTATCCCTTGCGTTAACGGTGAAGGAAAAACATCGTCAGGAAACCTGCACACATGAGAGGGCTCCATAATGTTCTCAATGGTGTGTGTATTAGCCATGTGGCGCATGACTATTAAGCAAGTCTAAAAGTGTGAAAGTATATTATCCGATGGCTTCAGAGGCCGTTCTGGTTTCACAGCCGTCTCACTCTAACTTAAGGTCTTTTATAAAGATATAAAGAGATTTTAAGCAACATTGAAAAATGTATTCTGTGAACATCCTTCAGGATAATATTATACATTCTTGAAACCTATTTTGGTCTTGATTTGCTGCCTAGAAAGTGGAGGACAAAGAAAATTTATGACTTGTTATTTTCTATACAAGGTTAGTCGGAAAGGGGAAACTAAGCCGAAAGGGTGTTAAAGTACCTACCCATAATAAGGGATAACTTTTGTTCTACAACTTTCCCCAAAACTCGATAGTTTAAGAGAAATAGCTTATCAAACATTTCGTAAAAAATATGCTGAAACCTATCTGTCCATAGCTATGATCAGCTGTGTGTACAATTTAGGTCATATTCGGGGTGACGGATTAGAAACTTAATTTTTAGAATTCATAACTAAAGCAAAAACTTAAATAAAAATCCTTAAATAAAAAGCAAAAGCTTTTTTGAAAAATCTTTAATAAAAATCCTTTAGCATGCAAATAAAAATAATCAAATTTCGAAATTTTAACACTCGTTTTAAAATAACCATAAGTGATACTTTATGTGGCCCGCGGCTTAGTACCTTTCCGACCATAAATCATGTATGGAAACTTTATGGAAATAAAACTATTGTTATAATATTTGTGATGACTCTCAGAAGGTGGATACACTAAACTTCTATAGATTTAATTTTTCAATATCACATAAAATCTCTATAAATCTTTAAAAAAGGCTTAAAATTAGAGTGAGATGGCTGTGAAACGGGAACGGGAACTCTTAAAGAATGGGATAAGAAATCGCAATCGTCGTTATTTCCTTCTCGCTCAGTGAAAACGTGTGCGAGTGAGAAGAAAATAACGACGCCATTATTAACTTTCATAAAAGCTATTTTGAAAATATATTTAGAAATCTTCCACGTTTTTATGTGTTTCAGATCTATTCTCAAGTGCAAATATAACATATACTGGCCTGCAAAAATAAGTACTACACTTTTAATGATATTTACTTTTAAAGTGTGATACTTATTTTTGCAGGCCAGTGTAGTTCGTTTTCTAAATTGTTTCAACTGGTTCTATCTATTATGTTGACGAAGACACTAACGGTATTTAGCTTTGATTTATATTTCAAGATTATAGCGCAGCGAGTTTATGATGTCCTTGTTAAAGTTATTTACTTTATTTACGAGCTTCAAGCGGAAGCAACAAGTGAAACAAATGTGGACGAACAACACGAACTAAATAAAATAATATTTATAGCATAGGTAACGATGGAAACCAGACTATGGACACCTAAATCGAACCATTTGATAAATAAATGATAAAAGATTTTTATTTCTGTAAATAAATCTATTACATACACTTTTACAAGTCAATGTAATGTTTTTTTTTAAGACTAGATGGCGCCGGCATTTCCTGTCTGACTAGCTCTGAGAAGAAAGCCGAAACAAACTCGGAGATCAAGGTCTCTTTTAAAGTCCATACATTGTGGTATAAAAACTATGCGAGTGTAACAATCTAACAATGTAGGACAACGTCTGGAATTGCCTTTTGAGGAGAGTGCCATAGCAGGTTTGAGTTGACCTGTCCTAACTGAGGGCATGCCTGCATTAGCCATCGCGCAGCTCAAACCTTATTTTAGGGGGCTCAACAACCTGACTGCTGCACGACGCTATCAATCAGCCACATTTGGCCTTGAATATTTACATGGAATTCTGCCTCAATCATAATAGATAGATAGATTTCCAAACTAAATATTCTTTCTTTTTCTAAGTAGAGTATTTAGAAAGAGATAGAGTTGCAAAATAAATATTCAAGGCCAAATGGTTTGACTTTCAGTAGGTGTTCTTGTGCTCTCCATTTTTGTCTATACCTTCGTGTATGACACCAATATTTTTAGTAGAAGTCTTTATACCTATAGTGTCTTGATTCTCTATGAGATTTAAGAAAAACCCACGAAAATCGCGACCACGTTACTATTATACCTTCTTCTTTTCGTATGGTTAGTGACTAACCTGGTGTCAGAGCTTATGCCGCCCATAGGCCTCTGACTTGGCTTCACATGCCGTCGAGAAATATCTCTCAGGCATGCCGGTTTCCTCATGATGGGGAAGAAAGTTAAATTTACTCCGATAAATATGATGAAAAATTGAATTTTTAATAGGTATGGATTTAGAGATAATCCGGTAAATAGGGGTATCAATGAATAAACCCACCTAGAATAGCAAATACAGCTGGTTTCCTCACGATGTTTTCCTTCACCGTTTTTAAGCAAGTGATAATTAAACAATACGCACATGATTCCGAAAAGTCAGAGGTGCGTGCCTTGGGTTCAAACTCGAGACCAATGACTTGGCAGTCTGACGGTCACACCACAAGGCTATAATTGCTGTTAAACCAGCGATACTAGGTAGTTACATATTAAAAGTAAGTAAGTATTTTGATATGACTGCGACGTGATCGTAAAAGCGATGCATTTCGCTCGGACACCGAGGGACACGCGCTTGACACTCGGCTAATTAATTGTTTTGCACCTGCTATCGTGTTTTAACACCTACGTTGCTTGTTTACTTAATTAATAGAATAATAAACACATATTAATTAACAGACTATAATAAGTTTTCGCCGCTATTATTATCAGCTGCTGTGAGTGTGTCACAAAGGAATCGCTTTTGATTTTGTTATTATAAATCGCCGTTTATTTCTATTGTAAAATATGCGAATACGGATTACGTATTACGAGCGGAACAGCAGAGATACAGAACATTAACATCAAGTTTACAGAGAAGCTCACGGTGCTGTATTAGTTTACGATGTGTCAGAAGCAAAGTCCCTAGCAAAACTGCATGAGTGGGTCGAGGAACTTCAAGTCAAGAAGAACATAATATGCTCAGTTGTCGGCAATAAGATTGACAAGCATATAATTTCGGGACCCAGTGCATAATATCAGCAAGCATATAGGGTCACCCGCGTGACGGCGAATCGAGTATTCCCAAGGAGGGTTGATGTCAGGCAGGCGGCCGGTCATAAAACAATAAGCCTAAACTTCCACCAACATGAATTTATGAAATACATGTTGGGCCGACCCCACCTTGTGTGGGATAAAGGGCAGGGAAATGATGAATAAGTTCTCTTCGCTGAATACTTCCACGACTATGGCAGAGATTTACCGTCTGATAAATAGAATTTATTTAGTTCTTAACATACGCCAACATTTTATGATAATTGATTAGATAATAACTAAAACGGTATCAAGTAATGTGATTTATAAAATATACGGTGCTCGCATACGATCCTGATTGATATAAAAATGATTCTGTTAATATTTAAACATGTTTATATTTGGATTAAAAGCTCATAGATTTTAGAGATCAACGAACGAATTGCAATATATATAATCCCTTTTCTGGGGATATTAGATCAACCCATGTCAACCCAAATACCACGGTAACTTCAAATTAATTGTTTACTTAATATAAACAGACAACGCACGGCTTAAATCAGTGGGTCTTGTATCATGAAATTTTGCACAGAAGTTTGTTTTATTATAACGTAGGCGAACACTTAGAAAGGATTTTTGAAAAATTCTTCCCCTAACGGGGTAAAATAGGGGGAAATAGTCGAAGATGGGTATGGTTAAAAACTCTTTTTAAGATTTGATCATCTCTTTTCTCTCTCTTTAACTCTTCTTAAGCCGGGTATAAATAATTATTCCAGATGACAGTGATGTGGAGGAATATATTGATGCTTGAGTGCACTTTTAAACTATATTTTATACGTATTTTGTATACAGGGTATAAACGTTTTCTTAACGTGAGGCATTTTAGCGCACCGTGCGAATTGCGCGGCTGTCGCTCGCCGTGCGGTCATTTAACTCGGGACGCTAAAATCCCTCACGTTTAGAACACATGTTTACTTCTTGTATTTTTTTTATTGAAAGAAAGAAAGAAAGAGAATTAATTATTCTGGACTCACACAGGCAGTTACAGAAACAAAAACAATATAAAAAAAGAAAGAATAAGAATTTAGACTACCTGCACGAGGCCAAAAAGGGCTCCTATCTCAGCATAATGTTACGACATTTAGAAAAAAGAACAAAATGTCGCAACGTTGGTTTTCAGATAGGACCATAGTGATGCCACGAGCAATAACAACACAAATAAATAAATAAACATGTTACGTACAATATTAAATTTGAATACTACTAAACAAAAGCAATAAATAGTTTAATATAAACTTATGTGTTAGTGTGTTGTGTGTGTATCTTGTGTGTGTTATGTGTTACTTATGTGTTATGTGTTATTGAATCCAAAAGTATCCTGTTCAGAGTTAATCTATATATGTCAGCAATACATGACGAGGTTTGAAGGAATTACATGATTTCGTTAAACCCTGTATACATTTAGTTTTACCTTAGATCTGTATTATACTAGTTTAGATTTATATTGTGTACTAGATGCCCGATGAACTTAGCATCATCAAACATTTAGGAAGTCTTACTAATTTGTATTCCTTTACAACCCCAGTACAGAGACGAAACAACAAATAAAAAGTGATGTCGGTCAAACATTTCCGAGTTTTTGCGAGACTAATGCATGGCAATTGATTTATATAATACTAGCTGTGTCTTCACGGCTCCGCCCGTAGCCTATGTTACTCAATGATAATGTAGCTTTCTAACGGCAAAATAATTTTTGAAATCGGTCCAGTAGTTTTTAAGTTTATTCGTTACATACAAAAATATTTTTTTTTCTCTTTATAATATTAGTTAGATAGATATTAGCATAATTTCTTTGTTACTTTTCTGTTATGCCTAGCTTTTTCCCAACTATGTTGAGGTCAGCTTCCAGTCTAACCAGATACGGCTGAATACCAGTATTGTACACGGAGCGACGTCCGTCGGACCTCCGCAACCGTTACAGGTCAAAGCCGATATCCTAAAGTTACACCGGTTGTCAGACTTTCGGGCTTCTGACTTCCCGTAACGACTGTCATAGGTATTCGTATGACAGTTGTTAGTTACTATGACTAAGTTACATTGCATAGTTCAAAGTAAAAACGTCATACGGAACATTCCACAAAAATTGAAAACACGCATATTCATAGCATAGTGAGCCTGTTTCCTCTTACAGAAACATCGTTAGTTATTTCATTATAACACGTTATAAAATTTATTTACGTTAAAAGCCCGCCTCTATTGGTTTAACTTCTGATTCCTTTGATACATTCGTAATTCGATTTTCTTGTTCGTAAAAATATAGAAAATCCTTTTGTTTTCAGTTAAGTGTTCTTCTTTTGTCAATGGGTAAAGTAGAAAGTTAAAACCACTTTAGAAATAAAGTATAATAACATAAGATAACATCACGCCTGTATTCCCCGAAGGGTTGGGCAGAGATGTATAGTAACACCCTCATTTCGCTGTTATGTTTAAGTACCAACCAACAATTGGCACAAATCCAAACGTTGGTCTAGTGGTGGCAAGCGCGATTGCTGATCGTTCGATCCCCAGATCGGGCAGTGCAATTGGGTTTTCCGTGTGGATTGCTCAGTAACAACCCGGTGTTTGGATTTGTGCCCGGTTGATGGCAATAGGCTCGCCCCCTATTACATGGGATAAACATAAGGGTGAAATGAGGGTGTTACTAAATGTGTATAGTAACACCTTCAGTCCAAACCTTCGGGGAGTGCAGGCGTGATGTTAGGTTATGTTTATGTTTTATTTTGCGAGTGCATACATGACTGTACTTATTCAAAATATAGAATGAATGAATGAGGGGCTTGTGACTTATTAACGACTGCGGAGATCATACAATTTGTGAGGTTAAGCAACGTTTGCTGCTGTCAGTTCGTGAATGCGTAATCATTTGTTACACATCGAGACACCTCCGTGCCTTGATGAGCACTTAAACCATCGGTCCTGGATGTCATACGAATACATGACAGTCCTTACGGATAGTCAGTAGCCCTAAAGTCTGAAAACGAGTCTAACTTTAAGATATCGGCATTGCCCAGTGACTAGGTGGCGGAGGTCTGATGGTAGTTGCTCCGTGTAAAATACTGGTATTTAGCCGCATCTTGCAAGACGGGATGCTGGCCCCGACACAATTAGAAAAAAGCTAGGCAGAACAAACTGTGCTTATTCGAAAACTTTGAATCTTGAATTATTAAACTAATTCTCTGTTTAAGCAACTTCGGAAACGAAGACCATTAATATCAATAGTTGCCTTGGCTAACCTGGAAGTCTTTAAATAGACTCCGGACCCAGGTTGGTTGAAGCAAGGAAAACCTGCTCAGGTAGAGATTCATAGACGATTCCAGATTGGAGTGTAAATGTGGTGCTGTTCCATAAACGATGGGACACCTGACGTCATGCTCTGCGATGCCTGATACATGCATGTTACAGGAACTAATGGACGCTACTGATAACGCTAAACTCGTAGCTAAGTTCTGGGCCGACTCAATTTAGATTGCACTCGACACGCTAAGAAGAAGAATATCAATACTGTGCTATATTTGTTCTTCTATGCCTTAATCAGTTTGGAAACAAACGGGACGTAATGTAGAGAAATGATATCTCGCTCTACCTCCCAGGAGAGTTACTAGTTGAAGTAATAACTAGAGCTTGCCCTTTCAATGACGTAATCCTTTTTACTATTTCTGCAAAGTTGCTCTACGTAGAAATGTGATTGAAAAATAAATGGATCTTTCATTTTCATGATTGCATTACTTAGAGACTTCTTTGTTACAAGAAAATCGATTAACATGACCTTTTAAGAGTGAAATAGGAACTTGAGAATAAGTAAGAGAAGAGAAAAAGCAAGAAAAAAAAATACTCACTCCAAAGAGTGCGTCTTCTTCTCCCTGCCCTTATCCCACACTAGGTGGGGTCGGCACAACATGTATTTCATAAATTCATGTTGTTAGAGGAACAATATTTTTCCACAGACCTGGAAGCGGGCTACCGTTATTGGTATCCCAAAACCAGGTAAACCTAAATCGTCCCCCGGTAGTTATCGCCCCATTAGTTTGCTCAATGTGTTAGGCAAAATCTACGAGAGGCTTATTTATAAGCGTCTCAAAGACTATGCCGAAGCAAAGAGTCTTATTCCCACGGAGCAATTCGGCTTCCGCCCCCGTCACTCTTGTGTCCAACAGGTGCACCGCATAGTCGAGCATATCAGCGACCGCTTCCAACGCGGCCTGATGACTGGTGCCCTGTTCTTCGATATAGCGAAAGCTTTCGACAAGGTCTGGCACAACGGGCTGATATACAAGTTATACCAGCTCGGTGTGCCCGATCGCCTCGTGCTCATCCTACGAGACTTTCTGTCGAATCGCACCTTCCAATACCGCATTGAAGGTGCGCTTTCCGCTCCCCACCCGATTCGCGCAGGCGTCCCTCAGGGCTCTGTGCTGTCCCCTTTAATGTTTACCCTTTATGCGAGCGACATCCCGAAGAGTAGAAAGGCCAGTTAGCCCTATTCGCTAACGACACCGCCATCTACTATTCGGGATCTAGCCCCGCGTACATCTCTCGCACCCTCCAAAACTCCGCCAAGAGCCTAGGCGATTGGTTCCGGAGATGGAGGATCGAGGTCAACCCCGATAAGAGCCAGGTGGTCCTATTTATCAGACCGCGTAAGTTTAGCCCACCCAACCCCGCCCCGATCATGATGTTTGACAAGCCGATCCCTTGGGAGGAGCAAGCCAAATATCTAGGGGTCACTCTCGATCGTCGACTATCTTTCGCTGAGCACATAAGGTCGGTGCGCTTGCGCGTCGCCTTCGCTCTCGGTAGGCTTCATTCCGTGCTGAATGCCCGCAGCAAATTGTCACTTCGGTGCAAATTGCGTATCTACATCGCGTGCATTCGGCCCATTATGACATACGCGTGCCCCGTGTTCGCGCATACTAAGCCCCACCGCCTCCATAGGATGCAGACCCTTCAAAACCGTTTTCTCAGAGGCGCCACGGGTGCACCGTGGTGCTTCACGAATGAACGACTCCATGTCGACCTTAAGATCCTCACAGTCAAACAGATCATTAAACGCCTTACCAAGCGTTTCTAAGCGTTCTAGACTCAGCCGAAACTCACCCCAACCCCCTCGTAATATCGGCCGCCCGATACACCTCCTCTAGAATCTCTAAGATTAGGCGCCCTAGGCATACCCTCCTCCAACCCGATGACCCCATCACCCTCCTTCAAGAGAGTAGTACCGCGTTTCCGGCCTCGCCGTCGAGGCCCTCCGCGACCCCCTAGTAACATCACCGACCGACCCTTGCTCGCCACGCCAGCCCGCGAAGCTGAGCCTGTAACGGTAATAAACCAGCCCCCAAATAATTTAACCCAGCCCGATATTGATTGCCCACCCCTCAGTGACCCACTAAGCCGAGGCCCGTACCCCACAGGGGGTACCCTTAGTGCCGCGTCACTTAATATATATCCTTAGTTTGTAAGCCCTGGCTGGGGGCCTTAAAGTAATTTTTGGCCACCACAGGATAGTCCGGTTAAGTCGTTACAAAGCCCTCGCGAGCTTTAAACTACGAGTGGTCCTACCTAAAAAAAATAAAAAATAAAAATTGAGGTTTTGGCTTGTTTTATGACCGGCCGCCTGGCTGACATCAACCCTCCTTGGGAATATTCGTTGCGTTGCCGCGCGGGTGACTCACTGTGGTTGCTGATATTGGGTCCCAAAATATCCAAAGAGTGCATTTTTATTAAATTCTTGTCTTGGTCGCGGTTGGCCCTAGTCTCACCTGATGGTAAGCGTAGACAGGGTCTAAGATGGAGCACACGAATCCAATGAACAGAGATATAGAGGGATTCCCCTATACCCCTGTGGTTCTCACATACACACGACGGAACACAGTAAACTGCTTGGCGCCGGACTTTAATGTCAGGGTGGTAGCTAGCCAGGCGGACCGTATAGATCATACCACCAAGCGTCGGCCGGTTTTGTTGAATCTTACAACACGCATCCATTCCCAGCGTGCGTTGAGGAAGTTTTAAGAATTTAATAGCTTTTTTTTGACGACACGTTTGGTGCAGTGGCTGAGCGATCGGCTTCTGCGCTACGGGTCGTGGGTTCGATTCCCGCACGGAACAAATATTTGTATGGCCTACAGATAGTTGTTCCGGGTCTGGATGTTTGTGCGTGTGAAGATTTGTGTCTGTAAACGCACTCACGACACAGGAGAAATTAGGATTTCTCCTGTGTCGTGAGTGCGTTTACACTAGGGTGTGGGGCAACGTTTTTTTAAAAAAAAAAAAAGCTGTCAATTTAAACGAGCTTTTAATTCTTACTGCTTATCTTGTAATTAATATCGCTATATCACTTCAGTTTACGCACCAAGCCAGCGCGGTAGACTAAGGCCTGCAACCTTCTCGTTCTAAGAAAGGGCCTATGCTCAGCAGTGGGACAGTAATGAGCTGATTCTGTGTATGTTCTGCCTAACCTTTTTCCCAACTATGTTGGGGTCAGCTTCCAGTCTAACCAGATACGGCTCAATACCAGTATTTTACACAAAGCCACTGCCATCAAACCTCCGCAACCCAGTTACAGGGCAATGTCGATATCCTAAGGTTAGGCCGGTTGGCAGACTTTCGGGCTTCTGACTTCCCGTAACGACTGTCGTAGGTATTCGTATGACACCCACGACCGACTGTTTAACGTGCAGTTCGAGGCACGGAGGGTTCTCAATGTGTGACGAATGGTCACCCATCCACAGACTGACCGCGGCGAGCGCAGCTTAACCTCGCAAACCGTGTGATCCCTGCGGTTGGTAATTAACCACGAGCCCCTCCGAACTGGTTCTGTGTATGTGTATGTTATAACCCTCATCATATCAGGTCGTAAACGACAATATAGCAGCCAAGAGCTTGCTATAGTATTTTTTCTATGACCCTTCTTCTTCTTCCTGCCCTTATCCCACATTATGTGAGGACGGCACAACATGTATTTCATAAATCCATGTTGTTAGAGGCTTTAGCATATTTTTTTATGACCGGCCGCCTGCCTGATATCAACCCTCCTTGGGAATACTCGTTGCGCCGTCGCGCGGGTGACCCAATGTGCTTGCTGATATTATGTACTGGGTCCCAAAATGATATGCTTGTCAATCTTACTGCCGACAATTAAGCAGACTATGTTCTTCTTGGTGGAGTATACTTCTAGTTTCTCGACCAACTCATTCAGTTTTGCTAGGGACTTTGGTTCTGACACATCGTAAACTAATATAGGTACTCTAGCTCATGATGCTACTAATGTAACAATGGTGTTACATTAGTAGCATCATGAGCTAGATAGCATGAAGCTCATGGGAGCTTCTCTGTAAAAACTTGATGTCAATGTTCTATATCGCTCCTGTCCCCCCTGTATCCCAAATATCAAGCTTGACTTTAACACCGTTCACGTTCATGACGATAATATAACTAAAAATTTTCAAAGTAAAAATAAATACGCGAAAAATTTATTTTATCAAATGTCACATTGATATTTCGGTTGCCACGTCAACGAAATCATGTGTATAACAGTCCTATAACATTGACCTACTCTATGACCCTTGAACTGCTAATATTATAACGGTTATTTACACTATCTCTAAGGACTGTCCACAAAATTTATTATAGTGTATGACTCATTGGAGGTTACATTATTGTAAAAGTTTAATTATTTTACTATTCTATCAGTACATTGGTCCAGGGACTGAAAGCGGTTACGGTACGCGGTTACCATACCTTTAAAATATTAGGATACCGTTTTCTTATAAAGGTTGGGCCGTACCTTTATTTAACCTTTTTACGATTTCGGTACCGAAAAACATCGAATGATGAATGAATCATACTAATGCCATCTGGGGCTTAAAAGCGAAGGACAGAATGGTGCGGCGGTTCATCAATAAAAACCCTTATTTATAAAGGTTTAGGTACCGATACCTGAATATACCGTTTCGCATTTTCAGACTCTACATTTCGGTACCGAAATACAGAATGTAAACGAAATCATGCAATTCCTTCAAACCTCGTGACGTACTGCTGACATAGATTAATTCTGCATGGGATACATTTGGATTCAATAAAAAATAAATAACAACAAGTAAACATGTGTTCCTAATGCGAGGCATTTTAGCGCTCCGAGTTAAATGACCACGCGTCGAGCGCTAGCCGCGCAATCCGCTCGGCGCGCTAAAATGCCTCACCTTAAGAACACATGTTTACCTTGTAATTTTTATTTTATTGAATCCAAGTATAATTATATAAGTATAACGGGACGTCGGGAAGCCGGGCTGTCGCATCGGATTGCTGATTTGTGAAGTCGTCAGCACGGGAATCCATGATGGGCGTTAAACTCCAGGGAACGTTAAAATAAGTACACTGTAGCGTTGACTTTTCACTGTTTTAATTACAGACATTTGAATTTACTTAAAACAGTTAGGGATTACAACAATAAATAGCGTTTTAGAGCCAATGGGTTTGCGAATGACCACCACGTACGACCGTTGTCAACCAGAGCAAGTTATTGACGTGACGTTCGCTCGTCATGGCAACCGTAACTCCATTCGGTGTTAGCCGCTCTTAATTAAAATTACCATTTAGTCAAATACAAAACAATTAATCGATTAACCGAATAAATAACGAAATAAATTATAACTCTCAAAATTAACTGATTTTCATTATTTAATAATGTCACGCGCCGTTAAGTATATTGTATCCCGTGCGGGGCTAGTCTATGTTAGCAGTAGATCACGAGGTTTTAAGGAATTACATGATTTCGTTTACAACCTGTATATTCAGGTAACCCGAATTTAGGGGTATGACGTCATACCGGATTTTGAAGTTCCCTTCATTTTCAGGTTATTCAGTTCATTAGTTATTTATAGTTAGGTATCAAGTTAGTTATCTATCACTGGCACCAGAGTTATTTAGTTAGGTTAAGTTAAAAGAAAAGAAAACTATTTATTGGCACACAGTTCAACCAATCCAAACACATACTATGTGTGGTGTAACTTTGAAAGATAAAGTAAGGAACAGCGTGATAAGAGAACGTTGTGGAGTGAAAGAAGATGTAGCGGGAAGGATTGAGAACGGTATGTTGAGATGGTTTGGTCATGTAGAGAGGATGGATGGAAGGAGATATACAAAACAAGTGTACATGGCGAGTGTGGATGGACCAGTTGGAAGGGGCCGACCTCGGCGTACGTACCACGAGCAAATCGCAGACGTTCTCAGAAAAGGCCAAGTTGGTAGCACCCTAAACCGACGAGCATGCATGAGACGGTTAATGAATGTAGATGAAGAAAGGGTGTGTCAGGAACATAGCAGGTGGAATCTACAGTCTCTGCCTACCCCAACGGATTTTCTATTTTTCTATTCGTCTGCTTGTTGATGGGCTTGCGAACCGTTTCTACGTAACCGGGTCTCCAACCAATGGGGACGAGAATAAAATACTTAACCTAAGCTAACTACTATTACTACTACTAACATCATGACTAGCTAGTAACAACAGCGCTAAGGGCGACCCCTAATGGGACTCGGACCTCGGCTTAGGTCGTTGCTTGCGAATGGGCCGGTAAGGAGACAGCTTGATGAGGGCTGAATTAACGGTGTGACTGCGGAGTCAGAAAAGACGAAAAAAAAAAAGTGCCAAAAGGGCCATCAACACAGCATAATGAAAGGTGGAAGTACTATGTACCTACGTGGCGTTTCGTGTTACGTCTAACTCGACGTTAGTCTAGTGTGCACCTCCTTTATCTATATCTATACTAATATTATAAAGAGAAAAGATTTGTATTTTAGGATTTTTGTATGTAACGAATGAACTTAAAAACTACTAGACCGATTTCAAAAAATCTTTTACCGTTAGAAAGCTACCTTATCACTGAATAACATAGGCTACGATCGGAGCCGTGAGGACACAACTACTACAAAATATATGAATACGAAAGCGTCAGATAGGTCACAATACGTGAGTCTAGTTTGATTCCGGAATTACGCTGATTATTTTCAGCTGCAACCCGCAAGTGCCATACGGTCTGTTAAAAGGCCGAACTCAGATGTCTTAAAAAAAACTAGTTTCACCAAATAAACTGTTTATTACGAATCACAAGCTACACATTACACACACACCGGAATTAGAATTTGTTTTTTTGTTTGGTACTGTACTTTATCCAGAATCCAACTTTTTTTTTTAATTATTATTATTAATAAAATAATGAGTTTACCAAAGTTCTGATTTGCATATTACCCATCAACACTTAAATGTAGTAAACAATAGGAATGCTGATATCAACTTTACTACAGTGCATGTCAAATAACTAAAACCAAGATGGCTTCGACTGCGTGTTCTATGTGAGGTTCGAATCATATGATCAGTTTTGTTGAGACCGATAGATTGCACTTGGTGTTCAGGGTCTGATGATAGAGCTAGAGGTGGATAGTGGAACTCTTCAGTGGCTAGTAGCCACTGGCTACTAGTAGCCCTCAAGTTTGGCAGTCGACGCTATCTTGGTTCTAGTTATTTGACGCGCATTGTACCTTGTAATAAGGGTCATAACAGCTCGAAACTAGGTAAGTATCAATCGTGTTCTAATCTCAAGGAAACCCAACATTTATGTAACCAAACCCTTATAAATGCATCATGGCGCGGTCGAGTTCATTTCACCCAACTTCTGGACGTTGTTTTTTCAAGAAAATGAATGTACTGTTTCAGTCTAAAGTTGCTAGTAGTTTGAAAAAAAGCGAAGTTTATTGTGAAGGTTAATTGCAAGTGCAAGAAACGCAGTCACGGTTAAGAGTCACGTGGAACAAATTTTAACATAACTTTGCTATTATAACTTGAACTTGAATGGTAAGTTGAAATAATTAAGAAAACGTAGTTAATATTATAGCTGAAAATTTTTAAATGCCTGCTTTAATAATTAGTTGAACCACACGCATTGCTATACATCGTGGCCACGCTGCCAGCTTTCTGGCCACGTTACCAGTTAAAAGCGACCTGGAGAAATATTTTGATGTCCTCTTTGAGTTAATAAAGTTTTATCTAGACAAATAAATAAAATTGAAGTGTTTCTTTGTAATGTCGAAATAATAGCTTTTTACTAAGTGCATATGAAAGTATTATACGGGACTTATAACTACAACAACTGTTTTTAAATTTTGTCTATCTGTCTGTTTCTTTCGGCTAATCTCCGAAACGGCTGGACCGATTTTGACAGGACTTTCACTGGCAGATAGCTGATGTTATAAGGAGTAACTTGAGCTACTTCTATTTTATAAAAAGAAAAATAAATAGTCTTCCGTGAAAAAATATTTAAACCCATCCGACATCTACGCAGACGAAGTCGCGGCCATAGCTAGTATCAGGATATATAAGGTTACTCGGAAAGGGGGTACTAAGCCGAAAGGATATTAAAGTACCCATAATAAGGGATAATTTTTGTTCTACAACTTTCCCTAAAACTCGATAGTTTAAGAGAAATAGCTTTTCAAAGATTTCGTAAAAAATATGCTAAATTCTATCTGCCCATAGCTGCTGTGATCAGCTGTTTTTACAATTTAGATCATATTTGGGGTCACGGATTAGAAAATTAATTTTCTGAATGTATATAACTAAAGCAGGAATGTTTATTTTTTGGAAAAACTAAAATAAAAATCTTTTAGCATGCAAATAAAAATTATCGAATTTTGAAATTTTAACAATTGCTTTAAAATAGTCATCAGTGATACTTTAGGTGTCCCGCGGCTTAGTAGTAGTACCCCCTTTCCGACTAACCTTGTATTTGAAGTTGACTATTACATTATCACAATCATTGCTGCTTGGGGGCTATACCTAATAGACTTGTCATATCTCCTGGTGGTCATCGACCGTATACTTTAAGTACACTTAAAGTATACGGCGTTTGTAGCCTGGTCTACAGACCAGACTACAAACGCCTAATTAAAGTAGAAACATTTTTCCTTTACTTAGTTTGGAGATTTATAACATAACAGAACATCACGCCTGTATTGCCCGAAGGGATCGGGATAGGGTTCATACCATAAAAAAAAAAAGTTTATTTCATATCATTTTGGCTATCATTGCATGTCGAGGAGTCACCAATTAGGCATAGAAAATGCCTGTAGTTGAAGGCTCCGCTCTTCCCTTACATTATACAAATATTTTACATACCAAAAAAAGAAAATAGGAAAAATAAACAAGAAAAGAAAATACGATCAATTATATAAGTGTGTGTATGCGCGCGTGTGTGTTTGTCTGTTGTGTGTCTGTGTGTGTGTGTGTGTTGTGTGTGTTGTGTTTGTGTGTGTGAGAGAGATAGAGACAAGATTTGAATTGAATTGATTGATTTGAATTTTTTCTATAGGTATATAGTAACACCCTCATTTCGCCGTTATGTAAATAAATAAATAAAATAAAATAAAAATTCTTTATTGTCGCCATTTAAAACATTAATCTTAGCGGAATCTAACATATGCATCATATTAATGTTTTGCACAAAAAGTACTGCTACTGATTCCCAAACTAAGCTTGGGCTTGTATTTTGGGAAACAGTGTTCAGCCCATGTTTAAGTCCCATGTAATAGGGGGCGAGCCTATTGCCATCAACCGGGCACAAATACTGACACAGGCTGCTAGTGAGGATTTCCACACGGAAAAACCCAATAACACTTTGTCCGACGTGATTATCGAACCCGGGACCTCACGATCAGCAGTGGCGCTTGCCATCACTAGACCAACGAGGCAGTATGGTGGTCTATCTCTTTCTATATACACTATTTAAAAAGAGATAGAATATTTCAAGATTATATTTTTCTACTTAAGTAAGTGATCTTAGTGAGGTGTCCATTTTTACCTATTATCTTTAAATCATTAAAATAATAATCATTAAAATTATTATTATCGTTAAAATAACGTAAAATAAATGAAGTCGGTTTTGTTTCACTTCACGAGACGTTCTATCGTATTGCTTTTTCGATACGACTAAATAAGTTCATTTTTCTTGTAAATGTTATTCCGTGCTGTGATCTACAATGGCCACAATGGTCTAAGCTCGATTTATGCATCTAAAGCTAGACCACGCCGAGGTTTATAAGCGACTCAGATTAACACTTTGGCCCGTTTTAATAAACAGCTCTCATTTGAGGGATCTTCCAACACCAGCTAACATAAAGTAGAATTCCATACAATTGAAAAGATTTTTATTTTTAAATACTTACAGACATTTTAAAACTATACTTAACAGGGATCTTTCAAAGGAAAGCTGTTTATATACGAGCCTTAGATCCTTAGTGCCTTACTAATAATCGATGTGAAAAGGCCTCGCCAAACAGAAAACGCTTTTAACACGCGTCAGGGCGTTTTTAAGTCCTAACGTGCTACCGCCGCCTTGTATTGTTCTGTGGCAGTACATGTTGTGCGATGTATTGTTCTATGACAGTACATGACATGTGTTGTATTGTTCTATGGAAGTACATGTTGTGCGATGTATTGTTATATGACAGTACTTGACATGTGTTGTATTGTTCTATGGCAGTACATGTTGTGCGATGTATTGTTATATGACAGTACATGACATGCGTTGTATTGTTCTATGATAGTACATGTCATGCGTTGTACTGTAACGCGGCGGTAGCGTGTTAGGACATAAGAACACCCTGACGTTCGTTAAATACGCTTTCTGTTTGGGGAGACCTACAAGTTATAACGCTGTTTAACGTGTGTTACCATATGTAATTTTTTTTTTATTTTCAGTGGGGTTTGCTCTTGACTCTGACAGAGACAAAGTGTACGATGGAGTGAGCTTCCCCAGAAGAAGCCTGTTCACTCTAAATTTGAAGAGATTCGGGTTGTATGCATGTATTAAGCTTGTCATAACTTTACACAACGATTTTGGTAAGGGGGTTCATATTTATACTTACAGCAAGCCCCCTCTTCCTCGGCGTGGCGCCGTAGTTATGCGTGATGACTTGCACTGGGGGAACAGCGCCGTCTGGAGTAGCCAGGATTGCGGGGCCACGGGCCGCGCGCTGCGGAGGCGGTCTCGCCGCTTTACCGCCTAGCAGCCACATACTTGGTATAACATTAGACACTAGAACAAAGAAAACACAAATAAAACACCATGCCTTTACACAACATAACATCACGCCTGTATTCCCCGAAGGGTTGGGCAGAGGTGTATAGTAACACTCATTTCTTCGTTATGTTTAAGTCCCATGTAATAGGGGACGAACCTATAACACAAATCCATACTCTGGGCTGCTACTGAGCAATTCCACAGGGAAAAACCCAATAACACTTTTGCCTGATCTGGGGATCGAACCCAGGACCACACGATCAGAAGTCGCGTTTGACACCCCTATATCATCGAGGCAGTTCAGTCATGCCTAGAAGTGCCGAAGAATTGGTAAGGATGAGATTTCCCGGAGAATCTCAATTGCCTATGTCACTACTCCTTATGTAGTAGACTATGTTGAAAGACTGATGGCACTGCATCAGACATGTTTTTGAGTGGAAACCGCAAATAGGCAAATTCATCACCCCCTAGCTAGATGCACCAAGGATCTGACAAAGGTAGCTGCGGTGGACAAGATGCTGAAGGTGATGGACCGAGCGGTATGGAATGGCTTTCCTCAAAAGGCCATTCCACACGTTGCCCTACTTTGTTACACTCGCACAGTTTTTATACCACAATGTCTGGACTTTAAAAGAGATCTTGATCTCTGAGTTTGTTTCGGCTTTTCTCCTTAGAGCTAGTCAGATAAGAAATGCAGGAACCATCTAGTCTTAAAAAAACATTACAATGACTTTTATTTTTCAAATTTTTTCCGAGGCTTTTTTCGCTTTTCGGCGACTATGCAAGCCTCGTTATGTGCGTCTTATATTATTAGATACTAAAGAATAACAAAAGTAAAAGCATCTCTAATAGACAGAATAATAAAAATCTTTTATCATTTAATCATTCTGTCATTTCAAGCGACAGAACAAGCACGTACACAAGCAAACCATACAGAATTTTGTATTGACGCGAGAATAGAACTCGCAGCCCTGAACTTCAGATGCGAAAACTCCACTATTGCGTCATATTTTATCATCCAATCCCCTGACCAACATAAAAAAGGAAAATGACAACATAATAACATTAGCAATTAAAATAATGCTGCCCACATAATTCCAAGGAAATAAAAGTAAAGGTCAACGTTCTCTAAAACAGCAAACCAATACAGGGTGTAAACGAGATCATGTAATTCCTTCAAACCTCGTGATGTACTGCTGACATAGATTAACACTGAACGAGGTACATTTGGATTCAATAAGAAAAAAAATACAAAAATAAACACGTGTTCTTAACGTGAGGCATTTTAACTCTAGAATGCCTCACGTTAAGAACACGTGTTTAGTTCTTTATTTTTTTAATCTAAAAGTATCCCGTGCAGGGTTAAACTATGTCAGCAGTAAGTACATCACGAGGTTTGAAGGAATTACATGATTTCGTTTACACCCTGTATACCAGCACTTAAAACAGTACCTATTACGTAATTGACAGTACACCCCAATTTACGACCAAACTCTCCGTGCCAGAGCCAATTTCTAGAATCCCGAGGACCAAACACACGCGACATTCTTTTCGCTACAAAAAAACTGGCCACCTGGCCACGTTAATCAATTAATAGTGTAATTTGACGTGGCTTATCAAGCATCGCTCATCGGGTTAATGGAGCCACGCCTTCAAGTCTGAGAAGGATAGCGTAATTACAGAGGGTTGCCAATTACTAGGAAAAAACGCATCAGTTTACCTTTGCAACCACTCCCTGAGATCGGCGTGTCTTGCTCGTCAAACATGTCAACCTCCATTGGAAAATGAAACTCTGGGTGGTATTAAAGTCAAGGGTAGTTCAATATCATAATAACATTTAAGTAGAATAGCTAAAGTGTGTTATGGATATTAGGTCCCCATCTATGAAATCAGCGTTTTGTATGGAGAATTTTAAAAAAGTTACATTTTTCATACTAACATTTTCTTAACTTATTTAACAACTGTGAACACTAATGTTTTAAAACTTTTATGCACTAATGTTTAAAAACTAAGATAACGTATGCCACTTAGATTATGTGACAAAAATAAGTTTTGGCTAAGTTAAAACAAAAATAGTGGTCATTTCTGCTAACAAAAAGAAGAGTCATTTTTCAGGTATTTTTTATGTTTAGAAAACTATAAGTAATAAGGTTTTTTTACTATTGGTCTTTGATGGTCATTATTCGATATAATATCAAGCAATTTATATATATTTTAAATCATAGAAGTGAGGAGGTTTTCTATTTGTGAGAAAAAAACGCCAATATCATAGGTAAGGACCTAATATTACTCGTTGTCTCGTTGGTCTAGTGTGGCAAGCGCGACTGCTGATCATGAGGTTCTGGGTTCGATCCCCAGGTCCGGTAAAGTGTTATTGGATTTTTCCGAGTCGAATTCCTTAGTAGCAGACCGGAGATCGGATTTGTGCCCGTTTGATGGCAATAGGCTCGCCCCATATTACATGGGAATTAAACAACGGCGAAATGAGGGTGTTATTATGCACCTCTGCCCAACCCTTCGGGGAAAATAGGCGTGATGTTATGTTATGTTATATTACTCGACCATAAAACTTAATAAATAATAATCTGGAAAAACATTTCACCTTCAGATATTTCAAATTAATAACGGAATGATCATAATAATGATAGTTGTGGTTTATACTATTACCACAATTTTAAAATTCAAAGCTATTACCGACTTGAAGAGTCTGAATTTAAATGAATTATAATTTTGACCTTCACCGCACAAACCTAATTTTAATTTCACCTTCGGTAAATTGATATTAAACGTGAAATATTTCGCAGTCCCAAAGAAATAATCCGGCTCAGGTTATTTATTATACAAAACCAATTTCCTCGAAGCAACCGTATTAAAATTCCATTAAAATTATATAAAATTCCACAGCCAAACAACAGTAAGTACTAATTAAAATTCCAGTCCAACCCTAGACCAATCCAGAATTATTTTTATACTAGCTGCCTAGTTCACTTCGTACCAACTAAAAATTATTTTTTTATATTTTTCCTAATTTTCTTTTTTCCTATACCACCCAATTATTAACGCGAACAAAAACAAAAAATTCATATCGGTCGAGCCATTTTCGAGTTATTGCGAGACTAACGCATTAGTCTTGTGTAATTCGCGAACGAACTAGTTCGTAAGATCGCTCCCCCAGATGAACTACGCGAACTAGTTCCGCCATTCCCCGCTCCATAGTTCGTTAGTTCGTGACCGATTTAAAAATTTTGATTATTAAAAGTTGATTATAACTTGTTTTGCTTTTGTAATGTGTTAATCTATCATTGATTACTTTCAAAACTTCACCAATAAGGTTAAAAAAAAAGGTCGCCCATCTATCGTTTGAGAAAGAAGCGGCTTTGTAGTGTTCGTAAATGCACCCGAGATACGGGAAAGAGTGAGGGGAGAGCCTAAAAAAAGATCGTCCAACTATCGATCGCTGGGAAATAAATCAAAGCGGGGAATTTCGGAGAACGGTCTGCTTTCCTCTGATTCGAGCTGGGAGCTGACGAACTAGAAGAGCGAACTACACTGGCCTGCAAAAATAAGTATCACACTATTAAAATTTAAATTTTTCTAAACTATAGAAGTTAGAGATTTAAAATAAAAAACGTTTTATAGCAATTTTTATCAGGTTTCTTTGAAACTATAGTAACAAAGTTAAACTCTTTTTTGAGTCCTTTTTGTTTCGAAAATATATCTTGTGTACATAGAAAGTTATTGCAATTTTAAAAGTGTGATACTTATTTTTGCAGGCCAGTGTAGTTCGTTTAGGAGCGACGAACTAAACTGAGCGATCTCGGTCGCGAACTACTATGCGCAAGACTATAACGCATGGCATAATGTATTTCATATTATAGATTTTTTTATATTATAGATTAATAAGAGCCATGGTGGATCGGCCGGAAATAATCTTTCACTTTTTTTTTTTTTTTCAAATATATTTCGATGCATTATTTCGCTTTTCCGCGACTATGCAAGCCACATTATGTACGTCCTATTTTATTAGGTACTTAAGAGTAGCATTAAATATAAAGAAAAACATACATAAAAAGAATTAAAACATTTCGACATCAGGCGCCGCTACACAATTGCACCAGCATGGATTCCCAGACAGAGGAATCAGTGACACTCCCAATCAACCCCTTCCAAAGAATTTATTGTTCTCAGAGTTAAAAAAATTGCATTACTTAATTGAAGAGAACTATTAATTCAATAAATTGTGTATCTTTGGGATTCATTAAAAGAGACTCCACGAGTACCAACATTACACACAGAGAGATTAAAGATTGCCAATCATCGACCTAATTCTGATTCCTATTTAAACAAGAGTTCTTACAGTTCATTGTTGATAGTTGATGTGTTTGTCTTTGTAACGACGTCTACTCTTTAGATAAAAAGTATAAGTACCTACATTTTTTATCTGTCCCGAGCGACATGCCTCGCTCGTGTAGTTAGTAAAACGTTTTACATCAACTGTTTGAAAAGTTTCACAACGGTGCCACTGTCGTAATTCTTAGATATCTTTAGATCAGCAATATCTATAGCTAGCGGCCCATCCCGGGTTCGCACGGGTGGACATTTTTCCCGTTTTTGCAACTTTTTTCAAGTCTGCTCCGCTCCTATTAGTCGTAGCGTGATATTATATAGCCTATAACCTTCCTTGATAAATGGACTATCCAACACAAAAATATTTTTTCAATTCCAACCAGTAGTTCCTGAGATTAGCGCGTTCAAATAAACAAACAAACTCTTCAGCTTTATAATATTAGTATAGATCTGTACGTGGCAACGTTGGGTTGAAAGTTCAATCAACTTAAATTCAATCTCAGTGAAGAGTTCAGTTTGAAAAACGAATGTTCATACCTGATTGACGTCACTGGTGGGTGAATGGGTTGAGTAATATTTTCCCTCCATTCATTCCCTCCTGGCATCATAATTATCCCCGAAAAATGGCAATAGGCTTGCCATAACAGAAATCGAAATAATTGTTTAGATTAAGCCTCGTTGGTCCAATGGTTGCAAGCGCGACTGCTGATCGTGAGGTCCTTGGTTCGATTCCTGGGTCGGACAGTGTTATTGGATTTTTCGGTGTGGAATTCCTCAGTAGCAGCGTGGAGTTGGATTTGTGCCCGTTTGATGGCAATAAGCTCACCCCCTATTACGTGGGACTTAAGCATAACGGTAAAATGAGGGTGTTACTATAATACATCTATATAGTCTATTCATCTATATAGTCATCTATGTAGTATATATAGTCTATTAACTATCCTCAATTATGATTATTTATTTTTTTATTTGTATCATTACTCTCAAGATATCTTTATCTTATTTTACAATGATTTTTTAGCTAAGTTTTGATGACATTTAATTATGTCAATTGTTTTATATAGTTTAGCTTCCTTTTCACCTTTGTAAATGTGAGAACTTTGTGGACCAGCATCTTCGATCAATAATAGTACTAGATTAAGGATCAGGAACAAAAATAAGTCGCTGAAGTGGCCACGTTTGCACACATTTATACATTTATATTTCTTACTACGAAATATAGAAAAACGTTTAATAATATTAACAACTTCAGTTTATTATAAACCTTAACACTCAAACATAAAGCTTAATTACGATTGCAAAATATTTATATTTAAGTCAATCTGTCATCAGAGAAAAGAAAAAACAAAAATATTTAGAATATCACTTGTAAATAAAAAGTCATTTTTAAATAAGTACAAAAATATTTATTATAAACTGAAACTTAAAATCCAAGCAATTAGGTTTGAACCATTATGTAGACAATTTCGTGCTTACTCTATTTTGGAACTAGACGTAGTTCTTGGTATTATATTTCAAATTCAGAAACTCAGAACACAGTCCTCAGAACACAGTAAGTACAGAAAGACATAGAGTTGCAGAATACATTTTTTTGGCGAAAGTTATATTAGACCGATTTAAAAAAATAGTAGTACAAAAATTAATTTGCTATTAATTATGTGCGGGTTGGCTTATTGTAATCAAACCGTATAATGAAATGGGTGTGTTTACTTATGTACGCGATTTAGAAGTTCATCATCATTTTCCTGTCGCTATCCCACACTAGGTGGGATCGGCACAATATTTATTTTGTAAATCCATGTTGTTAGAGGTTTTAGCTTATTGTTTTATGATCGGCCACCTGCTTGACATCAACCCTCGTTGCGCGGGTGATCCAATGTGCTTGCTGATATTATGCACTGGGTCCCAAAAATCTTATTGTCGACAACTAGCAGACTATGTTCTTCTTGGTGGAGTATATTTGAAGTTCCTCAACCCACTCATTCAGTTTTGCTAGGAACTTTGGTTTTGACATATCGTAAACTAATACGGTATAGCACTGTGAGCGTCTCTGTAAGAACTTGATGTCAATTATGTCATACGTCGTCTCTTATGTCTCTTTACGTCTTGACGTCAGTTATTAAATCAATTTGATTGAAATGAAATTATGTTTTTCATTTTAATTCAATTGCAAATAACAGTGTATGGTAAACAATCATGAAAGTGCGTGCGAGGTGGATTCTTTAAATATTGTATCTGGACAATCGTAATCTGTCTGTTTAAACGGAATGTATGTTTAATTACCTTTAAACAGATTCAGCTTGTCATAAAGCTATCTTTTAGAATCAATTTTTATTTGAGCGGTTTCTTTTTTACAAATATAATGTTATCTTACACCAATGAATTTTTGTATAATTAGTTTCATGAAGCTTATTTTATGGTTGTGTTCGTTTCGCCCAGAAAACAAGTCTTTTTAAATTTATGCGTTTAAATACACAGCGAAATGGGTCGCAAAGAAATCTACAAACAAAAATAACATATAAAATAACAACACTACTCCATGCACTCCCTGTTCCAGAATAGTCGATGTTTGTTAGAATAGTTGGCGAGTTGTCACAAACATTGGTCAAACAATCATAATATTTGCTAATTGATTTATATTTACTATTTAATTCTGTTTTTATTTTATGAAAAACACTTAATGATATAAACTTATCGAAAAAAAGATATTCCTTTCAAAAACCTTGATGTTACGGTGGTTGTTTACACAATTTTTGAACACGCACTGCGGAATTTTGACGTCTTAACGTTGGTTATCATTGGAACATACTAATTTGAAATAAGAGCACAAAAATATTTGTGCTCTTATTTTTCGGGCCGTTTTTGAAGCGCTTATCGGGATTCTAGTACTATTCTTGATCGAAGACCAGCATCTATAAATTTGTAAATTACTGTTATTCATATAGTTTTTATTTTATTTTGTTTGTTAATTTTTGTACTACATTACTCATTGGTCTGTGGTCGGGATTCCATTGTTCTCTCACTATCCAAAATCATTGTAGTGTATCCACTGAAATTGTTAAAAATATTATTTTTAAAAGAGTAACCATGGAGTTTCTTGCCGGTTCTTCTCCATAGGAAACGACTAATTGGAACCGTGCACCTAAATTCGACTTTTCATAAGCACCTGTATTGGTTTATGTGAAATAAAAAAAAATGATTTTGATTTTGCCCAACCCTTTGGGGAATACAGGCGTGATTTTTATGTTATGTTATTTAGATCTTATTGCTCGCCGCCTATTACATGGGACTTAATACAGACATAGGTAGGTACGAGTAATAGAGGTGAAATGTACGTGTAATAACTCCTGTAATAGTAGAACACTCTGCTCACCCCTTCAGGGATTACAGGCGTGAGTATATTATGTATGTATGTAATCAGTAGTGGTTTCACAGACACTGCTGTAAGAACTCAATAATGAGAACTGCTACGAGAACGTTCAAGATAATGCCTACACGAGCGAGAGCACAATATGTAGTCGGACGAATAAGCATTTTAATGATTTTCATTGTTTCTATATTTTGAGTTATGAGTAGTTACTTACTTTACTTGATTTATAGGTAATTAGCGACCCGCCACGGCTTTGCACGGGTGCAATGGGCATATAAACCTTCCTCTTAAATCACTCTATCTATTGCAGAAAACTGCATTAAAATCCGTTGCGTAGTTTAAAAGATCTAAGCGTACAGACAGCGGGAGCGACTTTGTTTTTTACTATGTAAAGATGATACAGCTTAGCTTGCTACCGCAGCACTCTCTAGGCATAACCTAGGACACAATAAACCCATACATTTGAGTACGAATGGTGTTCTTTGCCAATTAAACATAGTACATACAGCTAGTTCACATATAAACTGTTTACAGGTCCGTTTATAGCGGAACCGTTATTTTGGTGATGGCGCCTGTAGTTGTATGAGCGAGTACACATACACGACAGTATTCCGATTCCAGTAAAAAATACTGGTCCGACATTTTTACACATTCTCTTTTGTCATCCAAAACTAGATGCCGAGCAGTATAAAAACGGATCCATACATGAAGATGTATGGAGAAGTATGGGTGCCTTCACACACGATCCGTTATTTTTATCGTATCCTGCCTGCCAGAAGTGAGGGAAGCGCGGGGGCGCGGCGCAGCTGCTATATGATTAACTTATCCGTCGGTACAGATGTAAACAACACATCCAATACCGACGGAACCTTTAAAAACTTTCCTCCGAAAACGGATCTGCTGTGTGAACGGGCTCTTGCGTAATTCTTAGAAATATTGTGAAATTATAAAGGCAAACAATAATTATCTAGCAATGAATCACAGCAAATTGCTTGATTAACTGACAGTTTAACATGATCCGTGAAGTTATTATGATAAACGAGATTTGTACAAGTCATATCGTATCATGTTATAAATCAGTGCGCAAACGTTCACTGAAAGGCCTCCCAATGACTGCTAATTGACGACACGTTTGGTGCAGTGGCTGAGCGATTGGCTTCTGCGCTACGGGTCGTGGGTTCGATTCCCGCACGGACCAAATATTTGTATGGCGTACAAATAGTTGTTCCGGGTCTGGGCATTTGTGCATGTGAAGATTTGTGTCTGTGAACGCACCCACGATACAGGAGAAATCATAGTGTGGGGCAACGTGTTTAAAAAAATAATATATCTTTGGGCTTTTGACTACCCGGAACGACTGTCATAGGTACGTATGACAAATGAGACTGGCGGTCTAACGTGCCCTTCTAGGCACAGAGGGGTCCCGATGTCTAAAGAATGGTCCACACCGATTCACGGACTGACTGCGGTAAACGCAGCTAAATCATGCAGCTTGATCGATCCGCGCAGTTGTGAGCCACGGGTCATTTAAAACTGCCTCGTTGGTCTAGTGGTGGTAAGCACGACGGCTGATCGTGAGGTCCTGGGCTCCACCCCAGGTCGGGCTAAGTTTATTGCGTTTTTCCATTAGGAATTTGTCAGTAGCAGACTGGGGTCTGGATTTGTGCTCGGTTAATGGCAATAGGCTTGCTTCCTATTACATGGGACTTAAACATAGTTGGCGAAATGAGGAAGTACTTAAAGCATCTCTCTTTTTTTTTTCGTTGAAAATCTTCATTGATGTCCCTCGCCCGGAGAAGGCGAACCGTCTGCCGGACTCTTACCGGCTAAAAACCAACGGTGTCCCTCCTTCTGACCTAAGGCCGGGGTCACGGGATTCGCTATTGCATACACCGCGACCCCGGCAGGTCTCGGTCCACCAGCTTTTTCTGGTGGACCTCTCCTATGGTGGGGCAATTGCTCCCCTGCCCCACTTCCTTCTGAGAAGCGCGCGCGGAACACGGCGCGCCATCCTCCTTGAGCCTGTTACTGGTCGGGCGACGGGTACCCCGCCGCCCGCAGGCCGCAGATCGTCACGCGACTTAAAGCACCTCTGCCGAACCCTTTGGGGAATACAAAGCGTGATATTATGTCGTTTATTAATATCAGCGTATTATTTAAAAAGTTAAACCGGACGAAACGCGAAACATCACGTTTTTATTGGATAGTCTGAAACATTAATATTTCATTCCGCGCGACAGTGAATAATGGAGTCTCATACGCTGTTTGCATGAAAAATCTTAAGATAACCCGCTATTATGATACTCGAACAAAGTTTTACAGCCATAACGACGTAAACAAAGGAATCTTCTCAACTACCTTCAAACGTGATGGTACATTCGTAGGTTGGATTTTACTTTCATAAAACGGATTTGCACCCTAATTTAACAAAGTTGACATAATCCGACTGTCGTGGTAAACATAAATAAAAGCTTTCTTTTTCTTTTATGGATAGAATTAGAACTGATATTATAATTATGACACCTGAAATTATACGAACAAGAAAATTATAATTACGAATTGTTTTTGAAATGATTCTGGCTGGCCGGTGAGCTATACGTAAGGGAACGTACACATACTACGTGACCCGTTCAGGGGGGGGTCTTCAAAATACCACGCTTGGTCATAGGGGCGGGGGGGGGGGGCTTTGGTTTTCGTTACGTACTCAATATCCTCTATGGAAATCTCGAGTTCTTTCGAGCTATATTCAAAAATGGCGCGGAGAGTTTAGTGCTTTTTGAACTCACAGTTGGCAACACTCGCACATTATATGAGTCAAATATTTATTTTTTTACTTTCTGTTGCAAAAAATGATTTCAAACCACATTTATATATTACCACGTGAAAACTAGAGGGGGAGGGGGGGGGGTATTGGCATACACTATGGGTGGTCACCGAGGGGCGGAGGGAGGTAAAAACTAGTAAAAAAATGGGTCACGTAGTATGGGTACGTTCCCTAAGCGTCCGTTCACACAGCGGATCCGTTTTAACGGATCCGTCGATACTGGATATGTTTTTCACATCTGTACCGATGGATCAGTTAAACAAATGGCAGCTGCGTCGCATCTGGCAGACAGGATACGATAAAAATAACGAATCCAATATGTTTTACTGGATTCGGAACCTTGTCGTGTATGTAAACTCGCTCATTTAACTACAGGTGCCATCACCAAAATAAAAACTGTTCCGCTAAAACGGATCCTGTAAACAGTTTCTGTGCGAACTAGCTGTAAGGTCCGGGTACATCAGCGACTTGCATGTGCAAACTGCGCGTATTGCGCGGTATACTGTTGTTAAGATTGTAAAGGTTGATATACCGGGTGTCCCAGAACACATGATCCTGAAGGGAAAGTAGGTAATATTTAAAATAACAGATTTTACTAAAAGGAGACTCGATTTTAATTTTCAAAATAAGAACTTTGAAATTATTTGTATTCAAAGTGCTTTCAGTCCATGTTTTGGAACACCCAGTATATTTCTTGCTTTTATCCAGCAAACACTGTAATGATCACATATTATCCTCTTTCATCGAATAATCAGTCAAGGAGGTTCTGATATAAAGTTGCTTATATTTGTCTTTAAACTGCCTCGTTGGTTTAGTGGTGGCAAGCGCGACTCATCGTGAGGGTCCTGGGTCCGATCCCGAGGTCGGACAAAGTGTTATTGAGTTTTCCGTGTGGAATTCCTCAGTAGCAGTTCGGAGTTTGGATTTGTGCCCGGTTAATGGCAATAGGCTCGCCCCTTATTACATGGGACATAAACATAACAGCAATATTAGGGTGTTACTATACACCCCTGCCCATCCCTTCGGGGAATACAAGCGTGATGTTATGTTATGTTAAACTTAAATGCAAGAAAACTGCACGGAATTCCGAGCAATTTTCTTACATTTCCGTGTCTACACTTATCTAAAGTAAGGGTACCACTCTCCGCAGCCCTAGTAGCCAGACAAAAGCTACGGACTCACTTTTCCATACATTTCGCAGGGAATCGCCGCACACGTGTGGCCGGTGACGACCATTGTACATGTAATGATAATCACTTGTGGCTCAGACGTGGCCCCGTATGCGGGTGGCCTAAACTGCTATTATTATACAAGTGACGTCGTGGAATGAACGAGAAAGACTTCAGTAAGTAGCTTTCAAGTCATAGAACGTTATTAATACTAATAAAATAATATATTATTTTAGACACGGCGCGTATTGTTAGGAAGTTCCACTCTCTGAGGCTCTCACCACCGGTAGCTTGGACTACCTATAGTTAGCTACTATTTTTAACATTTATAAATATTTTTTAACCGACTTCCAAAAAGGAGGAGGTTACTATGTTCGTCTGTATGTATGTTTTTTTTTTTTTGCGTATGTTCATCGATATTTTCGCCAATTGTGAACCGATTTTAATGATTTTTTTTTTAATGGATGGGGTATACTTCGAAGTTGGTCCCATTTAAATTTGGTGAAGATCTGATGAAGAACTTCGGAGATAGACAATGGAACTCCTCAATGACGAACAGTACGCATATTGTGATGATGTGATTATGTTACGAGCAGCGTCTTTAGTAGGTCCAACCAAGTTTTAATTAAGGCCACTAAAATGAAAAAAATAAAAACTTTTTTACAAAAAATTTAAACCGACTTCAAAAAGAATAAAATAATTACCATATAAAATTAACAGTTTCAGAAGTCGGTGCCTTCAATTTGGTTCAGCGTGGATCAGCACCGACTTCTGAAACTGTTAATTTTATATGGTAATTATTTTATTCTTTTTGAAGTCGGTTTAATTTTTTTGTAAAAAAGTTTTTTTGTTTTTTATAGTAATATTTAAAAATATTAATGTAGGTATATGTTTGCTGTTCCCAACTATGTTAGGGTCAGCTTCCAGTCTAACCAGATGCGGCTGAATACCAGTATTTTACACGGAGCGACTGCCATCACACCTTCGCAACTCAGTAACTGGGCAATGCCGATATCCTAAGCTTAGACCGGTTGTCAGACTTTCAGGCTTCTGACACCCTGGACCGACGGTTTAACGTGCTCTCCGAAGCATGGACGGGTCTCGATGTGCAACGAACGGTCACGCATCCACAGATTGACCACGGCAAGCGCAGCTTAACCTCGCAAATCGTATGATCGGCGCCGTTGTTAATTAGCCACGAGCCCCTCATGGCTAATTAACAACCTCATGATTAGAAATGAATAAAGGATATAATTATTAAAAATAATTTGCCTCGCGTTAGTCTCGCAATAACTCGAAAATGGGTCGAACGATTTGAATTTTTTTTTATGTTTTGTTCGCCTCCACTTTGGGGTGGTTTAGGAAAAAGTAAATTAGGAAAAAAGAATATGTAGGTGGTATGAAGTTCACCGGGTAGCTAGTATAATATATCTATTTATCTAATCTAATACCAATTCTTGTATATATGTATATAATTATATACTCTGAATCTCAGAAACGGCTCCAACGATTTTCATAAAATTTAGTATGCAGGGGGTTTCGGGGACGATAAATCGATCTAGTTAGGTGCCATTTTTTAGAAAACGTCAATTTACCAAAAAAAACACCGAGCTAAGCTCGGACATCCAGCCACTTTATTTCCAAAAACAGGTATTTGTAGGACATAGTAAATGTTTCTAAATACTTATAATAAACCCCTTGTTGTGATCATTGGGATGATTCATAAAGTAAGCTCGATTCTCTTCGTTCAATTTAATGTTTACATTATTAATAGATTCTACAGCTGCTGTTATGATGGCGTTTGCACCTATCAGAACTAATTTGTTTGCAAACACATTAGCTGTAGTAATATTTTTGATTGGTTCGTACGATTACGATATAAATCAATAATTTGGCGTGTACCTACAACTATGTGTTAGTTTCAATTTTTTTTAAATATTTCCTGAAAATTAAATACGCATAATTAAGTGAGACTCTTTGATATAAACTGATCCATTTTGGTTTTAAACTTAAACCCATTCATGTGAAAATTTGTGTCTGTAAATGCACCTACGATACAGGAGAAATCCTAGGTATTGACATTGCCCAGTGGGTTGCGGAGGTCTGATGGCAGTCGCTCCGTGTAAAATACTGGTATTCAACCGCATCTGGTTAAACTGAAAGCTGACTCCAAAACGTAGTTGGGAAAAAAGGCTAGAAGGAAAATACAGGTGAAATCCTAGGAGTAAATAATTAAAAAAAAATACAATTTCCTCGTTTGAAAATAAGGCTGACCACATACATGACTCTTTGTCTCCGCACACCTTTCTGCCTTAAGAGGAAATGCGGTCGGCATTTAGTCCATACAAACGTATTCCTCAGTTTCTTCTTTGGATAATTTCACTAGATCAAATATTTTTATCATATGATATATATCTACCACTACTACGTCCTTATTTTATGTTTTTGTCAATAAATTAATTATTAAAAGAACTAGAAACGTTTAAATTTTACAAAAATCGACCGGTTTTACCCTCTGGCAAACAAATTTGACGGATATAAAAAATAAAAGAAAAATATACAGACATAACCAAAGTCTTTCTTAAATTATAACAGAAAAAAATATTAATATCGGTCCGGATTTGAAGGAGGAAACAGGGAAATACGAAAGTACGATTTTGCTAATAGTGCACAGGAGAAATCAGTCTGAGATGCAGGTGTCTCTTTCGCGCTCAATTGGGAAGGTTTGCGGGATGGGTGGGACGGAAATAGATCGCAAAAACCTGTTCAAATTATTAATATGTTGCAGCCCGCGTTTCCTCTTAAGACTAAAGTGTGTCTCAAGGCATATAATTGCCTCCTGACAGTTAAATAACTGTGTCCTGTGGTAACCCTAAAATATTAGAAACCGTAATCAGTTTGTTTCTAAGCACAAGGCCAATGAACCTATCCCTAAAATAGCCGCAAACAGAATCGGAATAAAAATACACAGTTTCGGCCCGCAATGACGGTGACTACGCAAGGCTTCGAGCGCTGATTAAGTCATTCAATCATTAAACAACAACAACGCCAGAAATGTTTGGATGCGGTATTTTGAAACTATTTGTATACAAGGTTAGTCGGAAAGGGGGTACTAAGCCGAAAGGGTGTTAAAGTACCCATAGTAAGGGATAAATTTTGTTTTACAACTTTCCCCAAAACTCGATAGTTTAAGAGAAATAGCTTTTTCGTAAAAAAATATGCTAAAACCTATCTGTCCATAACTATGATCAGCTGTTTTTACAATTTAGGTCATATTTGGGGTCACGGATTAGAAAATTAATTTTCTGAATTCATAACTAAAGCAGGTATGTTTTTTTTTTGAAAATACTAAAATAAAAATATTTTTTCATGCAAATAAAAATGATCGAATTTTGAAATTTTAACAATTGCTTTAAAATAGTCTATAGTGATACTTTAGGTGGCCCGCGGCTTAGTACCCCCTTTCCGACTAACCTTGTACATGTTAGCTTTACTTTTTTGATATGAAACATCTGAGCGGCTGTTGCGTGGCGATGCTCGCGATGGCAGACACACGACGGTATACCTTCGTAACTCGTCGACTCTCTTCGGTCTGATTCGCCTAGTTAGGTTTTTTTGCCAAATGACTTACGATGTTTCACATCTGCTAGGCGTCCCACGACGGCTTAATTTACTCTTTTGGCTCGAAGTTTGAACAAATAGTGTCATTTACTCTTTTGGCTCGAAGTTTTTTTTTGTCATTGTACTCAAAGCTTTTGATTTTATCGATTTTTGAAGAGATTTGGTTCAAAAAGTGCCACACTGTAGAGAAAATAGCATCTCGCAAGTCGCATTCTGTTCAAAAAGTGACACTTGCATAGCAAACAGACCTAATCCCGAAAAAATATTCCCGATTTTTGAACAAAAATGAAAAGTGTAAATGACACTTTTTGTTCCTGAGTTCCTTTCAATCCATTCTCATTTACTCTTACGCTCAGATTCTTATATCATCCTTTATACGTCTGCTGGTAAACATTGGTTTCTAAATGACCTCTGAATTGAATGGTCAAGGAGAAATTGTCATTTACTACGTTCGCTGTTATTAAAGGACTCTGCTCCCATCCTAATGACGTAATCCCTTTGTCAGCTTTTACGACAGGTGGGAAAGGCAAAGCCTACTATTTACCAGGAACACTCAAATTAATATTCAACATGACAGAAAAAAAATAATTCATAAATATAAAACAGTCCCATGTGGGGACGGGTTGGAATAAAAAACTTCCTCACTACACGCTGGGAATAGACGCGTGTTGTAAGATTCAACAAAACCAAGTAGGTACGCTTGATAGTAGGATCTATACGGTCCGCCTGGCTAGCTACCACCCTCACATGTATTCCCCGAAGGGGAGGCCAGAGGTATAGTAACATACACATTTCGCCGTTATTTTTAAAGCCCATGTAATAGGGGCGAGCCTATTACCATTAACAGGGCTCAAATCCAAACTCCGGGCTGCTACTGAGGATTCAACACAGAAAAACCCAATAATACTTTGCTCCACCCGGGGACCAAACCCCACGATCAGCAGTTGCGATTGCCACCACTAGACCAACGAGGCAGTTACAGGTTATTGGGGAATCTCTCTATATCTCTGTTCATTAGATTTGCGTGGCCCATCTTAGACCCTGTCTGCGTTTACCATCAGGTGAGATTAGGCTCAAACGCTCCATAGAAAAAAATAACAAATAAAAACTTTTTAACGAAAATAAAACCGACTCCAAATTGTCTATCTCCGAAATTCTTCATCAGATCTTCACCACATTTAAATGGAACCATTTGGAAAGAATACTCTTTCAAACAAAAAAAGAATCATTATAATCAGGTCGCAATTAGCAAAGATATCGCGGATCAAACATACAAAAAAGAAACAGTCGAATTGAGAACCTCCTCCTTTTTTGGAAGTCGGTTAAAAAAAGTAGCTTCGTACATCAACAGCAAAGCGTGTACAACCACGTGCGTCTTTGGGGACTTCATAAATTAATTAAAAGCATAATAATATGTCACTTGGTTAGTTTAGCAATCACATTGTATGGTTAGGTTAATGTTTTACTTTACCAGTTCGAGGTGAAATATGAAATTAATTTATTTGTATCAGTCTTTGAGGATTTGGTATTGTGTTATACTGGGAAATGATATTACTGAAGGTAGCGGGAGATATTGTAATTGCATGTTTTTTTTGTTTTATTTTCAATTTCTTTTAAGGCATTTGTTCGCTTTTCAGCGACTATGCAAGCCTCATTATGTACCTATTAGGTAGGTACTTGAGAATAAAATTAAATATAAAAAAACACATAGGTACTACATAAAAATAATATATACAATATGTAACATAATTAACGCACATCCTGAAAGTAGTTGGTTCAGAATCGTTGACTGAATCGATTTCTATCATTTTTAATATAGGTAATTTTTTATCCCAAAAATAATGAAAACTACGGAAATTAGTCACATTACCCCTGTACAGTCAAAACAAACTGAAATGGATCGTAAATCAAGAAAAAAGGATTTTAAAAGTGCATTTTTATTTGTATTGATACAAATTCCGTCATTCAATACAAAATAAAGAAAAATAAACCTTATTTCAAGAACGTTAATTTAGTAAATAATAATGCAAACCTACATGTTAAACTAAATTTTCAGTGTATGTACATATTATGATTATAACATAATATTCTAATTGGGGTGCTTGAGGGTGTGCGTTAATTACTATAATATCGACATCAGGGAACACAATTCTACCGACACGGATTCCCACAACAGAGGAATCATTGACACTCCCAATCAACCACTTCCAAAGAAAGCAACAGTTGTTAACAAATCTGTCAAAGGGCCGACCTTCTCAAATACGCACACCTTACAAATAGCTTGACTGTGACGCCTAAGTTCTCCGAATATATGGATGGTACCTTAGACCCACAGTCGCCTTGCGCTCTTACGCATGGAACCAAGTACCTGACGGTACTACATAACATGACACCTGTTTTCCCCGAAGGTGTATAGTACCACCGTCATTTCGCCGTCGTGTTTAAGGCCCATGTAATTGGGGTCGAGCCTATTGCCATCATCCAAACTCCGGTTTGCTTCTTGTGCTTAATTCAAACCTCGATTTAACACCGGAAATATCGTAACAGAAAAAAGCGATTTGCCGATATCCCAAAATCTTACCAAGTTCTGTCATTCTGTCTAGGCTTATCCCGACTATATTAGGATCAGCTTCCAGTCAAACCAGATGCGGGGGAAAACCAGTATTTTGCTCGGAGCGACTGCCATCAGACATCCGCAACCTAGTAAATAGGCACCCAGTGCATAATATCAGCAAGCACATTGGGTCACCCACGCGACGTCGCAACGAGTATTCCCAAGGAGGGTTGATGTCAGGCAGGCGGCCGGTCATAAAACAATAAGCCAAAACCTCTAACAACATGGATATCATAAATACATGTTGTGCCGACCCCACCTAGTGTGGGATAAGGGCAGGAAGAAGAAGAAGTCATTAACCACACGAAAAGAAGAAGAAGTTTATCCATAATCTAACAACATAACGTACGGTACATTAGCGCACATATAAATAATAGATACAATGGATTTCAATAGATTTCAATCTATTTTAATCCGCAAAGTAGTGAATGTTTACCTGTTCGGCATCGGCGACGATAGATGGATCGCTCATGTTGGTTCAGGCCTAGAAGGTCAACCATGGCTATAAATGAAATAGCAAAATATTTACATGACATTAAGGTGGCCCATTTAAGTGCCTACCCAATTTCGCACGTAGAAATAAAATGTTGAAGGTAGATTCCGAAACGAAATCATTGAAACGAAAACATTTTGACAATAGATTTCCTTGGTCACTTTCAAAAGACTCGTCAAGGATCACTACCTATCAATATAGTTAAGTTTGCATCTTTATGTATAGTTATTTATTGTCTGTTTATATTATGTATTACATACACATTACACTATATATATTTATATATATATTTATTTCATATTTATTATATATAATATTTATTAATTTGTGTTTTTAGGTTTATTTAAAGTACATAATTTAATGTCTCCTCATTAATTGTTACACTGAGAACTACCTCCCTCTTTTTTTTCTTGCACTTCATGTTCATCCAAAGGTTGTCTGGAAGAAATCGCCTAGTGCGATAAGACCGCCCATTGTACATCTCTATTTTTATAGTAATGTTTCTTGTTTGTTTTCTGTACAATAAAGAGTATTATATTGTATTGTAATAGACGAAGAGTTCGACGTCTTGATGATACTATCACCCATATTCTAAGACGTTCCTTCAAAACTTACTCGACTCATACTCGACACAGGACGGCCTCGAAAACACCTTCAAACCTGTATTCTTAGTCGCAATTTAGGTTCCTCGACTGAGGGGTCCTCAAATGAGTCGAGGTAGAGTGGAGTCATTACGTCATAATTTGAATTATCTGCATTGCGCAAATAACGCCGCGATAAATAGTTGTAAGGATTATCGTAAGCATATTTGATAGTCTTCAAAATTAATTTTTGTTACATACGAACTTTGACACTTCCTTCCTTAAGGTAGGTTCCGAGGTACCTTGAGTTTGACAGATGATTTCTTACCTCGACTGAAGAAAAATATCGAGTCAGGACGTTTATGTCAACTATAACTAGAATATGGGTGTATAAATATACCTACATCCCATTTGTCCCACCTGTTGAAAATCTCTCACCTGGACATGAGTTGCCTCGGCTAACCTGGAAGTCTTTAAACAGACTCCGGACCCAGGTTGGTCAAACTAAGGAAAACCTGCTCAGGTGGAGATTCATAGACGATTCCAGCTTGGAGTGCAAATGTGGTGCTGTTCCACAAACGATGGGACACCTGATATAATTCCCTGCGTGCCCTGATACCTGCACGTTACAAGAACTAATGGACGCTACTGATAACGCTAAACTCGTAGCTAAGTTCTGGGCCGACTCAATTTAGATTGATCTTTACTAATATTATAAAGCTGAAGAGATTGTTTGAACGCGTTAATCTCAGGAATTACTGGTTGGAATTGAAAAATTAATTTTGTGTTATATAGTCCATTTATTGAGGAAGGTTATAGGCTATATAACATCACGCTACGACCAATAGGAGCGGAGCATAAATGAACAATGTTGCAAAAACGGGAAAAATGTGCTAAGCCGGGACGGGCCGCTAGTAATAAATCTACAATCGGTATTCCATACAATATACATGGACGTATTCACAAACTAACTCACGATTCTAATCAGGTTGTACCCTAAAAAAACCAACAAAAAAATACAATTTGCCTCGTTGGTCTAGTGGTGGCAAGCGCGACTGCTGATCGTGAGGTCCTGGGTTCGATCCCACGGTCTGGCAGTGTTATTGGGTTTTCTGCGGATTTGTTCCCGGTTGATGGCAGTAGGCTCGCCTCCTATTACATGAGACTTTACCATAACGGCGAAATAAGGGTGTTGCTATAAATTTCTGCAAAACCCTTCGGGGAATACAGGTGTGGTGTTATGTTATGTGTTAAAAAAATACAAATTCCTACCTTAATTGTACATTACGAAGTAGACTTTCTTTAGAATACCCACTCCATTTTCTGAAACACAATAATGTGAAAACATAACAACGTAATATGTTTGTGGAACGTGGAATGCATAAAAAGTACTCTCAAGACGCT
The DNA here is from genome assembly GCA_910594945.2 of Amphipyra berbera. Taxonomy (NCBI): domain Eukaryota; kingdom Metazoa; phylum Arthropoda; class Insecta; order Lepidoptera; family Noctuidae; genus Amphipyra; species Amphipyra berbera. The sequence continues at coordinate 20,176,506 of OU343121.1, read as the reverse complement.
GTGTGGTTGTAATATATGTATAATAGCATTGTTCTTAGTGTCTTTCTGTCTGACTTGATGGTTTAGCATGAACAATCGCGTCAGTTACTCATTTTTAAAGATATGTTTGAAAGAAAGTAACGAAGTATCATCTGTATTCCCCGAAGGGTTGGTTAGCATTGCGCCGTTATGTTTGAGTCCCATGTAATAGGGGGCTAGCCTATTGCCATCAACCGGACACAAATCCAATCTTTAGGCTGCTACTGAGGAATTCCACACGGAAAATCCCAATAAACTTTTACTCGATCTGGGGATCGTACCGAAGATCGCACGATCAGCAGTCGCGCTTGCCATCACAAGACCAACACGGCATGTAGCTATTGCCATGGAAGATGGGTGGGCTTCTGGTGTGGGACGCAATTTGTGTCGACACCTTTGCTCCATCCCAATTTCCTAGCTCGGTGGGCTGTGCTGGCGGTGCCGCTGCGGCTGCAGAGATCCTCAAACGGCGCAAATATAGTAATCGAGCCATTTGGGGTAGAAACACTTCGGTTAGTGAGTCCGAGTGCACGTCTCCTATTAATGGAAATTTCTCAAAGATTGATTGACACTTCGCGAACAGCAGTGATGAGTGAGCCTAGTGGTGTGACCTTCAGTTTGCCAAGTCATAGGTCTCGAGTTCGAACCCAAGGCACGCAACTCTGACTTTTCAGATTTATGTGCGTATTGTATAATTATCACTTGCTTAAAAACGGTGAAGGAAAACATCGTGAGAAAACCGGCATGCCTGAGAGATATTTCTCGACGGCATGTGAAGCCAAGTCAGAGGCCCATGGGCGGCATAAACTCTGACACCAGGTTAGTCACTAACCACACGAAAAAGAAGAAAAGAAGAACTTCGTGTGATCAGAGGGCTGGCTTATTCTTTGGCCAAAGAATTCGCGTTGCCATCCAACGTGGCAACGTTGCCAGTCTTCTGGGCACGCTCCCAGATGACAGTGATGTGGAGGAATATTTTGACGCCAGATTGGACTTTTTAATTATTTTTATACGTATTTTGTATAGTCAGTTTTTACCTTAGATTTGTAGTATACTAGTTTAGATTTATATTATATTAAAAATAAGAATAATGTCTTTCAAAAGTGTTTTATGACTGAAATAAATCAGCACTTTTTGAACTTCAACAACAAAAGAGAGCACCCATATTTGCTCACCATTCCACCCTTTCTTTGATGAAGAGAATCGATTGCCTTTGATGCTTTGAATGAAATAAATTTACCAGAACTCCACTAATTTACAACGTTTGACAAACAGGCGGTAGGTATCAAAATAAGTGTTCTCAAATGTTTATAGTTTAAAATATCTAATTGAAACTAAGCAAACCATGCCGATCAAAGAAACGTTTCCTGCTTGCCTGTCTAGATTTTCCGTGAAATGTAGGTTTACATTACAAATACTAAATGTATTAGTAACCAGAAACATTCAGATTCGGAATTGTTACATGTGCAAATATTTGTTCCAATGCGGTACCGAAGTCGTAACATAGTGTATGTCGTGAGCATGTCAAAGTCATCGCCAAAAATGGCCTTTTAAATTAAATTAAATTAAAATTCATTTATTTCGAGTAACTAGGCCCATAGAAGAGAATTACAAACATTTTACAGCCAATAAATAATAATATAATGATAGTACACGGAAAATACAAAAGATAAATAGATATACAAAAGAAGTTATATACAAAGACACATCTTCCTCTTAGCCTTTTCCCAATTATCTTGGGGTCAGCTTCCAGTCTAACCAGATGCGGCTGAATACCAGTATTTTACACGGAGCGACTGCCATCAGACCTCCGCAACCCAGTAACTGGGCAATGCCGATATCCTACTGTTAAACCGTTTGTCAGACTTTCGGGCTTCTGACTACCCGTAACGACTATCATAGGTATTCGTATGACACCCGGGACCGACGGCTTAACGTGCTCTCCGAGGCACGGAGGGGTCTCGATGTGTAACAAATGGTCACCCATCCACGGACTGACCGCGGCAAGCGCAGCTTAACCTCACAAATCGTACGATCGGCGCGGTTGTTATTTAGCCACGAGCCCCTCACACATACAAAAGATTAAATAACGCCTGCCAAAAGGCTTTTGCCTGAACATGCCTGTTGCAGCAATTCAGCATGTAGGGGCAGTCCAGCCCCTTCATGCTACAATAAAAGCTAAAAAAAAGCTATACTCTCGACTTCTTTTTAATATTGTGGCGAACCTCCTTACATGTTTTATTTGTGGTCGCCTTTAGTTTTAGGTTTTTTTTTTTTGAAGTAGGGGGTGGTGTGGCGAACCTCCTTACATGTTTTATTTGTGGTCGCCTTTAGTTTTTAGTTTATCAGTAATGACAGCTGTCTTGTTGGAATTATAGTTTCATAAGAGATTTATTTGCCTCGGTATCGGTTCGCCTTTTAGGTTTAATTTATATATTGTGCTGTAACCTATGACGTACCTAATACACAATACTTCGATCCCCTGACTTTTATTGATAATTAACTTGGGCGAAATCGTAGCGCCTTAATATTTATCGTCATACTATGGTTGGAGCTGTATCTTCCACTTCGCTGTATCTTATTAATTCATGGGCGTCGCGACCTTCACTTTCTACCTTATCTTTAAGGAAATAAGTTTGAATACAAACATACATACAAACGCTGCCTTGTTGGTCTAGTGGTCGCAAGTGCGACTGCTGAGCATGGGGTCATGGGTTCGATCCCCAGGTCAGGAAAAGTGTTATTGGGTTTTTAGCAGCCTGGAGTCTGTATTTGTGCCTGGTTAATGGCAATAGGCTCGCCCCTTATTACATTGGACTTAAACATAACTGGCGAAACGAGGGTGTTTTAAAAACACCTCTGCAGAACCCTTCGGGGAATGTAAGGTGTGATGTTAGGTTGTACAAACATAATTAAAAACCAATTTAGACCGTGTACTATAAAAATAAAAGTTTTTCAAGTGAGAAATCCAAATTCGCATGACCCCAAGGGCTGGCTTATTTTTTAGCCAAAGAATTAGCTTTGCCATCCAACGTGGCAACGCTGTCAGTCTTCTGGGCAGGCTTCCAGATAAGTGATGTGGAGGAATGTTTTGACGCCTGAGTGCACTTTTTAATTATTTTTATACGTATTTTGTATATACCTATATAGGTAGGTATATATTTAATTTTTACCTTAGATTTGTATTATACTAAATTAGATTTATATTGCATACTAGAACTTACCACCTGTTCATACAGTGGATGCGTTTTAACACTTTTAACGGATCCGCTAAAATGAATCGATAGTTTTCCCGGGTCTTCCCGGGATTGGGAACCCGGGAAAGAAACCCTAGAAGGCACCCATACATCTTCATGTACGGATCCGTTTTCTATACTGTTCCGGCATCTAGTTTATGTGTGTAAAAATTTCGGACCAGTATTTTTTACTGGATTCGGAATACTGTTCCGTTTTTTATATAGTTCCGGCATTCAGTTTTTGATGACAAAACGGGACATGTAAAAATGTCGGACCAGTATTTTTTTCTGGATTCGGAATACTGTCGTGTATGTGAACTCGCTCATACAACTACAGGCGCCATCACCAAACTAAAAACTGATCCGCTAAAACGGATTCTGTGTGAACTAGCTGTTAGCTGGCGATTTCGTCCGCGTGAATTTTCATATAAACTTCCATCCCCTATTTTACCCCCTTAGGAGTAGAATTTCCAAAAACTCTTTCTTAGTGGAAGCCTACGACAAAAAAGGAACCTACTGTCCAAATTTCATGTTTCCAGCTTCAGTGGTTTAGGCTCTGCGTTGATTAATCAGTAATTAAATATATAGATTAGATATAAGGATAAATTGTTTATTACTATGATTAAATAAAATATGCAAGGCCATCTTACACAGCAGTGGAATGACAAACTAAATATTTTAATTAAAAATATTTCTGTAACACCTGCTATCAAGAACAATTTCGTTATCTTACCAAGACAGACACAAAAGTGGTGACGAAAATATATTGTGTTTGTACGAGAGAGATATGTCTTGTACGTGAGAGCCGACAAACGACGATTGACGTGGGTTTTTTATATCAATTTATTAACCTACACTATAAAATACCCACAGGTGTAACATTTTATACGCACACATCCGTAAAAAATGAAATATACTACTAGGTACTACTATAGTATTAGTACCTAGTAGTATATTTCATTACTAAAGATACTATTTTTAATCCGATGATGGTAGAATTAAGAAATATATTCATTTGTTTTTTGGGATAGTGGCTAATTAACAACCGCGCCGATCATACGGTTTGAGAGGTTAATTAAGCTGCGCTTGCCGCGGTCAGTCCGTGGATGGGTGACCGTTCGTTACACATCGAGACCCGTCCGTGCCTCGGAGAGCACGTTAATCTGTCGGTCCCTGGTGTCGTAAGAATACCTACGGCAGTCGTTACGGGTAGTCAGAAAGCCAAAAGTCTGACAACTGGTCTAACCTTAGGATATCGGCATTGCCCAGTTATTAGGTTGCGGAGATCTGATGACAGTCGCTCCGTATAAAATACTGGTATTCAGCCACATCTGGTTCGGAAAAGGCTAGGCAGAACATTAATTTGAGAACAGGGTGTTGTTTGTAGTTTTATTTCATAGGTCTCGAGTTCGAACCCAAGGCACGCACCTCTGACTTTTCGGATTCATGTGCGTATTATATAATTATTACTTGCTTAAAGATTGTGAAGGAAAACATCGTGAGGAAATGCCTGAAGATATTTGTCGACAGTATGTGAAGCCAAGTCAGAAGCCCATGGGCGGCATAAACTCTGACAACAGGTTAGTCACTAACCACACGAAAAGAAGAAGAAGAAGATCGCATACTAGGAGTGATCAAGCTGAAATCCAGGTTCTACGCAGCTGATCAATATTAAACACACCTTAGATCCTGTCTCGTTTTTCTTGGCTATTGGTTATGTAGCTATAACAGTCCTGTTAAAAGCCGTAGTCGATGCCCAAGTTCGTCCAACCTTAAACACGTGATGTGCACAAGCGAGCAACCAGGATGTTCGAGCTACGCTGTACATTGACATTATGCATATCGATATTGTTTAGATATGCATTTCTCTAACACACTTAACATGTAATTGTGTAATTATATTTTAGTAGCAATAAATAGAACAAGGGAATCAGTCGTCTACTCATTTACATTATTTTATTTATTTTATTATTTATTTTACATTAACATAACAGACCTTACAAGTCTACATAACAATTAAGTAACATACACACCGTTGGGTATCGGGCTACTTAACAACCGCGCAGATCATAAGATTTGCGAGGTTAAGCTGCGCTTGCCGCGGTTAGTCCGTGGATGGGTGACCGTTCGTCACATATCGAGAACCCTCCGTGCTACGGAGAGCACGTTAAACTGTCGGTCACGGGTGTCATACAAATACCTTGTACAGTCGTTACGGGTAGTCAGAAGCCGAAATTCTGACAACAGGTCTAACCTTGGGACATCGGGATTGCCCAGTAACTGGGTTTCGGAGGTCTGATGGCAGTCGCTCCGTATTCAGCCGCATCTGGTTAGACTGAAAGCTGACCTCAAGACGTAGTTGGGAAAAAAGGCTAGGAGGAACTTGTAACACACTGTTGGGCATCATACCCCAACATAGGATATTAATGGAACAAAGCTTTGATCAATGGGGCAAACAGACAAATAAATATAGAGTAACAGACGGCTTCTACAAACCGTTCTGCCGTCTTGATAAATATCTTCGATCTAGCCACCCGCCCCGACTTCGCACGGGTGCAATGTAGATACTAATCTGGTAGATGTTGCAAAAGCCTGCTTGGTATATTTTTATTATTAAACCTAGCAAAATTAGATTCGTTTACCGTTTTCTTTAATCTAGACTAATATCATGAGGCTGAAGAGTTTGTTTGTTTGTTTGAACGTGCTAATCTCAGGAACTACTGGTTGGAATTGAAAATTCTTTTTGTGTTGGATAGTCCATTTATCGAGGAAGGTTATAGGCTACATAACATCACGCTACAACCAATAGGAGCGGAGCATAAATGAAAAATGTTGCAAAAACGGGAAAAATGTCCACCCGTGCAAAGCCGGGACGGGACGCTAGTCTATACTAATATTATAAAGAGGAAAGATTTGTATTTTTGGATTTTTGTATGTAACGAATAAACTTAAAAACTACTGGACCGATTTCAAAAATTATTTTGCCGTTAGAAAGCTACATTATCACTGAGTAACATAGGCTACGGGCAGAGCCGTGAGGACACAGCTAGTAGAAAATAAAAATAAAGAGGCATTACAAAAAAATAAGTATTTTATAACATGACGAAGGGTTGGGCAGTGGTGTGTAATAACAGCGTCATTTCGCCGTTATGTGTATGTCCCATGTAATACGGCGAGCCTATTGCCATCAACCGGGCACAAATCGAAACACCGCGCTGCTACTGAGGAACTCCACACAGAAATACCCAATAACACTTTGTCCGACCTGGGGATCGCACCCAAGATCTCACGATCAGCAGTCGCGCTTACCACCACTAGACCAACTTGGTAGTTATAACCTATTTTACTATTATTTTATTACCAAATAGCGACCCGCCCCGTCTTCGCACGGGTGCAATGTAGATAGTACATTGTAGATTCCAGTGGCGAAGGCTCCATACAACTCGATTCCTATCGGCTTCCCTTTCGAAATATGGCAGATACTCGTATCTATTATTTTCAATTATCATTTAAACAAATAATTAGGTATTTACGAAGTTACATTGCAGGTATAACATTTGCTTATGAAAGTAACAATCAAAGAAATAAATAAACGCCTACACTTTTTTTCGGAGCAAATTAAGTTGAAATGACGCAAAAGAAAGCCGGTCAGGCGTCGCAGGAATCCAGTACATTTAATTCATAGTTTCTCTTGTAGCGATCGTGACCTTGAGGCCACATAACACCGCTAGATATAGGACGATGGCAAGCCGCGATTCATCGATTTACGATAAGAACAGAGATAGGAAATGCGTACGCCAGAACGAGATGGAAATAATGATACTGAAGTTCGTAATTTGTTCAGATAGTAATATTTGGATGACAGATTCACAACAGATTTTTTTCGCGCTTATATGTGTCATAATATTTATTGTTTTCACTTGTTAATTTGCATTTGATTTGATATATTCGTATCATAATTTAGAATCTTATAGCATTATTCATGTATTATTGTTCAAATTGATTTATTTGTGTAAACTAGTGATAGTTTCGTGTAGTGACAGTGCAGTAAAAACAAGGTTAGTGGCGTTGTATTGTTTGGTGATCGTCTATTTAAATAGGTATTTAGGTAAGTAAGGATTACTAAGATAGTTTTTTTAGTTTGTAGTTTTATTAAAAAGTAGTTATTTAAGTAGTGATTTATTATTTTTCTTTATTCGTTAACTTACATACTAATTACATTTTTAAATATTTCTATAAAAATTATAACAAAAACATAAGTAGTGATTTTGTTATTATTGAGTAAATTCGATAGTATGGCGGCATTAGTGAACGTAGAATGCTGTCTGTCAGATTATTTGTTGACTAAGGAAACCACAGAACAGATTTAATTTGTTCTGTGGAGGAAACATCCTTTTCAAAGTTGAGTTTTGAAAATAAAAAAACGTAATTCAGTTAGGCCGTGCTCGCCCTGACATGATTATAAATTACAAACGACGCGATGGTTTTTTCAAACATTTTAACAGTTCTTTGTACGACAAATACCCTTGGCTTACGGGAAGTTGTAAATTAAATAAAATGTTTTGTTTTCCTTGCATGTTATTCTCAGATTCTAGTAGCTTATGGAGCCACACGGGATTTAAGGATATTAATAATCTTTCAAATTTGTCCAAAAAACATGTTCAGACCGAAAAACATATCCGAAGTTGTTTATCTTTGCATGATTTCGGAAAACGTAGGATAGAAATTTTTTTTGCTAATACGTATGAAGTTCATGATAGAAAAGTAGATCGGAATAGAACTTTAATGAAACGGTTCATCGACACAGTAATTTTGCTAGGTAAACAAGAATTAGCTTTTCGCGGCCACCACGAAAATCCGGCATCTGATAACCGCGGTAACTATATCGAAACGTTGTTATATTTAAGCAAGTATGATACCGTAATCGATTCGCATTTGGAACAATGTTCCTCAACACAGAACACATTCTCTGGCCTTTCGAGTGATATACAGAATGATTTAATACAAAGTATCTCATTCGTTTTACGAGACCAAACTAAATTTGAAATAAATAAAGCTCAGTTTGTATCGGTCACGATTGACGAAACGCCCGATGTTAGTCATAGGGAGCAACTAACGGTAATATTTAGGTATTTATCTGAAACTGGAATCGAAGAACCTTTTCTTGGTTACTATGACGTTAGCGGCAGTCGGACTGCTGATGTTCTTCTCATATCCATTCCCAAACGGCTTTTCTCAAAGCCACTTTAATTATACTTGCAGGACACTGTTTCTATGTATCAGTGCTTACATGTATAGTGAAAGTGAGCTAAAGCCAATTCATCTGTACAAGTTTTCGAAGTCAGCCACAGGGCCACAGCTATACGAGTAGTTACTGGAATTCACGCATCACAATTGAGCAAGGAAAGCATTTTTTGGTTCGGCTTCCCTTTTAAGAAAATTCACCCTTCGCTACTGGTGGATACTAATGTGGCGCATACAAACCTTCCTCTTGAATCACTCTATCTATTGCTGAAAATTGCATTAAAATCCGTTGCGTAGTTTAAAAGATCTAAGCGTACAGACAGCGGGAGCGACATTGTTTTATACCATGTAAAGAAACTTTTGTCGTGGAATTTAATAAAAAAAATATTAATATACCGAAGCAGTGTTAGCCTAGCGGTTGAACGCTCGCCCTCCATGCAGGATCTCGAGGGCCTGATTTCGATCCCGGCCCGTACCTCTGACTTTTTAAATTCATGTGCGGATCAGAATTTGATTATCACTTGCGTTAACGGTGAAGGAAAAACATCTTGAGGAAACCTGGAGAGAGCTCCATAAAGTTCTATATGGTGTGTGTAGTCTGCTAACCCGTACTAGGCCAGTGTGGTGGACTAAGGAATAAACCATTCTTATTCTGGGAAGAGGCCCGTGCCCAGCAGTGGGACAGTACTGGGCTTATTATGTTTATTAAACATACCGAGAGCACCTTCGTTTAGTGTTATATTCAATGTAAGTATCGTCGCTGCGTTTGCAAAATCCGCTATGGGAAAAAACCCAACTTTACAGGAGAAACTAAAAACTGTTTTTTTTCCAAACTGATAACAGCATTTTAAAACGTAGTATGCAGAAAAAATTAGACTTTATGTCGGGACATCAATAAATATTATTATTTTGCTTTTTTCTACGATATAACAGGTGCTAGGAATTATTTTTAAGTGAATTTGGGCACATACCGGTTTTTTTTGGGTCGTAAATACCGCTGTATCAATTTTCGCCACATGACGGATTTATGCTTCTACTAAATAATTTTCATTGTTGGTCTTCCTAGAACACTTAGCGGATTTTTCACACTATTTTAAAATAATAAACCCGTTGTGTCATATTGAAGCGCAATTCTAAGAGGCGCGCATTGAAATAAAAATACGTTGTCTCTTTGCACACATAGAAGATTTTTCAAGCCGTTTTTTGCCAAAATTACATAGCTGATTTTGCTATCTCCTTAACCAAATAAATTATTAGAAAACGGATGTCACAGGCGCACGTGGCTTAGGAAGTATTACCTATAAAATAGCACCAAAAACTGATTTTGTAAGCGCAGCGATGGTATAGTAAGCGTATGGTTTACACGTATAATACGAAGCTGATGTTATTTCCTGAACAGACTCTTTGTTATTCGTTAGCGTCGCGTGAAATCTACATGAGATGCGAAGTTCGCTTTGTGAATCTCCGCAGTTTGTTGTAATACGTTAAAATGAATTAGGTAGGTTTCGGCATGGACATGCTCGACAGCATAAAATGTGTATGTTCAATTCTTTTTATATTCTTCTTTCTTTCTTTATTTTTATTTTATTTATGCTGTCATTGTGTTCTTGGCTGAATATGTGTGGACCTGCCGGGGTTGCGGTGCATGCTTTTGCGAATCCCGCGACCCCGACCGTACGGTCAGGAGAAGGAACACCGTTGGTTTTAAGCCGGTAAGAGTCCGGCAGACCCCCTCGCCATCCCCGGGCGAAGGGCATTCATGAGGATATAGCAAAGCAAAAAAGAAAAAAAAACGGTACCTATGTGCAGTCGTCTGAATTGTGGTAGAATGAAAATGCTTGCAAGCCTTATGGCCAAATACTCAAACGCTACTAAATTTTAAGATGCCGTTTATTTCACGCCGTCACTGTCAGTTCGCCTTATACAGGGTATAAACGCCTTATACAAGAAGTAAATTATGTGTTCGTTATGTAACGTGAGGCATTTTAGCGCCCCGAGTTAAATGACGGCGCGGCGAGCGATAGACTCACAATTCGCTCGGGGTGCTAAAATTCCTCACGTTAAGAACACATGTTTACTTCTTGTAATATTTTTTTATTGGATCCAATCTTATCCCTTGCAGGGTTAATCTATGTCAGCAGTACATCACGAGGTTTGAAGGAACTACATGATTTCGTTTACAGGGTGTAGCACCACAGTAACAGCACAATACTTAACGGCAACTTAGACTAACTAGCTTTTTTCCCAACTATGTTGGGGTCAGCTTCCAGTCTAACCAGATGCGGCTGAATACCAGTATTTTACACGGAGCGACTGCCATCAGACCTCCACAACCCAGTTACTGGGCAATACCGATATCCGAAGGATAGACCAGTTGTCAGACTTTCGGTCTTCTGAATACCCGAAACGACTGTGGTAGGTATTCGTAGCATCCTGGTTCGACGGTTTAACGTGTTCTCCTAGGCTGAGGAACCCGGACTTACCGCGGCAAGCGCAGCTTAACCTTGCAAATGATATTATAATATGATGGGTTATGGGCTATGGGCTGATATGTAAAGTATGAATATCTTCTCCAGATACTAAGTACAGTCACGTGTAATAATATGTATACACATAGCGAACTTAAAAAGCGAATTTCTTTTAGAGAATAGTTTGTATTTAAGAAATATTCGATACCATGATTCGTGTGTATTTGTAGAAACTAAGTGTGTAATATTTCATAATTCTAATAGATATTTTAGAAGAAAATCGCCTTTAAATATAGCTATGTGTATACATATTAGTACACGTGACTGTACACCTCTAGTAGGTACTGTCTCGAGAATCTAGTGGTGGCAGGCGCGACTGCTGATCGGGAGGTCCTGGGTTCGAACCCCAGGTCGGGCAAATTGTTATTTGGTTTTCCGTGTGGAATTCCTCAGTAGCAGCCCGGAGTTTGGATTTGTGCAATTGGAATTTGAGTTTTTTCCAATGTTTGTAAATATGTGAGCATATTATCTATCACATAATTAATTTGTCAATGCTTCATTTTTAATTCTTTTTACCTATTTTGGTGTAATAATTTTATTCTAGGTGCATCGTCTTCACATATAATTGTATAATTAATGTACCTATACAAAATATTGTAAGACATTTTAAAAGAGTAACGGTGGAGTTTCTTGCCCATTCTCCTCCATACTAAACTACTTTTTGGAAGTGGCGACTAGAATCAATTCTATTTTTTTTTGTATATGTTGACGTTCAAAAGTGCCTTTTATGTGCCTAATTGAAATAAATACTTTGACTTTGACTTCGTGCCGGGTTGATGGCAATATGCTCGCCCCCTATTACATAACGGCGAAATGAGGGTGTTACTATACACCTCTGCCCAACCCTTCGGGGAATACATGCGTGATGTTATGTATACTAGGTACATGCTACATCACTAATATACAAATATGACTAATTTACGTGTCACACATAAAACGAATCAGCAAAATAAACAAGATAATGTAAATACAGGTAAATGGTAGGAACACGCTGGCCCTTAACTCTCGGTTTATGAGTCCCACTTAATTAAGCGTAAAGCCTTAGGATTAATCGGATGGGTGGGCTGTAAAATACATGTTGTATGTGCCAATCAACTTATCAATCTTCAAAGTCGGTGATTATTTTCCTTAGGTATATTTTTTTCCTATATGGAGGACTGATGGCGGAGTCTTCAAACCCCTGGTATCTGAAAAGCTGATCCATTTTTATACCGTTGTCAAATTTCATGGTAATGAATTTGATTCGTTCTGCCTAGCCTTTTCCCTACTATGTTGGGATCAGGTTCCAGTCTAACCAGATGCGGCTGACTATCAGTATTTTTCACGGAGCGACTGCCGTCAGACCTCCGCAACGCAATTACTGCGCAATTACTAAACTTAGATCAGTTGTCAGACTTTCTGGCTTCTGACTTACCGTAACGACTGTCATAGGTATTCGTATGACACCTGGGACCGACGGTTTACCGTGCTCTTCGTGGCACGGAGGAAACTCGATGTGTAACGAACGGTCACCCATCCACGGATTGACCGCGGCATGCGCAGCTTAACCTCGCAAATAGTATGAACCGCGCGCTCATGTTAATGAATTTTGATTGGTCGACCAAAATACTAGCACTAATAGGTACTAGGTACATCAGTATAGTTGGCATGAGATTTGACTTCTGAATTTTTGCGTATATCAGTCTTTCAGAAACCGAGGGTAAGTAAAACTGGTATTCGGTTAACCAAAACCTATAGATTTTGGATTTGAATATCGATTTCGATACCAGTACGTCAAGCGCATCCTTTATTTATTATCTTTTTAAAATCCGCATGGATGTCCCTCGCCCGGGGAAGACGAGGGGGTCTGCCGGACTCTTACCGGCTAAAAACTAGAGGTGTTCCTCATCTTGACCGTTCGGCTGGGGTCGCGGGAACGTCAAGCGCACCCTGGACAGCCAGCCTCGCTATCAACCTTGCTGACTGGCTAATCATTGCACCGCGGGATTAGCTATTCTCGTATAGTTCGTGCGTCACGAGAGAAGAAGACCATCTAAAGACTAAAGCTCCGACTACACGTTCCGTCAAACCTGCGCAGTTAAAACCGCGCAGTCCAATCTTTAGCAAGTCAACATTGTACGAGCCGCGCTTTTGGGCTTGCGTGAGCTACCGTCTTCCGTCCACAAGCACGCACTTACCTGCGCTAACTGGTTTGCACAGTTATGAACGCAGGCAATATGAAGCGTGTAGCCGGGGCTTAACGGGAGTGTTATTCCTCGGCTTAATGCAGTCCACTGCCCATCTTCTTATAGACGGAACACAGGGGAGATCAAGACCAATTATTTGTACGTTACGTCGTACAACGAATCCATAGGACAATGAAACATTTCTTTCCTAAATTGTCAAGGTGTTCGATCATTGAGTGAGGAAACAAACGAGGGACCAGGTTATCACGAAATGAGGAATAGCTAATGAGAGAAGGCCAAACGGGACACCAAGGTTTTGGGTTTTTTCAAGCCATATTAATCTCCGTTGAAGGCCACATGTGGAGACAATAAAAGTGTTGCGTAAAATACGTTGATGCATCAGATAGGGTTAAGAATTTAAGATAAGTTTGTTCAATATTTGTCCAAGGCTTGTGACGAATCTGAATTTGTACAAAACTGCTTTCGTAAAAGATTGGATATAAATTTTTCGTCACTGAACAAAGTACAGATAAGCGTTACTAATGAAAATCGTAAGAATGTTTTTAGAGAGAGAGCGTTGATTTCGTCATACTATTTAATTGTGATATTAACCTAAAAAAAAGCAGTGATAGCCTAGCTTGCCTTCCATGCAGTAGGGTCTGACTTTTCGAATTCATGTGCGGATCAGAATTATATTATCACTTGCGTTAACGATGAAGGAAAAACATTATGAGGAAAAGCCTGCACTACTGAGAGGGCTCCATAAAGTTCTCGATGGTGTGTGTAGTTTGCCAACCCGTACCAGGCCAGCGTGGTGGACTAAGGCCTAAACCCTTCTCATTTCGAGAAGAGGCCCATGTCCAACAGTGGGACAGTAATGGGCTAATTATGTTACATTATTAATCTTATATGGTCAAAGAGAAAGCTTGTTCAGAACTTCAGAAGTCAACGTAGTGAAAATTATGATGAAAACGTATCCATATGTAAAAAAAAATATGCTACCTGCATATTAGTACTTGCATGGCCTTGGAATGGACTAGCGCCGGTACCAAGCGCGTGTTCGAGCTATGGCCAGTGGGCCAGAATGTGAATAGCCTGAAGTTGGGGAAGGCATTCACGGGAAATACGGTCGCGCTCGCGCAATGCCAGAAGCGAGTAGAACTAAGCAACTTAGAATAGAATAGATATATTTATTTGCAACTAGCTGCCCGGACAGACTTCGTTCTGTCAAAAGTTACTGGCGTGTTGTGGGAAAAGAAAAGTGATTTTTTACTATTTTTCACGCAATTTTTGTTTTTTCTCTCCATAAGAACCTTCCTTATGCCTTAAGGAATATATAAAAAAATACCGATTTGGTCGAGCCGTTCTCAAGTTTTGCGCTTAGCAACACATTTGGCGATTCATTTTTATTTATATAGATGAATGTCGGTACATAGATCAGGTGGCACAGTTTGTTAGCGAATCCTTTTATATTTTACCTTAATATAATAATAATAAGACATTTATTTCAGACGTAGTCCTTATTCTGTTAGTAACACAAAGAAAAAGAAAAAATCTTATAATGCTATTGTTAGTACATACAAAATAACCCTTCCTTGGCACTCTGGTAAAAACAAAGCTACAGAAAGAAATAAATATCAGAAAGTGGCACCGCACAGAAGTGCCAGTTTATGCCGAGCCCTGGACGCGACCACCTGCAGTGTGTAATCGCATCCAGTGCCGCCACATCGGCGAGTCCCAGCGGCCCACGAACACGCTCAGAAGGCATAATACCAATATTAAGATAGCAAGAATATAGCATGCAATTTTATACAAGGTTAGTCGGAAAGGGGGTACCCATAATAATTGATAACTTTTGTTCTACAACTTTCCCCAAAAGTTAGTAGTTCAAGAGAAATAGCTGTTCAAAGATTTTATAAAAAATACGCTAAATTCTATCTATCCTCAGCTATGATCAGACGTGTTTACATTTTACGTCATATTTGGGGTCACGGATTAGAAACTCCATTTTCTGAATTCATATCTAAAGCAGAGATAAAGAATTTTTGAATAAACTAAAATAAAAATATTTTTTCATGGATTTTTATTTTATTTTATTTTTATCGAATTTTGAAATTTTAACACTTTCTTTAAAACAATCATCAGTGATACATTAAGTGGCCCGCGGTTTAGTAGCCCCTTTCCGACTAACCTTGTATATAGTTGGTTAAAAACTAAAAACAACTGAATTTTAATCATATTGACGTATTATGCTAAGAAATCTTGGAGAGGGGCTCGTGGCTAACTACCAACAGCGCGGATCATAAGATTAACAAGGTTAAGATATGCTTGCCGCGGTCAGTCCGTGGATTACCTACACCAGACCGTGGACCGTTCGTTACACATCGAGACCCCTCCGTGCCTCGGAGAGCACGTTAAATCGTCGGTCCCGGGTTTCATGCGAATATCTATGACCGTCGTGACAGTCGTTACGGGAAGTCAGAAGCCCGAAAGTCTGACAACCGGTCTAACCTTAAGATATCGGCATTGCCCAGTAACTGGGTTGCGGAGGTCTGACGCCAGTCGTTTTGTGTATAATACTGCTATACAGCCGTATCTGGTTAGACTGGAAGCTGACCCCAACATAGCTGGGAAAAGGCTAGGCTGAAAAACAATGCTAAGAAATCTTGGACTGAATATTTCCAGAAGTAATGCTTACACTGATCGCACTCAGCAAAAAATGTTCACATGATGAAATTTGATGCACAGCAGTACTTGTGCAAGCTACTGCGCATTGCCTGCAAGCGGCATTACTATGTGTAACTTCACGCTAAAGGTTAGGTATTACTTCATTATCTATCCGTGTTTACACACAATGTTTTTCGCAAGGTTCTAAACTAAGCATTTTATTATAAACTAGAGAAGCCACTATCTTGGCCACTCTTCTCTGATTAAACTTAAACAATCTTTACACCCAACTCTCTGTTAACTTTTTAAGTATTAAGTCCGTAAGTTTTGTAAACATGGTGTAAGTTTAAGCTGTTATAGGGTTCTTCTTTTTAAAACCTTGTTCGTATCGCGGGAGGTATACACCGTGGGCCTGAGGTAAACCATAAGATTTGGGTACCTAATTCAAGACAACAAAGTAGTATAATATTGTTTGTAGAATAAGGCTGCGTTTCTACCAGAGAAGTGCGAGGTACCTGGGCGGTGCGAGGATGCGTAGCGAGGCTGTGGAACGGTGTGAGCGTTTCCACCAGAGATGTGCACGATGCGCAGATGAGCGGTGCGAGGATGTGTAGCGGGGTCGTTTCAGATGCGAGCAGGGTGAGGTGAGCGGTATTTTCTGTACACTATGTATACATCTACCTCTGACAAGCACCATCTAGTGACTGCTATTTTTTTGCTCGCGTCAGTCCCTAGCACACATCCCTCGCACACACCCCACGCACCACATCCCTCGCAACACATCCCTCGCATACATCCTTCCCTTGTTTTGTATACATATATAGGTACAATACAATACTCTTTATTGTACACAAAACAAACAAGAAACATTACTATAAAAATAGAGATGTACAATGGGCGGTCTTATCGCACTATATACAAAAACCTCGCTCCGCCGAGCCGTTTCCACCAGAGCTGCGCTGAGCGAGGCTAGGTGAATGAAGTGATACTATTGGTTCTTAACAAACACGTCCCTCGCTACGCATCCTCGCACATCTCTGTTGGAAACGCAGCCTTAAGCTTAACTTTTGAGATATTAATTATTAATCGAATTGCACAAGTTGAAAAATCTCTAGATTAACAAACCCTATGAACGTGAAGTTGAGACTTATATGTGAAAGCGGAAATTACAAGCTTACCGGCCAGTTCCTTGTCATCTTTCTTCCTTGAAGTGTGAAGTTTTCTTATCCACTCACACGATAATTTAATCGTTACCAGCTCGTCCTAAGGTATTGTTCACAAGGAAGTACCTACTAAAATTAGTTGATTTATTTTAGGTATTCAAAAAATTAAAATAGTTACATTATTGACTCATAATATCATCAAAAAAGCGTGGTTAATATTTTTCCAGTATCTCGGGCCCACGGTTTATACGGGCCCGGCATAAGAAAGATTATTGTGTCGTCTATCGGTAAGAATATTTCAACTATAGTCACGAAACCAAGAACTACAGTTAAAAAAACAAAAACTCAATAATTGAGTTGAGGAGGTCAGCGCCGTCGCTCCGTGTAAAGGTCTGTTTACATACATCCATACAGTGACCGGGACTGCAACGGGGCTCAACGTCGGATACATTTTGTATCGAAACCAGAGCTCCTGCCCGTTGCTGGCCCTGATACAACATGGATGTGTGCAGGTAAACCTCAATACTATATGGAAAACCAATAAATATTATCCTATAAACAAAATTTGCAGAACCCAGCCAACTCCGATGGTCGGATCGGCTTATCACTAATTACACTATCTCGGATATTTTTGCAAGATCAAGTCAAGAATGGTCGGTTATAACATAAAAAATGGGTGATAGTGGTACATGATCTCATTTAACAATTTAATATCTTCAGTTTAGATATGGCTAGGAAAAAATGTGTCTTTGGAATAATGTAAAGTAAATCTTATTTCATGGCCATTCTAACTCATTTTCGCTTAAATCAGGGTCTCTTTCTGCTTAACTACGCTCATTTTTGATTATACTCCACGCCGGCCCCAACATATAGCAAAAAATAGGCCATGAATAGGGTCCAATGCCCATACAAAATATCACACTCTACCAGACTAGTATGTGGACCATTTGGCATTGCGGAAATCATAACACTATGCAATGTTTACAATGATAAGACGTGAGCATATAAACCGAAACATAAACATATTGACACACTTTAAGCAGTACATAGTTAAGAATTATAATTTTTTATAGCTTAATATAATAATATGATGAAACATTACTATAAATCAAGACTCGTTTTTAATATAACTAGATAAAATAATACTTCCTATTAGATAAGGGACCTGTTAATTTATGTGACGCGACAGAAGTGTTGCGGTTTCTGATTGGTCGGATTTTCCTAACAAAACATAGTACAGGCAAAGTTACCTCTTCTCACTATAAAAAGAAACTTAGGGATGGCTTAAAACGATTGGCTGGCGACCCATCAGGTCTCGCCAATAACTGTCCGCAAGAACCATCTTCAAGAAGACAACAAGTAAAAAAATTAAACTTATAGCGAGCTTGGTGCCAGTACCAACACATTGCATTTAACGTTATCAAAGGAGAATGGGCGAAATGTTTAGAAGTTGGTCCAATCCCCCTCTATCAATGAGTGTTATGTCATTAGAAAGATCTTTTTAAGTAAAACATTTAGTACTACTTAACACAACTAAAGTCTTTTTAGAATTATAATACCTACATTTAAAGTGAAAAATTGTTTATATCCATACTATCAGATTTTTTTCTTTTTTTGTTACTTATACCTACTAAAGTATCGCTAGGAACGTCCTTATCATATTATTTCCAAATAATAGTTATAGTGTGAAGAAAATGAAAGGGACTTAAACATAACTGGCGAAACGTGGGTGCATTATACACTTCTGCCTACTCCTTCGGGAAATTCAGGCGTCATGTTATATGTGTTACTTACGTAGGTATCTTAAATAATTATTATGACAAAGCTCCTATGGCAAAACGTGTAAAAAAGATAATAAATAGCAAAATTTGAGCGTTAACATAGTTTTTAAATGGTTAAATTTAATGAGCTTTAACTCCATAAATAGTAATAATTGACAGTAGCTGTAATACAAACAAAAATCTACTTTAAATAACCTTTCTATTGATATATCACTCATTGCTAGAGGAGGGGTAGACCAAAACACCCATTCTCATTTAGGTAAATCTTAAATTAATTATATAAAACTCAATCACGGGAGTTTTTTAAATATAGTGATTATTATCAAACAATGGTAGATAAGCACCAACCGAATTTAGAAAGGTGTAAAAAAAACAATTGTATTTGTATCTATTCACCCGTTTAGAGGCTACAGCTCCACAGACAGACACACATTAATTATACAAGGTTAGTCGGAAAGGGCGTACTAAGTCGAAAAGGTGGTCAAGTACCCATAATAGTAGATAACTTTGGTTCTACAACTTTCTCTAAAAGTCAGTTCAAGATAAATAGCTGTTCAAAGATTTCATAAAAGTACGCTAAATTCTATTTATCTTCAACTATGATCAGCTGTGTTTACATTTTAGACCATACTTGGGGTTACGGATTAGAAGCTCCGTTTTCTGAATTCGTAACTAAAGCTGGGATGTAGAATTTATGAAAAATCTAATCTTAAAATAATTTTGCATGGAATTTTTTTATATGGAATTTTGATATTTTAACACTTGCCTGAAAACAATCATCAGTGATCTATTAAGTGGCTCGCAGCTCAGCCCTTTTCGACTAACCTTGTATAGACACAGGCAAAGGGACCAAACTTATAACACTCCTAATTTTGAGTCTGAGGTAAAAAAATTGTGATCGTGAAAAAAAAATGGAACAAATAGATAAAATTGTGATTTTTCCAAAAAAAGTGTTTTAATTGTCTGTAACTAAGATACTAATGTAATTAAAACATAGAATTAATACATATCGCTATTTGGACTTACAAACTATTAATAGCATTAAGCTTACAGAATGTCGCTAGCACAGAGCTAAATTGTTCGTAAACAATACATATTTTAGACAAACAATACACTACACGCTACATAATGTTGTTTAACGCATACAATTTAAACCATTGCTTATATTTGCAGTACAATAATGTGTATGTATGACATATCACAGTAGCTACATCAATTCAATTCAAAACTATCATTCGCATGGCCCTGGAGGTTCACATCAACAGTTTTCTTTGCACACGGTAAATCAAAAAATCCTTGACTCCTGATCAACTCTTCTGCTTCGTCAAACGTTTGAGGTATATCCCTTTTGGCAGTTTCTGGGAGAATAAAGCCAATTATAGCGGCTAACACGGCAATGGTGCCGATCACGATCATAGGCAGCCAACTCGTGTATATCTCAAGATATGCTACAAATGGTGATATAACAGTAGCAATGTATCCACAAATGTGTACAATTGATGAACCAGAACCTCTTACTGAAGTGGGCAACATTTCTGCTGTCCACTGCATGGCTGTATTGCAAGCCATATTCACTGCGAATCTTGCTACAACTGCACACAATACAGACGGCAGACCACCACCGACAAATGGTATCAAAAAACTGAATATAGCACATACAGTCATAACAACAATCGTCATAGACTTTCTTCCTGTAAGATCTAATATGAAGGACAAAATAAGCAGTGAAGGAAATTCAGTTAAAGATACTACAGAGAACGACACAAAGAAATCAAACTGTAACTGCCCCAACGTCCTGATCAGAGCATCGAAAATAATCATACAACACATATATTCCAAACATGTGCAGATAAATATTTTCCTCAACAGAGGTCTTTTTAACATATCCAACATATTCCCGTGCACTTGCTTATTAATTAATGTTGTATACTTAAACTTATCTATTAAATTTTGTGGAACTACTTTTTTGTTTACACGGGCTATATTTAGAACTTTATTTACGGCATCGTCGATTCTTCCTTTGGACAACAACCACCTTGGACTCTCTGGTATAATAAACGGAGCTATTAGAGACAATGTCATGGGCAAACTTGTTGCTACCGCAACTGTTTTCCAATGTCCACAAGCTAACGCAATCCATGGCAATGAAGATGCTCCAATAGTGAAGAAAATACCAAAAGATAAATTCATTATCCTTGTTCTGTACTTGGGTGCAATATATTCCAAAACTAGAAGGTACGTCATCATCATGCAATTGTCGTATGATATGCCCACGAGGAAGCGACAGATGCTGAATTGAATGAAATTTTTGGCGAATATGCTGGCGATGCCTGCAATCGCTCCCACCATATTACTGAATACAGCGGCTGGTAGTCTTCCATAGCGATCAGAAATCCATCCCACGAGAAAACCTCCAAAGATGGATCCAAAAAAGAAGACTGATTGGGCAGTTGCTTGGTAGCTATCTCTTTCGCACACCCATCCCATTTCACTTGCTATTGTAGGATATGCAAATTCGGTCTTATTAAATTCCCATCCATGCTGGCAAGGCACTGTACTCCAAGTTTTATTTGGAGTTACTCCTGTAGACAACACTTCAGTCCAGTTAGCTGCATACGCCGTACAACGTGAATATCCAAACGGAGTACTATCATCCAGGGGTATCGCGAAAGTTCTTCTTTCGATGACGGTCAAATTCTGCAGTTCCGGGATCGAACACCAATGGTTTGGAGACGTTTCCGTCAAGAAGATCTGCGTGAAGTAGGAGAAGGCACCAAACACGTAGAATGGAAATGTTATGAAGAACAGGAATAATTGATAACGGCCGAATTCACCAGCCGACGAGAGCAATTCATCGTAGTCAACAGCTTCGTTCTTACCATTTTCGTCTGAATGGTTGTTCTTTGTATCTATTTTCGTTGTTTCGTCCATTTTCAATTTTAATACTAAAACTAATTCGAAGAATCAACTTCAAAGCGCGTGTTTCCATTGAATGTATTCTTAAATCTGTCTTATATATTATTTAAACGTTCTTTTTAAGAATCTCATGAGATAAAAGATAACGGTGTAATAATGATGTATAATATTTGACTATTTTATTGTTGTAACAATATAATTGTCGTGCGCCACACTAATGTTTGCTGCAATTTAGCTGGGTTATGCAATAATGTGTAACCCACAATAATATTAATTGTGTGTTAACGCCATCTAGTAATAGTGGTAGGTCTACCCAATGCTTGAAAAAATGTACACTGCATTAAGATTTTTTTGCTAGAAGCTCTATTAAATTTACTACAGTTCTAGGTATTTTTCAAGAGTTGAGTATAGACCTATCACAAGAACTAGATGACGTTAACACCAAATTCATTTTTTTTTGGGTTGACACATTATTGCATAACACGACCCAATTATGGGTACCGTATGCGTCATTAAGCATATATTAGCTAAAATTAAATGAAATCTTTTAAATTAATTATGATGCACGTGTCTTCATTATATCGGGCCGTTAACGTCCACCGCTGAACATGGGCCTCCGAATGACCGCTACAATAAACGGTTAAAGGAGAAATTGTTATAATTACTACGCTTGGTAGATGGTTTAGTGACTGCAGGTTGCTGTTAGCTGACAGGAGATCACTGTGATGATCCATCAAGTTCAATTATTATTTTAAGCAGTGATAGCCTAGTGGTGTGATCGTCGGACTGCCAAGTCATAGGTCTCGAGTACGAACCCAAAGCCAAACACCTCTGACTTTTCGGATTCATATGCGTATTGTATAATTATCACTTGCTTAAAAACGGTGACGGAAAACATCGTGAGGAAACCGGCATGACTGAGAGATATTTCTCGACAGCATGTGAAGCCAAGTCAGAGGCCCATGGGCGGCATAAATTGTGACACCAGGTTAGTCACTAACAACACAAAAACAAGAAGAATATATTATTAGACCGATAACTATGAGCATGGCCCAACCTAGCCATACCTATGTATAGTCCGGCCATTAAAATCTATACTAATACTAGCGAAAATTTGGTGACATATCGACAGTAGCGCCACCTACCGGGTCCAATTGTAAATCTAAACCATCCAGAGCGCCACCCAAACGCATACAAAAAAAAACATTCAAATCGGTCCAACCGTTTAGGAGGAGTTCAGTGACATACACACGTATAGTCGATTTATAAAGAGGAAAGATTTTTATTTTTGTATGTAACGAATAAACTTAAAAACTACTGGACCGATTTCAAAAAATCTTTTGGCGTTAGAAAGCTACATTATCACTGAGTAACATAGGCTATATTTATTACTGGAATAAAACTTCTTACGCGGGCGGAGCCGTGAGGACACAGTGTTGTATAAATAGTAAAATAACCTTTGATCGTCAAATACTCATTTTTTTTGACAATCCATGGGTTGTACTGCAAGTTTAGACCTTTGTTACAAAAACCGAGCCTAACGTCAAAATTTATACATAAAAATATGTTCAAGCGCTGTTAAACACAATTTTGTGGTACATAAGGAAATCAAATTAGTTTATTTTTAAACGTTTTTTAAAAACGATCAATGGTTTGCTTATTTATTATACAAGGATAGTCGTAAAGGGGGTACTAAGCCGTAAGGGTGTTAAAGTACCCATAATAATGGATAACTTTTGTTCTACAACTTTCCCCAAAAGTCAATAGTTCAAGAGAAATAGCTGTTCAAAGACCATAAAAAATACGCTAAATTCTATCTATCCTCAGCTATGATCAGACGTGTTTACATTTTACGTCATATTTGGGGTCACGGATTAGAAACTTCTTCTTCTTCCTGCCCTTATCCAGCACTAGGTAGGGTCGGCACAACATGTATTTCATAAATCCATGTTGTTAGAGGTTTTGGCTTATTGTTTTATGACCGGCCGCCTGCCCGACGTCAACCCTCCTTGGGAATACTCGAATACCAGGATTAGAAACTCCATTTTCTGAATTCATAACTAAAGCAGGGATGAAGAATTTTTGAAAAAACTAAAATAAAAATAATTTTTCATGGAAAAAATAATAATCGCATTTATAAATTTTAACACTTTCTTTAAAACAATCATCAGCGGTACATTAAGTAGCCCGCGGCTTAGTACCCCCTTTCCGACTAACCTTGTATAAAATTTAAATGGCTGGACTATATTGTGTTGTCCCGTATTTTTTTATCATACTTTTTCATTTTGATAAGGAAAGCGCACGATAATACATCAATGGTAATGTTAGATATGAATGGTTTTGCAATGTTAGGTAAGGCGAAAGTTCTATTATAGGTCTCTTCCTCCTAGCCTTTTCCTAATTATATTAGGGTCAGCTTCCAGTCTAACCAGATGCGGCTGAATACCAATATTTTACACGGAGCGACTGCCAACAGCGTCCGCAATCCAGTAATTGGGTAATGCGGGTAACGACTGTCATAGGTACTCTTATGACACCCGTTCCGACGACTTAACGTGCTCTCCGAGGCACGGAGGGGTCTCGATGTGTAATGGACGTTCACCCATCCACGGACTGACCGCGGCAAGCGCAGCTTAACCTCGCACATTGTATGATCGGCGCGGTTGTTAATTAGCCACGAACCCCTTATGTTTTTTTATCTATTATAGGTATGAGAAACAAATTGTCTAGGAAGAAAGAAGTAAAAATGTGGATGAAGCGAAAGGAGTATGTTATATGTGGCGTTCTATAATTTCTGCCTACCCCCATGGGAAAAAGGTGTGAGTTTATGTATGTGTGTATGTATGAAACAAGAAATATTTTTATACTATTAAATAGACACTCCTAATAACACAGCTATGATCTCTGGAAAAGGTCAAATAACTGGTGCCAAAGTATACTGTCCATTTTGTAGGTTAATTAAGTTGCAACAAGTTGATTGACCAATGTCTGTCCGCCTACTAGAACAAGATGAGATAGTCAAAACACTTCGATTTCCACGAAGGAAACGGAATACACCAATATTATAAATGCGAAAAAGAACTTGTTTGTTTGTTACTACCTCTCGACTGAACTATTGAACGAACTTGATGTATTGAGATAGCCTTCTGCCCAGAGACAAACAAAGGATACCTACTCTTTATTGAAGCCGCGTTCGTTAGGAATAGTTATTATACAACGTGTTACAAAAATACCCCTAAAGCTGAAAGGGGGTTAAAAGGTCCCTTGTAAAGAGTCTATTGGCAATAATGAAAACCGTAGTATGACCCAAAATAAAAAGAATTTGGATAAAACATAAAATAATTATCATTGAAACGCAACCCTGAACACATAAAACTAAAGAGTAGACTATCCAGAAAGTTACTTATTTACATTCTTACCTAATTTCCTCCGAGAGGTAGGTAAATGATAATTCCTCTGAGAGGTAAATGACAACAACCATAAAGGACTACTTGATTATTTACATTTTTCATGGATAATTATGGAACACGTTGTAAATATTAAACGTAAAGAGTAATTAGTTGCCTGAATGACTGATAGACATTATCAACGCCCAACCATGTCGACGAAGTCGCCCATAAAGCTTGGTTTAGACAGAAATTGCGACAGAAATGTCTGACACTTATTTCTGTTTTGTTCAAACTTTGACCCTGTAGCGTTCAACGCGACACTCGGCGTGACGTCGGTCATAACAATGGTCGCATTTGTCGCACCTAATGGTAAGCGCAGATAGGTAACACGAATCCAAGTTTGAGGGATTCTCCTCCCATCAGGCTCTCACATACAAACGACGGAACACAGTAAACTGCTTGCCGGACTTTAATGTGAGAGTGGTAGCCAGCCAGATGGACCGTATAAATCGTAACATCAAGCGTGCTGGATTTTGTTGAATCTTACAACACGCGTTTATTCCCAGCTTGCGGTGAGGAACTTTTGTATTCCAGCCAGATTAATTTTAATTATTATCCCACACAGGATATTAATAAAAATTGCGGTGGCGTTTACAGTCTCTAGATATATGTATACATTGAGCGTATAGTATAATATGTACCTATAGTGTCGTAATGTACACCTACCTTAAAACATAGTACCATCGTTCATAGTTGTTTGCTTACAAAGACTTTGTAGAAGTTTATCAAAATTTGAGCGCCTCGGTTGTCGCTTCTCTATGGTTTCTAAGACCTTATAAGTTATAAGACAAGAAAATTGTTTACATACATACATAAACTCACGCCTTTTTCCCATGCGGGTAGGCGGCAACTGTAGAACGCCACATGCTACGATCGTTACATACTCCTTTCGCTTCATCTACATTCATACATCTTAACATACACGCACGCCGGTTGAGAATACTAAGCACCTGTCGTTTGTGAAGAACATCATCAATAACATCGATGTATGTCCTTCTAGGGCGTCCTGTACCGGTGGTTTCACTGACATCCACCTTATAAATTCCCTTTGTTAAAATTATTTAGACGAGGAAAATTTCAGTAGGTACAAATTCTACGCTCATTTCCATAAGTACCTAATAAAAGATATTGTCTTATTATTTAGATTTGGTAGCCTACCTAAACGAAAATAGGTCATAATTATTTATGTGTGAATTTTGCGTTGCTTCGGAGAACAAGTTCAGTTTTAAAGGATTTAATTTAGACAAGGGTTGCCTTGTTCGCCGATTTATAGTGTCATCCTATCCTATTACTTGCTTGGCTTTCACAGCTATGAAAAACACCCAGGCTACGCCCACAACTATAAGTGATGTAGGCTATAAAAATGAGTGCGTCATTACTGGTACGTACTTTCCCGGACATAAAATATGTGATAGACTTTAATTCTATAGCAGTATAATGTGGTTAATAGGAATCCCAAGCTAAATGAAGATTTTTTTGGTTTTTTTTAAGGATCTAGAATTTCATAAAATATCGAAATATACAAGGGGCTCGTGGTTAATTACCAACCACACGGATAATACGATTTGCGAGGTAGAGATGCGCTTGCCTCTGTCAATCCGTGGATGGGTGACCGTCCGTTACACATCGAGATCCCTCCGTGTCTCGGAGAGCACGTTGAACTGTCGGTTCCGGGTGTCATACGAAAGTCAGAAGCCGGAATGTCTGACGACCGGTCTAACCTTAGGATATCGGCGTTGCCCAGTAACTGGGTTGCGGAGGTCTGATAGCAGTCGTTCCGTGTAAAATCCTGGTATTTAGCCGCCTATGGTTAGACTGGAAGCTGACCCCAACATAGTTGGGAAAAGGCTAGGCGGAAGATTGAAATATACAAGAACATTGCAATTGTTAATACATTGCTACTATGGCCATAATTACAGTAATCTCCGTGTTTTTCAAATAGACACATTTTCTAGTACCTATTTATTGCAGACATACCTATGATCATATACTCAAACGCTACTCGTTTTCAAGTTGCCGTTAAGTCTCGTGCTGTCACTGTCACTCTAAGGCGAAATGAAAGAAACAGCACGAAATTAACGGCAACTTTAAATTGAGGAGCGTTTTTGAGTATTTGGCCAATAGTATCTGAAACCAAGGCTTTGCGCCAAACTAGACCTCACTTCCAAGGCTAAGGTCCGTATTACAGAACATTCCTCAAGTCCAGTTTGATCTTTAATCAATTGATCACTGTTTAAGTATAGAATCAGTACTTGAGGAACGGTCTTATTCCAGAACGGCAATCAATCTATACTCAGATGAAACGAGACTCAAATCGAGTCGATCGATTGTTTGATTACAGATCAAATCACCGCTTGGGGTCGAATCTACGAACTGAGTAACGATCTAGATTAAAGACAAACTCAGCTGAACTATGATTAATGAATCTATGCTTGAGGAATGGTCTAAAATTAAAAGTCGACTCAAAACTACTTAGTTTTAAACAGAGATTAATGCTTGAGTTTCGTTCTGTAATATGGACCTAAGACCACAGCTTTATATTACCTAACTTTCTTAAGCTTTCAAGACTTTAAGTGCAGTTATGTGTTAGAACAATGTAAATCATTATGCCGGATAGTCAGGGGAGCAGGCAGAAAGAAACTGTTATAGACAAGAAAACGTTTTTATTAAATACGCTAATTAAATAATCTCCCGTGGGTATTTTACTAAGTTTTTATTTTAAATGAAAATCGGTGTCGCACATCAATTAACTCCTAGTGTTACTTAGTATTCATAATATAGGTGCTGTTAACACGTCCTTAAATTGTTTAATTTACATACTAAATGCTACCATATTAGCTATGCTAATTATTGTTTACATTATAAGTTATCGGCACAGAAAATAATGGAACTAAGAAATTCTTACTAAAAACTTTATATTTTGGGGCATCATTAAAATAGGTGCCCAAATACGCCCACTGTCCAATAATTATAAATCAAAATCGGAATGCACGGATTTCGCTTTTAAAAAAGAAGTATAATGCTTACCGATCTAACCCTAGGATATGGGTTGGGTTGCGGAGGATCGATGGCAGTCGCTTGTTGTAAAATACTGGTATTCAACCGCATCTGGTTAGACTGGAAGCTAACCCCAACAGATGGGGAAAAGTCTAGTCAGAACATTATACGTATTTCGTTTTTCCATTAATTTAATCAAAATACATAATAAGTAGGTACTTAATTTGTAATACCAGTGGTAACACTAAACCTAAGTATTCGATGTTTTATATCAAGTACGTAATTGGCAATCATTCGGAGCGGAGTCAAATTGATTGAGATTGTTTTACTACGGGATACTTCCTAAATTACCTACTGCAAGTGTTCTTAAAATTCCTTATTTATATTATTACCTACGCAGGTGTGTTTCAACATATTACTAAATAATATAAAATAACGCAGATAGTTATGAATCATTATAAGATAATAGTTATCTTTATAAGGCATTTTATAAGCTTACTTAACTTTCTTTGAAAAAACGTTTTTTTTCCTTATCATTAAAGGGGTTTTTTTGTGGATAACTACGTAGGTAACGTATTTAATTTATTTTATAATAATAAACCTCCCTAATCAAGATAACGATTTTAATGATGCTAAAATTATAATACCTACTCACGCAATAATAAAATAACACACTTTTTATCACGTGATAAATAATATAGTTACCTCAACATTTCAATACTTACAGAATACAAAAACTTTATAAAAAAATAGTAGGTAGTTTATTTGGTTTCACTTATTAAAAAAAAATACGAAATAATTCAAATTATAAACGCCACAGATAATCAAAATGTCAAACTTACCGCGAATTCACAAAACATTCACTGATGCGCGGGGTTTAATTTACTTTATTTTTTATAATTAAAGTTTTTAAAAAAGTTGCGTGCGTTCAGATAGGCGCTGGAGCGCGGCCGCGTTTATTATGGTCATCGCGGTGAGTGTGTAGCGATTGGGCGGTCCCACGCCTCTCTTGAATAGGCATGCGTGTTGCGCCCTTTCGATGGACAACATTTTTCAATGGCTTCTTGATGGATAAGAAAAATTAATTGTCTTATACCTCCTATTGTATTCTGAAGAAGTATTGTATAATATCTTACGGCTCAGATATTCATGTTAAGTGTTTACCTTTGCACGTTTGCTTGCATAGTCTATGAAAAAATAATATTTTGAAATCTAATATCTACTTAGATAATTACATAATAATTAGGTAACTATTAAGTACTTACTTATAAACTTATTATAAATTCCAAATTTTGCAAAAAGAAATAGTTCTTGTTACTATGGTTAATCAATTAACTTTATTATTGTAGTCATTGAACATGTTCACGTTAATGATCATCAGTTAATTGTCTACGTTTATATTCTTATTAAAACAAAAATATTATTGAAAGTGCTGTGTTATGCTTAAAAATATTGTACGCAGCGCCATCTTTACGATTTATATAACACTATTTGTGGGTTGAACCTGAAGTTCAGTTGCACTGAACCCTTATTAGTTGTTAGTTCCCTTTATAGATGGCACTAGATGATACCTACACGTACCTACCAAAAATGTTTTTTATAGATTAGTATTTTATCAGTTGACCTCAGAATATGCATCTGGACCGAGGGATCAATCCTTAAATTCTTGTGAAACAAGAACGTGGAATTATATTATTAGTATTACGTTGTTAACTTACGGCCGTTTTCAATAACCCTATCTATCGGCGGTTTATCTAACTAGATATTATATTTTAACATAAGCTCCCCAAAGCAATAAACTTATTGCTCTGGGATAAGCTTCATAGAAGTCATCGTATTGTAAAGATTGGTCTCCACTGCGCCCGCGGAGTCCAATCATTAATCTAAAGCTGCGTACAGACATGAGATTTACTAGTTTTGTTACATATTACTCAAAAATGCCCTTTAAAAAAGGACTCGTATTTTTAATAGGTATTATTTCTAATCTTTAAACTTTTGGTTTGACTTGTAGCATCATCTAGTGGTAAGTAAAGCGTTTGGCGCACCCAACACCGTTCGCGTGCGGTGCGTTTTGGTGCGTCCAGACCTGACGAACGCGCCGCGAATGCGCCGCTCGCGCGCAGCGCGCGAATCGTTCGCGAGCCGCTCGCGAGCTGCGCGCGTGCATTTCATGTTTGTACAAAGCGCCGCGCGACGCTCGCGCGTAGTTCGCGAACGGCTCGCGCGTGCAGCGCATTCGCGGCGCGTTCGTCAGGTCTGGACGCACCATTACGTTGACGGGCCCGCGTGACTTGTATACAAGGAACTATTGGTGTGCCGAAGGCTTTAGATCAACTTGTATGGTACCTATTTACTCAGATTAATAACAAGCATAGATGCCTCGCTAAAATAGCAACTGATCTCATATATTTGTATCATTTTGACTTATGGAGCCGCTATGATGTTAGAGAAGGACATGTATACAGAAACGTTTCGAAATTTCGTAGGTATATAGTCACTAATTTTATTCTGACTAGTGATGTGACCCACTAAATTTCAACGTCGATAGAATTTAAAATGAAATGATGTATTAATATTATTACAAGTCTAAAAGAGTGTTATTATAAGTAAAGTAGGACATTGTCATACTTGTAATAGTATTAATATTATCGTATGACAAAAGTTGATGTAATACAGTTTGTAACGTATGGCCATAGTAAATCTTGGGATTTATCGATAAATCGTATCGTATTTGCTACCCCTATTTTTGACGTCCCTAAATGGTCACTTGTCAAGCACTGTAAGTCCATAGTAATACATATAATAGGGAGATGCACTAAATAGTAGTCGCGTTTTATAGTCACGCCACTCAAGTGTGCGCTGTTTCTATTTTTTCATTAATACACACAAACATTTTATCTCATTCCAAAACCTATGCTAAGAATACAAGTACCTATGTTAATTAGATTCTATGCATTTAAATGTTGCACTTACATAGGTACACTTAGGCTTTAGAAAAAACTGCATAGGTACCTAATGATCTAGGTAGGTACTAAAAATAGCTAAATGCATTATGATATTGCTCTTCAGTTTCTTAAAAATCAGTCGAAGCTATGAAAAACTATACCTATAATATTCGTTGTTATGGTTCGACTATAACCTCAAATTCTGATATTTTTTTTGAAATATATCTATTCTGCAGCTAGTCCGCTATAAAAATATTATCTTAAAGGAGTTTACTAATGATCGACAATACAAAACATAATTTTCCGATGCTCTAGGTTCCAGGGCGAACAATGTATGGGCGCAGAGCAATGTCCTTTGTACGGGTTGCAATTAGATCAAATAGAACAAAATGACAATTCATCTTGTGACAAAACGAAAAAAGTAAAACTGAGAGTAAATCATTTATCTCATTCCCACATCCTGTTTCGTGCTATAAGATAGAACGGGAATAAAGACAGCTACAGAGTTACTTTTTTAGCCTCCCTTCTATGCTTTAGTCATTATTCTGAGAGTATTTACTATATAATAGATATATACATAAAACAGCTAGTTGGCAATAACGATTTATTGCAATAAAACAAATAAAGCTATTTTTAATATGTTATTGTACAAAATTACTACAATAAATAATCTAAATTATTGTAAAATGATACCTATTTATATCTTGAAACTTATGTATAATACTATAAAAGACTGCCAAAGTAAATATTATGCTGTAAAGACAAAGCCTTTTCGGTGTTTTCAAATCATGAGACGGCGATGTTATCACTGAAAAGAAAAATAATAAAACTTTTATGTTTATTTTTTACTATTAACTCAATGCGTAAAAGATGAGATGCTGCTGCCTATTATACATATTGTAAGATCACCAATCCACCTATCGTTTGTCTGTCTTTCTTCTTCTTAGCAAGTTTACTTAGCCATGATGACATTATTCCCTGGCGACCACTCATTATAGGTACGTTGTATTGGTTTCAGCTTTTAGAGAAATATTACCAATAACATGAACCCCAAGCAGTCTCCCTTTGAACCGTTTGTCTATAGCGAACATGATGTACTTGTTCATCTCACCAATCACTTCAAAGTTGATCAGTCATTGAATCTAGCCTCGTCTGCGTCACCGTGTGTGGCCAACGCTGAGAGGATAGTTCATCCTCCAAGTTCTCTGCCAGGGAGGTTGCAAATGTCATGTGACGACCTAGTTAGAGAAGGAACGTAGGGCGTTGGCTGTCCGATGAAATATGCTGATTCGTAGATTTGCATGGTGTAGCAAACAGGTAAAAACATTCTTAAGGAGCTTAGTGCTAGCCATTCTACCTACACTGCAGTCTGTGGGTTAGGTTAGGTGTGCAGTATAGGGTGTTGGCGGGAGTGGTTGCGGTGTATGCTTTCGCGAATCCCGCGACCCTGGCCCGGCGGTCAGGAGGAGGAACACCGTGGGTTTTTAGCCGGTAAAAGTCCAGCAAACCATTTCCCCTTCCCCGGGCGAGGGACAGCCATGATTATTTGCCCACGATAAAAAAGAGGGTGCTGGCAGGGCCGCCTTATCTTTTAGTGCTTCGGAGATGTTCGCTGAGGCGAGGAAAACATCATCCGAAAACGGTGTGCCTCGATCCTTCGCAGAATGCGTGGCAGCACCCACACTCTCACAGCATCTTGAGCTCGTTATGCAGTAGGTGGGAATGTTCCGATGCTGCGTCACTGGATCGGACTCATACGTCTACGAGTACCTACGTACTAATATACTACGTGGATAATGTCAGATTTTGCTCTAGACTATAGCATAAAATTATTATTAAGATACTAACATTAGTTTTATGTATTTATTTTACTTACGCTGAATGGAACTCTGTAGTCTGGAAATAAAGTTATATTATTATTTTAGCTATAATAAAATCTGGCCCGACACAAATTGAAAACAATCTTTTCGAGTATTTTTAACTAAAACTGTTATTAAAAATAAACGTATTTTTGAAATAAATCCAAATGGGGTATTTGACTGTACAACAATTTAGTATTATTTTAAAGAAAGTAAAGAAAGAACACGGTATCTGAAAAAAAAGAGAAAAAACGATGAAAAATAGAGGAGCTACACGCTTTCAAAGTATGCATTTTCTGTCCTGTTCGCGCGAAATGGATATTGTACTGATTGATATCAAGTTGCTATGAAGTTTTGAAGGTAGGTATGACGTCATTATGGTAATAGTGTTGTCTCTGTCTATATCGTTTATAACTTGGACATTTTATTAAATATTTAATTGGATTTTTCACTGCTGCTTACCATTTTTGAAATAGTTTCGAGATTTGTAATGAAAAAATAATAGTCAAATACTACCCTACATATTGTATTCTACGATTGTAGTTTTTACGTTTGTAGTAATTATTTTTAAATACTTATTTTTTTCATGAATCATCTAAAGATTTTTTCCTTTTTTCCAAATTATGTCGGGCCTGACTGGTAAGGACGTTCATTTTCAACAGTTTACAGGTATATTGAGATGATGATCATATCTCGAAACAAAAACTTTGATACATAATGTCAGATTGGTTAATGCCAGTAGTTTCAGATAGCATAACCATAATTAGCGCATTACTATCCCACTGCTGGGCACGGGCCTTTTCTCAGAACGAGAGCGGTTTAAGTCTTAGTTCACCACGCTGGCTTGGTGCGCCAACCTGGGGCCGTATTAGGACATGTTAAAACCATCACTGTTCCGGTGAGAGACAGTGACGCGGCTATACAGGTTGTAAAGCGCCGTCACATTCTCACAACGGAACAATTATTATGATTTTGACACGTCACAATACGCCACCTGCACTATACTCAATACTGAATACTCAATACTTTATTGCATTCCATAATGTGTACATATAATAATAACAGTTGGTATGTTAAACATCGAATCAATTATGGACCCTGTCGGGTACAGCAAAGTTAATTTTTTAATAGGAGAGAGGATGAAGTCGCACATAGAGAACCGTTTTGAGGCCTTTTTTTTTTAGCTTGGGGAAATCCTCATGGACTATCCCCCGTCTGGGGAAGACGGGGGGGTGTACCGGAATTTTACCGGCTAAAACCACCACGGTGTCCCTCCTTCTGACCTAAGGCCGGGGTCGCGGGATTCGCTATTGCATGCACCGCGACCACCGTTTGGAGCCCTATCAGGTGTGCAAGTTTCTTCACGATGTTTTTCCATCGCGACGCAAATGATGATCAAATTCTGATCCGCACATGAATTAGAAAAGTCAGATGCCATGTGGGAGCTGGGATCGAATTCAAACCCTCCTGCATTGAAGGCAAGTGTTCTACCGCCGTGTCAGAATAATTTCGCAACTTACTATTTTCAGCTGCTCAAGTGTTTCCGATATTTCTAAGTACATCCAGAGTACGATAAAGCAGATGACAACAGCTGCAATACTTATTAATGTGTGTTCTCTTCGCCAGTTAAACTTCAGACTTCTGACGTACTTTAGTGGACCCGATGAATCTACACGACTGTGAAAATTAACATATTTATTGGTGGTATGCATGGTTTTGGAATTGTCCAGGTGTAGTCGATTTTATAATAATTAGATAATTTTTATCCGAAGAATAAATTTGACGTTTTGACAGTTTTTATATGTAGGAAAATTGTCAATTTATCAAATTTATTCCGCAGTTTAAATATATATCACAGTAAAAAATAGACTTTTAAGGGCGATGCCTCATTAGTGCGTTGCGTTGTGTCGTCGCAACGGATCAACGCATTGTATGCCACACCTGCGTTGCGATGACGCACGACGTCGCAGCGCTTGAGGAAGACGCACGCACCTCTAGCAGTGGAATACTATCCGTCGTCGCACCAGAGCTCCGACAAAGCAGCGCATCACCCTCCCCCCGCTTCGTCTCTCGTCCGCTGATCCGTTGAAACGTCGCGTGCGACGAAGCAACGCTTTACTGTGGCATGTCATTTAAAATAGAAAACGACGCAGCGTTGCCGCTGCGACGACGCAACGCAACGCACTAATGAGGCAGAGCATTAAAAGTCCTATACAATGAAAACGAGATTGTCGCAAAGGGGGTACTTATCCGTAGGCCATTGAAAGTTTCACTATTGACCGTTTAACAGCAAGAGTAAAGATTTAAAAAAAAGTACAGATCAGGGATGTTGATTAATAGTTTTCTTTTAAATTTGGCATCCCTTATTTAGGAATCAGAAAATGGAGCTACAATACCTATAGATAGTACCTACCATCCACGAAGACGCGCCCTGCTCTTCACCTAAATCGCGTGTTCTCTTTCACACTTCATCTTAGAGTGTGAATGTAAGTGAAACCGTAATTACATGACCCCAAATATGACCTGATTGTATACACAGCTGATAATAGGTAGTGATTTTGGCATATTTTCTACGAAATCTTTGAACAATTGTTTATCTAAAACTATTGACTTATTGGTAAGTTCTAGAACAAAAAGTTATTAAATATTATGGGTAGATACTTTAAAACCCTTGCAAATTATTACGGTGCGTACAGACATCGCGAGATATGCACCGTGAATTGCTTATCAGGCATGTTTCAGGCTGTGTGGACGGGTGGCTCCCTCTGAGCGGCGAACCGACATAGCCTGAGGCATGCGTAGCAAACCATTCGCGGCGCATGCTTCGTAATGTTTGTACGCACCTTTATATTCATCCCTATTTCCGACTAGCATTGTATATTATAATTATAACATACGAGGGATCTGGCAAAGGCGATGGTGGTTCTCTCCCAAGTCCAACTGGCATCAGTGTAGCCTTCTCTGTCGGCAACAGAGTCATTTCCAAATCTATTATTCCCTGAAATAAAAATAATTATTTTTGACAGATTATTCGAGCACGAATACAAAGCTTATCATTTGTTACTTACAGCAGGTGAATTCACGCAAGTATTCCGGTTGGTGTATGTAAGCGGCCACCACGCCCTTATTGATATAGTTGAGAATAGATTGATATTCTTATATTTTTCAATTTCTTCCGGCACACATTTGTGAGGTTGCTTCGTTCCTTTTGGCATTGAGTTCAAATTGAACGACACTGAAGCTAAAAAAATCACAAAAATCTCACAAAATTATTTTTGACGATTTTTATAACACCACGCCTGTATTCCCCGAAGGGTTGGGCAGAGGTGTATAGTAACACCCTCATTTCGCCGTTATGTTTAAGTCCCATGTAACAGGAGGCGAGCCTATTGCCATCAACCAGGCGCAAATTCAAACTCCGGGCTGCTACTGAGGATTTCCACCCAGAATTTTATTATGTCTTTATTTTTCATTTCTCTATATTATAACTTTTTGATACTTATTAATTATTATTGCTGGAAGTTACTTGTATAAAATATGCACTTTTTATTTTTATCTCTGTAACTATTTATTGCCGAACAGCGTCCTTTTGTGTCCACAGCGACCGCAGAACAGTGCTACTGTCTGTGCCTCGGAACTTTATGTGATGTTTTTTACTTAGTAGTTCCGAGACAGCGACACGCCGGCTTACGCTGAAAACCAGCGCCGTGGTTCCGTGCCTTCGTGCACGGGCCGCGGCATTATGCTGAGCGTCGGCCGTTTCGCGCGGTAGTGGCGCATAATATATTTCTATGCCAGTTATTTTTTTTTTTATAAAAAGCTATGTTATGTGCGTCACTCTCACGTGAATAAACGGTTTTTCTTTCTTTCTTTTCTTTCTTTCAGAAAAACCCAATAACACTTTGTCCGACCTGTGGATCGAACACAAGACTCACGATCAGCAGTCGCGCTTGCCACCACTAGACAAACGAGGCAGTCTAATATTAAAAGATACGATATTAAGTTGAATATTTATTTAGATTTTTTTTAGTAGATAGATAATCAGACCACCTCCTCTCTAACTGTGGGTTGGTCCTCCTCTCCAATAATGGGGTGTCCAGCGTTAGCGACAAACACGACATGGTGCGACGCGACGCGACACGACGTGGAACAAATACACGTTACGTCGCGTCTCGCTACATAGGACGCTAGTATGGAATGCCGTTGTCTTGATCGCGTTTGTTGCGCTCGTCGCTTACGCAGGACACCGCGTAACAGTAACGTTTTTAGTCTATTAATAACAAAAACTGCGATCACCAAGTCTTAGGTCTCGAGTTTGGACCCAAGCCACGCACCTCTGACCTTTCGGATTCATGTGCGTATTGTATAATTATCACTTGCTTAAAAACGATGAAGGAAAACATCGTGAGGAAACTGGCATGCCTGAGAGATATTTCTATCTTGACGGCATGTGAAGCCAAGTCAGAGGCACATGGGCGGCATAAATTCTGACACCAGGTTAGTCACTAACCACACGAAAAGAAGAAGATGGCAAGGTTCCCAATGACTGCTCATTGTAAGGTCCGAGTTCATCAGTGAACGTTCACGGGCTCATTCAATGAACAAAGGTTAATTAGTACTTACCCAAAAAATCGTCTTGGGTAGTGGCGTCGCTGTCCAACACTTGTACAACAAATATTGGAGCCATGTGTTCTTCCACCTCTGTGAATGGACCTTTTTCTTTTCTGACCAACTATAAAGAAAACATATTGTAATTAAAACAAATATAATCTTAGTAATGCTCGATTATTTGCAGTGGAATATAATATTTTATCCCGTAAGATATAAAACTTCGGCAAAACGGTATACCGCGCAGAGTCATACCAATAACACCGGTTGCGCAAACGTTTGCATAAGCCGTTTGTGCATGCAAATCACTGCATGTAGCCGGACCTTAACAAGCCAGCCTTATTACCTTAGGCCCGTGACGGACTGTGGCACCATCAGAAAGAAAGGCCTGGTCAGACAGAGAGCGAGACACCACGCCAAGCTTCGCGTGGCAGTCTGTGTGGAGTCTTCCATACATTGTCATAGTAATTCGAAGCCAAGAGCCCGCGATCAACACGTGACGTGAATATCACACCCAGCCATGCTCTCTCTCTGACCAGGCCTTTAATTTGTTGTCATCAACTCGGCGAAGAACAGAAAAGCCTACGACCAACTGTTGTCTTTAAAAGGGTAAATACTTACCTACTATGTCCTTGATCAGAAGACAAGCAGACATTTGCTGGTTGATCGATAAGCTATAGGTACATCAGTTTAGCAACTCAAATAAAAATAGGTACATGTCACCTTCTTGGTCAACTGCCTCGTTGGTCTAGCGATGGTAAGCACGACTGCTGTTCGTGAGGTCCTAGGTACGATCCCCAAGTCGGGCAAAGTGTTATTGAGTTTTGCCGTGTGCAATTCTTCAGTAGCAGTTCGGAGTTTGGATTTGTGCCGGGTTGATGGCAATAGGCTCGCCCCATATTACATGGGACTTAAACATAACGCCGAAATGATATTGTTACTATACTTCTCTGCCCTACCTCTCGGGGAATACAGGCGTGATGTTATGTTATGTTATATCACCTTCTTCTCAGCATGATGGTATTGGAAGTGGAATATCATGCGCCAATTGAAACTGCCTTCACCGGTGGAGCTGCTGTAATGAACATCCGTGTACTGCGCATGATCTTCATTGTCTATCCAGCTGTAATACAAAGATTAATAACCGTTAATGTCAGATGTAATTACTGACTGCCTTCAACATGGTCTACTGCCGCTACGTAAGGGGTAGTGACAGGCAAATGAGATTCTTCGGGCATCTTATCCTTACCAATTCTTCGGCACTTAAAGGCATGACAGAACGGCCTCGATGGTCTACTGGTGGCAAGGGCGACTGCTGATCGTGAGGTCCTGGATTCAATCCCCAGGTCGGGCAGTGTTCTAGGGTTTTTCTATTAGGAATTTCTCAGATCTAGACTGGTTTGCGGGGCTGGTATGGTTAGAAACGGCACAAAATAGAGAGATATGGGAGGCAAAAGGGGAGGCCTTGCTCAGAAGTGTACTAGTACTAAAAAAATGTTTTTTGTTTTTAATTTAAATGGTTTTATCTAGCCCTAGTTACTACTATCCTGACACTGCAGGGATACTTCCCTGCAGTGTCAGGATTTAAAGTTGAAATCATTATAATGTAGTATTGTCATGGGAATTGAATTGGTGTGCGAAGTTTAGTCAATTAAAATCATTTAAAACAATACTAACGCTCTGACGTAAATATCGGAGTCTTTTTTTCCATGGTCGTCCAGCCTCACTCCTCGCACGTCCCACACGATCACACGGAGCTCATAATCTTCCAGTTTCCGAGGAGTGATGTCCACTGCAGGTGGTATGTACACGTCCATGTCCAGAGGGAAGATGTCTACCCACATTTGGAGTTTACCCTGGGAGGTAGAAGATTTATCGTTCTTTAAATGGCTGTTTTACAAAATTGTATTTGTGCTTGTAGAGACACGATATCATTACAACAATAAGTTCACACTGCTTGAGCATATTCATACAAGGTAAGGCTGATTTACACAAGGATAGTTTTTCGAAGCATGACACGTTCCGTCTTTGTCTTTCTCTACGATGAAAACAGAGATAGCATGAGACCCGCTTCGAGAAACTGTCTCGAGAAACTCGCCTCGTAAGCGGCTATATGCTTACGGAGAAGATACGTCACCGATCTTCCGTCGCGTAATGTACTCGAGGCATTCTAGTAACGCATCTTTGGTCAAATGTGTACTGCGTGAGATGTTTATTATATGGAATTATGTGTACCGGCGGAAGATCGGCAACGTATCTTCCGTCAGATGTGGCATGGCTTTAAGGGTATAGGTTACTATTTCGGTCAATGTTCTAAACTAGTCTTTAGAGTTTCAGGATTCTCTAAAGACTATAGATGTAATAATAGCCACAAATAATACTACATGCATCGAACAACTCTCAATGCTACAAATCATCATCATCATCATCCTCCTGCCCTTATCCCAACGTATTTGGGGTCGCGCAGTATGTCTTCTTCTTCTTCCATACATCTCTATTAATCGTAATTTCGGTAATCACCCCTTTCTAGCCATGTCAT
Organism: Amphipyra berbera; assembly: GCA_910594945.2. Taxonomy (NCBI): domain Eukaryota; kingdom Metazoa; phylum Arthropoda; class Insecta; order Lepidoptera; family Noctuidae; genus Amphipyra; species Amphipyra berbera. The sequence goes on along the minus strand of OU343121.1, from coordinate 20,136,391 downwards.
CTTTCACACTATCCATCCACTGCTTTTATGGTCTTCCTCTACTCTTATAACCATCCACATTCATACTCAATACTTTCCTCACGACATGTTCTTCTTTCCTCCGCATCACATGCCCATACCATGACAATCAGTTTCCACACAACTTCTCAGTCACCGGCGCTACTTTCAGGCTTCCTCTTACATACTCATTTCTAATTCTATCCATTCGCGTAATACCACACATCACTCTCAATGCTACAAATATCAAATAAAATATGACTTAGGTACCTGCTCCACTCCATTCTTCTGAGTATTTAACAGAGGTCTAGCCTCCACGTGCTCAGGAACCAAAGGGTATCCACATATTGGCAGCGTGTGCCAATTTTGCAGCAAACTGAGACAAATGTTCTCTTTACGATTTGATGGTGATCTGTAATTTTTGCCTGTGGAAGAACAATTATATCCACAGATTTAAGATATCATGAAAAATTAGCAGTGATAGCCTAGTGGTTGAATGTTTGCCTTCCATGTAAGAAGTTTCAGTTCAATCCACACACATTTGTCTCCGACTTTTCGAATTCATGTGCGAGTCAGAATTTGATTACCACTTGCGTTAAGTCAGCGGGCACGAAATTAGCGACGGCCGAGCGATGGCGAAAGCGGAGCGGCACGTGGGGAGGGGCGAGCCGGCAGCGGTCTTTGGCGTGGGCACGAATCGCCCCGCGCCGGTCTCGACCGTTTCGTGCGCGTCACTACACTCTTAATGAAACCAGATTGGTTCCATTTGGTCAAATTCAACAAATGACGAACGTCCGTTGGTTTTTGTTGTCCGTCGTTGGCTAGGTGTTTATGCTGCATATAATATTCTGCCTAGTCTTTTCTCAACCATGTTAGGGTCAGCTTCCAGTTTAACCAGATTCGAATGAATATCAGTATTTTACACGGAGCGACTGCCATCAGACCTCCGCAACCCAATTACAGCGAAATGCCGATATTCTAAGGTTAGACCGATCTGATCAGATTTTCGGGCTTCTGACTTCTCGTAACGACTGTCACAGGTATGACACCCGGGACCGACTGTTTAACGTGCTCTCCAAGGCACGGAGGGGTTTGGATGTGTAACGAACGATCACCCAACCACAGACTGACCGCGGCAAGCGCAGTTGGTAATTAGCCACGAGCCCCACATATGCTGCATAGTACGATTAGTTTAATTCACTTACTATTGCTTTCGTTGTCTCTATATTCAACTCCGTTAACGATCACCGTACAGTTGTCAGGGAACATGGGTGGTGCCAAATGGTTCCTAGCACAAAGATCTTGGAGTATCAGCGATGGCTTATAACAGTCACGCCATTTGTTGGGGCCAATCCTGCAATATGGGATAAGTTATTGTAACATTACATTTAACATAACATCACGCCTGACTTCCCCGAAAGGTTGTGAAGAGGTGAATACTAATACCCTCATTTTACCGTTATGTTTAAGTACCATGTAATAGGGGGCGTGCCTATTGCCACCAACCAGGCACAAATCCAAACTCCGGCCTGGTACAGAGGAATTCCCCGACCTGGGGATCGAACCCAGAACTCCACGACTAGCAGTCGCGCTTGCCACCACTAGACGAACCAGGCAGTTATCTTATCTCAAGTGACTGTTCGTTGCACATCGAGAATATCGAGATCCCTTCGCGGAGAGCACGTTAAACCGTCGGTGTCGACTGACGTAATAATACCTATGACATTCGTTACAGGTAGCCAGAAGCGCCGTAAGTCTGACAATCGGTCTAACCATAAGATATCGACATTGCCCAGTAAGGGCGATGCTTCATTAGAGCGTTGCGTTGCGTCATCGCAACGGATCAACGCATGTATGTCACTCCTGCGTTGCGACGACGCACTACGTCGCAGCGCAAGAGGACGACGTACGCACCTCTAGCAGTGGAACACTGTCCGTCGTGGCACCGGAGCTCCGCCCGGCCGCAGTGCAGCGCATCACCCTCCCCCCGCTTCGTGTCTCGTCCGCCGATCCGTTGAAACGTCGCGTGCGACGAGGCAACGCTTTAATGTGGCATGTTATTTAAAATGTATGGAAAACGACGCAGCGTTGACGCTGCGACGATGCAACGCAACGCACTAATGAGGCAGAGCTCTAACTGTGCTACGAAGATCTGATGGCAGTCACTTCGTGTAAAATACTGGTATTCACCCGCATTTGGTTAGATAGGAAGCCGACGCCAAAATAGATGCGTAAAGGATGTTGAAATAGTTACTTACGCTTTATATTCTGGAGATAAGCCAACCCTTGCTCTGTGCTTGGTATATATCCTGTCCTCCAAGTCGATGGTAGTGGAGCCTATCAGCTCATCAGGGGGTATAATATCATAATCATACAGAGACACCGTCAGGAGGTAGTCGTCAGGTAACGTGCATCGGAATTCATACATTCTGAAATTGTTTGTTCATAACAGTCCGTGAGATTATCGCTATGAATAGGTTAAGTTAGATTCTATCCTATGATTTTTATTGTAGAAAATCTTCTTCTTCCTGCCCTTATCTCACACTAGGTGGGGTCGGTACAACATGTATTTCATAAATACATTTTGTTAGAGGTTTTGGCTTATTGTTTTATGACCGGCTGTCTGTCTGACATCAACCCTCCTTGGGAATACTCGTTGCGCCGTCGCGCGGGTGTAGAAAATCAAATAAATTATAGTATGTCCTACAGGAACAGAACAAAACTAAAAGAACAGAAGTCCCTAGCAAAACTGAATGAGTGGGTCGTGGAACTGCAAGTATACTCCACCAAGAAGAACACAGCCTGCTTAGTTGTCGGCAATAAGACTGACAAGCATATCATTTTGGGACCCAGTGCATAATATCAGCAAGCACATTGGATTACCCGCGCGACGGCGCAACGAGTATTCCCAAGGATGGTTGACCTCAGGCAGGCGGCCGGTCATAAAACAATAAGCCAAAACCTCTAACAACATGGATTAATGAAATACATGTTGTGCCGACCCCACCTAGTGTGGCATAAGGGCAGGAAGAAGAAGATAGTATGTCCTACAGGTTCCATAATATTTTTCTATAGCGACATCTACTACGCCACATGTGAACTACGCAGCACTACGATTGTGTACCAGACTACAGCAATAATGACAACTGTTAAATATGACGTCACATAATACTGCATCGCGATATCAAGATTTGATACGCAGATAGTGTATACTGGCCAGGCATGAGACCCGCCTGGTGGGAGGATCCTCCCTCTTCGTTGGAGTAACATCATACCTCGTTCCTCGACTGTTCCTTGCTGTTAAGCTATCATGATTAACATCATTTACATTGTGGAAACACGACCTATCAGGAAAGTGTTCTCTCAGCGACCGCACTGTAGTCAAATAAATAGTTAAATACTCACTTCCCAAAAATCGGGTTCAGTGTATTTTTCACGTGACTCTTCCTATCTCCAAGATGTTTATTGCCACAGCTGATGGCTACGTAAGGATCCAACTTGCCGGTGAATGCTTTAGCTACCAGGTTCATTCCCTTGACTATGTACACACGGACTAGGAACTTCGATGGCTCGTTAGTCGGAAAATCGGTAAAATAACTGGAATGATGTCAACCTTAATTTATGCTAGAATTCTCACGAAGAGAAATTAAAAACCAATCTAGGGTGTCAACGAAATCATGTAATTCCTTCAAACCTCGTGATGTACGGCTAACATAGATTAACCCTGCACGGGACAGATGTGGATTCAAGAAAAAAAAATATACTAGAAGTAAACATGTGTTCTTAATGTGAGGCACTTTAGCGCCCAGAGCGAATTTCGCGGCTAGCACTCGCCGTGCGATCATTTAACTTGATGCGCTAAAATGCCTCATTTTTTATCGTTTATTTCGTTCAGGTTTAATCTATGTCAGCAGTACATTACGAGGTTTGAAGGAATTACATGATTTCGTATATACCCTGTATACAAATGCCGTGTGCTATGTGGTTTCAGGTTCTCTTCCCGTTGGTTTAATACAACTTATAGTCGACGTAAGGACTATGTCAAAAGCAGGCCTGCGGCACTCCAGTGTATGAGATTAAAAAAAAATACAAGGTTAGTCAGAAACGGGGTACTAAGCCGAAAGGGTATTAAAGTACCCATAATAATGGATAACTTGTGTTCTACAACTTTCCCCAAAAGTCAATAGTTCAAGAGAAATAGCTGTTCAAAGATTTCATAAAAAATACGCTAAATTCTATCTATCCTGAGCTATGATCAGACATGTTTACATTTTACGTCATATTTGGTGTCACGGATTAGAAACTCCACTTTCTGAATTTATAACTACAGCAGGGAAGATTTTTTTTTAATATAAAATAAAAATATTTTTTCATGGAATATTTTTTTATCGAATTTTGTAATTTTAACACTTTCTTTAAAACAATCATCAGTGACACATTAAGTGGCCCGCGGCTTAGTACTCCCTTTCCGACTAACCTTGAATATGTATACGCGCTGCTTCAACTCCGAAGTAAAAACAAAAGAAAACAGTACCGAATGTTAGTAGATGACTGACACGCGTTTATAACATTTAATTCCGATCACTCAATACCAATCGTTTTGCACAGCAGAACGGGAACTCTCTGGTCTCACATTAAAGCTCAATTTCGTATGCGCCGAGAACATTATTAAGGGAGCGAGGTTTCTCTACGTAGTACTATTTATTTATCAGTTGTTACAGATGTTTTTGGGCGGCGTTGATAGGTTATCATCCAGAGCCCTGCATGCTCGCTTGCCCCCACTATAGTAAAAAGTCCTCTATCATGGGCAGAAGGATTTTTCTTTCCAAGCTCAGCGATTGGATTTGTGACCGCAATTTAAAAAAAAGAACCAAACATTAATTGAGTACCAAAAAAGCAGAACGATCTGTTCTGTCCAGAACGATCGTTCTGGACAGTGGTAAACTTGCTTTTTTGGTACCCAATTATCATTTCGACACCCACGTGATGACAAGGGTAGGCCTATTATAATATATCTATATTAGCGGACCGGGCAGACGTCGTCCTGCCCGGAGAAGCAGCGCTACCTACCAGGTCCAATTGTGAATCTAAACCATCCAGGGCGCCACCCAAACGCATACAAAAAAAACATTCAAATCGGTCCAGCCGTTTAGAAGGAGTTCAGTGACATACACACGTACAGTCGAATTATATATATATAAAGATATTAACAATACCTACGTGAAGCAAAAACTTTGTACCCCTTTTTTACGAAAATTACGCGGACGGAGGAGTATGTAATTTGGCATAGTTAAAGTTTATATGCAGAAGGTGTGCAGAAATCTAATATTTTTATGTAATATGCATTAGAAATAAATTAAATTAATAAAAAAACATTACACACACTACCCTGCGTTTGACGCATACACAGGTATAGTCTTTGACAACAGAACCTTAATAACGTGCAAGCTTAATTTTTTTATAAATTATGGTCGATTTTCGACCACAGGGCGACCACTTTATTCCAAATCCATAATTCAGATAATTTATGTACACAAAGAGGGAGAGGCCTATGTCCAGCAGTGGACTGATGTAGGTTGATGATGATGATGATGTATAAAAAGAAACGTCAAGAAATGTCACTATCAAAATGACAGGACATTGGTGCAAAACATTTTATCATTAAATTTTTACTAAGTAATCATCTATAAAATTAAAGTTGATTAATTATAAGAACTCTGCAAACAAAATACTGCAGCCAAACAATGTTTGCGGCGCTCATATCTAGCTCCGATTAGGATTAAGAAATATTTTTTTCATGATGTGTTGGAATCTGAATAACTAGATAACTATCGTTTTTGGCATCGGATTCATTCTCATTTATCACAAACCTTGATAGGTTTGTCATAAATGTAACGTCATCAATTATTCTCACCTTTGTAAAAGTAGGTGCCTCATTTCTGCGAAAAAACTGGTGTACGATTCGTCTTATTGCAGACAGGGTAAAATCGTCCATTCTTTGGGCGAAGCTGGTCTTTGGACCTTCTTACTAGGGAGAACTGAGGGTAAGGGTTGTTTTGTATTTGTGACGGTCTGTCACGTACCCCTAATTAATAACAAAATATACCTATTATTTATTTTAAAAGCGTAGTATGATATCGGTCTTCTTAGGAACACATTAAATCTTAAGATTGTGGGAAACGTCTTAAGATTGTGGGAAACGAACTAGGGACAAGTGCCAGCCGTCAGTTGAGATAATATATTATAACAAATTCTAAAGAAATGGATGAAATAGGAGATCCCCGAGTGCAACGCACAATACCAGTACCTCATCTGTTTAACAGGTCCAAAACGTCCCTATAAAACAATTGAGAAACTACACAAAAAAGGGCATTAAATCTATTGCGCAAAAGCATGGGAATATGGTCTTAGCGACGTGAAGTGGAATATCGAGGACTCAAGGAAAGACAGTCAGGGTTACGCCATGAGAGAGTACGGTCGTCAGTGCCAAAGGCTAGTTAGGCTAGAATTACAGGAGGGTTGGTATTAGACCATGAGAGGACCCAGCTAAGGAGTCGTAAGAGCGAGAGGCGACTTAATTAGTAATAATAAAGTGTGCAAGTGCGAATCTTCATGAGTGCGTGAGTGAGCGAGTGGGTGAGTGTGTTACTATATTTATTCCAGGCTGATTATTATTCTTCATGTACCATAACTATAATCTAGTTTAATATCATTTATGTTTATATCTATATCCGATTGACCGAAGTATCCTACACTCACGTTTGGCTCTTAGGGAAGCGGGGACGGCCTCCCCATACCCGTGTATGGTACATACGATTGACAATCGTATACCAAACACCCGACGTTTGACTCACACTTGTACTTATATGAATTATTATATATCGACACTACGCAACCACACCACCCATGGGAGGCAGAACCGTATTACATACTAATCACTCCATTGGAATAATCTAGGCTATTGACTGACTGACCCCGGCGTATGCCTTGCGCATGTTTAGGTACTTGTTTTACGTACACTTCCAGGGAGCGGGGGTTGGCATCACCAAGTACCCTAAACTGGATGAATAGTCGTTCTAAAGGACGCTAGGGAGCGTGTCTCGTTATACCCCCGGCCCACGCAGGCCTATTACTGAATCGACAAATTAGCACTTAGCGTGACACCAATAGGATGGAAAGCGGCCTCACAACTTGCTATGCCGTCCACAACCTGGGTAGATTAAGGAAGTGTGAAGTGACGACAAATAATACCACTCGAACGTAAACCAGGTGTAACCGTGAGGTATCATGCAACCGACTGACAATACAATGCGCTTGCGCTAGTTCAAATAACTTGTTTAGTAGAGGAGCGGGCGTCACTCGTGGTGTTATTTAATACCGGTCACCCAGTATTGCTGGAGACATGTCTTGCAGAATAGCAGTCTTAGCAGGACTCTGCCTTAGGATTCAGAAGGACACGAGAGCTTAGGGAACGTGGCCCGTTGAATTGCTGACCCTGGAGTTTAGCCGTTGCAAAGCCGCCCCGTGTCACGACATGGGGTTCGATTGTAATGTAATTAGTTAATATAACACAAATGTGTTTCTGAACGCAAGCGTTACGTATCATTTATAGGTCCCTTGTACTCCTCCCTTTGCCGTTATCTTATCACTACAACTTATATGTCTCTTGCATCCCTTTCATTGTCTTTTAACGTACATAATTAAGACATAAACATCTTATTATAATTTGATGTCCTCCAATCGGTGGGAGAGTGACCAGTCGGGGACGAGCTCTACAGGGCTGTACGGAACTGGCGGGGCACAGCCCTTTCGGCCCTTCGGGGGGAAACCGTTGTAATCACTACATTTGTTTAAATATTAGAAAAATGAAAATTTTATCAGCTTGGGGTTACGACGTACAGTCACATATTCTTTTACAATACTTCCCACTGTCACTGCTGATATTCTTAAAAATTCAACTATTTTAGCAGCAAAGTCTCCGAAAGACCAATATTGCCCTCAGCCCAAGTCTTGTATGTCTGCTTGTAGGCATTCATCACCATGAGTTGTTCTGTGGCACTCACATTTTCGAGGCCACTTTTTGTCGCGGGCGGTGGCCTTGATGGGACCCGGCTGAGGCTCCATTTGTCAATTAACAAATGAAACTTAACAAGAAACGACAAACACGCAGCGAAAAACATTTAAGTTCGATCGGGGAAAAGTAAACGAATTAATTGAAATAACGCGACTTTGATATAGATACTATCAAACGAAATTTGAAAATGTTTGGAACTCCTGCAGTGCTACCAGTATTATAAAATATTTTATACCAGAAAACCTCCTTTTTTAATAACTTTGTTTAAAACCGAAAATTTATAAAAATAATCACGGCATAGAAATTTTGTAATAATTATTTCTAAAATCAGTACTTAAAAGAAAATCTAGCCTTGTTTTACGCCATTTTTTGTGAATTACCATTAATGAGACATTTTTTTGATCTGTTATCTCCTTTGTTTACATAAATTATCTCAATTAGGGATTCAGGGTATAGTAAGTATTATTACACGTAACTTCTTCACAACTATTGCGTGCCTTTACGGGAAATGCATTCATTGAGATAAAAGACGATAACTTGTAGTGCCCGCCCCTCCAAAATTCAAAACGCTTCAATGTATTTGTGAAAGTCTTTATAAAGCACCACCAATAGGTACTCCCAACGCATGTGTGTGTGTTGAGACAGCCGTCAAACAAAAACTACAACTACATACACACCCTTTCGTAAAGATGTGACTGAACACATTGAAATAGTAATTTGGAGGGGCGGGACATGTTATCGTAGTTTATCTCCACCAATACATCTACAATTCTACATCTGTTCCAGTAAGCTATAATTTACACATTTATCATTAAGTCCTGCTACAAGTAGAAATAACACACTATTAGCCTAGTGGTTGAATGCTTGCCTTCCATGCAGGAGGGTTTGAGTTCGATCCCGGCCCGTACCTCTGACTTTTCGAATTCATGTGCGGATCAGAATTTGATTATCACTTGCGTTAATGGTGGAGGAAAACATCTTGAGGAAACCTGCACACCTGAGAGGGCTCCATAAAGTTTTCGATGGTGTGTGTAGTCTGCCAACCCGCACCGGGCCAGCGTGGTGGGCTAAGGCCTAAACCCTTCTCATTCTGAAAAGAGGCCCGTGCCCAGCAGTGGGACAGTAATGGGTTAATTATGTTATGTTCAAGCAGAAATAAACCTTACCCATGATCTAGTTCGACACCGTTGCAGCTAACAGCAATAGTGTCTTCGGGCGGCGGCCACCTGTATATTGCGATGCCGGCCTTCAGGAAACCGCAGTACAATTGATCATCCTTCTCGGGGATGCCCGTCTTTTTACCGTTGTAAAGCTTCAAGGTCGCGCACCAGTCCTTGAACTTGGCAAATTCCGGCTGACTTTCTAACTCTCCTGTGTACATCTGGAAGGAAATTACATGCATCATAAGTGCTTTAATCAAATGCTGGACATAAGCCTACTAACTTAAATGTAACTACATTACTTACAACGATTTTGTCAGTACTTTGCGTGTTTTCTTCCAAATCCTCCTAGAACCAGACAAAAACATTTATAGTTTCTGCCATAATACTAGAAACATTTTAGACCAAGCCTTTTTCTGTACTGTTACCGTTTGGGCAGAGAAATATCTTGTCCACCAATCATTGATTTCTTGACTCTCTGAACATTTCTTAGAAATTTTTAACTGGTTCTTTTCCTTGGAGAACATTGGAAGGAGCACATATTCTTCTTCCTCATTTTCTCCACTGTAGAAGATACGTTTCCATCGAGACCTCTTTGATTTTATCATGCTCTTCATTGAGTTCTTGCTACTCATATCCTCAATCATCGTAGAGCTCTTCTTTATGAATAGGACTTGATTGGCTGAAAGTGTTCAAAATGTACGGATTAATTAAAAACATCGAAAAGTATCATTAACAGATAAAGGCGGGGCGTAGACGTGGGAGCGGTAGAGCTCTAAAATATCGTAGAATTTAATTTTATCTACTACGCGTATCAACTGCTCGCAATAGTGTATACAGTGTGTACCTGGATAATGTGCACAAATGAAAATGGGTGAAAAAAGACCATAATTTATCGACAAAAAAGATGGAAAAAAAATTATATCGAAGTTTTAGTTTTTTAATTAATAAAAATTAATAATTTTTATTCATTGCATGTATTCCGTTTAAATAAAAACAATAATGATACCAAGTAGTTGATGTTAATAAATAAATAAATAAATGTTGGATAGCAAATAAAAAGCAACCCTTAACAATCGGTCATCAAGTTACAAAACGCGTTTCTTTGAAGATTATTTTTTTTGGGATTTTCTTAATACTATTTTTACAAAAATAAAAAGCTTATGTCATTTTTTTATATTTTTTTTGTCGATAAATTGTGGTCTAGTTTCACCCATTTTCATTTGTGCACATTATCCAGGGACACACTGTATAGGCTTGTATGAAACTTATCTATACAATAAGATGTACGGATCATTCTAAAAGTGGCTATAAAGACGCCATGCTTCTCTACGATTTCAATCTCCTTTACGCAATCTAAATCCATGAAACAGATGCTGCTGAATATAAAGTTTTGCTTCATTGTATTCTCTCTTTGAGAGAGAAATATTCATCTGTGTACTAACACATTCTTATTTGTCGTTGGAAAATCCCCATGTACGTCCCTCGCCCGAGGAAGGCGAGGAGGTCTGCCGGACTCTTACTGGCTAAAAACCAAGCGTTTCTCCTCCTGACGCAAAAGCATGCGCCGCAACCCCGGTAGGTCCTGGTCTGCCAGCCCCTGGCGGATCTCTCCTCTGTAGGGCCTTGCTACACATTCTCCTGAGAACCGCGCACGGAACACGGTGCGCCGCCTTCTTGGGCCTGTTGCTGTTCGGGCGGCGGGTATCTGTGCAACAATCCTGCCAACATGACTAGAAACTAACCTTGAAAAAAATTTGTTGGTGTAATAGGGACGCTCCTCAAAGACGCCTCCCTTTCGATTTTAGGTAGCCAACTCACAATATACTTATTCGGGTTCTTCACTATATTTGTACCCAAGAACAGGGTTCTCCCAAAAGTGCTGCTGTCGTACAATCTGATACTCATGGGAGGGCTATAGATCTCATTTAATGGAGCTTGAAAGGTCTGCGAAGACCTTCCCTTGGGAAAGTTGCAGTTTGACTTCTTGTCGCATACGACGTCCGACTTTATCGACAGTTCGTCTATTTCAAGGACTACGCACGGTTTCCTGGTAGTGGTGACGTCACGTAGCCCCCACCAGTAGATGTCTACCCTGAAATGCGAAACATTTGTTTTTTTAAAAGCTTTTTCGACGCTGTTAATTTTGATGTACTTAGGTTTGTGTTCATCAACATTATTTCTCTTATTAAATCACCATTTAGGTACACGGATACTAGAATTTCAGATAAATAGTTGGTTATCCAGAGAATTAACGTTGATGCACACCAGTCTTAGTCTTTAATAGCAGTGATAGCCTGGCGGTGTGACCGTCGGACTGCCAAGTCATAAGTCTCGAGTTCCAACCCAAGGCCCGCACCTCTGACTTTTCGGATTCATGTGCGTATTGCATAATTATTAATTGTTTAAAAATGGTGAAGGATAACATGATGAGGAATCAGCATGCCTGAGGGATATTTATCAACGGCATGTGAAGCCAAGTCAGAGGCCCATGGGCGGCATAAACTCTGACACCAGGTTACTCACTAACCACACGAAAAGAAGAAGAAGACCAGACTTAGTATTTCAGTTTACGGGATAATTTTAGTGAAGTATAATTTCCATCATAAATGCTGATGGTATTAAATAAAGATAATATTCACAGAACAGAACGGAGACGTGAATTTTATGCATTTCTGTTGGTTAGCTACGCACCACTCCTCTTCTCTCCACTCCAATGGACGCAGCCAAAGATCCGTATTACAGAACATTCCTCAATTCCAGTTTGATCTTTAATCAGTTGATCACTGTTTAAGTATAGAATCAGTACTTGAGGAACGGTCTTAGTCCAGAACGGCAATCCATCTATACTCAGATGAAACGAGACTCAAATCGAGCCAATCGATTGGTTGATTACAGATGAAATCACTGCTTGGGGTCGAATCTACGAACTGAGTAACGATCTAGAATAAAGCCAAACTCAGCTAGACTATGATCAATGAATCTATGCTTGAGGAATGTTCTAAAATTAAAAGTCGTCTCAAAACTAAGTTGAGTTTCGTTCTGTAATATGGACCTAAGGACCTATACTCACTTATAAGTAGTTGACTTGGGTATAAGATTAGAAGGCAATGACTCTTGTCCATCCGAATCTATGTCAGTATCTTTGAATCCGGTTGCAACGTACGTTTCTTCTATTGGACCGTACACTGTATTTTTCATTAAAAGTTCAGGTACCTTCAAAAAAAGAAGAGGTAATTTAGATATTTGTATTTTGATACAGTATTTTTTTTCTGATTACGTTATTGTCTTATGTTGGCATATCAGCCGATGGCCCACGTGATGGAAAATGCGTACCACGGCCTCACAGCAAAGTATCTTAAAGTTGAGTAGATAGCGTTTGAGAATTTGGTTATTCATAAAAAATACGCTATAATATATCTATCATCAGCTATGTTCACATTTTAGGTACACTTTTAGTAACGGATTCACGGTTCCATATTTTTTTTGGATTCGTGAGTAAATAGTACCGAAAAAAAATCAAATAGGAAATAACGATAATCGTTTTTTTTAACATTTGCTTTTAACAGTCAGCTGTGATAGTTTATGGCCCTGATTAATAAAAAGCTCTCATTTGAGAGATCCCTCTTAAGTACGGACTAAACTAATCTCACCCTTGCCGACTAATATTTTATGTAGAATGATTTTTTAATCACCACCCAAATAAACGCTCTTTTTTTGAAAAACAATAGGTAGGTCTTTTCACAATAAAATAATTTTCCTGAAATAATTATTAATTCCACCTAGTTTCTAAGACAAACATTAAATACTATACTAAATGTCACGTATGTACTGAATGAGAGAATGTGGCTATCTTACGATGGACTGTGGTTGAACAAAATGAGGACACGATCGCTCCCGTTCGCCCTATGAAAGAACCAATCCTGCATCAGACTGATTAAACTATTTTTCTTTTTCGAAAATGGATTCTTTGCATATTAGCTAATGCCTACAAAAAAATTGGATGGTGATTAAAATATCATTCTGTATACTTTCAAAGTTTCATAATAACAACATTGTGCCTTGAATTACATCAAAACTTACCTGACACAGTTGTACAGACATGAGTATCTGGCCGGCGTATTCGCCTCCCTTATGGATATCGTACCACTGTAGCTTAGGAGCGTACGTATAGTCCTGTCGATCATCCACTATAGGCTGGACTTGTATCCGTCCTATTAGCTCACTTCTACCCTGTAGTATTTAGTGTATAAATAAACAAACGGACTGGGAGGCCAGTGGAAAAAAAAAACAAAAAATAAGTTATGCCTATGTTTTGAAATTTGGCCACATTTCGGCTGTCGCTGAACACCAGCACTGTGGCTATGCTCTGTGCACGTACCACAGGCCGCTATGCTCTGTGCATATAACGCAGGATGCTATGTTCTGTGCACATACCACAGGACGCTATGCTGTGTGCATATACCACAGCATGCTATGCTCTGTGCATATACCACAGGCTGCTATACTCCGTGCATGTACCCCAGGCTGCTATGCTCTGAGTATTTACCTACCACAGGCTGCTATCTTCTGTGCACGTTCCGCAGCAATGGTTGATTTGCTCAGATCGTTCTGCCTAGTCTTTTCCCAACCATGTTGGGGTCAGCTTCCAGTCTAACCAGATTCGGCTGAATACCAGTATTTTACACGAAGCGACTGCCATCAGACCTCCGTAACCCAGTAACAGGGCAATGCAGATATCCTAAGGTTAGATCGGTAGTCAGACTTTCGGGCATCTAACTTCCCGTAACGACTGTCATAAGTATTCATATGACACCCGTGACAGACGGTTTTTAACGTGCTCTCCGAGGCAAGGAGAGGTCTCGATTCGCAACGAATGGTCGACCATCTACGAACTGACCGTGGCCAGCGCAGCTTAACCTTGCAAATCATATGAACAGCGCATATTTTGTTTTCTATTTTTTTAAGTGTTTCACCTTAATACTCAAATAAATCTATTTTATTTCTTCTTTACCAAGCCTTATAAGCATTTATTCCTCTTTTCTGTTAATAACAAACATCTTGCGATCTCTAATTCGACCTCTAAGCTTGGTCACTTTAACATTATAACCGTTTATCTTAGAGATGATGACGAGGCCCATGTTTTGATACCAGTGCACCTTTACAGCGCTGTTATGGAAGGTATTCTTAAGCCCAAATCAATAAACAGCTGCGATTGACACTCGTTGTTCTAGTGGTGGCAAGCGCGACTGCTGATCTAGAGGTCCTGGGTTCGATCCTCAGGTAGGGCAAAGTGTTATTGGCCTTTGCCGTGTGGAATTCCTTAGTAGCAGCCCGAAGTTTGGATTTGTGCCCGGTTGATGGCAATAGGCTCGCTCCCTATTACATGGGACTTAAACATAACGGCGAAATGAGGGTATTACTAAACACCTCAGCCCAACCCTTTGGGGAAAACCGGCTTGATCTTGTGTGTATGTTACCTATACAACGTGTAACATAATTCCCCATGAAAAATGTAAATAATCAGGTAGTATTTTATGGTTGTTGTCATTTACCTCTCAGAGGAGATTAGGTAAGAATGTGAATAACTTTCTGGACAGTCTACTCTTTAGTTTTATGTTTTCAAGATTGCGTTTTAATGATGATTATTTTATGTTTTATCCAAATTCTTTTTTTTTGGGACATACTACGATTTTCAAATATTGCCAACAGACTCTTTACAAGAGACCTTTTAACCCCCTCGACTTTAGTGGTATTTTTGTAACACGTTGTATAACATTTTGATAACGTTTACATTTTGACAGCTCCTCTTGGACTCCTGCCACCAGGCCCAATGTTGAGAGGGGTGTGTTAAACGAGCCTTATGGCCAAATACTCAAACGACACAATATTTTAAGTAACCGTTAATTTCATGCTGTTACTGTCACTTCGCCTTAGAGGAGGGATGCACAGACCGCGACCGGCGGGCCGCATGCAGCCCTTCTTCAATATACATGCGGCCTGCCAGCGAATTAAACTCTTTTAGGTATGCAATTGTGTGGAAATACTGCAATATTTTTAACAATAGGCGCCAGCTTAAGATCTCTGAATCTACTTTTTCCTGCCCTTATCCCACACTAGGTGGGGTCGGCACAACATGTATTTCATAAATCCATGTTGTTAGAGGTTTTGAGTTATTGTTTAATGACCGGCCGCCTGCCTGACATAATCCCTTCTTGGGAATACTCGTTGCGCCCTCGCGCGGTATGTGCTTGCTGATATTATGCACTGGGTCCCAAAATGATATGCTTGTCAATCTTATTGCCGGCAACTAAGCAGACTATGTTCTTCTTAGTGGAGTATACTTGAAGTTCCTCGACCCACTCATTCAGTTTTGCTTAAGATCTTTAAATGAAGGTTTCTTTTTTAATGTGCATCCTACCATATTTAGTTTTTCAGTAAATTTTATTTCATCTTTTTGGTTGTAGTTAATTGTGGCGGCCAACTCATAGTCTGCCCGAGTGGCCCCTAGTCCTAATAAGTCTGTGCATCCCTGCCTTAGGGTGTTACTACACCAATCGATCGATACCGTCGATACAATCGACGTTGATCGATTGGTGTGGTAGCTTTGGCTGATCGACGGATACCGTTCGACTAACCAATCAAACGATTGCCGGTCGATGCCATCGGTCGACGTTGATCGATTAACTCCGGCTATAACCCAACAGTTTTTTTCGAAATTTATTTACAAGAGGACGCGTTCCCCATCGATCAACAATCGATCGATAGGTCTGGTAGAAACTATCAATCGACGTCGATTAATCCATTCTACCATCGATCGATGCCGTCAATCGACGATCGATCGATCGATTGGTCTGGTAACAACCCTTAGAGTGACAGAGACAGCACGTAATTAACAGCAATTTAAAATTGAGTAGCGTTTGATTATTTGACCATTTAGAATAACAAAGTTAAGCAACCAATATTTGATACTTACTGAAAGATCACTGTCTAGAACTTCAACCATGACTGTGGGAGGGCTGTTATATACTCTGTCCTGGGTCGTGGAGACAAGCTTGTGTATCTTCAGGACTTGGTTCCAAACAGGCGTCATTGTCATCTGCTGCACCTGAAAACGCTTCCTTAATATAAATATATATTATTATTAAATATAATTGTTGCCTCTTACAAACCAACCCGAACTGAGATCTATTCGCAGACATTTCTCATGTTTTATTACGGTTATAATGTTGGGTGTTAAGAATTTTCTTTAATTTTAACATTTTTTTTTCTATTTTACTGCTTATAGATGATCTTGCGGATCGTTTCTACGTAACAGAGCAGTTATTGGCGAGACCTGAAGGGCCTCCAACCAATGGGGACGAGAGTAAAATACTTAACCTAACCTAACGACTATCATGGCTACTAGCAACAACAGCACTAAGGGCGACCCCTAATGGGGCTCGGACCTCGGCTTAGGGCGTTGCTGGCGAGAGGACTGGGAGGGAGACAGCTTGATGAAGGCTGAATTAACGGTGTGACTGCGGAGTCAGGAAAGACGACCGGCTCCGCCGTAAATAACAATTAGATTATACTTTTGTTATTATTATAGTACGTTCCATCCACGAAGACCCCATTCTTCGTCTAAATCGCGGTTACTCTCTCTCTTCTTTCTTTGATCTTAAAGTGAGAGAGAACACCACGATTTAGACGAAGAGAGGGGCGCGTCTTCGTGGATTGAACGCACTATAATGAATATTTTGGTTAGTATAGTTATTGAAGACCGTGTTAATCAGTAAATAAATAAAAAACAAATGTGTGAAATTTAGATGACTTTACATTTAGATAGGTCGTCTTAAAATGTTGCTCCTAGGCGGCCACTTTAAAATTGGTTTATTATTCAGGTCTAAAGGCTCATTGCTCATGCTATCTCTGTTTTCATCGTAGAGAAAGACAAAGATGGAACGAGTCTCGCGTCGAGAAACTATCCTCGTGTAAATCAGCCTGTATTTGAAGAGTATTGGCTGAACTCTGCTATCCTTTGAATAATATACGACATTCGTAGCGGACATTCATACTATATCGTCTAAATAACTTAATGTGTAAATTTAGTATATCGTTATCTGATAACAATAGGCACTAACCACAAAATTAATGAAAAATACAGTGCGTTCAATCCAAGGAGTCGTGCCCCACTCCTTTTTGTGAGAGGTAGCCACGTGGTGCGTATGCACACATCTGTCCTTAATCATCAACTATACATAATTATATTTTTTTTAATATCTAAAATAAAAAAACATTTAAATATACATAAAATAGTTGCCCACCGGCATCGGTAACATTTAACTATTGGTGTGGTGATACCAAAAAAGTAATTTATAATGCAGTCTTTTGCACTGTAGCGATTTAGACAAAGAGTGTGGTGCGTCTTTATGGTTTGAACGGACTATACCTAGATAAAGATAATGATTAAAACCCACATTAAAACTAGGAATAAAAATGAAATAGATTTTTTCAGGCTTCAAGGCTTTTTTTATTATTTCATTTATTTCAGAATATTGTATGTTATACAACGTGTTCAGTATCGACGTACCAAAAATTTATGGGCATGATAAATTCTTACATAATTTTATCGACATATACCTTTCTGTATTACCAGGAGAGGTATTACCAAAGGGAGTATTTTTTATTTTTTTGCTCACCACCCCGTTTTTTTGGCATGTACAAGCCGCCATTTTTATATCGATTATTATGCTACTACTTTTTGACTTACCAGAGCTACATCGTTTGATGCAGATATTATTATGTACCTTTGTTTCCTTAACTGCATTCAGGGTATTGATCCTTACAAATGGATTAGCCTGATTGTTTCGATCGATGCCAGTGTTTAGTTTCCCTCTGTATATGAAAACTCTATATTCCAGCATCTGAAAACGTTAATTGTTTTTTTTTTAATAAAATATAATATATAATAAATATAGTTCCGCGTAGAATGTAAGACAGAAAGAAAAGTAAATAATGCCCGCCGGACACGACACCAGTTCGCGGGACAGTTCAGTAGGCCTACCATGAACGTTTGACGTATAGTAGGTATAGTAAACGTATCGCTAATGTAAGAGAATTTTGAATCGATAAAAAAAAACTACGTCAAAAAAAACTGTCTTCAAAAACTAAGAAGTATAAAATAACTTAATATATAAAATTAACCGTTTCAGAGGTCGGTACTAATCCACGCTGAACCAAATTGAAGGCACCGACTTCTGAAACTGTTAATTTTATATTAAGTTATTTTATACTTTTTAGTTTTTGAAGTCGGTTTTTTTAAACGTGGTTTTTTTTTACTTTTTAGTGCCTGTAATAGGTTGTTCTGTTAACTACAGTAGGATTTTTCTAGATTACATCAGGTAGAATGATTACATCGTCCACGTAAAGTAAAATGTTCATAAAAAATAAAAATGTTCATAAAATGAAAACCACTGGTCCAAACTATGTTAATTTTAATGGGACCAAATGGCAACTATTCCGCATCAAACTAAAGAATAATTACGTAAATCGGATCATAAATCTCAGCGTAATAGGTGTACATACATAAAAAAGAACCAATCGAATAGAGAACCTCCTCCTTTTTGAAGTTGGTTAAAAATTCAACTGCCCTATAACATTTTGGTTTCTTTTTTGCGAGATGCACAATTTGTATCATGCATCGATATTAATAAAGATTTCAATTTAATTAAATAGTATGTACGAAATGTGTATTTCAAATTTAAAATTCACTCTTATTAACAGAGACAGCATTCGTGCTGGGCATACGGTACGCCGATCGTGGACGCGTACACGAAGCAAGGCGCAGTGTAGGGGAACGAGATATGGTGTTCCTCCCACGAAAAGGGAGGATCCTCCTACCAGGCGGGTCTTATGCCTGGCGGGCTGTTGGGAAGTTGTATAATAACTCCGTGTCAAATCTTGATATCGCGATGCAGGATTTGTGACATTTCACTTGACAGCTGTCATTGTTGACGCTGTAGTCTTGCTGCGTAGTTCACATGTGGCGTGATAGATGCCGCCACATGCAGTAAAAATGTATTCGTACACGAGGCCAATGAAGTCCAGTGACTGTACTTATTCGAGAACTGGCTTCGTGTCCGGCGGGCATAATAAACTAATCTGAGAAGATTTTTTCCCATATTACCACATTTCCCACATCCCAATTAAGGCGATGCCTCATTAGTGCGTTGCGTTGCGTCGTCGCAACTGATCAACGCATTGTATGCCGCACCTGCGTTACTACGACGCACGACGTCGCAGCGTAAGAGGACGACGCACGCACCTCTAGCAGTGGAACACTGTCCGTCGTCGCATCGGAGCTCCAACAGCGCAGCGCATCACCCTCCCCCAGCTTCATCTCTCGTCCGCCGATCCGTTAAAACGTCGCGTGCGACGACGCAGCGCTTTAATGTGGCATGTCATTTAAAATATATGGAAAACGACGCAGCGTTAACGCTGCGACGACGCAACGCAACGCACTAATAAGGTAGAGCTCTTAGTGAAAAGGTTAATAATTTACTTACCAATGTAGAAGTCTTAAGACACATGTCGTAATCTTTGATCTTGAGCTTGTATCCACCCGGCAGGCACCTTTCGAATGCATGCATCTGTCGATACAATCCCATCCATAGGATCAGCTCGACTTTGCCAGCGATGCAGCAGCAATTAGGCGCATTCGAGTTCATATGTCTCGGACATTTTAGCGGCTGGTAGTTCACAGAAAAATTAGGAAGGTACTTACATTTTGCCAAAACGGCAATGGTCGGACGGCGGTTACATAACATCACGTCTGTATTCCCCGAAGGTTTGGGCAGACGTGTATAGGTGTATAGTAACACCCTCATTTTGCCGTTATGATTAAGTCCCATGTAATAGGGGCAAGCCTATTGTCATCAATCGGGCACAAATCCAAACTCCGGGTTGCTACTGAATAACTCCACACGGAAAAACCCAATAACACTTTGCCCGACCAGGACCTCACGATCAGCAGTCGCGCTTGCCACCACTAAACCAACTAAGCAATCGGCGGTTGTCTGCTAAATATATTATTTCACTGTTTTACGCTTTGGACACTTCATTCAGACAAATAGATCTGATAAAAGCCTTGAAAGCTGTCATTCGTCAATCATAAAATATACTCTACGAAGCTACCTTTTGTTATATTATTTGGTACTTTCTGAGGAACCAGTTCAGCAGTGGACGTTTAGCCGATATGATGATAATTCAACAGACCCATGAGGGCCGAAACCAATAGGAGAGGAGACATGCGGCGTAGCAGTGAGTGACTATCTTCTCATATTGGGATCGCATCGCATAGCGCTCATTTGGTGCAACAATGGCATAATTACACTTTTAGAAATTTCACAGAAGATGTTTCTCCCGATGTAAATAGTTTTTCCGCACATTTTGACACACTGAACTTGTTTTTTAAACGTAATTACGTCATTGTTGCACTAAATGAGCGATAGGCTGTCTCGCTCACTCAGACGCAATTTCTATTATTGTATCCTTATCGGTTCACAGTACCACACTTAGCAGCAAAACTGGTAATACACGGACGCAGACGAACCGCGCTAGTTACTTTTCGTAATTTTGTGCGTCCTCACGTGTTTTGTTCGCAAGACGATAGCCGAAACTATATTTCACTACGAAATTATTTCGCAATGGTTTCGCTAGCGCATGCGATTACGTCCGTAGACTAATGACGTAAATGAAACATCACCTCTCCTCTTTGCTCGTTCCGTGTACCGTCTATGCGGAGGGAAGACGTAAAAAAATAACTATATCCTATTGGTAGTTACAAGGCATCCTTTGTCTTTGCTCGTCTTCGGTTTCATGAATGTAACTTGATACATTCAGCTATTAGTCCCGACAGATAGAATCATTTATCAAGTCGTCACGGGAAATCAGAAGCCCGAAAGTCTGACAACCACCTTAGGATATCGGCATTGCCCAGTAACTGGGTTGCGGTCTGATGGCAGTCGCACAGTATAAAAAACTGGTATTCAGCCGGATCTGGCTAGACTGGAAGCTGACCCCAACATAGTTGGGAAAAAGTCTAGGCAGAACAGAATCATTTATTTTGTACATGGTATTGAAGACGCATTCCATTTAACGCACCAGTTCGAAGCACCAACATAGGAACAGGAATACTATTGGTGTGATTCGAATTGGTGCTATTCAAATTGATGCGCTGAATGGAATATCTCGAATTGAACATTCGAAGAATTTTGGAGTGTACTTATCTATGAATTTACGTTTTTCTTGGCGTGAAGTTAATCGAGCTCGATCCCACTGGCGTATGACGGGCGTGCGCGTTCCTCTAACGTTTGACCAGCACCACCGTTGCGCGCACGCGGCGCTCGCGTTGCGGAGACTTGGCGTAACCGCGGCATTTTCGTTTTTTTTCTCAAGAGGTCGCCGCGTATCCGCGTCGCATGCGCGGCGTTCAGCAAACATGGGACGCGAGCACCGCGAGCACACAACGTCGGTGCTGGTTAAACGCTAGAGGAACGCGCACGGCCGACAGATGCAAGTGGGATCGGGCTCTAAAGAAAATGTAATCAAATTATCAAACCTTTAGGTAAACGCTTTGTATACGTCCACAGTTCCTTCCATTTTGTTCAGGTATCACTGAGAATATTATGTCAGCTATTGACATTTTATAAAAAGCAACTCTTGAACCTGCATTCAGAAGCCATATCACTATGTCCGGCCAACCTTCGGACGTCTAAAATATCGACAACATTAGAATATTTTTATTTAAAGTAAATAAAAAAATAGTTATTATTTTAAATTAAACGGTTTTAATTAGCTTCACTTCCTATATTTGTTTGTTAGATTCAAACCGTGCGACAAATTTTTCAGCTACTTCTGCTTAACCGATTCTATTGAAACTTCGCACATAAATTCAAATAATCATTTCAACCTTCAATTCTCAAATCCTGCAGGATGCTGCAGGGGTAAGTACTGCAGGATAAAACCTTTTAACTTAAAAGGTTTTTTAAGGGATTATATGTTGTTAATTATCGTATTTGGTAGTCAATAACTTAGCGGTCGACAGAAACGTTACCTAAGACGTAGAGCTCTGAGGTCCCGGGAATGCGTAAATATTTTACAGTCTTCCTCTCTCATGTCATGAGCTGTGCACGAGAATAGCTCTTGCTATGGTGAAAATGATAGCCAGTCAGCAATCTTGATAGTCACGACAAACCCCATTTAGGGTCTGTACACCAAAGTGCGATGCGACGTCGCATCGTAGAAATATACGAGCTCGCACGACGCATCGTAAGAACTTACGAATTGATTCGCGTAATTGATTTTTCCTATATTGCTAATTTTTTTAAACAAATTTATCTACATATTATAAAAAAACGTTCAATACGGTTGACGATCGTCGAGGGATTGGTCACCCGAACCTTGGAAGGAAGACGCCTTGCCGCACGAAATCGGATCGCAGCAATTTGCGTCGCAGTTTTCTGCGTTGCGAATTCGAATCGCGTCGATTCGCAGTTTTGTATACCAGCCCTTAAACCATCAAACATACGTGTCTAACACTGAGCTTTTTATCACGTGTTCAATCAGGTTATTCTACAGTTTCTTGATCCTTAATGCTTACAGATTTTTGCAAAAGTGTTGTCAATCTCTAGACGTGTTCTTTGCCATACATATCAAATAAACTCGCACACTATAACATGATTTACCAAAGAGAGCCTTTTTCTCGTTGGAAAATCCTCATGGATGTCCATCGCCCGGGGAAGGCGAGGGGGTCTGCCGGACTCTTACCGGCTAAAAACCAATGGTGTTCCTTCTCCTGACCGTACGGCCAGGGTCGCGGGATTCGCAAAAGCATACACCGCAACCCCGGCAGGTCCCGGTCCGCCAACCCATGGCGGACCTCTCCTCTGTGGGGCCTTGCCCCACGTCCTCCTGAGAAGCGCGCACGGAACACGGCGCGCCGCCTTCTCGGGCCTGTTACTGGTCGGGCGGCGAGTCCACAAACCCGCCGCCCGCAGGCCAACCAAAGAGAGCCAAGCGCTCTACTAATTTTAAGTTCTACAAAAGGAAAGCCCAGAATAGCACCTTGTAAATAAGATTCTTGAGATTCTCAGCGATAAGTCTTATGTCGGCCAGCATCAGTTTGACGTCTTTCTTTGTGCTGGAGGTGGTTTCCGACTTGGTGATGGCTTGAATTAAACTTATGGCAGAACAGCATTTCAGCGGTCTTTTAGCTATTTGCTGGTAGATTTTTTCCTAAACAAAGGTGTTATGTTATCTTTACATAGTATATAACAAAGTCGCTGCCGCTGTCTGTACGCTTAGATCTTTTAAACTACGCAACAGATTTTAATGCAGTTTTCAGCAATAGATAGAGTGATTCAAGAGAAAGGTTTATATGTCCCACATTAGTATCTACATTGCACACGTGCGAAGCCGAGGCGGGTCGCTAGTGTAAAATAAACGCAGGTTTAGTGAAGTCGGTGTTTGAGAATATTAATCAGTTTTGTGACTAGTGATAGCCTAACGGTTGAACGCTAGCCTTTCATGCAGGAGGGTCAGACTTTTCTAATTCATTTGCGGATCTGAATTTGTTTATCACTTGCGCTAACGGCGAAGGAAAAACCTCGTGAGGAAACTTACACCCTTGAGAGGGCTTCATAAAGTTCTCGATGGTGTTTGTAGTCTGCCAACCCGCACCAGGCCAGTGTGGTGGACTAAGGCCTAAACTAATAATAGTGGTCGTGGCACTACCCGCTTGATAAGGTCCTAGTTTTAAGGTCCTAGTAAGATACTAATCCAGGATACATTTATCTCTGTCCCAAAGATCTCTTCATCATTTTTTTATGTTAAGTAAATTGAACCCATCTAATACACTTACAATCTCTTCCTTCTGCAACGCCAGCTGCTTGTTATCCAATTCAGTGCTGTGCTTAATCATGGTGGTCTCAGCACTACTACTGGGACTCGAGTACTGGATGATATCCAAGAATTTGAGGATGTTACCGCCAGCGTCATCAACCGCCCTGTTCAGGTCATCCGTGAGTTCCCTTAACGATTCGTATTCAGAATTTTTCAGGCGGCGTTCTACTTCAGTTAATGCTTGCTCCTGTAAAAATATTGTATTGCGCTTTGGTATGTTATGTTGTATTCATGTACACATATTATCTTTAAATTGTGAATTAGTAACAGCAGAAACTGGATCTAAGCAAGATTTTCCTTAAAGGAATCGTTAATTACTTAGCTCTAAGTAGTTCTTCCTCGTAGCCTTATCCCAACTATGTTGGGGTCAGCTTCCAGTCTAACCAGATGTGGCTGAATACCAATATTTTACACAGAACGACTGCCCGACTCCTATCCTCCTCCGATCCTAAGGTTAGACCGGTTGTAAGTCTTTCAGGCTACTGACTACCCGTAACGACTGTCATAGGTATTCGTAACGTTTAACGTGCTCTCCGAGGCACGGAGGGGTCTCGATGTGTAACGAACGGTCACCCATCCACGGACTGACCGCGGCAAGCGCAGCTTAACCTCGCAAATCGTATGATCGAGGCGGTTGTTTATTAGCCACGAGCCCCGCAGGTCAATTAGCTCGAAGTATATTTATTACAAAAAATACAAGCGTGTTTAGACTTGATACTAAAAATGATGATAAATAAACTAGCGTATTGTTTATTTGTTTTTTTTTGTCAGCCTATACTGTCCCACTGCTGGACAAAATTCAGGAGTGGGCTAGCATTTTTGACGAGCGTTGTAAAAGCGCTCGTACGGGTCAGGCTTCACTGACATATAATAAACCTAGCCTTACTAAATCAGCAACGATGCCATACACCATGTTGTTCCTGTACATCCGGAACCTGAAGTCCGGCAGTCTGGTGGCTAATTGTAGCACAGGGAAGATGTTCTCAAAGTCAAGGTAACCATGAACAGGACGGGTCTTCAAGACGTCCATAGAGCCAGTGTAGTAGAGCTTGCGTGATTCTGTTAGCAAATACAAATAATTTTAACCTATAAGCGCTTTACAGGAGGTGTGGTTTGTGAATATTCGCTCTGCAACGAACACTGAACGAATGTGTCGTCTGAATTAGTGGTTAACCTCGTGCTAACTGGAAACTTTTTTTTAATATTGTTTTGATACCTACTTACAGCGATTGTTGTTGAAACTACAAAAAAGTAATGAAATTATCCCAGACATCAAAGTATTTTTATACTATCTTGTGTTATCCCACTGTTGGACAAAGTAGACCTGCCACGTCACATGCGAGCTACGCAGCACGACAATGACCTAGCAGTCTACAGCGACAAAATAATAACAACGCTCAAAAATGACGTCACAAATCCTGCATCGCGATATCAAGATTCGACACGCAGATAGTATTATACAACTTCCCAACATCAGCCGTTGGGGACACATTGGTTGGAGACCCTTCAGATCTCACCAATAACTGCCCAGTTACGTAGAAACGGTCCGCAATACCATCTAAAAGCAGTCGAATTGGAAAAAAAAAAAACCAACCGTTGGGCAGTAGCCCGCCAGGCATAAGATCCGCCTGGTTGGAGAATCCCTCTTTTCGTTGGAGGAACACTGTACCTCGTTCCTCCATATCCTCCTCCATTTATTATATTATAAAGGTATAAATAACACTATCAATCAATCAATCAATCAAATTTATTTCGGACAAGGTACATCCATATGTTGGTAAATTATAATATAAGTACTTACAAAAATGTTATAGCTATGTAATGTTATATCCAGCCTACTATGTTCTACACATAGTAGGCTGGATTGCAAGAGGTAATAACTTTAAGGTTTCTAAGGTAAGCTTTTTCTTGTAGGTTGTTTTTAGGGATGGTTGAGTGTAACATGCTTTTCGTGACAGAAGGCAATTATTTATAGGTGTTTGCTCCTAGTTCTGTTCTACCTAAGCTTTTCCCAACTATTTCGGGGTCAGCTTCCAGTCTATCCAGATGCGGCAGAATACTAGTATTTTTCACGAAGCGACTATCATCAGACCACCGCAACCTAGTTACTGGGCATTGCCGGTATCCTAAGGTTAGACCGGTTGTCAGACTTTCAGGCTTCTGAATACCCGGAACCGGGGGTTTAATGTTCTCTCTGAGATGCGGACGGGTCGCTCGATGTGTAACGGTCACTCATCCACGGACTGGCCGCGGCAAGTGCAGCTTAACCTCGCTAATCGGATGAGAAACGCAGTTGTTACTTAGCCACGAGCCCCTCTAGGTGTTTTCTCCAAGCAGGGTCTTGTTATATGAGACTCACGAGATAAGAAGTCTTGTACTTTGTGTTGGGTTTATCTATGATAATACTTACTTATACATACATACATACATAAACTCACGCCTTTTTCCCATGGAGGTAGGCAGAAACTATAGAACGCCACATGCTACGTCCCTTACACCTTACGCCCTTTCGCTTCATCCACATTCATACATCTTGTCATACACACACGCCGGTTGAGAGTATTAAGCACCTGACCTTTGTGAAAATCATCACCAATAACATCGATGTATGTCCTTCTAGGACGTCCTCTACCGGCGTTCCCATTGACATCCGCCTTATAAATTCCTTTTGTTAATCGCCGTTCACTCATTCTCTCAACATAACCAAACCACCTAAGCATACTCCTTTCAATTTTTGTCACTACATCATCTTTTAAACCGCAACTTTGTCTAATCTCTTCATTTCTCAATCTATCATTCAAAGTTACACCGCACATACTTCGCAAAGAACGCATTTCCACGGCATTTATTCTACTTTCATGCCTCTTCTACCACGACCAACATTCACTTCCATACATAAGCGTGGGTACTTACTTATCTCCTCCATAAAAGCAGCAAACTCTGAAATAATGACAACAATTATAATATTTTTATTCTACAATATTTATATTAGTATTCATCATCATAACATCAGGCCTTCTATTCCCCGAAGGTTTGGGCACATTCATTTCGCCGTTATGTTTAAATCCCATGTAATAGGGGGCGAGCCCATTGCCATTAACCGGGCACGAGTCCAAACTCCGGGCTGCTACTGAGGAATTCCACACGGAAAATCCAATAACACGTTGCCCAACCCTGGGAATCGAACCCAGGACCTCGCGGTCAGCAGTCGCTCTTGCCACCACTAGACCAACGAGGCAGCGTAACTAATCATAACGAATCAACCGTAATGAAAATTATAATTAGAAGAAACGAGTACACTGAGTCAAAGATGTACCTATAGATGCAGACTTACCTTCATCCCCATGGACATCAGACGGCAACTCAGCCACAGTAATAGCAACACCACAGACCTTTCCAGAAACGCGTCTGTCCAACATCGAAACTTCAAGTATAGGGCAGAAGATGCAGAAATCCTCCATTTGCCATAAACTATCCTGAGAACGTATTTAACGTCATTAGGACCAAGCTATATCTGACGCAAGTTAAGTCGCCGATCTTCCGTCGCGTAATTTACTCGAGGACTTTTAGTAACGCATCTTCGGTGTGATATGTTTGTATGGAATTATGTGTACCGGCGGAAAATCGGTGAAGTACCTTCCATTAGATGTAGTCATAAGTAATTGTTACAAGTACCACCCACCCTTCCATCCTCATCGAAGCTCGACAGGGCTGGAAAGTTATTGATTACTCCCTTTCCGTGAGTACAAGTTAGGGTTGTCGCAAGGTAGGTAGTTTGAACTGGCTACCCTGTGATTTTACTCGTGAGCTCTATATTATAATTTACGAAAAAAAAAACAGGATGATTGCTCATTGCTTTATATTTTATAATTGTCCCATAACACATTCTACCTGCAAAATGTTATCATTCAGGACCAGTTTTTAAAAAAATACTTTGAAAGGCCTAGTTGAAAACCAGCGTCAGGCACTAGTTGTCTGGCATTTTTGCTGAACTGGGCCTTTTTGGGGCAGCCGTGAAGCACACTTTCCTACTAATTTATTTTATTTTATTTTTCTGCTTTATGATTTGTGTGCCTTTTAGTCTGTGCTAAACTTTCTAGGTTTAGGGCCAAGCCACATCTGACGGAAGATACGACGATCTTGCGCCGGTACACATAATTCCATATAAAGATCCCACACCGTGCACAATTGACCGCAGATGCGTTACAAAAATTACTCGAGTAAATTACGCAACGGAAGATCGGCGACCTATCTTCCGTCAGACGTGGCTTGGCCCTTAGGCAGTTGACCGGCTGGTGGTCATCAAATCGAGATCTGACGTTACCGTCTGTAGAGGCTTCACTGGTTCCACGCTCGTGCTCCTGACTCCCAGTTGATAGTAAGGCACTATGGTCCTCACCGACACGAGCATCGCACCACGGTGGTAAGGCCCTTCTTCACCCATGGTGGCAAACGCACCTGTGGCGGTTGTTGCGTACATGTGAAGAAGCGAAGGCCCAAATGTGGGCAAGAAACCTAAAACAGTAAAGAGGTTTGTTTTTACAACACATGCACAAGGTGACAACATACTTTAAGATATATGGTAGACCGTAAATGCACCATAAACATCAACAAAGTCAGAAAATAGCAGTGACAACCTGGTAGTGTGACCGTCGGACTGCCTAGTCATAAGTCTCGAGTTCGAACCAAAAGCACCCACCTCAGGCTTTTCGGATTTATGTGCGTATTGTGTAATCACTTGGTTAAAAACGGTGAAGGAAAACATCGTGAGGAAACCGGAATGCCTGAGAGATATTTCTCGATGGCATGTGAAGCCCAGTCAGAGGCCATGGGTGGTATAAACTCTGACACCAGGTTAATCACTAACCACATGAAAAGAAGAAGAAGACCGTTATAAACCCACGAATATGAGCGTAGCGTAGCCCTATGCAGCAGCGGACACTGTCTCCTATATTTACATACAAAGCGAAACTGTAAAACGTGCGTGGCTTGGGCGTGCGCCGTAATGGATACGCTAGATACACGCGGCTGGCCACGCAGCGTGGTCATGGATTTCGAGCGCAGCAAAGGATCCTCGGCTTTCTTCCTCCTAGCCTTTTTCCCAACAACTTTGGGGTCAGCTTCCAGTCTAACCAGATGTGGCTGAATACCAGTATTTTACACGGAGCGACTATCATCAGACCTACGCAACTAAGTTACTGGGCAATGCCGATATCCTAGACCAGTTGTCAGATTTAGCTATAATAATAATAATAATTTTTATTTTCCAAAAAAGTTAGACAATAAACACTTACAAGAACACTGTGCTTAGAGTGTAGAATTTTGTACAAGTAACAAGTAACAGTATGTAGTGTTTCGATGAACTCTGGTACCCAATGTAAGATTTAACTTGTGTTATGGGTACCAGCGCTCTCACATTAAGATTGGACGCAGAAGGTTACATTGCAGCAGGACGAACGCGGCTGTTGGTATAGTGGGGCATATTATAATATAAAGAAAATTAAAATAAAGTAAAATAAAATAAAACGGTCTCATAGTTTGTGTCTGTATATTATGCGTGTTAGTGATTGAAGGTTTATGTGTTCGTATGTGTGGGTGTATGCGTGGGTGTGTGTGTGTGGGTGTGTGTGTGGGTGTGTGTGTGTGAGCTTTAAATAGTAAACCCCCACATAAGTTAGTAGCTATCACAAGTAAAATTAGCTTATGAGTCCATTTATATGCCCATTCTGGCAATAAATAAAATTCTAAAACGACGGCCAAATACGGTTTATGGCCATAGATACCAAAATTTAAGCCATTATAGCACATGAGATTTAGCTGTAGCCTGAAAAATAGGATAATACCGTTTTCTCCATCGTGTGATATCTGTCCAAGCTTCAAATGTGTGCTGGCTAGTACTCTGTTAATGCATCCGTCGCCGGAACACACTTCAATTCTGATCGTCTCGCACATGCTCGGAAACATTTCCACTATGGATATCTGTTCACAATAAATCGGATGGCTGTTGCGGGTCTGCACTGCTGTTTTAGCCTGCAATTTAAAAATATCAGCAGTACCTGAAGGAAATCGGAATCGAAAGGAAATTGTCGCCGGGAAACGACTTTTTTTTTGGGTGATAAATATCGTTTTACGGTAAAGCTCAATGAAACGCACACAAAACATTGTGCTAATGGATGCAATGAATAGTAAACGGGTAATGGAGGTATTTTAAGTACATTTGCAACCTTCAAAATTAGTTTTAAAAAAAAAGTTGCGAAAAAGATGGAACTTTGACCTCCAATATCTCCGTAACTAGAAGGTTTCCAGGCATAGTCCAGAACAAAAACATTATCGCAATGACGTGGAGAATAAGTGCCTTTCGGCTTCGTTAAGGGTCTATTTACACCGTTTATATCTCATAAATATGCATTCATTATTTATTCTTCAAAGGTGTCGTGATAGCGCTGTAATCTTATAAAATTAGTTTACAAGCCTGCCTTGTTGGTCTAGTGGTCGCAAGCGCGACTGCTGAGCATAGTATCCTGGGTTTGATTCCCAGGTCGGGCAAAGTGTTATTGGGTTTCTCCATTAGTAATATCTCAGTAGCAGCCCTGAGTCTAGATTTGTGCGCAGTTAATAGCAATAGGCTCGCCCCGTATTACATGGGACTTAACATAACTGGTGAAACGAGGGTGTACTAAAACAGCTCTGCCAAACCCTTCGGGGAGTAAAAGGCGTGATGTTATGTTAAGTTGTTATGTAGTTTACAAGATACCATTTTCAGGTCCACACTCACTTCTTTTGAAACCCACATTAATGATTTATTTAATACTAACGACCCGCCCCGGCTTCGCACGGGTGTAATATACCTAGATACTAATGTGGAACATATAAACCTTTCTCTTGGATCACTCTATCTATTGCTGAAAACTGCATTAAAATCGGTTGCGTAGTTTATAAGATCTAAGCGTACAGACAGCGGGAGCGACTTTGTTTTATTATATGTAAAGAAGATTAGGCTATATTAAGTCCTTGGGAGACGGATTAGGAATACACTTCCCTTCCATCACTGGGCAAGTAAATCGTACGAGGCGATGAATCTGCCAACATAATTGCGCCCGAAAGTGGCAATAGGCTCGAAAATTAGTGTACTGACTCCTAAAATAGGAAATCACCTCTGCTTACCCCTTCGGGGATTACAGGCGACAGTATAATTATGTTTCTTCTGCCTAGCCCTTTTCCCTGCTGTTGGGGTCAACTTCCAGTCTAACCGCATGCGGCTGAATACCAGTATTTTACACGAAGCGACTGCCATCAGATCTCTGCAACTCAGTTACAGGGCAATGCCGATATCCTAGGGTTAGACCAGTTGCCAGGCTTTCGAGCTTCTGACTTCCCGTAACGACTGTCATAGGTGTTCGTATGACAACCAGGGCAGACTGTTAGACGAGAGATCTCGATGTGTCGGTCACCCATCCACAGACAGACCGCGGCAAGCGCAGCTTAACCTGAGTGAGTATAATTATGTATGTGTATGTAATATTAAGCTGTTTGAATGACCAATCTTTTGAATACAATGATACGCAGTGGTTTGTGAAGAAACCTATGAATATTGTGATTAATAATAATAATTGTGTTTGTAATGTATGGAAGTGAATGTTGGTCATGGCAGAAGCGGCATGAAAGTAGAATAAATGTCGTGGTAATGCGTTCCTTGCGAAGTATGTGCGATGTAACTTTGAATGATAGATTGAGGAATGATGAGATTGGACAAAGTTGCGGTTTAAAAAATGGTGTAGTGACAAAAATTGAAAGAAGTATGCTTATGTGGTTTGGTCATGTTGAGAGAATGAGTGAACGGCGATTATCAAAAGGAATTTATAAGACGGATGTCAATGGAAATGGAGGAGGATGCCCTAGAAGGACATACATCGATGTTATTTGTGATGTTGTTTACAAAGGACAGGTGCGTCGTACTCTCAACCAGCGTGCGTGTATGACAAGATGTATGAATGTGGATGAAGCGAAAGAAGTATGTAAGGATCGTTGCATGTGGCGTTCCATAGTTTCTGTCTACCCCCGTGGGAAATAGGCGAATGTATGTATATAAGGTTAGTCGGAAAGGGGGTACTAAGCCGCGAGCTACGTAATGTATCACTGATGACTGTTTTAAAGAAAGTGTTAAAATTTCAAAATTCGATAACAAAAAAAACCATGTTAAATGACTTTTATTTTAGTTTTTTTAAAAATTCTTCATCCCTCTTTAGTTACGAATTCAGAAAATGAAGATTCTAAACCGTGACCCCAAAATGTAATGTATGACCTAAAATGTAAACACAGCTGATCATAGCTGAGGATAGATAGAATTTATCCAATTTTTTTTGAAATCTTTGAACAGCTATTTCTCTTTAACTAATGAGTTTTGGTGAAAGTTGTAGAACAAAAGTTATCTATTATTATGGGTACTTTAACACCGTTTCAGCTTAGTACCCCCTTTCCGACTAACCTTGTATAATATGTAATGATAATTGATAACATAAATATCAAAATTTACCGAAAGTCCGCAAAAAGACACTTTGACGAGAGAACTCGGTAATTTTCCAAATCGCCTGTCTCCTTGGGTATGGTTTCCGGTTGGTAAACCGTATGCTCCATATATGGTGATAACAAAATTAGCTGGCTGTTGCTCCGATCCAGATGATACGAGAAGATTGCTGCATTAAAAAAATGTTATAGTACACCAAACAAGATAATAAACCGAATCAATCGACAACTGATTTATCGAAAAGATTTTGAATCGGGCTCTCCAGTGCGATTCTTTTAAAAACTCATCTCGATATTCTGCCTAGCCTTCTCCCAACTGTTGAGGTCAGCCTCAAGTCCACTATTTTATACGGAGCGACTGTCATCAGACCTCCGCAACCCAGTTACAGGGCAATGCCGATATTCTAAGATATTGTCAGACTTTCGGGCTTCTGACTACCTGTAACGACCGTCATATTATTGGCATTCGTGTGACACCCGGGACCGACCGTTTAACGTGCTAAAAACTCACCTCGACACCGACTTTTAATTCGATACCTATTGTGGTACAGTTTGGTTTACAAAACTAAGCACGATTATAATCTTATATATATATATTATCTTATACCTTTAAACGAGCAATTCTTGTATATATATATAATCTGAATCTCGGAAACGGCTCCAACGATTTTCACGAAATTTAGTATGCAGGGGGTTTCGGGGGCGATAAATCGATCTAGCTAGGTTTCATTTTTAGAAAACGTCGTTTTATCCGTGTTTTCAGGCAATGAAAAACTGCTACAATATCATTAGATATTAAATGTAAATTTCGCCACTATCTTCTAGGTTGTAATAGCTCAGGTGGGAAATAGGGCGGTCCCGATACCAGAAAATCTCCCTTTTTGTTTTCAAGTTCCTTCTTTTTCTATTTCCCCTTTTTTTTCTTACCAAAAAACACGATTTACCAAAAAAATAACCGAGCAAGGCTCGGTCATCCAGGTACTGTCGATTATACGTGCATCCGTCCTTCTATTATTATCAGTAGCTACTGTGACATTTTTGTCGTCACAAAATCGCATTACTGACTCTTAGAGATGAGGTTCGTGTTCGTTTAAAGGAACACCACGAGAAAGTTACGGCAGACAGCCCTCAAAAGGTTGTAGCCATAAAATAAATGTACAGGTATAAATACTTCAAAAACCAAAATAAAACAATTCAAGGTAGGTACCTACGCCCAAATCAACGCGTCCGATCAGCGTTCACGGTGGCAATCAGTTAATACAATTGTTTTTGTATTGACGTGTTTAAACGAAACGCGTTCTGTTTGGTTTGAACACGTCAATACAACTATGCAGCGATCAGTTAGTGCAATTGCACTTGTATTGACGGGTTCAAACGCAACACGTACTGTTTGGTTTGAACACGTCAATACAAGTAACTGATTGCCAACTCGGTCGCCACCGTAAACGCAGATTGAACGCGTTGGTTTGAGCGTCTAAGTACCTTTACTCATTATACTTACTCTTCAACTCTCTCGTCGTTAATAACGACGGGCATCACTTGAATGTCTCCTCTGAATATAATGGATATATCCACTTTAAGAAAACCTACAGCTCCAGCATCAGGGTTCCGTGGTAAGCTTAATTGTGCCCATTTGTGAAAAACCTGATGATCTGAAAATGATAAAATGAAAATATGAATGACTTTAACAACTATAATGGCAAAAAACAAACTATGACAGTAGTTAGGGACAAAATACGGTATTCAGCCGCCTTGAGTTGAGCTGGGAAAAGGCTAGGCAGAACAACATGGGTTGCGGTGCATGCTTTTGCGAATCCCGCGACCCCGGCAAGTTATTGATTAAAAGTCCGACTATAAGTACCTAACATTAATTTGCAGTATTACTTACGAGGTTGTGACCAAATAGCTCCGAGGTCGACATTGCATTCCCCCAAAAGTCGCGGCGGGGCACAACATCGTGGCTCCATCACGGCAAGCCATATACTCGATCGCTGTATGTCCCTGATACTTACATACAGCTCGAACATGAAGTACTGTTGAAAGGCAAGAACATTTTATAATTTGAACTTATCCATAGGGTCAGTTTCCACTTTCCACCAAGCGGAAAAATCATCGCGGATTTTTTGATGTCACGGAATAAGGAACTGTCAGTATTGCCTTTCACTGGGTCGAGGAACTTCAAGTCTTCAAGTATACTCCACCAAGAAGTACATAGTCTGCTAAGTTGTCGCCAATAAGATTGACAAGCATGTCACTTTGGGACCCAGTGCATAATATCAGCAAGCACATTGGGTCACCCGCGCGACGGCGCAACGAGTATTCCCAAGGAGGGTTGATATCAGGCAGGCGGCCGGTCATAAAATAATAAGCCAAAACCTCTAACAACATGGATTTATGAAATACATGTTGTGCCGACCCCACCTAGTGTGGGATAAGGGCAGGAAGAAGAAGAAAATCACTATTGCATTTAAGTATAAAATGTGACGCAGAATCAAGCGTTTCTTTGCGCGTGCCTGAGCATACGTGGGCGTTAAATTTTATACTTAAAGGTAATACTGTTATTGTTCTTTATTCAGTGACATCAAAAAAGTACGCAGACATTATTCCGCTTAGTGGAAATTGACCCTTATAAATTGGCCAACTAGGTACTATTTCCAGTGTCTGTCGGAAACGGTGACTGTTAGGAGCTCAACACACCGAACCAGGTGCGTCCCGGCGACCGCACTTGCAAAATTATGTGTTGCAGAGAAATGACGATACCAGGGGTTACACGAAATCCCTGGTGATACTATGAAATAATGGATGAAGTCGAATATGCAAAACGCGTTTACCTCATATTACTAAAAAAAAACAGGTTATATTTTTTATTTTTTAAATAGCCTATGGAATGTCCCACTGCTGAGCACAGGGCTCCCCTTTTGCCTTCCTAACCTCTCTATTTTGTGCCGTTTCTAACCATGCTAGCCCAGCAAACACGTCTAGATCGTCACGCCACCTACGCCGCGGCCGACCTCGACGACGACGTCCTTCTTCAGGCGTCCAGTGAGTGACGATCTTTGCCCACCTCTCCGGGTGATTTGACAAAATGTTAAACAATTTTCAGTGATTGTCCTTTGACTAGACTAATAATAATTCTAGTAAGGTGATGCCTAGGGATTTCGCGAATTTTGCAATCTCCTTACCTAAAAAAAATATTTGAAAACGGATTTCACAGGCGCAAGTGGCTTGAGAAGTATTACAAAATAGCATCTTAAACTGATTTTCAAAATAAAAAGTACCTACATAGCGGATTTTGCAAGCGCAGCGACGATAATATTGGTCACGTAAGGGCGCGTTCCCACTATGTCGTGACGATTAATTTATCGTTGGACGACTGTCGTCTCTAGCTGTTCCCATTATAACGACTGTTTGTCGTCAACTTTTTGTATATTTTAGCGACTATCGTATCTATCTGTTCCCATTGGATCGCGACGACATTTTATCGTTTCACGGCAGTCGCTTTGTCGTTTGCACATCAGTAGCAAACTACAAGACGAGACAATATTTTTATCGTGGCCACGACAGATATTCGTAACAACGATACATGATTTGCCGTCACGATGTCGTGACGTTTTCTTATCGTTTTACGATTGTCGTGCTAGCTGTTCCCATGACTTGACAATCTGTCGTCACTGCAAATGCAAACACAAGTCGTGAACGACAGTTAATCATGTCGTCTTATATGTGAACACCTCCATTTAAATATATAAGCCATGACACTTAAAACTACACGACTATCTGTCGTCACGACAAAGTGTGAACGCGGCCTAAGAACTCAACTTTACAGCTGCAAAATGGTATGGAATCATTAGGCTGCGGGTTCTACTCACGGTTCATATTTTTTCTTGTCTTTTAAATTTATTTGTACTCGATATTTATATTTTATTCATTTTTATTCTCTTCAACAATTTTTACTACGCAAACGTGCTTGTTAGGTACTATCAAAAATCAAAAGTTTTTATTTCACTAAAACCAATACAGGTGCTTATGAAAAGTCGAATTTAGATGCACGGTTCCAATTAGTCGTTTCCTATGGAGAAGAGCAGGCAAGAAACTCCATGGTTACTCTTTTAAAAATAATATCTTTAACAATTTCAGAGTACAATGATTTAGGATAGTGAGAGAACAATGGAGTCCTGACCACAGACCAATGAGTAATGTAGAACAAAAATTAACAAACAAAATAGCAAAATAACAAAACTATAAGCGACATCTATCTTCAGTTTGTAGCGACTCGTGGTTACTATAGTCTTGAGGCATGACGTGTTGTGCGAGACACCACTAGGTTATTGCGGTAGAATTTAATTCGAACCACAAATCATAGATGGCGTGCACTATGCATACTAGGTTTTACTGCGGTTCGGTTCGCGTAAATTCTTTTCTTTGATTTTCTTTGAAGTATCCTTTGCATTCATCCGATAACTAGCTACGTAGCTGCCAATAATCATCAAATCGGCTTAGCAGTTCAGCCGTTAAGGCTTATTAATTCAATGTTTTCTACGGAATAATTCCCAGAAAGCTGTATTTGAACATAGACTTATACCAGGTTCACACGATTCGATTCTAGTTGATCAACTGCCAAATCGCATACGATTTGAACCGTCTGAACAGACTTTCAATCAAATTGATTCAATTTGAAGGAACAAAACGTTTCAACTTTTGTTGATCAACTAAAATCGAACCGTGTGAACCCGCTATTAGATAAATATAGGTTACAAAAAAATACGAAGCTCATCGATCCGATACCCTCAACTGTTTTACTTAGATTCATAATATTCAGTGATGTAGGTAACTCTGTTTCTAGCCTTACATCTTTTACTCTTTATTTATACTAGCGTAGCGGCCCGTCCCGGCTTCGTACGGGTGGACATTTTTCCCGTTTTTGCGACATTTTTCATTTATGCTCCGCTCCTATTGGTCGTAGCGTGATGTTACATAGCCTATAACCTTTTTCGATAAATGGACTACCCAACACAAAAATATTTTTTCAATTCCAACCTGTAGTTCCTGAGATTAGCGCGTTCAAACAAACAAACAAACTCTTCAGCTTTATAATATTAGTATAGATTAAAATAGTTAACTACTTACTTTACAGACGACTTAGCAAACATTTAAAATAATTACAATTATTTGACCCTAGTTGCACCTAATGGTAAGCGCAGACAGTGTAAGATGGAGCACACGAATCCAAGTACCAAATATATAGAAGGACTGAGGGGTACCTCTGGCTCTCACATAGGTACACTATGATACACATTTAATTGCTTGGGGCCACATTTATTGTGAGGGTGGTAGCTAGCCGGACTGATGATATTCATCAAATGCAGACTGTATTAACAGCTAACCAACATCTCGCAATATTGATCGATACTATAGATACATTTTATTCTTAGCTTTGGGTATCCAACATCTCGCAATATTGATCGATACTATAGATACATTTTATTCTTAGCTTTGGGTATGCACGCCGGAGAAAGGGCTTGTACACAAAACTGCGATGCGACGTCGCATCGTAGAAATATACGAACTCGCACGACGCATCGAAAGAACTTACGAATTGATTCGCGTAATTTATTTTTCTTAAATCTTCTTATCAGTAACAGCAGTGCGCAAATATTTTTACGCATTTTTTTTCTACCTAGTATAAAATAAGTTTAATACGGTTGACGATCGTCGAGGGATTGGTCATCCGAACCTGGGAAGGAAGATGCCTTGCCGCACGAAATCGCATCGCATCGCAGCAATTTGCGTCGCAGTTTTCTGCGTTGCGAATTCGCATCGCGCCGATTCGCAGTTTTGTGTACAAGCCCTAATACAGCACTTGGTAGTTAATATTGCACATCGAGCTGAGCTTTAGAAAGAGATGTAGGTTAGCATCGGCTTTATAGAGCGTCAATCTTTGTCGCACGAAGCCACAAAACGTCACAGATTATGAGTAACAGAGACGACGCTCTACGAAGCCGAAGCTAGCCGAATATCTCTTTCTGAAGCTCGATGTGTAATATTTACTGCCAAGTACTGTACATCCTTTCAAAATTCCATGTTTTATTTGTTAGTTTGTTTTTTTAAATCATTGCCCCACACTAGGATTTCTCCTGTATCGTGGGTGCGTTTACAGACACAAATCTTCACATGCACCAACATCCAGACCCGGAACAACTATCTGTAGGCCATACAAATATTTTTGTTCCGTGGGGGAATCGAACCCGACTCGTAGTGCAGGAGCCGATCGCTCAGCCACTGCACCAAACGGGTCGTCAATGTAAAGGTAGCTGTAGCCGACTGCAGGCAGCAGCAGCAGGCGACGGCGTGTCGCTGCAACACTACTTGTTTCTGTATTAAGGATGACTCACTCTAGACCGTGACGGGCTTCGGCCGAGCTATTACCGTTGCGCCGTGATGCAGTAAGTATACTCGTCCGAGCAAAAATAGTGTTGTAACCAGACCACAATCATGAATTTAGACGATCTGGAACTAGCGGCTATGTCGATCGCTCTGGACGATGAAGAATCTGATCAATCTTAAACTTCAAGGAAATGGGATGGTCGAGCCGAGCCGGACAGAGTTGATTCCGAGCGTTGTCCGTTGCTCGGCCGTCACTCGGTTGCCGCTCGGTATAGCGTGTGTCCATCCAAAATATATGTAATATTAGTTAACCGTGCTACGGCCGACACTCGGGTTGGACCCGACACGGTCTAGCGTGGGTCACCCTTTACTGGGCAGGCGACGTGACGCTAGCTACGGAAGGTATGTCATAGTAATACATAGAAACCTCGTGAGCGGCTCGTGGCAAATTACCAACCGCGGGGATCATATCATTTGCGAGGTTAAGCTGCGCTTGTCGCGGTCAGTCCGTGGATCGGTGACCGTTCGTTACACATCGAGACCCTTCCGTGCCTCGGAGATCACATTAAATTATTGGTCCCGGATATCATACGAATAACTATGACAGTCATTACAGGAAGTCGGAAGCCCGAAAGTCTGACATCTGGTCTAACTTTAGGATATCGGCATTGCCTAACTGGGTTGCGGAGGTCTAATGGCAATCGCTCCGTGTAAAATACTGTTATTCAACCCCATCTGGTTAGACTGGAAGCTGACTGAAAATGCTAGGCGGAACAGAACATAGCGACCAGTAGTGTCGCGGCGACACGTCGCCTGATGCTGTCTGCTGTAGGCTACTGAATTCTGCCTTAAAGAAGCATTGCGTATGTCAGATGCTGGTTGTCGTTGAAAACCAGTGCTGTGGCTCCGTTTCGCACGTGAGACAGAGCATTATGCTGAGCGATGGCCGTTTTCGTGCGGGTGTGACGCATATTTTTCCCAACAGTTTCTTTTTGGTTTTGTTTTATATTTTTTTTTTTGTGTGTCATGTTCGCGCAAATAAACTACTTTTCTTTCTTCTTTCAGATGACGAATAATATAGAAAGTAAATAATCTGTAGATGTAACAGTGCTTGGGGCGCTATCAGCGATGGATGTGCACTCATCCGTGGTAAGCATTCACCGCAACGACCGACACTCGGCTCATTACCTGCCTACCCCGCAGAGTAAACAAACTTTATAGGTAATAAGTGTAATAACTTAATTTTGTACACAAATTATATTACACCCATAGTTATTTTTACGGTGATACGAGTACAATGAAATCATTATGTACTAAAACAATTTCCGTTACTGCTATTTTTACAGAAAATGTAAACATTTTTTTACGTAAATACATACATACATACATAAACTCACGCCTTTTTCCCATAGGAGTAGGCAGAAACTATAGAACGCCACATGCTACGACCTATACATATTCTTTTCGCTTCATCCACATTCATACGTAAATACATTTTAGGTACTTACGTAAATATTTTATTGTATTCACATACAGAGTGTAAACGAAATCACGTAATTCCTTCAAACCTCCTGATGTACTGCTGACAGATTAAAACTGCACGGGATACTTTAGGATTCAATAAAAAAATTATTACAAAAAGTAAACATTGTGTTCTTAACGTGAAAAACAAATAATTAAGACTTGTAAAAAAAAATTCAATCCGTAACTATCCCGTGCAAATATGATCTATGTTAGCAGTACATCACGAGATTTGAATGAATTACATGATTTCGTTTACAACCTGTATAGTCCGGCCATTTAAATATTTTATAAAAAGTAAAACAAAAAAGCTTGAAAAAATTCTCTGCTTTAGGAAGTACCCATTTAACACGTTACATTTTTTTAGAAATCTTAATACCTATTCGTTAATCATTTAAAAATGTATATTTTTAGGACCTTGCTACATCTGACGGAAGATACGTCGCAGATCTTACGTTGCGTAATTTATTCGAGGAATTTTCGTAACGCAGCTTCGGTCAAAGGCGCCGCCCCGTACACAGTCACTCTCGATCGCGAACCGCGATCAAAATCAATGATCGCGAT
Organism: Amphipyra berbera; assembly: GCA_910594945.2. Classification (NCBI taxonomy): domain Eukaryota; kingdom Metazoa; phylum Arthropoda; class Insecta; order Lepidoptera; family Noctuidae; genus Amphipyra; species Amphipyra berbera. The sequence goes on along the minus strand of OU343121.1, from coordinate 20,095,225 downwards.
CCAGATTGATAATGTACGAATTAGATTGACGGATTGATGCATCTGATCACAAAAGAATCTGGATCGCGATCATTGATTTTGATTGCGGATCGCGATCGAGATTGACTGTGTACGGGGCGCCAAATGTGTATGATGTGAGATGTTTATCTAATACCTTTAAACGAGCAATTCTTGTATAAACAAGGTTAGTCGGAAAGGGGGTACTAAGCCGAAAGGGTGTTAAAGTACCCATAATAATGGATAACTTTTGTCCTACAACTTGCCCCAAAAGTGAATATTTCAAGAGAAATAGCTGTTCAAATATTTCATAAAAATTACGCTACATTCTATCTATCCTCAGCTATGATCAGACGTGTTTACATTTTAAGTCATATTTGGATCCACAGATTAGAAACTCCATTTTCTGAATTCATAACTAAAGCAGGAATGAAGAATTTTTTTATCTTTTTTTAATAAAAAAATAATATTTCATGGAATTCTTTTTTATCGAATTTTAAATTTTAACACTTTCTTTAAAACAACCATCAGTGATACATTCAGTGACCCGTGGCTTAGTACCCCCTTTCCGACTAAATTTCGGAAACGGCTCCAATGATTTTCATAAAATTTAGTATGCAGGGGGTTTCGGGGGCGATAAATCGATCTAGCTAGGTTTCATTTTTAGAAAACATCGATTTACCAAAATAAAAATACCGAGCAAAGCTCGTTCATCCAAGTACCTACTATGGAATTATGTGTGCCGGCGGAAGATCGGCGACGTATCTTCCGTTAGATGTGGCTTGGCCTTAAACTTGTTATTTGTCATAAAGAAAAAGGGCGCTTAGGTCATTTTGGAGGAAAAAGGATCAGTAATGGATATTAATATGTAAAGAATACAGAGTGTAAACGAAATCATGTAATTCCTTCAAACCTCGTGATGTGCTGCTGACATTGATTAACCTTGAACAGAATACTTTTGAATTCAATAAAAAGAAAATACAAGAAATAAACATGTGTTCTTAACGTGAGGCATTTTAGAGCCCCGAGCGAATTGCGTGGTATCGCTCGCCGCGCGGCATCTAGCTAAAATGCCTCACGTTAAGAACACAAACATGTCTACTTCTTGTATTTTTTTTTATTGAATCCTAACTGGATGTAGTTAAGCAGAAAGGACTCAACCCACACAGAGTCACTTTTGAGTTATTGACGTTTTAAGTTGAGTGGTTTTCTTCAGTGATGCTGTATTCAGATTTTGTTACGTAATTACACATCCTTGATAAAATTGGTGGTTGATAGTTATATTGTGTATTTCTGGACTTACTTAAGAAAATATAGAGTTGGATGATTTAAGCAGGTTGGGTCTTTATAGGTAATAAAAAGTAAATACCTGTCTAATATGTGGTTTGGTTCCCTGTCACAAAAAACGTATTTCCTTTACTTATTTCTTGGATCTTTTTTGCTGAATAAAAGGCCCTACCTTATAGACCATTTTGGTACTAATAACTCATTTTTGAAAATTTTGTGGATTGAGTCCTTTCTGCTAAACTACGTCCAACTTATCCCGTGCAGTGTTAATCTATGTCAGCAGTACATCACGAGGTTTGAATAAATTACATGATTTCGTTTATACCCTGTATACCTACCTACCTCTCTGAAATATGGCTCCTCCATATTCCTCTTGATTTTAGTTCTATGTTTCTTCTTTCCAAGTACCACGATGACGTAAGAGTTCGCAGAGTGAGGGTTCATCCACATCAGTTTGCGGGCCTCCAGAACGGTTACCGATACCTGTAGAATAAAAAATCTTTAAACTTGTACTTAAATCAGCGGTACATCCACGTAACGGTACTTACCAACCGCGCGGATCATACGATTTGCGAGGTTAAGCTAAGCTTGCCGCGGTCAGTCTATGGATGGGTGACCGTTAGTTACACATCGAGACCCTTCCGTGCCTCGGAGAGCACGTTAAACAGTCGGTCCCGGATGTCATACGAATACCTATGACAGTCGTTACGAGAAGTGAGGAGCCCCAAAAGTCTGACATCCGCACCGGTCTAACCTTAGGATATCGGCATTACCTAGTAAACGGGTCGCGGAGGCAATCGTTCCGTGTAAAATACTGGTATTCAGCCGCATCTGGTTCGACTGGAAGCTCACCCCAACATAGTTGGGAAAAAGCTGGGCAGAACGGTACTTGTTCAACTGCGTACCTAATGCGAATATACGATAGATTCTATTGCATTACGCATTCCACTATCAAGAAAAAGTGCGCCTCTTTCAAGAAGGAGTTGTCCGTAGTCACCACCTACGGACAGTCCAGGAAGATTGATGACCGTCCTCTCGGATTGGTGACCCTGATACGTGTCAGTGACCTCGGATATTTGGCATGAGTTGGTTGAGTTTATGTTTTTTGAACTTCAATGTTCCTAACATTCAGAAGCCAAATATTAGGTCCTTACCTATGAAATTAGCGTTTTTTTCTCACAAATAGAGAACCTCGTCACTTCTATGATTTTAAATATATATCAATTGCTTGATATTATATCGAATAATGACCATCATAGACAACTACCAATAGTAAAAAAAACCTTATTACTTATAGTTTTCTACCCAAAAAATATACCTTAAAAATGACTCCTCTTTTTGTTAGCAGAAATGACCACTATTTTGGTTTTAACTTAGCCAAAACTTATTTTGGTCGCATAATCTAAATGGCATACGTTATCTTAGTTTTTAAACATTAGTGCATAAAAGTTTTAAAACATTAGTGTTCATAGTTGTTAAATAAATTTAAAAAATGTTAGTATGAAAAATGCAACTTCTTTAAAATTCTCCATACAAAACGCTGATTTCATAGGTGGGACCTAATATTATTCGGTTTTCTGCCCACTCAGCTCGCTTTCTTTAGGCTTATAACACTATTAAGTATTGGAGGGATCTCATCCAACTCATCTCAACTCATCCAGTTCAGTGTTTATTAAAATTATTCTACTAATACTCATATATTTTATGTGGCATTAGTGAACATTGTGAGGAATAATTTAGAAATAATCGCTTACACAGGGAGTTGAGAATTTTATAGTAGAATAAGCCACCTAATAGTGCGTCCCTGTGTGAAATAAGTGGATATATTCGTCGCACAGGAACTCCAAGAAGCAATGAAATGCGTCACACCAGCATTTCACTACATTAAAGATTTAAAAAAAACATGAAAACCATATCCAACTTAATAAATCTCGTTCAGCCTAGCCTTTTCCCAACTATGTTGGGGTCAGCTTCCAGTCTAACCAGATGCGGCTGAATATCAGTATTTTACACGGAGCGATTGCCATCAGACCTCCGCAACCCAATTACTAAGCAATGCTGATATCCTAAGGTTAGACCGGTTGTCAGACTTTAGGGTTTCTGACTACCCGTAACGACTGTTATAGGTATTCGTACGAGACCTTACCCGGGTTTAACATGCTCTCCGAGGGACGGAGAGGTCTCGATGTGTATAGGATGGTCACCCATCCACGGACTGACCGCGGCAAGCGTAGCTTAACCTCGCAAATTATATGATCCGCATGGTCGTTAATTAGCCACAAGCCAACTTAATAAATCTAATGGCGAAATACTGTTTCATGCCGTCACTGTCACTTTAAGGCCAAGTAACAGTGACAGCACGAACTTAACGAGTTAAAATTAAGTAGGTAGCTTTTGAGTATGCCATATGCCCGAAGTAAACACTTCTACAGTTAACATCATTTCAAAGAACCAACGAAAGCCGAATAAAATCAGCGCATATTTTTTTCTTAAAAATACCCTTTTAAAACTGTCAGCTGCGCCCATAAGCGGAAAAGTTGCCGCTTCATAAAAAACCAGCGCAGCGGTAAAGCGGCTGAAATTACAATTGTCGGCGAGTTGTATGGCCGACATGTGAAAAGCCAGCATTGTCTTTAACAAAAACGTAACAACTACCAATAAAGGACTACACGTGATGTGACCAGATGTTAGTAAAAGGTAGGACAGTAGTGGGTTTGGATTTTGCAAAATTAAAAGTAAATACCATCTGATGTAAACACCATCCATTGTAAACACCATCCGTAGTAAACACCATCCGTAGTAAACACCATCCGTCCGTCATGATGTCATCACGCTTCTACTTTGTAGTCTTAGCCAGAAATCTATTAATTCTATGTGATGTCATGCTGTGATGATCTTAGATTGCTTCCGCAAAGACTTCGATTTGCACTCATTGTGGTAAAGTTTCAAAAGGTAGCAATGTTGACCAACATCCAAAAACGTTTATCAAAGTAACATACACACATAAACTCACGTCTTTTTCCCATAGGGGTTAGGCAGAAACTATAGAACGCCTCATGCTACGATCCTTACTTACTCCTTTCGTTTCATCCACATTCATGAATACATCTTGTCATACACGCACGCCGGTTGAGAGTACTACGCACCTGACCTTTATGAAGAACTTCATCAATAACATCAATGTATGTCCTTCTAGGACGTCCTATAACCAATGAGAAAATTCCTAGCCTCTTCGCATTTGCGTACAGGCACGACACAAACCATCCGCGAAAGTTCGTAAGCAATTCGCGAACAACACGCGAACCCCTGCTGTGTCATCTCTGCATCACCCTAAGGTTGACTGGTAGACAATGTCTTAGAAATTAAGTTCGGCGATGTACGGCTGGTGCATAAAGTTTAAATAATATTAATCTTCTTCTTCTTCCTGCCCTTATCCCACACTAGGTGGGGTCGGCACAACATGGACCTATTTCATAATATAAGTTATTAGAGGTTTTGGCTTATTGTTTTATGACCGGCCACCTGCCTGACATCAACCCTCCTTGGGAATATTCGTTGGGCCGTTGCGCGGGTGATCCAATCTGCTAGCTGATATTATGTACTGGGTCCAAAACTGATATGCTTGTCAATCTTATTGCCGACAACTAAGCAGATTTTGTTCTAAAATAAAGTTTAAATAAATAAACTCCCTTCAAATGCGTCAACAGCGTTCGCAGTGGTCACGCTAAATATTCGTTAAATGCTCGCGGACAGTTCGCTATTCGCAGACAATTCGCTGTTGCTCCATTTACGTGCATAAATGGGGCCACGCCACACATAATGAGAAGTCCGAACATTTTCTCCTAAACCTGGTCCCACTAACTTCTCGATAAATAATTTATAATGCAACCAGTACCTGAAAATATTGTGGCGTGTTTTCCGGGTTCCTTTCGGTCTCGACCCTGTATGTTTGCTGCCTCGCCAGTTTTTGCCGACATCTCTTCTCTGGCGACTTCGTCCGCATTATATGTAATGATTTGTTGTGCGTTTTGTAACGATGCAATTAAAATGACGCGTGCTATGACAGTCGTTGTGTTGCAGGTTGGGGTTGTGGTAGTCTGTGGTAGACTTACTTTTTATAAGAAGTTTTGAGTGTGTCTATAGTTTTGATGTCAAAAGGTTTAGCGGTAGTTAAGAGGAAACGCGGGCTGCAAAATATTAATAATTGGAATAGGTTTTTGCGATCTTTTTCCGTCCCACCCCTCCCGCAAACCTTCCCAATTGAGCGCGAAAGAGACACCTGCATCTCGGACTGATTTCTCCCGTGCAATATTAGCGAAATCGTACTTTCGTATTTCCCTGTTTTCTTCTTCAAATCTGGACCGAGCTCAATATTTTTCTCTGTAATTATTTAAGAAAGTTTTTGGATATGTTTGTATGTTTTATTTTTTTTATATTCATCAAATTTGTTTGCCAGATGTTTGAAAACGGTGGTAAAACCGGTCGATTTTTGTAAAATTTAAACGTTTCTAGTTCTTTTGATAGTTAATTTATTGACAAATACAGAACATAGGGACATAGTGGTGGTAGATATATATCATATGGTAAAAAATATTTGTTCTAGTGACATTATCCAAGGAGGAAACTGAGGAATACGTTTGTATGGACTAAATTCTAACCGCATTTCCTCTTAATTTTGCTCATGGTGCAAACAAGTTTGGTTCATTTTTAACTTATTTTTTGTATAATGAAGTATTCTTCACTTTCAGTGTAGGTAACTTGACGTTACCAATAGAAATAGGTATATGTTGAGTAGTTGATTAATGATTTATCTCCGTTGCAAGCGCAGGGAAGACTATTTTTTTTCTTTTTTTTTTAGGTGGGGCCACTCGCAGTTTAAAGCTCGCTAAGGCTTTTTTACTGCTTAACCGGACTATCCTGTGGTGGCCAAAAATTACTTTAAGGCCCCCAGCCAGGGCTTACAAACTAAGGATATTAAGTGACGCGGCACTAAGGGCACCCCCTGTAGGGTTCGGGCCTCGGCTTTGTGGGTCACTGAGGGGTGGGCAACTATGGTCGGGCTGGGCTAAATTATTTGGGGGCTGGTTTAGCATTACAGGCTCAGCTTCGCGGGCTGGCGTGGCGAGCAAAGGTCGGTCGGTGACGTTACAAGGGGGACGCGGAGCAGGGAAGACTATTAGACGGGTTAGGCGGGTTAGTCTAATTATAATGTTATTTACATACTGCCTCGTTGATCTTGGGTTCGATCCCTAGGTCGGACAAAGTGTTATTGGGTTTTTCCGTGTTTTGCTCAGTAGCAACCCGGAGTTTGGATTTGTGCCTGGTTGATGGCAATAGGCTAAACCCTATTACATGGGACTCAAACATAACGGCGAAATGAGGATGTTACTATACACCTCTGCCTAACCCTTCGGGAAATACAGGCGTGAATTTATGTTATGTTATTTACTTATACAAATCTAAGCAAAAATATGTACTGTGCGACTGCTATAGATTTCCTTTTTTTAAATAGGTACCTACATATTAAATTAATTTTGATCAGATCTCTAGGTAGGTTTACCTTAGGTTAGTTGGGATAGGATTATATTACGGTCCCGCCCAGTGGGTTCCCGCATTGTCATTGCGGGGGGGCTTAGTAGCCGTGGCTTCGAGCCCCACGGTAAAGCGAAGAGGAACCCGAGGAGGGGCTGCTCGTCGGGACTTGGGCCTGAAAGCCCTCGACGTAGCGGTCAAGTAGGTGGCGGTGTAGCCTGGGCGACATCGCAACTGAGGAGGGCCGCGATGTCTTATGGGAGGCATTGCAGCTGAAGGATGGAGGCCGCGGCGGGAGAGGAGTGCCGGTATTACGGTGCGCTGTTCTCCTTACCTTCCACGGCCTTGACGGGGCCGCCACCGTCAGAAGGCTGACGCGGTGGGGCCGCAGGGGGAGAGGAGTGTCGGTGTTTAGTTGGCCGCTCTCCCTATCCTCTACGGCCGAAAAGTGGTAGGCGGCGGGGCCACTAACCTGACCCATCGCAGGGGGACCAAAGGTGCCCAGACGCGGGTCGTCTGGCGCCCATGTGCCTATTTGATCCCCGGGGTGGTCACGGCGTGCCATGTGTTCTGGTGCGCCGGTGATGTGGGGTGCTCTCCGCGCCTCTCAGGAGGTCGTGGGGTGGGACCCCACTGGGGAGAGGTCCACCAGAAGTTGGTGGACCAAGACCTGCCAGGGTTGCGGTGCATGCTTAGGCGAATCCCGCGACCCCGGCCGACGGTCAGAAGGAGGAACACCGTGGGTTTTTAGCCTGTAAGAGTTCGGCAGACCCCCTCGCCTACCCCGGGCGATGGACATCCATGAGGATTTTCCCACGACATAAAAAAAGGATTATATTACGGTAAGCAAGAAATCGCCTAATGCGATATGACTGCCTTTGTAGGTATACCTAGTCTGGCCATAAATACTGTTACAAATAAAAATAAGAAAGATATTACATTTTAATTTGGAATCTGTCATTTTTATACGATTGTTCATTGAATTTTCTAATTTTGGCGCCAATATATTGTACAATATTTTGCGATATTAAAATGGAGTGGGGTGAGAACCGAATCGCTGTGATTGCATTACACAAAGTTGGTACCTATGGAGCCAAATGCAATTTTTAAAACTCTACATACGCTTGGTATTAGTCAAATGTTTGTGTACCGGGCTATTAATAGGTACAATGAGACCTCCTCTGTTTGTGACAGAAAAAGATCTGGCCGTCCACGTAGTTTTCGTACGAAAAAGGTGGTCAAAGCAGTAAGAGCAAGAATTAGAAGAAATCCTGTCCGAAAGCAAAAGATTTTATCTCGGGAGATGAAGATAGCACCCAGAACCATATCGCGTATTTTAAAAGATGACTTAGGACTTGCAGCCTATAAGAGACGTACTGGTCATTTTTAACTGATAATTTAAAAAAGAATAGGGCGGTAAAATCGAAACAACTACTGAAGCGGTACGCAAAGGGAGGTCACAGAAACATTTTGTTTACGGATGAGAAAATCTTTACATTTGAGCAACATTTTAACAAACAAAATGACCGTATTTATGCTCAAAGCTCTAAGGAAGCTTCCCAATTAGTCGACAGTGTGCAACGTGGGTATTATCCGACTTCAGTGATGGTTTGGTGGGGTGTTAGCTATGAAGGAGTGACTGAGCCATATTTTTGTGAAAAAGGTATCAAAACATCGGCACAAGTGTATCAAGATACCATTCTTGAGAAGGTAGTTAAGCCCCTTAACAACACCATGTTCAATAACCAAGTATGGTCCTTCCAAAAAGACTCGGCGCCGGGTCATAAAGCTCGGTCCACGCAGTCTTGGTTGGAAGTGAACGTTTCGGACTTCATCAGAGCTGAAGACTGGCCGTCGTCTAGTCCCGATCTTAATCCGCTGGATTATGATTTATAGTCAGTTTTAGAGAGTACGGTTTGCTCTAAATGCCATGATAATTTGGAGTCCCTAAAACAATCCATACGATTGGCAGTGAAGAATTTTCCCATGGAAAGAGTGCGTGCTTCTGTTGATAACTGGCCTCAACGTTTAAAGGTCTGTATTGCAGCCAATGGAGACCACTTCGAATAAGCTTTTCATATTTTAAATTGTTTTATATTTATGTATTAAACTAACACACTTTAAAAGTAATAAATATTATTTGCAAAAAAAATTTTTTTTTTTTCTTCGTTACAATATTTATGGCAAGACTAGGTATATATCTCTTTCTACTGTAATTTTTATTGTTTACTATCTGTTCTACCGCGGCTGCGCCCGCGTAAATAATTTGACTATAGCGCCAACTATCGCATCCCAGCATAGCTTAGAACCATTGTCTCGACAAAACAAATATATTAAGTAAATATGACCTGAATCAGTAAAGCCGTTCTTAAGTTATGGCGTGTACAAGGGAAATATGGATTAATCTATACTAAAATTATAAAGCTGAAGAGTTGGTTTGTTTGAACGCGCTAATCTCAGGAACTACTGGTAGGAATTGAAAAATTATTTTTGTGTTGGATAGTCCATTTATCGAGGAAGGTTATAGGCTATATAAAATCACGCTCCGACTGATAGGAGCGGAGCATAAATGAAAATGTTGCAAAAACGGGAAAAATGTCCACCCGTGCGAAGCCAGGACGGGCCGCTAGTTTAATATACCTAATATAGAAGATTTTGTGTACAATTAGGAGTATTGTATCGTATAATGTTATATCACCGAGTATTAGTGACCAGGGATTTCAGAACAAATTAATTTCTCAAAGTTTGTCCATACAAGGTGACAATTTATTATGAATACCTCAACCTCAACAAAAATCGTTAAAAGACACCGACAATTTGATTTAAAACATCATTAGCTTCGCCGAATGTCATATAACTAGAATTTGTTAAAATGTTTTCTAGCCCACAATAGATTTATGACAAGGCGTCTTCTTTTTAATGATGTCCGTTTTCGATATAAAGACGTCTGTCTACAAGGTTAGTCGGAAAGGAGGTCCTGTACTAAGCCAAAAGGGTGTTAAAGTACCCATAATAAGGGATAACTTTTGTTCTACAACTTTCCCCAAAAGTCAATAGTTCGAGATAAATAACTGTTCAAAGATTTCATAAAAAATACGATAAATTCTATTTATCCTGAGCAATGATCAGACGTGTTTACATTTTACGTCATATTTGAGGTCACGGATTAGAAACTTCTTTTTCTGAATTCATAAATAAAGCAGGGATGAAAACTGTTTGAAAAAACAAAAAAAAAACATGGAAATAAATTAATCGAATTTTTCAATTTTAACTTTCTTTAAAACAAACGTCAGTGATACATTAAGTGGCCCGCGGTTTATGATCCCCCCTTTCCGACTATATCGCTGGTGCATGATCTTCACCTGAGAACCTATCTGCCCCAACGGCAATCAATTCAGTCAGTTCATCCCCACCACTGGCACTTCAACTCACTCTTCAACCTATCTAGTTTTGTATCTTCATATCAATCAATCAATCAACTCATAACTCCCAATTCTCGAACTGCCTCGTTGGTCTAGTGGTGGCAAGCGCGACTGCTGATCGTGAGGTCCTGAGTTCAATCCCCAGGTCGGGCAGTGGTATTGGGTTATTCCGTGTGGAATTCCTTAGTAGTAGCCGGGAGTTCAGATTGCGGGGCGATGGCAATAGTCACCATTTATAACATGGGATTTAAATATAACGGCGAAATGAGGGTGTTACTATACACCTCTGCCTAACCCTTCGGGGAATACAGGCGTGATGTTATGTTATGTATATTTTCAATCAACTCCTATCGTATCGCAGTAGTTATTAGCTGAAGATACCTCAGACCAATAAAAAAGAATCGGTCTGTAGGTATCTTCAGCTAATTAACGATATAATATTAATTAATAATATTATCTGTGTCGCGTGTGTTAATTCATTGTTTTTATAAAAGCGATATCGTGAGATTTATATCTTATCTATAGTATCTGCACGATGTGTGACAGCCTCGATTATTTAAATTACAGAAAGTAGAGAGCTGTAGTAGGTATTTAAATATACAAGGTTAGTCGGAATGGGGTTACTAAGCCGAAAGGGTGTTAAAGTACCCATAATAAGGGATAACTTTTGTTCTACAACTTTCCCCAAAACTCGATAGTTTAAGAGAAATAGCTTTTCAAAGATTTCGTAAAAAATATGCTAAAATCTATCTGTCCATAGTTATGATCAACTGTTTTTACAATTTAGGTCATATTTGGGGTCACGGATTAGAAAATTAATTTTCTGAGTTCATAGCTAAAGCAGGTATGATATTTTTTTGAAAAAACTAAAACAAAAATCTTTTTGCTTGCAAATAAAAATTACCTAACTTTAAACATTTAAAACTTGCTTTAAAATAGTCATCTGATCAACAGCTGATCATAGCTATGGACAGATAGATTGTAGCGTATTTTTTATGAAATCTTTGAACAGCTATTTCTCTTGAAATATTGACTTTTGGGGAAAGTTGTAGAACAAAAGTTATCCATTATTATGGGTACTTTAACACCCTTTCAGCTTAGTACCCCTTTCCAACTAACTTTGTATATTTCTCATGTGGGTATAGCCGGCACGTAACTTAGCAAGAGTAGAGAAGAGAATTCCTCTCCTTTCTTACTTTCTTCTAAATAGACATGTTTAAAAATAAATTATGGCAATGACCATAGAATAACGACCAGCAATAAAAGTGTAACTTTTTTTGTTGCATTAAGTGTACATGCGCAAACTTAGGTATAGGTCAACCAGAATCTCATGGCATTAAAAATTAATAACAAATAGTGGTTTTCATATGGCAATGTCAAAATGTCACTTGTCAAAACGAGTATGACTGTAGTTGATACATTTTCCAGTTGTGATTAATGTTTTCTTGTTCAAACATTTTTAATAAACATAGGTACTTATTTTAACAAGGTTTCTTTTTCCATTACAATAAAATTGCAAAAAATCATATATCAGCATATCATTTTGGGACCCAGTGCATAATATCAGCAAGCACATTGGGTCACATAAAACAATAAGCCAAAACCTCTAACAACATGAATTTATGAAATACATGTTGTGCCGACCCTATCTAGTGTGGGATAAGGCCAGGAAGAAGATGAAGAAGAAATTATTAAAGAATAAAATTACAAGTATCAAGACTTTTTATTCAAATTACCCTTGTATTACCCACAAACAATTTTAATTTCCCTATTTGCCATCAGATTCTGGTAGACCTATACTCCCACTACGCCAAAACCTTGTCAAGTTACATGCCAGTTACTATACTAAAGTAGGGCCATTTTAATAGGTCACATTTGACATAATATGTAAGACTATTGTTTGTTTGTCAAAGTAAATCGTAAAGTTGTCTTTTTTTCATTATTAAAATAAATATATATTTAGTTACTAAAAATGTTGTCCAACTGTGCCTTCTAACTTTGTAAAAATTAATAATATTACATCAAAATCAAAATCAAAAGTTTTTATTTCACATAAACCAATACAGGTGCTTATGAAAAGTCGAATTTAGATGCACGGTTCCAATTAGTCGTTTCCTATGGAGAAGAGCCGGCAAGAAACTCCATGGTTACTCTTTTAAAAATAATATCTTTAACAATTTCAGAGTACAATGATTTAGGATAGTGAGAGAACAATGGACTCCTGACCACAGACCAATGAGTAATGTAGAACAAAAATTAACAAATAAAATATAATAAAAACTATATGAATAACAGTAATTTACAAATTTATAGAGGCAGGTCCACAAAGTTCTCACATTTACAAAAGTGATAAGGAAGCTAAACTATATAAAACAATTGACATAATTAAATGTCATCAAAACTTAGCTAAAAAATCATTGTAAAATAAGATAAAGATATCTTGAGAGTAATGATACAAATAAAAAAATAAATAATCATAATTGAGGATAGTTAATAGACATACACATATGTTGATAGTTAATAGACATACACATAGGTTCCAGGGAAGCCACATGTGCAAGAACTAATGCCAAACATCCCTGTCGTCAACGTAGTCCTTAGTCTTGTAGTATGCTTTTTGAGTGAGGACACGTTTAATATGGGTTGTGAATTTTCCCTCTGTAAGATCTGTTACAGATTTCGGCAGCTTATTATAAAAACGTACGCCATTACCTAAAAATGACTTACTAGTTTTACTTAATCTAAAAGGTACCACAATTTTATGTTTATGCCGTGTGTTTTTATTATGAAAATCACTCCTAACATTAAACAAATGCAATTTTTTTCTAACATACAATATATTTTCCAAGATGTAGAGTGACGGCAAAGTTAGTATGCCAATATCTTTTAACACGTTTCTAAGGGACTCGCAGGGACCCAGGTTATAAATCGCACGAATTGCTCTCTTTTGTAAAATAAAAACCGAATCAACGTCAGCTGCCGAGCCCCACAACAGAATGCCGTAGGACATAATGCTGTGGAAATACGCAATGTACACTAACCTAGCTGTAGCCAAATCAGTCAGCTGCCTAATTTTCCTAACTGCATATGCAGCAGAACTTAACCTCGCCGACAGGGCAGTAATATGAGCACCCCACTGCAATTTAGAGTCTATAGTTATACCTAAGAATACGGTTTCATTAATTGTATCAAGTTTGTTGCCATCGAGCATTAAATTTAAACCTACTTTGTGTACATTTGGTAGTGAAACTTAAGGCATTTTGTTTTATTTGCATTAAGTAATAGATTATTGGCTGTAAACCATTTAGAAAGAACAGTTAGGGTCTCATTTGTAAAACGTCCCTATCTTTTCTATCTATTTTAAAAAATTAGGGAAGTGTCATCGGCAAATAAAATTACATCAGATAAATTGGACATCATATAAGGGAGATCATTTATATAAACTAGAAATAGAAAAAGGCCCAAGAATTGAGCCCTAAGGCACGCCCATCTTAACCAGAGACCCAGACGATATAGCACCATTGACGCCCACTCTTTGCTGTCTATTTGATAGATAGGAAAAAACGAGGTCAGCAGCACGTCCACGAATTCCGTAGTGGTGTAATTTACAGATAAGTGTGTTGTGGTCAACGCAGTTAAAAGCCTTGAAGAGATCACAGAAGACACCTACAGCATCCTGAGAGCTCTCCCAGGATTCCAGAATTTGAGTGACTAGTTTCACTCCTGCGTCTGAAGTCGACCTACCTTTCGTGAAACCATAATGGCGACTATGCAATATCCCATTTAGGTTAAAATGAAGCATCATCTGATCAACCATAATTTTTTCAAAAAATGTACTTATTGCTAGAAGCACAGAGATAGGTCTATAGTTAGAGGGATTATTCTTGCAGCCCGATTTGAAGATTGGTATTACCTTACTATGTTTCATCAAATCGGGAAATGTACCGCTGTCTAAACATTGGTTGAATATACCTGCAGGTATATGGGCAATGGTGTCAATGATAACTCCAAGAACACTAACAGAAATGCCCCATAAGTCTTCAGTATTTTTTATATTAAGACTTTTAAATGCTTTTTTAATCGAAGCAGTACAAATATGTTGAAATTCAAAGATAGGAATATCTTTACAAAAATTCTGTTTAAGTAGCGTTTCAGCTAATATAGAGGACGAAGCAAGGGATTTCGTAACCTCTACCGGGACGATCGTGAAAAAATTTTCGAGTGTCTGAGCGGCTTCAAATTTATCTGTAATAGACTTATTGTCATATTTTAAAGCTAGTTCGTTATCCCGTTGACTTGTGTTTCCGGTTTCTTTGTTTATTACCTGCCACACAGCTTTTATCTTATTTTTAGAGGCATCAATTTTTTTACCAATTAGTCTAGATTTAGCTACAAACACTCTTAAATATCTTTGAATAATTTCTAAAGTAACTATGAAAAGCTTGATCAGAGGTCATACATTTTTCGTGATATAGACTATATAAAGTTTATCTACTGTTTCTTATGCCTAAGGTGGCCCACTCACCAAATTTAGATTTGCAAAACACAGATGGTTGCTATTGCAAATGAGTATTTTGATGAAGTGTCAAATGTGACCTATTAAAATGGCCCTACTTTAACTGTATAATGCAGTAGGTACCTATACTAGGTAAGAGATGAACAAAATAAAAAGCAAGTTAATGTGATGTCAATATATTAAATCATTTTCGTGTATAAATATGTTTCTCTAAGACTAAGTCTACACACTAAATCTAATACTTATATATTGAAAACCTACTACTTACATGATACGCAACTTAAATAATATTATAGTGCTTTAGGGTAAATACGAACATGGGAACATTCCGAAAATTACGAATTACTACTAAACCAGGTAATATTTTTTGCTCTGGCAACATTACATTACACATTATTACGTAGCCGGAGTAAAAGATATTGCCTGATTTAGTAGAAATTCGTAATTTTCGGAATATTCCCATATTCGTAATTAACTTAAAGCGCTTTACAAGCTTTTAAAATTAAACTATTGTAATTAGAATTGAATGAAAAATTTTGTCATGCTATAGGAATAGGTACCATAAATATAATATACCCTGATATATAAATAACCTGATGGGATATGACGTAACCTGTCTATCCCCGGTGTACGGATAACAATTTGGCAGTAGGGTAGGTTCCACCGGCTTTAGCCTGGTTAACATTAAACATCTTAATTCTCGTAAACTATTTTTACATAGATCTTACTAATTAAATATATGGAATATATTATTCTAGGGTTGATAAAATCTTAGTAATAGTTACTTGATTATCATAGTTTACAACTCATAGGGCCTACGCCTACAGGCGGCACGGCATGGCATAGGACTTTTAAGCTCGAATAATTTTAAACCTTATGCGAATACTATTAGCACTCATATTTGCTTCGCATATTGCGGGATGCTTCGCCGTGCCGCGGCATGCCGGAGCATCCCGCGGTACGGTAAATACGGGTCCTAAAGGGTATTACAGTAAGGTTTCAAATTATTTGAGCTTAAAAAATCCTTTGCCATACCGTGCTGCGTTTAGGCGCATGTTCCAATCCTTACTACGTTGAACAGGTGAAAAAAATATGTTGTTATAACTTCGACTGGAAGGCTTTACAACTGTTATAATTGGAGGGTTTTACTCTTTATAGCGAGTTTCTAAGTAATCAACACATTATGAAGTTTCTTATAAAGAAGAAACTTATAAATATATAAGTTTCTTCTTTTAAAATGGTTTTCTAACGTTATTCTGGTATTTTCTTTTGGATTTTATAATATAATTGCAGGTGCTATCGAAAAAAGGCCACGGATTCTAGAACAATGCTGGACTTTATACGGTGTTTGTTATTTTCAAAATGTTAACTCAAAACCCGATAATTGATAATGATAATTGGGGTTTCCATATCTACACTATTTGCGGTGTAGTATGGCGCGGTCGACAATTAGCAGTATTTCATTTTATTTGTAAACAATAACATTTTGGCAGGGGATAATAAATTTAATTAATTTTAGTATATTACGACTGTGATATTTAGGGTGCAACTGAAATATTAATTCATGATTGTAAAGTTCGTCTAAAAACATCGCAATCCTCACTTTTCAGACATTTTACATAGGTAAGTACATGTGTCATTCAAAAATATAATAATAATATTTTGTTGTGTAAAATGGCGTTTACTATTTTTTTAAGGCTGGTTTTCACCAACAGAAATTATCTGGTTAAACAACCGGGTACTTGAAAAATAAACTAAAATTTAAAGGTGCGTATAGACATCGCGAGGTATGCGCCGCGAACGGCTTCGCATGCCTCAGGGTTTTGCCACGCATGTGTCAGGTTACCGTGGACGCGGAAGCGGCGAATGCACACAATGAGCCACCCCGTCCACACAGCACAAACATGCGTGACAAGCTATTCGCGGCGCATGCCTCGCGATGTCCGTCCGCACCTTTAGGTAAACTGTGTTTTAACCAGAGAGCTAATGTTGGTAATTAAGTAGCCTTAATAAATTAAAGTTCTTTTGCATGGGGAAGCTTGTTGTAACATTTTTTTACCTAGTATTTCTACAACCTGGGGCTTAAAATGACGTGTTAAAATCACTGTTCCGATGAGTGAAAGTGACGCGACTATGCAGGTTGTAAAGCGCCGTCACATTCACACAACGGAACAATTATGATTTTATCACGTCATAATACGCAATCTGTACTTAATTCAAAAATGACATGATTGCATTTTTTCTTCACACTAATTCCTTTCGTGAATGTAAAATAATTGAGCTCAGCCTGCTTCGATACGTAGTACTAGATTTGTAGTCCTCGTCCCTCTTTTGCAGTTCGTGACAATACATACGTTTCGGTATACAAATAATCGTCCATATGAGCTTTTATATCAGAATTTCAGTACCATTATTATTCTGAAAACTTTTATTGAGACAATCAATTTAGTTGGATATAGTCTAAGATCCCAGTATAGAACGACCTTCACCGAGCTGGTTAATGGATGAAAAGTATTTTATATCAAATTAAATATTATGTCAATAAATATATTGCAAATGGGTTGACTAAAAAATTTTAATCCAGTAAATGATTTATTAAAAAAAATTAAAAACATTTATCTGGTTCGGTTAATAGACAAATGCCATACTTGGGTAGGCAGGTACAAGCACAGCATTTATACCTGCCTACCCAAGAGTTGTGACGGGAATAAAATAGTCAACCTAACGTTTGCATATTCTATAGGCTTCATACTTTCGATTGGTTTGGAATTTGTCTATTAACCAAACCATTTTTTTTTTAATTAATCATATTCTGGGCTGAAATTTTTTAGTCAACCAATTTGCAATGTATTTATTGACATATTTAATTTGATTTAAAATACTTTTCATTCATTAACCAGCTCGGTGAAGGTCGTTCTATACTGGGATCCTATACTAATAAATAACTATCAAAATTTAAAACAGCTACTTTAAATTCGGTTACATTAGTTATTAAACTTTAAAATACATAGCAAGTTTGTTTGTGCACCTGTACATGACTATTCTCAATAGGGACTATGAATTAAGTAAATGTTGATTAACCACACCATTTATATGCATAAAGTACTTAAACAACTACTGTAGGCTAATTCCAGGGTTTTTTTTTGAAGCAGGAAACAGGATTCATTCTGTTTTCATTAATAGTACCGTTCACAGATTTTATAAATAAATTCTGTCAAATTGTTTGACAATAAAAACAAAATCAAACATTTTGACAGTCCTCGTACTATTAGAGAAACGTGCAAGGAAACTGCACGTATCCTGCTTCCAAAAAAATACCTGAATTAGCCTACCGTCATTATACTAGTTACCATGTTTTGACTAGTATCACTTTTTTACCCGACTAGGATCTTATTGGCTGAGAGAACGATGATAAACATCAATGCTCACCGCTCAGTGAATCCTTAATTCTATTTGAAGTTAAAATAATAGAAATTCTGCAAATAAAAACATTAAGACTGTAGTCGTAATTTGAACTGTGTGAAAACTAATTTAATGCAAAAGAAATAAAAAATATACAGAAAAAGAAAGGAAGACGGTCTGTAGGCTAATACAGGTATTTTTGATGTGAAACATCTAATACGGCAATACGGGTGTGAGATCGGCTGTTGCGTGGCGATGCACGCAATGGCAGACACATGACGGCAGACCTTCGTAACTGGTCGGCTATCTTCGGTTTAACCAGTTTCTTTTTTTAAATTAGTTTTGATGTTTCACATCTACCAGCGTCCGGCGACGGCTTCATTTAACCGACTTCCAAAAAGGAGGAGGTTACTATGTTCGTCTGTATGTATGTTTTTGGTTTTTTTTTTGTGTTTGTTCATGTGAAGATCTGATGAAGAACTTCGGAGATAGACAATGGAACTCCTCAATGACGAACAGTACGCATATTGTGATGATGTGATTATGTTACGAGCAGCGTCTTTAGTAGGTCTAACCAAGTTTTAATTAAGGCCACTAAAATAAAAAAAAATAACTTTTTTACAAAAAATTTAAACCGACTTCAAAAAATAATAAAATAATTACCATATAAAATTAACAGTTTCAGAAGTCGGTGCCTTCAATTTGGTTCAGCGTGGATCAGCACCGACTTCTGAAACTGTTAATTTTATATGGTAATTATTTTATTCTTTTTTGAAGTCGGTTTAAATTTTTTGTAAAAAAGATTTTTTTTAACCAGGCGATTTACGGATACCGTTCACGTTTTTTTAATAGTACGTAAACTGTCAAAACGTTTGGTTTTGTTTTTGCTGTCAAACAATTTGACAGTTTTTGTAAAATAAACCAACAAAATTACTGCACGTTTCCTGTTTCAAAAAATACCCGAATTAGCCTACTTTTTGGCTGAAGGTTAAACATTACTAGTGACAATGGATACAAGAAAAGATACAACCTAATGTATGAAGTTGTCAAGAAAACAAAATCGTGCTATATCTTAAGGGGCATTCTAAGGCGATTCGCACACTGCACCGCATCACGCAGCGTAGCGCGGGAGTGCGTGTTCTTACGTTGTTTGCAAGTATCTGTGTTCGTATAGACAACACGCGTAGTGCAACACAGAAAACGCATTCACGCGCGTGCAGGTGTGTGTTTCGCCTAAGGGCCGACAATATGAGAGATATATGAGAGCCGACAATAGGGATGTCTGTCAAATTTTGTACCTAGGACGTTTTGCACCTAGGACGGTTCGATGTAACAAGGTACAGGGGAGGTTTATGGCCAGCAAAACTCATAGAAATATGTAACTACGTAGGTACATCCCTACAGGCGTATAAACTTCTGTTGTATTAGAAAAAGTGACATTCTGCGGTCGTAATTATGGTAATTATGGCTCGTGGCTAATTAACAACTGCGCGGATCATACGATTTGTCAGGTGAAGCTGCGCTTGCCAAGGTCAGTCCGTGGATGGGTGGCCGTTTGTTACACACCGAGTCCTCTCCGTGCCTCGGAAAGCACGTTAAACCATCGGTCCCGGCTGTCATACGAATACCCATGATAGTCGTTACGGGTAGTCAGAAGCCCGAAAGTCTGACAACCAGTCTAACCTTGGGATATCAGCATTGCCCAGTAATTGGGTTGCGGAGGTCTGACGGCAGACGCTCCGTGCAAAATACTGGTATTCAGCCGCATCTGATTAGACTGGAAGCTGACCCCAACATATATTTGAAAAAAGGTTAGGCAGAATGATGGAAGAATTCGACGCGAGCTATCGAGTGTCACTTAATTCGCAAACAATAATATTAATCCAATCGGGGGGCACGGCAGTGCCCCCGCCAAGTCGAGCGCGAAGCAAATACTGCCGTACCATCCTTTACTGGAACCATTTCGCCGCATTTTCAGGCCCCTATTTGAGAACCTCTGGATAAGACCAGAACGCAGAAATTTTCGTCATCCAGTAAGCTATAATCACATACTTAAAATCCAAAATTTCAAGTCTGTAGGTCATTTAGTTCCGAAGTTAAGCGAAAGCAAAGTTTCGCATTTATGACACTCACTCACTCATGATCATCAGAATAGAACTAGTACTTCCCATAAACTCAGAGAGCTGAAATTTAGTACAGAGTTAGGGTTTAATGGCCACATAAAGGGAAAACTATAAAAACTAGGATAATCGAAGATCTGGAGTACCTGGTGACCCTGATTAGAAAGCACAAGAGCCCAACCAAACTATTAGAGATCGACATACCGCCTTTACAAAAAATATTCAACTTGGTAGGCTGCTTCATTTGATGTCAAAAATAAAAAGAAAAAAAAAGAAAAGAAAGATTTGTAATAATAAAAAAACTACTCCTAAAAAGAAAAAAACTGTGTCAAATAAGAAAATCTAATAAAATAAATCAATATGCCCACGTTTCTACAAAAAGAAGTGAAATCCCACCAAAAACATTCTGTAAAAAACTAGCCAAGTCTCGATGGAGCTGCTTGTTTATCTCTAAAAAGTAATGAAATCTAGACAAAGTCGTGCCAAGTCTAAGGTTCCTTACTGCGATTTCTTTATTATTATAGTTAATGTTGTGTGACTTGGCCGTTGAAGGGCACACAAGGGTACAAAACCAGGAACTCCATGACACCATTGCACCAATCTGTCGCCAGAACCGCTACCCATTGACGATGGAAAATTGCCACTTGGAAAACGTTGATTCAATAACCAGTCAATTGTAGGCTTGATAAAGCTGCGTATTTCAATAATACTTATGTATAGGCGAGCCTAAAACAAACAGTATACAATTTTTTTTCCAGTACAGACGGACTTCTAATCATTGATAGAAGTCCGTCTGTACCTGTCCCGTTGACTTATACCCACTAACGTATAAAGAATGTTCAACGGCCAAGTCACACAACATTAACTATAATAATAAAGAAATCGCAGTAAGAAACCTTAGACTTGGCACGACTTTGTCTAGATTTCATTACTTTTTAGAGATAAACAAGCAGCTCCATCGAGACTTGGCTAGTTTTTTACAGAATGTTTTTGGTGGGATACAATTGTATGAATGCACCTAACGGAACCGACGTCATATCAAACCGCGGGTGGTTCAGGCAATTAGTTCTAGATTTAATCCATCGAATCTCACCTGAAACATCAATTGTTTCGCGTGTTTCTGAAGAAATCTTGTATTCGGATCACCCAACAATATTGTATGCAAAAAACCATATTTACAGTCGAATTGAGGACCTCCTCCTTTTTGAAGAAGTCTGTTGAAAAGAAGGGGTCGTCATTTTGTATCTCGGTGGGTGTCCCTAATAACGTAAATAACTAATACTACTCGCAGTTGGGTTAGTTCTAAATAGGGTCTAATATTTACAAGACTTATGGCCAAATTATCAAAGGCTACTGAATTAACGGCTATTCAAAATTTAGTAGCGTTTGAGTATTTGATCATTTATAGGAATGGTTACATTGATAAATAATAGTATCTAAAGATAGTAGGTAGTATAAAACAATATTAATAATTACGAGGCACGAGACCGCGCTCTAGTGTCATTAAGTATGTCCTATTTTTTTAATACATACATAGTTACTACAAAATATTTTTAGGAACTATTTTTAAAAGTTAAAGTAAATACTCTTTAATAATTCGGTCCTCAAACCGGGTCCTATAAATATATGGGATAGACAGAGATTCTTGTTAATAAGTAATTGCGAATTTAATTGAATGCAGGTACTTAGGTACCTATGTTTAATCGGTACATGCAGGTCTTTATTATAGTCAGCGCGCAAGTACTAGTCTCCGCCTGAGATACCTCGAAACAGTAGGGGCGCTCTGTCATTTTTCTTTGCCTTGTCTACCACGCGCAACCCCTCCTGCCGCTCCCATGCTAGGTACAGGTAGTGACTAACACCCTTATTCTAAGACGTTCCTCCAAAACTTACTCGACTCGACTCCGCCTCGACTCAGCTTTTTTCACTACCACCAGTAGTTATAGTTGACATAAACATCCTCGTCTCGAGATCTTTCCTCAGTCAATGTAAGGAATCATCTGTCAAACTCAAGGTACCTCGGAACCTACCTTAAAGAAGGAAGTGTCAAAATTCGTATGTAACAAAAATGAACTTTGAAGACTTTATCAAATTTGCTTACGATAATCCTTACAACTATTTATCGCGGCGTTATTGGCGCGATGCAGATAAACAAAATTATGACATAATGACTCCACTCTACCTCGACTCATTTGAGGACCCCTCAATCCAGGAACCTCAAAGTTCACTCAAATTGCGATTAAGAATACAATTTTGAAGGTGTTTTCGAGGCCGTCCTGCGTCGAGTATGAGTCGATTAAGTTTTGGAGGGACGTATTAGAATATGGGTGTATCACTTGCTCGTTGACTATAATCAATATGCATAACTTATGGCCAAATACTCAAACGCTACTCAATTTTAAGTTGCCGTTAAGTCTCGTGCTGTCTCTGTCAGATTAAGGCGAAGTGACAGTGACAGGACGAATTTAACGGCAACTTAAAATTGACTAGCATTTGGCCATTAGAAGACACTTTACACGTCGAATCTATTCTTCGTTTAAAACGGCAGATTGTTTGTGTCTGATGTCTGTTCAAAAATTTATAACCCTTTCATAATTGTCTCATTTTCTTTTGACACCATTAGTTGGTTTTAGATTCATATCAAGTGGTACATTTTCATAGTGTTGATCTAGACATGTCTAAAACCATGCAATCCTTTAACATCTTTTTATCAAAGTAAGTTTATCAGCTGTTTCTTCAACTCGCTAGCCAATCGCAATCGTTTCCAAACTCAAATAATTTAAACACTTCCGTTCCAATTTCAAAAAATCTTACTTCTAACGGCCAGTTTCTAATTTCTTGCCCTTTCTTCTAATATTGCAAATCTTCCCCTCATTATAGTATAAAAAAAAATCCCTGAATGTTTTCCACAGTTTAGGCCGCTCCCATTTGAACAAAATCGTTCTCCATATGTCAATATAACTCGTTGAAGCTCATTGGATGTGGATGAGGAGTGTGGACCCTCATATCTTCCATCGGCTGCATTGGTTCGGATAGCAGCATCGTGCTGGGTACAACGCTGGGCTGTGGGACGGACCCTGGGACGATGGACCCGTTGGAGTGGCCAGGGCCGTTGCTTGACTCCTGCCGCATCATGTTCCGACGCCATTTTGCTCGAGCGTTTTGAAACCAAACCTTAGTAAAGAAATAAGTATAAATAAATAATCTCGGTAAAAGGTTTTGAGATCATGCATTAATTAATAGCCTGTGAAATTGCTGAAGTCAGTAGTAATGACAGATAGTTTTCAGGTTACACATTTACAGTTGTACAACATTCTAATTGGAGAATAATTAATTTTACATCATTGATTGACTGCCTTGTTGGTCTAGTGGTCGCAAGCGCGACTGCTGAGCATGGGGTCCTGGGTTCGATCCCCAGGTCGGGCAAAGTGTTATTGGGTTTTTCCATTAGGAATTTCTCATTAGCAGCCTGGAGTCTGGATTTGTGCCCGGTTAATGACAATAGGCTCGCCCCCTATTACATGGGACTTAAATATAACTGGCGAAACGAGGGTGTACTAAAAATGACCTCAGCCGAATCCTTCGGGAAATATAAGGCGTGATGTGTGTGTGTAATTGTAGATCAAAATAAAACTTGTAGCACATATGCGAGCAATACAGAAATGTTATTGATCGACACTCAAAATCTGGTCTGATCAAGTGACTAGGATACCTGCTTTTCACCCAAAAGGCTCTACTTTTTGTACTTTTAGGTCACAACGATTTGGATAATTATTGAAGGACCTAAATGCCAGTGAGGAAACCGGCATGTTTGAGAGATATTTCTCGACGGCATGTGAAGCCAAGTCAGAGGCCCATGGGCGGCAATAAACTCTGACACCAGAATCGTCACTAACAGAAGAAGGCGTCAACTTTTTCTACACATCAATGGATTTGGCTACATGGTTACATCATGTTACCCGACTTCAACGGACAAGACTTACTTGTAAAACACGTTTAGACAAGCCCGTCTTCTGCGCCAACTGTTTCAAATCCTTTGCATCGGGGTTCTGATTGATCGCGAAGTAGGATTTCATCGTCCGGAGCTGATGATGCTTGAAGCTGGTGCGCATGCGTTTTGTGCGTTGCGTATGGCTTGAGACGCTGCCCGGGGAGGCGACTGACGAGTCGTAGGCTAACGACTCCATTGAAGAAGACAGATCGCCGCGATGGAGTATTTCTGGAACAATACAGAAACGTTAAATGTTTGGTTGGCACCGAAAAAAAAGGTTTATTGTATTATGTTTAATTAAATAAAATAACGTTTATTAGCAATCAAATATGCAACAAACTGTATGTCAGGAAACAGTGTCTTCCCTCATAGGTACTAAGTTCTAAATTCTATATTCGGTAAGTAGATACATTGCTATTCACTATTCCTTAATAATTATTGGTAGATAGTAGGTAAGTACATTAAAGACAAAAAGAAGCTGGTGGCAGTTGCAATGAGTTGACGTGAGAGTGTATTGTGTGGGGTTTGGTGTGTTGTTGATTCTGTGTACGAGTTCTGTTCAAAAAGTATCGCGTTTTTTGAATTTTCGCGGGCTACGTGTATTTGATTTTAGATTTTTTTGTTGCGTTATGTTGGTACGTGTTTTGGTTTGTCTTCGATTTTTGCCGACATTTGTATGTGCTCCAGAGGGTCATCATAATTGGTGACGAATCATGGGCTTATAGTTATGACGTGGAAACCAAAGCTCAATCATCGAATAGGCAAAAATCGAAGACGAACCAAAACACGTCCAAGCAAAACAGCTGTCAAAAGTTGACTAAACATTCAAAATGGCCGACCTTCACGGTATAAGTAAGGGATATGAGTACCAACATAATGCAACAAAAAAATCAAAAATGAAATACACGTAGCCCGCGAAAATTTAAAATTCGCAATACTTTTTGAACAGACCTCGTATACAATATATTGTGTGGATGTGTGTTTTATTAGCAAGTTTTTATTATTTATTTTAAATTTGTAAATGTGGAGCTTTATGTGTGGTGAATTTGTGTGAATCTGTTTGTTGGTTTGATTGGTTATAAAAGTGGTATCCACAATATCATTCTATGTTTCGATGTCACGATTGCCATAAAATATTAAGCCTGACAACCGCTGCTAAAGGAGGGTCAGTACCACAGAAATCTAAATAATAAGATGAGTGTATATCGTATGTTCCTCGTGACGAGAAACATCAAGACTTGGCACACGCGTTTGTCACTCAGCAGTCGTTGTGCCGATAGTTGTAATGGCGAGAGCCTCGACCAACATCTGATGAGGCTCTCGTTGGGCGACTGGATCAAGTGCCTGATACAGAAAGCGGTACTTCTGGACGCAGCGCGTATTGTTAGGAAGTTCCTCTCTCTGCGGCCCTGACCACCGGTAGCTTGGACCCTATTCCCGATGCAGGTGGGCTACTATTTTTTAAATATTTTTCTGTTATTTATTAACTTTTAATAGAAATATTTTAAAATGTAATGAAATATGTACCTATATTTACTAAAAAATGCTTGTAATGTGGTCATTATTTTGACAACCTTCTTTGAGCAAAGTCGACGTTTCCGTGCTACTTGAATAGGCGCCAGCAAAATTGTATGGAATTTCATTGCTGGTGAGTTTTAGCCACCAGCAATTTCCTTTGAAAATCCATTATTGTCGAGTTTTGTTTCAAAAATAGTCGGGTGCAAAAAGTTTTTATTCAGAATTTGGCTGTATTGGTACAGGCAGCACAATCATTAAAGACTCATTAAAAAAAAGCTAAAGCCCGGGGAAGAAACAAATCGTTACTTTAAATAAATTCTTACTATACTAAGCTGGTTTCATTTAAATTACTCGCATTGTTTGAGTAAAGCACTATACAAGCCTTGGTCCGCAATAACTGCGCTGCTGGCCACGCTATGATGGCCTCGAGCTTAGGTTAGCTAAGCTCTCGGCCTTCAAGCTTGGTCATCATTGCAGCCCTTGCTGTCCGCGCTATAAAGGCCGCGACCTTCGGTCTCGGCCTTTATTCCAGCTTGTCCATCAAGAGCTGCAATGCTGACCGCGCTGTGATGGGCTGGAGCTGCGCTACACTGCGCTTTCGGCCATCATCAGTGCTACCAGCAACGCAGTCATTCAGACCGCGGCAGTAATGTGCTATTAATGAATAAAGGAGACAGTATTATTTAAATATCTGTGGTTAGTACCTACTTACAGATCGCTACAATAAAGATTATGCTTTATCATCAATATCGGGTACAATAACGACGTATCTAATCAAATAGCAACACTAACAATTTGACAGTGCACCATCTCAAACCCACATCCTTAAGTTTTTAGACCAAATGGAAGGAAGCAGGGATTGTAGGCGACTGCGGTTACAACCGGCAGACCACGACAGTGCCAGCTTTTTGCTAATAGAGGAAGCTTGGTTCCGGGGCCTGTGAAATGAAGCATGGATAGAGTTAAAACCTTTACTGAATCTATGACGTCATCGGGAAGTCAGTAGAAAGTTGGCGTTACGCTTGGAAAATTAATACCTAATCGCCAACTGAACGGCACGTGGATATTTAGTTATTTCTTTTGTAGGTATTTATAGGTAACCTAAACCTAATCCGAAACCTGGAAGTTAATATAAAATTAACTCATATACTCAATTCCACACTCACATTGTTACACTCAAACACGCACACACACACACACACACACACACACATACACACACACACACACACACACACACACACACACACACACACACACACACAAACTACTCACATACATCACACAAGTGCTTTTATATTATTTTGATTTTCTTTGTTTTGTTTCTCAATTGCATACTCGTTAATTGTTAAGTGGAAGAGCGGAGTCACCTAACAAAAGCATCTCCATGTTTAAAAGGTGATCCAACCACCACCAACTCACATGTGCAAATAATTTTTATAAATGCAATACATAAACATATCTTTTTATTTTTTTTACCCGTTCACAAGAACTGCAAGGGTATTTAAAACCAAATTCAGTCTAGCGAGCCATATTAAGGCTCATACTAGGAAGTAATTTCTTTTAGGGTGGCCGCTATCGAAATCGATAAGGAGGGCTATATTTATATACCTATTTATAGATATTATATACTACGCATCTGATCATTGCCGGGTATCACCAACAAGGAATTATGTGAACATAATTAAAACAGCATGTGTATACAGCGTGTAAAATATACAAACATACCTACATAAACTCACGCCTTTTGTCCATGGAGATAGGCAGAAACTATAGAACGCCATATGCTACGACACTTACATACTCCTTTCGCTTTATCCATATTCATACATCTTGTCATACACGCACGCCCGTTGAGAGTACTACGCAACTGTCCTTTGTGAAGAACATCACCAATAACATCGATGTGCGTCCTTCTGGGACGGCCTCTACCGGCGTTTCCATTGACATCCGCCTTATAAATTCCTTTTGTTAATCGCCGTTCACTCATTCTCTCAACATGACCAAACCACCTAAGCATACTCCTTTCAATTTTTGTCATTACATCATCTTTTAAACCGCCACTTTGTCTAGTCTCATCAGTCCTCAATCTATCATTCAATTTAATTCGTGTAAAATATTGTAGAAAAAATTCAAAATTCAAAATCCGATACACCCAAAACTCAGCGGCAATTCTACACACACAACCTTTTACATTTTAAATTTTAATAATGTACAGCCTGTCACGTTTTACCTAATTTTACATTTTTTATCCAAGTAAAGGAACCGTCTATTAATTGATAAGAAAACCATCGTTAATACTCATTAGCCAACAACGGAAATGGAAGGCAGCCGACATAGGCACCCAGTGACTTGAGCGTCAAAACAAATAACGTAGATGATGTATGTTCCGATAATTGGACGCGTTTTGATCTAATAGATAGTGCGGAATAAGTAGAGGGTGTATGCGTGAGGTGGAAATGTGGATACGTCCTTAATTTGGGTCCGGTGTTAAATTATTATTGGAAGTATAAAGCGGGAATGTTTTTTAAAGTTTAGAATATCAAACCTAAATAGATATTATTTAAAACGCTTATATTCGTTTCACCTATAACTAATACTAGGTTCACACAGTTCGATTCTAGTTGATCAAATGACTTGATCAACAAAATTTTAAACGTTTTTGTTGCTTCAATTTAATTGAAAGTCTGTTCAAACGGTTCAAATCGCATGCGATTTAGCAGTTGATCAACTAGAATCGAATCGTGTGAACCTGTTGTAAGCTTGTAAAAAACTTTTGGAAATCGATTTTCACACACTTCTAACTATCACATCGATGTGAAACTTCGCGAATACATGTAATTCTGGTGACTATACAATAATCTGGTACCAATGAGCTGATCTCATGATGGAGCCAGAAGGTGGGTACAGGAACCCATGACGGTTACTAGTAAATATATTTTTAAGTAGATTCAAAATAGGTATAGAGATGCGGGAACTGAAAACGTAGTTGTATATACGTAAATGTGTAATTTATTATTTAGGAACACGTAGGTACATTACATAAAATAGGAAATGATAAACAAGCTACATTACATACTTTATAATATGATTTCTACGTATTGTTTTCACCACAGTCAAATAAAAATGTCCCAAATTAACTCCCTGTCCCGAATTATTAACTTCACGCATACTACCTCTAATAATAATAGGTCTTGGTAATAAAAAGTCAGTGGTTTTTATTAATATCTCGCTACAACACTTGGGTGGTTGGCTGCGTTATATGTAACGAAATCGCCGATGCGTAACTAGCTAATTATTAAATTTATAATTAAATATATTAGACGGGTTTGTGTGATTCGAGCGTGGGGTCGGACAATTGTATCCATTTTACGATGCTGTTTTAAAGTTTACGATGGTTGGAACAAAAAACAATTAGGCTGTAAAAACAGTATTATCGCCTCGTAGCCTTGGTGGAGCCGACTTAATTGTTGTGGTTAGCACTTGACGTGATGTGTTGAAATAGTTCATGCTCATCTTATTTAAGAAGGGGAGAAAATATCATGTTTTTGTGTTACACTCGGGAGCAATGAATCCGGGTCACTAACATACGGTTTGAGCTACACGATGGCTGATGCATGCGTGACGTTTCCTTAAAAGACCATTCCAGACGTTGCCCTACATTGTTACACCCCACAGTTTTTAATACCACAATGTCTGGACTATAAAAGAGACGTTGATCTCTGAGTTTGTTTCGGCTTTTCTTCTCAGAGCTAGTCTAAAAAAAACATTACATTGACTTGTAAATGTGTCTATAACAGATTTATTTACAGAAATGTGTATAACCAGCGGTAACAACTTACCACCAGGTGGTGATAAAAAGAGTTGATGTTCATGGGATAAGGGCAGGGAGATGATGATGATGATGATTATTCTGTCTAGCCTTTTCCCAAGTATATTGGGTTCAGCTTCCAGTCTAATCAGATGCGGCTGAGTACCAGTATTTTACACGGAGCGACTGCCATCAGACCTCCGCAACCCAGTTACTGGGCAATGCCTATATCCTAAGGTTAGACCGGTTGTCAGACTTTCTGACCTCCCGTAACGACTGTTATAGGTATTCGTATGACACACGGGACCGACTATTTAACGTGCTCTCCGAGGCACGGAGGGGTCTCGATGTGTAACGAACGTCCATCCAAAGACTGACCGCGGCAAGCGCAGCTTAACCTCGCAAATCATATGATCCGCGCAGTTTGTAATTAGCCACGAGCCCCTCACGAGCCATGATGATGATGATGTTCACCCAAAAACTGATGGACCGCTGGTAGTTTGCCTCACAGCCTCGCTAAGTACAGTAACATCATTAACTCAGCCTGTCGAAGTCCAATAGACAATTTAACGTCGTTACCAAATAATAAGCATTTCCACAATATATTAAGTTTCACGTTGTAACCAAGAATTCTGTTAATGAGGGATGTAACTCAAAACAACCCCCTTTATACCCAAATACTGTTATAATAATCTCAATTTCGTTGAAGAATTTACTTGGAATAGCTTTTGCCCGTTGGATTTCGAATATAAACCTTGATTGTATTGAAAAGAAGTTGAAATTGGTTTTATACTTCAAATCAAATCTAAATTATTATTTTTTTATTTCACTTAGACCAATACAGGTGCTTATGAAAAGTCGAATTTAGATGCACGGTTCCAATTAGTCGTTTCCTATGGAGAAGAGCCGGCATGAAACTCCATGGTTACTCTTTTAAAAATAATATCTTTAACAATTTCAGTGGATACAGTACAATGATTTAGAATAGTGAGAGAACAATGAAGTCCTGACCACAGACCAATGAGTAATGAAGTACTAAAAGACTTGAGTACAAAAAAATTACAAAAATAAATAAAAAAACAATATGAATAATAGTAATCTACAAATTTATAGATGCAGGTCCACAAAGTTGTCACATTTACAAAAGGGAAAAGGAAGCTAAACTATATAAAGCAATTGACATAATTAAATGTCATCAAAACTTGTCTAGAAAATCGTCTTGCAAGCTGAAACCGATATTTTCCTCAGTTCTCAGATCGCCATGGAAATAAAAGTGATTTCTTCCACAATAAACACACCGTACACATAATGTTTTATTTTTATAGTCGAAATTAACATGTTACCGTATTTGAGAAAAAGAAAAGTACTACATTTTTTTAAAGTCAGGTAATAAAGCATCGGAGCTGTAAAAGCCTCGATATTAACGATAGGCTATAAAAAAAATAAAGAAGCTCCAAGTCAGTGTATGGTTTATTACACAGATAGGCGCCGCTCTTTGGGCTGTGGCCCAAGTTGAGGGCGTTAGCGAGCTAGCTGTTCAATGTTTTCCCCAACACGCCAACACCAGTTGCAACTTGAAACAAAGGCGTTCAATCAGAATGGGATACATTTTAACTTTAAACAGGTTTTAACGGCAACATTCACATATTTTATTAACTTAAGTAGGAAGGAATAATCAACTTTATTTTCAGTTTTTTTTTTAATAGGTGTGACTCCTTTATTTTTGTACCTAACTAAACTTATGTGAAGAATGACGTGAGATTTTAAATAATTACCACGTCTGGTGAAAGAAAGTTCACAAGTTTCACAAGACGGCTGCTTCTCATCTAGACTAGTTGGAAATCGATTTAATAGAAATTCTATCCAAAATGCCATGCATAAATTCAAAGTAATCTAAACCATCAATGTTGAATCAATAGAAAAACCTATCCTACTGGTGATGAATTCGAGATAATTAATGGTCTTTACGCGACTACAGAGAAGCCCATTTCTTTTTCTATTGGGCTGTTAGTAAACGGTTCTTGCGGACCGTTAACGGGTAGTTATTGGCGTAACCTGAAAGGTCTCTAGTCATTGGCGAAGCTCAAAAGGTGGGTAATGTCTCGACATGAAATCTTTCAACGCACCAAGCCCATTTCCGCTGGCTCTCATGACTTACTACGCATCCACAATAAAAATTCGGACCTTGTAAAATGATACTGATGTGAAACGAAAGCTGCTATGCTGGTAGGTAGTCGTATATTTGTCGTAATCAAGTCAAGACCATCCGACACCTACATACATACATAGAGATGCTTGTTGACTCACATTTAGAAGTTTAGAACTGCTGAAACGATTTCATAACACAAAATAACATAACGGCTCGTGTTCCCCTTAGGGTCCGGCAGATGTTTTAGTAAATCATCTTTTCGTCAGCTATGTAATAGGGGGCAAGCCTATTGCCATTAACCAAGCACAAATCCAGACTCCGAGCTGCTACGGAGAAATTCCTAATGGAAAAACCCAATAACATTTTGCTCGACCTGGGGATGGAACCTAGGACCCCATATTTGTTACATTAACCTGCATTATTCTCATTCTATTTCTCACACTACTGTAATGGAATTGTCATGAACTATTTTGAAAAGAGTATTCATGGAGTTTTTTGCCGGCTCTTCTCCATAGAACCTACCTTTTGGAACCGTGCACCTAGTTTTGACGTTTTAAAAGTGCCTGAAATCTGGTCTATTTGAAATAAAAAACTTTGACTTTGACTTTGAAATGCCAAGTCGTCACACTAGACCAACAAGGCAGTCAAACGATTTCGACACAATGAATCTTCAGTCATAGAACCGTTGATTAGGAATTATTTCAATCATTCACGCAAGCATTAATGCAGTACGGATTATTCTTTTCTCCAAAACTTTACTGTGGGTTACTGGTAGTCTCCATAGTTACTTAATTCCTTCATGTCCGGTTCCTACGACCAAAAACGCTCACATTTAAGTGCGGCGCCAAGCAGTAAACTGTGTTCCGTCGTATGTATGTAAGAACGAGAGGACGAGACGAGACCTCTATATCTCTGTTCCTTGGATTTGTGTGCTCTATCTTAGACCTTGTCTGCGCTTACCATCAGGTGAGACTAGGGCCAAACGCGAACAAGTCAAGAATAAAAAACCATTGGTAGCATTTTTGATTGCCAATCTAGGCATTTAGAAAGGCTCGTAAGCTAATTTCACCTGTGATAGCAACTAGCGTATGGCAAGACTATACACCCCCCCGGTGGGTTCCCGCTTTGTCGTTACGGCGGGCTCAGTAGCCGTGGAGTGAATGTCCACGGTAAAGAGAAGAGGAATCCGAGGAGGGGCTGCTCGACGGGGCTTGGGCCTGGAAACCCTCGACGTAGCGGCCAAGTAGGTTGCGGTGTCGCCTGGGTGACATCGCAACATCGGAATCCTCAGTAGCAGACCAGAGTCTGGATCTGTGCCCGATTGATGGCAATAGGCTCGCCCCCTTATACATGGGACTTAAACATAACGGCGAATTGAGGTTGTTGCTATACAACTCTGCCCAAGTCTTCGGGGAATACAGGCATGATCTATACTAATATTATAAAGAGGAAAGATTTGTATTTTTGTATTTGTATTTTTGTATGTAAAGATTACACTTAAAAACGACTCGACCGATTTCAAAAATTATTTTGCCGTTATAAAGCTACATTATCACTGAGTAACATAGGCTATATTTATTACTGGAATAAAAATTCCTACGCGGGCGGAGCCGTGAGGACACAGCTAGTGTTATACAATTTTAACCAACAACGCACGGATAATTATTATTATAGGAATCGAACCTTAGTAAAGTAAAATATGTTTGTGATAGGTGTTCGTGCTCGTATCAATAATGCAAAGGAGTTCGAACTCTAGCCTAGAGTTTAACGCTTGCCTTATAAGCCAGAGGTTCTGAGTTCGAAACCGGCCACAACTCTGACTCTTCGAATTCATGTGTGGATCAGAAATTGATTATTGCTTGCGGTAGAGGAAAACATCGTGAGGAAACCTGTACACCTTATACCTCCAAAAAGTTCTCTATGGTATATGCAGTCCACCAACTCGCATCAAACCAGCGTGGTGGACTAAGGCCTAAACCCTTCTCATTCTGAGAAGAGGCCCATGCTCTGCAGTGGGACAAAAATAAGCTGATTATGCTATGTTATGCTATATGCGAGATTCGACTAAAATGTACCCAATAAAAGAAATATGCACGTGCGGGCTGTTGCAATACTGAAAACAAGTGAAGACGTGAGAAATACATGTGAATTGTGTAGTGCTTTTCCTGAAATTGTATTAATTCGACCGGAGCCTCGGTTCGGTAATTAAAACAGATGTATACGTGCATGTAATGGCTAAATCTTCTTTACATAGTATCACATACATAGTTTCAGCAATAGATAGAGTGATTCAAGAGGAAGGTTTATATGCCCCACATTAGTATCTAATGATGTCTGATAGAAACTAAACAAGGAATATATATTTTGTAAAAGTTATTATTTATATTTCAACATAGTCTTCCCCTAGCTCCATACACTTCATTCAACGTTTCTCCAACTTTTCGATCCCTTCAATATAATACGATTTTGTAAACCCTTCAAAATAGGCATTAGTTTTGTGCATGATCTCTTCATTGGAGCAATATTTTTCCACCCAGCCATTTTTTTTAAATTCGGGCACAGAAAATAGTCGCAGGAGGTAAAATCCGAAGAATATGGTGGGTGAAAAAGTAACTCATAGTGTAACTCATGGAATTTGGCCATGGCGATCGCGCAGGTGTGCACTCGTGCATTGTCTTGATGGAAAAGGATTTTCTTCTGAGACAAATGCGGCCGTTTTTCCATTAAAACTTTGTTGAAATGGTCCAATAAATTGACATAATATGCCCCGGTAATCATTTTACCCTTCTGTAGATACTCAATGTGGACGTGCATCCCAAAAAATTGTGGCCAACACTTTGTTGGCCGATAAAACTGCTTTGGCCTTCTTCGGCGCAGGTTCGCCACAAGCAATCCACTGTTTTGACTGTTTCTTGGTTTCTGGTGTATAGTGATGGATCCACGTTTCGTCTACTGTTATGAAACGACGCATAAATTTCTTTTTATCCCGTTGAAACAACGCCAAACCTACCTCTGAAGTGGTCACACGCGTGTGTTTTTGTTCCACAGTGAGTAAACGCGGCACCCAGTACGCGGAGAGCTTCTTCATGCTTAAACATTGGTGTAAGATATTGCGCTCACGTTCGTCTGAGATGCCTACTATCTCGACTATCTCACGCACTTTTACTCGTCGGTCATTCAATACGATGTTATGGATTTTGGCCATCATCCCTGGTGTCGTGACCTAAACAGGGCGTCCTGGATGTTCAGCATCACTTGTGTTCGTACGACCACAACGAAAATCGGAAAACCAGTTGTGAATCATTTTGATCGACGGAGCGGGGTCCCCATATTATTTGTCAAGCTTTTGTTTCGTTGCCGTAATAGCTTTTTTACGCAAAAAATAATGTTTAATCAACACACGAAATTTACTTTTCTCCATGTTTGCGAAAACTCAAGTAATTGTTTTTATTTAATGGCTGTCAAAAAAAAGATAACCGACATAACTGGCTAAAAGTTATCATTTAGATTCTCAAAAGAATGTTAAATAAAAAGACTATGCAATTTGCGATAACTTTATTCTTAAGTTGATTTTTACCTGACTTATTACTCTGCCCTCGTAGCAGTGATAACCTTGTGGTGTGACCGTCGGACTGCCAAGTCATAGGTCTCGAACCCGAGGCACGCACCTCTGACTTTTCGGATTCATGTGCGTATTGCATAATTGTCAGTTGCTTAAAAACGGTGAAGGAAAACTTCGTGAGGAAATCGGCATGCCTGAGAGATATTTCTCGACGGCATGTGAAGCCAAGTCAGAGCCCCAAAGGCGGCATAAACTCTGACACCAGGTTTTTTTCCTATTACAGCTACTGTCAAGCATTAGTATTTATGGAGTTAAAGCTCATTAAATGTAACCATTTAAAAACTATATTAACGCTCAAATATTCGAGGGGGGGCTCGTGGCTAAATGACAACCGCGCCGATCGTACGATTTGCAAGGTTAAGCTGCGCTTGCCGCGGTCAGTCCGTGGATGGGTGACCATTTGTTACACATCGATACCCCTCCGTGCCTCGGAGAGCACGTTAAGCCGTCGGTCCCGGGTGTCATACGAATACCTTTGACAGTCGTTACGTGTAGTCAGAAGCCCGAAAGTCTGACAAACGGTTTAACCTTAGGATACCGGCATTGCCCAGTTATTGGGTTGCGGAGGTCTGATGGCAGTCGCTCCGTGTAAAATACTGGTATTCAGCCGCATCTGGTTAGACTGGAAGCTGACCCCAAGATAATTGGGAAAAGGCTAAGAGGAAGATTAACGCTCAAATATTGCTATTTATTATAAGATACCTACCTAAGTAATACATATAACATGACACCTGAACATCCCAAAGGGGTAGACAGAGGTGTAATCGGGTGTAAAAATACCCTTAACGAAGCCGAGAGCCACGTATTGTTCCCATCATTACGAAGAGTTTTTGGTATTGGGCCACACCTTTTTTTTTTTTTTGCGTTTGAAAATCCTCATGGATGTCCCTCGCCCGGGGAAGGCGAGGGGGTCTGCCGGACTTTTACCGGCTAAAAACCAACGGTGTTCCTCCTTCTGACCGTCGGCCGGGGTCGCGGGATTCGCCTAAGCATGCACCGCAACCCCGGCAGGTCTTGGTCCACCAATTGCTGGTGGACCTCTCCACTGTAGGGCCCCACCCCACGACCTCCTGAGAGGCGCGTGGGGCACCCCACATCACCGGCGCACTAGAACACATGGTACGCCGTGACCACCCCGGGGACCAAACAAGTACATGGGCGCCAGACTACCCCGTGTCTGGACACCCCTGGTCCCCCTGCGACGGGTCAGATTAGTGGCCCCGCCTCAGTTGCGATGTCACCCAAGCGACACCGCAACCTACTTGGCCGCTACATCGAGGGCTACCAGACCCAAGCCCCGACGAGCGGCCCCTCCTTGGGTTCCTCTTCGCTTCACCGTGGCATCGTAGGGGATCAATGCCACGGCTACTAAGCCCCCCCGCAATGACAATGCGGGAACCCAACCAGGGGGGGTATTAGGTCATACCTGGGAACCGACTGGTTAAGAAGATATTGAAGGTCAAAGTCAACATGTTTATGAACGTTTTTCACGAAAACTAAGTTTAAATGTTATTACTAAACATTCTTCTATACAAATATTATTAACATTTTCGAAATTTAGACACATTCTAATGCGCGTGCGCTTACATTGGGCGCTACAATAAAAAAATTAAAAACTGTTTTTTAATACCAAAATATAAAAATCTTTTCTCAGAAATTATTTTTGCTGTATGTTACTTAGTTTTATGTATAGTGTGCGTAGACTTCGGCTTCGTTAAGGCGATTTATACACCCAGTCTAATCCACCCACGTTCCGCCGGTTATGTTTAAGTCCTTTCTTCTTCACACTATAGGTAACTATTATTTGCAAATACCTAATAAAATAAGAACCTAGCATACCTATACTTTAGTATATGAAACAAAAAAGAAGAAATTGTGATAGTATGATATTAAAGGCGTTGATAACTCCAAAATACTACACTGGCCTGCAAAAATAAGTATCACACTTTTAAAATTTCATTTTTTTCTAAACTATAGAAGTTAGAGATTTAAAATAAAAAACGTTTTATAGGAATTTTTATCAGCTTTCTTTGAAACTATAGTAACAAAGATAAACTCTTTTTTGAGTACTTTTTGTTTCGAAAATATATCTTGTGTACTTAAAAAGTTATTGCAATTTTAAAAGTGTGATACTTATTTTTGCAGGCCAGTATATTTAACAATTAACTTTAATTGTGTTAGTACCAAATGTTTTGTTCAAAAATACCTTTCTTTTGACACTCATTTCTAGAGGAGGAGTAGACCAACTTCTAAACGTTTAGCCCAAATTGACAACTGTCCCGTGTCACGCTTGACCACTTTTAAAGACAGGTGATGGAATCATGTTAACGAATTTTTTACTCTGCGGTCAGAGGTTGTTTAAAGTATTGTTTATTGTTTTAATCAGATGGGGATTCCGTTTATTATATTTTTTGTACCATTCGTTTTTAATTAGGCAGTATAAATTGTATTATATTGATGGAAGGGTAGATGTTTTGTTTTAATTCAGTAACCACTTATGACTTTTTATAAAATTTATTTTTCGCTTTTTTACATAAATATAATTTGTGAATTATTTTGTCGGTGAGTGCGGCGTGGTGGGTAAATCCTAGCGTTCACAACGGGAGACTACAATCCATCATTCTCAGCTACAATCGGAGTTGACTACAAATATGTAAAGTCATGGACGTGAACGGTGAACCAAAGTCCCTAGCAAAACTGAATGAGTGGGTCGTGGAACTGACCCAGTGCATAATATCAGCAAGCACATTGGATCACCCGCGCGACGGCGCAACGAGTATTCCCAAGGAGGGTTGACGTCAGGCAGGCGGCCGGTCATAGAACAATAAGCCAAAATCTCTAACAACATGGATTTATGAAATACATGTTGTGCCGACCCCACCTAGTGTGGGTTAAGGGCAGGAAGAAGAAGAACCACTTTGGTAGAGATACATAAATGGTTACTATTTAATTTGAATGATTTCTAAAATATATTTCCCGTATACACTCGGGAGCAATGAATCCGGGTCACCAACATAAACAATGTTTTCCGAGATATTCATGTTTATATTGGTGATCCGGATTCATTGCTCCCGAGTGTAGTACCTACCTACTTAAAAAGGTAAGCGTCCATAGGTCCACATTGCATGTATCGGGCGGATTACATCAAACAGATTACAGTATGGGTTAGTCCTACCAAGTGCGTTCACTAATCGGCAATGGACGGACTGCGCGCATCGGATTATCCTCAATGCAGCGCGTGCTGATGACATCATTCGGATTACCGAATAACATAACATAAAGCCTGTATTCCCCGAAGGGTTGGGCAGAGGTGTATAGTAACACCCTCATTTCGCAGTTATTTTTAAGTCTCATGTAATAGGGGGCGAGCCTATTGCCATCAACCGGGCGCAAGTCCAAACTCCGGGCTGCTACTGAGCAATAATAATAAAAACTCAATAACACTTTGATCGACCTGGGGATCGAACCCTTAATCTCACGATCAGCAGTCCCGCTTGCCACCACTAGACCAACGAGGTAGTCGAGCAGAGATTGACGAATGACAATGTCAAAAATTTTATTACTCGTAGGAATCGCGTCGGCATTGCGAATGCTGCGAATATACGAGTACCTACTGGACACATAATATGTAGGTATGTTCCCAATATAGTTGGGAGCGTCCAGTCTATCCAGATGCGGCTGGATACCAGTATTTTACATGCAGCGACTGTCATTACACCTCCGTAACCCAGTGGCCCCAGTAACTGGAAAAATACCGATATCCTAAGGTTAGACTGATCGTGAGGCCCGGGTTATTGAGTTTTCCCATTTGGAATTCCTCAGTAGCAGCCCGGGGTTTGGATTTGTGCCCGGTTGATGGCAATAGGCTCGCCCCCTATTACATGAGACTTAAATATAACGGCGAAATGAGGGTATTACTGTACACCTCTGCCCAACCCTTCGGGGAATACAAGCGTGATGTTATGTTATTTGTGATATCGCTGTGAAATGTACCTCGTGCATGACTCCCAATCGACCTATATTTTGGGACCTCTATTAATATTGTTGCTTCAACGAGTCTGTTCGGCGAAGCGACAGACTATCAAGTACATGTAGTGCACATTGGCTATTGCATAGCTATTGACTCTTGACAGAATACTATGCTAGGCTGGTCGCTACAATATCACTATATCTTCAGACAAACCGGGCATACAGTGTACTTGCACCTCTATGTAAGGAATAATTTGAATTGCCAATCAAATTGTGTCATGTAGATATAAATTTCACAACACGTTTGGTGCAG
Source organism: Amphipyra berbera (assembly GCA_910594945.2). NCBI lineage: Eukaryota > Metazoa > Arthropoda > Insecta > Lepidoptera > Noctuidae > Amphipyra > Amphipyra berbera. The sequence goes on along the minus strand of OU343121.1, from coordinate 20,055,576 downwards.
TGGTTGAGCGATTGGCTGCAGTCCGATTCCCGCACGGCACAAATATTTGTATAGCCTACAGGTAGTTGTGCCGGGTCTGGGTGTTTGTGCATGTGAAGATTTGTGTCTGTAAACGCACCCACAATACAGGAGAAATCATAATGAAGGGCAAGATTAAAAAAAAAAAGAGTAAACTTGACTAGAGTACGCGCAAGATAACTTTGCGCGCGGCCAAAATCGGAACTAATCATGTTCCGCCATATAATCATTTCGGATTCATGTGCGTATTGTATAATTTAACACTTGCTTAAAAACGGTGAAAGAAAACATCTTGAGGAAACCGGCATGTCTGAGAGATATTTCTCGACGACATGTGAAGCTAAGACAGAGGCCCATGGGCAGCATAAACTCTGACACCAGGTTAGTCATTAACCACACGAAAAGAAGATTATTGTAGTTTATTTGTTCGACGTTACTTCGAACAAACAAACGTCGAAGAAACGAGGATTCGAAGTATCGAGTCACTCATGTAATAATTTTCGCAGAATAGTGTCCCGAACTCAGGTACATCGGCACTTATCTATATAAATAAAAATGAATCGCCAAATGTGTTGCTAAGCGCAAAACTTGAGAACGGCTCGACCAATTCGGCTACATTTTTTTTAAATATATTCCTTAAGGCACAAGGAAGGTTCTTATGGAGAGAAAAAACATAAAAATTGCGTGGAAAATCGTAAAAACAACACTTTTCTTTTCCATTACAGGCCAATAACTTTTGACAGAACGAAGTCTGTCCGGGCAGCTAGTTTACAATAAAAGAAACCCTGTACTTCTGTCAAACCTTCCCGAAACGAAACAGACTGTCCAAATTTCAAAAAACTCCATATTTATAGACTTCTTACCTCAAACTGACCTATTTAATAACACATCCTTTATAATATCAATAAAAAACAAAGAACCGCCGTTTGCTTCTTGACCGCAAACGACAACATCAATTTCACACATTAAAAAGTATCCACCCGCTGAAACAATTTAAACCTTACGTTCTTACAAAATAAGGATTAATTTCAATAGTAAAAAAAAGTTTTGTTAACAGATATTCAATTTAGTTTTCAAGGGGCATAGATAAAAATCAATATGTCATTCTAAAAGTTGGCTTTTGTATTTTTTTCATCGAATTTTGTTAATTAAAAACATTTTATTGAGCCTATTCGTTGGTGGCAAATGTAAGGCATCTGCTTTTTTTTTGTTAAATGATATTAAGTTATAGGTAAGTAGATCATCTGTAAAAGAGAAGTGAATTCCTCTGTAGAATACTGACTAGCTATAAAAATGACCATTGTTTTGTTATACTCAGTGTAGGTACCTGCGCAAAGTTACTCTCACTACGCCAAAACCTTGCCAAGTTAAGTGCCGCGACAATTGTATAAAACAAAGTCGCTTCCGCTGTCTGTACGCTTAGATCTTTTAAACTACGCAACGGATTTTAATGCAGTTTTCAGCAATAGATAGAGTGATTCAAGAGGAAGGTTTATATGCCCCACATTAGTATCTACATTGCACTCGTGGGAAGCCGGGGCGGGTCGCTGGTTATTAATATTTTATTCATTGATAGCGGTAATGAAGGTCGTATTTCTCACTAACTCGATAAGTACCAAGTCTTTTTTTCTTTTTTAATAGTTTTTCATAATGTTCATTAAAACCATTCTTAGAAATATTTATTCTGTAATTTTTTTCTTTGCCATAGCTATAGAAATAATAATTTACTTGTTTTACTTTTTTCTGTTTGTGACTTTGTTATCTATGAGCGCTGATCTTCACCATGATTTAAAAACTAATATTATTTCAAAATGTAGGTACCGAAATTGTGAATTAGTCGTACCAGTGTCATAATTAAATAAATAATTTCGTCGTTATGATTAGATCCGGTGATGAGGAAAGCTCGTCATCATCTAATATTTATTATTTGGATTGCGGTCTAAAGCAATTTAATATTTAAAAATTTTACTGCTTCGTTGGTCTAGCGGTGGCAAGTAAAACTGCTGATCGTGAGGTCTTGGGTTCAATCCCCAGGGCTCGCCCCCTATTACATTAGATTTAAACATAACGGCGAAATGAGGGTGTTACTATACACCTCTGCCCAACCCTTCGGGGAATGCAGGCGTGATTTTATGTTATGTTAGATTTTCAATGCTATGGTCCTGTTTGCCTATCTCGTTCATCATCCGGAAAAACTTACAACAAAGTGAAGCCCAATAAATTATAACCAACATGTCTAATTTTAACTCACTATTTGCATACAACCTGCGAGCCTGGCGATATTCTCGATCGATTCTTCGATTATCGATAAGGCACGTCACTAACTCGAGAGCCCTCGTAGTTCTCATTATCGGCGTCACGCGCGCCACTCGAATGGCGCTGTTGTGCCAACATGGCTACCGTTTTGGCGGGGAAACGTAGTGTAAGTGCGTGTGACTCTATCAAGATTATAGCGGCAATAACAATTTGTCAAGATGCTGTAATGAAGAAGGATTTTACTGAAATTCAATGGTCAATGCCTCGTCGGTCTAGTGGTGGCAAACGCGACTGCTGATTGTGAGGTCCTGGGTTCAATCCCCAGGGCGGGCAAAGTGTTATTGAGTTTGACCATTAGGAATTTCTCAGTAGAAGCCCGTAATCTGGATTTGTGCCCGGTTAATGTCAATAGGCTCGCCCCCTATTACATGGAATTTAAACATAACTGGCGTTACCTATGTTTAAATCCCATGGGTAGGGTGTACTAAAACACCTCTGCCGAACCCTTCGGGGAGTACAAGGTGTGATGTTATGTTAGTTAATGGTCGGTTACTATCAGTTTTTATGTGAAAACAGAAACCATTGAGTTATCAAGTAAGAGAAACTAAAGAAATATCCCGGAAAGATGAGTCAGTGGACTTTACGGCAATAATATTATAAGTAAAAAGGTGTAGATAGGTTATAAGAGCTCAGCAAGCGACACGTTAAAATGTGGCTAATTAGCCAGACTTGACGTCAGTGTCACGTTGCCAGCGTCAACGGGTGCACTTCACGTACCGAGTGTATTAAAAGTGACCCTAAACTTCCGAAAATGCCGTCGTGTGTTATGAGATATTGCACAAATTATACAAGCAAAGCTTCTAAAAGTCAAGGAATCACATATAATTCGTAAAATCCTATTTATCTTAATATTTTAACAAATCAAACATTATATTCCTAAAACGTCATTACCGATCATAGAGTAAAATGATGCCTAAGAAACAGACAAGTTAGTTGCCTGACAGTAGGTACAAATGGTGGCATAATTATATTATTATTTATACTCAAATGTATATTTTTATTTTTGTTATGATGAGGGAGGATCAGTTAAATATTATATTACTACATTGAATCAAAATATAAATTTTAGTGTGTGGTAAAGTAGAATGTTTATCTTTAAGAGTAAGTATTAAATAATTTAATTGTTTCTAGATTTCCAACAAATGAACTAAGGTGCATCCAGTGGGTGGACATAGTTCGCAAACAGAGAAATGAATAATTTTGGCAACCGAATAAATCGAATAAAATATGCTCCATTCATTTTAAAGTCGAAGACAACTACATGTCTGGCAAGGGATACACTTTATTAAAAAAATCTGCGTTTCCTGTTTTGGATGTAATTTGTTTACGGTTTTGTAAATGTTGCATTTTTATAGCAACTTCGTCTACTTGAATATTATTATTACTTATGAACTCATCAGTGAATCGCATTTTAGGCATAAATCACGGGGTAAGGTAAAATGTCATATCTGATTAATTTATTCTACATCGTTTCTACTACACTAGACGACTCACTCACGCAATTACTATGCGTGCCAAATAAGAATAGCACTGTCAAGACGCCATTTTGTTCCGCAATACTCGTGAACTTCATTACCAAAGTGTAAGGTGTGCAAAAAAGTAAATAAAGAAATTATATTCAGTTTAATTATTTTTGTTCACTTTTTTGGTATTTCTTATCAATTTTATGCCAAATTAATTACACAGTAATTATATTATTATTATGGCGACATATTACGGTGACCTACTGGTCACCGTAATATCGTGAATTCGTGCGTGCCGCATTTCGTGAAGTTAACTATATATATTGGTTCCTTTATTTAATTAATACTGTTTTCAAATATTATTAAATTATCCAAAATTATCTATTTATGGAATTCAATAAATAACATTTTATAAAAATGAATGTAAATAATAATGAAATCTATGAATAAAAAAATATAACATTTTTTTTCATAATATTTTTTTGCTGGCAGTACCAATTTGACAGCTATCGTGTGAAGTTGTAGCAAGCGCGATACTATTCTTATTTGGCACGCATAGTACATTTGTCTCTTTTTCGTTCGCGATAATCGAATCGTGCCATCCTGTCTTGACGTCTAATCTTAATAAGTGTGCTATTGCAATATTTAGTTATTTATGTGTGTGTTAGTGTGCCGTTTTTGAAGATCGAATGTTGTATAAGTAACCTATCTACACCTTTTTACTTATAATATCATTGCTTTACGGGCAGTTTCTGGTAAAATATCATAGTAGCAGGCTGGAGTTAAGAACTGTACCCAGTCAATTGCTATAGCTAGCTCACTACCTTCATTTATTACTAAGTATATTTTAGACTGTGGTCCTAGTATTAAAAACCCCGAGTAATGCGGTGGGAATGTTAGAATACAACTAACCACCTTTGTTTTATCGTGTACAGCTGTGCCCTTGCGGCTCCGATCGCGTAAGAAGTTTTTTTTAGATATTTGCGTAACTTAAACCGTTTACGCAGCGCACGCAACGGAAGCTCTCAAAAATGAATAAATTTTCCCGTTTTTGCAACATTTTTCATTTATGCTCCGCTCCTATTGGTTGTAGCGTGATGTTATGTAGCCTATAACCTTCCTCGATAAATGGACTATCCAACACAAAAATAATTTATCAATTCCAACCAGTAGTTCCTGAGATTAGCGCGTTCAAACAAACAAACAAATTCTTCAGGTTTATAAGATTAGTATAGATCATAGCCGATGAATGTTAAGTGTTTAAGGGCATAAATATGAAGTAAAAATGCCAATAACGAATCATTGTACTGACACTGAAATACACTACGTAGCTATACTCCAAATATAATTCTGGCGAGAAACATTTAGAAAAACTGTACTGTGTTGACATATCCATCTTTACTCATCTGAACCCATTGTCTGATGCAAAAATTCATCGTGCACGGGAAACGATAAACATTTGCGATAATTACAACAAGTTTGGTGCAGTGGCTGAGCGATTGGCTTCTGCGCTACAGGTCGTGGGTTCGATTCCCACACGGATTAAATATTTGTATGTCCTACCAATAGTTGTTCCGGGTCTGGGTGTTTGTGCATGTGAAGATTTGTGTCTGTAAAAGCACCCACGATACAGGAGAAATCCTAGTGTGGAGCAATGTTTTCTAAAAAAAAAAAATACCTACGTAGAAAAAGGAAACGTGGAGTCCATACTGGTTGAAAAATCAAATAATTTGTACATAAAACATCACACGAGAATACTAATAGGATGAAATGTCGAGAATTTTTCAACGAACACAGTATACGCAAAGTTGAAACAGAATAAAAATAGTAAAAATCTCGTCAATTGTAACGAGTTGTAGTGTTCTCTGCCGAGCGGGATGTGCGACTCGCACTTCACTGTTTTTCGCTTCGGGAACGTCAATGAGGGGTTCGCTAGTATTTTTTTATAGAGTGAAGTAGTACTCGTTTGTTTTGTATTATTTTGTTATTGTTATTTGGGGTAGTAGGTGGATTTTTCGTTCGAGTGCCATGCAGAGCGGTTAATTTATAACTAGGTTTCCAGTTCCGCTTCTACGTCTCTCATGTGTACTAGCTATAGGTATGAGAATAGCTCATGCTGTGATGGAAAGAGTAGCCGGTCAGCAAGGTTGGTTGCGAGGCTGACTGCCTAGGGTGCGCTGGACACAATAAAACTGCCGTCATAAGAAAAAAAGGTGCCACTGACATTTTTTACAAAATTGAGTTATATGTATACATGTCCCAGACACACCGTTTATAGAGTTTGATAGAATTGAGTATAGCATTACAGTTTAGACCAGTGTCTGCTTATCAGAAGGTAAAGCGGGTATTTCGTAAATAAAACCAACATAGACTCTCCATCACTGAGAGTACATACTTGTATTTGGGTTAGTGGTTAGTTACAGAAGCTAGTTCACAATATATCACAGTATATCAATTTACACAAGATCAGAAAATAAGGACAAGCTAGTCAGATATTAAAGATCAGACTACTTCGGCTGTTCGATATGGAATGCCCCGGTCCGTCGAAAGACAACTGTTTTTATAACGTTAAGTATGTTAATTCATCTTCACGACTGTCCTTTATTTTCTAAAGATTTATTCTTCGACATACATAGGTATTTGGAATCAGCGTAAAAAAGTGTAACTGCCCATATTTTTATTATTTGTCTACGTGAGTTATATCCTGATTTGCGCTTAGCAAAAAAGGCGCAAGTGAAATTTAAACATCGCTAACTTCATCATTTTTTTTTCAATGTAGGTACTGTGATTCTATAACTGTTTCTACTGCGACCATGTCTTTGTAAGAAATCGCCAATAACATGTTTTTTTTAACAAAATTGGGAGGTGGCTTAACTTTTTAGTGTGTTATTTGATCCAAATGTTCACTAAACATGTTTTGTTAGATTTTTGTCGTAAGAGACCTGGCTCAACAATACCTACTGTCAGACGTCGAGCCTCGTATCTGCAGAGTTAAATATTCTGTTTTTCTACCACTGTAATAACAAAAGTGATTTGCAATTTATAATTTCTTACTGTTACTTACAGATAGATAGATATACTTTATTGCACACTAAAAGAAATAAAACAGAAGGAATACACATAATTAGGAACATCACAAATGGCGGTCTTATCGCTTAAAGCAATTTCTTCCAGACAGCCATTGGATGGAAAGAATTGTTATGAAAATATAAAGGGCAGTTTGCAACGTACAAATATGTAACCTACTAAAAACCGGGAAACAACTAAATAATAAGTATAAATACATATAATAACACAAATAATTATATAATTACAACACATTTTAAATATACCTATATAATACATCGCATCGTAAGGGCACAACTCGAAAATATCAACTTTTGGGAAAACGTGTTTAAAGATTCAGGGAACCCGATGTTTTCACGGTATTTTTTACAGTATAATTACAGTATTTGCTTTAATATTGTCTTTTTTCTCTTTCTGTGAAAGCCAAGTGGTAGAACAGTTGATATTGAGACCATCTAACACAGAAACTCAATATTCAAGTTGTGCCCTTACATTATAAGGGTGCGACATAAACGGTGTAAATAGACCCTTAACGAAGCCGAAAGGCACTTATTCTCCACGTCGTTGCGATATTTTTTTGGTTTTTGGACTATGCCTGGGAACCTTCTAGTTACGGAGATATTGGAGGTCAAAGTTCCAACTTTTTCACAACTTTAAAAAAAAAACTAGTTTTGAAGGTTGCAAATATACTTGAAATACCTCCATTATCCGTTTACTACTCATTGCATCTATCAGCAGAGTGTTTTGAGTGCGTTACATTGAGCTTTACAGTTAAACGAAATTTTTCACCAAAAAAAGAAAGTCGTTTCCCAGCGACAATTTTTGCGTAGGGTTACTTAGTTTGATGCATGGTTGACGGCTTCGTGAAGGGTCTTTTTACACCTTGTATACATACTCAAATAGGGTACATACATAATTAATTATACATACAGATAATTTATGAACAGCAAAGGATTACAGATGAGTTTTTTTTACTTGTTCATAAAATAGTATTTTTTGTATCGAGTTCATTTCTTTCGTGATCAGTTAAACAAAGGACATGCAAAACGAGTGGTGCAGTTTCGGTAATGTTCGTTTTCATACATTATCGTCGTTCTGAGCATTATCGCGATTCGTGCCACACGATGGCGCAAAATTAGTCCGTTAAACAAGTCCTTCCAAAAATTGAGCTCACTCATTTTGCGCGGCGTAAATTTCACTCGTCGGGCCTCTGTCTTAGGGCCAAGCCACATCTGACGGAAGATACGTCGCCGATCTTCCACTGTTACACATAATTCCATATGAACATCTCACACCGGACACATTTGACCGAAGATGCGTTATTAAAATTATTTGAGTAAAACGCGGCGGTAGAACGGCGACGTATCTTCCGTCAGATGTGGTTTGGCCCTTACTGTAATGTTACATTGGGTAGTGCCATGTGTCGCTTCATTACGTAACATACATAGTACGGCTTAAATTCACTAAAACCTATCAAATGTGATGCAACAAGCTTATGATCGATAATAACATTACAATGTGTAGGTATTTGGCGCTAATTAAAACCCATTCTGGCAGAACGTGGTAGCGAAACCATTTCCATTTCAAATATAACATAATTATAGTTGGACCGTTAATTCGATGTAGTAGGTAACTTGACAGTTCAAAGCAAAATTATGATACCATAGTAAAACTAATAGTGTTGGGTAGTGAACGATTTTACGAAAAGAACGAATACAAATAATCACTTTTTAACAAAAATAAAACCGACTTCAAATGGTCTATCTCCAAAGTTCTTCATCAGATCTTCACCAAATTTAAATAGGACCACTTTGAAAGAATACTCTTTCAAACAAAAAAATAATCATCAAAATCGGTTCACAATTAGCAAAGATATCGCGGAAAAAACATACAAAAAAAAACATACAGTCGAATTGAGAACCTCCTCATTTTTTGGAAGTCGGTTAATAATAGTTCAATTTAAACAAATCTCTATAAATTCTTTGTACCTCTTCACGATGCTGTTCTCTTAGACCCAATTTGACTGACAGAGAATGCCTTATGACAGTAAGTCCGCATTATCTACCACAATTATGCATTGAAGTATTAAATATATAAATAATCAACCTTATGTTCAGTTATATAACGCTTCAAAAACGTCATATCAGTAGTTACTAGTGGTTACGGCTATTTTTAATAGTGATATATCGTGTTTTGATCCTCTAGTTATTAAATTTAATAGAAAGTGTGCATATAAGTACGTTATTAAGTTCGCTCGATTTCATTCATTCTTTTTTTCACCTCACTACCTTTTATTTGTCAAAAAATGGTATCCCTCTAACTGTCAAGTTACTGCATCGAATTAACGGTCCGACTAGGTATTGCTTACAGTAGACGGTGCAGTCGAATACAGGGTGTTAACGAAATCATGTAATTCCTTCAAACCTCGTGATGTACTGGATTCGTGCCCGGTTCATGGCAATAAGCTCGGCCCCTATTACATGGGACTTAAACATAACTGACGAACGAGGGTGTACTAAAACACCACTGCCGAACCCTTCGGGGAGTACCTACAAGGCGTAATGTTATATTATGCAGTAGGTAGTACATGAAATAAGAAAATTCGTCAATAATAATATTGGATCATAATAGTACATATTATATTATAATATTGAATTTTTACTATAGAACAAGCTTTAACTTGATGATAGATCGATCGTATACAAAAGCACGCAATATAATACTTTTCTAACTATAAAACTATAATTAAAATGGTAGGTACTTGAAAAGATTTTTTATTAAATACACTGGCCTGCAAAAATAAGTATCACACTTTTAAAATTTCATTTTATTCTAAACTATAGAAGTTAGAGATTTAAAATCAAAAACGTTTTATAGCAATTTTTATCAGCTTTCTTTGAAACTATGGTAACAAAGTTAAACTCTTTTTTGAGTCCTTTTTGTTTTGAAAATACATCTTGTGTACTTAAAAAGTTATTGCAATTTTAAAAGTGTGATACTTATTTTTGCAGGCCAGTGTATTATAGTAGTATTCATTCTACCTCGAAGTAAGTACAATTTAGTCAATTCAAACAACACTTACGGGTTAGAAATTCAAAATGAATTGTATTGATTTCAATTTCAATACAATAAATAATTTCAAATAATTCTAGGAACCCGTAATAATTTCATAATCCGTGTAATTCTTCGTCTAGACAGTCTATTATTAAATACAATATTCGTCTTAAAAAACCAGTGTCCAGTAACATTATTTGACATTAAAATAACCACGTTTGTCCCGCACCCCATTCAACCTAATGCGACGCCATTATTAATCGGGTCGACAAGTCAACACAACCTGAATTCACCTCAATGAGTGCCTCGCATTTCGACGTTATAAAGAATAATCCCAACCGACCCTGACAGACGACCCAACCCACGTAAACACACACTTCTCTCTCCAACTTACGGTTAAACAACGAGGGAGAAAAGGACAGAGGCAGTTTTGACAGTGCGTCTTCTATTCATTAGTCGTGATTACGGCACGGGATGAATTGACATCTGGGACATCGGGGTAGGCGCTCGGATTTCCCGGCTGAGGTTTCTGCTAAAATTTTGAGCGCGCGAATTCTATGAAATATGTATAACGTCTGGGGCCGGATCGTCTGCGTCTCGACGCGAATGTATTATAAATTGTCTTACAAGTAACGTCGAGTTCAAAGGGAAACGCGGGGGAGTTCTTTCAAAGCTTTTTTCAAGTCGACTTATATATAATTAATATCAGCAAGTTTTTTAATTACACGATAGAAATTTAATTCGCCTTTGATACAATTCGCTGGGCTGAGGAAAGTAATGAACTTGAACTCACCTAAAGCGGTGCTGGCCATCCTCATTGTTTGAACCTGCATGTCGTCCGGGGAACCTTGGGCGATCTTCCTCTTCCGTGGTCGTCCCTTCTGGCTTGGTCCACCGTTGTAATACTGGGACGGGGAGTCACCTTCACTGTGCATATCTTGACATCTGATTACAAAAATCCAAGTTATATTTTGATTTTAATATTAATGTATGCAGAGTGGAATTTTGATTGATTTTTCTTGGATTCGCATTTAAAGAATTTGTGATACAAATTCTTCGAGCCTATTAGTGGAGGGCCCGAGTTAATTGGCGAAATATTCGGAAGCTCGCTTTGAAGGGTTAAGTCGACATGATATAATTAAAGTCTTTTTTTATTGGAGCCGTTTCTAGTATGTTTTTTTATAATATTATATACTAGCTGTGCACGCGACTTCGTCTGCGTAGAAGTCGGATGGGTTTTATTCTTCCGCACCGGACCCTAATTCATTTTCTTTTTCTAAAATAATAGTAGCTTATGTTACTCCTTATAACATTAGCTATCTGCCAGTGAAAGTCCCGTCAAAATTGGTCCAGCCGTTTCGGAGATTAGCCGGAACAACAGGAAACAATAATTTAAAAAAATGTTTTTTTTATAAGATCCCTATAATTTCACGTACATTTAGTATAAAGTTGTTATTTTGAGATTATAAACAGATACTTAAATTTTATTTATTTGTGATACTTATGGCTATGCGTAGTTTGTCGCCGATCAATATCAGTTGACAATAAATGCCGTTACGTTAGTAGGAGGATATTTAGCAACAATACCTACTGTAATTTTTCGATTAATTCTTAGAATACACGCGATATCTGTTTCAATCGTCTCGTTTAGTGTAAAAAGGTTTTATATAACTTAGGTTGGTGTTATTCTCCGATTAAACAGCCGTTTACTAGGCAAATATAATGAGTGTTTAGTTAAACCGTTGTTTTACCATGAGAATTAATGTTTTTGAACACCAGCCTAAAAGGGAAATGCTTTGTTATAGTCCACGCGAGGGCTAGTCAGCGCCTGCGGTATGTGAGCGGCAGGAGGGGGTAGCGAAACAATAGACGCGCTGTCAGTTCGCTTCGTCTTGTCTACCGTGCGGTACCCCCCTCCTACCGCTCCCATACCTCAGGAGTCGACTGGCAACTTGCTCGCGGACTATAAGATATTAGTGCCGAAACACTTTTCTGAAAACTCCCTGATCCACCGTGCTCCCCCGCCGCAGCCGCGGAGCCGGTCGTCTTTTCTGACTCCGCAGTCACACCGTTAATTCAGCGGTTCAGCCCTCATCAAGATGTCTCCCTCCCAGTCCTCTCGCAAGCAACGCCCTAAGCCGAGGTCCGAGTCCCATTAGGGGTCACCCTTAGTACTGTTGTTGCTAGCTAGTCATGATGTTAGTAGTAGTAATAGTAGTTAGCTTAGGTTAAGTATTTTACTCTCGTCCCCATTGGTTGGAGACCCTTCAGGTCTCACTAATAACTGCCCGGTTACGTAGAAACGGTCCGCAAGACCATCTACAAGCAGTCGAATAGAAAAAAAATCTTTTTTGAAATCTTCAAGGCTATTTTCATGAAGAGAGTTTCTCGCTTTGTTTGTGGCGAGTAATTATATTCTATTATCGTAGACGATTAAGTATCGCATTTATATTAGAGCACAAGAACTGAAACAACATAATAAACTCACCTAACATACGATATTCATGAGGTAATTATCGCTAAGTGTGATTGTTTACACTACAGAAACACATTACAAGGAGATTTTGCTTACGATTTCTCGACTCGTCTAAATAAGATCTCGTATGACATTTTTCAAGTTCATGTGGATATTCGTTAAATTGGTTTGACCCAATTTGATAGCGTCATTTAATTACCAATCAAGTTTAGCGATTAGCATGGTACTGTTTATCGAAATGACATAAACGTCATTGAAGTTCCGTGCCTAGGAGAGCACGTTAAACATTGTGCCCTGTGTGTCATACGAATACCTACGATAGTCGTTACGGGAAGTCAGAAGCCCGAAAGTTTGACAACTGGTCTAACCGTAGGATATCGGCATTGCACAGTAAGTGGGTTGTGTAAGTCTGATGGCAGTCGCTCCACGTAAAATACTGGTATTCAGCCGCATCCGGTAAGACTGGAAGCTGACCCCATCATAGTAGGGAAAAAGCTGATAATATTAAGCACATTGAACTTTATAGAAGTTACGAGTGTTTGTGAAATACGGAGTATGAACGATATAAAAATCGTCATGGAAGAAATTAGACGCATTTACATGCGAACTTGAAGATAAATGCCGTAATTACAAGGAAATTAATACTTTAAAAATATGAGAAGTCTGTATTCGCGAGAGCGGAGAAAATTAAGGTCTTCTTTGGGGACTGGGGCTGATGACCAACATTTCATCGTCTTTGAGACGAGAATCTTCTTATGAACCTTTATTATGATTGTCATAGGCAAAAGCAAGCTCAAGCCATATTTTTTTTTCGACATCTTGCGCATACGTCCGAAGATCTCAAACTTAGATTAAAAAAAAAAACGTACCTGTAAACGCTCGTCATATCTTCATCACAGTAGTCATCAAGACAGGCGCTATCGTAATGGGGTCGGCAGTAGACTAGGCCATCTCTCATGCCAAACACGTCGCCTTTAGACAGCTGCGTGCCGCAAGCCACGCACGTGAAGCACGTGAGGTGGTAGACGAGATCTCGTGCTCGCATAACCAGCTCATTTGCAGTAATCCCGTTCCCGCAGCGAGCACAACGCTTCACGCAAAATAATCTGGAACAAGGACACTTGTATTGCTCTGTGGCTTATTAACAGAGCATAACTGAGATAGCAGTGATAGCCTAGTGGTGTGATCGTCAGACTGCCAAGTCATAGGTCTCGAGTTCAAACCCAAGGCATAGGTATGAGTTTTCGGATTCATGTGCGTATTATACAAGGTTAGTCAGAAAGGGGGTACTAAGCCGAAAGGGTGTTAAAGTACCCATAATAATGGATAACTTTTGTTCTACAACTATCCCCAAAAGTCAATAGTTCGAGAGAAATAACTGTTCAAAGATTTCATAAAAAATACGCTAAATTCTATTTATCCTCAGCTATGATCAGACGTGTTTACATGTTACGTCATATTTGAGGTCACGGATTAGAAACTTCATTTTATGAATTCGTAACTAAAGCAGGGATCAAGAATTTTTGAAAAAACTAAAATAAATATCATTTTGCGTCGATTTTTTAAATCGAATTTTGAAATTTTATCACTTTCTTTAAAACAATAATCATTGATACATTAAGTGGCGCGCGGCTTAGTACCCCCTTTCCGACTAACCTTGTATAATATCACTTGCTTAAAAACTATGAAGAAAAACATCGTGAGGAAACTGGCATGCATTCTCGACGGCATGTGGAACCAAGTCAGAGGCCCATGGGCGGCATAAACTCTGTCACCCGGTTAGCCACTAACCACACGAAAAGAAGAAGACAGGTGCATGTGTTATTGTGACACATAATAGAGGACAATAGTCAGCAAATTATTCTTATAAACGTATTTGATTGGAGAGCAAGTAAATAGCTAGCTTTTTCAGGAGAACAGATCTAGTGCTTTGTCCCGCCAGCAGCGCCCTAAGCTGAGGTCCGAGTCCCATTAAGGTTCGTCATTAGTGCTGTTGTTGCTAGTAGTCATGGTGTTAAAGTATTAGTAGTTAGCTTAGGTTAAGTATTATACTTCGTCCCCATTGATTGGAGACCCTTGATGTCTCGCCAATAACTGCCCGATTACATAGAAACGGTCTGCAAGACAATCGACAAGACACCAAATGGAAAATAAAAATGTGTTGCTTGAAATACAAAACGCATGTTACGAAATAACACGAGTGTAGATAAGGCCCGCAAATATTTTAGCAAAAGTTGCAAACAATACATTTTTTTTTATTCAGGCATAATCATCCCACTGCAGGGCAAAGCCTCCCTACCCTCCTTCCACTTCTCTCGGTTTAATGTTTTCTGCGGTCGGTCCTTCCAATAGGTGTCTAGTTCGTCCCGCCATCTCCTTCTTGGCCTGCCACGACGTCGTCTATCGTTGTGTGGGTTCCACTCAGTAATCAGTTTTGCCCCAAACAAAAACATATTTCATGAAAACTGCAAAATGTTCGTTATTACTTTAATGTTCAATTGTTTCAGAATTATTTTCATTTATCCATTTACTATAATACTATTTACATTTTTAAATATTTCTATAAAAAACATTTAAAAATATAAAAAATAGTAGCCTAGCGGCATCGGGAACAGTGTCCAAGCTACCGGTGGTCAGGGTCTCAGAGAGAAGAACTTCCTAACAATTCGCGGCGTGTCCAGAAGTACCGCTTTCTGTATCAGACTCTTGACCCAGCTGCCCAACGAGAGCCTTATCAGATGTTGGTCGAGACTCTTAACTATTAAGCCATTGGCCGTTACGACTATCGGCACAACGACTGCTGAGTCAACATCCCATATGTCGTGTGCCAAGTCTTGATACTTAATTTCAGAATTATTATTGATATTATTTTAATAAAATATAAACTAATATTATTTTTTATAGATTGTTTAGCGTGCCATCAAATGTATTTTGTTAATGATGATACTTCCACGAATAAATGGCATGTGCCCGTAATAATTACTTAATATATCGGAGCATTTATCTAAAATTCTCTGTTTTTTTTTCCAACTAAAGGTCAAAGCACACATATCAAATCGGAAAGGGATCGTCACCGTATCACCTCAAGCCGTTCTGTATTCTTTGTATGAAACTCCCTACTGCAACACACACTAATCGGAATCGTAACGTAATCGCCTCGCCTCGGGACAAGCTCACGAACCGCGGTGCGGTGTGTGGTCAACGTGGTTCCCACGCTTACGGCTCGTCGTCCCCGCGCTTACGTCTCTCCGTACCCGAGCTTACGTCTCTTCGTCCACCCTTCCCGCTCTCTTCCCTCCCGCGGCCTGCCTGCAGCACACTACTGTTACTGCGAGCCGTAAGCGCGGCGTCGCGCGTTTGACGGCGAGGCAAAAGGCGATACGGTTACGATCCCTTTCCGAGTTGATATGTGTGCTTTGACCATAAATCATATTACTGACGAAATCACAAAACGATATTTTATTTGGAAAAATATTTTTGCTCGTAATATGTCGTGTTTTTATTTTACTGAAATGTATAATTGTTTAACTTTATCTCTAACTGTAATTAAAAAAAATTAAAATTAATTTATTACATTTCATTGTAAAATGTAATAAATTAATTTTAATTTTTTTTTTTGGAATTTAATTGGAATTTTATTTTGAACCTAAGCAAACTTTAATGCATGGTTGATCTGCAGATCGCCGCTCTATTATATCGTTTGTTTATAGCAGAACGGTACAAAACCTAACAGTCGATGAGTCGAACCATGGAGACTTTTTTAGGCCAAACACCAGCAAACTACCTTGATACAACATAAATAGTGACCCTATCCTATAGTTATAGATAATGGGCCAATCTCAACAATAACCAACCTTTGACAACTTAACATTAGACACCCTCTTCGATAATCAATCAATCGTTATCACGAGTACTGACGGGCCACATGTAAACAATTATAACATATGTTCGCTTATAATAAGGGGGTGACTAGAGAGCCAAATTATACCGCGAGCTTGACGTTATTTTGACAGTTGCGTTTTGTTTAGTCCTCCATTTTTTAAATATTTTTTAATAGCCTATGGAATGTCCCACTGCTGAGCAAAGGCCTACCCTTTTGCCTTCCAAACCTCACTATTTAGTGCCGTTTCTAATCATGTGAGCCCCGCAAAAACATCTAGATCCTCACCACCTACGCCGCGGCCGACTTCGACGACGATGCCCTCCTTCAGGCGTCCAGTGAGTGACGATCTTTGCCCACCTGTTCAGGTGCATTCGAACAAGTGTACAAATTTTCGTACCGTCCTTTATTCTATTTTTTTTATTCCGAAAAACTGTAGCTTTTTATCAAATACTGGGAACAAAGACGAACTTATACCACAGTTACAGAGTTAGACTAGTCTAACAAAGTTAAACTATTATATCCTACCAGTCAAATAGGACCGTAAGTTTATCAATTGAAGCGGTTAATCGTTCTAATTGGCTGTAAGTCTTCGCTCAAATATCTATTATAACTAGAATTTATCATTGTCATAACATTTAGATTAGGTCTGCAATTCAGAATCTGATAATATAATTTATTTCTTCCTTCCTATCTTATCTTCCTCCTCCCTCCCTAATATAAAACTTTCTCACCTCACGCTGGGAGATGACGCGTGTTGTAAGATTCAACAAAACCCAGCACGCTTGGTAGTAGGATCTATACGGTCCCCGGCTAGCTACCACCCAAGTCCAGCGCCTAGCAGTTTAATGTGTCGCGTCGTGTGTATGTGAAAGCCAAAGAGGTACCTATATGAGAATCCCTCTACATCTCTGTTCCCTGGATTCGTGTGCTTTATCTTAGACCCTGTCTGCGCTTACCGTCAGGTGAGACAGGAGTCAAACGTAACAAACCAAGAATAAAAAAAATAAGACTTTATTTCTACTATAAAAGAACATTGCCAATCTATGTATGGAAGTTGGCCCAAGTGCCGCCCAGAATGAAAATATAGTGCATTTTGTTCTTCAGGCCAACACTAATCAGTAAACTGAAGCGCTCCAAAATCTGTCTGAGGAGTCAAGAGAAAAAAAGTGTTTCGTTGTGAATTATTTATTTGCAAAAAAATAACTTATTAATTATTTTCAGTGTATCTGTGAGCACATTACACAACGCCCGCCGCCGCCCGGCGTACCGTCCTCGCCGGCGAGGCCGGTCGCGACGTCCCACCGCCGCCGCCGTCTCTGATCCACCGTGCTCACCCGCCACAGCCGCGGAGCCGGCCGTCTTTTCTGACTTCGCTGTCACACCGTTAATTCAGCCCTCATCAAGCCGTTTCCCTCCCAGTCCTCCCGCCAGCAACGCCCTAAGCTGAGGTCCGAGTCCTATTAAGGGTTGCCTTTAATGCTGTTGTTGCTAGTAGTCATGATTGTTGTTAGTAATAGTAGTAAGCTTAGGTTAAATATTTTACTCTCGTCCCCATTGATTAGAGACCCTTCAGGTCTCGCTAATAACTGCCCCGTTACGTAGAAACGGTCCGCAAGACCATCTACAAGCAGTCGAATAGAAAAAAAAACACGGAGCGCGGGATTCTATGTCGAACCGCCGTAGAAGTCTGACCTTTATTGTCTGACTAGCTAGTCCTTCTTATATTCTGATCTTGTGTGAATTATATCGTGACTCGACTCATGTTACTAACCCAAATACAAGTACCTACTCTCAGTGGTGGAGAGTCTATGTTGGTTTATTTACCAAATCTCCGCTTTGCCTTGTGACAAGCAGACACTAGTCTGAACTGTAATGCTATACTCATTTCTATCCAATTCTATAAACGGTGTGTCCGCGACATATCCAATAATGGAATGGTGCAAGCGAGACACACAATAGCAGGTTTTTTAGTTTGGCGTGCTACGGTACAAGAATCTGTTAGATGTGGATTTATATACATATTTTGGAGAGAAAAACATATCATAAACATGATTTAATGAAAAATAATTATTAACAACTAAACTTGTTTTTATTTGGTTTTACTGGGGCAATTTTTTATTTTTTTTATTTATATTAATGCTACGGTACTACCGGAGCTACATTCATCCCGGGCAGCATTTGGTCCAGACCCTGTCAATGTCCTTTAATCTACATTTTCTATATCATAAAATGTTGTAACTAGATCCATTGTAATGCATTTTTGCTTCGATTTAAGAATGAGAAGCTTCGTCAACTCCTTCTGTCGACGACTCGATCAGACACGTTCGCGCGCGGTAACGGTTATGACCGTTATTTTTAAATTGAAATATCACCAGTACAGCTACTGCCGTAAATCTTTAATTTCATAAAACCATCAGTACGGTTTAAGCAGCGAAAATTGTATGTGAAATTCATATAATACATTTCCACTGGCACCATTTATAAAGAGCTTGACGTTCTGCTGCCAAAATGCAATGTGCTAGAGTGTATTTTACATAGTTCAGTACACGCACATTTACGTGTGCACACGTCTATGCTACGGCTGTAACCGTTGTAATTGTATGACAGTTACTTCGGCGCGCAATTCAGTGCCATTCGAGACGTCATCATAGGACTCTTGTCGTTGTTCGCTGCGCTCCGAAATCGAAAGGAAGTAAAAATACTTTTTGTGGCTATATCGAGTAAATAATCTTGCTTCATATACGATAAAGAATAGGTATAGTATTTATATTATAATAACCTTGGATAGGAATTGAGCCAATAAAATTCAGTCATTATTATCGTATTATTTGAATAATATCTTTTTAAATGAATAGACGAAGACAAACGGATAGTGAGCGTATCAGGAATATTTTAGATGAACTGTCTACGCCTGATTCGACTCCAGAACAAGACACATACGGTGTTGACCAAGAATTTAAACCGGATTTCAATGACTTGTCGAGTTCAAACGATAAGCCTCTGCGATCAAGAAGAGAAGAGTTATATTAGCATATTTTGTTTAATTTAGACTGAAGTGAACTGAAGCAAGTTCCTGATAATTTAAAGACTGTGATTTAAAAGCTATATGACCCATTAAATACATAATTTCTGTAAATGCCGATTTTTATTTACGGTATTACGGTAACGGCTATAACCGTACTATACTAATTATATTATGTTATACGACAGTACGGTTACAACAGTGATTGGGAGGAAAAAAAAGATAAAACAAAAATAATTAAGAAAAAAAAAGATACAAAAATTATAAAAAAATGTAATATAATAATACAAGATAAGCATGATAGAATAAGCTGAAATAAAAAGCCTGTAGAACTTAGTGGGAACCCCTTTCCCTATACTAGAATATTAAATTTAAGTTAAAAATTGTAAGACAGGCAAGGTCTCCGATCTCCATGTCGGAGGAAACATTGTAAGGTGTGGTTTTAGTCGGTAAAAGTCCGACACTGCCCCGGCCACCTCATTCGTGAGGTGACCGGGGCGTCCACGAGGATTTCCCACTCATGCCAAAAACAAAAAAAAAAGCAGTGATTGGGAAATGTATGGAGTTTGTTAGTGCTTTTTTGGACAATTTTCAGTAAGACTACCGCGCGCAAACGTGTTTAAGATAAATCGAGTTTATATTTGTAAATACCGTTTTGCGATCCAAAATCTATCTGTTTGCAAATCTAGTATCGCTTCTTGCAGAATTTAGGCTCATAGCGCGATCGATGAGAAATATCTGGGAGGCAAAAGCGTCACAATTGGTAAATCTTATTTTGTTTCATATTTGTAATCATAAATGCAAGTGGACAGCACATACATAACAAGGTAGACATGCCATGCCCCAATTTTGTTAAAAGAACAAATTATTTTTACCAAAACTGAGGGCATGAGGGCCAGAGAGGCATAACAGATTTTTTAAAAATTGTGTCAATCATTTTTTACTGTCGTAAATGATGAAAGTAATAGAACCACAATGACTTAAGTGTGCCTGAGAGTAATGCCATCTATTGAAAAATTATAGAATCACTTTTAGCCCATTGTTGCTCTATTACTTTCATCATTTGCGACAATAAACAAAATCCATTAGCCCACTCTGGCCCTCATGGCCTCAACTATGGTCGTATCAGACCCGGCTTTACTCTTGTGATGGTACCCAAAATATGACCAAAATTGCAACGAACAAGCAAGGTCAAAATTGTGATGATTATCTCTATTGTTTATTTATCTTTCACGCATTCACCTGACCTACGTGGCCGACCACTATCCCATTTTTGCCCTCGATGACGTCATAATTTTATCGTAACCCAAGAAGCTGTTTTATTCGAAGTACCAACCACTAACGAGGCGGCAAAATATAAAAACAATGCCGGTAGCTTTCGTATACCTTACAATTTCACCTACCTAACATGTGTTTACGCAATGGTCACAAAAACACGTCGTGGACAGGTGTGCGAACTACCGAGTGTGGTGGACTTTGAGTGACAGCTTGCCTGGCTCCCTAATTGCTATACATATCACCTATACTTTGACAGCCCGCTTGGTAAATGTTGACTGCGCGTCGTGAAACATGTAATTATAGGATTATCATAATTAATTAAGCTTTGCGAATAGTATAGGTGGTTTTTTTATTGATATCAAATGTGATAAGGATAAGTTAATAGCTTTTTGTTTTATTTACTTTTTTATAAATAGGCGGTTTGTATAATAAAATTGTCCTTCGACAATGTAGAGCGCTTAACGACTAGAGAAGACGATACAAAAATTAAGAAACCTTTTTTTTTATTATTTTGGTAGGTACTACCCAATAAACATTATTTGAAAGTAAAAACCATAAAGATCGTGGGATGAGTTAAAAAAAATTAAATAAATTATCTACTTATGCCTGGTTCCTATAAACGAAAACGAATCGTTTTGAGTACTAATGGTACTAATTTTTTAATGCCAAACTGGGCATATCAATAGACTCTTAAGTTAATTTTACCTGTGATAGCTACTTCCATATGGGAGGGTCTACTACGCAAAGCTATGAGATCTTGGTTTCATTATTGGTAAAGATACAGGAGTCACAATTTTAAACAATAACGGTTCGTTAATTTTAGGAATCAGACATTAGTGCTTTTAAATGCTGAAGTTATTTTACCTACCTAGGTAGTCTGTAGTCCGAAATATTTTACTATTTCAGGATTATGATTAAAACCCCTATAGTTGTACGTTATTAACTTATTAACTAAGCTTTAAAAAACTGTAAGAAGTATGAACAATTAATATTGAACATTGCTTAATAATTAACAGTTGTGGCCAATGGCTCATGGCCATCCCACTCAGATGGCACTCTGAGTCATCAAAACATTTTGTCATTTTGTGTCGTAAGTCGTGGAAAAACGACCTTACTGCAACATCTTTACCTACCCTAGAAAATAACAAAGATAGAAATCATCACAACAGTGCTCTTTGCCATGCAGGAACATCGCAAAGCATATCGCAACAGCAGACATTTTTATTTTTAAATTCGCTACGCAAGCTTATTTTACTGAGCCAATTATGATCAGATAAGTACCAACAATAATAGGATAAAGAACTCCAAAACGGAAATAAATAAAATAATCTATTTTATTATTCGGCGCGTACCTATCCGATGGAAGCAACATGGTTTTCTGCGTATTTTTTCCAATTTCGAAAATAGTTACTGTGTAACAACAACCCTTCTGGCTTATTCGATACGTATGGATTGCAATTGTATTTCCGGAAGCGCATGATTTGACGCGGCAAAAAGGAAACATTGGTCATTGAAACCATTTTAATTGATCAGTAAATTGCGCAAAGCCGCAATGCGCAATTGATCGTCGGAGCCATCCCTCATTCGTCGTTTTTTTTGTATCTCTGTGGTCAGATAACTGCATGTGTGTATGTATAAAAAATCAGAGAGCGCGCCTCCCGCGTTTTTTTTATGGACGGTATAGTTTTTTATCAATTTTCTGTTCGTTGGTAAGTCTATAGTTAGTATAGACGGCGGTGCCTTTTATCGTGAATTTGGAAATTTTATATTTCTGCGTTGTTTGCATAAACCTGTAACAATGATAGGTAAATAAAAACCGTTTCTATTGTTTGAAGACATTGTCTTCAAAACTCGTCGCATACGACTAGTACTTATGGTGCTCCCAATAATAATTACTTGTAGTAGGTAAATTACTACCACGTACTGAAATAATACAAGATGACTTGCTCCTAAAAAAAAGTTTACGTTATGGCACGACTTTTGGCTTCCAAAAGTAATTTTTATGTTTGGTCTCGGTTTTTACTTTCGTACATTTTCGGGATTGCCCGTTCTTCTCGTGATTTTGCCGCGTGTTCAGCTCCTGATTAAGGGCTCCGTTTGGGTGAAACTAGTCGGGCAATCCGAAAATGTACCTAAATAAACCATAACTAATCTATATATAAAAATAGGTATACATACTTATCCTGACTCACTGACTGATTCATAAACACAGAACTTAAGCCGCTGGGGTTACAAACTTGAAATTTGGACAGTTGGTTCCTTTTGTGACGTAGGCATCCACTAAGACAGGATTTTTGGAAATTCTACCCCTAAGGGGGTAAAATAGCGGTTGGAAGTTTGTATGAAAAAACACGCGGCCGAACTCGCGGGCTCAGTGCTAATCATAAATATGAATGCATCTCACGAAATTTATAAAACAAAAGTAATACAACATCTTTACAACGAAGTCTGTTTAACAAAACTGCCTCGTCTTTTGCCCTTCTGCAGTAAAGGCAGTGAGCAAACGATACAGTATAATATACAGTATGTAGTAAACGAATGACGCTCGCACTCGCACGTTATGATTAAGGATAGTTTAAAGTAACCTCGATTGACGGAACAGTTACGGAAGAGTTACGGAAGCCGCCCAGCGGTCAAACAAAGTGCATGGCTGGGTGTCGCCACACAGAAACTATCACGTGAAAGTTGGCGTGGTGTAGCAGTTTCTGAGTGGCGTCTTCCATACACTGTCATAGTAATTCGCACGCCAATGGCACGCGAACAACACGCGACGTGAATATCACACCCAGCCACGCTCACTGTCTGACCAGGCTTAGGGTACTGTAATATTTTGCTCTAATTATCTCTAGAGACTGTACGAGAACTTAGAGAGGAACTCAATTCTCCTTGCTCTTCATTTCTACTACAAAGCTGTGCCAATGTTGCTGTAATTTATTACACTCTAGAAACTCTTCATTTCAGGACACTGATGAATGTGTAATGTAGTCTTGCTCAATGGCTAATGGTCTCGTACTTCTGAGAGAGCTTCAGAGCTTCAGCATTTGAACTTCGGAACAGGCTGTTTATAAAGAAAGACAAACAAAAGGTATGCTATCTGCTTACCTGTAGTAATCCTCCTTGCAGTAGATATTGCCGTCTCTTGAAAAGCAGGTGAGTTCTGTATCGAGTGGCAGTCGACATTCGCAGCAGCGGAGGCAGGTGCCGTGCCACTGCCTATCCACTGCTAGCAGGTAATATCTAGTGGAAGAGTGATTGGTCAATGTCTTGGTCCTTCTTTTGTTATGGGGTACTAAAATCCCAAAAAAACGCACTATTTTGGGAGGATTGAAGGTCGTATTCAAATGTAACACAATAATGTTCTTTGCTATTGATCAAGCTCGAGGAGGGGCTTAAAGCTTACGCGGATCATACGATTTGCGAGGTTAAGTTGCGCTTACTGTGGTCAGTCTGTGGATGGGTGACAGTTCATTACATGTGGAGAGCACGTTAAACAGTCGGATCTGGGTGTCATACAAATACTTATGACAGTCGTTACGGGTAATCAGAAACCCGAGAGTTTGTCAACCGGTCTATTCAAGAATATCGGCATTACCCTGTATTTAGGTTGCGTAGGTCTGATGGCAGTAGCTCCCATGTAAAATACTGGTATTAAGCCGCATCTGGTTAGACTGGAAGCTGACACTAATATAGTTGGGAAAAAGTCTATGCAGAACGCTTTTGATCAAGCTTTTAGTAGGACTTAGCTCAGTTGACTCATGGTTGGATTTTACTCGCGATCTACCGAACATCAGTGTAATCTTAAGAAAGATTGTGATATCATCAAAATTCAAGGTCAAATAGTTTGATTTAATTCAACTCACCTGTCCTGTATCCTTCCCCCGCACCCCGCGCACTCGTCCGGAGCCGCAGGGGAATCTTCCGAACTCTCTCGTTCCTTCAACATGCCTTCCTGCTCCGTTCTGCGCGCAGAACTGAACTCTCTATCTCAAATAACTAGGTCCATTTCACCTTGTACCATGTTCTCGGCATTGCCGTTCGGAACAGCCATAATAGCAGAGTTTTTCTCCACTGTTTCTCCTTTGGAATTAAAACGGGATTTTTGAGGAACTGTCAACAAAAAGATTGTTATGTTTGTAATTTTTTTCTTTTGTTTCGGCTACTTGGTTATAGCTAAATGGCTCATATCATAAAATATTTAAAATTTAGTCCTACTTCGAAAGGATTGACTCAGCACTTCTTAGTATTGCTACCTTTTCGTTTCGCTAATCGGATTGTACTCATCGCTTCTGTGCCTTGTTGGTCTAGTGGTCGCAAGTGCGACTTCTAAGCCATGGGGTCCTGGGTTCAATCCCCAGGTCGGGCAAAGTGTTATTGTGTTTTTCCATTAGTAATTTCTCAGTAGCAGTCTGGAGTCTGGATTTGTGGCCGGTTAATGGCAATAGGCTCGCCCCCTATTACATGGGACTTAAACATGACTGGCGAAACGAGGGTGTACTAAAAACACCTCTGCCGAACCCTTCGAGGAATATAAGGCGTGATGATGTTATGTTTATTACACAAAAATGGTTGAAAGGGTAGCGATCAGAACGAAGCGTCCCAAATAGATGCATATTATCATCATAATAAAATACCCATAACTGACCCTGGTCAAGAAATCCACGTGACCTATTTACCTTAGGTACTGGTTGAAAATTTTCTTCAAGATAAATCAGAATTTTCCAGAAGTTTCCAGTCAATAAATCGTCTTTAAGCCCGCCATCGACGGGCAGTTAGATGCACAACGGGGGTAAACTGGGTAAAATTGAAAGCTGATATTCTGTGAAAGTGTGCGCACGGTCGTTCCAAGATATTGTAAATGATAAACAAATTGCTACACAAAAGCGTCGTGAAGCCAGAAAATTGCGATTACTGGGAGAATTAGTTGAGTCATCTCTGAAAGACGAATGCAAAGGGATAAAAGAGGTCTTTTTCAAGAATTTTATGAAGTAGGCTGTGGTATGTAGGTAAACATGACGACGTATCAAACTATACATTTCCAGTTTATGCTGGCCTCTCAACGTACATAATTTACGTGCAATGAGAGATTAGCTTATACTGGATTTTAAAGCATGATTTGCCGTCGTGTGTATAAAGTAATTGATTATTGACTTCTAGAAGATTGGCGTATTATTCAGTTTCTTGGAAAAATGTTTTAAACTAACATTAGAAAATTAAAATGATTTTAAACGAGATTTCATAACGGATTTACAGTTGACAAACAGAGCCTTTGAAACTACGTTTGGCAAACATTTCAGCACTATTTATTGACAAATATGACGAGTTGTTATGGTGCGTCCAGACCTGACGAACGCGCCGCGAATGCGCCGCTCGCGAGCCGCTCGGGAGCTGCGCGCGAGCTTTTGTACGAACATGAAATGCACGCGTGCAGCTCACGAGCGGCGCATTCGCGGCGCGTTCGTCAGGTCTGGACGCACCATAAGGTAGAATAAATATTATTAGCTTTAAAAACATACAGACAACATTTTATTTAAACCGCTATTTTGTCGTACAGCATTATGGACATAATCGATATGCAAAGATAACATAATAAAGCATCACGCCTGTGTTCCCCAAAGGGTTGTACAGAGGTATATAGTAACACCCTCATTTCACTGTTATGTTTAAGTCCCATGTAATAGGGGGCGAGCCTATTGCCATCAACCGGGCACAAATCCAAATTACAGGCTGCTACTGAGGAATTCCACACGGAAAAGCCCAATAACACTTGCCCGACCTAGGGATCGAACCTAGGACCTCACACACAGCAGTCGCGCTTGCCACCGCTAGATCAACGTGGGAGGTAAGGATAATTGTCATGTCTTAAAAATTACACGATGTATATAATTCCTACGCATCTTTCAAAACAATACACGAACTCCACTTCAGGGTTTCTAGTCAAAGGTGTCATAAGTATCTCAAGAATACATACACAACTAAACTCCGAAGAGACATTTCAATCCAATCCTTTATTTTTTCTTAGTGCGTATATAAAATCCCGGTTACACGAGCCGGACAATTCGCTACACGCCTTCAGCTCATCACAATACCCATCTAAATACATGTATGTATGGAATCAAACATATGCTGTCTCCCTCATGCATTTAAAATAAATTTAAATAAACATCGAAGGCTCTTTTCCATATCATTATTCGGCTGCACAAATAACTATACATATAGAATAGAGCTCCTATGGGGTTCCTTTCCATGAGACAATGGCGCGATGTCTTTTTATTTTCATTCGTGATCCAAGTCCGACTGTCGTCGCATAATTTTGAATATATACATTGGTATTTGCTTTGTTTATATACTGCTGTACTATTGGCGACAGCAGAATTATGCTAGACAAAGTATGAACAAAAAATGTTTACTAGCAATGTATGAAAACGAAGTTGGAATTATGTATTTGTTAAAATATACAACTTAAATATAAAGGGGGTAGGTACTAAGCCGCGGGCCACTTAATGTATCACTGATGATCGTTTTAAAGAAAGATTTATAATGTCAAAATTCGACAAAAATAAATTCAGTGCAAAATTATTTTTAATTCAGTTTTTTCATAAATTCTTCATCCCTGCTTTAGTTACGAATTCAGAAAATGGAGCTTCTAATCCGTGATCCCAAATATGATCTAAAATGTAAACACCAGCTGATCATAGCTGAGGATAGATAGAATTTAGTGTATTTTTTATGAAATCTTTGAACAGCTATTCCTCTTAAACTATTGACTTTTGGGGAAAGTTACAGAACAAAAGTTATCCATTATTATAGGTACTTTAACACCCTCTCGGCTTAGTACCCCCTTTGCGACTAACCTTTTTATAAATCAGTCGCTTAGAGCATCTGAGGACATGTAGCAAACTTATTTGTGTTTAGGCGTTGGTTGATTTCCTCGTCAATTCGACCCCGTGACTTCTAAATCCAATGAAAACTCGACCCCGACAACTCGACCTTGACAACTCGACCCCGACAACTCGACCTTGACAATTCGACCTCAACATCTCGACCTTGACAACTCGACCCCGATAACTCGACCCCGACAACTCGACCCCGACAACTCTACCCTAACAACTCGACGCCGATAACTCTATCCTGACAACTCAATCCCGACAATTCGACTCCGACAACTCGACCCCGACAACTCGACTGATTCTGAAAATGGATACGTCTCGAACTGTGTTTCGTATATTTGTAAGTACACGGGACATACACCAAAATACTGAGCTATTATTATATAGATCGTACATATGGGCTTTCGTCAGCCGAGAACCAATTACGAGGAAAATAATCTTACAATACTAATATATATATTTAGGGAACACAGATGCTACATACGAGTACATTAAAGCTAACATCGATTTTATCGAATTAAGTAGCACGCGGTCTTGTCATACAGTGGAATGGAAAACTTAACGACTTCAAAAATCTATTGACTTGTGCCATGAGGATGGATATTTTCGTTTAATAGGTATATATCGTCACCGGAATGCCAATACTACTTAAGCGCCATTTTGGCTAAAATGAGTTGTGTATTATATCGTTGGATTGGATTTTTTTCTGTGTCGATTAGTTGAGATTTCTTAAGATAATAGAATAAAATACGAAATCCCAACTAATCGAAGCAGAAAAAAAAGTCCAACCCAACGATATAATACAACTCATTTTAGCCAAAATGGCGCTTAAGTAGTATTGGCTTTCCGGTGACGATATATACTTATATAAAAATCAATTACCGTGCATAAGTCTCGCAAAAACTCGAAAATGGCTCAATTGATTTGAAATATTTTTTTGTTTTGTTCACCTCAATTTTGGATTGGGTTAGGAAAAAAGAAAATTAGGATAAAATTTCGGTGTTACGAAGTTCACCGGGCAGCTAGTAAATACTTCTGCCGGGGTTGCGGTGCATGCTTTTGCGGATCCCGCGACCCCGTCCGAACGGTCATGAGAAGGAACACCGTTGGTTTTTAGCCGGTAAGAGTCCGGCAGACCGCCCTCACCGGGCGAGGGACATCCTTGAGGATGAACGATAGTTAAAAAAAAAATGTAAATACTAGTACTTTGTTTGTTGAAATTGATATGACCGACTACGACGGAAATTTACTTTTTTTAATTGACTTTATCTACAGATTCGCACATGGAATTCAAACATTATAATCGTTACGAAAAGGTGATACCTAATAGCTGTTTTTTTCTTTTCAGATTTAAACAAATTAACATAACATCACGCCTGTATTCTCCGAAGGGCTGGGCAGAGGTATACAGTAACACCCTAATTTCGCCATTATGTTTAAGTTTCATGTAATAGGGGGCCAGCCTTTTGCCATCAACCGGGCACAAATTTAAACACCGGGCTGCTACTCAGGAATTCCACACGGGAAAACCCAATAATATTGCGCGACCTGGGGATCGCACCCAGGACCTCACGATCACGATCAGCAGTCGCACTTGCCACCACTAGACCATTAAGGCAGTTAGACAAATTAGCGCTTTATAATATTTAAATTTCAAATAATCCAGTCGTGTCCAATTTATAAAGAAATGTTGATGTTTTCAGTCAGTATTTTGTTATCGTAATATTTGGGAGCTGTTTTTGTAGTTTTATTAAAATTATCGATATTAAAACGATGTAAGAGCGCTTGCGCATGTTCAGGAGCTCGTGTTCCGTCCCGCCCACCGCGCCGAACGTGCGGGTACAGTCGCTAACAAGATTTTTTATAAATAATTATATTATTATGTATTTTTTGTGTTTTATGAACTTATAGGCCTTAAAAAACATGTACCTACTACATATAAACGGTGTAAATAGACCCTTAACGAAGCCGAAACGCTTCGAAATTCTCCACGTCATTGCGATATTTTTTTTTTGTTCTGAACTATGCCTGGTAGCAGTGGTGGCCCAGTGGTGACGGCCCCGACTTAGGAGTTGTATGTCGTGGGTTTGAACCCAGCCAGGCGCATTACTTTGTGTAATTTATTTCATCACCACTGCTCTCAAAACGGTGAATGAAAACATCGTCAGGAAACCGGCATGTCCGAGAACCAAAAATTCGAAGAAATGTGACATTTACCAACCCACACTGGGCCCGCGTGGTGGATTACGGCCCATTCCCTCTCACAGAGAGGAGGCCTGTTTCCCAACAGTGGGAATATTATAGGCTGATGATGATGATGATGATGAACTATTCCTGGGAACCTTCTAGTTACGGAGATATTGGAGGTCAAAGTTCCATCTTTTTCACAACCTTTATTTTAAATACTAATTTTGAAGGTTGCAAATGTACTTGAAATATCTCCATTACCCGTTTACTATTCATTGCATCCATCAGCACAATGTTTTGTGTGCATTTCATTGAGCTTTAGCGTAAAACGATATCTTTCACCCAAAAAAAAGTTGTTTCCCAGCGACAATTTTTGCGTAGGGTTACTTAGTTTGATGTACTGAATGCATGGTTGACGGCTTCGTGAAGGGTCTTTTTGAATTTGATTCACATCATTACATAAAATAACTTCAACCAACTAAACTTAAAAACGATAATTTATTTAATAAAAAGTTGTTTTCGCCTGTACCAGACTGAATAACAGAGATAAAAATCAAGTAGGTATGTTTTGAGGAAAAAGTATAAAATGTTGTGTTAACAGTTTTGATATAAAAATATAACATATAAGTATGTACCTACTGAAAGTATAATCAATAGAACACATTTTTAAAGTACGGTAATAATTTTCAAAAATAAATAATGTTTACAATAACGTTTTTCAATTATCGTAAACCACGCGACCATTTACCTAGACTTTCATTTTATTTTATTTTTTCTATTCGACTGCTTGTAGATGGTCTTGCGGACCGTTTCTACGTAACGGGGCAGTTATTGGTGAGACCTGAAGGGTCTCCAATCAATATTTACCTAGACTGAAATTCAATAAGTAGCTAAGTAAGGGGCAGTCAGCTGGACGAGGCGGGGTAGTCGTCCGATCAAAATAATCAGACCAAAAAAAAACGAAAAAGCATTTTCCGGTCAACGTAAAATATAAATATCTTCGACAATAAATGATAAAAATAAATAAATTATAGCTAGATCAATTGATTACAGTTAAAATCAGTTGGGGTGTCTGGGGGTAGCTATATACATAAGCGGGACGGCATTAATCGGCACAATCGGGCGGTAAAATCGAATATATGTAGATGAATGTTCGTGAAAAGGCCGCTCGGCTTTCACTAGGTGGGCAGCATCAGCGGGCCCGGCAGTCATCGGCAAAGCCGGGCGGTAAAACTGAATATATGTAGTTGAATATTCGGAATCACAACCCGCTTGGCTTAAATTTTAGTTCAGCTAAGAATTATTATTATTGGAGCCAAACGTATGTAGTAGTTACTACGGGTCGGCTTTTTCGTTCCACAAGTATTGCCGAATCGAATGATGTGTCGACCCGAATGAACTACCCAATCGGCACAAGCCGAATGAAGCCGAACAAGTGCAGTTATTACTTCGGGTCGGCTTTGTTGTTCGACAAATACTGCCGAACCGACTATGTGCGTAGCTAACCTAAGGTTTTACGTTATTTACATAAGACCATGTATACAAAGTGTATCATAATAAACTCAACCCTGAAAGTAGTTTGTTAAGAATCGGCTATTGAATCGATTTCCGCCGTTATTAATGTGTAAAGTAATTATATTTTAAAACTTTTTACTTATCCGTCTAATAGATATAAATAAAATTGACCCTTATGACAAAGTTATAAGACTGAATTTTAAACGCAGTTAACAATGAAAAAGTAATACTACTTATTATCTTAAATAAACAATATTTAAGCACATAAAAGTAAAATGTCAGTGTATTATGTATTATGATTATATAACTGAATAATTAATATTCTAATTGGGTAGTTTGAGTGTTTGCGTTATTCCTGTTACTTACATGTTTACTGAAAATTTACTTGTAGTTATTTAACATTATAATCTATAACTAAATATATACCTACTAACTTCTAATAATTTCCTCAAAAAATATTAATAAAAAGAAGAATAACAGGATAATAAAAATATAGGCATTGTACTCCATTTAGACCATACAAAGATTAACTTAATATTAATTTTCAGACGTACGTATATTGGATAAGTACTTATGTATTAAATGACTGAAACGATTATTAGGTACATTATACTGCGGTTATCGATTTCTTATCCTTACTTGAACTATATTTATTAATTGGTTCAGAATAAATAATAGGAAGTTTAATTTCGATATTTTAGTATTAGCAACAATAATTTCCTGTAATAACCACTTATATAATAACATAATTAAATAATATAATTAAGTTTCTATTTACAGTAGAGTCTGATAACGACCCATGAAAGGAAGCAGATTAGGTACCTATATGATGGATAAGCATCTCTTGACTGATGCTGATGGCAGTTTCCGAGGTCTAGATCTCCATTTTTTAAGTGAGAAAAGTGTTAAAGTTGTTTTCTGACCGAAAATATTCACTCTGGATTTCTTCCTCCTAGCCTTTTCCCATCTATGTTGGGGTCATCTTCCAGTCTAACCAGATGGGACTGAATACCAGTAACTTACACGGAGCGACTGCCATCTGACCTCCGCAGCCCAGTTACTGGGCAATGCCGATATCCCAAAATTCACTCTGGAATTGACCTCAATAAATAATAATAAAAATATTTTAAACAAAAATCAAAACCGACTTCATGTTTTATATTTTTTCTTTTTACTGGCATTAATTAAAACACGGTTAGACCTACTAAAGACGCTTAACTACTCGTAACCCAATCATATTATGTGTAGTGTTCGTCATTGAGTTATATTGTCTATCTCCGAAATCCATCATCAGATGTTCACCCGGAACCACCTCGAAAGAATACTCTTTTAAACAAAAAAAATATTATCGAAATCGGTTGACAATTGACGGAGAAATCGGTGAACATACATAAAAGACAAAGAACATACAGTTGAACATTGAACCTCCTCCTTTTTTGAAGTCTGTCAAAAATGGGTCCGCCCCTTATAACATAGGGCTAAAAAAACCTGTAACATAGTGTCCAACAGGTTGGTCGAAGCTAGGAAAACTTGTTCAGGTGGAGATTCATAGACGATTCCAGCTTGGAGTGTAAATGAGGTGCTGTTCCACAAACGATGGGACACCTGACATCATGCCCTGCGTGCCCTGATACCTGCACGTTACAGGAACTAATGAACGCTACTGATAACGCTAAACTCGTAGCTGAGTTCTGGGCCGACTCAATTTAGATTGCCACGGACACTTTAAGAAGAAGAAGTGTCTAACAAATAAAAATACTGTACATACTATTAAAATTCCTCTCCGTCTCCACTATTACCAATCAAAGTCAACAACAGTTTTGCATAAAACTTAACTAAACCCACTTCAACCATCAAACAAGCTCGTAAAATATTGCCGACAAACTAAACTTACTAGCAAACCATCAATTAGCCATGTAACTAGTAAGTCTATGCAATTAGTGTACCGTTTCATTTGTTCAACAACAATAAAATCAGTTATCGGCCAGTCGGTTAGACTTAATTGATGTAAATAAAATTAAACCTAACTTACGAATCGGAATTTTTGCTTAGTCAGGTACGATTTTAGTTAATTTTTTTTTAATATAGACTTTGCCCCACTCTAGGATTTCTCCTGTGTCGTGGGTGCGATTACAGACACAAATCTTCATACGCACAAACACCCAGACCCGGAACAACTATCTGTAGGCCATACAAATATTTGTTCCGTGCGGGAATCGAACCCACGACCCGCAGCGCAGAAGCCAAACGCTCAACCACTGCACCAAACGTGTCGTCAATAATGGTTCTAACTCATTACTTTCTTTACCGCTAATCACTCAAACCGGAAGCGATTCGATGAGATTGGGTAGGCACTATTATTACTTATCTATCCTACACCAAATGTAGCGGTTTTCAGATCAAATATTGCCACACTACACTTCCTGGAGTGTCCCAAATTCTGTTTTTTCATAAGTTCTTTTTTGTTTTAGACCGAATCGTTCGATAACTGACTTATAAAAACATTTTAATCATGGGGAAGAACACTTTTACACAATAGAGCTGGTGTGGCTGGTGTGGTATAGCTAGGTCTTATCTTGATTGAAAGGATCAAATGAATCTTCTCTCTTGAATTAATTGATGTTGAACCTCCTATTGCGTCCAACAGCAAACTAGTCAAAGAAAATTATACAAGGTGTAAAAAGACCCTTCACCAAGCCGTCAACCATGCATTCAGTACATCAAACTAAGTAACCCTACGCAAAAATTATCGCTGGGAAACTACTTTTTTTTGGGTGTAAAATTTCGTTTTACTGTAAATCTAATTGTAACGCACTTAAAACACTGTGCTGATAGATGCAATGAAAAGTAAACGGGTAATGGAGGTATGTCAAGTACATTTGCAACCTTCAAAACTAGTATTTTAAAAAAAAAGTTGTGAAAATTTTGGAACTTTGACCTCCAATATCTCCGTAACTAGAAGGTTCCCAGGCATAGTCCAGAACAAAAAAATGTTCGTAATGACGTGGAGAATAAGTGCCTATCGGTTTCGTTAAGGGTCTTTTTACACCGTTTATGTGGTGATTTGGAACACAATTTATCTGATATTCTAAAAACTGATATTCCTAAATATACGTGCTTCTGAACTGACGGATCAAATCTTAAATTCTTACGAAACATAAAGGAACGACTTAGTATAAAATTGTAAAAACATTTAAAAATATATTTTGAATTACATATTTTTTAACCATAAATACAATATACATTTAAATATATTAAAAAAAATAGTCAGACCATTGGCATCGGGAAAGGTTCTTATCTAATAATATCATTAGCATTATTTAGTTTATCCTATTGTTTTTATGTTGACGTCATATTTTACGATAAGTCCAGACATACTTTTTTAAAACTTAAGGTAAAATATCGTAGATAACCATATCACACACAAAAAACTAAAGCAATATGCAATTGATAAACAATATTTTTCACATTTCGAACGACAATAATTCAACCCGGAAACGGCGGCAGCAGTTAAAATAATCAGTAACGGTATAACTGAAATCGTTAAATTAATCTAACTTGGAACTTTATCGTTAACGACACAGTTAGGAAAAAGTAACGATTGTGTCCAAAGATTAATTAAAAGTTTAATGATTTATTTGAAGTCTTTGTCATATCATCGAAAGATCGGTGGGCCGTTATTGGCGAACTGTGAGTCTAATGACTAAATACTCAAACGGTACTGAATTTTAGGTTATCGTTACGTCTCGTGCTGTCACTGTCTCTCTAAGGCGAAGTGACAGTGACAGCATGAAATAAATGGCGACTTAAAATTTAGCAGCGTTTGAGTTTTTGGCCATATAACATTTAAAACACGTCAGCCTTCCCTTTTGATCACTGATACCTAAAGTGGTATATATCGACCCCCAGGGGTCGACGGCGAGCTAAAAGGGGTCCACGTGGGTAAATAATAATAATTGGGGGTCCGTGAGATGTAAATGAGGGTCCAATGTAAGTGGACATTTAAGCAAATCGTGACTTTAATTTTGACTTTCCATTAATGGAATAACCCACATACACATATGATTAGTTGCTTAGTTTTTACCTGAATACGTAACAAACAGACCGACGACGAGAGTACTATTGTAGGCACTGTTGTAAGTTTACTAAATGTATAAAACGTAACGTGTGTTATTTTGTTTTTTTTCACTCTACACCTCACTACAGTTAGAAATCAGTCATAAACACACTTGAAGTCGATGAATTTGCAAAATGAAACTGCTTCGTTGGTCTAGTGATGGCAAGCGCGACTACTGAACTTGAGGTCCTGGGTTCGATCCCCAGGTCAGGCAGTGTTATTTTGTTTTTACAATTCTTTAGTAGCAGTCCGGAGTAGATTTGTGCCCGGTTGATGGCAATAGGCTCGCCCTCTATTTCATTGGACTTAAAAAAAAACAAATCGGCGAAATGAGGGTGTTACTATACACCTCTGGGTGTGATGTTATGGGGGTTATGTTCACAGGGGTGATGTTATGTTTATATTAGAGTCACATCATACTATGATCAAAGTTCCGATCATTAAGTGTGATGATTACGTATTACCCCCAGTAAAGGTCTATCCAAACATATCAGGGCCGTATGTCAGGGCCGAGACCAGGCCAGAGATCAACATCGCATACATATTGTACCGAAGCAAGACCTCAGTCGCTTAGTGCTGGTTATTTAGCGTCGGTGACCAGCCCGGAAGCGACGGAGCTCTTGCTTCGGTACAAAATACATGCGATGGTGATCTACGGCCCGGTCCCTGCCCTGGCCCGTGACACGGCCCTGATATGTGTGGATAGAGCTTTACGCTTGTTTTAATTATCGTGATGATGATGAATGTCTGTTTCAATTACGATTCGTCGGTATTATGGACTGGCCACAAAAGGAATATTTCTATTATAAAAATCGTAAAACCAACCATGCGTGAAAGGGCACTTAGTGGTTAAAAAATAAGACATAAAAAAGTAATTGCTCCAACTTTATTAACAGGCACACGAATAACTCCAGGTGTTAATTATTTAAGTTTTAATTTTATAATATTGATAGTCGGTGTAGAACAGTTGTTAAAAAAGTTAATAGAATAAGAGCTCTTTAAAACATAGAGGTTCCAAAATAATTACTCTAGTGATGCTAAAAAATATAAATTAGAGATTACTATTAATAAAAAAATATAGTTATGAGAAACGATTTTTTCAAACCTGAATTTTGTTTATAAATAAAATAAGAGTAATTCTGTTTAGCGCACCAATTCTAATTAGACTAATAGTTAACATAAATATAACATCACGCCTTATAATCCCGCAGGGTTCGGTAGAGGTGTTTTTAGTATACCCTCGTTTCGCCAGTTATGTTTAAGTCCCATGTAATAGGGGGCGAGCCGACCCTGGGCTGCTACTGAGAAATTCTTAGTGAAAAACCCAATAACACTGCCCACTGCAAAGTAAATAACAAACAAAATGTTTTTTTTAAAAGGTTATAAAAAAAATAGTAAAGTAGGTTACAACTGCCAAGGTGGTCTAGTGGTGGCAAGCGCAACTGCTGATCGTGAGGTCTTGTGTGCGATCCCCAGGTAGGACAAAGTGTTATTGGGTATTTCCGTGTATAGTTCCTCAGTAGTAGCCCGGAGTTTGGATTTATGCCCGGTTAGTGGCAATAGGCTCGCCGTATTACATGGGACTTACACATAACGGCGAAATGCGGGTGTTACTATACGAGTACATCTCTGCCCAACCCTTCGGGGAATACAGGCCTGATGTTATGTTATGGTATCAAGATAATTGAATACAGATCTGCTTCATTGGTAGTGTACTTTTTTTTCATTCGGGGAAATCCTCATGGTTTTATTTCTCGCAATTGAACTGCAGCCCAATCGTGATTTTATTTTATTTAAAAAAAAGTGATTTTTTTATGCAGGGTGACTCTTTATTTTTATTTTCTACTAGCTGCCCGGACAGACTTCGTTCTGTCCAAAAGTTATGGCCTGTATTGGTAAAAGAAAAGTGTTTTTTTTACTATTTTCGACGCAATTTGTATGTTTTTTCTCTCCACAAGAACCTTCCTTGTGCCTTAAGGAATATATAAAAAAAATAGCCGCATTGGAGCCGTTCTCAAGTTTTGCGCTTAGCAACACATTTGGCGATTCATTTTTTTATATAGGTATAGATTAAAGAAAATTTTAAAAGAATCTAATATTGCTAGGGTTAAAAATAAAAATATAACAAGCAGGCTTTCGCAACGTCTACCAAAACAGTTGGTGGAAAATACTCATTGGGAAATATTCCCTTTGCCTTATTAAGGGGACACGAATACATCTTTACACAGTATAAAATAAAGTCGCTCCCGCTGTCTGTGCGCTTAGATCTTTTAAACTACGCAACGGATTTTAATGCAGTTCTCAGCAACAGATAGAGTGATTCAAGAGGAAGGTTTATATGCCCCACATTAGTATCTACATTGCACCCGTGCGAAGCCGGGGCGGGTCGCTAGTATTTTTATATAACAAAGCGATAAAATGGTACCTGCGTTGGCATTACAAAGTGCTAGGTCCATACTTTATGGCTCACAATACAGCTTTTCAAATCGCTATCAAAGTGAACAAGCGGTCATTATCCAAATCGTTCGCAGTATATTGTCGATAAAGTTATGATATACTTTTTATTGGTTAGTTTGTTTTTCAATTTAATACCCTTTAGCTATGGTACCATTTTTATCTGAAATATTTTACGGTAGTTAAATGAATTCTGTGTGAAACTAAAACCGTACGTTACTTAGAATAGTACCTAGTAGTTTACGGTGATCTACTTATATACTAATATTATAAAGAGGAAACATTTGAATTTTTATATTTTTGTATGTAACGAATTAACTTAAAAACTACTGGATCGATTTCAAAAAATCTTTTGTCGTTAGAAAGCTACATTATCACTGAGTAACATAAGCTACGGGCGAAGCCGTGAGGACACAGCTAGTATATAAATAAAATGATGGTTATAACCAGACGCAATGAAGACACAGATAAATAATCTAAGATAAAAATGAATCCCTATTTCCCTTAGTCACGTCATAACTTGAAAACGACTTTACCGATTAAGGTTATATTCACACAATATATTTGTTTTGTCAATACGATGGTTCGTAGCTATGCTGGAATCCGATAGGTGGCGCTGTAGTCAATTTATTTACGCGGGAACAGCCGCGGTACAACAGCTTCTTAATTTATATTTGTACCTACCTATTGGTAATTAAGTAAATATTTTTTATGATATTCATTGTTGTAGGTACCTATCTATAAAGGATATAAACGAATTTGTGTGATTCCTTAAAGCATGCCCCACATGATCTACCGATTACCGGTATAAATTAACCCTGCATGAGATATAGGTTGACTGAAAAAACAAAAAAAAAAAATCTTGCCGAAGGTGTGAGTGATCGTGACTAAACTAAATACTTAATAACATAACATCACGCCTTGTATTGCCCGAAGGGTTGGGCAGAGGTGTATAGTAACACCCTCATTTCGCTGTTATGTTTAATTCCCAAGTAATAGGGGGCGAGCCTATTGCCATTAACCGGGCACAAATCTAGACTCCGGGTTGCTACTGAGAAATTCCTAATGGAAAAATCAAATAACACTACCCGACCTAGGGATCGAACCCAGGGCCTCATGCACAGCAGTCGCGGGAGCGACCACTAGACCAAATATCAACTAGTTAATAAGAGATTAAGATAAAAACAACAAATAAAATGTATGTGATAGAGCATTTCCATGCCACACACGAATTAATGAAATCACAGCGACATAGCTGGCGTGCACGACTAGCGCAATATCGCTCCGCGCAGTCAGTTAACTTGGAGTGCTAAATTCACTCAGGACAAGTTTTTTTTTATATCTTTATCTGTCCTATGGAGGGTCAACCCGTGACACCAGTAGATCATACGGTTTGAAGAAATTACACAATTTCGAAACCACATTGCAGGTATAGAAATATTAAATTCGCAACTCAGGCAATTACTGAGAATATGTCTAGCGTAACACCGAATCCGTCTTTTTCCAACAAAGGAATCAATACCGTATGTAAGTTCATCATTATTTTCACCCCTAGAGCGATAAGGCGACTCTACGATTAAATCACAATCTACATACGTATCGTAAATATTTTCGAGAACAGAACCAAATAAACAAACAAGTACTTACTGGTAAACAAACTTTAGTAAGCAATAACACTGATGGACTACACTAACGATATTACGTCTAAATAATGTTTGTTAAAATAAATAGTCAGTTAAAAATAATTCACCTCACTAGGACGGGGTACTTATAAAATCACACCACGTCCCTATGAAAAAAACACATTTAAAAATTTGTTCACACAATAATACCATTCAAACTTTCAATAACAAGTGTTCTTCAGTGACTTAAAAGGTGTTTGTTACACTATTTGATATAGAATTTTTCTAATACCCGGCGCGACCCTCACGAAAGGGTATGAAACACGTTCTGCAAGTTCAGTGGTATTCGCGCGAATGAGGGGTTTAAAAAAATCCGCCCTCCGCAGTTTGGGCAGCCTCCCGACACTCCCCGAATACACCCCGTATTTGTTGCCAAGATGTCCCTCGGGAGGTTTTGTATTCAATTTGCAGACTAGACACTGTGAATATTCTGTCGCAGGTATTTTTTTTGTCTTAAAGAATAAAGTTATCTACTTCTGGAAATATCGTCGGTTTATCCTACCTGCTTTTGTGATTTCAATAAGATGTAAAAGAAAATCTTTAGTTTACTCATAATACGAGCTTTCAATCACACTATGCAACTTCTTTTTCCAAAAAAGAGACGGCCCTAAAAATACAAAAATCATAACAATATTCTCACGTCTAAATTCCCCAAAGGGGTAAGCAGAAGTGTTCCCCTATTACAGGAGTCTTACACCCACAGAGGCGAACCTCTTGTATTTAGTCCCATGTAATAGGTGGCGAGCCGATTGCCATTATTCGGGCACATTTATGGAGGTTCGTTGCCTTACGACTCTCTTGCCTGGCGACGGAGGGGTTATTGTATTCTCAATCCGTCCCCCCACTGACTAAAAAAATAAATCTATACAAATAATATAAAGCTGAAGAATTTATTTGTTTGTTTGTTTGAACGCGCTTATCTCAAGAACTACTAGTTGGAATTGAAAAATTATGTTTGTGTTGGATTGTCCATTTATCGAAGAAGGTTATAGGCTATATAACATCACGCTACGACCAATAGGAGCGGAGCATAAATGAAAAATGTTGCAATAACGGAAAAAATGTCCACCCGTGCGAAGCCGGGACGGGCTGCTAGTAAAAAATATAACTTACTGCATAGGACTATTTGTACAACAGATCACTCTTCAGATCGGGGGGCACGGCAGTGCCCCCGCCAAGTCGAGCCCGAAGCAAACACTGCCGTACCTTCCTTTACTGGAACCATTTCGCCGCATTTTCAGACCCCTATTTGAGAACCTCTGGATAAGACCAGAACGCAGAAATTTTAGTCATCCAGTAAGCTATAATCACATACTTAAAATCCAAAATTTCAAGTCTGTAGGTCATTTAGTTCCGAAGTTAAGCGAAAGCAAAGTATCGCATTTACCACACTCACTCACTCAAGATCATCAGAATAGAACTAGTACTTCCCATAAACTCAGAGAGCTGAAATTTGGTACAGAGTTAGGTTTTAATGGCCAAATAAAGGGAAAACTATAAAAACTAGGATAATCGAAGATCTGGAGTACCTGGTGACCCTGATTAGAAAACACAAGAGCCCAACCAAACTATTAGAGATCGACATACCGCCTTTACAAAAAATATTCAACTTGGTAGGCCGCTTCATTTGATGTCAAAAATCGAAGGTCTGAAGTATCTGATAAAGAACCCTCAGCTGGTCTGAGCTGTATTAGAGATATGGTAATGCCACCTTCTACTATTGGTACATAAAAAAATCGACTGTCATTGCAAAAATCCAGCGTAGTGTGTGACGGGTGGTGGCTGACTGGCGGGGGTCCTAGCCTATAAAAGGTCGGGCGCACTGCAGATCGGCTCTCTCGCGCCGCTGCAGTTCCTCAGTTAAGTGCCACACCTGCTGAAGAAGACCTGGACTCCTCGCAGTGTACGAACCATGCCCTGTTGTTCTCTTTGTACTCTTTGTAAATTCATAATTAAATATATATAGTGTACGGTTACAAGTATTATTCTTTATCCTCCCGTAAATACACGCCTGCTAAATCTTATGTGCACATGCTAGTCGAGGGTTGACTCCTAAAGCCACCCTTAAGTGTTACAAGTGGGACACATCTTCTAATCTAATTTAATTTAGCCTATAGCGTCCCACTGCTGGGCGAAAGCTCAAGCTTCAGCGATCACCGAATACAACCGGCTTAGGCGTAAATACCGCGCCGATCTTTCAGAAATTAAACCGTCTAAACCGTCTAAAAGAATAAATAATGAACGGGAATGGGCAATACGAAAAACTGTTGCTACTGTACAAGAATCAGAACCGGAAAAAAAGAAAAGAAAGATTTGTTATAATAAAAAAACTACTCCTATAACAAAAAAAACTGTGTCAAATAAGAAAATCTAATAAACTAAATCAATATGCCCACGTTTCTACAAAAAGAAGTGAAATCCCACCAAAAACATTCTGTAAAAACTAGCCAAGTCTCGATGGAGCTGCTTGTTTATCTCTAAAAAGTAATGAAATCTAGACAAAGTCGTGCCAAGTCTAAGGTTCCTTACTGCGATTTCTTTATTATTATAGTTAATGTTGTGTGACTTGGCCGTTGAAGGTTACACAAGGGTACAAAACCAGGTGCTCCATGACACCATTGCACCAATCTGTCGCCAGAACCGCTACCCATTGACGATGGAAAATTGCCACTTGGAAAACGTTGATTCAATAACCAGTCAATTGTAGGCTTGATAAAGCTGCGTATTTCAATAATACTTATGTATAGGCGAGCCTAAAACATACAGTATTTTTTTTTTTCCAGTACAGACGGACTTCTAATCATTGATAGAAGTCCGTCTGTACCTGTCCCGTTGACTTGTACCCACTAACGTATATAGAATGTTCAACGGCCAAGTCACACAACATTAACTATAATAATAAAGAAATCGCAGTAAGGAACCTTAGACTTGGCACGACTTTGTCTAGATTTAATTACTTTTTAGAGATAAACAAGCAGCTCCATCGAGATTTGGCTAGTTTTTTACAGAATGTTTTTGGTGGGATATTCGTATTACGGTTATGTGGAGGTATTGCATAAATCCACATAGGTACGTAGATTGTCAGTCTTACGTGATGGAGTCGAGTTTGTTGCCATTTATTGATAGCTCAATGCACCCCCGGGCTATATCTCCGAACCTGATCATTTTATACGAGATCCACTCTATCAAACCGTCGTGGCACGCAGACTTAACAGACATCCAGGTTACCACAACTAGTAACGCACACACATGTGATGCCTCGCCTCGGTATAAAACAATATTATTATAGTGATTTAGAAAACAATGCTTTTTTTAATCTACTTCTTGTAGATGGTCTTGGAGACAGTTTCTACGTAACCGGTCAGTTATTAAGGAGACCTAAAGGGTCTCCAACCAATGGGGCCGAGTAAAATACTTAACCTAAGCTAACTACTACTACTACTAACATCAGGACTACTAGCAGGAACAGTACTAAGGGCGACCCCTAATGGGACTCGGACCTCGGCTTAGGGCGTGGCTGGCGGGAAGACTGTGAGGGAGACAGCTTGATGAGGGCTGAATTATCGGTGTGACTAGACAATCGAATTATGTCCGATTCTTATAGTTTACCGTGTGTTATTGATATTAAAACTCTTGTATGAAACAAAGACCAACCTTTGCATAATAGACCCTCTCACACGTTAGTAAAGGTAAAAGTAGTTGACGAGTCTATTTATGTGTCGAGTATAGCAATACAAAATGCTACCATTGGTAAGCAAAACGATTCGTTTTTAACCAAAGGAGCCGGGCATTTAGAGGCTAAATAATTTCATACCTATCAACTAAAATAAAGGAATCGTTAAACTTACTATTAAGACAAATAATCTCTATTAGTAATCTTTGATATCTCAATATTATAACACAATATGTTATAGAATTGTCTATTGTACCCCGGGCTATGAGTGTATCTCTGACCAAAAATAGTTGAGCTATGATATCCGAGCAAGGGTACAATGACTACTTAAAAAAATATGATCAAAATGGAAGAGGTACTCGCTTTTTAAGTTTTTGGAGGTCGTGAAACAGACATTGTTCCGAGTGATGTGAAGTTAGGTACGTATTACGTTTTTTAGGAATGAAATGAGGAGTTTAAAGTAGTTATAACCCGCGCCAATAAAGAAACGAATCTAAAATGGCGGCACTAATCATTCCATCTCACTCATACATTATTCCTGCCTTTAGTCACACACATCGGTACAGCACACAAAAAAATAATGTCTCTGAATCTCTTTCTAAATCGTTATTAAATTGTTATTTGTTACATACCTACTATTCTTTATTTTCTGCTAAGTTTCCTCGTTGTTATTGACTTTCGTTGTTGTTTATTGGTAACATATATGGTGGTTACGTCAAAAAAATGAGCTCGCGTAAAGGAGGAAAGATTCTTCAAAATCGTATATAATGTTATAAAATACTTTGAAGAAGAAAATAATCTTGAACGATGTCATCCATTTGATGACCAAGTGTGAGTCGGCCTCACGCAAAGGATTGCAGCCACTATTCAATATAACATTTTATTTTAATTATGTGCTCATAATTAGATGTTAGGTTTTATGCGTTCGAGGAACGTATGAAACTTGCGGTTTGCGAGTTCGTTCGTAGTTGGTCGGCTTTATTAATAACTTTCTTACTAACTTACTACTTTTCAAACAACAAAGGCTTTTAGTGAAAAAATATCACCAATCAGGCAATAGTTTTGCTGACGGTCCGATCTGTCATTACAAGTACAAACCGCCGTTTTATATTCGTTTCTTTATTGGCGCGGGTTATAATAACTTAGGCATTTTATTAAATACTATTTGAATCATTACGGTTCCGCCCGTAGCCTATGTTACTCAGTCATAATGCAGCTTTCTAACGGCAAAATAATTTTCGAAATCGGTCCAGGAGTTTTTAAGTTTATTCGTTACTTATAAACATTCAAAAATACAAATCTTCCCTCTTTATAATATTAGTATAGATTTAATCGATTCTTTTTTACTGTTGCCTGTGTTCTTTGCAAAAAAATTCAGAAAAAATAATATAAAAATATTAACACCTACCCTATTGTATAGGACCGACGCGTTGTCGTAAACCTAATAATATTTCCGAAATGTGCTACGTTATTGGAATATTGACGACCTACGAATAAAATACTACGAGCTGCTACAGACGAATATTAAAATATAATAATTTATTGAACTCCAGTGA
The DNA here is from genome assembly GCA_910594945.2 of Amphipyra berbera. Lineage (NCBI taxonomy): Eukaryota > Metazoa > Arthropoda > Insecta > Lepidoptera > Noctuidae > Amphipyra > Amphipyra berbera. Next base: position 20,010,929 of record OU343121.1, on the reverse strand, counting down.
AGTTTTAAGCAAATTAAATAAATTAAATAAGAGCAATTTAAACAAATGTAGGTACCTACCTACCTACTTTTTAAAGCGTTGGTTTTTTTTTCGAAGCATGTTTGACTTTCAGCGGCTATGCCAGCATAATATTTTATAACAAACTAATTTGTCTATCTGTTCTTAAAAAAAACTTACAATTTTCCAGAGAGAGGTTAACAGAGAAGAGAGATATCTCAGTATAACTCTAAAACTCTATGATATGGGATTCTGAGGTCATTGTATCGGGCCCCAGGTTGACACACAAACGTAAGTACTTCGTACGTTATTCGTTATGGAAATTTTATTTTATCATTTTATTTACCAAAGGTTGGCATAAACTAATAATAGATTTATGTTTTAGGAGTATAAAACCATAAACTAAAACGGGGCATCAAAATATTCCTCCGCATCGCTGTCTACTGGTAACGTGACCAGAAGACTGGCCGCATCGCCACGTTGTATGGCAATGACAACTTGGTCAAAGTAAAGGTCAGCCTTTATGTTTTTAGTTTTTAATGTTTATAAAAAACGGTGACTTGTTCAAAATATAACATAACATCACGTTTTATATTCCCCAAAGGGTTCGGCAGAGATTTTTTCAGTATACCCTCGTTTCGCCAGTTATGTTTAAGTCCCATGTAATAGGGGGCCATTAACCGGGCACAAATCCAGGCTCCGGGCTGCTACTGAGAAATGTCTAATGGAACAACCCACTAACACTTTGCCCGACTTGGAGATGGAACCCAGGATCAGGCCGGCAGTCCTTTTTATAAATTCAAATCAAATTTTCTGATCATTTTAGTAGTTAGTGATTTTTATTCTGCAATAAATATAATCTACCAATTAATTTTGAATACTATTTATGAGTTTTGTTCTACGTATTGAGCGGGCATACAATACCTATCTGGCTCTTTATTGTAATTGAACCTGCGTGTGCATACATGTATACGAACTAAGTAGGTACTAATAATATCAAAGGGTGAGCTGTGTTTATTTAATATGGGATCATCAAACACGCCAGGTTAGATGGATTTGCGGTTAAATAGCTCTGGGCTTGATCTATTGATTCCACACATAACGTGATAAGGGACCATTCAAGTATTACGTAGGCACCAAAGGGGGGTGACTTTGCTTAGCTTATTTTTGATGACATGGGGGACGGGGGTGTCTAGATGATGATTACGTCAGCAATTTTTATTTATTTACTTATTTTTCTAGACTTAAAATATGCTGCTCATGAATAACAATAAAGAAACCTGATCAGTTTAAAAAAAAAATATACCAATGTTTACGTAAGCATAGGGTGTCATACGAATACCTATGACAGTCGTTACGGGTAGTCAGAAGCCCGAAAGTCTGACAAACGGTTTAACCTTAGGATATCGGCATTGCCCAGTTACTGGGTTGCGGAGGTCTGATGGCAGTCGCTCCGTGTAAAATACTGGTATTCAGCCGCATCTGGTTAGACTGGAAGCTGACCCCAAGATAATTGGGAAAAGGCTAAGAGGAAGACGTAAGCATAGGACGGGGGATAAAAGCTTTGCTTACTTTTGCTGACAAGGGGGAGGGGTGCGTCAAAAATTACTAAAATTCTGCTTACGTAATACTTGAATGGCCCATAACGCCATATATTTTATACCTGTAGGTATTCATGTTTTGTCTGGAATCTATAGGTAGGTAGGTACCTAAGCGGAGTGTTGTAAAGTGCGATTTATTAATGACTGTTTAATATAAGCCCAAAAAAACTGGACAAGATTGGATACCTAATATCATTAAAATGCTGTCCCTCTACTCAGAATGAGAAGATTTTTGGTCTTAGTCCACTCCGCTGTCCTGGTGCGGGTTGGCAGACTATCATCGTTAAAATGAACAAAAATATCGATATGAAGATCGATATATATATGAGATATCGATATTTCACAAAAAAACTAAATTATACAAAATATATTTTTTATATGGGATTTAAACATAACTGGCGAAACGAAGGTGTACTAAAACACCCCTGCCGAACCCTTCGGGTAGTGAAATTATGTGTTATAAATAATTATTTATCCTAAAACCAACATAAATACCTGCCCTTTCAGTGCTAACACAGACATTTAATAACTCGCTCGTACACGTATAAATGCAATGCACTAATATTAGCTGCATCTTTCAATTAGTTAATTACACCGCGGAACGCGACAGCCTGTTCTACACGCTGAACAAGTCCATTCATACCACTGATGTATCTATACTATGTATCAGTATAGGCGATTAAGGCGCGCACTCGCGTTTAGTGTGCAATTAAGTTTTACTGTAATTTTTATTGAACGTTTTTTTGTAATATAAGGCTGGGTATCGGTGGTCCTTTTATACGGAAATTTGTAATTATTTGGTCCTAGGTGGAGCTTGTGTATTTGTTAGGACCAAATTTAATTTTCTAATGCCACAGAATTGAAAGTGTTTAATGAACCGTAACATTAGGTACTCGTCTTCAAAATTTAACGCAATATAGTGAAGGGAAGTTTTAAGTCAGAATTAAGATATAGATATTATTATCTTTTATGACACAATGCCAAAGTTAAGTAAAAGAAAATTGTTGAATAATTTTTTATACTTTTTATTTATGTACCATGTTGCTTAATTGATATTTATATTTTATGGAATATAAACTGTAGTTAACTAGTTAATATAAAAATATACACAAAGTCAAAAGAATACCTATTCATGGTAAAAAATAAATACAAGATCTATCCGTCTCGAAGGACCAATTTTTTGTGCAAAGCACACTGGACCAAATAATCTATGACTTCTAATATACAGATACAATTCTACACATACGTATATATATAATTTATTAGCTGTGGTTTGTCAACATTACTCCTATATGGGTGCTTCAATAACCCATTTCTCTCCATTGCCTCAAATTAGCTTATATATAATGACCGATGGTGGTCGTCAACGTCCATTGACAAATTACTGAATGCTTAGATGGATATGTTGAATACGAATAGGGTATTGTACGGTGACGTGTGACTAACGGGGACTATTGTGGGGCTTTATGCATCAAACGAGTAGGTAATCATTTAAATAATTTGGTGATTTTTCTTTGACCAAAAACAATCTGGACAGACTGCTTGCGTTAAAAGAGACAGGTATTGTGGCGTAATTTGAGTTATACTTATAGGTAGGATGAGAATAATTATCTGCGACAGATAGTCAAATAAGCTGATTTATAACATATTTATTATAATTTCAATATCTACATATTTGCACACCTTCAAATGGTATAACATGTAGCTCATATTTAAATATTAACACCGTTGCATGCATATCATTTTGTATTGTAATTCACACATGTTACAGCAAATAAATATATCTTTATTTGCCAAAATATTATTAGTACCTATTATGAAAATATATTTTGTAGATTAATAAATCATTGAAGCATTTTTAGCATACAAACAATTCGTTTTTGTATTATTATAAATTGAAATAAAGCTAATTTTCGACGATTTGTACAAACAGATTTAAACCAAACATAAAATATATTAATTATACTTAATTTGACAACCTGTAGTAAAAATAATCTCATAAAAAAACATTAATTTAATTTAAAATAACTAACATCACGCCTTGTATTATCCGAAGGGTTCGGCAGGGGTGTTTTTAGTACCTACACCCTCTTTTCGCCAGTTATGTTTAAATAAAATAATCACTAAAAATAACTTTTATCTTAAACGGTTTTATCTTGCAGCAGGTACCTACCCCTGCGGCATCAAGATTTGAGGATTGAAGGTTGAAATTGTTATAATATTGTATTGTCATGGGAATTGAATTAGTGTGCAAAGCTTCAGGAGAATCGGTTAAACAGAAGTAGTTGAAATATCTGTCGCAATATTTGAATGAAACAATCAAACAAATATACAAAATGAAGCTAATATATGGATCAGTAGTGCAACCATTTTATTTCATTTTTTTTTGTAGTAACTAGTTGTATCACATAGGTAGGTAATAAAAAAAGATTCAATTCGTGAAACTGTTCAAAAAGCTTAAATGTATGAGTGGCAAATTAGAATCTTAATTAGCACTAAATGTGGTTATATTTAACTCTTGCAATTTATTAACCGAGTTCTCACTCGAGTCTTGAGGGATTTAGACTCCTTACAGTACTTAATACCAACAATGTTACTAAAATTAATTTTCGAACATATATTTTAGTATGGAATACGACGGTAAAGTAACTGCGAAAATAGTTTCGAACTTTCCAAGTTACCATTTAGATTTTTTTTGTTAGAATCGAATTTGTATTTGGGTATCTCTACTACATACGGCATAATTATTTAAATACCTTTTACAGCATAAAACGTTGGTGTTCACCAAAATTAATTCTCTAGCTAAACAGCCGGTTACTCGAAAAATTTACTAGAATAATAAGTAATCGGTTGTTTAATCAGAGAAATAAAGTTGGTGAACGCCTTAATGAAAGAAATATCCACGTTGCGATAATCATTGAAGACTTTTAACTACATAGTTACAAAAAAAAACTCGTATATTCAATGACGGGTACTTCAAGGTCATTAATTTATTATTATCTTTAATTGCATAGGTAGTCTGATTGGAGAGATAGTCATTACAGTGCAACTAGCATGGGTGACAATGGTTTTTTCGATCGATCGAGAGAGAATTCCAATATTTACAAAACTAGCTGCTCGGTGAACGTCGTACTGCCTTAATGTATTTTATTTTTATTTATGCTAATTTATTATTGCGAACATAACAAAAACAATATTCAAATAGGTCGAGCCATTTTCGAGTTTTTGCGAGACTAACGCACGGCAATTGATTTAATATATTATATAGAAATCAAGAAAAACGACGCTGCCAAAATTCTCAAGTATTTTAATGTCGATCGAGTCGATCACTGACACTTCTCAAGCTATAAAAATATTCAAGTAACCAAGCTTAGTTATAGATAGATAACTGGGTATTGCAAATAATGGTCCGATTTTAAGTTTTTGCAGTTCTCGATAGTGAACTTGATAGCTAACTTATTCAACGGTATCTATTTGCAAACTATATAAGTAGTTAGGAACTGTAAATATAAATAGGTACTGCATTTCAGCCCACATCAATAGAAAATAAGCGTGTTAATGGAAGAAACAATAGCTAGAATAAGTCTCGATAGGAAGTTTCACTCTATAAGATATTCTTAAAATAGTAAAAATAACTTTATAGGCAAAGGAAAAATTTATTTGTAAAATAATTAATAGGTACCTACGCATGTTCCTCCCAACCCGGATTTCGGTTTCCATAAAAATATTTTTTACTGAGTTTAAAATTTAGTTCAAAATAACTAAAACTAAGTTTTTTGATGCATACGTTAAGAAATTAATACTTTTAAGCTTGGGTTCATCAACATTAATTATCTTGTTTAACAATCGTTTATCTAAAATTCTGGTCCATTTTTCGAGTAAACGGCTGTTTAACCAGATAATTAATGTTGGCGAACACCAGCCTTGGAATAGTTAAGTTATACTACTTAGTTTTAGTTTAAATGCATGATGTTTTATTTATAAACGCAAAATTTCCAACCCAACCATAGCAATTAATATCTACTTACTAAAAATAATGAATTGTTATTCGATTGTAAAATGTTTATTTTAGTACTAAAATTAGAAATTCTTAGAAATATATATTTTTATTTAGAAATATGTGTACTAAATAAATGCCTGTGTGTGGTGGATGAATTACTCGCATATACTTCATACCTTCTACACATCCAATCATACATTCCTACACACAAAAAAGATGAATGTTGGATTTATATATAAATCAATATTAAAAAGATGATAATTAATGTAAAAAAGTGTACAAGCAGCCATGTACATGTAGGTACCTACTCTTTACTTTATTTTCGTAGATAGATATTTTTCTGCACTTAACAATTTAGTTAGCCAACCATTTTATTTAATAGGAATTTATTTGGTCTTTAGATTAGATTTGAAATTATTATGACATAATAAAATTTAGCTTTTCATGCTGGTTGGTTCAATAGATTTTTAAAATTTGGGATCCAGCCTCCATTCCAATTAACTTTTGGCAACCGTCATCTCATTTTGACTAAAACATTTACTGAGAATCAAGTCTCATAATAATTTATAAAAACAATAGGACAGTCCACTTGTTCAAATATTACCACATCATACGTCAAAACCAATTCAATTTCAAATTTACCTCCTAATTCGCGGCGAACTGGCAACGTCGCGAAAGATACGCTGTCAGCGAACGCGCAAGCATTCAACTGTTCGAAAATGTAACGCGCGACTGTCGGGCGGCGGACATCTGAGGGGCGCTGTGCGACGTTGCCACGCCTCTGTATAGTAACCAACCAATGACATGCGCACACGCTCCGAGTGTGATTTGAATTCAAAACTTTTGTTCTGTGCAGGCGTCTCTTTCTGGTTTAGATTAGTCGCGTAGGTGTAAAAGAGATGTAGCAATGATTGTTTGGCATTCTTTGCTCGATACTCTGTGTTGCCCGCAGTTAGAAAGTGACATATCTTTTACGTTTAGATATCGTATTTTGAGCTCAGTGTTGTAATAAATACGGGGTATTGTATCTCGTTGCATCTTAAAAGTTTAAGTAAGTTATTGAATAAAGCGTTACACAAGTTACTGTAAATACAGCCACGGTTTGCGGCGGAGGATCGATTTATTTAAAGAACTGGTGCCTTCGAGACGCGGTATTTAGTCTCGCTCATAGGAAAAAATGTTTGTTTGTTAGGTATTGGCTAATTTTTTGATGGAAGAACGAAGTACACTTTAATAAAATATAAAATAATCACTTAAATGTCTTAGAACTTTAAGATTTTATTTATTATCTGCTGAATATAGGTAACTTTATAAATTGGGTGTATCGTAGTTTTTAATCTAAATAGGTAGGTACCTACGCTAGCTGGTATTTTAAGATTTATAAAATAATAAAGTGACTTCTGTACCTAGGTACCTAGGTACTTATTTTGTGTGATCGTGTGTCGTAATCCTTATTAAATAGAGCTTATAGTGTAGACTATCATATGCTTGGCTATATTTTTATAAGGTACCTACACAGCAGGTACCTAGGTACCTACCTACAAAATTTATATTGCTATGTAGGTATAGGTCATAAACCTAGTAAAAAAATCTATATCTATGGTATAGGTTATGTTTGAGACGTATGTAAATATCTACTCGAAATTTCGCACAAGTAGATTACTTATACAAAACAATAAATTCGATTCTAAAATGGTTTCATGCTGTATTTTTAATGAGATGACAGTCCAAATTTTATAATTGTAGGTATAAAAAAAACCATTGCACATTCTGGAACCACTCAAAATGCAGTTAGTTTAAGTAACTGTTGCTACAAGCTTCCATTTCTCTCCATTCAGAGTTTGAACGCCGATACTCCGTTTCAACCCGATAGAGGGCGAGCCTGCCTATATCTCGCCATTTATGAATCACACAGCAAAGGCAGAGAATAACATTATTAGGTAATACCGATGCAAAAACCCAAAGTTTCATAATTAATAACTACCTATGAGAGGCAACAATGAATTTAAAAATAGAACGAAAATTATCTCTCTCAATTATATTCTTGTCAAAAAATCATTATTTTTATTATTTCGATGTGTTATTACCTAGGTACTACTTTTAATTTTATTACCAACTAGCTGTGTCCTCACGGCTCCGCCCGCGTAAGAAGTTTTATTCCAGTAATAAATATAGCCCATAGGCTAAAAAAAAGCTACCTACATTATCACTGAGTAACATATTACTCAGTGATAATGTAGGTAGCTTTCTAACGGCAGAAGAAATTTTGAAATCGGTCCAGTTGTTTTTAAGTTTATTCGTTACATACAAAAATACAAATCTTTCCTCTTTATAATATTAGTAGGTATAGATTGTTTCAACGTATTATTTATTTGAATAGTCAATAATTAATAATTATAAAATCAGGTAATTACCTACACAGGTGATTAAAAATACACTAGCATGTTCTTCGATCAATAAAGAGCATGTTCTTCAGTACTAGGTATTTACAGTTAAGTAAATAAAGAAAAATGCATCCGAGTAAAGAAAGAAAGAAAGAAAGAAATTTATTTGGCACGAAAGCAGTCAGACACACAGACAAAAAAAAATCATACCTAAGAGACAAAACAAAATAAACAAATAAAATAAATAAAGTATCTGTGTGTCTAGCGGCTGCGCCAAATAGGTTCAGTTCAGCATAAATGTCAGACTACTAGTGCCTGACGCTGGTTTTCAACTGAACCCACTGTGACGTAACCGATAGTAGTATAAAATTAGAAACTAAAACGGCATCAAAATATTCCTCCGCATCGCTGTCGAATGCTAACGTGGCAAGAAGACTGGCCGCATCGCTACACGTTGTATGGCAACGGTAATCCTTTGGCCAAACTAAAGTTTCAACTAGGTACCTATACAAAAGAGGCAAGTACCTATTTGGTAAGTACTTACTGAAATAAAAACAATGGGAATATAAAAACCACACATAGAGTGATAATTAAATTAGTCTACCGTAATATTGATGTAATACAACAAACATTTTCGAAGTCTCAAAATTAAGGGGTCGACCAAAGAAATCTAAATAAGAGCGTCGACCAACATCTGATGAGGCTCTCATTAGGCAGCTGGATTAGGGCTTGATACAGAAAGCGATAGATATTCCTGCACATGGCGCGTATAGTAAGGAAGTTCCTCTCACTGAGGCCCAGACAACCGGTAGCTTGGACCCTGTCAAATGCCGGTGGGCTAACAATTTTTTAATATTTTTAATAGAAACATTAAAAAATGTAAATTAATATGTATAATTAATGCATAAACGAGACAATGTTATTTAGATTTCTGTAGGATAGACCCCGAAGCTTAACAACGGCCTTGCCTTACCAGGGGGTACTGATTCTGATCTACCAACTATTCAATATCTACACGGCTACGCATTCTCCATTCTGCTACCATTTTTAAAACTGTTAGTTATCTAAAAACACATAAAAAATTACGATACTCGTAAACACTGTGGAATTATTTCTATGTATTTTATTTTTGACTAATCTTATCAAAATTGTATAAAATTTTACGAGGTTCGTTGTGGGTTTAAGGGTCGCTCGTGGGGGAAAGTCGCGTGCACAGGTCGGGAACTCGCCTGCGGGCCGCGGGCCGCAGTGTGTACCTACTACGACTGCACACAGTATAAATGACGATACAGATAGGAATGTAGGTATTTCCTGTTAGGTATTTATTTGAATGTGGAAAAGACTTGATTTCATCAAGTATTTTGCTATTAGGTACATGCTTGACTTTTTAAAGAAGAGATAAAATACAATAAACGTAACGTCTAATTTAAACTATATGTACCTACCTAATTTTGATAGGCTTTGTCCACTTATTAATTTACTCGATTTTTCAATATTCTTTTCTACAATCGATAATAGGTTACCTTCTGCCTGAAGATATAGTAACCACCTTAATGTTCAATCGATAATTAAAGCGCCGATGTTGTTTTATTATTTCTATTATTTTTCGGCACTGCCAGGTTCTACTAGCGACCCGCCCCGGAATCGCACGGGTGCAATATAGGTATCTACTAATGTGGGACATATAAACCTTCATCTTGAATCACTTTATCTATTGCTGAAAATTGCATTAAAATCCGTTGCGTAGTTTAAAAGATCTAAGCGTACAGACAGCGGAAGCGACTTTGTTTTATACTATGTAAAGGTTAGATAGGTAGGTAGGGTATGTTATACCTACTAGAAGCTATATCATAGATCTACGTTTGAGAATGGGAACGTAGACAGAACTGTGTTGTCGACAATGTTAGATATACCTAAACTGGCTGGCTATCAATACTTATGGTACTGAACAATATTGAAGTAAAACAATGACAAGAAGTAGATAAGTACTCGTACTTACTTTATCATCTAACCAACAATCGAAAACTTTGTTTGTGAATAAGACTCCGGTGTTCGTAGCTCCGATTTCACAACACTGTGTCTCGGGTTGTAGGTACAAGGAATTATGAACGTATAATTTACGCCCGGGTCCTATAAATAAAAACGAACCGTTTGGCTTACCAATGGTAGCATTTTTAATTACCAAACTGGGATAAAAAGAATAAGTAGGTATATCTTATCGAGTGTCGTATCAACTGTTGATCATAAGCTATTGTTTAACTATTTTGTCTTCGAATTAGACACTCAATGAGTTAAGGTAATAATTTTGCCTGTTATAGCTACTTCCACATGGGAGGGTCTACTATGCAAAGCCGTGAGGTCTATGCTTAATCTATACTATAGTATTATACCTAAAGCTGAAGAGTTTGTTTGTTTGAACGCGCTAATCTCAGGAACTACTGGTTGGAATTGAAAAAATATTTTTGTGTTGGATAGTCCATTTATCAAGGAAGATTATAAGCTATATAACATCACGCTACGACCAATAGGAGCGGAGCATAAATGAAAAATGTTGCAAAAACGGGAAAAATGTCCACCCGTGCGAAGCCGGGACGGGCCGCTAGCTATTTTTAAAGATACAAACGTCTTAATTTTAACCAATAACGCCCCGTAAATTATAGGAATCGGTCATTAATATACAATAAATAATAAAAAAAGAGATTAACTACAACATATTTTGGTATCCTAAATTGCTGTTTACGACCTTTTTCTGATATAAGGTGACCTGTAATTATGAAATTCGGAGAATAATCGAGAGTGACCTACAAAAAAGAGCGAACAAAAGATTAAAGAACCCAGACTCTTCCTCCTCCTAGCCTTTTCCCAACTACTTCGGTTCAGCTTAAAGTCTTACCAGATGCGGCTTAACACCAGTATTTTACACGGAGCGACTGCCATCAAACCTCCA